>JAEPBF010000301.1:0-1428783 GCA_019739055.1 Passiflora organensis
ATTCTTAAGCTCCCGTTTAAGTCGATTTTTTATTACCTCGGTTCTTGTTTCTGTAATACTGCTTTATGCTTCCTCACGTTATTTCGGTTCGCCTGCTTATTGATATATGGTTACAAGTTTTGGTCTAGTTTTGTATTGCTCTCGTTTCTGTCCATTTATTTTTCTTCATCGTTGTATCGCTCTCACCATCAACTGTTCTTGTCCGAGTTTCATCGTCAGTCAACGAGTCTTTTCCGTGCTCCTCATTTCCCATCTGCGAGTTCCGTCTCCCCTCTTCGCAGATCTGCGATGTTCAGTGCCTGCTTTGGTCCGGTTCTCGCGTGTGCTTTGTTGGTCTCTTTGGTTGTGTGCTTCGTACCAGTGATCTTCTCCACTGTAATTGTCGTGTGTTGCATCTTCCCTTCCCCACTGTTGTGTGTTGAATTTGGTACATGTTTCATCTTTTCGTTGCCTAACCGAGTCTTCCCTGTCGGCCTTCGTTTCTCCATGCCCGATTTCTGCGTTTTTTTTCAGCTGTGATAGGTTCCGCGGATGACGTGTAGCTCGTCCCTTCCCCTGCAACAGCCTGCCTTTCGTGTGACGAGTCGTTCAACCCGTCCTGCAACGGCACCAGTCACATGCTTCAACCACATCATGTTACAAGTGATAAATTCAAAAAAATAAAAATAAAAATAAAAATAATAAAAGAATAGAATAGAATAAATAAATAAATAAAAATATATATCTATATATGTGAAAGAAAGTAAGTGGCCTCGCCACTTTATGGAATGTGGCACCCTCCACTTCTTTATTGAATGTGGCACTCGCCACTTTATTGATTGTGGCACCCGCCACTTTATTGAATGTGGCACCCGTCACTTTTAGCTTAAATTGGTATGCACCATTTTATTCAGCCAATGCATGCGTGAGTGGAGCATGTGCTCCTGCACATGTTATCAAAATGTGAAAGTCAAAGTGTAAATAATAATGAATTTGGGTAGAGACAAAGAAAATGAGTTAATAACATAATAAATATAAATTTGGTGTGGATGGAATTTTATTGTATTAACTGACTAATTAAAAAAAATGAATTAAAGAATAATACAACTTACCCATAAAACATGTCAAATCTTGCTGATAAAGTGGCATCTACCACTAAATTTAACCTGTTTAAGTTGATGTGTTAAGCAATAAGTAAATTGAATAAATAAAAATTATCTGCATAACGCCTTAACCGCCATAAAATAAAGTGGCAGAGAATTAAAGCAAAATCTGCCACTAAAGTTAATTAATGTTTAATGAGATCTACTAAGCAAAAGTGAATTCAATAATACATAAGTTTATCGGGATAAGAATTAATTTTGCCGTATAATAAAGTGACAGACCATTAAACAAAAATCCGATCTGTCACTAAATTTACTTAACTAAGTATGTAATTTTATTCTTCCTTGTTGTTAGAATAATGTTTTTTTTGGTTTAGATATAACTAATTATCGATGGGTGTATAACGTTTTAATCAAAATGTATATATATTTATATTCAGTTGATATTTACAGTATTATACGTTCGCTTGGCCAATGCGAGGTGAGTCAACGGAATCCCAGTGATAGGGGAGAGTTGCTCACCTGTTCGGGAGTCGTATGGGTGATGATTACGTTTACCTGCCACGTCTTCGCAGGTTGGTTCGTATTGAGACGGGTATGATGTATGTTATATTTTCTCTGCCTAGTCCCGGACAACACTGGTGGTACGGGTTACGTATTGATTATCTATATTTTTATTTTTAAAAATAAATTAATACTGCCAGTGGGCTCCATGTTTTCCTTTACCGGGGATTACTCGAGGAGTGTTTTACTATGTCCACCCCGATGGTTTTGTTTGATAATGTTAGACGTTTTATCATGTAATAATGTATTGGGTTGAAATCATAAAAAGAAAGTAAATATGTAAATTCCTTGTCCCTCATACTCTTTCAGTTTCGTGTCTATCCGTATCGTAAGGTATTCCTTGCCTCCTACACGGGAACTCCTACTGAGATTTCCATAATCTCACCCCTTGTTGTTTTATTTCCCTTTTTCAGGCGTAGATCGCGAGTCGTAGACAGTATCGAGGTGTGATTATCTTTTACGACTTGGCTGGACTGTCGCACCTGCACGTTTTATCTGGTTTATTTTTCTATCACTACTGGTTCGATTTGTTTTTATATTGTGACTCTTTTGGTTATGTATTTCTATATCGGGCTTTAAGCCCAGTACGTTGATGTTGGGTTTGTGGTAGTATGAATTTACGTTCGTTTATGTGATTCCATTTCTAGTTGTTAAAGTCTTCCGCTGTGTAATCCATTTTATGCCCGATGTCGAATTTCAAATTTATTATGCTCCGATTTGTATAATGTAATACAATTATTTTTGGGAATCGTGTTTGAAAAGTCAAATAAGCCTTGTGAGATTCGGATTGGTCCACGTGTTGGATTTATCCGGGTTTCACGGCGGTAAGGGCCCAGTTTTGGGTTCGGGTCCTTACACTTCGAACTTAGATTGCTGAATCAAACCGACCATTGAGTAATCTATTCACGAGTCGATGTCATGCCATTTAAGATTTCTGAACTCTGACTTTTACGAAATTATCCACTTATTAAAGATGACACCTCCTCTCCCTGCTCCTACCCACTTGCTTGACCTTTAATTGGACGGTGCTAATCATGGACAAAGGACCCTCTACACTAATTTTTAGTTTACTTACGATATGACTTTGGCTCCGAGACCAGTGGAATGGGGATAGCGGTGCCACGGAAGAATAGTACATCTCAAGTACGTTACTAAACTACTACGACTAGTTCCACGCACATATCTGCTTCTGCAACTCTTCCAATATATTTAATTCCGTATTTGTCAAAGCTTAAACTTATCAGCTTGGATATATCAATTTCTTTGTTAGGACTTAGCATCCTCGTTAGAATACCATAAATCCTATGTCCAGAACGGACGAGCTAGAGAGAGAGGAAAACCCAATCTCACACGTGGGTCTGGATCGGTGAAACTACCTCTCCCTTGTCGGGTCATTCATTGAGCTTCGAATACTAGCTTTTGTCTCCACTACCCAATGGAACACAACACGGATAACGACTGTATTAATTGGACACTTATCCTGAGGGAGACGGGAGCAGGGAGATGGGAGATGGGTGATGGGTGATGGGCGAGAAAGCCTTTTTATCCTTCCCATGGCAGGCACAACCATTGGTTCAGATCATGCCCTGTAGGCGTGCATAGTTTGGCGTGCCAGAGCACAATCTCCATCTCTGGGTAAATTTACGTTTCTTTCCTGGACGTTTCACAACTCGGCGACTTTGGATGCCTGTCCTACATGATAAATAAAAGATGACCCATCATGACTTTGACCTGGTTGAACCGGGTTGGTTAAATAATATTTTATTCCATAGGTTGAACCGGTCAGGCTAATATCATATTTTATTCTTCTACATCCAATCTTGATGAGCATCGAATCCGACGATGTAAGACGCTACATTTCCCGCCGTCAACTTCAGCCGGATTCCTCAATTGACCCGGAGATATATACTTATCCATCGCCCACACCACCACTATTGAAATCACCAGAAGCTAAGAAAATGCCATCGCTTATCACAATCGTGGGTGGAATACGGTTTATCTCAATTCACAGCCAGTGCTTGAAAAATTGACTTGTGTGATCAAAATGCACCAGCCCTGGACCATCCCAAAATGCCAGGATCAATCCGTAACCATACACGTCTACCCCCAGATTGAAAATTGCTAGACGTAGAAGGCTATACTCCACAGGCTATAACAACCAGTGACGCGATTAGATATTCGATCCTTTCTTTTTCTTGTTCAAGTGCTATACTGCGTGATAGGTTTCTGATCCATAACCACCCATCTTCCACTCTGTCCAAATCAAGTGAATTGTCTTCTTTATGGTTTTAATTTGAATCTGCAATATTCCACGGAGATACTAGTTAGTATTTAGTAATGTTTCTCGATCCGCGTTATACAGATACTTCCTCGCAGGTTTGTCCTGTTTATTCAATGTTGTTTAAAATCTATTTTGTTTCTGTCTGCCAGTCAGATGGGAACCAAGCATTTTATTCTAACAAAAACTGATCGAAATTTAGTCGGAAAATTCTTCTGATTTAAAAAACAACAATTTGTAGAATTATTTTGGCTGCATAATCTAAAAAATAAGTAATAGTTCGACACGAACGTTGAAAATGAAGACAGGATAGCCACAGGCTTCAATTTCTACTCTTAGATAGAGCTTCAATAGTTAGGATTTGCAGTTGAAAGAACTATCAAGTTCCAAAGGTTTCACGCAAACTTCCATCAAATGGTCATACTTTATCAAGTATTTAGTTAGTTTCATCTTTGGACAACCCTAGCCAGAATCATTAAGTGGTCTAAAACAGACTTACAGACTGCCGCACTCGTGTGTCCGAACACAGACAATAAATCCCGTTTGTCCCTTTGATATGAAGCGAACCAAAACTATATAAAATATGCCAAAAATAGTAGTTCACTTCTTTTCAAGCCATATTGTCTAATCCAATATTCATAATCATCTCTCTTACATCCTCACCGGCTCTGGGTACATCTAATCCTGACGTGTTGGTGTTCTGTCAGTTTTATCGGATAAAACGCTCATTTCAGGTTTCTCTATAAATGCCCCATTTGACGCTTGTCACCAGTATCATATTTCCCTCTTGCTACGCTATACTTATCCGTTTCACCAAGCTCTCCACACGAACTCCATTCCCCTTCACTGGTAAAATCTCTCGAACAAATCCTCCATTACGATCTACCTCTAGCAGTCTGTCAGCATTTTTCTTTTTTATGGTCTGAGTGCTCTATCTGCTCCGCTATGATGGTTTCTTTTATTTCCTCTTCCTGTACATGTAATTTGCTTGTTCGTCTCTCCTGCCACCTCGGTTGTGTTTTATTCCTAATTTCCTATATTTTAAAGGTCCAAACTTTCATGTTGCATGCGTTTTTGCTCTGGTTTCTGGGATTTCGCATTATTACTTCTTTTGTTTTTTTATTAAATTCTGAAGTGATCAGACATGGCAGCTTTCTCTGTCTAATAGGCTGGCGTGTGTCTGTCTCCAATAATGAAGATATTCTCTTTCATGTTCACATCTTGCTCTGATATGCTTACTATTTCTAATTCTTTGATTCGATTAACACGGGATATTACTTTTCATGCTCTGGCAATCATCTTAGCTCTAAAATTGGTAATTGTATAAAGTAAATCAAGCAAAGTTTTCAGTGTCTTCAATCATTTGTGCTTCTGGGTCTTGGATGCGGATTCATTGTCTGGTTAACCCTACCTCACGATGGGTTGAAATCTTATTTGGTTGCATTAGTTCTTTGAAATTAGATTCTTCTCGGCGTCAGAGATAGACTTTTGAGGATATGTACTTGAGTCTACCCTGATCATTACATCAACTTTTCGGTGGGTTGGTTTCCTTTTCAAACGGAGTTATATCATTTTTTGTCTTGGATGATTAGAAATGATGCGTAGAATTCAGTCCACCAAGTTCTGGAGAAAATTTGATTCCTCGTAATATAGATTTCTTTGTTCAAAAACTTGTTTTTCTTCTGAATTCATTGGTGGCAAGCCTGTGTAAATTGTGCGAAAATTAGTTATTTATCGTAAAAAATCGTCCCTACCTATTTGACTTTAGTTCTTGTTTGTTAATATTTTAATGAATTTTCGTTCTTCATCTGATCCAGGTACTTGTCAGCTGCCACAACATGGAAGCCACAGGGGGTTGAGACTTGGTAAGTTTTGTGGCCTTCACTGGTATTTTAGTCTCAGTATCTCTTGCTTTTAGCATTTCTGAGCATTGTGTACAATTTTGTCCAGATACTCTCGGAATCGGTGGGGAAGAGGCTGTTCCCATCCTGCGAAACAAAAGAAAAGGACTACCATAACAGCAGAGCTTTTGGTCATGGAAAACGAATTAGACTGGATGAAACACAGAAAATCACTGGCTTTAATGGCTCATGTTATTCGATCTACTACATTTTTTATCCCTTGGTCTTGGAGAATCCCAATTGGTGATTGCTATCACGAGTATCTCTAATCAAATCTGTCATTTGGATTGGAAGTGCTGCTTTATTTCAGGGTGATAGAATAGATCAGACTAGAATCATCTACAATTCGATTAATAGAAAAATGCCTGGTTTTGACTGTGGAAAGAAAAGATTGGCGGGAAGAAACATGTCTTTCTCTAATTTGGTCATGGAAGATGTACCAATCCCCTCAAAAAGCAACAGGCAATTTGCTTGCCAGGTTGATGGTATCGATTCTCCAATTTTACCTGGATTACCTGATGATGTTGCAAAGTATTGCCTTGCACTCGTTCCTCGCCCCCACTTCCCAACTGTGGGTGCCGTTTGCAAGAAATGGAGATCGTTTATTAGAAGCAAGGAATTCCTAACGGTGAGAAGATTAGCTGGGTTGAATGAGGAATGGCTTTATATTTTGACAATGGATTCTAAAGGAAAGGAAAGCCATTGGGAGGTCTTGGATTGTTCAGGGCACAAACGCCAACTTGTTCCACCAATGCCCGGTCCTGTGAAGACTGGGTTTGGTGTAGTCGTTCTTAATGGAAAGCTACTTGTCATAGCTGGCCATTCCATGATTGATGGAGCAGGCGTTGCTTCAGCAGATGTTTATGAATACGACTGTTGCCTAAACAGGTTTGTTTTCTCTTACAACCTGGGAAAGTTGTCTATATTGCAAGTTTTTTTTTTTCTGGGTGTGGTTATTTGTTATCAGTCTTGTTCTCATCTCTGGCATCATTCCTGTCCTTTCTGTTTGCAGTTGGACCAAATTGCCAAATATGAACGTCGCTCGCTATGATTTTGCATGTGCGGAGGTCAACGGCAAAGTTTATGCTGTGGGAGGCTTCGGAATAGACGGCGATGGTCTTTCCAGTGGTGAGATGTATGATCCTGATACCAACAAATGGAGGTTGATAGAGAGCCTTCGCCGCCCAAGGTGGGGTTGCTTTGCATGTGACATTGAAGGAAAACTTTATGTAATGGGAGGAAGGTCAAGTTTCACGATTGGAAATTCAAGGTTTGTAGATGTGTATGATCCTGAGAGGCATACATGGTGCGAAATGAAGAATGGGTGTGTCATGGTCACTGCTCATGCTTCACTGGGGAAAAAGCTGTTCTGCATGCAATGGAAAAGCCAGCGGAAACTAGCAATTTTTAACCCAGATGACAACTCGTGGAAAATGGTCCCGGTCCCTGTAGCCGGGAGCTCTAGTATCGATTTTCGGTTTGGAATACTCGACGGGAAACTTCTGCTCTTCTCTGTCAAGGAGCAATCTGATTATCGTACCTTGTTGTATGATTCTAATGCTTCCCCAGGCTCAGAGTGGCAGACCTGTGATGTTAAGCCATCTGGGTCCTGCTTGTGTTGTGTGACAATCAAGGCATGATGTAATTTGTGTACAGTTGTTCTCTTGGCAACCTGTAGTGCTTACCTGAACCCTGTTTAGTGGAATACCATCTAAATGTATGAATCAGAAATTCCGAGAGAGATTAGTCCTGCGGCAGTGTCCAGTGGCGGGATATGAGACTTAGTTTCTTTCCACAAGTAGGAATCCCTTCCAGGATTTGATAATATTCGAAAACTATCGGATTTCAGGTTTTAACATATAAACCCAGGTCATGAATCACTCCACCAGAACAACTAATGATGACTAAGGTTTGAGATTTATATTTCTTACAGATATAAAGACCAGATCTGCTGGTTACTGTCCACGGACATTAACAGGGCTTAGTTTCTTTGTCCTCTCGGTAAAGCTCAAGCTCCGTATGAAATTTGGAAGGCAGCATTGGGGAGAATTGGATGGTTTCTTTTTGTAAAATCCATGAAGGGTTGTATCGCTGCTGTAACTTGAGGTTGCTAACGATCCATATGGACTTTCACTTGTAAGTTTCTGAGGGACGTGAGCAGAGAAGTGCTTGGTTCCGACCTTATTGTCTTGTGAATTTTGTTGGGCATCGTCGGAGTCACTGTTGAAGCCCTCGCGAAATAGTTCAATAAGCTGCTTCTTCATATCAGTGGGAGTGGGAGAGGGAGAGCGTTCGGGTATTGAATTTGCTCCACTGCTAATGGTAAGAGGTTCGGCGCCTGGAGTATGTACAAGGCTAGCCTGGTGAACTGGTGTAGTGCTACATGACGGTGTGCTATCTGCAAAAAGAAGCCGATCTAATAAGAGGAGAAGTAGATATTAAATCTAACTGATGGGTTACGGCCTGGGAACATCAGTAGCAATAAAGGACTTGTTCAAGAAGGATTGAAAAGAAACTTCATGGGAGAAGAAACGGGAAATCTTACCACCATCCACACTCAAGAAATCTTCTCCATCGGAGTCTAACCAGGGCTGAGAATCGAAGAAAATTTCCTCGAAATTCCCTGCATAATAGGCATAGTTTGGCCAGAAAAAGAGTAATAAGGTGCAGATGAGGGTCGGATTATCAAAAGGCGCAATTGCATTAAAATGTAAATGGCAATGATACACAAAAAGCTGCGTGATTTCTACCGAAGAACTGAATGGATCAACATAGCCACTGGGTAAGTAGAAAGTAGTCGGCAAGAAGATCCTAATGTTCGACACAAATTGTGTGCAACACAGAATCTTCTTTTAGCATTCATGTCCTCTCACCGAAGCATAGCTAGGTCCATGCCATATATGGGACGGCAAGGCCTGCCATGGGAGATATCCGGTCATTGCAAGTACTTTCTGGACCTCAAATGACAGTCTCCATCAAGAATTTGTGTTCTGCATATCCTTTTGAATTATAAAATCAATGCAAAAGGGAATTTCATCATGAAACATAGGTGAAGTTCTCCATAGTCAGTCCTAAACTTACGCAGTTATCGAACTACGAATCACCCGAAATTGCAGGCAGATACTAACAAATTTGATAAGAAAAAGACCATATAAAAAAACCATTATCGCAGACAAAAATTGAAGACTCAGACATTGACATGTTGCAAAATACAAGATTCAAGTGCGAAAGACATAAAAGTCGCATCTATATGGAAAACAGCAAATAATAATTGAAAAGGGGAATCATAAACAATACAAATTTAGAACTATACTCAAGCCTCGGAAACTTGCTACGGAAGGCAACGCCAAGGATTGAGGCTTTTTGGAATTGATCTCTGCTATCCGGGGATCATCATTTACTTTGTTATCCTTAACGGGTGATCCCAACTGGATACTCTTTGCTTGAGAATTGATGGAGTATTTAACTTTCGTAGCAGGACCCGAGCTCTTCTGAATCAGAACACAGTTGCCCATGTTCGTTACTCCACCGTATTCCTTCTGTTACAGAGCACACATGTTCTGTTTTTCTTTGACTGAGGGGAAAAAGAAGAGCATTATTTGAGAGTTGCCGCTCTGTGGAGGTATAACTTGGCCACTCCAACCAAACTCTGGAGAGGAACTTGATTGGTCTTGAAAGCCAAGTAATGGCGTTTGCAGAGGTGGGTCCTTTCTGTTTTTTTTTTTCTCTTCTAAAGTTTCTTTTTCTCGTTTTCACTTTGCACTAATGCTAATTTCAAGTGGCAGGTTAGGACAGCAAAGAGAAAAGCTGCTTTTTTGGTGGTTCGGTTGCTTTAACTTTGAAGGGCACTGTTTGATCTTCGACTATTCATCTCTTCTACTTTTGGTCGTGGATATCATATTGGCTTGCTGAAAATCGAGTGGAAATAGAAAATGTATTGCTTTTTCTGAATCATTAGCTATTTGAATCCGGAAAGGACTTGTGGAAATCTCTATAGTAACCCATAACTCTCTTGCTTTAAGTAGAGCACAGCTAGTGAACTCCTAGCTTTATTTAATTCATCAATTTTGAAGTCCATGGCCAACCCGATAGGAACCTGTTTCCTGTTTCCTGTTTCCTGTCTCTGTCTGGTAGTTATAAAAGGTAGAGCCAGTTCTTGGTCTCTGCACTATTGGGATCTTTGAGTTTGGGCACTTCACAAATTTGCAGCTCAACCACCGGCGGGTATGCATTTGTAGGCAACTACGCGATCCAAATCCTTCCACAAACAGAATGGATGAAACATATCGGTGTTTAAAGAATCAATCTTGCTTCCAATAATGGTATTGCTTCTGTTGGCTGCGATAGGCCCTTTCACTTTCATCAACCAGAACTTAAGTTAGCAAGGAATTATGTGGCACAAGGAAAGAAAATTAAGGTATTGACAAGTTCGCCTATTTTACTTTACAACCATACTGTAAAATTATGATGTGTGATCAAAAGTAACGACAAAAGCATTAATTGATGTAGGAGGCATTCAGAATGAAGCAAGCATCTAATCATGTACTGTAGTTTTGCGGGTGTGATATGTTTTTAAGGGTAAAATTCGATTTGTCTTAGTCAACCCATTAATTTAATTTCTCTATTGAATGATTTTTAATTTTACATTTATAACAGAAATTTAATGATCAAATAATATATATATTCAAACCTTACTCCCTTTTTTTTATTAAGAGTAAAGATGATGGTAAGAACTAAGCTGTTTCCTATGTCCTGCAATAGAGACAAGCCTAATCGTCATCCTAGGATACCATTTTATAAATCTTAATCTTAAATGGTTACAGTTGTCAACGTGCCTTCACCGCTACAACATTTTCTTTTTATCCAGGAACCACGCTTCACGATGTGGGTTTACTATTCTTAAAATGTTGAAAGCCCCTAAACGGCAAACCAGTAAGGTTTTTGCTTGGGTAGGCCTCCTCTCTAGTGCTAGGACAAAATAAAAGAAATCCCAGGTATTGTTGAATGCTTGAGATTAGGGCAAATGATAACGTTATGCGACGCTAAGACTTTTGGAAAAACACTCCACCAGCAAACGTCATCAAACCCCACCGAGATCAAAATGAGGAGCATATTCCTTGAATTTTACCAACCATGGAAGAAGCTGAGCATAAAGAGAGGATACTCTATCACCGTACCTTATAAATTCCTTGCATCATATATACAACAACATTGGCTTTGAAAATTACGGTTTATAGCTTTACACGAGTCTCCTCTCACGTGTCAGGTGGCACGTATCGAACTCCAAACAAAAGAATTCGTCACTGTTCTCTACAACCTGCCGTCTACAAGTACACCCTTCTTGCTTTCCTCAAACTACCATTTCGCTTCTCTACTTTCTCTGCATAACCTTGTGGGAGCCATAACTGCACGAGAAACATTAAGCTTTCAGTACATGGATTGCAACGAGATGGAGAAAAACGGATTGAAAACAAGGAGCTTCCGTTATGAAGACTACAATAACAGAAGGGTGTTCTTGAGAAGCTATCCTCTTCGATGGGAAGAAGAAGAGAGCACTGGTGATGAAGGGATGATCGGTGCCGTGGACCAGAAAAGTGAGAAGGAACCCGTCATGAAGATACTAATTGTATCGGTAATTCAATGGAGTGAAGGGAAGGTACTATTATTGAGAAGAATGAAGGATAAGCTCAAGGTTTATGTCATTGCTTGTGTCCCTGCTACCTTCAAACGCCCAACAGCTTTTCTATCATCGTAAACTACTAGCCTACAACTACTTCTTGTCCTCGCCCTTTCCCAAAATTATATGAACCGTGTATGTATGCGTAGAAAAATCAATGTAAATAGTACTCAAATAATGGGGAAACCGGGTTCTACCCATCCTTGTAATCATGGATTGTTAAGAATCCTGAACACAAACTTGATGCAACAAAATTATTCCCATAACACAGAATTGGCAAGTAACATACTCTTCTTTCCAAGATGCCTCCAAACACTCCACCTATCCCCTTATCCCCGACCAAGTCCAACACCGTTCCAAATTCTTCAGCCCCTACCAGTCCTTCTGTACCTGTCCAGAAAGCCTCTCCTGGCCACAAGGATCACACCCATCCTAATTCTTCGGCTAATGATCATCCTAAGACATCTGTTTGGAATCCTTCAAAAAATTTCCCCGATAATAGGTTCATTACTTATTATGTGGATTACATTCCGGAGTATTGGAAAGCTGAGAAGTTATTTAGAGTTATTGATAAGTGGGAATGGTAGATGTGGTCATCCCTTTCAAGAGGAGCAGAAGAAATACCAGGTTTGGTTTTGTCAAATTTGTGGCAAATAGGGTGGATGAGTTTCAAAGAAAACAGAAGTTGAATTCTATTAGTGCAGCGGAGAATATCCTTTGGTTTTCTCAAGCCAAATATGACCATCGAAGAAATAGAAGGAATGTGGATTCTGATCGAGCCTTCGTCGACCTCTGCAAAGTGATTATTCTAGAAAAGTCACACTAGCTGAGCGAGAGAAAGACTCAAAGGATCAATTCCTAAGAGTCAAAGACCACAGGTCTTATGCAAAGGTGGTAGGAGGGAACACATAGAATGCTAGTTCTAACTCTAATAAGCCTTGTGTGAAGCAGCTTTGAGGAAGTGCAGTTTGTGGAAACGTCGAGGTCAGCAGTCAATATGCAATGGTTAGCAAGAAGTGCAGTTGGTACTACTAAAGGTGGAACTCTCATTCGAAGCAAAGTCCCAGATAATGTTGGTATCAAAGCTATGGGTGGAGATATGTACGTAGTCACTTTCAGTTCTACTGCTGAGATACTTAAGGCCTTAAATTCAGATTTCACAATCTAGATCGATGTTTTCTCTGATTTGCATCCTTGGAGACCTGAAGACATCAGCTCAAGAAGACTTACGTGGGTGAAGCTTGAAGGCATCCCTCTTCATGCATGGCATGAAGAAACCTTTTGCAATCTAGTTTCCACTTTTGGAAATTTAGTTCAAATTCATCAAGCGACGTCTAGTTGGAGTAATATTGAAGCTGTTTTTGTATGCGTTGTTACCGGTGAGCCAAAACAGTTTGAAAAGAAGATTGCGCTGAAGGTGGAAGAAAAGCTTTATACCATTAAGGTATCTGAGGATTGTCTAGGAGAATGACACATGGAGTCAAATAACATTAAAAATGAAACTATTCTGCTTATTGTAACAGCTCTTCTTCTTCTATAAGTAGTATGGTTTCACCAAAAAGAAGAGTTACTTTCGATTTCGAAGAAAGTGTGAAAGGGAAAGAAATTGCAGAAGTGAACGGAATAGACCCTGCTTTGTCAGGATTGGTAGCTGTTGTTGGAGTGTAAGGGTTAAGGAAGTCAACACAAAACAAGCCTAGTTGTCATGTAGGTGATCCATATGATATTTTTAGTAGGTCTTATAAAAAAGCCCAATTTAATAAGCCTAATGAGAATGAGGACTCAGTTGGTGAGATAGGTAGAGACACTATTAGCCTAGATGTTGGTGATGGTCTTGAAACTCCCCATGAACTGATGGTCAAAGAGGCTTTTGACTAATTTGGAGGTGATAAAGTAGCTTGGGCTTGCTTGCAGCAAACCAAAGACCGAAGTGGCACAGAAAATCATAGAGAGCATTGAGGAAGAAATAGAGGAGTGGGATCAAGACGAGGGTCGGGAGAATTAATGTTTCAGAGGTTCAATTTTGGTGTATTTTTGTTTTTATGATTAATCTAGCTATATGGGATATCAGTGGCTTGAGGCGTAAACTGAAAAAGGCTGAACTTGCTAACTTTATTGTTACTTACAAGTTAGGAATCGTTGTGATTGTTGAAACTAAAATGGAGAATATGCTCGACTCTATAATTAATTGCTCTTGATGCTGAGGGAGTGTCCAGTGGAATTTTATTTGTCTGGGATGAAGCTATAGTTAGAAAAATCAATACTTATATTGGTAGTTCTTGGGTGGGACTAGAATGTGTGGAGGTCACTATAGGAACTCAATTCATGTGCGTTGGATTATATGGGCCAACAATTGTAGGGATAGGGAGGCATTGTGGAGGGAGTTGGAAGAGATGAAGCAGAACCAATGATTGCCTTGGATAGTCTTGGGTGATTTTAATGAAATTTTAAATGAATATGAAAGATTAGGAGGAGGCTTTGACAGGGTTGGAGCTTTAGCCCTACAAAATTTTATTGATAATAATTGTTTGGTTGATCTACCATTAGTTGGCAAAAGATTCACCTGGTGTAACTCCTTTAGTGCCTCTAGGTTGGATAGGGTCTTAACCAGTCCAGAATTTTTAGCTTGGGCTCCAACTCATAAGCTGGTTGCAGGGGTTAAAGGACTTTCAGACCATGTGCCTTTGATATTCCGATCTGAAATTCATTTTTGAGGTCCTAAACCATTTTGATCCTAGGATTCTTGGTGGGAGGATAGCCAGTTTGCTGAGATAATGAAAAGGCTTCTGGGAAGAGTATTCTGGTTTATATCCAAGACAATTTTGTGTGGTAAAAAAGTTTACGTTTCTGAGGAGAAAGCTAGCAGAATGGGCTAAGGGTAGCTTTAATGTCCAGGAAACTAGAGTTAAAGTTATTATTGCTGAGCTAGATGAGCTGGATAGGCTGAGAAGTATAGAGGTACGGACTGGAAATAGGGGGAATGGAAGATATAAACAAGTGCAGATAGAGAAATATAGTATTCAGAGAGAAATTGAGTCTAAATGAAAACAAAAATCTAGAATAAATTGGCTGAAATTAGGGGATAAAAATTCAAAATTTTTTCATTCATGAGGCAGCATAGAAATTTCATTGGTTCAATTATCTCATATGGTAACATGATTGAGAGTCCTTTGGAGATCAAAAGGGAGGCAGCTAGCTTCTTCAGAAACATCTTCTCTCAAAAAAGAAAGGGGCTGGTTAAGTATGGAGAATCTGAGTTTCTCTACATTAGAGGAATCTATAGCAGAAAGGTTGATTTCTCAGGTGAATGATGAGGAAGTGAAAGAGGCTGTGTGGGAGTGTAATGGAAGTAAGACACCCGATCCCGATGGTTTTAATTTCTTGTTCATCAAAAGATCTTGGGAAATTATAGATCAGGAGGTGACCTTTATGGTGAAAGAATTCTTTAGAACTTACAGAATGCCTAAAGGCATAAATTCATCCTTCATCACCTTGATCCCTAAGGTACAAGAGACAACTGATCTAAATCAATTCAGGCCTATCATTTTGGTTGGCAGTTTGTATAAGATAATTACTAACGTCTTAGCTAAGAGGCTCAAAGGTGTTTTGGGAGGCTTGATATCTCCAATGCAGTCAAGGTTTTTGGCTAGTAGGCAATTAGTTGACTCTGTAATGATTGCTTCAGAGATAATTCATGATAGGAGGAGATCTAAGTAACAAGGATGGTGTTTTAAACTTGATTTCAAGAAGGCCTATGACACTGTAGATTGGGCTTTTCTTATTCAGGTGCTAAAAACTAAAGGGTTTAAGCAAAAATGGTGTGAGTGGATATGACAATGTGTCTCAACTATTAAGGTGGCAGTCCTAGTAAATGGATAACCCACAGAGGAGTTTCAGATGGAAAGAGGTTTGAGACAAGGGGATCCTCTATCCCCACTTCTATTTGATAAGGTGGTAGAGGCCTTGTCTAGATTACTAGATAAGGCCTCCTCAATAGGTTTCATTAGAGGTTTCAAGAGCGGTAATGTGGAGATTACCCACCTACAGTATGTTGATGATGTGTTGCTGTTTTGCAAAGGGACAAAGGTAGAATTAGCTAATCTGAGGAGGGTCTTGAGAAGTTTTCAGCTACTCTCAGGACTTAAAATTAATTTTTTCAAGAGTGCTTTAATTGGAATTAACCAGTCAAGCCAACAGATGGAAGAAACGGCCAGAATGCTTACTTGCAGACTTCAGAAACCCCCTTTCAAATACCTTGGTATTCTGATTGGAGCAGGAAGCAGAAAAAAAAGGTGTGGACTGGGGTGCAGGACAAAAATAAGAAAAAATTGGCAGGAAAGTTTCTTTTATTGGGTGGAAGGTTAACTTTTATTCAGTCAGTGTTGAGAAGTATACCAGTATTTTTTATGTCCATATATAGAATGCCAGCTGGTATAAGGAGGGAGATAGAAACTATGATGAGAAGATTTCTATGGAATGGAAAAATTGATCAGAAGTGCCTTAATAAAGTCAAATGGCAGGTAACTTGTTTAGCACAAGAAAAGAGAGGATTTGGAGATTCAAAATAAGGCTCTCCTTTTGAAGTGGTGCTGGAATTTAGCCAATGAAAGCCAAAGTTTATGGAAACAGGTTATATTAAGCAATTATGGACCTAGATTTTCTGTTGGAGGAGTTTCCTTCGCCAAGAACAATCTATCTCCGGTGTGGAAGGAAATTATGATATGTTTTAATGAAGATTCTAGCTGCAGTCGATCTATTGGGGAAAATTTCAGATGGAAAGTCAGGGATGGAAATACTATTAAGTTCTGGCATGATCTATGGTGTGGAGATCTTTCCCTTAAAGATTTTTTCCCAAGATAATATAGTTTGTCTCTTTACAAGCAAGGTAGTTTACAATAGATGGGAGAGAGGGTAAGTGGGACTTGGACATGGCAACTTTGGTGGAGAAGAAATCTATTTGCTTGGGAAGAGCAAGAGAGCTTGCAATTGCTTGAAATGATTTCTGGAACTTATCCCAGGAGAGAAAAGTAACATGATGGTGTGGGGAACTCAAGAGGAGAAGTTTTCAGTAAGGATGTGTAAAAGACATATGGAGAGTCCTGTGATGATTCCAAACAGTCATATAATCCCTAATGTCTGGAACGAAAAAACACCACTGAAATTACAAGCCTTCATGTGGCTAGCATGCCTTGGCAAAATCAGTGCAAAGGTCTGGCTAGTTAGGATGGGTTTAATTAGTGCAGATGAAGTAAAATGCCCAAGGTGCAGTGAACCACAGACAGACGCAGACCATATTTTGCTAAATTGCAGAAGCTCCTGGTTGTGTTGGACAGAATTGATGAAGAAATGGGGAGTTATTTGGGTAGCACTTGTGAGAGTTGGTGATCTTTTCTGTCAATGGGAAGGTATAGTCCTCAATGCTAGACAAAAAGAAGTATGGTATGTCCTACTCTTTTTGTTGAAATTAGTATCTGAAGAAATGAAGCTGTAGTTAAACAGATTTTGAAGCAGCCCAACGATATTTATCTTGCTGGATTAAGATATGGGTTAGGATGGGCGGCAGCAAATCTAGAAGGTGTTTCTGTCTCAGCAATGGATATACTACCTATTGGTGACCTCCACCAAGCGATAGGCTAATAGCATTGAATAGAAAAATTCAGGGACTATGTAACTGCCTGACCACTTTATCGTTGCTGTTCTTGCTATCCTTGTGACTTGGATGCAATGTTGAAGCTTACTGAAGTTTCATTGTATCGGATATAATTGTTGTCTATTCTTCACCTTGTAATTTGTTCTTTTCATTAATTGATCGTATTCTCAAAAAAAAAAACATACTAGTAGTTTCTCAATAGAAATTTTTCTTTAGAATCGAGTAGGCTATCAGTTGTACAATAAGTATAGTGAGAAGAATGCCTCCAAAAATATTTTCGAAAAAGAAAAAGGCCATGAGACAATTTTTATAGACATACTAATGCACCAAAATTTCATGATGGGTGATATAATTTATCCATAATAAATAATAAAATGAAACTTACTCCCAAGTACAGACAAGAAATTTGTTGCTTAGAAAAAGATTGTAGACATGCCCATCGTCAAGCATCCTACTGCCACCCATGGGCTCACACGTTCACCTATTTCAGCAACAACATGAAAGAAGCATCAGACACAGAATCCAAATGGTGCTAGTGAGTTAGCTGAAAGGCCATAACACCTTCAAATAACATGTTTCCATTTTACAAGCCACCATTAGTTATGCATGGAAGACTAACACTCAGTCCAACTAACTGTACTTTTAGGTGTTGCGAACAAGATTATAATAATGTAAGAAACAAAATCCCATGAACAAACTCAACTCAAAACAAAAATATAAAGTATTTCCCAGTTAGCACAAGGACCTAACTTTTTCCAACCATGTTTTCTACTATGAAAACAACAAATCTACAATTGCAAAGCAATACATGATCCATATGCATTATATTAGAGAGTTCAATTCAGGCATTCCATTGAAGATGAGATTTAATTTATCACATTAACTCAAGTCAAAACACAAAAATATTCTTCAACTGCCCATGTATCTACCAAAACATGACAACGAAATCCATAAACCTTGCTACAATCATTTACTTCTAATCAGTAAACCACCTAATTATGACCATATGTACTCACTGTAAACCAATTGAAACGAAAAAATTAAAAGGAAATGAAAATAATTAGTATGAGAAAAGAAAAGAACGGTAGAAGGTTAGGTGTCCGACTAAAGTAAATCATCGAGGCCAGAGAGCAAACCTATTCTGGCTGCCTTCCAGAAGAAGCCACGAAATCTGTCAAAAAGACACATCACACACATTAGTCCTGCAAGTACATAGACCAAGCACGACTACATCTGCAATATTAGTGCAAAGTGGGTAAAGAAGCATACCCGGTCCTGTGTTCAAGGATAGCTGGGAATTGCATCTTCACAAAAGTGCATGTACAGATCCCTAGCAGCACAACCGTGAGAAAGGAATGGAAATTGAAGAGAGCGGACTGAAAAGGGAACACAAAAGGACACTCTTGTCAAGGTTTACTCCGTAGAAATCCTTCCACGGAACAAAAGCTCCCCAACAAAATTATACGATACCATATTTAAGTACAATTGCAATAATCGCTATTCCTCCTCCAAAATGATACGTTGCACTGCAAAGCAAAATCAAGCAAGCATCCGCTAGATTCTAAAACCCATTAACAGTGAAACATAGATTCGGAATCCGAATACGCAAAGTTAGGAAACCGGGAGGATTTGCGGTAGGTCTAACACATTCGGGCGAGAAGTTGGAGTGGATTTACCAGGTGAGAAATGAGAGATTAATGGATCCGAGTTGATCGACACAACAGTGGGACGAAGGAGGAGTCGACACCGTTTTGGAGGGGGTAATTGAATTAGTGTGGCTAGACACAATTATTTACATAAAAATTTCGTGATTAGTAATAAAATAAATATGATATTTAAATTTTTTATCTTATTATTTATCAACGGATACATATTAATTTCATTATCATGCAGATAATAATAAAATAAAGAATAGGGATATATAAAGCATAATAATAAAATAAAACATGTTTTATTGCTATTAATCTCGTACTCATCAGCCGGGATAAAAATTAAATAATAAATGCTGCTAATTACTTGCTTCTTCTTCTTCTTCTTCTTCTTCCGAGGATCTGAAGAGATTTTCTTTGAGGAAGAAGAATAGACAAAAAGATACTTTTGTTTCAATTATGCAAAACTTGTTACTTCCCTCGCCAAAAAAACGAAAAACTGGGCCTGTTTTAGAAGTCACCGAGAGTTCAGCTAGTTAACCTGGTGAATCCAAGCAATCATTAATCCACCTGAACCACAACTGCAAAAATCCTGAAGCCCGAAAAGGAACACAAGGCAACAGCCTGTTTGTGTAGTAGTTCTCATGTTCCAATCCTTTCAAGGTTCTCTGAGACATTTTTCATCCTGGGCCGGACCTCAGGGTCTGCTTCTGTGCATGCAAGAGCAACGTGAAAGACTGCCATTACCTCCTTTTTGGCATGCACTTCCTGGAGCAACACTGGATCTACCATGTCTGATAAAGGGTTCTCTACTTCAAAACCCTTTCTCACCCACCTCACTAGGTCTGGCACCTCTATAGACGTGGACGTAGTTGGTGAAAGCTCTGGCGATTTGCCTGTCAGCAATTCGAGCAAGACAACCCCAAACGAGTACACATCCCACTTTTGGGTAGGTTTACTGTCAGGGACGGCAGCCTCCGGGGCACGGTAGTTGTTATTCCGTTCGTTCTGGACGGATTTTAAGTAAGGTAGTGCCCCGCCCATGAAGCCACCAGAGGAGGATGGGTTGTTACCGGTTATGTTAACAAGCCGGTTTAAGCCGAAATCGGAGATGAATGCTTGAAATTCGTTGTCGAGAAGAATGTTTGACGGTTTGATGTCTCCATGTACAAATTTTCTTGGACTGCACTCATGGAGATAGGCTAGTCCTCTGGCTGTTCCCTTTGCTATCCTTAGTCTCGTTGTCCATGAGAGACTTCCTGATGACTGGCCATTTCTTCCTGCCAAAAGTAGGATACTTAAATTATTTTTAGGAAAGTTCGAGATTAAGAAGATGAATAACTACTTTTTTACATAGCAAGGAATAAGAATTAAGAACAAAGACAACATTCCATCAACTTTCCTGAAAATAATCATGATCTTGTGCATGCCTTCAGCGTACAGGATCTTTTACGGTGCATTTCATAATTATCTTAGCTGAGCTTAACTTCATCATTAAGCTAGTGGGTACTCAGAATATTAAACAATTCTCTTCGTTTTGCAGGTAGCCAGAATATACCCTTCAGGACTAGAGAAACAAACTACACCAAGGCAGAGTGATTGGGTGAAGCAACAAGCACATGGCATCATATCTGTTTGCACATGCATGAAGACGGTATCAAATCAATTAGTTTACGGAAGAGTGAAGTCGGGTTTTGGGCGTAAAGATCAATGCTGAGATAAAGTGACCAGGAAAAAGAAACTGTGATAGGGAATTCTTGAAGGTGCGCAAGTAGAAAAAGAGGCAACCAAGAAACAAGAAACGGTTCTGGGTGATCGAGAATACGAAGATGGGAGTAGGAATGGCAAAGATGGGACCGCAGAATTTATTTTTTCAATTCAATGCACACCTTACAGGAGCATTCATGATGATACAGAGTGCAAGGTATCAGATTGTGATTGGAGATCCAAAAAGGCTATGACCGCCTGCATTATTACCACCCCATCACCATTCCTTACCCTTGTCCAACTGATGCCTCATCAATGATGATTGATGAGGCACTACCATCCTACAGAAAACAGTATGTATTTTACCTTTTGCAGTGTTTTTTACCCAGAAACTCGAGAGCTGTTTATTACTATCTGTAATAAAACTACCCAGGACTGCCTTTGTGCAGCCATCCACTACACTTAACAATTAGCCAATTAACAAGGGAGAAAAAAGCACTATCATTAATGCACGAGTCAGATGGGCCAAAGTAGTGCCATAGCCATAATTACCCACCCGTCAACATCCATTTGTTAAGCCCATTAATTGCCCCTGAATTCCCTCAGACTACCGTTTAAACAAGTACCAGAGCACAATCACAAACACCTTGTAGACGACAAACACACAAAACTGCAATGTCAGACCAAGAAATCTACAAACACTAAAGCTGCTACCTAAAGGGAAAAAATGAATCAAAATAAGGGAAAAATACACGAACCTCTGAGCGCAGTAGCCAAGTTGCCGTTGGAGATGAAATCACTAATAAGCAGCTTCTCGTCAGGAGCCCAATAATAAGCCCTCAATTTTACTACGTTAGGATGCTTTACCTTGCCAATTGCCTGCACCTCAGTGACGAACTCCTTGTACCTCTGTTCCCCTCCCTCCCCTAATCTCCTGACCGCAACTGGGATGCCATTACCGAGCACAACCTTGTATACTATCCCCAGCCCACTCTTGCCCAGCACATAAGCAGAAGCCCTCAATAACTCGTCAAGCTCGAACGAAAACCCCTTGTCTATCGCCACCAGCTCTCCTTCTGTCTTCCCTCCCTCCGCTTTCTCCTGATCCTCCGCTTCAGAGTCCTCGTTCCAATGACCGCTGACGCAAGCACAGAAAGTACACGTGTGAGACTCTGCATTGCCGCCAAACTTGCTTTCCCCAGTACAGCTACAGCTGTTTGAATCGTCTTTCTTTTTCCAGTATATATAGACAATCACCAGCCCGAAGAATGCCACCCCGGCTGCATCAGCTACTGATATTAGTATGATCAGACCGGGACTTAAGCCCTTCTTGGGACTGCCATCCGATTCCGAAGGCGAATTCTGTGTTGACGGAGAGCTCTGTGCAGAGTCCTTGTTGCACTGTTTTTGCAAAGGAAAGCCGCACAACAACGGATTATTAAGAAACGCAGTGGGTCCTTGGTTGGCAAATGAGCCCGTTTGAGGTATTTCTCCAGTTAAATTGTTGCTCCGGAGATCAAAACTGACAGTTATGGGTAGATTTCCAAGCGATTTTGGAATTCTACCGGTTAAATGGTTAAAGGAAAGGTTTAAATTTGTGGACAAGGACTTGAGTTCGCCAATATCGTTCGGAATTGATCCGTTGAAACCGTTTGACGAAAGATCGAGCTGAACTAAATTGTCCAGCTCCGGCCAAATTCCAGCAGGAATTTGGCCAGTAAACTTGTTTTTCGCTAATATCAATCTCTGCAGCTGCTTACAATTATTCAGGTTATCCGGCAACAAGCCAGATAGCGAATTGTTGGAAAGATCTAGGTTCTGGAGACGGGGGAGGTTGCAAATGGACGGCGGCAAGGGACCGGAGAGATTGTTACCGTAGAGGAAGAGGGTGTGGAGCGAAGTGGCGTTAAAGAGCTGATCAGGTATGGAACCGTAGAAGTTGTTGTTATGGAGGTTGAGTCTGCGAAGAAACACTAAAGTTCCCAACTCTGAAGGAATGTAACCGCGGAGGTTTCTCCCGGATATGGCAACCCCAACGACACGCGAGTCGGGGAACCCGGTTACATTCATGCAAGAAATGCCAGTCCAGCGGCACGGGGAGGGATCATTTTCGTCCCAGTCGGAGAAGGGAGAGGAGCCGTCGGATTGCTGATCAACGGCAGATTTTAGGGAGAGGAGAGCAAGGCCATCCGGGGAAAGGGAGAAAACTAAACTACTGTGGTGGGTTAGAGTATAGAAGAAGACAAAGAGCAACGGCAATGAAATATTCGTGTCCATTATTGGGGTTTCTAACGTTTTCTCCGTAGCTATTATGGTGGTGTTCCGGGAGAAACGCAAAGAGACTCACAGAGTGAGGTAATATTTACATGAATTAACAGGGAGGGAGAGGAAAAGAGATGGCAGTGGAAGGTGTGGGGTTGGTTGGGAGTGTGGGATTTATCATTTATGAGAGGGGAGAGCCTTGAGAAACACGAGATTTCGAGTGGAGTCGGGGCCCACTCCCCGCCCGGAGACATGGAAGGGAGACAACAACTTTCTAGTGGGAAAGGGAGTATAAGAAACGCAAATGTGGAACACTTGGGAAGACTTGCGCGTTTGGTCTTGTCGATAATGGGGATGCTGTTGTGTTTGGTTGTTTACTTGTTTTCGGTTGGATATGTCATTACCTTCGGTTTAGGACATTACTGTTGGAAAATAACGACAGCGTTGTCCGGTCTTCGAAAATAGTGAGGTTAAAACGATTCAGCTAGGATATTTTCTTTTATCTGGAATATCTGCTGATGTTACTGGTAGATCGTTTGGTGAGTCTGGATTATTTCGCCTATACATATGTGAAGTGATCAAAGTTCTAAGAGCAGTTGTTATTGATGAAAAGGGAAATTTACAGTTGAGAAGAGAAAGAGTTCCAGAGAACTGAACTACTAGACTAGATGAGAAAAGAGTGATCAACCAATTCCTTAACTGACTAAGCTAACCGCCTCTGTATTTATATCTTTCTACACTACTAAGATATGCCTCTACATTACTAACAATCCACACCACGTATTCAACTTGACATAGCAAAGTCTTTGTAACGAGATGGTAATCTTGTTGGTCGGGTACTTCTCCTAGTGCTCGGCACCTCTCCAGACTGAGCATCATTCTGCATGGATACAACAATACCCCCTTCTTCCAATAGAGCCTTGTCCGCAAGGTCGATGTCAGGAAAATTATGCCGAATTTGATCACCATCCTCCCAAGTGTCATCCGCAGCATCCAACCCTTCCCAGCGTACCAGCCACTGTTCCACCCAACGTGAACCTCGTTGTACTCGTCTACGCTGAACGATTTCTGCTGGCTTCAAGATAAGCGAGGTAGTGGTGTCCACCAGGTGCAGAGGTGTAACCTGTTGAGCAGGAACTCCCCAGCACTTGCGCAATAAAGACACGTGAAAAACTGGATGAATTCGGGCCACTTCAGGAAGCTGCAACTTATAAGCAACTGCTCCAACCTTTTGGATTACCTGAAACGGTCCAAAATAACGAGGACCTAGCTTGCCATGGCGTCGCAATCGTAGCGAATGTTGCCGGTATGGCTGTAAGCGCACGAACACCCACTCCCCTAGCTCAAAATGAACATCTCGACGACCCTTATCCGTGTAAGACTTCATGCGTTCCTGAGCCCGCTGTAGATTCCCACGCAACACCCGAAGGATCTCATCTCGTTGTAACAGCTGCGATTCTACCAAGGGATGACCAGTTGAATCTCTGATGTAACGAGAGAGAATTGGCGGAGGTCGGCCATACAACACCTGAAATGGCGTCAATCTCGCAGCTGTCTGGAACGAAGTGTTATACCAAAATTCTGCCCACGGCAAATAAACTGTCCAGAGCGCCGGTGCTTCACTCACAAAACAACGGAGGTACATTTCCAGCGTTTTATTCAAAGCTTCAGTCTGGCCGTCCGTCTGCGGATGGTAAGAGGTACTAGTGAGTAACTTGGTCCCCTGGAGCCGGTGCAATTCCTGCCAGAAAGCAGTCAGGAATTTTGGATCCCTGTCACTCACTATAGACACAGGAATGCCGTGAAGACGAATCACTTCCGCCACAAAACTCGCTGCCACCGCTTCGCTGGTAACAGGAGATGACATAGCAACAAAATGTCCATATTTGGACAGCCTATCCACCACCACCATGATCATTGTCTTCCCCTTTGAGATAGGCAGACCCGTGATGAAGTCCATGGAAACAGCCTCAAATACTTGCCCCGGAATAGCTAGCGGCTGGAGGAGACCTGCAGGCTTCAACAAAGGATCTTTCATACGCTGGCAAGTCTGACAATCCCGCACAAATAGAGCCACGTCTTGTCTCATCCCTTTCCAAAAAAAAATTGGACGAGAGACGATGCCATGTGCGTGTCACCCCTGCATGCCCCCCAATTGGAGAACTATGAAATTCCTGCAACATTAGTCGCCTCAGCTCTGGATCACAGGGTACCACCAAACGATCCCGCAAAAAGAGTAATCCATCTTTATACAAATATCCAGGCAAACTCAGTGAATCCGAGGACAATTGCTGCTGAAGGTGTAGCAAGTCAGGGTCTGACTTATTTGCAGCTCGCAATCGCTGCAGAAATTCAGCTGGAGACGCTTGTGAAGCCATAAGTTGAAGAGCTGGCATCCGGGACAGCGCATCCGCAGCCAAATTCTGCGATCCAGCCCGATACTGTATCTCGAAGTCGTACCCCACCAACTTACACAGCCAGCTGTGTTGTTCAGGTGTTTGAATTACCTGATCCACCAGATGCTTCAAGGACTGCTGGTCGGTGATAATGGTAAATCGCCTGCCAAGTAAATATTGCCGCCACTTAGCGACTGCCTGTGTGATCGCATACATTTCTCGATGGTATGCTGATGCCTTTTGCATGCGAGCAGTCAGCTTCTGACTGAAATAGGCAATCGGTTGCCTCCCTTGAGATAACACTGCGCCAATGCCCAGCAAGGATGCATCCGTCTCCACGCAAAATGGTTGTGAAAAATCCGGCAATCTCAACACAGGAGCTGTACTCAACATTGCTTTCAGTGTCTCAAATGACTGCTGTGTAACCTCAGTCCAGACAAACGAATTTCGACGCAGCAAATCGGATAAGCTACCAGCATGCGACGCAAAATTACGAATAAATCTTCTATAGTACCCCGCTAAACCCAGAAATCCTCGCACCTCTTTTACAGACCTGGGAACCGGCCAACATTGAATGGCTGCGATTTTTTCTGTATCCACCGAGAGTCCTGCTGCTGAGACAACATGTCCCAAATATCCCAACTCAGTCCGGCCAAATTGACACTTCACACGTTTCGCCACCAGACTGTTTTGACGAAGAGTGTGCAATACCAAACGCAAGTGTTCCAAGTGTGCTGTCCAAGTGTCACTATAAACAAGAATATCGTCAAAAAAAACCAGAACGAATTTGCGGAGATAAGAACGAAACACCTCATTCATTAGAGCTTGGAAGGTGGATGGTGCATTCGTCAGGCCGAAGGGCATTACTAAAAATTCATAGTGCCCTTCGTGTGTTCGAAAGGCCGTCTTTGCCACATCCTCAGCACGCACCCGAATCTGATGATATCCTGCCAACAAATCCAGCTTAGAAAAATAAACAGCGCCATGCAACTCGTCGAAAAGCTCGTCAATGGAGGGTATGGGAAACTGATCACGAATTGTTACTGCATTCAGCGCTCTGTAATCAACACAGAAACGCCAAGATCCATCTTTTTTTCGTACCAATAGAACTGAAGACGAAAATGGACTGTGGCTTGGACGAATTATACCCTCTTGCAACATCTCTTGCACCAACCTTTCAATCTCGTGCTTCTGAAAATAAGGGTATCGGTAAGGCCGTACCCGAACTGGAAGTGATGAAGGCTGCAGCGGAATGGAGTGGTCCAATGATCTGGACGGAGGCAAACCCTGCGGCTTACGGAACACATCTGCATAAGTCGTTAACAATTTCTGCAAGTCAACTGGAATCATTTCATCCACAGCTGAAGTCGGCTCTACCATCTCCAACCGGAAGAAAGACATCGCTGAATGCGTGGATGCCAGTCTTCGTAGAACATGTAAGGAAGCCGGTTGAGGCATTTCCAGCAAGTTCCCTCTCCAGCAAACCGACTTCTCTCCCAGCTTGAACTCAAATTTTGACTCACCATAATCCATTACTACAGGTCCAAGTGTTGCTAACCAAGATACCCCAAGCACCATATCCCAACCTTGGAGATCCAACACAAAGAAATCAACACAAATCTCCTCTCCTTGAATAACTAGAGGAACTCGATTAACCCTTCCCGAACAACGAAGTTTCTCCCCATTTCCCACAAGCACCCCAAAATCCACAACAGCCTCTACGGTTAAATGAAGGAATTTAGCAGTACGTAACTGTATGAAATTATGCGTACTACCTCCATCTAGCAATACCTGCACTGGAGAGCCATGAACAGACCCATGAAAACGAATCGTGGAAGGTGACGAACTGCCCGAAAGTGCGTAATGGCACACAGCCGAACCATCCGTGTCATCCGCGATACCCTTCTCTGTGTTAGCCACTGGCCATGATCCCTCGGGTAGCACCTGTTCCTCCACTCGCCCAACATCATCGCTCTCCGAAAAGAATAGCAGCTGCGGTTTGGCTTTACATTTGTGGTCCCAGCTATATTTTTCGTCGCACTGGTAGCACAACCCCTGTGCCCGACGTTGAGCCACCTCTGCAGGAGTTAATCGGCGAACAAGTAGCTTGGTTCCTGTAGACAGTGTTGCAGCATCCGAAGTAGATGTAGATGGTGAAGAAGAATTTGGTTTGGGCGTTGGTAACAGGCCAGGCCCCCCAAGCTTGGGCTTTATGGAAACCCGTTCAGTAAGGATGCGGGTCTCATGCAGATGGGCCAGGCGAATGGCCTCCTCCAAATCCTGTACATCCTGCATCAACACCGACGCCTTAATATCTGCTCGTAAACCAGAGATGAAGCAACGCACCATGAATCCTGCAGGCAAAAACATGGACCGGTTCATCAATGCTTCGAATCGTGCGCGATACTCCTCTACGGTGGATTCTTGACGCACTTTAGCTAACAACCCTTCCGGTGATTCTAAGTCACGAGGTCGAAATCGTTTCTGTAGTGCTGCCAGAAATTCGTCCCACCCGGCAAGCTGGCGATTACGGTACATCCAGTCGTACCAGTCCGCCGCTGCATCGTCAAAGTGGAAGGAAGAAATCGATACACGATCCTCCTCACGAATGTCATAAAACTCAAAATACCTGGATGCCTTGGATATCCAGCGATCCACATGAGAGCCCGAAAACCGGGAGAGCTCTACTGAAGCCAGCTTGTGGCGCGTATGATGAGGAGGTCCCCCACCATAGGATCCTGTGGATGCTATACCAACACCTGAACGGGATACTAAACTGTCTCCCGCGGAATTGAAGGACGGTGACGAGGTTGGACGAACTAAAAGCTGCTTCAAAAGCTGCTGTTGATCAGCCAGGAGCTTCGATTGATCTGCAAGTGACGAGGACAAGGACGAAAATTCCGACGTCAATGCCTCAAAATCGACCTGCAATTTAGCTTGAGCCTCACGAATTGAAGTAACTTCCGCATCCATAGCTCGGAATCGAGTGTTATGCTCTGCCATCGAAGCAGAGAACAATGAAAGCACCAATGAAGTGATCAAAGTTCTAAGAGCAGTTGTTATTGATGAAAAGGGAAATTTACAGTTGAGAAGAGAAAGAGTTCCAGAGAACTGAACTACTAGACTAGATGAGAAAAGAGTGATCAACCAATTCCTTAACTGACTCAGCTAACCGCCTCTGTATTTATATCTTTCTACACTACTAAGATATGCCTCTACATTACTAACAATCCACACCACGTATTCAACTTGACATAGCAAAGTCTTTGTAACGAGATGGTAATCTTGTTGGCCGGGTACTTCTCCTAGTGCTCGGCACCTCTCCAGAGAGCATCATTCTGCATGGATACAACAATATGTATCATAATTCATTTAATAGGTTATACGAAGAATTAGCTAATTAATTAAAATTACTGTAGGTGATGGTGATGATCTTGGCCCTGGTAGATGGCGAGCAACAGCTTGTAGGGTTCCTTGCCAGACCTATCTCTTTCACGTCACCAACTCTACCCTCTCGCACTAATAGCGACATAATGGAAATCTGACGCTTCCATTCCACAATTTCTTTGCATTTCCTCTATTAATTGGTAGCTTCTTTGTGGTTTTAATAATTATTTTTAGATGAGAGGAATCATGACGTCTACCTCTCAATCATGAAACCATGCTTAGAAGCTAAAACAATAGACAAAGTAAAAGAGAGAGAGAGAGAGAGAGAGAGAGAGAGAGAGAGAGAGAGAGAGAGAGAGACTAATCAATGAAAACAGTAGGCAGAGATGTTCTTTCCAGCTCCTCACTCTTGTTAGATAATTGATGTTGTCTTCTGTCTTGTTTGAGGAATCGGAGCGAAAGTTTGTTCTTTATATGTGAAAGAATTAAGTAGCATAATGAAGGCATTACGGCAAGTTAATATAATATACCTGGCAGTCGCAGCATATCAGAATCATAGCACCGAACCAATGATATGATACCAGTGGGACTCATAAAACCAATCGTAATATCTAATCCCTTGACATTTACGACAGACACCGGAGAGGAATGAATATACAGTATTATGAAGAAAGAATCAGCCTTTCTAATTATAAGAATCAGCCTTTCAAATTATACACCCAAGCCGACCATCATCCTGTCCATGATCAAGTGGAAATTTTAAATTATGAGCTGGAAAACAATTCTTTGCTGGGAACCATGCAAAGAGAATCACCACCGCTATTGCATGGATTGAATAGACTAAATATGCAAAATGGTGGGGACAGAATTGGTAAATTCCTTCCACAGTCTACCCCTCAACAACCAACGCAAACACTCATAATCATCCTCCATTACTGACTCTGCAACTTTTTTTCATGCTCAAAGAATTCATTCACTTTATTCGTCTTAATCCGTACCTAGATGTTTATGTTAATGGGTACTTTTACAGAGATCATTTCCAGACATCACCACTATCGGCCCATTAGCAACCCAATGCCCAGAATTTTTTCGAGCCTTCGCCATGTCAATATAAGGCATCCATCATGCTACCTAGGGATCTCCGCCCAGTTTTTCACATATGCTCCAGAAAATAACAGAACAACAATAATTCTCAAACTCCCGAAAGAAAGACTACACTTACATGCCACGCACAATGCAACTTCCATCTCATTTATCTCTTGTTTCTAGATTGAAAGCATATGACGGAACCAGAGCCTTACCCAACAACGATTGCCAGCTGCAACGGGAACAGACTATACCTGTTCCTTGAACCATGTCAACTAAACTTCGACTATATGATTACCCAGCAGAATCTAATAAAGTCATTCAAATCAAAGTTTAAACAACACTTTTGAAAAAAGCAACAGCAGCAAATGTCCGAAAGGAACATATCAAAATACATGTCCACCAGTCTTCAAGTAATCAACTCTAAACTTCTTCATGATCCAGGTGCTTCAGCCATTTCCTGTTCAGTGGTGGTCGGGGTAGCAGGATAGTAATGATAATGGAGCTCGCCTACATCATCACCTGACAGCTTCTTCCATCCATCTGGACCCACGTGATAGACTGACATCCAAAAAAGGGGAAAATATGTAATCCAAACATAAACACATAAAAACATGCACAACTATAAACCAAGGGGACGGACGTACCGCTAGCTACTCCACCGCTGGCTGCATCACGAAATGTTGCGTGATAGATTGATCTCCGGGCCAATTCTGCAGCTTCCTCGACAGTCATGTCATATCGATATCTTGCATGAGTAGACAACCGTGTATAAACAAAATCAGACTACTACAAATTTGCAGAGCAAGTTACCAAAACAGCTTTAATAAACTTCGAAACTGTGATTGCAAGTCAAAATAGTAAGTAACCAAACTGATCGCAAATCTATGTACATCCACCCACCAGCAAGAAGCCTCATTCACAATCTACGACAAATCATCTTTGAACAACCGTGAAATATGTTAGCAACGAACGGTATCCCATGTTTTTTCATCTTGCATGATTTGCTAAATCGTTGCTTCTCTCTGGTTCTGCAGCAGTACTGCTAGCTTTTCCTCTAACTTTTTTTCTTTGTAAATTAAAAAACCTCTGCCTCTGCACACTTTTTGTACAATTATATATGCCAGTTGCTCTATCTTCACCATTTCCAGTAATTACTATCCACATTTCTTAATAATTCATAATGCTTATTCTTACTCATGCTACTCGCACGTTCTTCACAATTGTCCATATTTGTCCATCAATCGCATAAAAGAGAATGCATTTATCAGAAAAGAAAAAAAAACCTCAAAATAGCATACATGGGCACATAAACAAGATAAAGAAAGTAACACACCCACTATCAAGTACACCATATGCGTAGGGGGAACCAGATCCAACAGAGAACCTTGTTCCTTTCAGCCTTCCTCCTTCACTGTCCACATAATACAGTCCTGGACCCTGCAACGAAAAGGAGATAAAACTTAAGGATTTCACAAGCTTTAATTTTTTAACATTCAACATTATATTACCGTTTCATCCCAGCCAGCAATCATTGTCCCAACAGAGAGACCCATTCCGCGATATGAGTACAATATGTTTGCCAGAAGCTTTGATGCCCCGGCGACTGAAATTCTCCGCTTGTTTGCCAGTTCATGAAGTCGACACTGGGTCATAGCAAACAATTTCATAAGCAATTTAATGAACAACTAAAAAATACCATCAGAGAATAAATAGAAGCTCTTGGACTGAAAACTAACTGTCAGGATGAATAGCACTACACGACTCACATTTAAAGCCAACAGAAAATTTTCATTACCTTGATTCCAAGATTCCTGTGCCAAAACTGGCAGTCAGCAGCTCCTCCGGCCATAGTACCAAGCATGTATGGATTTATTTCTATGATTTTTTTCACCGACTGTGAGGCTGGAAATTTTTTTAAAAAAAACACAGCACATCACATCACCACACTAACAACAAAAAGTTCATTCATTCTCCAAAGCAATCCAAACATTGGATGGTAAACTTACAAATGTAGCCTCCCATGCTTGCTCGAGAATCAGCTGCAACCATGACACCCTCCTTAAAAATAAAAGCAAGGGTCGTTGTCCCCTTAGCAGGCTTCACCATTTGAATGGCATCCTTTTGGAATCCATCAAACTGGGTAAAAAAAAAAATTTAAACAACTTGCGAGAGCTAAATTTTTCCCACACAAACTCAAAGAAGTAGAAGCAAAGCTTTTATTGTTGTTAAACACAGTCGAGGGAGCTGGCAAGCTAAGTTGGTTGACTTGAAGAGGAGAGAACCCATTTAAGTTGTTCGACATTGTTCTTGAATAGTGCTTGCCCCGAGGATGGGACATGAATCCCTTGGGTTCTTTTCCAGTTAAAAGATTTGCACTATTTTTGCCGATTACTAAACCTCGAACCCTAAATTACTTTTTCAATATCCATTTCAAGGCATACATACAACACCGAAACGATAAATAAACGCATCACCAATTACAAACCCATTTTCACCCACACCAATAGCAAATCAAGTAAACAAAATGATTAATCAAACAAAAAAAAGGGTACTCACATCAGCGGTAACCGGAAGCTCAAAAAACGGCGCACCAGAAAAGGCATCACCCGCGCCAAGCTCGTTTTTCGCACTGTGGACCGGTGCTTTATTTTCAAGCCCGCTGAAATCAAGCTTCATCATCTTACAGAGAAAACAAAACAAAAACTCAACAGCCTCTATGGAGTGAATGCGTAAGAATAATAATCAAGGAAACGAAATTTATTGACACTGACTTTCTGGGTAAGTCAGGAAAAGGAAAAGCCCAATATATTTATTCAATATTATTTAAATTTTAAAAAAGAGGTATGAATTATAATATATTAAGATTATACAAGAGTTAGTAAACATATATAATATATTTTTATTTTAAGATTAGGTTTCAGGTTTGAATTTCATTACCTATATTTATTTTAAATTATTTTTAATAAAACCCATAAAAGGATTACATAAAACCGAACAAATAATAGTTTTAGTTGTATCGGGTTGAACCGGCCAATCCGATCCAATTTTCAAAACCTTGCTCATTGCAAAATAAACAAAAAAATGATAATACAATATTAGAATTCTTTTTATATTCATTTATTTTCCAGTTAAATAAAAATACTTTCTATTTTGATAGTTGTTAACGTGGACAAATCGTTTGTTTCAGGTATTATGGCACATCATCGTGCAATTTTGAGATGCATAGTCATTTCACGAAACAAATCGACTATTTCAAGTATTATGTGAGATATATATGCCTCTCTGTGAGGATTATAGTATATATTAAATATGTTGTGAGTCGTGGCAATAATACGACAAAAGGAAAAAACAGAATCGCTCCGGCAAGCAATTTCGGGGAAAGAAAGCATGGAAATGATGTATTATCATATTGCTGTGGGATACATACAGGGTAATAGAGAATATTAATATATAAGAAAAATCAATTTTGTGAGTTAAGCTAGTGATTGATATCTTTGCTTTTATTTTATTTAACTTGATGTTAAGATGTATAAATCCGGAAAGATTATTTTTAAATATAAATAATTTATTACGTTAATCAAGACAAATTTCTTCATTAATTATTTACGCAGTGGGATTAGGGCTGATTTAGACGTAAAATGTAAGGCAACTAAAATGAAGTCAAAACCATAAATCATCCACTACCATGACCTTATTATCTCTACGCCTCTTCTATATTGAATCGCCCTTGCAGGTCACACTCCCTTTTGCTTCTTTGCTCTCCCCAATGGACCCTGCCTCTCGCCCCGCCGTCTCGCCCCGCCGTCATCATCGATAATGGGACGGGGTATAGTCCCCTCTGACTTCTCCCTCACCAACTGTTATGGTTGGTTTGCTATTTTTTTTATAATCTGATCATGTACTGTTCTCAGGTATACGAAGATAGGTTTTGCGGGAAATGTGGAGCCATGTTTTATTTTACCCACGGTAGTTGCAATAAACGAGTCGTTTCTTAACCAATCGCGATCGTCTTCCAAAGCCAACTGACTCGCGCAACATAACGCAGGGGTTATGGCGGAGCTAGACTTCTTTATTGGCGAGGAGGCGCTGCTCAAATCGAGATCTAGTAATACCTACAATCTTAACTACCCGATTAAGCAAGGTCGTAACTCTGAGAAGCTGAGCCTTCCAACGCTACAATCCAAGATGAAAATTGATCCAGAAGGTTATGAGACGGAGCTTCAGCTCATTTACAGCCAGTTCAGCTCGGCTCTCGATCTCTTCAGACAACAGGCTGCTCTCAGCTTCACTACTGCCTCTGGTGTCTGTGCTGATCTCACCGTTGCCAAGGATCTCAGTGACCGTGTCATGTTCCTAGCGCATGTGACACCGTTTTACCGTAATCAACTTGCCAACTTCCCAAGTCAGCTTGTTGAGTTCCTTGGTTCATCTGCCAAGACTTTACCATCTGGGCTCAGGTGCCATGTTGCTCAAGCACTTATATTACTGATTAATCGCCAAGTAAGTTCTGTGAATTAAGGATTGAGTGCACGTTGATGTATGCATAGTGGAAGCTTGACTTTTTGAAGTGCAGATGATTGATATCAGTGACACACTTGCATTGTTCATGGAGCTGCAAAAGTTGGGGGATCGGAGCTTACAGAAGTTGGCATTTTTTCATGTGGTTCATAGCATTAGACGTATGAATAAGAAGCACAAAAATGAGGTGAAGAATCGTGCACTGCAAAATATATTGTTTTCACTACTGCAGGTTCGTGACTTTTCATTTATTCTTAGTCTTTCATGTTTGTCTGGTGAATTTCATGTAATCTTTCAGTTATATGTTATGACTTGATAGCAAGAAGATGAGGCCAAAGCCAAGAGGTCACTTATCACACTATGTGAGCTCCACCGCAGAAAAGTGTGGTTTGATGATAGAACTGCGGATGCAATATGTACCGCATGTTTTCATCCATCTTCAAGGTGTGCCTTTTGGTTTAAGGTTATCGTTAATCTGGTGTATGATATTTACAATATTGAATGTGATGGCAGTATCATTCTGTTTGGATTTTGTTAGGATCATGATTGCCGCTCTGTCATTTGTTTTGGATTTTGAGAAGATCAAAGATAAAGACAGTGATAGTGATGCTTCGAGTAGTGAGGATGAGTCAAATGCACGAACCCATCAAGCTGCCATTAGCAAAGAGGCAATTTATAAGGTCAATTTCTGACAAGTTTGATGGTTGTGGTGCAATTATTAATTGTTGATGTTGGTATATTGGTCATTATGTGTGTTGTTTTTTTGGTGGTTCATGTCCCATCTAGTCTCCTTGCATTTTTTAAGGCTTCAAAAGGAATCTGAACACGACTTCTCTATGTTGGTGTTTTTTTTTTTTAATTTCAGGCTCACAATAAGGGAACAGTTTCTAGTAAGAAGAAAAAGAAAGCAAAACTGCAGCGTGCCATTCGTAGCATGAAAAGGCAGCAACGTCTGTCATCAGAAAAAAACAGTACAAGTTATTATTCGCCGCTTAACCATCTGAAAGATCCACAGGTTCCCTATACTTCTTTTTGTAATATCTATTCTAGTTGATTGCAAAATCATAACATTATGTGGCATAAGTGAGATGGTTCTATTTCATTTTCCAGGGATTTGCTGAGAAACTATTTTCTCGCCTTCAGGCATGCAATGAGCGATTTGAGGTGATTATTATTTTGTGCATTTTGCTTTGGCAAAGTTATGGGTGTCCCTGCTGGTAGTAGTTAGTTGTTTTCACCAAATAAATTTTCAATCACTCTACTGGTATGTGTGGTCTATACCGTAATGGTTTATTCCAACGGTGGGATGCATCTTTATCCAAGGGCCAACATGTCATCGTGCTTTAAAATTTTGGTTTTTATTGATTGTATGCACGCCCTGCTTCATCCTCAGGTTAAAATGATGATGTTGAAAGTTATTGCTACAACTGTTGGGCTTCACCGATTGATTTTATTGAATTTTTACACTTTTCTTCAGAAATATGTGAAGGTACATCATTTCAATGACATATTGTAGTTGTATGACATTGCTTCTTGAATATATGACTTTTAGTGTCTTATTATACTGTTATTTTTTATGCTTAATATAATTCTGTACTGTGCAGCCTCATCAACGTGATATCACAAATATACTTGCAGCAACTGTTCAAGCCTGCCATGATATGGTAGTTTCAGTTTTCCTACTGAATTTACTTAATGCTTTTTTGTCACCCTTGTTAATTCAAGCAACTCTGCTTTTTGCAGGTCCCTCCTGATGCTGTTGAACCATTGTTTAAACAAATTGTCAATCAATTTGTGCATGATCATTCACGTCTGGAGGTATTGTTTTACTGTTGCTTTCTTGTTGGTTTTAGCTTATTGAATGCCACTATTTTGGTAAATTTACTAATACTGGCATGCTTCAGGCCATAGTTGTTGGATTGAATGTTGTAAGAGAAATATGCGTGCGCATGCCTCTGGTAACCAAATATTGCCCGCTGTTGTATCTCCCACTTTCAATTTATTTATTTTAGAAGTCTTCACGTATTATGTAGGTAGATCTTTTATGGCATTCACGCAGCCTTAGTAAACCATCACTGCCCACTTTTTCTTTTTTTTTCAGTTGATGACTGAAGAGTTGCTTCAAGATCTCGTATTGTATAGGAAAACCAACGAGAAGGCAGTTTCAGCTGCTGCTCGCTCACTCATTACATTATTTCGAGAGGTATGCACTGTGGTTCTTTGTCATGGTGTATAGGGTTATACATGCATATATATTTTATACCACATATACATGATTGTAATTTTTGAGAGGACTTGACTCTTTGACCCATAGGTTTGTCCTTCGCTATTGACCAAGAAAGACAGGGGTCGCCCTACTGATCCAAAGGCAAAACCTAAAGCTTATGGTGAAATTAGTGTCATGAGCAACATTCCTGGTCTTGAGTTGTTACAGCAGGATGATGATGTTGAGGGTGACGAAGAAGGCGATGCTAATACTGATGAGAATGATGAGTTATCCATAGGATCCGATGACGATCAAGAGAATGATAAAGAGATTGCTGATGATGAAAATGAAGAAAATTAAATGTACAGTGGTGACAGTGAAACTGAGGATGGTGAGGAGAAAGATGATGAGGTTGATGAAAACAGTGATAATAGTGTTGACAACTCTGATGAGGATGAGGATGATGATTTAGGTGAGGATGATGATGATGATGACAATGATGACGCTAGCAAATCTAAGGCAACCAAGAGGAAGTTTTCTGATTTTGAAGGACAGCTCATTAATGCTGATGCAAGTCTGCGTACCCTAAAAAGATTAACTCAAGAAAAGTTGAATAGTGCTCCTTCAAACTCAGAAGATGGTATTCTTTCTAATGAAGACTTCAAGAGAATCAAGGAATTGAAGGTTTGTATATTGTTTAACATAGTGTCTGGGATGAAATTAATGGTAATGTTGATACATGAAATTATTAGCTGCGAAATCTGGAAACTTGTATTTTTGGTTTGGGTCTTGTTGGCATTTACTGATTTTGCATTTATTGTTGTGCTTGCATTATTAGGCAAAGGCAGCCGCAAAAACTGTTTTAGCACAGCAAGGGTTTAAGGTTCCCACTGCTGATCAATTAAGTGTTAAAAGGGTGGATCCTGATAAGCTTGAAGTAAGTCTCCTGTCCTTTGCTGATACGAATGTGGATGCATACGGTTTCTGGTTTCCCTTTTTTTCTGAAAGTTTTTGCACTTATATAGGCTCATGTGCGGAAGAAGCTAAGCAAGGAAGAAAGATTGGCCTTGGTGAGAGCCGGGCGGGAGGACAGGGGGGAATATAAAGCTCGAGCTGCTGTTAAACAGAAAAAGGTGCATTTATGATCTTTATCTTTTACATATCCGATTCCCATGGACTGTTCTAAACTTGCGTTCTTTTTCGGAGCATCGTAGTTACTTTGCGTTATAACATTTTGCCTCTGTCATAAATGTAGACCGGCGGTTCCACCAATCGTCAGAAGGAACACCAAAAGATGATGCCCCTTGCTGCAAAGAGGGGCAAGATAGCAAGATCCCGGCAGGACAAAAGGAAAAAACAGAATCGCTCCGGCAAGCAATTTCGGGGCAAGAAAGCATGGAAATGATGTATTATCATATTGCTGTGGGATACATACAGGCTAACAGAGAATCTTAATGTATAGGAAAAATCAATTTTGTGAATTAAGATAGTGATTGATATCTTTGATTTTATTTTATTTAACTTGATGTTAAAATATATAAATCCGGGATAGATTATTTTTAAATATAAATAATTTATTACGTTAATCAAGACAAATTTTGTCATTAATTATTTACGCAGTGGGATTAGGGCTGATTTAGATGTAAAAATGGACTTAAACGTAAACTCAACAGACTATCCAAGCCCACATAGAAGAATGAGTGAGATCGGCTTTGATACCATTTGTCATGATCCTGTCTCCGGATCCCCTGCCGAGGGAGTCTGGATGTGTATGTGCTCGTGATGGATCACAACTATAAGACTTAGTTAGATTTTTAACCACATGGTCCAAAAGATATATCTTGTTATAAATAATTCATTCATACAACACATATAAATCCAAGACCTTTCTCACTCATTCCCGATGTGGGATTGCGTAACTTGACCTCCTACACAGACTGGGTCTCATAATACTTGTGTATGAGTATGATATTAATTGATATGTAATGTATATGTGTGCAAGAACACATATACCTATGTAACGTCTTTGAACATTCTGTGAGTATATGTACTTTGGATCTTGAGTGGTATTTAAAGTATCTACATCGTTTATGGTATTTTCATACTTAAGAGACATACAAGCATATCTATGCACGAGATATGCATGTTGGTGTATGATGATGCGTTACAGTGAGCATATAGCACACTACTTTGGTTTATTGTATGGCCTTGTTGTTTATATTTGTGTTGCATGTTGATATGCATCTCTTTCTGGATGCACCAATAATTACGCAGATGATATAAAGGTATGTTTTTGTGTATTAACTGCTTTTTATATTGTTTTATATTATATCTCTAGTTCCACAAGATCTTGTATGATATTTCAACTCTCACTAAAGTCCTAGTGATCCCATACCCCTCTTGTTGATAATTTTTTAGTTACTATTGGTGAACTGTGAACATGTTTAGGGTTCTAGTGAGTCTTCTTATGATGCATGTTTTAAGTGGCACGGTTGGGATATTATGTATGTATATATATGGCATTATATGTATGATATTGTATGATTATATGATGTTTTTGTGAGCCTTGGACCCTTCGTTATATTTGAGTTGCATTGAGAGGGTAGTGGACCTATTGTTATACCCGTTGTGTGGATGAGCATGTTTGGGACATGTGGTTGTTGTGTGTGATTTGAGGTAGTCCGTGTAATCTTGTGTTTTGTACATGTAGTTTGATATATGCATGTGGTCATTGAGCCTTTGTTATGGATTTTGATTTTGGGCTTTGAGTCATTGTATCATTAAGTCTTCTATTGTGATTTCAATTTTTTTAACTTGTTACATATGATATTTCATTTATATTGTGTTGATGTGCTGAATGGTTTTGAAAGTTAAGCACGCTCAATTTTAATAAAAATTTTAATTTGTAAATAAAATTGTCGATATAATTCTTCTAAGAGCTACAAGAATATGAAAGTCTAGATTTCGGGAACATGTCTTCACAATTATGCATTTGTGGAAGTCACCTTTTGTCCTAGATAAGTTTTTATTCTTTCTAGTCCATTTTGTTGCTTTTTATTCAATTGATGCCAGTATAAGCTATGGTCTGGTCATTTGGCCAGTTTATGGTTTTAGAGTAGGTTATTGATGTGTTGCAACTATTACTCTCCAAAATATGCATACAATTGTTGTATACCTTTTGAGTAGGCCACACCCCCGCCGAGCTCGTTCGCAATGTGGACCGGTGCTCTATTTTCAAGCCCGCTGAAATCAAGCTTCATTATCCTACAGAAAAAAAAATAAAAAAATAAAAAACCTAAAAATGAAGATGAATTAGAAGGGGATGAGAATCAAGAAGAATAAAGCTGAGAAAAGAGAATCATCTAAGCATAGCTATAACCATATTTAACCTATTCATTCTATTCTGCTCACGTCCTTGGACCTTGGTGCTGTTGCACAACAGTGTCTGCTAGCATAATCGTTATATCTCTCCTTCTTGGGCTATTATTGTTTGGGCTAGGATCTGCATTAGTGGAAGTGGGTTTACTGGTCGAAACATTGGGCTCACTGATCACAACAACCCAACAGCCTCTTGAATCAGCTGAGCTTGTACAAATCAAACGGATCGATTTAATCTAATTTAATAGAAAAATAATACCTGTTGCAACAGTGTCCTCACATCCTCCACAAATTTCTTGTTTCTGGTTCTATTATTCAATATTATCATATTTAATTATTCAAAACGGTGACAAGGCATTTACAGGTTTAATTAATAAAAATACTCTTTATTTAGAAAATAAACAAAGGCTCATATTTAAAACATAACCATCGTTCAAGGTGGAAAATTAACCCGAGCACTTCCATACTTGGATAAAATACATGATTTAAATTGCTGTTCTTAAATTATATTCTTGCCAAATAAGGCTTTTTAAAAAAAAAATGCAATTTGCTACACACAGCGCCGACCGAAAAGGGTAGGAAAGAGAAGATAAAAGTATATATCACCCTTAATATCTCCTAAAGCCTTTCTCATCGTTTATAAGTGGACCGACAATAATATGGTTTTTCTCGAACAAAGTACATGTGATTAGTCCCATATTATGGTCAATGGTTTAGTGTCAACTTCATGCAATATGGAATCATAAAAGAAGCAAGTCAGATGCGTAGAACCAAATTTGAATTTGACTCCAACTCCAGGTCGAAGACGTGATGATGCATTTTTTTTTATTCTGGACCCCGAGACCGCGACTAACATTCCAACTTTCGGACCTACATCTTCAAAAGAACGTGCTTTGAATTGTCTGTACCATGGCGGGGCTTGGAGGAACAGGGTGTCTACTCTCCCTTTGAGATGATTAATAAAAAGTTATGATGGATTCGTAAGTTTCTCAAAATATTTGGTGTGGACCTACTATATCCCTTGCTTACATGTAACTTTATTTTATTTAATTATAGATCAATTATTACAGACACCCCGACATTAATCTCCTAAAAAATTCCAATCTAGGTCTGTCATTATGCCTCTACAAACCAGCCGAGAATGATCGATATAGTTTCCACTTTTTGTTTGGTCGGAACGTGACAAAGGGTACTCTCTGGTTTGGATGTACGATTTGGGAATTGGCATTTGGCACTCGCATCCCATTGCACACGTTTCCATCAGACCCCCGGACCCCGGACCCCGGAATTCGAGTTCACCGTTGCAGCTTTTCTGGTCGGCCTATCATTGAGTCAAACTAGCTAGCCCTAGATAGTTAATTATGAGATCAATATGGGTTTATTTGAATATTTTTATTAAAATTTTGAAGCCTTTTTTGTTGTTTGGTTCAAGCCTTGTCCTGGGAGACACAATGAATCGTCAGACTCTAGGACCACATGTTAAACGGCTAACAGCAGTCAAACAGCGATCGGTACTTGAACAGTTGGCAAGTCCCAGAAGCTTATGTGCAGACATGATCACGCATAACTGGAACTGATTGAGTTCATATTTAAGAGGTCGCCACTTAGCCAATAATGGGGTGGTGTGGTGTGGTGTAGTAGAAGCAATGGAGAGAGGAGGAAGACATGGATCCCCGATCTGTGAAAGGTGTACTTTCCTTCAATCATGAATCTTGCATGGGCGGTAAAGATTAACCACCCTAACTTGGCGGTTACTTGTCCACCAGGTGCCACTCTTTGCAGGCAAGCCAAATGCCCTTTTTCCTGACAACAAAATGTAATCCATGTGATGCATTTTCTTTTATTTTTTATCAATATGTATTAAAATAAATGTATTATAAGTAAACCATACAAGGAACAACTTGCGAGGCCGACTTACAAAAAATTTACAGCCACTTTTTAAGGCTTTAAATATAGACAGGCAAGATTCGAAAAACCCAGCCAGCTCCATCAGTGCTCTTAGCTGAATGTCCAAAAGCAACTGTTTATTTTCTAAGGCCTATTTAATCAATGGTAGTGGCACAAGTGTATTGTCTACTATGAACCCACCAAGAGAGTTACCCGCACAATAAATTCTGTGTGAAAATCATACTATAGGAAAAGGACAAATTACGTAATCTGGGCTCATTGATGACAGATCTGCTAAACTGACAGTCAAGGAGGGCGGCAATTGTCGGCCGGTGATCCGGGGAAACAGAACAGAAGCGGGGAAAATCTCGGAGTTCAAAAAGATGAAATAAATAAAACCACTTTAAACAAGACAGTCAAAGCTAAATCGGATTAAACACTTCCAATTCCAAGTCACCTGTGGTCAATTTTTATTTTCTCCACAAACAAACAAACAAATAAACACTCATCCTCAACCCACATTTGGGCATTTATGTTCAAAAATCTATTTCTATATTCCTTCCTCTTGAAGCCCACTTCAACCAACCAGGGAAACAGTGAGCCTTCATTTCTTTCTCTTCCTGCAGAAATTCTCTGTGTTTTCTTTGGCGCAAACACGAGTTTTTCCAGACCACCCATACGAACTGTACAGATCGTCGAAGCCTCTATATTCAAATCTCGGTTTGGTCACTTGTTTTTTCCTTGTCTTTTTGTTGTAAATGATCTGTTACAAAGCCTCCCTGGCTCCTTCCGATTCTCCCGGTGAGTTTTATAATAGTTTTTTAACGAGCCAAAACCCCAAGTTTTAGTGGTTAATAGTTAGTAAGTTAATCCGTTATAGGTTCCAAAATGACCGGAGGTTTTGGTTCTTGTTTTTTCTTGCTGTTACTATTTTTGTTTCGCTGTTTCTCCTGTTTAGCAAACCGTAGGGAGCTCGCGTTAAGACAGCGCCTTTGTTGTGTTATCCTTCATTGTGCTGGTTCTTTTAGCTGGTCTGGAGGCGATAATGTTTTTTCTGTGTGCCCTCCCTCTCTTCTCTCTGGGGATCTCAGCTAAGGAGGTCCTTCCGGAACCTCTTAATTCTTTTTTTTTTAAATTATCGGAATATTGTATTTGTTTATTTGGTATCATAAATCTAGTGGAGGCAAACACCGATTGAACATTAAAGTTGGTCTGTACGTTTTTTCTTGTTTCTGTTTCCTCTCCCTCTGGATTTGGCTGTCAATTTCGCTTTACCGTTTCAAATGTTGGATGACATGTCTCAATCATGCAATGTTCTTGATTTTTTTTGGTGCAATTATTTTAGTAGCGACTTCTTCATTATCATAAACTTTTGATGTTCATTTATAGAATAAATATAGGGGTATGTTAGTTTTTGCCTACATTTCTTGTATGCAATATGGAAATGTGTTTGGTTTTTTCCTTCGAAATTGAGTTAATGAAGCAATGCTTTTTTTATGATTGTGACAGTGATTTGGAAGGAAGAGCTTCTTCTTTTCTGCTAACTTTGTCCTCCTTCTTTTCATGTGCAGTCAATATAGGCCTGCACTATAAATTCCCTCGGTGAACGCAAATAATGGACATTACTGAGGTCGAAGAAAACCATTTTGCAGCAAGCGATGCCAAGGTAAGGATTCAAGGTTGTGTTGGTTGGTGTTGTTTATTGCAATTTGATGATTCTAAGAAATTCTTACAGAAGTTTAGGGGTTAGGACCAGGGGCTTGTTTATCTGTTCATGTGCTTGCTTGCTGAAATACCTGTAGAAGAAAATGTTCTTGTTTTGATTAAATCACCTTACAGTTTGTGTCGTGCTTATCAATTGACAAGTATAAATTTCTTCCTGAAGCTACATGGAGAAATGTGCAAGACGTTATCTGCAATTTATTGCAAGATATTGTCTGTTTTCCCTTCGTTGGAAGCAGCACGACCAAGAAGCATATCTGGTATCCAAGCACTTTGTTCATTGCATATTGCTCTTGAGAAAGCCAAGAACGTCCTTCAACACTGCTCAGAATGCAGTAAACTTTACCTGGTATGCCTTGTTTTCTACCTTTGTATTTCTGCATATCTTTGCTTCGGAATATTTTTCTGATAGAACCACAATTATGATGCAGGCCATAACTGGAGATTCGGTCCTTTCAAAATTCGAGAAGGCTAGATCTGCCCTTTTAGATAGTCTTAGACGTGTTGAAGATATTGTTCCGCAATCAATTGGGTGTCAGGTAACAATTCTTCTTCATTCGACTTTATCCTCTGGATACCTTAGTCAAACTTGTCGCAATCCTAGGCAGAAAGAAGAAAGAAATATAAAAATAAATATATATTGAAAGTAGTTATTATAGCATTTTACATAATTTTGTCTGTCTATTATAGAAACTCATGTTTTTTTTTATGTTTAATCCCGGAGTAGAGACATCTTCTTCCAAGTTGGTTAAAATCATGGCTCCTCTCAACAGCTGTCATCAATTAGGAATATTGCAATCTTCGCGTGACTGTTATCTTCTATGGTCATCTCGTTTCTATTACTTGTCCTACATTCTAAAAGTGTCATTGATCTCTTGTTCTGAAATCTTTCTCAGATTTTGGAGATCGTTAGGGAACTGGAGGATATTGTGTTCACTCTGGATCCATTGGAGAAGCAAGTGGGCGATGACATAATCTTATTGCTGCAGCAAGGCCGTAAATTTGAAGATTATAATGATAATAATGAGCTAGAGTCTTTTCATCAGGCCGCTTCAAAGTTTGGTATCAGCTCTTCCAGAGCAGCTCTGACAGAGAGAAGGGCTCTTAAGAAACTTATAGAAAGGGCTCGGGTGGAGGAAGACAAGCGGAAGGAATCAATTGTAGCTTATCTTTTGCATCTGATGAGGAAATACTCTAAGTTATTCAGGAGTGATCTTGGAGATGATAATGACTCGCAGGGTTCTTCTCCTTGCTCTCCCACTGTTCAGGGTTCCCCTGAGGATGGAGGGTCTGGTGGTGATCGCCATTCCTTTGAGAAACAGCTGTCAAAGCTAAGTTCTTTTAACTTCAAACCGAAGAATAGGAAGTCAGGGCAGATGAATGTTCCCCCAGAAGAGTTAAGGTGTCCAATATCTTTGCAGCTTATGTATGACCCGGTCATCATTGCTTCTGGACAAACCTATGAAAGAATTTGCATTGAGAAGTGGTTCAGTGATGGGCATGATACTTGTCCAAAAACCCAACAGAAGCTCTGCCATCTTTGCTTGACTCCTAATTACTGTGTCAAGGGTCTGGTTGCTAATTGGTGTGAGCAGAATGGAGTTTCAGTACCTGATGGGCCTCCGGAGGCTCTTGACCTCAACTATTGGAGGCTGGCGATGTCTCAGTTAGAATGTGCTGATTCGAGATCAATTGGTAGTGTTGGAACCGATAAATTGAAAGGGGTAAAGGTTGTTCCTTTGGAGGATAGTGCTACCTTTCAGGAGACTGCAAGAAATGCAGTAGAGAAGTTGCCAGTAAAACAAGAAGAGACTGCACAAGAAGTTGCTACCCAGCATGATGACTTTGAGGACAACATGTTCCAAAGGTACCAGAACTTCTTGACTACCTTGAATGGAAATGAAAACCTCAAGAAAAAGTGCAAAGTTGTGGAACAGATAAGGTTGCTTCTGAAGGATGACGAGGAGGCCAGGATTTTTATGGGAGCCAACGGGTTCATTGAAGCGCTGCTGCAGTTTCTAGAGTTTGCTGTTCGTGAGAGGAATGCAACTGCTCAGGAAGTTGGAGCCATGGCTCTCTTTAATCTCGCTGTCAATAATAACAGGTTTGTGAAACTTTTGAAAATCAAAATTGCCCGTAGTAATAGGTATAGGTAACTCATTGATCAACTTATCGTGGTCTGTCTAAAACATGATACTCATGGAAAAAATTGCTGTTAGCGGCATGCCATGCCATGCCATGCCATGCCAGAATTCCTGAAGATTTTACATGCTTCTTTGAAACTCCTGTGGTATGGGCCTTTGCAGATAGCTTGTCATGCTCCCTGGAAAGTTACATGGATTCCAGGGAGCTATCATCACTGCTCATTTCCTAAAGTTTTGTAATCGTGGAGATTTACAAGGATCTGAGCCAATCTATTCTTCTGTCTACATTTTATTTCAGAAACAAGGAAATGATGTTGGCAAGTGGCGTTATTGCTTTGCTTGAGGAGATGATCTCCAACGCCGATTCCCATGGATTAGCAACTGCTCTTTATCTTAATCTCTCCTGCCTTGAAGCAGCGAAGCCCATCATTGGGTCAAGTCAGGCTGTCCCTTTCTTGGTTCACATTCTTCAAAGTGATGCCGACACCCAATGCAAGCTTGATGCTCTTCATGCCTTGTATAACGTCTCCTCCATGCCCTCTAACATACCAAACCTCTTATCAGCCGGTATTGTCAAAGGTCTCCAATCTCTGCTTGCAGACTCTGGTGGTCATACATGGGCAGAAAAGGCTATAGCAGTGTTGATTAATTTAGCTTCTAGCCAATCCGGGAAGGATGAAATGCTATCGGCCCCCGGCTTCGTTGGCAGCCTAGCAAGTGTTTTGGACGCAGGCGAACCTATTGAGCAGGAGCAAGCTGCTGCATGCCTCTACATATTATGTAACGGCAGCGACAAGTGCAGTCAGATGGTCTTACAGGAAGGTGTAATTCCGGCGTTGGTCTCTATGTCTGTAAATGGGACCGCAAGAGGGAAAGAAAAGGCTCAAAAACTTCTCATGTTGTTCCGGGAGCAGCGACAGAGAGATCAACCACCTACTGACTTGCGATTACAGCGAGCAGAGACTAGTTCCAAGGCCGTCGTTCCTGCTCCAGAATCAAACCCACTCTGTAAATCAGTCTCGAGAAGAAAACCGGGCAAAGGTTTAAGCTTCTTCTGGAGGAGCAAGAGCTATTCTGTCTACCAGTGTTGAGTTCGTTGTTGTAAATGTGTTCCGTCTCTTCTACATCTTTTGTCGTCCTCGCCGCCCCATGAGCAGAGGATTACTTTCCCTTTTGTTTCAGTAGCGGAGAAGAAATGTACAGGTCCTTGTAAGCTAAGCCATATGGATTTTGTTTTTAGCTCTGACGTCTATCCTCGTATGGGTCGAAATCCATGTACCATGTCTTATATAGTAACTCTTATTTGGAAGTTTACCCTTTAAGTAAAACCATCCTCATCCTCCATTTTCTCCCCTGGGTCCACCCACCGCCATGGCCAAGTTACTGCTTATCGCTAGTCCGGTTTGGGGAGATACCAATGGTTCGGGGTTCGGACCCGAATTAATGTATCACAAGCTCATCAAAATCATGTTCTTACCGTTACTGTCCTAAGCCTATGCCTTAACAGGTTCCGAGTCCTCCGACTTCCGTCCAAACATGATACTCCGGTTCTGTGGTTCTGTGTTGCGTTAATTATTTCAATTGAGTTATATAAAATTATTATTATTTATTAAATATTTTTTAGAATAAAATAATAAATAATTTTAATTTTTTATTTTAGATTAAAATGTATAAAAAAAATTAGAAAAGGATTGCACTGTAGTATTAAAATTTAAAATGTATACGCAAGAAGATATTAAAATTTCAACATCAAAACCATACGTATACATAGAAAATATAAAAATAACGACTACAGTGTATCAGGCTGACACGGCAAGTAGAGGATTACACTCTCCGTCCTCTTCGATGAGCGTCACGTCACGCATCAAAACATAAAAGAGCAGTCATTGTTCGCTGCCCGCCAAAAAGGCATCGAATTTGATTCTCTGATTCTTAAGACACAAACTAAAGAAAATGCTCCATGTCCCGCTCTTCTCTCTCAACGCTTCTGTCTCAGCCTCTTCGGCATGTAATTTTCCATCTCCTTATCGAATCGAATCAAATAAAAATGAGAATTTAGACGCGTCAAAGCACTTCAACATTTTTTTTCCTGTCTATCAAAATGAATAAAGAACAGTGAATATAGGTCCTTGTTGGATGCCTTTCTTCAGCATCCCTGCCCGAAAAATGCCAAAACAGGAAGCTGCGTTTGGTAACGACTCGGTTCATTCTCAATCTGTTTGCGTGTTTTCTTCTCTCGAAAGAGAGGGGAATCTGAAACTGATTTCCGACGAAATGAATATCGCTGCCTTGCCTTTGTAGTCTCGGATTCTGAATTCGATTCTTTGCTTGTTACTGCTGTTTGTTTTTTGTTTGCGATATTTCCCGTTTGTTTGCTGGTTCCTGGAGTCGCGCTAGTTTTGAAGAGATAAAATTTGTTATGGATCACGGATTAGGTGCGTGTCGTGTTGACGGTTATTGTTTTTCCTCTGATTTGTTGAAGAAGCTGAACTGCTTAACGGTATCTTATTTGCATATCCTAAAATCTGCAGATGTAGATGTAAACAGAATTTAGGCGTATACTCTTCAGCTTTCTCCATGCTATGATGCTGGTTTGGGGTTTATTTTGAATACGGATCGATAGTTTTGTTTTTAATTTGGTGCAGGCATACCTGGAGACGGAAGGTGTTTGTTCCGGTCTGTGGCTCACGGCGCCTGCCTTAGGACAGGAAAATCTTCCCCAAATGAGAGCCTTGAGAAAGAACTTGCGGATGAGCTGAGAGCTAAGGTTTTAATTCAATTTAGTTTCCTCATTTTCAAATGAACGAAATGATAAGCATGAATTTCATTAATTTTTTTTTTTCAAAACAGCTTGAGAATAGTACAATATTTATGGGTTGTTCATTTATATATCTGTTTGCTTCTACGTTCTGTTCATGCTGTGTAGCTTGCTTCTATATATATCCCTTGAGCTAATCGTACTCTAGCTAATGTGCTTGTCTATACCATTTCGTTTGTCTTACGGGAAAAATCTATAATGTTCCAAACAGGTCGTAGATGAATTTATTAAGCGGCGAAAGGATACCGAATGGTATGTGTTATGGAAAATGCTTCGTTTTGATTCTCTTCTTCTACCATTTGAAGGGACAGTTATTTTTGGGTTGTTAAGGGAGGGATGGCATCTCTTTACAAAAGAGCCAAGCCCTTAGGTGGCGCTATAATTTTTGGTCCTGTTCCTGATCTCATACTCTCTAGCGAACAGTTAATTTTTGTGCATTAATCAGGTTTATTGAAGACGATTTTGACAACTATATGGTACAAATGAGGCAGCCCCATGTTTGGGGAGGAGAGCCTGAGCTGCTTATGTCTTCTCATGTTCTAAAGTGCGTTCTCCCTCTTATGACCTCCTTCAAAAAGTTAAAAGAGTTAATATTTTCTGTGGGTTAGCTAGCTTTCCTTTTCCTTCCCCTAAATTCTACTGACAGTTATACATCTTCACGATGTCAAGAGTGCATTGTTGTTAGTTGACGTATTGACACTTGAATGCGACATTTTCTATATTTAGGATATGTGAAGGGACTTGCCAAATTAAGTTTGCCTCTTTTCATTAACCTAATGCTATTTACGCATATTAAAATTTCGATTTGATCTTGGCTCTTCGAATCTTAGGATGCCAATCACAGTGTACATGCGAGATAAACATTCTGGTAGCCTCAAAGTTATAGCAGAATATGGTCAAGAGTATGACAGTGAAAATCCCATCCGTGTGCTTTACCATGGCTATGGGCATTACGATGCACTGCCAACTCTATTTGGTGGTGCACAGTCCAAGTCGTAAGATCTCCTCTCTTCCAATAATTTGCATTTTCTGTCAGACTGGACGCTTATTATACCTTTGAATTTCGATTATATATTATAGATCCTGTTTCACAAGGTATTGCTTACAATAGGGAAATGACCTTTTCAAGGTGAAGGGATAATTTATCTTCATAGAGTACGGATTCTCAGCGATTAAATCAGATGCAGAGATCTGTAAGAGAATTTGTTGGTTGCAATGCCTAGTTTAGACCTAGTTTCATGACGGGTGGATGGTTTAGTAGGCTTAGATATATATATATATATATATGTGTGTGTGTGTGTGTGTTCAAAGTTACCACTTCTTCATTCGTTTCTTTTCTTCCCGTGGCAGGTCCAGCAGGAAAAGATGAAGAATCCGATTGCAAGGCCTTCGTGTAATAACGAACTGTATCCCTTTGTGCTATAAAAGAATTCTAGCCAGCCCTTCTTATAAAAAATGATCTTATTCATTATTGGATTTAAGATACCGAAAACTTAACAAAGAATACGAATAAATTAGAATATTAGATAGAGATTCTAAAATGTAATCGTCGTAAACTGATTGGATATTCGTGCCCTTTTAGTATTTCTTAGCTCTCTTCTCGAGTATTTTACCTTTCATAAACTCGGAAACATGAAATCATAAATCCCTCTTTCCAAATTGTAAATCGAAATCTCACCCTCCAAACATTTTTTGCAACAAATGCAAGTTCTCTGATGGAAGCGTTTTCTTTGGGATTGGAAGAATTTTACTTTGAATTGTGTTACATAAAATGTCAATTACTAAAAAACCAGCTATAATTAAAATTAATAATATATTACCAATTATCTTTTGCATTCAATAATAAAATGAAACACAATAATGTATACCCAGAATAATTGATCTTTTTATGTATTTATATATGAGCAAATTAGTCGGGCAGCATCAATAATTTTTTTTTTAAGAAAAATTACTTAAACCAAAAAAAGTTGATGTATAGGCTCAAGGATAGACGAGAATGCGTGAACAGGAAACCTCGACAGCACAATCATTGGCAAAACTGGAAACATCGTACGGGTATTTAACTTCACCGGAATGAGCATATACAGGACCGTAAATCAACCAGAGACTATTCAGAACCCTTCCATAGATCCCGGAGGAGTTGATATCGGACTACTTTTCGGCCCAGCTTGCTATTTTGCATCCAGGTAGATGGTGCTGAAGCAGGAGAGCCTCTGGAACTGTCAAAGATAGACGCTATGGCGGAATCCAACTCATCGAGCTCGTCATCGCTGGTGTATGATTTTCTAAGAGCTGTTGGTGCACCCTGGGAAGTTTGGCTTCCTGCCTCCCCAATAATGCTGGCCAATGAAGCTGCAGTAGGTGGTGAATAGATGGTAGGAGCAGCAATGCATGGGAAGCTTGTGACAAACTCCCCAGCTTCAGGAAGGTCCTACATGAAGACAATCGATGAATTTTATGGATTACTTAGTGTTAGCTTTACATATAACTGGAGTGCCAGATCAGCCAGTAGACCAACTAGGTTATGTTGTTGTGTCTGCTGTCAATAGAAAGCAAGAAGAGGAGGTAAAAGGACTAGGAGGGTGGGATTTTCAGAAAGAGACTTAACTCCTTTCCCAAAGATGGACTAACCTCAGAATCTAGATCCTCGATTATTGCTTGGGGGACAGAATCTGGGTTGAATTCATCAGGCACAAATACGTCAAGGACCCTCTTGATCACCGGTGTGCTGAATGTGGGGCATACCTTCAGGCAATAAAAATTTTACACAGTGGATTTTCCCGGGAGGAAAATTGTGGCGAAGATAACTGAAAATTTACCTCTTTTCTCGTTGATCTATCAGCAAGCATTCCGAAAGGAAGCATCATGAGATCACTCAACGCATGAAGGAGACGAAAAATCTTGAAGGAAGCCTCAACTTCAAGCCTGTTGCCATCCACTTCATCCTTATCCTCGAAATCGTCATGTTCATCAATGCCAAACAAATCTGTAAGCCATCTGGACCAGTTTCCAACCTGGTAAGAAACCCAGTTACTACATTTTTAAGTTAAAAATTGTATAATGCCAGAAAACCAGCTATGATGAAACTCATGGAGGTAAGATACGAAATTGGGACTCACAGCATTTTTCAGTTGTACTCCAGCACCAAAGCTAGTTCTTCCAGACGGTATTGGGAGGACCTTAGGATCACTGATAGGGTCAGAAACAGGATCAGTTGGCATCTCGTCGGCTGATTCACGAAGAATAGCATTGAACATGGCTACATCCAGCCTGTTCACCAGCTGCTCCATGACCTAGGAACACATCTAAAAACATGTCAAAAGCAAACTAGACAGTATCTGAACAGGATCATAAAGAAAACAAACCGCATGAGACACAATAGGTCCCAGGGAATGAGGATAGAAAGGGAAATATGTTGCTTGGTTCTGATCACTGTGACTAAGATTGAGCAATAGAAATTGTAGTTGATTGACATCAAAGGATTGCAATTTTTGGAGTACAGCTATACCAATCTAGCCAGCATAGACAAGCAGCCGCATTCATGGCCCCCAGCTCGAATAGGGCAAAGTCTTTCACACGAATCCTTGAAAGCCTTCTTCCATAGATCAATAGCAAAATTCCCCTGTACTTGATTATCCAATCTGTGCTTCCTAGCAGAACTCTTGCTCGAGGTTGAACTCCTCACAGCCGTAGATTGCATATGCGGTGTTAGAGTCTGCAATACATAACAGAAACCATAGACAGGGAAGTCCAGTTTGAATGTCATGCATTACAGCAATATCAAAAATTCTCAGAATAAGTAGATTTTCGACCTGCCACCAAATAGACTCGACAATGCGGGAAAAGATCCAAGCTTCGATCTTCTCCAAGGCCATGATGTATGTTTGAGGATCCTCCCACTCATCAACAGTTTCTGTTCTATTAGTAGTCTTATTCTTATTCTTATGAGAAGAGGATGAGTATTTTCCCTGACCCCCTCCTATATTAGCTAATGGTGGTGCAGCTATCTGCAACTTCTCAGCAGCCTGGCTTACAGTTGCTCGCAGCACAATTGAATTTGACAACCAGAAAGTTAATCTGACAAAAGAAGCACAATTTTCAAGATGATGTTCAAAGAAGCAAATTATAAGTTTTTTTCAATTAGAAGAATTTCTCTGCCGATTACAAGACTAATCTCTTCTTAGACTTCGATCAGCACCTATTAAGGTGAACACCATACCAATAGAACAAACTCCATTCACATTCCATGATATTTAAATTGAAGAAGCAATTAGTCACATCATAAAAAAATTTCTAATTTATCCTGCATAGAAGATAATCAACATTGCTTCAAGATAACAGATTATATTGTGGGTTAGATATCCTTCCCTAATTTTGTTAAACAAAGATATTATTTTCCAAATAGTTCAACTTCACTAAAATAAGCTGACTAATGACTTGGTTTGCAGAGTGAGGAATAAGATTACAAACCTGGGCACATCATTTCCACATGCTTTAGAAATCAAAACTAATCCTGAAACGATAGCTCTTCCTGCACTTGCCCTCTTAGCCAGGGACCCTGACTTGGACGCGTGAAGATAAAACCTTGAAAGGCGCCTGGCTGGAGCTAGGACCTTGTTTGCAGAACTCCCATGCTCAGCAACAACCGAGTAAAGGCCAACCTCAACAGCAGCTGCTTCTGTTAACTCTTCCTCAAGCATTTCAACTTTAGACTCTAATTCAATTTTCTCACCAGAAAAATTGTTTTTTGTTTCTTCTCTTCCACTTTGCACATTTCGTACACCAACTTCGTGAAAAGAATCAGGGCTATTGATTTCATTCTCCTTCTTCATGAGTAAGACCTCATTCCTGATGTTTCCATGCTCAGAAGCAAAGGATGTGGGGCCAACCTTCGTGGCTGCAGCAGCTTTTGAGGACTCTTCCTTGAGCATATTAAATTTCGAGTTCAATGTGACCGTGTTATCAGAAACACTATTTGATGATTCTACTCTTTCACTTGGGGCACGGTGCTTAGAAGCTTTTCTATAATTGTCCTCATTAACAAATTGGCTGCTGCTGAAGGGCTTGTCTGTGTCGGCTGAGTTGAATTGCATCTGAACAGACTTCAGATGCTTTAGTTTATCTCTACGACTGTTTCCTGGCACTCCAGTGGCTGTTCTAGCAGATGCAAGAGTGTTGCTCCTTAAATGTGTTTGCTTGTCCCTGACATCTTGAGGTACATGTAGTTCACTGAGTAATTGTTTCTCTAAATGATGTCTCTTAACAGACAGAAACTCCGTATCTTGTCCACCATCATGGGCATCCTTTTCTTCTTTCTCCTCCATAACACTGCGGTGTAAATTACTAGTCGTAGCACCCTCTTCTGGTCCTGCAATGTCATTTCTACAAGCTTCCCCATTGTCTTTCCTTTTAGCTTGAGACTCTTCAATGCTCGAATGGTTTGAGTGATCACTCATTTGAATATAACTTCCTGAGGACTCAGCTTTGTCCGCAACATCTTTGGCAAGATTCTGCAGATTAGAAGACAATATCAATTGAGAATGGATTAGAGAATGCACCATTCAGATGACTGAAAGCTTGTTCTTGGCCTGAAGGCAGAATAGGCTCTGCAGTAACACTTCTTAAGTCATTGTTATCTAACTTTAACACTTTCTGCAAATTAAGATAACTAACATCAGTTGGTACTTGTTTTCTAACTTGATCCACTCTGCAATTTAAGATAATTAAATTGACATTCAAAGACAAATAGGTAATCATACAGGCAAAAGCTAACATTGACCCTCCTAAAACACTAGCAGTAATACAGCCAAAGAGACTAGTCGTTTTACTGACGGTGGATGTTAGCAGTTAATATGGTTCTGCCCACCAGTAATACACTTAATGGAAGATGGACAGACCTTCTAGCGAGAATCCAGGGCCAACGGGAATTGTTGGAGTTAAGAGACCATTTAGGTATCATGACATGTATGTTCTCTAGCAATATCAGTATTACTGTCAACAACTTAGCGAAGGTGATGGCAGTTGACAAAGCTTCAAAACCAGTCTTTTCATATCACCCAAATGTACATCATGGCAGCAATGTGACTTTTGAATTAGACTCTCTAATTCTTTGAACTGGAGCTTGTATAAGCAAAACACTCCATGAAAGTTCAACAATGAACCAAATAGAATCAGCTGCTCGGTGAAAGCTCAATAGCATATATCCTTTCACTATTCTACTACGGAGACTAATTATTTTGCGGATGGACTAGCAAATAGCAATGCAGGATCCTACACAGATCAGAGAATTTGTGGCATACAAAAAGGAAATGCACTTCACAGGTATGACCAAAATGAAATAGTTGCACACTAAAAGATATTGACTAAAAGCTCCAAAAGTTGACAAACATGAGAGACACAATTTCGGACATCTGAAGACAGTCAGTTGGCAGTAGATTTAGAGCACAAGGGAAAATTGAAGTTTGACTGTTGGATGTGATTCATTGTTATGAATAAACACTTAACCACCCCAGCCCTTCAAAATTAGAGCTCAAAATTCAATCCAGTATCCATAACATACAGTGTCTAGAAGCAATTCAAGCAAAAATAAAAACCAATGAAATGGTTCGGGCTACCTTGTCATGTTGGCCTTGTGAACCTTTATCCGACTCCAAAACGGAAGGGGCAACTATCAGAGATGAATTTGAGGAAAGATTATCGTCAGCATCATCATCAGTAAATGAGGCTATCTCACATTCCTCATCATTCCCTTCATTTGTAACTTCTGAAACCGTTTCACTTCCGTCCTTGTCCAATGATGATTCTTTTGACAGAACATAGTGATCTTGATCAAATGGAAAAATATTAATATACAGAACTGGTTGTGCCGTGCTCTTAGCAATCCTCTTCAAGTAAATTGGAATGCTTGTGGAAATGGCATCATCGATGATTCCATAATCTGAGAGATTTATAACTGCTGATCCCAAGAGTTGACCTTTCATTGCACTGTCTTTTCGCAATTCATACAAGGCGAACTCTAAGTAATTCTTCTGGAAACTGTCGCGGCCATTACTTTTTCTGGATGTTTCTCTGTGTAAAGTAGTTGAAAGCCTGAATGATTCAGTGAACTCAACTTTCCCATCTCCAAAATGAGAAGTGAAGAACCCAGAATGATCACCGTTTACCCACTGAAGCAACAAGGATTGAGCAGATATCGAAGATTGAAACACGGGCCAAGGCTTGATTTCTTGTACCTGAATGAGGTAATCAATTTTCACTGAAGTGCCTTTCCGGTTCTTTGATCTTAACCCAAGCACCATGTCTATGAGAAACTCTGGTTTTCCTATCAGTTGGTGATCTATGCAGTAACAGTGCCTGGACAGTAAAGAAACCTTATAAAATTAGACGAGACTGACATAAAAGATTAGGATTCAGCCATCAGAAACTACATATGCATATATGAAGAGAAAAAATCAAAATGAAAATGAAAAGAATTTGAACTAGTTAAATACAAATCTAACAGTATTTAGGGGAAAAAAACTAAGATCCACCAACCTCACGTTCCATCAACAAAAACAGAAAGAGGATTAATTTGTTTCGATTTGTTTATAAAAGAAGAAAAAATAATGCAGAGAGAACGTGATCAGCTCTTCACCATCATAAAGAATTACTATTTTGGGTATGACCCATCCGATTCATGCACTGCTATTATAATGAAGAAACCAAAAAGTTAAAGCTGAAATATTTTCCACAAATGAATGGCAATGAACAACTCATCTCCCGGGCCATTATTTGTCTCTACATTGCGAGAGTCAAAAGGTAGAGTGAATGAGAAACAGTTGAACTCGCTTGAAAAGTAATTTCATAACTTTTCCAATCATAGCAACTAAGAAAGATCTGAAAACAGTAAGGATTCAGCTCCAAGCAAAAGAATTAGAAAGAAAACACTGAACGGTTAGCATCACCGCAGGGGGAAACACAAAACCTTCATTACATCCACAGACTGAAGTAACAAAAATGGGGATGCTACATCGAGAATCAGATCCTGATTTAGAGCAACACAGGAACAATATCCAATACGGAGGTTCTTTGAATCGAAGACGCTCGCAATAATTGTGTACTACGCGGTAAGGACCAGAATCCGTAATGAACAACAAACAGGACATTTACTGAAATGGGTTACCTTACCTGCAGTTGAAGATGGTTTCACTTCGTGCAAGGATTCAGAGAAACAAAAGAGAATGTTGGTAGGACGAAGAGAATCTCTTTTTAGTCCGTGCACCGCGTCTTCCTTTCAGTGTTGGGTTGAAGTTTATTAGCCTAGTTAGTTGTTGACTCAAAATCATCAAATACGATAAAGATTTTTCATTTAAAAAACTTGAAACCGAACCCGAAATCAAAGGTCCTGCAGCTAATCCGAAACTTCCAACCATAACTGTCAAGCATCTAAACTGGTCTAAACCGCCCATCCGGCAACCTCGTCCAGTTCAACTCTCTTCTTTTTATTTTTTTTCTTAATTTATGTTTTTTCTTTTTAAAAAAATCGAACAACGCTGTACAGCCATTTTGTACATTTTGTATGTTTATATGTTTATTATAAAAGTGTGGGAAGCAGGACTTCGATAAGTTCAGAATTTGGGGTTTGTAGTCAAAACATTTGAAGAATCGAGATAGTCAACTATTGAATATTGTGGGATTAATTTAGTAGTAAGAAAATAACATAATGTATGAACGTACTCTTCAGATTTCATAGTAAATTTTATATTTTTTATGTACAATTTTCCGAAATGATATTATGGGGACAGAATTTTTATTACTTTTGTAAATATAGATACGATTCTGATAGTATTAGTATTTGATTATTATTTCTATATAAAGTGTAACGAATGAAATGTTCTCGTAAAAAAGGTTTAGGAATAAATTATGGAGAAAAATAAAATAAATTTGAGAGCGTTTATCTCTAACATTCAGTTTGGTACATAAAAATATCTATTTTGGTGTTCTAAGATCATTTTTTATCTTATAAAATCAAAAATATATTTGATTGATTTTAATTTTTTTATAAATACTTATTTTATTCTTCATAAAATCAGTTCCGTCTTGTTAAGCTTGTTACTAGGGCTGTGCATATTATCATGAGACTAGAGTTTTGCGGAATAGAAACTGTTCGTGCGGCCTTAGACTATCACTCTCGCAATAGGCTAAGTCAGTCTTCCTCACAAATCTAACTAGAATGTTAAGCTTAGAACACAACCAAAAGAGAGACAGACATAAGAGAATGAAGAGAAAGCTCTAAACTCTCAATATTGTAAGAATTGCTGGATGATTACAAATGAGGGGAGGCACCCCTTATATAGCCAATACAACTCCCCAATGAATGGTGGAGATCGAGTCAACCGATCTAACGGTGTCTATACAAAGATATACAAGGGAAACACTAATAGCTGATTTCCCATCTATGGTAATCTTTGATTATATTGATTCCCCAAATCGAGTCTCCTATATAGCAAGAACGGATTCCCATTGAATTCCTCGATTGACTTTGATTGATCTTCAATTAATATGTTGATTCTCCTTTATTGGGGCTCTCAGATTGAGGGACGTGTCACACACGAAGCCAAATGATGCGTAGTATGAGTTTTGGTCATGACATTCTCCCCTGCCAAACTCGATAACGTCCTCGTTGAGTGCTGTCTCAAAAACTCATTGATTTCGTCTTGGTACTGCCAAAGATCGAAATCTTTTTCCCAGCTAGTCTCACTAGGAGGGTCGCCTTTCCATTGAATCAAGTACTCCACACACTCTTTTGCACTACACGCCTTGATAAGATCTCATCTAGTTTCTTATCATAGGTATTGGTCACAGTTGTGAGAGCTCTCTTGGACTTTCCCCTCTCCGGATCTTCATTGTCTTCTTGGAATAGTGTCAACAAACTCACTTGGAAGAAAGGATGGAACTCCAATCTTGGTAGTAACTCAAGCTTGTATGATACCTTGCCGATCCTTTTCAACACTTTGAAAGGACCTTCATATCATCGCATTAGCCCATTGTGCAACTTGGCAAAAACTCGGCTTTGATGAGGCATCAGCTTCACCAACACAAAATCCCCTTCATCAAACTCTAAAGGCCGCCTCTTTTTGTCTGCCCACTTTTTCATCCTCTTTGCCACCTTGGACAATTGCACTCTTGCAAGGTCCTTCTGCTTGTCCCACTTCTTGGCAAAGCGGTAGGCGGATGGATTTGACCCTTGATAACTTGTGGCAATCTTAGTGGGAGTGTAAGGTTGTTGTCCATTAGCAATCTCAAAGGGACTCATACCTGTCGATTCACTCCTTTGCAAGTTGTATGAGAATTGAGTCATATCGAGTAAATTTGCCCAATTCTTTTGGTTGGCACTCACATAGTGCCTAAGGTAGAGCTCTAATAAGACATTCACTCTCTCGGTCTGCCCATCAGTTTGAGGATGAAAACTGGGGGAAAAATTGAATTCTGACCCCAACAGCTTAAACAACTCGGTCCAAAATCTTCCCATGAATTGAGTGTCTCGATCACTCACAATGGACCTTGGAATGCCCCAATACTTCACCACATTTTTAAAGAAAATATGGTTTGTTTTTTCTGCCATGCACGCCTTGGTGGCTGGAATGAATACCGCATACTTGAAAAATCTATCCACCACCACAAGTATAGTTTGGAAGTTGTCAGACTTTGGGAGGGATGTGATGTAATCCATGAAAATGTTCTTCCAAAGTCTCTCCAGTATGGGCAATGACTCTAACAATCCAGGTGGCTTCTGTTGCTTGACCATGTGTTGTTGGCAAACTAGACAGGTTTTCACATACCACTCCACATCATCTCGCATGTTAGGCCAATAATATCCATCTTCCAAAAGTACAAGTGTCACAACTCAGCCCAGCGGACCCAGACGTGTATGTGCGCGTGATGGATCACAACTACAATTCTGAGTTGGGCTTCTAATCACATGGCCCAAAAGATGCATCGTATTACAAATGATACCATCACACAACACATATAAGCCCAAGACCTCCTCTGCTCCTTTCCAATGTGGAATTGGATAACCTGACCCCCTACGGGCTAGGTCTCACAACAAGTGTTGGAACAATACTTGGGTGTCCAGCCCATCCTAAATCGTGACACTCTTTCAGGACCTCCTTCTGAAGCTTGTCATATCGAGGGACATAGATACGATTGCCTATAGTGAAGAGCAACCCATCCTTTAGCCAAAATCTGTGAGTCTTGCCTAGCTTCATTTATTATGCCAAGGTCTGAACTTGGGGGTCATGTTCCATACCCCGTCGGATCCTTTCCACTAAAGGACTCTTCGATTGACTGATGGCTGCAAGTGTTTTTGTCTTCAGCTCCTTCTCTCGAGCAATAGGCACCACTCAACACTGGCTTCCTTCCTAAAGTATGAGGGTGTTTGTGCAAGACACTGGGACTGCTCTCGTCTGATCCAAGAATTGCATCCCTAATACAATCGGAAAATCATCCAAGAAGTCAAGTTTACCTTTCCATTCTCCAATTTATAGCTTGACCCCTCGGGCTACTCCAAAGATTGGCTGGGTTTTAATGTTCATCGTCTTCAACCAGCCTTGATCCTCTTGGAACTTGATGCCAAGTCATTGTGCTTCCTCCTTCTTAATGAAGTTGTGAGTAAAACCAATATCGATCAATGTCCGAGACTCTCTCCCGTGTACAATGGGTTTAGCAAACATTCTCCCGACTTACTGTTAAGGCTTTAATGACACTCAACAATTGCATGGAACTCATCTTCGGGGCTTCTATCTCTTCGGCCTCTATGGAAATTGCTACCAGCTTGATTCTCATCGGGCAATGCATAGCTTTAAGCAGCCCCTCACATAGAAAGCATGAGAGCTTGGGTATCTCGTCTTTGCCCCGATTTTCACCTCCCCCTTGTGTGGGTTTGGCTGGACGGAAGGACTTGAAGGATTTGAAGGACTTGAAAGGCTTCTCCTTCCCCTCAGCTTTGTGGACTGCTCCCCCATCTTTAGCCTTGTAGTCTCGGAAAATTTTAGGCTTATATGGGCTAGAATCCTCGGACTTCCTCTCAAATTCTGCCAAGGATTCAGCCTCGATAATCACATCATTGATCTCCTTGACATTGCGTAAATGGAGCTCCTTGACATTGTGTTAATGGAGCTCCATCTTGGCCTAACTTTGTAGGCCTTCCAGAAACACATACATGGCCTCCATTTCGGGCATGTCTGGGATCTCCAATAAGACTTCCGTAAACTCCTTCACGTAGTCTCGGATGTCGTCTTTGTGGGAAACTTGCGAAGCTTCTCCCTCACTTCAAGTTCCACATTTCTCGGTGAGAATTGTGCTCTCAAGAGCCTTTTAAAATCTTCTCATGTCTTCAACATCAAGGTGTCATGCTCAATTTGAGCATGCTTCATCCTCCAACAGGTTGTGGCACTATCAGTAAGATACAGTGAGGCTTGGGAAAGCTGATCTCCATCGCTTTCTATGCCTACCGCTTGAAAATATTGCTCAAGGCTAAAAAAAAAGTTGTCTGCCTCCTTGGCATTCCTTGTCCTGCCAAATTACTTCGGCTTTGGGACATTCAGCTTCACCTTTGGCTTAGCAACCCCTTGCACTATGGTCTTCTTGCATTCGTTCTTGATTTCAACAAAATCATCCTTGAATAAAGTGATTTCAGCAAGAAGATTTACCTTGAAATCATCTAACTCTTGCCTCCAAGAGTTGATAGCAATAAGGGCGCCTTGTATCTCCTCACGAAGCTTATTCACGTCCCCTAACTCGTGTTCATCTATGCATTGGCCATACTCCTCAAGCTTATTGTTGTCATCGGCAACCTTCATCTCCATCCGAGTGATCCTTGCCTCCAATGACGACAGATGATCAACAGTCTTCATTCTCTTCTTACTAGGTTCAAAGCACGTTTGGGTAGTCTCCCCACAAGGACCTCCTCCACCTCTTCAACAACAGGGATGTTGGTATTGGCATCAGTAGGCATCTCCATATCTCGCTCAAAGAAACTCTTCATGCGACCTCAGACTATCGCTCTCGTAATAGGCTAAGTCAGCCTTCCTTACAAAGCTAGGTAGAATGCTAAGATTAGAACACAACCGAAAGAGAGAAATACACAAGAGAATGAAGAGAAAGCTCTAAACTCTCAATATTATAAGAATTGATGAATGATTACAAATGAGGGGAGGCACCCCTTATATAACCAATACAACTTCCCAATGAATGGTGGAGATCGAGTCAACCGATCTAATGGTGTCTATACAAAGATATACAAGGCAATCACTAATAGCTGATTTCCCATCTATGGTAATCTTTGGTTACATTGATTACCTTGATTCCCCAAATCGGGTCTCCTATATGGCATGAACGGATTCTCATTGAATTCCTTGATTGTCTCTGATTAATCTTCAATTAATATGCTGATTCTCTTTGGTTGGGGCTCTCGAATTGAGGGACGTGTCACACACGAAGCCGAATGACACGTAGTCTGAGTTTCGGTCGTGACAATATGTATCCTACTAGACCGGAAAGGAGGACCCGTTCCCGGTAATCGGGAGCCTCACCGCCGTGCAGCCCCGATTGATCCAACTGGTGGACCAAGCGGAACTACACAAGGCTTATCCGAAAACAAAAACAAACTCTGTTTTGCGAATCATAATAAATACACACATTTGAGTATTTTTGTTGCAAAACATGGCACGCATCAATTGATACTCAGCATAACTTACAAACAACGGAGTGACCAACACATGCAGCGAAAATATCAGATCACATACAATTTGCCTTACGGCCTCAAACCCGCAACACCATGAGTTCACACTCACAGATTTCCAGAAATTCAAAACTACACCACTTCTTATATATCAAAATATCAGAGTATGCAAGCATGAGTTGTACACATATGCACCAGCAAAATACACAAGTGTGTAAATATACAAGAAGATGTGAAGGATGCTGAGTCCAAAAACGTGCATGTGCATTTGTCCAGCCCTACGACCAATACCGGGATAGTAACCTCAAAGTTGAACAGCTAGCTCTCACACCTTAGTCCTGAAACAAAAAGGGAGGGGGTGAGATCAAAGACCTCAGTGGAAGTTACCGCGTCATAAGCATAAACGGTGGAATAGAGACAAAACCAAAGCATAGTATCAAACATTTATTCAAACCAATTCAATCCATACTCTTCAATGTAGCCATTATAAGTGCACACACCAAAATGCAAAAGGAGGTAAAAACAGTTTTGATACTTGGCTACTATGTCCAACATAATGGGGTGGACACAAACCACTTCCACGTAACCCCCGCTAAAGGGCTACATAAAAGCCTACTGATGGTTTTCAATTGTCGCATATATCTATAAACAAAACCCCACCATCAGTATTGTCCCAAAATTGAATGGAGAAAACACAATCTGTCACATTCAATTTTGCACACGTATATAACGTCGTAAGATATATATGAAGCATGTATCAGGCCTTTCCCTTCATAGTGCACACAACACTCAATCACATAGCCAACCATACCTCTCCAAGGTAAGCAACTGTCCTCTCTATAGGACTCCATATACTTACCTAACTTGATCAAGCATTAACCGTCAACTCCAATCGGTACAGTGACCAAAAACGAATTTATCCAGTATGGGTCATTAAAACTAAAAATTCATAAGATATTCCATGCATGCATTTAAACATTGCCATCTTAGAATCAGGTGCCAAACATCTCAAAATAATATTCGAAGTATTCAGCCACAATAGAAAAAATGTCTAAGAAGCCGAAAAATCATATCGTATGGAAGGTTGCAAATCCCGTATGAAATTTCATGTACGCCAAACAAATCAGCATGTTTCAGCTTTTGAATATCCAGCATTCAAACTTGGCCAGAAAATTATCATTTGAACACAATTGTTAAACACATTTCAAGTCATGCCTCCATTCAAACCAAAACATTAGATCATATATGAATTCTGAAAACAAAACGTTACGCGTATGCAAATGAAACATGAACTCCCACCTCTCGTTGCGTCGATGGTTCGCCAACGATATCCTTTCCTCTACTGATCGATCCAGTACCTCCTAAACAAGCACAAACCATACAGCCATACTAAGCATAACCAATCCAGGAATCAAAAATGCAAAATAATTGAAAGCAATCCTATGGACCCTCTCACGCTGCACACACATCTACATTCCCCTATCCAATCTCAACACTCAAATCATATCCAATCTAAACAACCAATTCATATCCAATCTAAACAACAAAATCACAGTACTTCAGATACCCTCCTCCTTTGACCACAACCACTCAATTCACATGCATAACCACACCAACATGATCAAGAACATGAAGAAACTACCCCCTGATACTGTTCATCCGAGATTCATACAAGAATCAGAGGTTGTTTCCATGCATTTCCATCCATCAAAAACACTCAATCACATCACTAGCAACCTTAATAAGCCAACCAATCCAAAAGAAAACCAAAGATTAAGCACTTACCAACAACTCTGGAATTTTCGTCCAGAATGAAGAACACCTCAAAATCAGGCCTTAGACATCAAACTAACAGTGGAAAAGTGTAGAAGATTGATGGGAAAGTGTTTTGGGACAATCCCCCACAAGTTGTTGGGATCAATTTGAGCAAGGGTTGGATTTTGGTAGGTTGGAAGGGTGAAGGAAGGAGAAAAACGAGTTAGGGCTGGTGGTGTGTGTGTGTTTTGCTGGTCACTTATGCAAGAGGAATGTTTAAAGGGTGAAGTGTAAACTTGGGCTGATGGGTAAAGGATGTAGTGAACTTGGGCTGATGGGTTTCAGACCCAAGGGCTGATGGGTTTTGGCCCAAAAGTTCAACAAGGCTGGACTGGCCAATCGTCAGCCCGTTTCGTCACAAATGAGCCCAATGGGCTCGTATTTAGCCCAAACGGCCCGCGATCGCTCAAAACGAACCAAAATCAACCTGGTTTGTTTTCCACTGACTCAACCTCGATCGTCTAACCTATCTCACTCACACTCATACGTAAACACTCTCAGATTCACTATAGGTTCCTTAAAGGCTTCCTACGGCTGTGCTCCCAAACTAGAATTTTAGTATCGGCGCGCTGCCGCTGGAACTAACGCTACCATTGACGTTGCCACTGACTGGCACTACAATAGACGGGATCTCACAGGAAATTCCCGATCCGACCGAAATTGGTCGGTGAATGGAAAAAATATTAAGAAGGATTCGGTAAAACGAGTTGGTAAATGATTTATCATCTTTATGTACTAGATAGAAATTTTTCTGTATTTGTCAGGTCAGACGGTTCCCGACCCGATTGAGTATAAAAAAAATCCTAAAAATTGTTTACTCGTCCCCCAATGCGCCACATTCATCTCTCTTGTAAATCCTTTTTACAAATTATCTCCTCTCTCTAAGCTCTTCTCCTAGTGCTTTGTTGTCTCGTCTTATCTCCTCTCTTCTTTTTTGTTGGCTGGTGCCTCAAATGCATTTCTATTTGGTTTCTCCTGCTTCGGCCTTCACGTTGCATTTCTATTTTCGGCCTTCACGTCAAGATCCAACAACTACTTATTATAGCGGGATCGATGGTCGGGTGCTCACCTCCGCCTTCCACTCTTAGCTCGGGTCTTCCTTATCTTGTTCTCTTTGTCCATCATCTTCTTCACTTGAACCACACTATCCTCTTTTATTTTCTTTTTTTTTTGGCTTTATATTTCTTTCGTTTGATTAATGGTACTCAAATAAACAAGGATCTCTTAAGGAAAATATTAAGGTTTGTGATAACTTATTGGGCATTCTTGACGAGCGATTGTAGATTAGGTTTTTACAAAGTTTTCAAATTGATTTCCTGATAGTCAGGCGGGGAATCAGTTTTCTCGACCGTTTTCCGACCAAAATCGATCGGTAATGGTAAATGTTCTATAAATTTTCTGATTGAGAAATAAATTATTGGAAAAAAAAATATTTCAGAAATTTTTTTATAAAATTTGATGGTTCAGAAATTCCCGAACTGTCCTGCACCCCTACTTATTACACCTTGATGATGATAGGTTCTGGATCTAAAGATAATGTTAAAAGCAATAATTAATTTTGTAAATTCACATGATAAAAAAATTATCTACAAAACCTAAAATATTTAGATTTTGTTATGAATATCAAAGGTTTGGAAATTGAAAAGACAAAAAAATTATTATCTCTATTCAATTGTGTAATGAATATTTTGTAACTACAAAACTCTTTATCTTCTAATGTCTCTTCATATACCCTATCATGTTACCTATAAATAGGAGGTAACATTATTTGCGTTGTACACACTTGCTTGAGCACTTGATAAGATATTTCACTCCCTATATTGTTCTTAGTTTTCTCTCTTATTCTTTTCTCCTCAATTCTTCTTATCATTATATTCTATAACACGTTATCAGCACGATACTCTTATAAACAAAAGGAGAATCAAGAGTTCTTCACAAAGAACAAACAAGAATCTTAGTTTCTACAAAGGTATATTTGGGTGAGTATATTTTTATAATTATTTATAATCATGTTGTAATATTATTGCTATGCTTCAAATGTGCTTTTACAACAGCAATACCGTGAAAAAAGTTTCACAAAATATTCAGAGTTGATTTCATGCCTTCTGGTGGCTGAACAAAACAATGAGCTGTTGATGAGAAATCATGAATCTCGTCCTACTGGTTCTGCTCCATTCCCTGAAGTGAATGTGATGCTATCTCATAACCATAGTTGTGGTCGTAGTCGAGGCCGCAGACGATGACGAGGACGAGGTTATAATAAATTTCATCATGGTGGTGGTCAATCAAGTAAATTTATTTTCCAAAATTAAAAAGTTATAAAGGATGAAGGACCTGGAAAAATAATGAGTGACATAAAGAAAAAAGTTACAATTAGTAACTGTCATTGATGTGGAATGCAAGGTCATTGGCAATGTACCTGTCGTACACCAAAATATTTTGCCAACCTATATAAAGAATCTTTGAAGTCTAAAGGCAAGAATGTAGAGACAAACTTTGTCCAAGATGATTTCACTGAATTTGCTAATGGCCTTGAGGATATAACACACTTGGATGTTTCTGATTTTCTTAATGATCCAAATGATGAAAGTGCAAGAAATCCAGAATGATTTTAATTTTATAACTATGCAAATTTCAATTATGTTCTCTTGTTTTATTATAATAAAAGTCTATTTATTTTGTTTTATTTATTAATATTTTCTTTTTATATTTTAATTTATTTTCTTATTAATTTTATTTATTCAATGAAGAGAATGATTGGCATGGATATCTCTAAGATGAACGCCAAGAAAATATGTTTGGTTGACAGTGCCACAACGCATACAATATTGAGAGATAAGAGATATTTCTCTTATTTGGATAATAGAAAAACCAATGTATATACTGTAAGTGGTAGTACAAGATTGATTGAAGGCTCCGGAAGAGCAAATATTATTCTATCTGGTGGCACCAAAATAATGATAGAAGATGCATTATACTCTTCTAAGTCTCAAAGAAACTTGTTAAGTTTCAAAGATATTCGTTTGAATGGATATCATATTGAGACAATGAACGAAGGAAGCATTGAGTATCTTTGCATAACTTCTATAATTTCGGGTAAAAAGTATATATTAGAAAAATTACCCGCTTTTTTCTTTCAGATTGTACTACACATGTATTACAATGATAGAATTTCATTATATAATAAACCATCAGTTTAATGATGTGTTTAAAATTTGGTATGACCGGTTAGGCCATCCCGGTTCAACAATGATGCGAAAAATAATAGAGAATTTCTGTGGTTATCCATTGAAAAAGAATAAGATTTTTCAATCTAATTAATTCTCATGTGCTGCTTGTTCTCAAGGAAAATTAATAATAAGGCCATCACTAGCAAAAATTGGAATTGAATCTCCAAAAACTTTAGAAAGAATTCAAGGAGATATTTGTGGGCCTATACATCTACCATGTGGACCATTTCGATATTTTATGATTTTGATCGATGCATCAACCAAATGGTCACATGTATGTTTATTATCATCTCGCAATATGGCATTTGCGAGATTGCTTGCACAAATAATTCGTTTGCGAGCTCAATTTCCTGATTATCCGATAAAATCTATTCGAATGGATAATGCTAGTGAATTTACATCAAAAACCTTTATAGATTATTGCATGTCTATTGAAATAAAGGTTGAACATCCTGTTGTTTATGTTCATACACAAAATAGTCTTGCATAATCATTTATAAAACGCTTACAATTAATTGCAAGACCTATGCTTATGAGATCCAAACTTTCAGTTTATGTTTGGGGACATGTCATTTTACATGCAGCAACAATTATACGCATTAGGCCAACAAGTTATCATGAACACTCTCCGATGCAATTGGTTCATGGTCAGGAACTAAATATTTCCCATCTAAGAATTTTTGGTTGTGCGGTATATGTTCCAATTTCTTCACCACAACGTACAAAAATGGGTCCTCAAAGAAGGATAGGAATATATGTTGGATATGAGTTTCCATCTATCATTAAATATCTTGAGCCATTAACTGAAAATTTATTTACGGCAAGATTCGCTGATTGTCATTTTGACGAGACTATATTTCCAACACTTGGGGGAGAAAATAAACAGTTGAGTTTCAAAGATATTCGTTTGAATGGATATCATACTGAGACAATGAACGAAGGAAGCATTGAGTATCTTTGCATAACTTCTATAATTTCGGGTAAAAAGTATATATTAGAAAAATTACCCGTTTTTTCTTTCGGATTGTACTACACATGTATTACAATGATAGAATTTCATTATATAATAAACCATCAGTTTAATGATGTGTTTAAAATTTGGTATGACCGGTTAGGCCATCCCGGTTCAACAATGATGCGAAAAATAATAGAGAATTTCTGTGGTTATCCATTGAAAAAGAATAAGATTTTTCAATCTAATTAATTCTCATGTGCTGCTTGTTCTCAAGGCAAACTAATAATAAGGCCATCACTAGCAAAAATTGGAATTGAATCTCCAAAATTTTTAGAAAGAATTCAAGGAGATATTTGTGGGCCTATACATCCACCATGTGGACCATTTCGATATTTTATGATTTTGATCGATGCATCAACCAAATGGTCACATGTATGTTTATTATCATCTCGCAATATGGTATTTGCGAGATTGTTGCACTAATAATTCGTTTGCAAGCGCAATTTCCTGATTATCCGATAAGATCTATTCGAATGAATAATGCTAGTGAATTTACATCAAAAGCCTTTATAGATTATTGCATGTCTATTGGAATCTAAACAACCAATTCATATCCAATCTAAACAACCAATTCATATCCAATCTAAACAACTAAATCACAGTACTTCAGATACCCTCCTCCTTTGACCACAACCACTCAATTCACATGCATAACCACACCAACATGATCAAGAACATGAAGAAACTACCCCCTGATACTGTTCATCCGAGATTCATACAAGAATCAGAGGTTGTTTCCATGCATTTCCATCCATCAAAACACTCAATCACATCACTAGCAACCTTAATAAGCCAACCAATCCAAAAGAAAACCAAAGATTAAGCACTTACCAACAACTCTGGAATTTTCGTCCAGAATGAAGAACACCTCAAAATCAGGCCTTAGACATCAAACTAACAGTGGAAAAGTGTAGAAGATTGATGGGAAAGTGTTTTGGGACAATCCCCCACAAGTTGTTGGGATCAATTTGAGCAAGGGTTGGATTTTGGTAGGTTGGAAGGGTGAAGGAAGGAGAAAAACGAGTTAGGGCTGGTGGTGTGTGTGTGTTCTGCTGGTCACTTATGCAAGAGGAATGTCTAAAGGGTGAAGTGTAAACTTGGGCTGATGGGTAAAGGATGTAGTGAACTTGGGCTGATGGGTTTCAGACCCAAGGGCTGATGGGTTTTGGCCCAAAAGTTCAACAAGGCTGGACTGGCCAATCGTCAGCCCGTTTCGTCACAAATGAGCCCAATGGGCTCGTATTTAGCCCAAACGGCCCGCGATCGCTCAAAACGAACCAAAATCAACCTGGTTTGTTTTCCACTGACTCAACCTCGATCGTCTAACCTATCTCACTCACACTCATACGTAAACACTCTCAGATTCACTATAGGTTCCTTAAAGGCTTCCTACGGCTGTGCTCCCAAACTAGAATTTTAGCATCGGCGCGCTGCCGCTGGTACTAACGCTACCGTTGACGCTGCCACTGACTGGCACTACAATAGACGGGATCTCACATCCTCCCCTCCTTATAGAAATTTTGTCCGCTAAATTTACTTACCAATGTCATTGAATAACTGTGGATACTGCCGCCTCATCATATGCTCGGTTTCCCATGTCCGTTCCTCCATGACATCGCTACGCCACAATACGGATACCATTGGCACTGTGCGATTCCGTAACTGTTTTACCGCTCTGTCCACAATTGCAACAGGCTGCGTCTTGTATGACAAGTCGTTGGAAATTTCGATTGGTGGTGACGTCAACACGTGGGACGGATCTGGCATGTACTTCCGTAGCATAGATACATGGAAGACATTGTGGATCTTTTCCAACTCCGGAGGTAAATCCAACCGGTATGCCACTGGTCCCACTCGTGCTGTAATGCTGTAAGGTCCAATGAACCTTGGTGCCAATTTTCCTCGCTGTTGAAACCGAAGAACTCCTTTCCACGGTGCCACTTTCAAAAAGACTTTGTCTCCCACAGAAAATTCTAAGTTTCGGCGGCGATTATCAGCGTAATTTTTCTGTCTATCTTGCGCTGTTTTCAGCCTTTGTCGAATCAGTAACAACAACTCTGTCGCTTGTTCAACTAATTCTGGACTATCCAGTTTCCGTTCTCCGACCTCATTCCAACACAAAGGTGTTCGACACCGTCTGCCATACAATGCCTCATATGGTGCCATGCCAATAGACACTTGAAAACTGTTATTATAGGCGAACTCAGCTAACGGTAGGCATCGATCCCATGCCTTCTGCCTATCCAACACACATGCTCGGAGCATGTCTTCCAAGGTCTGAATTGTTCTCTCAGACTGCCCATCTGTCTGTGGGTGGAATGCGGTGCTGAAATTTAGTCGTGTGTCTAAAGCACTATGAAGTTTCCCCCAAAATCTGGATGTGAATCTCGGATCCCTATCCGACACAATCGACACTGGCACACCATGAAGTCTGACAATCTCATCAAGATACTTTACTGCCAATTTCTCCGGTGTATCTGTCACCTTAATGGGGAGGAAGTGTGCAGACTTGGTCAGTCTGTCCACTATCACCCATATCGCATCATAACCTCGTTGTGATCTCGGCAACCCTGTTACGAAATCCATCGTCACATGCTCCCATTTCCACTCCGGAATGGGTAATGACTGTAGTAATCCCGCAGGTCTCTGATGTTCCGCCTTAACTTGTTGACACACTAGGCACTTTGCTACAAATTCAGCAATATGCCTCTTCATTCCAGCCCACCAATATTGTTCTTGCAAGTCCCTGTACATCTTGGTGCTGCCCGGATGAATGGAAAACGTCGAACTATGTGCCTCCATCAAAATCAATTGCCTAAGCTCTTCGTCATGAGGGATGCACACTCGTCCTCGAAATGTCAGGATACCATCCTCTCTTATACGATACTCACTTACTGTACTAGTACCGCTGTCTACTTCCTCCAACTGTTGCTTTATTTGACTCAACAATGGATCTTCACATTGCTTGGTTCGAACCTCATCTAGTAAAGTTGGCCTCACAATCAACTGTGCTATTAATGCTCCAGAATCATCACTCCCAAGTTGTACTCTAGATGTTCTCAGACACATCAACATAGGCATGTACTCGGTACGAACATAGGCTAAAGAAGATGATGTCTTTCTACTTAATGCATCAGCAACAACATTCGCCTTGCCCGGATGGTAGTCAATCACCAAGTCATAATCTTTGATCAATTCCAGCCACCTTCGCTGTCTCAAGTTCAAATCCTTCTGGGTGAGAAGGTATTTGAGGCTTTTGTGATCGGTGAACATCTTGCATGTTTCACCATACAGGTAATGCCGCCAAATTTTGAGTGCGAACACCACCGCAGCCAACTCAAGATCGTGAGTCGGGTAGTTGCTCTCATGCGGTCTCAACTGTCTTGATGCATAGGCCACTACCTTACCATCTTGCATCAGCACACAACCCAATCCCATCTTTGATGCATCGCTATACACAATGTACCCCTTGCCGCTGACCGGCAAGGTAAGAACCGGTGCTGATACAAGTCTAGCCTTCATTTCCTGAAAACTCTTCTCACATGCATCTGACCATACAAACTGAACTCCCTTGCGTGTTAGACGTGTCAACGGACCTGCCAAGACGGAGAAATTTTCCACAAACCTCCGATAGTAACCGGCCAGACCAAGAAAACTTCGGATTTCGGTGATACTACGAGGAGGTTCCCATGACACAATGGCTTCTATCTTCTTGGGGTCAACAAGTATACCTTCTGCTGATACCACATGTCCCAAGAAACCTATTTCCTTCAGCCAAAATTCACACTTAGTGAATTTGGCATACAACTGCTGCGCTCTAAGTCTGTTCAACACAGTTCGCAAATGTACCAAGTGCTCCTCCTCTGACTTTGAATAAACCAAGATGTCATCAATAAACACAATGACAAACTGATCTACGTATTCCCGAAAGACTCTATTCATCAAATCCATAAACATGGCTGGCGCATTAGTTACTCCAAACGGCATCACCAGAAATTCGTAATGCCCATACCGTGACCGGAAGGCTGTCTTTGGTACATCAGACTCACGAACCCTCAGTTGATGATAACCTGATCTCAAATCAATTTTGGAAAATACCGAGGCTCCTTGCAGCTGATCAAACAGATCATCAATGCGTGGCAACGGGTACCGGTTCTTCACCGTAACCTGATTCAGTTGTCTGTAATCGATACACAGTCTCAACGTGCCATCTTTCTTCTTGACAAACAAAACTGGTGCTCCCCAAGGTGAAACACTAGGTCTGATAAATCCTCGATCCACTAAGTCCTCCAGTTGAGTCTTTAACTCTTTCAATTCAGCTGGTGCCATCCGATATGGTGCAATGGAGATAGGACCTGTCCCTGGCACCAACTCAATCTCAAATTCAATCTCTCTCTCCGGTGGCAACCCTGCCAATTCTTCTGGGAACACATCGGGAAAGTCTTGTACTACTGGTATCCTGCTCAGCTCCGGTGACTCTATCGTCAAATCTCTGATATGTGCTAAGAAAGCTGAATAACCCTTACGGATCATACGTCCAGCATCCAGCCAAGAAATGACACAAGAAGGAACGACTCGCCGATCACCTTCGAAACAAAATTCTAACCCATCTGCCAAACTGAACTTCACCTTCTTTGTGAAGCAGTCCATCCTTGCTCGATACTTAGCCAATCCGTCCATCCCTAAGATAACATCTATCTCTTGCATATTCAAGGGAATTAGATCAACCTCAATTTCTGCGGAACCCATTCGCAACAAACAGCCCAAATACACACTCTCGCAAACCAACCGTTCACCCAACGGAGTTAAAACTTCTATGGGTGGCTCTAGGGGTGACAACTCCCTATCTGCTCTCCTAGCTACCCTATGACCAATAAAGGATCTATTCGCTCCAGGGTCCATTAATACTTTAGCAGGTATGGAAAAGACAATGAGTGTACCTGTCACAACATCTGGATTGGCGCTCGCTTCTGCATCCGCCAAAGTAAACAGGCGTGTCTGAGGTCGTTGTGATTGCTGTTGAGAAGATTGATTCGTAGCCTGGCTACTAGATGGTCGTCCCACCTGTACTCTACTCGGTGGTCTTGTTGATCCTTGTGTGCCTCTGTAACTTACACCAGCCCTCTGACCCGTTGACATTGCTGAGGCTGTCGAATGATGTGTCATCGATCTCGCGGTGCCGCCCCGAGGACAATCTCTAGAGAAGTGCCCAGGCTGACCACATGTATAACAGCGGTTGAGATACGGTCGCGGATACCCGAAGGGTCTGCTAAAACTGGACATCGAGTGGGCAGGTTGCGTTCCAGTCACAAAGGAAGATGTTCCTTGTGATCTAGTAGGGGCTGCAGCATATGGGGTGTATCTCCTATTTTCTGGTCTTCGATCAAACCGGCTGCCAAACCCTAAGGGGCTCTTGCCCTTACCAAAGTCCCTCAACCTACTGGCTTGTCCCCGTGCTATCTCCTCGGATTTCACAGCCTCCATAACTAACTTTTCAAAGTCTGTGCTAGTGTTTGGCCCCATGATGGTGCGGATGTTCTGATTCAGCCCATGCTCAAATCGACTCGCCAAGACAAACATGTCCTGTTCAATTTCTGGTACAAAATGAACAAGTGCCCGGAATTCTGTCTCATACTCCGCCACGGTCTTGTTCCCTTGACGAAGCATATAAAACTCAGACCGTTTATTGTTCTGAAAATGAGGTGGAAAATACCGCAAATCAAACTCCCTTTCGAACTCTTCCCACGTGGGCTGGCCACCATAACGGTTTCTGATGGTACCCCACCAGGTAGCTGCATCACGTTCTAGTAAACGGGTAGCCAATATGACTCGGTCCTCAACTGAAATCCTCAGATCCTGAGCTGTCAAGACAATCTTGTCTTTCCACAGCTTCGCCACTAATGCATCACTCGCGCCATAGAAACTTTGGCAGCCCAAGTGCCTTGCCTCCTTCAATAGCTTGGACACTTGTATTGGTAAGCTACCACCTTGTACATCAGCTTGCCTTACCTCTGGCTGCACTTCCGGTTCAGGCTGTACCGGGACTTGCACTTGTGGTTGCTGCGTAGCTGCAGTTTGCATCTGTTGCATTGTTTGCTGCATCTGACCCAGAGTTGTCTGTAATGCTGTCAATATCTGAATCAAAACCGGGTCTTGAGCCATAGGTGCTGTCTGTCCTATCTGTTCTGTCTGTTCTGTTTGTGCCTCTTCCGTTGGTCCACGGGCATCGGACCTTTCCTCAACATTTTCTGCCTGTACTCGGCGTGGTCTCCCCACTTTCTTTTTAGGTGCCATCTAAAATAACAGAACACACAGCCATAGGTATAAGCCTAAGAAACACAACAACAAGACAACTAGACACACTCTATGCTGGACAATGCAGGTGCCGTGAGTGCGATGCACTTTTTCAAAATATCAGTTTGCACTCAATGCACACAAAATAACCATGCTCCGCTACCAACCTTGTGAGGACCCGTTCCCGGTAATCGGGAGCCTCACCGCCGTGCAGCCCCGATTGATCCAACTGGTGGACCAAGCGGAACTACACAAGGCTTATCCGAAAACAAAAACAAACTCTGTTTTGCGAATCATAATAAATACACACATTTGAGTATTTTTGTTGCAAAACATGGCACGCATCAATTGATACTCAGCATAACTTACAAACAACGGAGTGACCAACACATGCAGCGAAAATATCAGATCACATACAATTTGCCTTACGGCCTCAAACCCGCAACACCATGAGTTCACACTCACAGATTTCCAGAAATTCAAAACTACACCACTTCTTATATATCAAAATATCAGAGTATGCAAGCATGAGTTGTACACATATGCACCAGCAAAATACACAAGTGTGTAAATATACAAGAAGATGTGAAGGATGCTGAGTCCAAAAACGTGCATGTGCATTTGTCCAGCCCTACGACCAATACCGGGATAGTAACCTCAAAGTTGAACAGCTAGCTCTCACACCTTAGTCCTGAAACAAAAAGGGAGGGGGTGAGATCAAAGACCTCAGTGGAAGTTACCGCGTCATAAGCATAAACGGTGGAATGGAGACAAAACCAAAGCATAGCATCAAACATTTATTCAAACCAGTTCAATCCATACTCTTCAATGTAGCCATTATAAGTGCACACACCAAAATGCAAAAGGAGTAAAAATAGTTTTGATACTTGGCTACTATGCCCAACATAATGGGGTGGACACAAACCACTTCCACGTAACCCCCGCTAAAGGGCTACATAAAAGCCTACTGATGGTTTTCAATTGTCGCATATATCTATAAACAAAACCCCACCATCAGTATTGTCCCAAAATTGAATGGAGAAAACACAATCTGTCACATTCAATTTTGCACACGTATATAACGTCGTAAGATATATATGAAGCATGTATCAGGCCTTTCCCTTCATAGTGCACACAGCACTCAATCACATAGCCAACCATACCTCTCCAAGGTAAGCAACTGTCCTCTCTATAGGACTCCATATACTTACCTAACTTGATCAAGCATTAACCGTCAACTCCAATCGGTACAGTGACCAAAAACGAATTTATCCAGTATGGGTCATTAAAACTAAAAATTCATAAGATATTCCATGCATGCATTTAAACATTGCCATCTTAGAATCAGGTGCCAAACATCTCAAAATAATATTCGAAGTATTCAGCCACAATAGAAAAAATGTCTAAGAAGCCGAAAAATCATATCGTATGGAAGGTTGCAAATCCCGTATGAAATTTCATGTACGCCAAACAAATCAGCATGTTTCAGCTTTTGAATATCCAGCATTCAAACTTGGCCAGAAAATTATCATTTGAACACAATTGTTAAACACATTTCAAGTCATGCCTCCATTCAAACCAAAACATTAGATCATATATGAATTCTGAAAACAAAACGTTACGCGTATGCAAATGAAACATGAACTCCCACCTCTCGTTGCGTCGATGGTTCGCCAACGATATCCTTTCCTCTACTGATCGATCCAGTACCTCCTAAACAAGCACAAACCATACAGCCATACTAAGCATAACCAATCCAGGAATAAAAAATGCAAAATAATTGAAAGCAATCCTATGGACCCTCTCACGCTGCACACACATCTACATTCCCCTATCCAATCTCAACACTCAAATCATATCCAATCTAAACAACCAAGTCATATCCAATCTAAACAACTAAATCACAGTACTTCAGATACCTCCTCCTTTGACCACAACCACTCAATTCACATGCATAACCACACCAACATGATCAAGAACATGAAGAAACTACCCCCTGATACTGTTCATCCGAGATTCATACAAGAATCAGAGGTTGTTTCCATGCATTTCCATCCATCAAAAACACTCAATCACATCACTAGCAACCTTAATAAGCCAACCAATCCAAAAGAAAACCAAAGATTAAGCACTTACCAACAACTCTGGAATTTTCGTCCAGAATGAAGAACACCTCAAAATCAGGCCTTAGACATCAAACTAACAGTGGAAAAGTGTAGAAGATTGATGGGAAAGTGTTTTGGGACAATCCCCCACAAGTTGTTGGGATCAATTTGAGCAAGGGTTGGATTTTGGTAGGTTGGAAGGGTGAAGGAAGGAGAAAAACGAGTTAGGGCTGGTGGTGTGTGTGTGTTTTGCTGGTCACTTATGCAAGAGGAATGTCTGAAGGGTGAAGTGTAAACTTGGGCTGATGGGTAAAGGATGTAGTGAACTTGGGCTGATGGGTTTCAGACCCAAGGGCTGATGGGTTTTGGCCCAAAAGTTCAACAAGGATGGACTGGCCAATCGTCAGCCCGTTTCGTCACAAATGAGCTCAATGGGCTCGTATTTGGCCCAAACGGCCCGCGATCGCTCAAAATGAACCAAAATCAACCTGGTTTGTTTTCCACTGACTCAACCTCGATCGTCTAACCTATCTCACTCACACTCATACGTAAACACTCTCAGATTCACTATAGGTTCCTTAAAGGCTTCCTACGGCTGTGCTCCCAAACTAGAATTTTAGTATCGGCGCGCTGCCGCTGGAACTAACGCTACCATTGACGTTGCCACTGACTGGCACTACAATAGACGGGATCTCACAGGAAATTCCCAATCCGACCGAAATTGGTCGGTGAATGGAAAAAATATTAAGATGGATTCGGTAAAACGAGTTGGTAAATGATTTATCATCTTTATGTACTCAGTAGAAATTTTTTTGTATTTGTCAGGTCAGACGATTCCCGACCCGATTGAGTATAAAAAAACCCTAAAAATTGTTTACTCGTCCCCCAATGCGCCACATTCATCTCTCTTGTAAATCCTTTTTACAAATTATCTCCTCTCTCTAAGCTCTTCTCCTAGTGCTTTGTTGTCTCGTCTTATCTCCTCTCTTCTTTTTTGTTGGCTGGTGCCTCAAATGCATTTCTATTTGGTTTCTCCTGCTTCGGCCTTCACGTTGCATTTCTATTTGGTTTCTCCTACTTCGGCCTTCACGTCAAGATCCAACAACTACTTATTATAGCGGGATCGATGGTCGGGTGCTCACCTCCGCCTTCCACTCTTAGCTCGGGTCTTATCTTGTTCTCTTTGTCCATCATCTTTTTCACTTGGACCACACTATCCTCTTTTATTTTCTTTTTATTTTGCTTTATATTTCTTTTGTTTGATTGATGGTACTCAAATAAACAAGGATCTCTTAAGGAAAATATTAAGGTTTGTGATAACTTATTGGGCATTCTTGACGAGCGATTGTAGATTAGGTTTTTACAAAGTTTTCAAATTGATTTCCTGATAGTCAGGTGGGAAATCAGTTTTCTTGACCGTTTTCCGACCAAAATCGATCGGTAACGGTAAATGTTCTGTAAATTTTCTGATTGAGAAATAAATTATTGGAAAAAAAAATATTTCGGAAATTTTTTTATAAAATTTGACGGTTCAGAAATTCCCGAACTGTCCTGCACCCCTACTTATTACACCTTGATGATGATAGGTTCTGGATCTAAAGATAATGTTAAAAGCAATAATTAATTTTGTAAATTCACATGATAAAAAAATTATCTACAAAACCTAAAATATTTAGATTTTGTTATGAATATCAAAGGTTTGGAAATTGAAAAGACAAAAAAATTATTATCTCTATTCAATTGTGTAATGAATATTTTGTAACTACAAAACTCTTTATCTTCTAATGTCTCTTCATATACCCTATCATGTTACCTATAAATAGGAGGTAACATTATTTGCGTTGTACACACTTGCTTGAGCACTTGATAAGATATTTCACTCCCTATATTGTTCTTAGTTTTCTCTCTTATTCTTTTCTCCTCAATTCTTCTTATCATTATATTCTATAACACGTTATCAGCACGATACTCTTATAAACAAAAGGAGAATCAAGAGTTCTTCACAAAGAACAAACAAGAATCTTAGTTTCTACAAAGGTATATTTGGGTGAGTATATTTTTATAATTATTTATAATCATGTTGTAATATTATTGCTATGCTTCAAATGTGCTTTTACAACAGCAATATCGTGAAAAAAGTTTCACAAAATATTCTGAGTTGATTTCATGCCTTCTGGTGGCTGAACAAAACAATGAGCTGTTGATGAGAAATCATGAATCTCGTCCTACTGGTTCTACTCCATTCCCTGAAGTGAATGTGATGCTATCTCATAACCATAATCGTGGTCGTAGTCGAGGCCGCAGACGAGGAAGAGGACGAGGTTATAATAAATTTCATCATGGTGGTGGTCAATCAAGTAAATTTATCTTCCAAAATCAGAAAATTATAAAGGATGAAGGACCTGGAAAAATAATGAGTGGCATAAAAAAAAAGTTACAATTAGTAACTACCATTGATGTGGAATGCAAGGTCATTGGCAATGTACCTGTCGTACACCAAAATATTTTGCCAACCTATATAAAGAATCTTTGAAGTCTAAAGGCAAGAATGTAGAGACAAACTTTGTCCAAGATGATTTCACTGAATTTGCTAATGGCCTTGAGGATATAACACACTTGGATGTTTCTGATTTTCTTAATGATCCAAATGATGAAAGTGCAAGAAATCCAGAATGATTTTAATTTTATAACTATGCAAATTTCAATTATGTTCTCTTGTTTTATTATAATAAAAGTCTATTTATTTTGTTTTATTTATTAATATTTTCTTTTTATATTTTAATTTATTTTCTTATTAATTTTATTTATTCAATGAAGAGAATGATTGGCATGGATATCTCTAAGATGAACGCCAAGAAAATATGTTTGGTTGACAGTGCCACAACGCATACAATATTGAGAGATAAGAGATATTTCTCTTATTTGGATAATAGAAAAACCAATGTATATACTGTAAGTGGTAGTACAAGATTGATTGAAGGCTCCGGAAGAGCAAATATTATTTTATCTGGTGGCACCAAAATAATGATAGAAGATGCATTATACTCTTCTAAGTCTCAAAGAAACTTGTTAAGTTTCAAAGATATTCGTTTGAATGGATATCATATTGAGACAATGAACGAAGGAAGCATTGAGTATCTTTGCATAACTTCTATAATTTCGGGTAAAAAGTATATATTAGAAAAATTACCCGCTTTTTCTTTCGGATTGTACTACACATGTATTACAATGATAGAATTTCATTATATAATAAACCATCAGTTTAATGATGTGTTTAAAATTTGGTATGACCGGTTAGGCCATCCCGGTTCAACAATGATGCGAAAAATAATAGAGAATTTCTGTGGTTATCCATTGAAAAAGAATAAGATTTTTCAATCTAATTAATTCTCATGTGCTGCTTGTTCTCAAGGAAAATTAATAATAAGGCCATCACTAGCAAAAATTGGAATTGAATCTCCAAAAACTTTAGAAAGAATTCAAGGAGATATTTGTGGGCCTATACATCTACCATGTGGACCATTTCGATATTTTATGATTTTGATCGATGCATCAACCAAATGGTCACATGTATGTTTACTTATCATCTCGCAATATGGTATTTGCGAGATTGTTGCACTAATAATTCGTTTGCGAGCGCAATTTCCTGATTATGCGATAAAATCTATTCGAATGAATAATGCTAGTGAATTTACATCAAAAGCCTTTATAGATTATTGCATGTCTATTGGAATAAAGGTTGAACATCCTGTTGCTTATGTTCATACACAAAATGGTCTTGCATAATCATTTATAAAACGCTTACAATTAATTGCAAGACCTATGCTTATGAGATCCAAACTTTCAGTTTATGTTTGGGGACATGTCATTTTACATGCAGCAACAATTATACGCATTAGGCCAACAAGTTATCATGAACACTCTCCGATGCAATTGGTTCATGGTCAGGAACTAAATATTTCCCATCTAAGAATTTTTGGTTGTGCGGTATATGTTCCAATTTCTTCACCACAACGTACAAAAATGGGTCCTCAAAGAAGGATAGGAATATATGTTGGATATGAGTTTCCATCTATCATTAAATATCTTGAGCCATTAACTGAAAATTTATTTACGGCAAGATTCGCTGATTGTCATTTTGACGAGACTATATTTCCAACACTTGGGGGAGAAAATAAACAGTTGAGTTTCAAAGATATTCGTTTGAATGGATATCATACTGAGACAATGAACGAAGGAAGCATTGAGTATCTTTGCATAACTTCTATAATTTCGGGTAAAAAGTATATATTAGAAAAATTACCCGCTTTTTTCTTTCGGATTGTACTACACATGTATTACAATGATAGAATTTCATTATATAATAAACCATCAGTTTAATGATGTGTTTAAAATTTGGTATGACCGGTTAGGCCATCCCGGTTCAACAATGATGCGAAAAATAATAGAGAATTTCTGTGGTTATCCATTGAAAAAGAATAAGATTTTTCAATCTAATTAATTCTCATGTGCTGCTTGTTCTCAAGGAAAATTAATAATAAGGCCATCACTAGCAAAAATTGGAATTGAATCTCCAAAAACTTTAGAAAGAATTCAAGGAGATATTTGTGGGCCTATACATCTACCATGTGGACCATTTCGATATTTTATGATTTTGATCGATGCATCAACCAAATGGTCACATGTATGTTTATTATCATCTCGCAATATGGTATTTGCGAGATTGTTGCACTAATAATTCGTTTGCGAGCGCAATTTCCTGATTATGCGATAAAATCTATTCGAATGAATAATGCTAGTGAATTTACATCAAAAGCCTTTATAGATTATTGCATGTCTATTGGAATAAAGGTTGAACATCCTGTTGCTTATGTTCATACACAAAATGGTCTTGCATAATCATTTATAAAACGCTTACAATTAATTGCAAGACCTATGCTTATGAGATCCAAACTTTCAGTTTATGTTTGGGGACATGTCATTTTACATGCAGCAACAATTATACGCATTAGGCCAACAAGTTATCATGAACACTCTCCGATGCAATTGGTTCATGGTCAGGAACTAAATATTTCCCATCTAAGAATTTTTGGTTGTGCGGTATATGTTCCAATTTCTTCACCACAACGTACAAAAATGGGTCCTCAAAGAAGGATAGGAATATATGTTGGATATGAGTTTCCATCTATCATTAAATATCTTGAGCCATTAACTGAAAATTTATTTACGGCAAGATTCGCTGATTGTCATTTTGACGAGACTATATTTCCAACACTTGGGGGAGAAAATAAACAGTTGAGTTTCAAAGATATTCGTTTGAATGGATATCATACTGAGACAATGAACGAAGGAAGCATTGAGTATCTTTGCATAACTTCTATAATTTCGGGTAAAAAGTATATATTAGAAAAATTACCCGCTTTTTCTTTCGGATTGTACTACACATGTATTACAATGATAGAATTTCATTATATAATAAACCATCAGTTTAATGATGTGTTTAAAATTTGGTATGACCGGTTAGGCCATCCCGGTTCAACAATGATGCGAAAAATAATAGAGAATTTCTGTGGTTATCCATTGAAAAAGAATAAGATTTTTCAATCTAATTAATTCTCATGTGCTGCTTGTTCTCAAGGAAAATTAATAATAAGGCCATCACTAGCAAAAATTGGAATTGAATCTCCAAAAACTTTAGAAAGAATTCAAGGAGATATTTGTGGGCCTATACATCTACCATGTGGACCATTTCGATATTTTATGATTTTGATCGATGCATCAACCAAATGGTCACATGTATGTTTATTATCATCTCGCAATATGGTATTTGCGAGATTGTTGCACTAATAATTCGTTTGCGAGCGCAATTTCCTGATTATGCGATAAAATCTATTCGAATGAATAATGCTAGTGAATTTACATCAAAAGCCTTTATAGATTATTGCATGTCTATTGGAATAAAGGTTGAACATCCTGTTGCTTATGTTCATACACAAAATGGTCTTGCATAATCATTTATAAAACGCTTACAATTAATTGCAAGACCTATGCTTATGAGATCCAAACTTTCAGTTTATGTTTGGGGACATGTCATTTTACATGCAGCAACAATTATACGCATTAGGCCAACAAGTTATCATGAACACTCTCCGATGCAATTGGTTCATGGTCAGGAACTAAATATTTCCCATCTAAGAATTTTTGGTTGTGCGGTATATGTTCCAATTTCTTCACCACAACGTACAAAAATGGGTCCTCAAAGAAGGATAGGAATATATGTTGGATATGAGTTTCCATCTATCATTAAATATCTTGAGCCATTAACTGAAAATTTATTTACGGCAAGATTCGCTGATTGTCATTTTGACGAGACTATATTTCCAACACTTGGGGGAGAAAATAAACAGTTGAGTTTCAAAGATATTCGTTTGAATGGATATCATATTGAGACAATGAACGAAGGAAGCATTGAGTATCTTTGCATAACTTCTATAATTTCGGGTAAAAAGTATATATTAGAAAAATTACCCGCTTTTTCTTTCGGATTGTACTACACATGTATTACAATGATAGAATTTCATTATATAATAAACCATCAGTTTAATGATGTGTTTAAAATTTGGTATGACCGGTTAGGCCATCCCGGTTCAACAATGATGCGAAAAATAATAGAGAATTTCTGTGGTTATCCATTGAAAAAGAATAAGATTTTTCAATCTAATTAATTCTCATGTGCTGCTTGTTCTCAAGGAAAATTAATAATAAGGCCATCACTAGCAAAAATTGGAATTGAATCTCCAAAAACTTTAGAAAGAATTCAAGGAGATATTTGTGGGCCTATACATCTACCATGTGGACCATTTCGATATTTTATGATTTTGATCGATGCATCAACCAAATGGTCACATGTATGTTTATTATCATCTCGCAATATGGTATTTGCGAGATTGTTGCACTAATAATTCGTTTGCGAGCGCAATTTCCTGATTATGCGATAAAATCTATTCGAATGAATAATGCTAGTGAATTTACATCAAAAGCCTTTATAGATTATTGCATGTCTATTGGAATAAAGGTTGAACATCCTGTTGCTTATGTTCATACACAAAATGGTCTTGCATAATCATTTATAAAACGCTTACAATTAATTGCAAGACCTATGCTTATGAGATCCAAACTTTCAGTTTATGTTTGGGGACATGTCATTTTACATGCAGCAACAATTATACGCATTAGGCCAACAAGTTATCATGAACACTCTCCGATGCAATTGGTTCATGGTCAGGAACTAAATATTTCCCATCTAAGAATTTTTGGTTGTGCGGTATATGTTCCAATTTCTTCACCACAACGTACAAAAATGGGTCCTCAAAGAAGGATAGGAATATATGTTGGATATGAGTTTCCATCTATCATTAAATATCTTGAGCCATTAACTGAAAATTTATTTACGGCAAGATTCGCTGATTGTCATTTTGACGAGACTATATTTCCAACACTTGGGGGAGAAAATAAACAGTTGAGTTTCAAAGATATTCGTTTGAATGGATATCATACTGAGACAATGAACGAAGGAAGCATTGAGTATCTTTGCATAACTTCTATAATTTCGGGTAAAAAGTATATATTAGAAAAATTACCCGCTTTTTCTTTCGGATTGTACTACACATGTATTACAATGATAGAATTTCATTATATAATAAACCATCAGTTTAATGATGTGTTTAAAATTTGGTATGACCGGTTAGGCCATCCCGGTTCAACAATGATGCGAAAAATAATAGAGAATTTCTGTGGTTATCCATTGAAAAAGAATAAGATTTTTCAATCTAATTAATTCTCATGTGCTGCTTGTTCTCAAGGAAAATTAATAATAAGGCCATCACTAGCGAAAATTGGAATTGAATCTCCAAAAACTTTAGAAAGAATTCAAGGAGATATTTGTGGGCCTATACATCTACCATGTGGACCATTTCGATATTTTATGATTTTGATCGATGCATCAACCAAATGGTCACATGTATGTTTATTATCATCTCGCAATATGGTATTTGCGAGATTGTTGCACTAATAATTCGTTTGCGAGCGCAATTTCCTGATTATGCGATAAAATCTATTCGAATGAATAATGCTAGTGAATTTACATCAAAAGCCTTTATAGATTATTGCATGTCTATTGGAATAAAGGTTGAACATCCTGTTGCTTATGTTCATACACAAAATGGTCTTGCATAATCATTTATAAAACGCTTACAATTAATTGCAAGACCTATGCTTATGAGATCCAAACTTTCAGTTTATGTTTGGGGACATGTCATTTTACATGCAGCAACAATTATACGCATTAGGCCAACAAGTTATCATGAACACTCTCCGATGCAATTGGTTCATGGTCAGGAACTAAATATTTCCCATCTAAGAATTTTTGGTTGTGCGGTATATGTTCCAATTTCTTCACCACAACGTACAAAAATGGGTCCTCAAAGAAGGATAGGAATATATGTTGGATATGAGTTTCCATCTATCATTAAATATCTTGAGCCATTAACTTGAAAATTTATTTACGGCAAGATTCGCTGATTGTCATTTTGACGAGACTATATTTCCAACACTTGGGGGAGAAAATAAACAGTTGAGTTTCAAAGATATTCGTTTGAATGGATATCATATTGAGACAATGAACGAAGGAAGCATTGAGTATCTTTGCATAACTTCTATAATTTCGGGTAAAAAGTATATATTAGAAAAATTACCCGCTTTTTCTTTCGGATTGTACTACACATGTATTACAATGATAGAATTTCATTATATAATAAACCATCAGTTTAATGATGTGTTTAAAATTTGGTATGACCGGTTAGGCCATCCCGGTTCAACAATGATGCGAAAAATAATAGAGAATTTCTGTGGTTATCCATTGAAAAAGAATAAGATTTTTCAATCTAATTAATTCTCATGTGCTGCTTGTTCTCAAGGAAAATTAATAATAAGGCCATCACTAGCAAAAATTGGAATTGAATCTCCAAAAACTTTAGAAAGAATTCAAGGAGATATTTGTGGGCCTATACATCTACCATGTGGACCATTTCGATATTTTATGATTTTGATCGATGCATCAACCAAATGGTCACATGTATGTTTATTATCATCTCGCAATATGGTATTTGCGAGATTGTTGCACTAATAATTCGTTTGCGAGCGCAATTTCCTGATTATGCGATAAAATCTATTCGAATGAATAATGCTAGTGAATTTACATCAAAAGCCTTTATAGATTATTGCATGTCTATTGGAATAAAGGTTGAACATCCTGTTGCTTATGTTCATACACAAAATGGTCTTGCATAATCATTTATAAAACGCTTACAATTAATTGCAAGACCTATGCTTATGAGATCCAAACTTTCAGTTTATGTTTGGGGACATGTCATTTTACATGCAGCAACAATTATACGCATTAGGCCAACAAGTTATCATGAACACTCTCCGATGCAATTGGTTCATGGTCAGGAACTAAATATTTCCCATCTAAGAATTTTTGGTTGTGCGGTATATGTTCCAATTTCTTCACCACAACGTACAAAAATGGGTCCTCAAAGAAGGATAGGAATATATGTTGGATATGAGTCTCCATCTATCATTAAATATCTTGAGCCATTAACTGAAAATTTATTTACGGCAAGATTCGCTGATTGTCATTTTGACGAGACTATATTTCCAACACTTGGGGGAGAAAATAAACAGTTGGAAAAGAAGATCTCTTGGAATGAATGATCATTATCTAGTTTTGATCCTCGAACAAATCAATGTGAACATGAAGTTCAAAAGATAATTCATTTACAAACGATTGCAAATCAACTGCCAGATGCATTTACTGACCTTAAAAGAATAACTAGGTCTCATATTCCAGCTGTAAATGCTCCGATAAGAATTGATGTCCCTGAAGGACAATCTAAAGTTGCTAGTGAATCTGGACCACGTCAGAAACGTGGAAGACCATTCGGTTCTAAAGATAAAAATCCTTGAAAAAAAAAAGGAGCAACTACACAAGATGGTCATGAGGAGGACATAGTTTTGGAAACACAAAAGAATGAAGAGATCTTGATTAATTATGTCACTACAGGAACAAGATGGAACCGAAACTCAATACTTGTAGACAATATTTTTGCATATAATATAGCGCTAAATATTATAGAAGAAAGTGAGGATCTTGAACCTACCTCTGTGGAGGAATGTAAAAATAGAAATGATTGGCCAATGTGGAAAGACGCAATTCAATCAGAATTAAAGTCATTTGAAAAATGTGGAGTTTTTGGACCTGTAGTCCATACACCAAAAGGTGTAAAACCGGTGGGATATAAATGAGTATTTGTGAGAAAAAGAAATGAGAAAAATGAAGTTGTGAGATATAAAGCAAGACTCGTCGCACAAGGTTTTACCCAAAAATCGGGTATTGATTATGATGAGATATATTCTCCAGTGGTGGATGAAATAACATTGCGATATTTACTTTGTTTGGTAGTACATGAAAAGCTTGAAATATGTCTAATGGATGTAGTTACAGCCTATCTGTATGGCTCGTTGGATACTGATATATATATGAAAATCCCTGAAGGATTTAAATTTCCAGATGCAAATAAATCGAATTCCCGGGAAATGTATTCAATAAAGTTAAATAGTATGGATTGAAGCAATCTGGATGGATGTGGTATAATTGCCTCAGTGAATGCTTAATTAAAGTAGATTTCAAGAATGATCCAATTTGTCCATGTGTCTTTATAAAAAGATATGGATTTGGTTTTGTTATAATAGCTATTTATGTTGATGATTTAAATATCATTGGAACTCGTGAAGAGATAGATAAAAATATCAGCTATTTAAAAAACGAATTTGAAATGAAAGATCTTGGGAAAACAAGATATTGTTTGGGTCTTCAAATTGAGCATCTAAGTGAAGGAATATTTATTCATCAATCAAATTATGTGGATAAAGTTCTTAAAAGATTTTATATGGATAAAGCTCATCCATTAAGTACACTAATGATTGTGAGGTCACTTAATGTGAAAAAAGATATTTTTCGACCTCGTGAAGAAAATGAAGAACTCTTAAGTCCTGAGGTTCCATACCTTAGTGCTATTGGTGCACTTACATATCTTGCTAATAATACTCGACCTGACATATCATTTGCAGTAAATTTACTAGCAAGATATAGTTCTTCCCCAACTCGAAGACATTGGAATGAAGTTAAACATATTTTTAGATGTCTACGAGGGACAATGGATATGGGTTTATATTATTCAAATTTATCCACTTTTGATTTAGTTGGCTATGCAGATGCAAGATATTTGTCAGATCCATATAAAGCCAGATCGCAGACAGGTTATTTATTCACTATAGGTAATACTGCCATTTCATGGCGGTCGGTGAAATAAACTTTGGTTGCTACTTCTTCTAACCATGCAGAGATTTTAGCAATTCACGAAGCAAGTCGTGAATGTGTTTGGCTACGATCAATGTCACAACACATAAGAGAAACATGTGGATTATCAAGTGATAGAGAACTTGCAACTACACTGTATGAAGATAATGCTGCTTGTATAGCTCAATTGAAGGAATGCTACATAAAGGGTGACAAAACAAAACATATTTCACCAAAATTCTTCTTTACTCATGATCTTCAAAATAAAGGGGAAATCAGTGTCCAACAAATACGCTCAAGTGATAACCTGGCTGATTTATTTACTAAAGTTCTTCCCACATCAATATTTGAAAAGCTTGTTCGAAAGATTGGAATGCAACGCTTGAAAGATTTAAAGGGATGATTAAATCAGGGGGAGTATGCACCGCACCCTTTTTTCCTTCACCAAATTTTTATTCCCATTGGGTTTTTCTTGGTAAGGTTTTTAATGAGGCAGTATTCTGATTTCATACTCACATTCTTAATATTCCAAAATATTCAAGGGAGAGTGTTATGAATATCAAAGGTTTGGAAATTGAAAAGACAAAAAATTTATTATGTCTATTCAATTGTGTAATGAATATTTTGTAACTACAAAAGTCTTTATCTTCCAATGTCTCTTCATATATCCTATCATGTTACCTATAAATAGGAGGTAACATTATTTACTTTGTACATACTTGCTTGAGCACTTGATAAGATATTTCACTTCCTATATTATTCTTAGTTTTCTCTCTTATTCTTTTCTCCTCAATTCTTTTTATCGTTATATTCTATAACAGATTTCGGGAAATCGAATATTTATTAACATCAAAACTAAGATAACAAAAAATATGAAGTATCATTTTAACCAAAATTTACAAAATCAGAACACCAAATAAAAATATAATATACAGAAGGTTGCATTTACGGGCCCAAATAAGTTAGATTTTAAGAATATAAAAGCAAATAGGCCTCAGGATCTAGCCCTGATCGGGGCAAGCAATGGGATCGATCTGCGGAGTGTGGCTTTTCTTCACGCAGATGACCGGTTACTTGACACTGGCCAAACAAATACATTGCTTGCTTCTCTAGCTCGGCCGCAATAGAAGCTATATCTGTAGTAGCATATCTTTGGGCAGTTTCTGAGATCCAGTGAGTTACTTTCCTCTTCCTCATTTTTGTTTTATTTTCGTCATCATTCAAAACGTATGTTGTGAACTCAATCGAGGACAGTGATTTCGCTGTCGCATTGGAAGGTTGCGTTCTATGTGATATATCCATTTGCGTATGACTTGAAGAAGAATGCAGGTTGTTTATGCTTTTGTTTTTTTGGTTTAAGTTGATGGTTATCATATCCACCAATTCGGAGGAGTGGGTTTTGTCTTTTGTATTGCCCTTTTGTAGATTGCGAGTTTAGATTGGTATTATCTACTGTGAATTTCGAATCGAAAGCTTTGTTTTTCAATGAATGCCTGAAGTCCTTACCAAAGAGTCGAAAACTACTTGGAAGGATGAAGTAAACGTCCACATCCTGTTTGTGACACTTAAAAATAAAAACTTATTTCTCAGCTGCTTCAAGCCATCAGAAGATTCTTATTTATTTATTGTCTTGTTAGCCTATGGGATTTGGGTTATTGTTGATTCATTTGTCACTAATATGGAGTAATCGGAAAGATCACCTGTGTTCACTCACTGCAATAATGGTTGAAATCAAAATCTAGGCTTCACAACAGAAAGCACTCTTATTCACCTCTGGGCTTAATTTTTTCCAGATGCCTGATGATGTGGAAGGCCAGAAAGGCCAGGAACCGTCTTCTCAGGCTAATGAGTTTCAGGCAACTTGGTATAGTCAGTTGCGGCAGCAAACCTCAATCTATGGAGTGGCTGCTGGATATTGTCTCTCAGCATCCCTACTCTCCATCATCAACAAGTGGGCAGTCATGAAATTTCCTTACCCGGGGGCACTAACTGCCTTACAGTATTTTACCAGCGCTGCTGGTGTCTTTGTTTGTGGGAGGCTCAAAATTGTAGAGCACGATGCACTGGATCTTCTCACCATGTGGCGGTTCCTCCCTGCTGCCATTATGTTCTATCTGTCACTCTTTACCAACAGTGAACTCCTGCTCCATGCCAATGTTGATACCTTTATAGTCTTCCGTTCAGTGGTTCCCATATTTGTTGCAGTAGGAGAGACCCTGTACTTGCATCGACCATGGCCATCAATGAAGACATGGCTTTCACTTGCTACCATATTTGGTGGAAGCGTGCTTTATGTCTTAACAGATTACCAGTTCACCGTTACAGCATACGGCTGGGCTGTAGCATACTTGATAAGCATGACCGTAGATTTTGTATACATTAAACATGTCGTCATGACAATAGGGTTGAATACTTGGGGCCTTGTATTGTACAACAATCTTGAGGCACTGCTACTATTTCCCTTGGAATTGCTTATCATGGGAGAACTGAAGAAGATAAAGCATGAAATCTCGGATGAGTCTGATTGGCATTCTTTACCGGTGGTTTTGCCAGTTGGTTTATCTTGTTTGTTCGGTCTAGCTATATCTTTCTTTGGGTTTTCATGCCGGAAGGCAATTTCTGCCACAGGATATACTGTTCTTGGTGTGGTGAACAAGCTCTTGACCATTGTAATCAATCTTGTTATTTGGGACAAGCACTCAAAACTCATTGGGACTGTAGGGCTTCTCATTTGTATGGTTGGAGGCATCATGTACCAGCAGTCTACGAGCAATAAGCCCAAGCCTGAGTCTGAAGTAAAAGCAGAACAGACTGAAGAAGAGCAACAGAAACTATTAGAATTGCAAAGCAACACAGAAAGCCACAGCAAAGAGACAGAGGGCAACGAATCTCATATAGTGAAATGACAAGGCTTTTGAGAAAATCTTCTGAGATGAATATCAGGGTTAGATATATTTTTTACTAGTATATATTTGGAATGTTGATTTTCATCGACCTACAGATGCTTTGGTGGAATGTTTCTCTCTGGTGTTTTGGTCTCATTGATAATGCTAAGCATCTGAATCCTTGTCCGCAAATTTCACTCATCCTGGAGGACTGGGATAGAAGATTACATTCAACTGTTTCACACACATCACACCGCTTACGTATGTATAAGTATTCCTGTGATACTTGAAGGTTTATTGGGCTGAAAATGCATCAAATGAGAGCATGGCCCTGTCATATTTGATTCTTGGATCCCTTAGCTTACAATAGGTGTGTTAATCATTACTTTCACATTCTTTTGCACTGGTCACTATTTTTGTAGAAGTTCAGTATTGCTTTTGGAGAACTGATAGCTTTCACGTTATCAACATTTACTACTTTCTTCTTAAGCTTATTTTGTACCTTCCTCTTGTCATGATATCCCATCTTTGATAAATACGCCTCGACTTACAAAGTTACAATGGCAATCAAAGTGAAAAAATTTGTTTTGGGTTTTCGTCAGACTTTTCAGGCGGCTGGCTTTTCAGCCTTCTTTTCATCTGATTTTCTCCAAAGTTTCCGGTCTTCTTTGACCTGAATCAGATACGATTAACGAGCTTTACTCGATTTCAGGTTGACAACGTTCAACAGTACTTAGTAAAATCATATGAAATCCTTTGATAGTAGAAAAAAAGGCCATATTTGTGTAGATTCTGGTAGCCAATCTGTCAAGCAAGTCTGCCGTTGTCAACAACAGGAAAAGGAGAATATGCGCATACATATACAGAACTCGTTTTCCTTTTCGGATTCAGGAATCATCTGAACAGTCTAATGAAGCCGCAGAGCGAATGCCAAACAACACGAAACCACCCTTTATTATCACAAAAACAATCAACTCGATCCCGATTATAAGCAAAATCAGTCAGGCATATTCGTATCTGATTACCAAAATTTAATACCACGCAAACGAGTCAAAAACCCGAAGCACTCAATCAAGCAGAACCTTCTCTTGGGTTTCTTCTGAAAGGATCGCCTACCATAGTACTCGACCACATCATCCGCGAACGTAAAACCTTCTTCCGCACCCTATAAATCATCCTTGCCAAAAAATATGTCTCCCATGTTGACTCCTGAAGCAGCCGAGTTACATGATATTTGATCACTATTCATTCTCGAGGAGTTTGAAAAAGGCGTTGTAAATTGCCGGACACCCTCTTCCGAGCTGCTGTGCCACCACACCTCCGCCGTGGCCAGTGTCCGTGGAGCTGCTACTATTTCCGCTATGACCACTATCAGTTTTCGATGGTATATCTATACAGACACTTGGAGTCCTTCCATATTTCGGATTTTCCATAATGAGCATCCAAATTACGAATTATTATTTTGCACAAATCAATAATTTTGGTGGAGAAATACTCTACGGCTCTGTAATGGGATTGGATTTTTAAAAATAAAATAGAATATTACATTTTAATATCAAATAGATTAATTCGATAGAATATCAAATTAAAATTTATTATTATAAAATTTTATTTTTAATTGATACAAAATTCTAATATTTTCGATAAATGATAAAGTTAGTCTATCAATCTTGTAAAACTGGATAAACAATATTATTTTTTTATCATTAAAATTTTCCAAACTCTTTATATTTACATATTCGGAAATAGCTGCTAACTCCCTGCTCCTACTTATTACACAAAGCCTGCCCATTATTCCCGTATCATAAGATGGTAGATTTGATTAACTTTAGAAGTCATTAATGAAAAATATCGGAATTTATCAAAACAAAACAAGTGACTCGTTTATGAGTATAATCAACATGAACTTTGATCATATTTTATTTTTAAAAATATATTAATTTCAGATAAATATAAATAAATACTGGATAAATCTAATGAATATTTATCAAATAATATTATAGACCTTGTTTGTAATCCCCAATTTCACACAGTACATCCTAACTCCTCCCGGCTGGAAAACAAATTTTGGACAACACATACATTAGAATCTAACTAAAATATAAAACCACGAAAAAAGGTCAAAAACTCGAAACAGTCGATAACGGAGGACCTTCTCTTGGGTTTCTTCCTTGAAGATCGTCTACCATAGTATTCAGGTACATCATCCCTGTACATAAAGCCTTGTTCTGGATCATCATCGCCGAAAACTCCATATTCCATATCACACCTTGAAGCCCCAGTGTTGCGTGCTCTTTGATCAGTATTCATTGTTGTAGCGTTTGAAGAAGGCATCTGCACAGCGCTGGAATTAGAAGCTTGTACTGCAAATTGCTGGACACGGACACCTTCGGTGCTGCTGGTACCACCTCTGCCGTGACCAGCGCCTGTGCTTACCGCCACTGTCACAGAATGGAAAACCTGACTGACCAGTACTAGAAGGCTTCGCAGTCAGACCTATTAAGAGTTAAAAGTTTTAATAGTAATAAATTGACGAGGTCCGGAAGATATATATAGTATATTGATACAGATTCTCTGACCAAGCCAGGTTGGATATGTATACGAGTCCTCGTATCGGATTTTCCCAAACGAGCATCCAATCACCGCCTACCTAGTTTTACGGGTTACATATCTATGACCTATAAAACAAGGTTACAGACAATGATAGAAGACTACCTACAGTTATATCTACCTCCCTATACCCAAAATGTTATCCGTCTATGTGCCGCTTATGTATCATTGTACAAATAAGAAAAAATGGTAGTGTGGAAACTTTGTTTGTCCTCTAATTAATCACATCTTCATTATTTAGGTTTTGTAACCAGTACATAATAACTACAGATCTTAATAGCTAGGGGATTTACTTGTTAATCAAGTAATAAAACACTCTACTTTTACCATATGCCAAAGGTTATTTTAAAAATCATATCGTCAATCCAAAAAACTAACCCAATCAGGGATGACCTATCAGAAACTATCAATCCTCTTTAGTCTTTGCAAATAAAATATGGTCACAATAAGAGAAATTTATTATAATCTACAATGAACTAATATAAGCAGGGAATCTTTTGAAAGATTGTCCTTCAATCTTTTGGCATATGTGTTAAGGAATTTTCAGAAAGATGGCAAGTTCTTCAGTTCTTCTGCTTTGCCACCACATAGTTTAGCTTATTACGAGCTTATCTGATGATTCAACACTGCCATCAGAAGAATAGCTGAGAATTACAACACAGAATAAGAAACAAGTTTGAAAATCTCAAGCAGCGGCCTCCAGCAACTCCCTCTCTGCACGTTCCTTAATCCTTCTCTCAAGCTCCGGTCTAAAATGCCTTATGAGGCCCTGCACAGGCCAAGCCGCAGCGTCACCTAATGCACAGATAGTATGCCCTTCAATCTGTTTGGTCACCTCCTGAAGCATATCTATCTCTTCTAGTTTTGCATTACCAACCTTCAACCTTTCCATGATCATCCAGAGCCATCCCGTCCCCTCCCTGCATGGTGTGCACTGCCCGCAACTCTCATGCTTGTAGAAATATGACAGCCTTGCAATTGCATCCACAATATCTGTAGATTTATCCATCACAATCACTGCCGCCGTTCCCAGCCCTGACGTGACAGCCTTCAGCGCATCATAATCCATCAGCACATCGTCACATATGGATTTTGGAATCAGCGGGACAGAAGAACCCCCAGGGATTATAGCAAGCAAATTGTCCCAGCCCCCTCGAACGCCTCCACAGTGTCTCTCAATTAACTCCTTCAGTGGAATGCTCATCTCCTCTTCAACTGTACAAGGCTTATTCACGTGACCTGACACACAAAACAACTTAGTTCCAGAATTGTTCTTCCTGCCAAAACTTGCAAACCACTCTGGCCCACGCCTCAAAATGGTGGGAGAGACAGCCACTGTTTCCACATTTGTAACGGTCGTGGGACAGCCATACAGCCCTGCATTAGCTGGGAAAGGTGGCTTCAGTCTTGGTTTCCCTTGTTTTCCCTCCAGACTCTCCAAAAGTGCAGTCTCTTCACCACAAATATAAGCACCAGCACCGTAATGTATATGGACATCAAAATCATAACCAGATCCACAGGCATTCTTCCCCAGAAACCCTGATTCATAGGCTTCTCTTCTGGCTATTTCAAGGTTCTTACGTTCATTCACATATTCACCCCTAATGTAGATGTAAGCAGCAGAGGCTCTCATTCCTACCCCAGCAATCAAACAACCCTCTAACAGCTTATGGGGATCATGCCGCATGATTTCCCTATCTTTGCAAGTTCCGGGCTCACTTTCATCAGCATTGACGACCAAATAAGAAGGGCGTCCATCAGAAACTTTTGGCATAAATGACCATTTGAGGCCAGAAGGGAAACCAGCACCACCACGTCCACGGAGACCAGACTTCTTTACTTCATTAACAATCCAATCAGAACCTTTCAGTACCAAGTCTTTAGTTCTATACCAATCTCCTCTCTTCACGGCACCTTTAAGAAAAGGGTCATGCAGCCCATACAAATTGGTAAAAATTCGGTCCTCATCCTTCAAGCCTCCAAAATGAGTTTTCTCTGGTGGAGGGGGAGGTGGCGGAGGCTGCGCTGCACCACTGGTTGTTGCGGCCTGGGTGCTGAACGACCTAAGTCCAACGCTCGACCTCTCACCTTGACGCTGCAAAGATGCTATTCTTCGGAGGGAAAATATACCCCTAATGGGTGCCTACGAAATAAGTCAAATCCAAAGGTATAAGCATCTGGATCAAGATCCCCACTGCTGATTGCACAGTAGGAAATCGCATGGATTTCCTTGCTAGTCTGTAACAATAAATATCGAACAACCCCATACCGACAAACAAATCACAACTTAAACCCTAAACTTCGAATGCAATCCCGAGCACGACTTATTACATAAACAACACATAATAGATTGAGAGCAACGACGATTAATCATAAAAGAAATTGCACAGATTAGAAAAACTATGCGAAATGCAATGGGAAACCGTGCTTGGAAAACAAGAGAAAGTAAGATCGCGTACCATAGCGAGGATCGTCGTCGAAATGCTACTTCGGTGATACTGTGATTCAGCTAAGATGAAACGACAACGAACCGAATTGGGCAACGGAAATGGATTTGAGCGAAATGGAATGGTATCTGTTTTAGTTTTTGTTAACTTGTGCAAAATGAACGGTGGTGATATTTCATGGGGTGGTTTGGGTGCCGCGATTGTTTGTGATGATTGTGAACACTACGTGGTAAGGCCAAAGTGTGCTTCAAGTTTTGTATTGGAGCATTTAATGAGGGGCCACTTAAGTTTTAGAAAGCCCACTACAAAAATACGAGCCTCAGGTCCAAGCCCAAATCTTTTAAAACGTTGTTCTCGCTTTTATTGTCATCATTATTATTTTTATTTTATATTAAAAGATATTTACTATGATGATAATAATTTTTTTTGTATATTGATTAGGGGATCTAGCTGATCCAACAATTTTAAAATATTCTATATTAAACCCTTAATTATTATTATTAGTTTATAAAAGAGACAAAAGAAAATAAAATGACAAAAAGAGAGGAAATGAATGTAAAAGACCACGATGAAGGTGTGTGGCTCTGTGTCTTATTTACAGTGTTAGTTGAAAATAGAATAACAATCAGCCAACTAGTTGTGCCATGATAAGAAGAGTAATTAATAATAAGACATATGCTCTAGTGAAAGATTCCAATATTATTGCTAACAATCTGAGATTGACCTAGACCCAGTCATGTATGACATTTAACACGCCTCCTCAATCTCAGAAATCACAAGAAACAATATTCAAACTATGTTGAATTCTTCTAAATGGTTCTCCATCCAATTCTTTGTAAATACATCTGCAAGTTGGTCTGCAAATGGGATGAATCGTATTTCGAGTGCTTTGGATGCAACTTGTTCTATGAAAAAATAAAAATCTACTTCAATATGCTTAATGTAGGATGAAACACTGGGTTTGCTGTCAGATAGGTCGCACCTAATTTGTCACACTACAAGACTAGAGCTCTAGATTGATGAATTCTCATCTCCTTCAGTAAACTTGGTAACCAAATGAGCTCAACAATTGCTTTTTCCAATGCCTAGCACTTTGTCTCTGTGCCTGAACATGATACTGTTGGTTGGTTGCAAGCACTCTAGGAGATCAAGTTTGATCCGAAGTATACAACTATGCAACCCACCTAGTACTGTGGAACTTGATCTCTGCATCAATAATCCAGACAACATGTTCCTTTAATGTAACACAAAATTCTCTTAACAACCGTCTAATGTGTGTATCCTAAGAGTTTGTAGAAATTGACAGACCTTGTTCACAGAAAATGAAATATCTGGTCTTGCTAAAGTGAGATATTATAGTATTCCCACTGTGTTGCAATACAAGAAAGCTTCTTTGGAGAATTTATCAATACTGGACATTGGAGTTGTCATTGGACTGCAGGTCACCATATTTATTTTTTTAACAAGTCAAATATATATTTCTTCTGTGTAGGCACAAGCCCTTCTCAAATGTTAATTGCTTCAATAATGAGGAAGTAATATAGTTCTCTCAAATTCTTCACAGCAAACTCAGACGTAAGTTGAGAGATGAGCTTATCAACTACACATTTAAAACTTGAGCTGGAAATGATGATGTCATCTACAAATATAAGTATGTAGATTATTAGCTCTGGTGTATTGAGCATGAACAAATAGAGATCAGTTTTGCAGTATATGAATCCAACTTCTTGTAGTTTCCTGCTTAACTTGGCTAACCATGCTCGAGGCGCCTGCTTTAGTCTATATAGTGCTTTATCAAATCCACACACGAAGACTAGAAAGATGGTGTTCTCATATCTTGGTGGGTGCTTCATAAATACTTCTTCTTCAAGCTGTCCATGTAGGAAAGCATTTTGAATATCATTTTGTCATAGAGTCTACCTTCGAGAGACAGCTGTAGAGAGAACAAGACATATTATTGCAGGTTTAATTACTGGATTGAATGTGTCTCCATAGTCGATGCTGTACTTTTTTTTTAATCCTTGGGTGATTAGTCGAGCTTTGTATTTTTCAATTGATGCATTCGACCTCTCTTTGATTTTCGCGACTTGCAATCAATTATACTGTGTGTCTTTTATGGAGACTATATATCAGATCTTGTTTTTTGTTAGTGCTTGGTACTCAATGTTTATGGCCTCTTTCCATTTAGGATTGGCCATAGCTTATATGTACGAGGTAGGATACTAATTGTAGTATTGACAAGTGCTTTCTTCCGATACGAATAGGGAACACTGCCATCAGTGAATTGCTTCGGCTTCACCATGTTATTGTGCAGTCTTGTTCTCATAAGGTGTATTCGAGGTTTTGCACGTTTTTCAATTATTGCAACTTGTAGATTATCTTGAAGATTGGAATTCGTAGATCTTTGGTCAGAGACAAGACAATCAGGACCAATAGTGTTAGATAAAATAAGTTGAAAACTCTCAGAATACTTAGTTTCATTTACTGGTTCATTGGTAGGAGAGGTAGCAATTAAAAAGGGAAGAATGATGACAGTTTGTTCAATGTTATTATAGTATAATCCCAAGTTTGGTGTTCACATTTTTGTTTGGGAAAGGGAAGCAAAATTCATCAAATATCACATCTCATGAAGTATAGGGCCCTACCTATGCTTTTGTATGCCCGAAGTTTTGGCCAATAAGTGCATTCGAAAATACAAAGCATGGTATGAGACAACAACTAGTAAGAAAAGCTTCATCTCAAAATTTTATAGGCATAGAAGCGTAGGCTAATAGTACAAGACCAATTTCGATAATATATCGATGTTTTAGTTCAGCTAATCTATTTTGTTGGTGTGTGTGTATGTGGACAAGAAACACAATGGATTACGCCAGTTCAGCAATATATTTAAGGAGCATTTGGTACTCACCACCCCAATCTAATTGAGCAACTCGTATTTTTCTATATAAGAGTGATTCAATATGTTTTTAAAATTATAAAAAAAGCTTGTTCTATATCAGATTTGGACTTTGGGAGATATAACCAAGTAAAACAGCTAAAAGCATCCATAAAACTGACATAAGAATTGTTTTCATTGATGGATGGAATGGTTGGGTCATAGATATCAGTGTGAATAAAATCAAGAGATACAACAATATAATGTAGGGAGCCAGAGTATGAAAATTGATATATTTTTGTCTTTTAACAGGAATCACAAACTAAAGGATGTTTATTGAAATTGAAAGAGCATGAAACATCGTTAGATTTTATTATATACGAGATGATATTGATGACTGGGTGTCCAATTCTCTAAAGCGTTGTTTCTTGGATAATCTTTGATACTTAAAATAGAAAAACAAGAACATAAAAGGGAATTTAAAGTTGAATCTTGATCCCTTGAAGTTAAATAGAATCAGATAGATTCCATTCTTACATCGGTCGTGAAGAATAACTTTCCTTCAGTAACTCCCCGTACCCATGGTGATAGAACAACTCTCTCCAGCTGTATAACATCCATATCTCCCACTAATGCCCCTTAATTAAAGATATAGATACTATGCAAAACTCTAAGTTAAAAATTTATTTCTTATCATGCTATTGTCGAATGCAATAAAATATTTAGATATAAAAAATGCATGGTGATATTGAAATTTTATATCATCAAAACTATTATGAGGAGTTAACACAAGATGCAAGTTACAAAAGCATATCATTTATTTATTTTAGAACCCATTATCCCATAGGTCCCAAAACCTTTAGTTCAACACACACCATATGTACATGAAGCAAGCCACCTATGTATAGGGTAAGATCTTCGATTATTTATATATACCTAAAGTAGTAGGATGCTCGTATGTTCTTCTCGTAAAACCGTCACTCTCTAGCTTCACTTTTCGGTGTCTTGAGAAAATCTGGCATGGCAAACCATTTATTTTTTTAAAATTTAAAGTGAATAAGTAAGATTGTTTCAACTGATTTATACTCTTCAGAGTTCTTTCATGGACAAATCAAACATTTGACAATAGAAGTATTAAGAGAACAATAAATATCATAGTGCACAGACACATAGAATCCTATTAACTCAATCAATAGCAACAAGGCTTTCACAATTTATCATATACAATATTTATTAGTTGTTTTCATGCTTAATGATATTCAAATAGTATATTAGTGGTGTATTATGTTGTTGGCAAGGATTTGCTTCCATCAAATCCTCTATCATGATATTGAGGAAGACCGTCAGTAGTTTTCTTTGGAAGGGAATAAATATATAACAAACTGACGTTGCCGAAGGAGCGGTGATGGTGACTAAAAAGCTCGATCCCAAACTCATACTGACAAATTCACTCATAATCTCACACTCAAGCCAGTGCTACCAGTAATAGATATCATATTAGATATTAATTGATCACACTCATTGACATACGCATAGAAAACATCACCAAACTCGAGAGAGCCAAAACCCTTTAGAGTTTGCATATAACAAGGTCCTTATGACCATATCCACCATATATTTGTTCACACTATTTAGATTTTCTTGTAATTCTTTGCTTATCAAAAGCGAAGCAAAGAAATCATTGGTTTGAAAGAAATACCATAATGAAAGGGTTTCCATCAATGAAAAATATATTTATGACAGATCACACCTTTGGCACGGAAATGTAAATAGGTAGCATAAACAATTGAAAGAAATGTTTTAGGATAGTCCACTCACCTTATTCTAGTAGCACTCGACTGGGTCTCGCTCCAGGGTCATGCGTTTCAACACCTATACAGATCATGATCTATAATTCACTTACTTCCATAGCTAATAGGATATAGAACTCATAATTAAAGTCATACACCCCCCTACTTAGTCCTAAAAGACTTGATTCACCTATACAGAATTTCTGAGATTTTTTTCGATATTTTTTGAATTTCTATCAACTTTCCCTAATTTTTATATCCCTTAAATGAGATCCAAAATACCCAAAATATACCCCATTGGATTCCTTATATTTTTTTATATTTTCAGATTTTTTCTCATTTTCTATCTATTGTTTTCTGAATTTTTATTTATTTTCAGATTTTCTAGAAAATCGGTCAAAAATAGAAAGTCAACATGACATGTGTCATCACCAAACACGACCACATGTCACAACCTCATTTGCCCATCCTAACTCCCAAAACTGTTTTTTTCGATTCGATTTGACTCGATTTGGTTTGACCTAAACCTGCTTCAACTCCTCAGAACCAACGACATGTCAGTTGCACTTAACTCGGATGACTTGTCATCCAAATGACCAACAGACGACCCGGGTCATCTTCAACCTCTGGACACTCGTCCAAGGTCGAAAACCCTAATCAGCGATTTGTCATTCCAGTCAATGAATCCACCCAAAAACTCCTCCATCACCTTCAATTCCTCCGCAACAAAACCCAATAAGAATAAAAACAAATCACACACGAAATCATCAGATCCAAGTGAAGAAAAATTTGAACTTACCGACTACAAGAACTAGTCAGAGATGGTCTAGAAACTGGTCGATTCCATCTAAAAGCCACACCAATTGATTCCTACTCCAAATGCAAAGAAAATCCCCGAGTTCTTATAGCCTAACACCAAAATACCGAATCTAGGTAATTCTCTAGGTTTATTACTCGGAGTCAGTGGGTTTCCATATATGACCAAACTGATGCCCATCCTTATGTGAAACGGAGGGTGAAATGACATTGTTTCACACTACAGACATTCCCAACTAATCCTTAAAACGACGTCGTTTGGGGACTTCTCAAAACAATGTCGTATCGGGTATAATCCCAATTTAATTAAATCAAACATGAAATATTTAATATAATAATAATATAATATAATATCATAATAATTTAGAAATTTTATATAAATTATTAAAAATTATTAAAAAAGTAAAAAAAAAAGAAAAATACCAAGAAAATTTCTACATGCTTCTTTATTTCAGTAAATATATAATTTAATATAATTTTTATAAACTTTAAGAAAATACTAGAATATATTATATAGTCTCCAAAAATTTTAAAATAAATCATGCTTCAAATTAACCTAAATTTTGACCTATCTAAGGTCTTAAATTATCCTTCACTATATAGGAATTCTCAATTCCAATTTTTCAATTATTTTTACTCATACATAGGTTATTTTAAATAACTATAAGGTATTATATGTTAATATAAATACCCTATAAATTGACTATACCTCTAACAGTTCGACATGACACTAGGTCAGAGGACTATAAAATCAATCTAATACTCATTAGCATATGCCATTAATTTTAATTATGACCTCCTAAAATCAGATTTCTCACACCATGAGTGAAGATCCTTAGTACAAAAGGAGTTAAAAAAGAATTAAAAATATGTATTATTGTCAATTGTTAATCTATACACAAAGAGTAAATTCTTGCTAATTTTAGGAATGTATAGGATATCATTTAAAAGTAATGGATGAATTGAACAAGAAATAATTGAATGACTAAATTGAGATATTGTCAAACCTGTTTCATTTGCCACTTGAACCTGATATAAGCCTATATATGTCTTTTTGTGCATAAGGTGATCTAGATCACTTGGATGTGATATTTTACTCCTGTATCAACATACCAATTAGGGTCAATATTATAAGCAATCGTACCAACAACAGTAGCAACAGGACATTCTTAAGATTGATAGCCATGGTCAAAATGATGAGAAACTTTAATGGCCTCATGACCTATTTTGCCACACACCTGGCGTATAGGAGATCGAGTTTAGTTGTTGTTACCATAGTTTTTGTTAGAGACGTGCTCCGCACCATCCTCTCCCCATATCGGGTATTGTTATGCTCATAGGGTTCACAGTACACCCAGCCCACTGGTCTTTTGCACTGCTGCAGCATTGTGCTCACCCCTGGACTCGAACCCCCGCCGTCCCACATATGAGCCTTTTATTGTTTCTCAGAACACGCCTCTCACCAATTCAGCTTTTATGTGAGAGACGTGCTCCGCACCGTCCTCTCCCCATATCGGGTATTGTTATGCTCATAGGGTTCACAGTACACCCAGCCCACTGGTCTTTTGCACTGCTGCAGCATTGTGCTCACCCCTGGACTCGAACCCCCACCGTCCCACTTATGAGCCTTTTATTGTTTCTCAGAACACGCCTCTCACCAATTCAGCTGCAGCTGAATTGGTGAGAGGCGTGTTCTGAGAAACAATAAAAGGCTCATAAGTGGGACGGTGGGGGTTCGAGTCCAGGGGTGAGCACAATGCTGCAGCAGTGCAAAAGACCAGTGGGCTGGGTGTACTGTGAACCCTATGAGCATAACAATACCCGATATGGGGAGAGGACGGTGCGGAGCACGTCTCTCACAGTTTTTGTTATTGTATCCTTGACTAGGGAATCTTCCATGCCTGCATCCTCCCCTACCACCAATAATAACTCCTCGAATGTTATTTTTGGCTGATGAGTGAAATTGGAGATTGGATGTTATTGTTGCATACCGACTTGCCTTACCACCGAGTATAGAGAGAATTCACAACATGTTTTAGGTATCGATGTTGAGAAAGTATGTGCGAGACCATGTTCATATGCTCAAAGAACCATTAGTCGAGGTTGCTGAAGACCTATCCTATCTCGTACAACCAGTTGCCATACTAGATCAGTCAATTTGTCAGCTTCGCAGTCGAAACGTGCTTATGGTATGAATTGTTTGGCATAATGGCCAAATTGAGAAACAGTCTTGGGAGACTAAGGAATCTATGCGTGCAAAATTTCCTTACCTATTCGTTTAAGTACTTGTGCTGAAATTTCAAGGATGAAATTCTCATAAGGAGGGGAGGATGTGAGACCCTGAATTTTGAGTTCTAGAAGTCCAGAAGTCAGTGCAGGTGAAAAGACCGTTTTGCCTTTGAAGAAAAGGATGTGTGATGGCCGAAATTGGTATGGAATGTCTAGTAATTATTTCTAGTTTTAATTCCCTTTGATTTTGTTCTTTATTGCTTGATAAATACCTTAGAAAATAAAATCCATAAAACTAAGGGAGGATAAATATAGAATTTAATTTTGATAATTATCTTATTTTAATCTAACTCTTAAAGTAGGAAAATTAATCCCATAACCACCCTATATAAAGAAGAAGTTGGCCACACTTAAACCTTACATACAAAATATACAAAATTCGTCCAACTAAAAACCATATACCTCCCTATTGCTGTCGAAATCTGCTTGAACTTCAAAATAGCATAACTCTCTCATCGTTTATAGGATTCTTGCAAATAATAGCTTGTTGGAAAGATCTTTCCGTCCTCTATCCAACCATCTTAGGTTTTGTGTCTAAAGGTTAGTTTTTCTTTGTTGTAATTTAGGTCGTAATTTTGCGGGATTAAGTTTCAAAATTTTGTGATTCTGCTTTCAATTGATTTTTGTTGTTGTTCTTCTTGTTCGTATGATTGTTTAGCATCCTTTCACGATGTAAAATCATGAATTCATCCTTTAAATCTTCCATATACATAAAATCGGCATGCCCTATTTATTGCCTATCTTAATTAATTGATTAACCTATTGGGTTCTGATCTTGTTTCTTTAGGTTGTACATGTTACAAACACCTAATCTTTCTTTTTTAACATGAAATTGTAACCTTATTACCTTGTATGCATGAAATCTCAATTTGTTGTGCCCTATTCTTAGTGCCAAAATTTTCATAGTTAATTGGAATGGTAATTCAGGTTGAATCTTAATAAGTTCTTGGCTATCACATCATACATCCAAAGGGGAGGCACTTGCGGCATCTGATCACTGGTTTCTGATAGGTTTTATGAGTGCAATTTGTGAGGTCTATACCTGGGAGGGGCTGACGTGCCAAAATTTTGCCACGTCACCCACTGGGTTAAATACCCCTCTCCCTGCCACTTTCCCCTTTTCCCCCCCTTCTGCCATTTTTTTCCCTGCCTCTCCTCTTTTTCACCATCGCCATTCTTCTTCGGTATCGTCATCGACCGTCCGATCATCTCACCGCCTATACCGTTGCGTTCCTCTCGTCGTCGCGAGCAACTGGCCATTGGTTTCATCTTCATCGCGCAGATCGGAGGTCGGAAGTTTCGATTTTCGCACCGGAAAATCTTAGATCCCGACCAATCGGAGGTGAGTTTTGAAGTTTGGGTTTCGGATTCGTGTTCCTAGTGTTTGTAGCTTCGTTTTGATGTAAAAATTTTCAGTTTTGGATGAAGTTAGATTTTCCGGCCATCGCGCGTGCCGTTGACCGCCGCTGTTGATCGTTGACCTTTGACCAAAAAAAACTAAAACCTCTCTGTTTGGTAATTTCGACGTTCTGAGCGCAATGGCGCGATCCATTTTTCCATTTGATGTGTCGTTGTTGAGTTATAGTCCTTTTGAATTTTAGTGTCTAGGTTTAATACCAGTTGTTTGAGCCTAACCTTATTGGAGTTCTATTTTGGGATGTTGTGTTCTTAGGAAGGGCGAGTATTGAGGACCGTATGTGACCCATTATGAGGACCATAGTGTCTTCCATGTTTCTATGCTACGGAAGTACGTTTGGGATCCGTAATACATGTTGGATGCACCGCCGGTAGAGGTTGTCAGTGACTTGTCGTTTCCAGCTCAACCAGTGGCTATCGTTGACGAGTGGATCAGACAACTTCGCAGTCGATTAGTCCTTATGGTTCGAGTTTCTTGGCATAATGGTAGTTCCGAGGAGTTTTCTTGGGAGACCGAGAAGTCTATGCGGGAGCATTACCCCTACCTCTTCCAGTAGTACGGTATGTAAATTTCGAGGTCGAAATTTTTGTAAGAGAGGTAGGTTGTGAGGTCTGTACCTGGGAGGGGCGGACGTGGCAAAATTTTGCCACGTCACCCACTGGGTTAGATTTTTCGGCCACCGTCGACCACCGCGCGTGCCGCCACGCGCCGACGACCGTTGACCGTTGATCGTTGACCGTTGACCATAAAAACTAAAACCTCCCCGTTTGGTAATTTCGACGTTCTGATCGTAATGACGCGATCCATTTTTCCATTTGATGTGTCGTTGTTGAGTTATAGTCATTTTAAATTTTAGTGTCTAGGTTTAATACCAGTTGTTTGAGCCAAGGTAGGGTATTGAGGACAAGGGAAAGTGTATCGCTTCCTCTTCTTCAGCCCTTAAGGTAGGGTCTTTACCGTATGTGACCCATTATGAGTATTTCCTTATCTTAAAATCCGTGTTACCTTGATTTTGGTTGATTCGTTGTATAGTCCATCGGAGCCCATCCGATTGACCCATTATCCAAGTTACATCGATCTTTTCTGCATGTCACTGTAAAGTATCATAATGTATCTCCAAAATTTCATATGATCAATCAAACTCCATTTGATTGATTCGTTGTGTAAATTGGGCTGATTCTATATCATTGCCCGTAAAGTAAGAAAATAATTATTGTAATTAGAGGTTTCTGTGACGATATCGTATTGTGGAGTTTTAATTGTAAAATTTGGTATTCCAGTGTTATTGAAAGTTAAACTAATTTTCTTGATATGTAAGGTAAAGTATGTAAGTTTTCATGTCACTTGTGTTCCGTTTGGCCAAGCGTGGTGAGTGGTCGGTCTCTGAGAGTAAACGGAGAGACACTCATCTGTTGGGAGGTGTATGGATGCTGTATGTTCCCTGCTTCACAGGATGATCTGAGAGGACTAGTTGATCTTTTACGTATAAAGTTTAATTAATCAATCTAGTCTCGGACAACACTGGTAGAAGGGGCTATGTATGTAAATATTTTAAAAGTATATATGTAAAACCTTCCAGTGGGCTTCCGGTTTTCCTTTAGCGGGGGTTATTCGGGAAGTGATTTTTCGTCTGCCCATGTTTTCCTATTGACCCTTGTTGAGTTCTATGTTGTTTTCGGGTCCAGTAAGTAAACATTTTATAAAATAAACAGTAAATTTAAAGTTTTGAGAATTCATAGGTTTAGCGTTAAATTAATGAGTTCCTTGTTGCTCCTCTCCTATGATAAGTTCACCTTGTTGCTCCTCTCCTATGATAAGTTCACCTTGTTGTCCCCTACTGAGATTCTCAAAAATCTCACCCCCTTCGTCTTTGTTTTTCCCTCCCAGGACTAGATCGTGATCAGTAGCTGTTTTCAGTGTGAACGTCGGGACTATTCGCTGGGACTATAGCATCAACACATGTATGGTTTTATTGGCACACTATTGAATATTTATTGTTTGGACTTTTGGTTTCGTTTTCAGATACTTGAGGCTTGTGTGTTATGGTTTCAGTTGTTTGTCTTGTGTTATTATAAAAGACTTCCGCTGTTTTTAATGTTACTCCGTTATTTATTGTGCCATGTATTTAGTGCTTATTTGTCATGCTGTAATTTGTAAATATTTTAAATTTTATTTTTGGGGATTTACGTTTGAAAAGTCAAAATAGCCTTGTGGAGTTCGGATTGGTCCACATGTTGGGCTTCTCCGGGCTTCACGGCGGTAAGGACCCGCTTTCCGGGTTTGGGTCCTTACAGAATTGGTAAGGAAATAGGATATTCAATTAGTTATTGAGTATGCATGCTCAGTTTGGTTTTGTCTTTGCCTTATAATGTTATAAGTGGTTCGGATCCTTTGAATAAAGGAAAAGGAATAGCTTCTTGTTCATAGACAAGAGAGGTAGGATCTATGCCTCATCGGTTTTTCCAGAGATCCTTTTGTTTGCTTATTGATTTCGGTACCTATGCTTGTGTTAATGTATGCGCATATGTGTGAGATAGTATATGCATGAGTTATAAATTGATTTGAGGCTTATCTAGGCTATATTGAATCCCTTAAGATAGGTTATGAATGCCTAGTTTACATGTGTTGTGTGTATTGAACATGTTGATTGTGATCTGACATAATTGAGGATACCCTGTTATGGTATTATGCTTTGTGCTTGCCTGTGTGTGCTTGTTCTATTTGTGTATCAGGATCCTTTTACAGTGGCCATTCAGGGTAAGCGTTGATGCTTCTGGGAGAGGAGAGGTTCTTACTGGTATGGGAGTCATATGGGTGGCAATCCCCAGCATGTGCACGTTGGATGCTTTGTCCTTGTGAGGCAAGATGTCCTTATCCTTGTATGGTTTGGATGCCCTTATCCTTGTGTGGTTTGGATGCCTTGTCCTTGTGTGGTTTGGATGCCTTGTCCTTGTGTGGCAGGATGAATAGGCTTGCCGATTAGCTTGTGTGCTAACCTTTTTACCCTTTGTGTAGCAAAGTCTTGGATAACACGGGTGGAAGAAGATGACCTTTTTTATTGATGAGATTGATTGATGATTTACCTGCATGTGTACTTCTGATTTTCGGAAGTGTTTGTAGTCCACCCTTAGCCTTAGTTTCGGCCCTAACCTTGGATTGATTCTTGATTTGTGTGATACCTTAGATGTGTAGGGATAATCTGATATTGTTTGAGAGATGTTTGTTTAAGATTTCTGTAGATCTTATGATACTGTGACCCTACTGAGGTTCTTGTAATCTCATCCTGTTCTTTTCACCAATTTTTCAGGCTTAGGTACATTTGCTATTCATGGCACCAGTGCGTGAGAATCAAGGTTGCACGGCAGGGCGATATCGCATCACATTTGCATACTTTGTCTCCTTGGTTGTTTGCGCATACAATATGATTATTGATTAGACTATTTTTCTGGTTTCTCAAGCTTCCTCCTTTGCTTGTTGTTTCCAAACTATGTTGGGGGTTATTTGCTAGATATTTAGATCCCTATGAGACTTGTGTGTTATGGATTCATTGATTAAATTTAAAGATTTTCACTGATGTTCTATTCACTTCGTATGATACCAGAATATTTGTCCAATATCATGCTCCAAACTTTAAAATCTTAATGGAATTAACATGCTAAAGTCGAAACTAGATGGATAAGCCTTGTGGGATTCAGATAGGTCCTGGTTCAGGCTTGTTTGGGTTTCACGGCGGTAATGGTCCCATTAGGAGCAAATTTTGGAATATGAGATTTGGATCCTTACATGTCCTCTTTGTAGGAACAAAAGACAATAGATAGTAGTTCAAATCCCAATGGTAGCAACCAGGGATTGAATATGGCCTACTTGGCCCTAAGTCAGAGATGTGCATGTTTTCTCCCTATACAATACCTTGAGATATGAGTTGGAAATGTATTCTCCAATTGCGTTGAGTTGAGTAGTTTCTCCAGGGAGGGGTTCCTCACATTCCATATGAGGACTTGATGGAAATAAACGTGAGGAAGGATGAGTTTTGGTAGTTCTTAATGATTTTATAGTTTTATAATTGGGTGGTCAATGACTTGATGAAATCATCTATATGAGTATATTGGTGATAGATATTAAAGGGATGATATGTATTGTGGGGATTATTCAATTTATAGTCAATAAGATTTTAGAAAAAAAACTAATTTACTTTTATTAGTAAAATTAATATCTCATTTCACTCCATATTAATTCAAATTGAAAGATATTGATGTTTAAGTATTAACCTTTCCTTTACTCAAAATATTTGATATTTTTATTGACAACAAGCAATTTATGAGGGATAGTTGAAAAAATGACATGTCATATGATTGTTTATATTGTAACATCTTCTTTAAATCTTATGTTACAATCTTATGATTAATTCATCCTAAAGGCCTTAATTCTTCCTAATGGCCATCATTCCTCTATATTCTTTGTTTTGTAACTCTTTCCTCACATTTCTAGAGGGGTACTTACTTCTTTTATTTTTCTTTTCTATTTTGTATATGTTATTCACTTAGTGTAAAGCCCTATTTGGCTTTTTTATGTCCCCCAATATGGTCTCTTTATTTGACTAATATTTACTTGGTTAATGTGAGCATTCCGGATAACTATAGTCTACAAATTTCTAAAACCTTCAACCTTAAATATATATGTTTGGGGTTGTGGTGTTTAGCATTTGATACAATAAATTGCATCAAGATCCGACTGAAATTTTTTTTCACAATAGTAATTTTTGTCATAGTATTATATTAGATCTAATGGTTATTTTTATTCTTTATTATTTTAGTTTATTTATTTTGGAGGTTCCATCATTAGTAACTGAACATGTTTCTAGAAAGAAATCAAAAGTTAAAGTTGGAGGATGTTTAAAACGTAGAATCGTTGATATCAGGCCACAAGCTGCAATCGACAACTGATATCTACATGTAAACAAAGAATCAATCATAAGTTCAAAATTATTAAAAATTTAAATTCAAACTAAAATAAAAATCCAGATGTATACATCTTGTAGATCACGAGAAATCTTCTGGATAAGATCACCATCATCGCAACAAAGTACTTTTTTTTATAAAAATATTTTTATAACATATTTTTAAAATTTTAACATAAAATTAATATTAGTCCAAAATTAATATATTTTAGTTGGATAATTTTGGTATTCAACACTTAGCGATAAGTAGGCAAAGAGATAAGATGGAAAGGAAACATGCAATTCACGTGCATTGTTTTTAACCTGTGGTTCAGCTCATTGACAGTGAGTGCATGTGGTTTTAGTCATGCATAATGCGAGTCGGGCCTCTCTTCAGTATTTTTTGTAGCATATGGCCAAATTGGAAATCCCACATCGTGGGTGTAGCAAATTGAGTCTTCCTTTTTTACCTATAAAAGGAAGGCTCCATCCTTCTTCTCATTACACCAAAATAATACTTAAGCAATATACCCCTAAGGTAAATTGCAAAGTTGTATTCCCAGTTGTAATATTTCTTCAGTGAAATATTAAGTAGTAGTGTCCGAGGACGTAAGCTAAATTAGTTGAACCTCGTAAAATTGTGAGTGTTTTTTCTTCTTCTTCTGTTTTTTTATCTAGTATTATTTATCATGGTGCTTATTTGCACAACAAGTGGTAGAGGAGCCGAAGGTTCGTCTTTGGAGCCGAAGGTTCGTCTTTGGAGCCGAAGGTTCGTCTTTGGAGCCGAAGGTTTGTCTGTGGAGCCGAAGGTTCGTCTGTGGAGTCGGAGGTTCATCTGTGGAGTCGGAGGTTCGTCCTTAGAGCCGACGGTTCATCTTTTGTTTGTGCGTGATATTGAATACTATTGTTAAGAATGACAGCTAAAGAGGAGGCTATACCAACATCAAGTATGACAACCAGGGCATCATGGTCAAGGATCCCGCAGCCCAGTTTGAAATTGGCGGTGGATATATTTGATGGTACTGGCCATTTCGGCATGTGGCAAGGGAAAGTCTTGGACTCTCTTTTTCAACAAGGCCTTGATATTGCCATTGATGAAAAGAAACCAGAAGATATCGAAGATAGAGATTAGATTACCATAAATCGGTTGGCGTGTGGAACAATTCGATCATGCTTGTCCAAGGAGCAGAAGTATGTTTTCAAAAATGAGACTTTTGCACACAAACTATGAAAGACACTGGAGGATAAATTTCTGAAGAAGAGTGGTCAGAATAAGCTCCTTATGAAGAAAAGATTGTTCTGGTTTAATTATCGACCAGGTACTACTATGAATGAACACATCACTATTTTTGCTCGATTAGTTGCAAATCTGCTGAATTTAGATGTGAAGTTTGAAGATGAAGATTTGGCTTTGATGTTGTTATCTTCTCTCCCTAATGAATTTGAACATTTGGAGACTACTTTACTTCATGGTAAAGAGCATGTATCACTAGATGTTGTTCGTTCTGTTTTATATAGTCATGAATTAAGAAAACAGGATAAAATGAAAGTCAAATCGTTGACATCCGAAGAAGCATTGGTGGCACGAGGTCGTCAACAAAACAAATCAATAGGGAGAAGAGGGAGGTCCAAATCAAAGAGCAGAATTGCTAAAGATGAATGTGCTTTCTGTCACGAGAAGGGACACTGGAAGAAAAACTGTCCGAAGCTGAATAAGAAAAGCATAGCTCCACGTGATGCAAATGTCGCAGAATGCAGAAGTAATGGAGAGTCAGATATCTCCTTGGTGATTTCATCTTCAGAAACACGCTCGGATGAGTGGATATTAGATTCTGGGTGCACTTATCATATGTGTCCCATTCGGGAGTGGTTCTTTGAATTTCAAGAACTCGATGGAGGAGTTGTTTACATGGGAAATAACAATTCATGTAAAACAATTGGGATAGGTTCAATCAAGCTACAGAATCATGACGGATCCACCAGAGTTCTGAAGGATGTACGGTACGTGCCAAAGCTAAAGAAGAATCTTATCTCACTAGGGGCTTTAGAATCTAAAGGCCTAATTGTGACATTACGAGATGGAATTCTCAAAGCAACTTCTGGAGCACTTGTGATGCTAAGAGGAATCAGGAGAAACAATCTGTATTACTTCCAAGGTAGTACAGTAGTTGGGACTGTGGCGACAGCAACTTCGAGTAGCAAGAAGGATGCTGAGATGACAAAGCTGTGGCATATGCAGTTGGGACATGCTGGAGAAAAATCCTTGCAAATTCTTTCCAAGCAAGGATTATTGAAAGGTACGAAGACCTGTAAATTAGAATTATGTGAGCATTGTGTACTGGGAAAACAACGAAGAGTGAAATTTGGCACTGCTATTCATAATACTAAAGGTATTTTGGATTATGTGCATTCTGATGTATGGGGACCTGCCAAGACTCCATCACTAGGAGGTAGGCATTATTTTGTCACTTTTGTTGATGATTTTTCCAGGAGAGTTTGGGTATTTACGATGAAGAACAAGGATGAGGTGCTGGGAATTTTTCTGAAGTGGAAAGCTCAAGTTGAAAATCAAACAGGAAGAAAGATCAAAGTTCTCCGAACAGACAATGGAGGAGAATACAAGAGTGATCCATTCCAGGAGGTATGCCAAGAAAGTGGAATAGTTCGACACTTTATAGTCAGAAAAACACCTCAGCAGAACGGGGTGTCTGAGCATATGAACCGAACACTAGTGGAGAAAGTTCGTTGTATGCTGTCTAATGCTGGGTTGGACAGAAGATTTTGGGCTGAGGCTGTGACATATGCACAACACATCATAAATCGTTTGCCATCATCTGGTCTTAATATCAAAACTCCTTTGGAGGTATGGTCTGGAAAATATGCTACTGATTATGACACTTTACATATTTTTGGCTCTACTGTATATTATCATGTGAATGAATCAAAGTTAGATCCACGAGCGAAGAAGGCTTTTTTCATGGGCTTTACTACTGGCATCAAAGGATATCGTTTGTGGTGTTTGGAGTCAAAGAAGACGATAATCAGTAGGGATGTTACATTTGATGAATCTTCCATGTTGAAGAAGGTAAATCCAGAAGGGACTGATAGTGTTCAGCAACAGGTGGAGCATACACCAAAGCAGGTGGATTTCGAGCAGACAATTCCAGCCAGTAGCATTATGACTGATTCTTCGATGGCAGAGGAGGAGTCAGAAGATGAAGAGTTTCTGACCCAAGAAACTCAACAGCAATCAGAGCCAATTGCCGTCAGACGAGAGAGAAGAGAGATTCAAAAACCTGCTCGTTTTGCAGATATGGTGGCTTATGCACTTCCAGTTCTTGATGATGTTCCATCCACTTACTCAGAAGCAATCCGAGCTACAGATAGCGAAAGATGGGCAATTGCAATGGAGGAAGAAATGAAATCACTTGAGAAGAATAAGACGTGGAAGCTGACACAACTACCTAAAGGCAAGAAGGCAATTGGATGCAAATGGGTATTTGCTAAGAAAGAAGGATTTCCTGACAAAGAAGATCCACGCTACAAGGCAAGGTTAGTGGCTAAAGGCTACGCTCAGAAAGAAAGAATTGATTACAATGAGGTATTTTCTCCAGTCGTTAAACATTCCTCTATCAGAATTTTATTGGCCTTGGTAGCACAGTTGAATTTGGAGTTATCTCAACTTGATGTGAAGACCGCATTTTTACATGGTGATTTGGATGAGGAAATCTACATGGTTCAGCCAGAAGGATTTAAAAGTGCTGGTAAGGAAAATTTGGTTTGTAAATTAAGCAAATCATTATATGGACTGAAGCAATCTCTAAGGCAGTGGTACAAACGATTTGATAAATTTATGAGGAGCCAAGAGTACACAAGAAGCAAATATGATCATTGTGTGTATCTGCGAAGACTTCAAGATGAATCCTATATCTACTTACTCTTATATGTGGATGATATGTTGATAGCAACAAAGAGCCAAGTTGAGATTGACAAAATAAAGGCTCAATTGAGTAAAGAGTTCGAGATGAAGGATCTTGGGGAAGCTAAGAAGATTCTCGGCATGGAGATCAACAGAGACAGAGGGAGTGGCAAGCTTTGGCTGAAACAAAAGCAATATTTGGAAAAGGTATTACAACATTTTGGTATGCATAAAAATACAAAACCTGTGAGTACCCCACTTGCTCCTCAGTTGAAACTTAGTAGCCAGTTATCTCCAACAACAGATGAAGAGCGAGAATACATGGCAAAAATTCCCTATGCAAATGCAGTTGGAAGTCTGATGTATGCAATGGTGTGTACGAGACCAGATATTTCACAAGCTGTTAGTATTGTGAGCAGGTATATGCATAATCCAGGCAAGGGTCACTGGCAAGCTATAAAATGGATTCTACGGTATATCCAAAGTACTGTAGACATTGGCTTGGTATTTGAGAGAGGAGAATCACTTGGTTTATGTATGGTTGGATATTGTGATTCTGACTATGCAGGAGATTTGGATAAGCGACGATCTACAACTGGCTATTTGTTTACTTTAGCAAAAGCGCCAGTTAGTTGGAAATCTACTTTGCAGTCAACGGTGGCTTTGTCTACAACAGAGGCAGAGTATATGGCAATTACAGAAGCTGTGAAGGAAGCTATTTGGCTTTATGGGTTACTTGAAGACTTGGGAGTTGGTCAAAAACAACTTGTATTGTTTTCTGACAGTCAGAGTGCTATTCATTTAGCAAAGAATCAAGTCTTTCATGCACGGACAAAGCACATTGATGTTCGCTATCATTTTGTGCGGGAGATTCTCGAAGAAGAGGAGATACTTATCCAAAAGATACATACAGCTGAGAATCCTGCAGATATGCTGACCAAAGTGGTTACAAGAACCAAGTTTGAACACTGTTTAGACTTGGTTGATATTTTAAGTTAGCGCCTCATGGCGCGAAATTGGAGACATTACATTGGGAATAATGTGATATTTGGCCAAGGTAGAGATTTGTAGCATATGGCCAAATTAGAAATCCTACATCGTGGATGTAGCAAATTGAGCCTTCCTTTTTTACCTATAAAAGGAAGGCTCCACCCTTCTTATCATTACACCAAAATAATACTTAAGCAATATACCCCTAAGGTAAATTGCAAAGTTGTATTCCCAGTTTGTAATATTTCTTCAGTGAAATATTAAGTAGTAATGTCCGAGGACGTAGGCTAAATTAGCCAAACCTCGTAAAATTGTGAGTGTTTTTTCTTCTTCTTTTGTTTTTTTTATCTAGTATTATTTATCACGGTGCTTATTTGCACAGCATTTTTTTCTGGTATACAATCTTTAAAGACAGATGAATAGACACATTACTTCATGTAAGACTTGGCATGAATGACAGGTTTCAATGTCTCGTTTGTTAAAGACAGTCTCAAATAAGTCAGATTCCGTCTTTTGAACTGGGAAGTGGGCATTTCAGTAATGATCCACAACTCATTAAAATTTCTTAGATTGACTTGTGCATCACTGTTGGTGCCCACAACACGATAAATACTCTTAGAATACAGTTAGATAATGATGCGAAAAGTTTTTCCACTTAAGTATCTTAGAGTTTGAAAAATAAAAAAAGGGTCACGTATTCGCAGCATCTGATTGTATATAATTTATATAGTATTTGTTGTGTTTTAGGTCACCAGTGAACATCCCGACAAGAACAAAGTTTCTTCACTTCAAGAACAAAGCACCTCTGTTTTCAACACATCGAATCCATGAAGGTTATTTTCAACCCAAACTACTCTTATTTAACGGTACTAAATTGATTTTATATACTTTATATGCAGGCCAATCCGGCTTATGTAATATGTTTCCATTTCAGTTCTACGAGGATTATCATCATCCTTAGCCGTCAATGCTAGGCAAATGTTTTTTACGAATAAGATATGGTCACAGTATGAAAGAAATAATATAATCTGCAATAAACTAAACCACAGTTTTACGAGCTTATCTGATGATTCCGCAACTGCCATCAGATACTTATTACAAGAATAGCAGAGTTACAATACAGAAGAAACAAGTTTGAAAATCTCAAGCAGCGGCCTCCAGCAACTCCCTCTCTGCACGTTCCTTAATCCTTCTCTCAAGCTCCGGTCTAAAATGCCTTATGAGGCCCTGCACAGGCCATGCCGCAGCGTCACCTAATGCACATATAGTATGCCCTTCAATCTGTTTGGTCACCTCCTGAAGCATATCTATCTCTTCTAGTTTTGCATTGCCAACCTTCAACCTTTCCATGATCATCCAAAGCCATCCCGTCCCCTCCCTGCATGGTGTGCACTGCCCGCAACTCTCATGCTTGTAGAAATATGACAGCCTTGCAATTGCATCCACTATATCTGTAGATTTATCCATCACAATCACTGCCGCCGTTCCCAGCCCTGACGTGACAGCCTTCAGCGCATCATAATCCATCAGCACATCGTCACATATGGATTTTGGAATCAGCGGGACAGAAGAACCCCCAGGGATTATAGCAAGCAAATTGTTCCAGCCCCCTCGAACGCCTCCACAGTGTCTCTCAATTAACTCCTTCAGTGGTATGCTCATCTCCTCTTCAACTGTACAAGGCTTATTCACGTGACCTGACACACAAAACAACTTAGTCCCAGAATTGTTCTTCCTGCCAAAACTTGCAAACCACTCTGGCCCACGCCTCAAAATGGTGGGAGAGACAGCCACTGTTTCCACATTTGTAACGGTCGTGGGACAGCCATATAGCCCTGCATTAGCTGGGAAAGGTGGCTTTAATCTTGGTTTCCCTTGTTTTCCCTCCAGACTCTCCAGAAGTGCAGTCTCTTCGCCACAAATATAAGCACCGGCACCATAATGTATATGGACATCAAAATCACAACCAGATCCACAGGCATTCTTCCCCAGAAACCCTGATTCATAGGCTTCTCTTCTGGCTATTTCAAGGTTCTTACGTTCATTCACATATTCACCCCTAATGTAGATGTAAGCAGCAGAGGCTCTCATCCCTACCCCAGCAATCAAGCAACCCTCTAACAGCTTATGGGGATCATGCCGCATGATTTCCCTATCTTTGCAAGTTCCGGGCTCACTTTCATCAGCATTGACGACCAAATAAGAAGGGCGTCCATCAGAAACTTTTGGCATAAATGACCATTTGAGGCCAGAAGGGAAACCAGCACCACCACGTCCACGGAGACCAGACTTCTTTACTTCATTAACAATCCAATCAGAACCTTTCAGTACCAAGTCTTTAGTTCTATACCAATCTCCCCTCTTCATGGCACCTTTAAGAAAAGGGTCGTGCAGCCCATATAAATTGGTAAAAATTCGGTCCTCATCCTTCAAGCCTCCAAAATGAGTTTTCTCTGGGGGAGGGGGAGGTGGCGGAGGCTGCGCTGCACCACTGGTTGTTGCAGCCTGGGTGCTGAACGACCTTAAACCTAAGCTCGAACTCTCACCTTTACGCTGCAAAGATGCTATTCTTCGGAGGGAAAATATACCCCTAATGGGTGCCTACGAAATATGTCAAATACAAAGGCATAAGCATCTGTATCAAGATCCCCACTGCCGAATGCACAATCGGAAATCACATGGATTTCCTTCCTAGTCTTTGTAACATTAAATCTCAATCAACCCCATACCCACAAACAAATCACAGCTTAAACCCTAAACTTCGAGGGGAACCCCGAGCACAACTTATTGCATAAACAACACTTAATAGATTGAGAACAACGACGATTAATAATAAAAGAAATTGCGCAGATTAGAAAATTTATGCGAAATGTAATTGGAACCTTAGCTTGGAAAACCAGCGAAGGTAAGATCGCGTACCATAGCGAGGATCGTCGTCGAAATGCCACTATGATGATACTGTGATTCAGCTAAGCTGAAACGACAACGAACTGATATGTGCAACGGAAAGGGAGAGGAGCGAAACGGAAAGGTATCTGTTTTAGTTTTTGTTGACTGTACAAAATGAACGGTGGTTCGAGTGCCGCATTTGTTTGTGATGATCATGAACACTACGTGGTAAAGCCCAAAGGTGCCTCGACGTTTGTCATGGAGCATTTGATTAGGGCTCACTTTACTTTTAGAAAGCCTACTGAAAACGAAGACGGGAATCCAGGCCAAGCCCAAATCTTTTAAAGCCTTGATGTCTTTTTGTCAATAGTTTTGAAAACCGGATCGGATCGGCCGGTTCAACCAGGTTGAACCGGACCCGGTACATGATCCGGTTCAAATAAACCTTAAATATTAATATCAGTAAAAATCGGTAAAAACCGGTTGATCCGGGCGAATTTTTGAAAACCGGTTGAACCGGTCACGGGTCAACCGGTTCGAAAACTTAAAAAAAAATTAATTTTTAATAAAAATTAAACGGATAAAAAATATTATAATATTTTTTGATATATTAATTACCGGTTTTTAAACCGGTTATTTCCGGTTACCCCTAAAACTCCTGACCCCTTAACTTCACCGGTTCGAAGACCGGTCCGGTTTTTACAACCTTGCTTTTTGTTATTAGTATTAGTTTTTTTGTAATATCGATTACGTCACCTTCTATTCTTCTAAATCCTTTATTAAATATAAAATAAAGAATCTCTTAAATTTTATATTTTCAAATAAAAAAATATCACTGAGTCATATGATTGCTGTCATCATCACTGTTATTTAAAATCACAATTTTTATTTCTTTTCAGTTCATTGTACTTTTTAGTGAATTTTATTATTATTTGTCGTAAATCCGAAACTTATATGGTGTAAATACTCTACCGAATATTGTGTTCTTTAATCTTGTTAATTTTTTGGAGAAAATTACGATACGGATATGGTGGATGGAGTTGTGCGAAACTACAAATAATCATCATTCTGCGTTTTCTATAAAAATATGTGTTTAAAATAAATCTAAAATTTAAATATAAATTAATACTAATCCAAAATTGATCTATTCTAATTGGGTACTCTTGATATTCCGATTCCTACCAAGTATAATAGATAATTATTATAAGTACGCAAAGAGATAAGATGAAAAGGATACATCTCATGTGCCTTGTTCTTGACCTATAGCTCAGCTCATTGAAAGTGATTGCATGTGTGTTTTAGACATACATGATTCGAGTCGGGCCTCTCACCAGCATTTTTTCTGGTACACAATCTCTAAAGACGACGAGGAGACACACATTACTTCATGTAAAAAGTTGGCCATGAATGACAGGTTTCAATGTCCCGTTTGTAGAAGACAGTCTATAATAAGTCAGATTCCGTCTTGTGAACTGGGCCCATGACCACTGAAGTTCCTTCACTCCAAGAACCAAGCACCTTTGTTTTACTGGTTCTATACATTGGATTCATATAGGTTATTTTTCGATCCGAATGGGTGTCCCTACATACTAAATTGATTTTATATACTTTATATAAATAATTGGTAGCTGCATAATCTGCAGGCCAAATCCGGCTTGTGCAATATGTTGCTAGTTCACTATCTTTGTGGACTATTATCCTCAGCCGTCAATGCTAGACAAATGTTGTTAGTAACAAAGTTTTCCAATTGAGACTTACAATATTGTCGGTCCAATCCACGTTATACCATCCCTATTCTAACGGTTATCAAGTCAATGGTTTTGATTAGGTGACCCTATAATCCTTTTGTTAAAAAAGTCCGACTTCTAAACTAATTTTCTCCCTTCATTTAAAGATAAAGTAACCAAAAAACGCTTCCTTTCTTCCTCGTGGGCCTCGTTGAAAGGCCCTGAAATTCAATAAAAACAAAAATAACGCAAACATTCACACTCCAATTCGCTGGACCCGGACCCCGTAGTAGGCTCCTCTGATTCTTAAATGTTCAACACTCCGCTCTCATCACGACCAGAGTCCAGACCAACCAACCAGACCACGCCATTCCGCCATTTCGCTCCCGGTTCATCATCATCATCATCACATTTGGTTTCCTGTTCATTTCTGGCTTCCTTTTCCTCACTCTTTTTCCACTTAATAGTCCGTTAAGATTTAACGCTGCATATTTGAAACTAGCAAGAAATAATGACGGTGTTTAGCAACTCCGGCTCAGGATTCCTCGCGGGGAAACAAGTCTTCCCCATCGACTACCAGTCACAGGTCTCGCAACGACTGGTCGACGCTTCACATGTCGACGACGCAAATGTTGCTTCGGAGTGCTTGGCCAATCCTTTTGTGGACGTGAATTTCATCGGAACCGTGAGCTTGAAGTCGAAGAAGACCGAAGTTGTGTTGCACGCCGAGTCGGCTCATGAAGTTCGTCTTGAGTACGAGGAGTTCAAAACTGACGTCACCGCTCTTTTCCTTGCCGCTCATGCCGACAACTTGACACTTGTCAGGAAGTTACTGGTAATATAACTTACTAGTTTTTGCTTTGGTTAGTGTTATGTTTTCTTCGATACATTCTTATGAAAATGAAAAACCGTACTAATCCTGTGATATGATCGGTACCATTAAGCTGTCCTGTGTTAAAATCTTACAGCCAGAATGGTTCCTGCAAATTTCTGGCAATGTACTCGTGGCATCATCAACAAGTTTTAGAAGTTTAAATTCAAAATTTTGAACTTGAATATGTTCTAGTAAATAATCTAACGCATTTATGGTCATAATCAATCGATTTGATTGCTCATATCGATCATTGCCACTGCAATTATATTGGTATTAAGTTAAATGTCAACTGATCTGCGACCTATGAGAACATGCATTAACCTTGTGGATAACTTGGTTTTAAACCACAACATAATGCGAGCAGTACTTGGAGGTTAGGTGACGCCGGTGGATTTCAAGCTTTTTTTATTCTATTTGGACTAAATGATGCCTGCCGGTTTTTTCTCTTTTATTGATTGTGATTGTTGTTCTCAGAGGTGGATAGCGTCCATTGTTTAAGACCGTTTCACGTGCTTGAAAAGTCCAACACTTTCCAGTGTAAATCATTATTGAAGCCATCAAAGTTGTATCTGCAGTTCCCTTTTCTGAAATATGGGCTCGATCGTCTAAAAAGTTATCGTAAATATGCCTTTTGCTATGCTGCTGTTCTAATTACTAAATCCAGAAAATTTCAGTTTGACATGGCATTCGTTTAGCCTTTTTGTACTGGATACTGAAAACAATCTTGTAACCATTTTGTTTTCGACCAACTAATGTTTTGTCACTTAATTGTGTGACTAGAGTCTTGGGGCCAATGTGAATCAGAAACTATTTCGAGGATATGCAACAACAGCGGCGGTGAGGGAGGGCCATGTAGACGTATTGGATGTGCTTGTAAAAGCTGGAGCATCTCAGGAGGCATGCGAAGAGGCTTTGTTAGAGGCTAGCTACCTGGGACAGGCCAGGCATGCAGAGCTGCTTATGGCTTCTGACTTGATACGACCGCAGGTTGCGGTGCATGCACTTGTCTCTGCTTGTTGCAGGGGGTTTGTCAATGTAGTTGACACACTAGTGAAGGTAACTATTTCAATAGCTTCCCCCTGCTGGTTTGACTCTTACTTCAATTTTTAGTTGATGAATTCCACGTATGGAGAAAATTCCGAGCACATAACCATTCCATTAAGCAATTCTTTTAGTTGCTACATCTTTTTCCTTCAATTCTCAATTAAAAAAGCATATATCTTATTTGCTAATTACAATATATTGATTGAATATTATAATGCTGAAGTGGGCTTGATTCGGCTATATCAATGGTTTATGGATGATCAAGTTTATCGTTGGTTGACATTGATGGTTCTAATCGGTGGCAGTGTGGAGTAGATGCTAATGCAATGGATAGGATGCTGCTTCGATCTTCTAAGCCATCTTTGCATGCCAATGTCGATTGTAACGCACTTGCTGCTGCTGTCGTTAGCAGGCAAAGTTCCGTCGTTAGATTGCTACTTCAGGTAAAAATCACTTTACTTAATTTCCCGAAGCTAAACAACATAGTCCAAAAAGTGGATCACGGATGATACACATCCAGGATTTTGGACTAGTCAACGTTATTATATCAGAAAACTTTTTGTTAATGCTACGCAAATTTTTGAGTTGAAGCAGGTTGGCGCTAGAACGGACATCAAAGTGAGGCTAGGAGCCTGGACTTGGGACATGGATACAGGGGAAGAATTGCGAGTCGGTGCAGGACTTGCAGAGCCTTACTGTATCACTTGGTGTGCTGTTGAATATTTTGAAGCTAGTGGTGCTATATTGCGCATGCTCCTTCGAAACCTATCACCTAACATCCCCCACTTTGGAAGAACTCTCCTACATCATGCTATTCTGTGTAATAATCCAGTGGCAGCAGAAGTGTTGATAAGCTGCGGTGCAGATACAGAATTTCCTGTGAAAACAACTTCTAATGATTTGCGCCCGGTCCACTTAGCTACTCGACTTGGATCTGCCGGAGTTCTTGAAAAGCTGATTCTTGCTAATTCTAATCCAAATTCCAGGATGGATCTTGGAGAAACTGCCTTAATGATTTGCGTTAGGTTCAAACGAGAGGAATGCCTTAAAGTTCTGGCAGCATCTGGTGCTGATTTTGGCTTGGTCAATTCAGCTGGTCAGTCAGCTAGTGCAATTGCAAGATCAACCAGATGGGCCCTCGGCTTCTGGCAAGCCGTGGCAGATGTGATTAGAGCCGGGAAGAATGTCAAGTCAAGCAACGCCTCTGTATTTTCTCCTCTGATATCTGTGGTTCAAGCAAATGACATGGAAACCTTGAAAAAACTCATTGGACAGATAGATATTGATCTTGATGAACAAGACAACGATGGATACTCAGCTGCTATGATTGCTGCAGTAGAAGGTCATGTAGAGGCTTTTCGACTACTTGTTTATGCGGGAGCAAATGTGAAACTTGAAAACAAATACGGCGACAGTGCCATCAGCTTAGCAGAGTTAAACCAGCAGGGTGAAGCATTTGAAAAGGTGTTGCTTGAATATGCAATAGAAGAAGGGCTTAATTATTCTGCTGGGGTTCACGCTCTACATCGTGCAGTACGGCGCGGAGACTTGGATTTGGTCGGCATGTTAATCCAAAGAGGTTGTGATGTCAATAACTTTGATGATGATGGATACACCCCGCTCATGTTAGCTGCCACGGAAGGCAATGGTAGGATGTGCAAACTCTTAATCTCCCGTGGTGCGAGCTGTGAAGTAGAGAACGCAAGACATGAAAATGCACTCTTACTAGCAAAGAAGCAAGAGTGCGGAAAAGATGCAGAGAATGTAATAACGGACGAGCTTGCGCGGCAACTTGTTCTGCTCGGTGCTCGTGTGAAGAAGCACACCAAATCCGGCAAAGGAACTCCTCATTACAAACTGCTGAGGATGGTAGTTGCATCTGGCGTCCTGCGATGGGGAAAGTCAAGCAGAAGGAATGTGGTCTGCAGGGATGCTGATGTTGGTCCCTCTGCAAAATTCCGCCGGAACCGTCGAAGAAAGTTAGACGTTGAAGAACCAGGGCTGTTCCATGTGATAACCACTCAGAGCAAGGAAATTCATTTTGTTTGTGAAGGTGGCGTGGAGATGGCTGAGTTGTGGATGAGAGGAATCAAGCTCATCACAAGAGAAGCTATTTTTGGCCGAGAAACACAGTTATCCTGTTTATAGATTTTGTAGATATTCTTTTGCTCTGGTAAAAGTTTTAGCATCCAATCATGTTATACAACCACAGCTATAAGATTGTAGAATAATTATGTTGTAAGAATAGTTTTGTTTTTGATATAAAATTACATTATTGTATATTTTATATGTGACTGTAATAGTTTCCATTTTGTCTTTATTTGGTTTACGTTGTGTTTATAAATTTTAATGTAAATTATGTGTCTAACACATCCAATAAACTATATTGTAACACTGGGATAATGATTACATAAAAAAAAAATTTGATAATATGGTTTCACACATAATGACGCGACAAGAATGTCTTTTTAGAGCGGGAACCGACATGTCGTCCGATAAAAAATGAGCAGGTACGACGTACGAAACACAAGCAGTCCCGTTGGGTATGAATGAAGAAGGGAATAGCAGTGGGGGGTTTTACCGCGAAGGAAGCAAAACGTTAATTCTTCTAAGGTTTTCAAGCCCTGTGGTTAAACCGGTGTGGAGTCGGGACTCTCAGTTACTCGAAGAATGGCGAACCTTCCCATTGTCCAATTCGAGGAAAAGATCATAAGAACCGTGGAGGACAATCCAGTCGTGGTGATAATCGGAGAGACCGGTTCAGGAAAGAGCACGCAGCTTTCTCAGATACTTCACCGCCATGGCTATACCAAATCAGGGATCATTGCTGTCACTCAGCCTCGCCGAGTTGCGGCGGTTTCCGTTGCTAGGTAGGTGACTGAAACCGCGGAAACAAATAAGAAACGTACAAAAACAGTTTCTACAAATTACTCTGTGCTCGTGTTTCTGTTAGTAGTTATAATAATCTCGTATTATCTTATAGACGAGTTGCTCAGGAGCTTGGAGTAAGGCTCGGAGAAGAAGTTGGCTACGCCATCCGATTTGAGGATAGGACTTCAGATTCAACTCGAATCAAGTAATGTAACTTCATGTTAGGGTTTATTCAATTCTTTGTGCTTTCACATCTTTTATAGGCTATAGGTAGATGCTTTTTATGGTGAATTGTTAAGGTACCTTACTGATGGAGTACTGCTTCGAGAAAGCCTGTCTAACCCAGAGCTTAATCACTACTCAGTTATTATATTGGACGAAGCTCACGAGAGGAGCCTTAACACGTAAGAATTTCATTGCGGCTGTGGACAAAATATGATGTGCAACCGATTTTATTATTTTTTTTATTTTCATTATGACGAATTTGGAAAATATTTTTATGAATTTATGGATTTGTATTCTTTTGTAGGGACATCTTGTTGGGACTAATGAAGCGCTTGGTCAAGTTGCGTGTCTCCAATTTGAAGGTTCTCATCACTTCGGCCACTCTAGATGGTGAAAAAGTGTCAGAATTCTTTTCGGAGTGCCCTGTGCTGAATGTCCCTGGGAAGTTATACCCTGTCGAAATATTATACAGCCAGGAGCGTACTAAGAGCTATGTTCAGTCTTGTTTAAAAACAGCTATTGGTATGACTGGATGCTTTCAGCACTTCTGATTTAAATGCAAATATTTTACAAATCCCTTATATGCCGTATAACCACGCGGTTCCAATTACCTTGGCATCAATTGAAAAGTGAAGAAGAATATCCTGTTAATGTGAACATTTTTGTAGAATCAGTTATCAGTTACTGAGGTTGCATTTGTCTATATTACTGCAGATATACATACTCGGGAACCGGCAGGTGATATCTTAATATTCCTGACTGGACAGGTGGGACGAATGGGTTCTAACCTTTAACTTCTTCTTAGATGTTCATCTGAATGTAGTTCTGAGGTGCTTCTATTGGTTGTGAAAGTCACATGTGGGTTTGACAGGATGATATAGAGAAGTTGGTTTTGAAATTGGAGGAAAATATTCAAAGCCTAGATGAAGGATCGTGCATGGATGCAATTGTCCTTCCCCTTCATGGTTCTTTGCCACCTGAACTACAGGCAGGCCCTTCATCATTACACTTTCTCAATTTGGTGGTCCAACATGCCGATCTCATGGGAATTACACGTGTGATATTGTAAAGCACTTTGGTTATCCAAAATGATTCATCTAGCTGGAGAGTGAACGATGAAACAGTCAGTATCAGTCTAATGCATAGTATCCTTTAAAGAAAAAACACTTTTAAAACTTTGGTCACACGTCTATATGTGAAAGCTGTTTCTCAAATCTGGGGAAATAGCATGTGATGGATAATTGCTTTTGGATATGTGATACATGCCAAGTCCAATAATGCTGTGGATAATTTTCTACTCATTTTTTTGTTAAACTGAAGCTCCATTAGTCAAATTCATTCTGCTCATGTCAATTGAAAAGCCCGTCTATTCTTATTTCTCCTGTTTTGAAATGTTTATTAGATTGGTTTAAGTGTATTTAACGATTTAGATCTTAATCGCATAAACTGTATGAATCTCAACTAAATATTTTTCAACACTGCAGGTGCGTGTTTTTAGTCCTCCGCCTCCAAATTGTCGGAGATTTATTGTTGCAACAAACATTGCCGAAACTTCTTTGACTGTTGACGGTGTTGTGTAAGGAGATTGATGTTGTATAAAGCTGATTCGTCAATGATTCAATCATTTATGTTACCTCTCTGTTCCTATTTTATGTAATACTATCTTTGTATAGGAACTTGTCTTTTCTCTTTTTAGGCACTTGTTTTCCTACTAATTTTTGTTGTATCCTATTGACAGGTATGTTATTGATTCTGGCTATGTAAAGCAACGGCAGTATAACCCATCAACTGGCATGTATTCCCTTGATGTTGTTCAAATAAGCAAGTAAGCTGTCCAATTTAAATTTCTGGCTCTTTTTATCCTCATCTTTGGCAGTGTTAGCAATCCCTCTACTTGTGGCAGTTCTGTTCCAACTTCTACATTATATTGGAAGGTATTAATTATGAAGACTAAGTTTGATTATCATGTTAAAGTAATATACCCATTTTTCTATAGCAATTAATTACTATTTGGTGGAAAACTCATACGAGTAAAGGGCTAAATCTTGCTTTAGCCTCTTTTTTTTAAGCTGTCTGTTGCTATATCTCAGCAGAGTTGTGGACCTCTGAAAATAGAAGATTGAACATTTTATTGTTATCTCCACTGTCAAATGTATTATAATGTGCATTAACCCTACTAATGTTTTTGTATTGACAAGCTAAACTTTTAGATCTGCATTATTGTAGAGTTCAAGCCAATCAGCGAGCTGGGAGAGCTGGAAGAACACGTCCAGGGAAATGCTACCGCTTATATCCTTCTGCAATTTACCAGGATGAATTTCTTGATGTTACAGTGCCTGAGATACAACGCTCTTCACTTGATGGGAGCATACTTTACTTAAAATCATTGGATCTGCCTGATATTGATATTCTTAAGTTTGACTTTCTCGATCCCCCTTCATGTGAGCATTTTCCATGTTTATTAGCTGTTAAGTAATGCGTGCTACTGGATTTAACTGGTTTTAGTTTTCATATCTGCAACCTCTAATCCTCATGGAAACCCTCTATTTTTCACCAGTTTGGTTTGAGAAAAGTTGACACTATGTTTGTTCTTGTGCTTGAGCTAGCAGAGAACTTGTGTTTCAACAATTGGGCCACTTTTTGACTACATCCGAGTTGCTTTGCTGCAGATGAATCTCTAGAAGATGCTTTAAAGCAGCTGTATATCATTGATGCTATTGATGAAAATGGATCAGTCACAAGTGTTGGGCGAACTATGGCCGGTACTGGATTTTCATCCTGTCTAATGATTATGTTAACTGAGGAGTGGCATTTCATTGTTTAGAAGGAATACATAGTTGGTTCTATATTTTTTAATTATCCTGATCTGTTGCTTGGTTATAAATGGATGTTGAATGCAATGCATCATCATGCTTTAGTTTTCAATGTTATCCATCTTTTAGGAAACTTTTCAATTTAAATAAGGTTTTCATCGATTTTCTTACTCCTGTCCACCTACTTCTTTACAATGTTTCAATGTTTGAAAAAAAAATTGACGTGCTCTAAAGTGAATGGACCTCATTTGTTGAGTTGTTTCATATTCTTTCGGTGGCTGTAATCATACCAAACTCAATGGTTTTTGCTATTCTTATCAAGTCTATCCTTGACTGGAGCTTTCCTATACATAGATTTTGTTTTTCCTGTTTTACTGAGTGATATTTATATGAGTATAATCATGGAAGATTTCTAAAAGGAACAACAAAAATTTTAACATATAAATTGACCTCTTGGTGACCCATGATGATGTGCACATAATGGTATTCTTTGAACAACTGGTTAATGATTTTCTATGATCAATCTCCCAATGACAACCTGGTTATTGCTCTTTTCCAATTATTTTCCAACAAGGAGGTCAAATAATGTCTAGTCAAGTCTTCTGCAGAAGTGCAGCCTGGCAATTTTGATACTACTGTATCTTTTACATACAGTGCTTATCTCATTCTTGGTTTTATTTCAGAGCTGCCTCTAGAACCATCACTTTCTAGAACTTTATTGGAGGCAAATGCAAATGGAAGCTTGTCCCAGGCTTTGACTGTTGCTGCCATGTTATCAGCAGAAACCACATTACTTTCTGGTGGAAGGTTAGTTCACATGGAAGTTTGTATGGGATAGTTATGTGTGCACACACTGAAACCTTAAAAATCCAAATTTACCTAACTGGAAAAATATCAAAAAATTTCGTTTGGTATTTATCGAGTACCAAAATAATAAAATTTACTTTATATATATATATATATATATATATATATACCAAAATAATAATGTTTACTTTATATATATATATATATATAATTTTATATATAATTTTAATTTTTATGGATCATTATGCAAAATACCAAATTTGTAATACTGAATTATACCGATCAGTTGGTTTAGGATTAACATCCTGAACCAAAGTCAAAGGATCTCTTTATGAACTGACCAAAGCTCAACCAAAACCAATAGGTTCGGTACGGTTTGCTCGGTCCTAATGTATATATTAGTCAATCCACTTATATTAGGTGGTCAATGATATATGTCTTTACCAAGCTGCTTCTTCTGACTCCCTAGGAGAACTCCTATATCTGATAAATGAAAATGTGTATTTTTGTCTCAAGACTAAGACAGGCGGCCAACTTGGGTTATAGTTATTAAAGCGTCTTTGTGTAACAGAAACAAGAGCTCTGAGAAAAAGAGGAAACACACCCCATTGGATCTGCCTGATGGTTCTGGCTGGGGTGATCACATCCAACTTCTTCAGATTTATGAACAATGGGATCAGAATGACTATGATATTGAATGGTGCAAAGATAGTGGTTTGCAGGTAATTTTTCTTTCTTTTGCATGGAGAAAGCTTCCAAGTGTGAGGCTAGGTGAGGCTGCAACATGTTTTCCCTATTGCACCTGAAATGCACTGCAATTCCTAGTATTACTTATTTCATGTATGGAATCCAGCCATTAAAATGCCTGGCAATGCTGATACTTCTGAATGTGTGCTTCTGCTTGGTTTTCCTGCTCAAATCTTAGCCATTTTGCTGTTAAGAGAAGTTAGTAATTTTTTTTCTCCTGTTGATGTGTCTGAGTTATTCAACTGATGTTTTTGGTCATTAAGAATTTTTGGTATGTCGGATCGTATTCTATAGGTGCGAGGGATGATGTTTGTCAAGGATGTGAGAAGACAGTTATCTGATATAATGGAAAAAATGTCAAAAGGTTAGTATTCTGATATTTGTGCTGCTCTTACATAGGAGATTGTTCGTTGTTCAATATGTTTTGTTGTGATACTGTAGCTGCTACACCATTTATTACTTCAATTTCTCTCTGATTTTAAGCTGCTGTTTCATAATTATTGTTTTGTTCTTAGTTATTTATTGTTCTATGATAAAATAGAAGTCTCTGGATTTTGGCTTTGCAATGTTGACTTTCTATTTTATCATAGAACAATAAATAACTAAGAACAAAACAATAATTATGAAACAGTTTATAATTATTACATAAAATAGGAACAGAGAGGTAACATAAATGATATTCTTCAAAATGATATTGACTTTGCAATGTTGACTTTTTCCAATGTTGACTTTTTCATGGTTTAAAAATTGATATTCTTCAACAACAGTACTTTTTCTCTAGATTCTTCTGTGGCTTTTGTAATGGGTTATTAGAAGCAGGATCGTTAGATGTATGGGCCAATGATAGATATAGAAAAGGTCAGCAAGAATACAAAAAGTTGAGGAAGGCTCTATGTGTTGGCTATGCAAGTAAGCTTGCTGAGAGGATGGTTCAACACAACGGCTACAAGACCATAGGTGTCAGATCCCAACTAGTACAGGTGGGGGCTTCAACATACTTAAACAATTTTCTTTTAGCATTTTGAAATGCAGTTTGAAGATTCTGCATTGATTGCCTTGCTACTGGGAAGAACCACAATTAATCTGTGAGATATTTTATGTTGTAGGTGCATCCATCTTCTGTGCTAAGATCTGATGAAGATGGAATGTTTCCAAACTATGTTGTCTACCACGAGCTCATTGCTACCTCACGTCCATACATGCGCAATGTGTGTGCAGTAGAGATGGCATGGGTCATTCCCATATTTAAAAAGCTTGAGAATCTGAATATCAACAGATTAAGGTAAATGGGTTTCGTAATAGCTTATAAGAATTAAAAACGTAAGCTATCCTTTTCCCAAATTTTCTCCCCTCTGTGTTGCAGTGGTGGTTTCTACCATAGTGGCAACAATAAAAGTGAGAGAAAGTTATCTGACTTAATCAAGGAGGAGGTTGTTACCGAGAAGACTCCTGATGACCGTGAAAGCAAAATCCAGGCAGCTAGGGAGCGCTTTCTTACTCGTAAAGGAAAGAAATGAGTCTATTTATCACACGTCATGCAGACAGAATAGAATTGGTGTTGAATTCAGCTATACCCTTATAAATGGTAGTACTTTTATGACACCTTCAAATCATGAAGTGCTGGGGATATAGGTTAATCTGTTCCTCTCGCTTTATTCTGATCTCCATTCTCCATTGGTATCTCATTCTTTCTTTTTGTGTTCGACAGGCTTTTGCTAGACGAGATCTGCATGTACTAAGTCCAGTGATTTCGGGCTTCAAGCTTTCCATCAGATGCTTATCTACCATCGCCCGCTTACGCGCTGTCAGGTGGATGACCGCATTGAAAATACAGATCTGTAAGTTTTTAGTGATGGCCTGGGGAACACTCGAGTAAAAGTCTCCGAGTTGGGCCGTCTAGAGTCTGTCTTCGGTAAAATGGATAATTGGTTACTTGAGGAAACAAAGTTGAGTCTTTGTCTCTGATTAGTAGCATGGCGGAGGACACAACTTGTTTAAGTTTTCTTGGAGGGCCGTCCTTCAAAGCGGACAGTGATAACTGAACCGTCAATATCTTTTCGAGTCACCATAGCGGTCCCTGAAGTTCAAAGCTCCCATGAGTCATAAATATTGAGTTTTGCTTTAGAAATATTTTCGCTTTTGTTGTTATAGAGGGAAAAACAAGGAACAGGGGAGCTCAGGAAGGAGTTACTTTTTCTTAATGGATGGATATGAACGGTCCGAGAAAAGCCGAGTCCTGAATGGGAGGAATGATTTCTGTATCGGGTGCCGAGTCTTGGTCTGCCATTGTTACCTAAACTATGGCGGAATCGGCTGTAAAGTAACATAAACCCAAAGATATCCATTTCTTTTCTTTATGGTCTAAAATTCTAAATGATATGTTGATGAACGAAACGAGTAAAAAATGATAATCATAATAGATATATTGTCCCGATAACGCGGTTTATCGTATGCCATGTTTGGACTTTTCGTGCATAGAATTTGGAGGGTTAACCCGCTGGCCATGTGACTTGATGCCTTGTATTGAACCGATATCCAGCCAATCTAAATTTTGTGTTTGGATTAAGTAGATATGGTTCGGAGGTTTCTGCAGCTGTAAGTGGCTTAGCAGGAAGCCCCAACGAGTCGTAATATTCTTTCAGCATCAGGAAAACATAACCTGAATCGTGCATATATTTGAACTATAATTGCTTGGGTACCTCCTATTAGAAAGATACCCCTTCAAAAATTAGCGTATGCCGTTAAAAAGCGAAGAACACACGGTATTCTTTAGTAAAAGGCGAAAGAATAGTTCGCTTTGTGCTCACTGCGCGGCTGCGTGATTTGCACGACAGTCCGCTTAGCGATTTATAGGTGGATTATTGAGGGCTTGGTCTCTCCTGTCAGTGTGGGACTAGTTTGTAACCAAATAGGCTTGAACTATTTCCACTGCTAGACTCCTAGTATTAACCACCTATGGAGTATCCTTCACATTCTTTCCATACCAAAGTCTCCCATTCTGTAACGACTAACTAATTCAGTGCGCTTTGCCTCTGATCGGAATAATAACATCTGAAGTGCAGCTCAAATGGGTTTGCAAAAGCTCTAAAACTATCAGCAAGTCTCTCTTTCTACCACCCAAAATTCGCAAACAATCTGCCTTACAAACTACTCTGCACTACCTTTGTGACTTGATTTTGTGGTGACTCACTAAAATGCATCAACTCCTGTTGATACCATCACAGCCTATGTTGAGCTGTGATGAACTGGAAGAACTAGAGAGGCGTGATTGCTTTGAGCAGACTAACTGAACAGTTCCGGTAAGGTGGATATTGTTCAAGCTCACCAACTGAAGAGCCTAAATTAAAGATCACTTACCTAGTATGTCCCAGAAATAATGATTTCAGTCCTGTTAAAATGAGTGCTACAAGATTAATTTTAAAAAACATTCCAAGAAAATATGCAATTGCATATCATTGATTTGGTTGACCTCATAGTCCGCTAATATGACCATTTATATGTTCAAATGATGGCTCCATCTATTATTTTGCAAGCACTTTGCCATTATCCCATAGACCTATCTCCGTCGTGCGAACAGTATTTGGAGGTTCTGGTCCAGATGACAAAGTGAACAGTTGTCTGGCACTGAGAGCCGTAACTGACATGTAAAAGAATTGGGCTTTCCGGAAGATCGAACAAAAATTTACACCATAAGCGTCACATCAGAGTTGGTGAAAGTGTACCTTGAATAGAATGATTTGTGAAACATGTTTCTAGTAACCCTACCACTCAGACTGGTCTAATTATTTTAATCCTTATATTTTGATTTATTTTAGTCTTTATATTTTCGGGATATTCTATATGTGTACTTTTAAGTATTCTTTATCGAAATTGACTTCCGTTCCAATAAACATGGGATCAATAACTAGGGTAACAGTTTTTCACCAAACATAATTGGAATACCTTCAAAGGTGGAATCGCTCCAGAAATATCCCTCATTAATGTTAGACTAGTATTGATTGGGTAAACTTTAGTAAGGATACCCTCCAAAAATTTGCGTATGTCGCTATCAGCGGCGACCACACGGTATTCTTTAGTAAAAGGCGAAAGAATAGTTCGCTTTGTGTTCACCGCGCGACTGCGTAAGTTTGTTACACGGTCTGCTTTGCAATTTATAGGTGAATTGTTGAGATCTCGGTGTTTCGCGTCAATGTGGGACCTGTTTTGTAACCAGTAGGTTTGCACTATTTCCAATCCGAGGCTCCTAAAATGAACAACCTGTGGACTATTCTTCACATCCTCTCCATACCAAGGTCTCTCCTTCTGTAACGTCTAACCAATACAGTGCGCTTTGCTTTGATCGGAATACTAAATAAATATTATTACCACAGAGGATAGTAATTAATCATTTGTGTCTTTTGAGTTAATAGCGATTCAGTTAAGGAAATTGTCATTGTCTATAATGGTTTGTGCTCAGCACGAATCATCATAGTCGTCAGTGGGTTTGAGTATGGTAGTCCCACATATCACGACTATACCAATCATCATAATGGACTGAATTAGTCTCGTAATAGTCACAATCGATTAAATATAGTATTTACTAATTTAAGAGTTTTCTTTTTTCAGTTTAGTCGAAGGTCAAACAGTAGAATAGGTATCTATCTATCTGGTGTAAGAAAGGACAACAGAGTCTTTCACAACTACGTAGGTGCCATGAAAAAGACAACAAAACTATGAAAACGGCATAAAAAAGACTAGTGTTACTACTTCCATAACGGGATAACGCATGCTACCATTGGAAAGCTACGACACTGTTTCTATGTTGTTCGGGCTAAGCAGGAAGTCGGCACATGAAAAAGCAAAAGTGCAAGAAAGATGCCCAGTTCCCACTTTACGCCACGGTGGACATTACGCCAGAAGGTGGCCATGATCATATGCGATCCGACCCATACTTTTATCAATCATATTGCTTCATCGGCAGGAAAAATATCCAGTAGAGCTTCCTTGAAGATACCCAATCAAGAGCTCCAGTCAACGCTGTAAGCAAGAGTGTTTATAATCACCCTACTTTCTGCCCCATGTAATCCAGCCTTACGCATCCCTGTTTCTGTAGGTTTTTACTTACCTGGCACGCGTTGTTTCAATATAATATTGCCGGTCGATATCTATCTTCGTCTCCCAGGTTTTTTTAATCGTTTCGGGAAGTCCCCTGCATTGCCACCAATATCTCATTTCGCCGGCAAACCATCGATTTCCGATCAGAATTCTCAAGTTTTGTGTCAGAATTGGGAAATTCAGACACAAATTCATGGCTCAGACTTTTATACAAATAGACACCCCTCCTCTGTACATCCCTATCGTTAATTCAACTCAAAACCAGACCAACCATCAGCAGGAAATTCCCGACCGAGACCCTGATCTTCGTGAAGCCCTTCAAAAGCTAGAAACATTTCTAACATTACTGGGGTTCAATCAGTCTACTGCTTCAAGTTTTGTGCTATCATGGGCTGCTTTTATATCAATAGGCGTGTTGGTTCCTGTTGCAATTCTGGAGCTGTCACAATGTTCAGGGTGCGAGAAGTACCAGATAAAGGGTTTTGAGCTGGAAATCGTGGTATCACAGGCGTGTCTCGCTGCTGTCTCCTTGATTTGTTTATCGCATAATCTACGCAAGTATGGTATCAGAAAGTTTCTGTTTGTTGATCGTTGCAGTGGCCATATGGCTCACTTCACGAAACCCTACATTCAGGAGATTAAGGTTAGCATTTTTCAGAGTCATTATACACATACACACTTGCAAAGTCGTAGAATAATCCATATGCAAGTTTGTCAATTTTAGTGATATTACTCTGCTTTATTATCTGATGATCGACATTGGTCGCGGTCAACAAGGTTTGTAGATGATAGGGTCATAATCCATACACTAGGTTGAAAATTAAAAGGCAGACTGTGAATACGTATATATTTAACCGGAAAGATTGATTTCGCGCTAAATTGCTAATAATGAAAGATTGATTTGGCATGTGGTGCCTAAATACTTAAATGGCATACGATTTTTTTGGATAATTTCTCAGAATTCCCTGCGTTTGCTGGTCCTGTGGTCATTGCCCTGTTTTCTTCTCAAGTTTGTGCGGGAGGTGATCCGCATCTGCTATGTACAACATGAATCATGGTGGTTGTCTGCTGCTATTTTATTTGGTCTGATACTTTCCTGGAATTATATGAGTACAGTATCTCTATCAGCAAGTGTTTTGTTTCATCTAGTTTGCACCATGCAAATTATTCACTTCGCTGATTATGCCAAGCTCTTGGAAAAAGAATCAGATGTTTCGCTACTCATAGAGAGGCACATCCATCTTCGTTATCATCTCTCCAAGATAAGCCATAGGTTCCGAATTTTCCTGCTTCTGCAATTCTCTGTTGTCACTGCTAGCCAATGCATGAGTCTGTTTAGGACAACAGGGTACAGTGGATTAATAACTGCAGTGAATGGCGGGGATTTTGCTGTGAGTCCTATGATTGTTTCTCCATTCTCTGTGAACTTATGTTTTCATAAATTAAGTGGTCTGGTTCTCAATTTACAGTTTTCCTTCCTCAGGTCTCATCAGTTGTCCAGGTTGCTGGTATAATTCTTAGCCTGCATGCTGCCACAAAAATCTCACACAGAGCCCTTGCTATTGCATCGTACTCGAGTAGATGGCATGCATTTGCAACTTGTAATTCTGTTGATTTGTCTCGTTCTCAACTAAGAGTTTCAAGCTCCGGTAGCTTGGAAGTTGAAAATCCTCCGAGGCCACTGAATATAAATTACTCCGAGAGTGATTTGGAGTCACTGGACAGCGTTGCATTGCCTGCAAATACGCATTTGGAATCTTACGTGATCTCATTTCTAAAGAGACAAGCCTTTGGTAGGAGCTGAATTCTTTATTATATGCTTGAAAATGATTTTCACTTCTACCGGATGTCTTCACATATGCTTTACTTTCTTGGTCACCAACACATTTGATCTAGTTCAGCAAATTTCACTAAAAGGAACCACATATGGTCTGCAAAAGTATGTTTTGGCTGTGCTGTTAAATTATAACATGCAAGAGATCTCAGGCTTGGTTTATTTGGCGATATGCAGTACAGTATTTGCAGAACAATCCTGGTGGCATTACCATATTCGGGTGGACAGTTGATCGAGCACTTGTCAACACAATCTTCTTTATCCAACTCACTCTGGTTACATTCGTACTGGGGAAAACACTAGTTTTGTCTTCCAAGTGAAAGATCTCATGATATGACAGCTTACAGATATCTGTATCCCCCTTGAGCTGCCTATTTAAACTTGAAGTCATGATAACCCAGAGTGATTCGGTGAAGTACAGGAGGAGTCCCGCAATTCCCACGTTCTGCAACACTTAAGAGTACGTATGCCTAAATGAGACGGTCCTGAGATATAAGACACAGCATTTTTGTGGTTACTCCGTGGAGTATGACGCAGGCAGCCCAGCAGTAAGCTCTAGTGAATAGCATTTTATCTTGAGATGGTTGCGAAAAACAGCAACATGGACATTGCCATCAGACTTAGTGTACTATATATATATATATATATATATATATACCAACACAAATATAATGCCGTACATACCGATTTAATTAATATACAATTAATTCCAGTACAGTTTATATAAGTGATTGCTGTAATCTTGGTCATGTTTCTCGTTTTTCTGTTTGGCCTGCTTATCACTCATTCAACAACGGCTAAAGAAATTATTGATAGGCAGGCTTGGTGAGGCGAGGCCTCCCTACCCAAGTCAACTTATAATATCTTATTATATTTCGTATTTTATTTTTAACCTTAAGATAAAAGTATTAAACCATGGTTTTGCGTAAAATTTGTCTGCCCATACCAACATTGCTGATCCACCATAAATCTTCTGTTAGTATGACAATTTGTAACATCATGTGATGATACAAGCCAAGCAGATAAGATATATAATGTACAAAGCCAAAACTCGTCCTAAGGATCATCGCACTACTTGAAGAACCAAAATCTTTTGTTTTCCTGGATGGTGGCGCATATTTTTTATGCCAGAATGCTGCAGATGCATTTCTATACTCTAAAATATCTCATAAACATAGTTAACTTTCATTTCAAATAATCCTGCTAACAATATATTTCTCTACCTGCATCTCCGGAGAAGCCCTTCCTGAGAAACAGTGCAAGTGGTCTCAGAAAAAAAGAAAAATGATCGCAACTTCCTTTCAGTGTATATCTCTGACCTCAGCCTAATCATGTGCCTCAAGTGTTCAAAGTTGTTGACACCCTCCCAAGCAAACACACCACTAGTCCCTGATTTCCCTTGCAGTAACTCCTTTATGGATTGTGCTTTTAATGGATCTGGGCTCTTCAATACCCTTCGCAAGCGCCTGATTGTATAACATGAACGGGCTAACTGAGTAAAAAATTAAACGCAGGTTGGAATAAGAGCTGATATGCGAGGCCAATTGATGTTAATTAAGTGTATATGGGCAGGAAAAGTAGGCATAAAATCTTTTGATTTGGGAGGAGGAACTTCGTAGAACCATTTGTGGTTAAGAGCATCCTCAGCAGTTATCCGCTGCAAAGTAAAATTACAAATCATTGGTTCACAGTAACGATTAAACATACTACAATAATTCTAGCGTTATTCATTACCCACCTTCTCAGGGTCATACGTTAAAAGTCTGCACAACAAGTCAAATCCAGCATCAGAAAGTACTGGCGATCCAAGTTTCTCTACAATCCTGATAATGTCCTTTTCTGCGGAGTTAGAATTGTTCAAACAACTCTTGGCGGGGAAATATATCGGAGAGGCTCCTCCGGCTATGGTTTTCTAATGGGGACAATAATAGCATACTTGTCATGGGCCTCTGTCTGATTATATTACCTTAAAACAAACAGTTGAAATGGGCTACAACGAAAGGATTAACCGGACTATTATGATATCTGCAGGTCCATATTCTTAGCAAGCCCGCTATTGTTATAGAACTTGTAAATGGGCCGCAGCTGTAGCCGTATATCAAGCAGTGTAAGTGTTAAATTCCTGACAGGTTTTTCTTTTCACAAATAGGTTGGAGTATGTTACTATCCACTCATCGAAAATGCTAATCTCTGAAATCCAGAATAATAATTCTCTTTGCATCTCTGTCTGGAAACTTCTTTCAATTAATCATGGAAATGGAAGAACAGAGATGCACTTTTTCTTAACTCCAGTGTAAGAAAGTTTTGCACTTTCCAGGGACAGTTGGATGAATTTAATCCTCGAGACGCTTTTAATGAAAAATATGTGAAGTTAATGTAAGTTATGTATAATGCCGAAGCAAGCATACGGATTCCCTTCATTATACAAGAAGCCCAACAAATTGCAGTTGCATGAAGTGGGGGTCCTATAAGAGGAACCAGTCCCATTGAAGTATCTTCAGAATATGACATATCAAACCAATCCGTGCTGAATATGTGTACTAAGAAAAGAGTGACAGATGAAGGAAGGATCGCGGCAGATGTTGCAGGTGAAACAGGGGGATGGCTCTGCGCTGCTACCAACAAAGGGAAGGCAGCTTGAATGAGGATGAAGAGGGCATGTGTCCAGTCCTTCTTATATAATCTGCTCTTTCAGAAGTTTTAACGGCTTTTTCATTCAGGTTGGCCTCTGCATTGCCACGCTTCTCTTCAGCTACTCTCTTAGTTGTTGCCAGTTTGCTTGCCAACTTCTCCTGTGCCCGTGCTTTCAGTCTCTCTGCCTTCATCTGTGAGTAATGCGCAGGCAATCAGGGTAAAGAACTGTTATGATCTTTTCGTTAACAAATAGCTTTTACTTGTGCTTTGCTCTTCTAGAATGCTTTTCTGGGGATTGAGCAGACCAGTCGAACTCAACCACCAGCAGTCAGGCACTCCAATGCTTTAGAGAAGTGGCGAGACATGACAAACGGAAAACTTTACTGGAAAAGAGCAAAATGCGCATTTTGGTAGAGGGAATTGGCGAGTCTCCCATCAAACCAGACTCTGCAATTTCCTCTGGCGTCAGGTTTGAGAAATTACGGTTGGGATGATATGGTTTGCAGTAGGATAAAGGCTTGGATCTAGGAGATGAAGTACCGGGTTGATGACAAATGGTGACATGTGGGTCTTGCAAAGCAAGCTCATGGGGTAGCACAGACACTGACACTTTTGCACTCTACTTTTTGCGACATTAGTCAAAGGATAGTTTCTATGGAAAAGGCATTGCATCCAAAACAAAACAAAACAAAAAACTATCCAATCATAATTCAACAAGTAATCAGGAATCCATCTTAACAGTACCTCCATTTTCTTCATTTCCATCTCTGCTTTCCTCTTCTCACGATTTTCCCAGGCTTGGATCTTCACCTCTTCGCGCTTATACCTGCAGATGCTCAAAACAAACAGAAAATGAGTAGCCAAAAAACAGTTTTACTTGGAAATTCTAGAGGTGAGGTAGCAAAGCTATGGCCAAAGAGAAGACTACTACTATGTCACCTGGCCATATATTTGGCACGTTCCGCCTCGTCCCAAGCCATAGCTCGCGTTTCCAGACTATCCAATTGTCTTGCTTGACCTATATCTGTGTCGCCGTAGATCTTTGGACCGTTATCGGATTCTTGGCCATTGTGTCTTGCGGCAGCAACTCCCCGGGCAGCAGAAGTGGCATCCCCTTGACTGTCAGTCAGTATTGAACCTGTTTGATAGCCCTGATCATTGCTTTGAAACCTCACTGGAGTGGAGGATCCTGAACGTACAGGGCTCCTTGTGCCCGGAGTTCTAGTTCTGACAGGAGTTGCTGTTCTTGAAGGCTCTTGGCTTGCTATGGGAGTCATCTCAGTCCCCATATCCCTAACACATACTGATCTAACAACCGGCTTTGTCAATTGCTGCACTGGCTTATTGATCCTCCAGATTGACTCGTCACAATCGACCTTCTTTGCTTGTTCTTCAACTTCGTCTTCCCCGCTCGAATAGTCTTGTTCCTTTTGTGGAACTGGAGCTATGAGTCTCCTGTCGTCAGCATTCGAGTTTCTCGGCTTGCTTTGGTTTTTGTCTCCTCCTCTTGACAACCCAACAAGCCATTTTTGTGCATCATCCCACTTGGATGGAGTCGGCTTCCCTAAGGCTGTACGATGCCCTGAACGACTAGCAGCATTACTCTTGTGAAACTCAAAGCTAATGGCATTGCTACTTGAAATCTCCTGAACTGGACCATGAATATTGTAGCATCCTTTATCCTCTATAGATCTCATCCTCTCAAAGAAATCTTCTCACTCACTCACCAGCACACAAAATGACACAAGAACTCTATGAAATATGACCACTAAAAACAAAACCCCCCCAAACTTACTATGTTAGTTATGAAGTGTCTCATTCCTTGCTTGCGCAGATTAGAGAGACTGGTCGAAACCCATCCACTAGCCCTTATAACAGTTTACGGTGTCAGATACGAACCAAATAGATCGAAAGCATTAAATGAGGTTCTGGTCAAAAGTCAGGCACCTATAACTACCAAAAAGAATTTACTCGAAACCTAAAACCAAGAATGCCGAATAGATTTCTCTCCGAAAATACATCATCAACTACACCGGAGATAATGAATCTTCCTACCCAGAGCCATTTATCTACAACCTTCACCACCAATTTGTCCACAACATGCCAAACTGTTTATATGAAGCCAAAAACAATAAAGCACAATAGGCAGCCACCCCACAAAGATCTCCTCTAAGGACATCCACAACTTCTCTAAACGGACAGCAAAGTTACACAAACCAGAGTCAGTAATCAACCATATAAGGATATTGAGAGAAAATGTGTAAAAAGGAAAAAGGGTAAGAAGCCAATTATGTAAATGGTACGTTCTGCTTAAAACCCAAACCCATCACAGCCTAATAATTGTGCAGAGCTAATCCAAAAGGGTAGAAGAGAAGCATTCATTTTGGGCACATGACAACAACACAGCCAGAGAATGATACTACAGCGGAAAAGCTTATTTGCAGAGAATAATGCCTCGAAAATTATGGATTTCTGAAACCAACAGGGTTTTTTTCCATACTGAAGTACTTCAGATCCAGCCCACATTAAAATACTAAAATTAACCTCCATAATTAAAACTCGAACCTTGAAGCATCAATGGTAAGATAGGATGATCATGTGGCATGTGCTAGTACCTATAATAATGTTTTCCCTAGGAAATTGTGTACATCCTTTTTAGGGGTCCTTCGTTGCTGTGCACATTTTGAGAACCCCAATTTACCAGTGGCAACAGTACACTGAATTTTAAATACCCCTGTCGTTTTAACGGTTACTTGCCGTGAGGGTGGCATCTGATGCTGACACGTGGAGGGTGGATATTCGGGAAAGGTGTCAGCTTGAGGCCGGGCTGGGATCTGTCTGGCCGATGACGATGATTGTTTGGGTTTCTGACCTTTTCACGTGGCCATGGTGGGCTCTCTAATTCTTATTAGCACATAGCCACATCTGCCTAATCAAATTTATTTAATTAATCCCCAAAACTGTGGATTATAATAAAAACAAGGCGATATTAAAGATTAAAAAATTTATAATTCTAGTTGATATTTATTAATATTTAATTCCTAAAAACATATTTTTTGAGGGAAAGATTGGTACAGTCAATTCAGATAATTGCATAATAGATGTTAATTTCTAGTTGATGGCCCAATGCCGAGGAGAAGACAAGAGGAAAAGGAGGTCCACCATACTGTGACCGTCTGACCGCTCACATGTGCGGATTATGTCCATATAATTTACTGCAGCGGGGCCCACATGAGATACTTTGGGCCTCTTGTGTCGATGGCCCGAATGGTCCAAATTACCTAAACTGTTTGCGTGTGTGATTTTGTCCAGGAAAATACGATAATTGAATTAATTAGGGGTCTGTTTAAGTTGTTTAAGTTGTTTAAGTTTGGTTGACAGTTATTTTTCCTTTAGTCCTGCTCGTGAGTTAGCATGTGCCGTGTTTTATGATCTGGGGACTAGCCATAACTCTCTGCCCATGTGTATGCTAATAGCCTAATACTAATTGCCTTATCACGTTTGCGTATTATTACTTGCTACCAACCAAATATAATTGCCTATGAGGCAACTGGAGATGGTAGAATGTGGACCAAAGGATCATATCAACCCACATCGATCATGAATTGTAAGCTAAAATAGTTTCTATTGACAACTGTCTACAACAGTGCCCAACAATTTCCTATAGAAAGATTTCGCTAGTGATTAAGGATTTCTAACTATGAATTCTTCTTAAGAGTAAGACATTTAAGATTGGACTCCGGCCCGAAATAGATTAGGCTGTTGCGAAGATAATGATATTTGGGTCTGATCCAAATGTTGCTAAAAGCTCTCATTCCTGATAGAGAGGGCTACGGTTGTAAAACCTAAGATGAAAGATTAGGGTATATGAATGTGTAACAACTAAAATATCCAATTCACCTTAAGAGGGGTATATTGCTTAAGTGTTGTTTCGTGTAATAAGCTCCATTATCAAACCCAAACCCACGTTGTGAGATTTGGCCACATACTACAAATCTTGGCAAAATATCACATTATTCCCAATGTAGTGTCTCAAATTTTACGCCATAAACTTATCTTTTGGATAAGTATCTCCTCTTCTTTCGAGAATCTCCCACACAAAATGATAGCGAACATCAATGTGTTTTGTCCGTGCATGAAAGACTTGATTCTTTGCTAAACGAATAGCACTTTGACTGTCAGAAAACAGTACAAGTTGTTTTTGACCAACTCCCAAGTCTTCAAGTAACCCATAAAGCCAAATAGCTTCCTTCACAGCTTCTGTAATTGTCATATACTATACCTCTGTTGTAGACAAAGCCACCGTTGACTGCAAGGTAGATTTCCAACTAATTGGCGCTTTTGCTAAAGTAAACAAATAGTCAGTTATAGATCATCGCTTATCTAAATCTCATGCATAGTCAGAATCACAATATCCAACCATACATAGACCAAGTGATTCTCCTCGCTCAAATACCAAGCCAATGTCTACAGTACTTTGGATATACCGTAGAATCCATTTTATAGCTTGCCAATGACCTTTGCCTGGATTATGCATATACCTGCTCACAATACTAACAGCTTGTGAAATATCTGGTCTCGTACACACCATTGCATACATCAGACTTCCAACTGCATTTGCATAGGGGACTTTTGCCATGTATTCTCGCTCTTCATCTGTTGTTGGAGATAACTGGCTACTAAGTTTCAACTGAGGAGCAAGTGGGGTACTCACAGGTTTTGTATTTTTATGCATACCAAAACGTTGTAGTATCTTTTCCAAATATTGCTTTTGTTTCAGCCAAAACTTGCCACTCCCTCTGTCTCTGTTGATCTCCATGCCGAGAATCTTCTTAGCTTCCCCAAGATCCTTCGTCTCGAACTCTTTACTCAATTGAGCCTTTATTTTGTCAATCTTAACTTGGCTCTTTGTAGCTATCAGCATATCATCCACATATAAAAGCAAGTAGATGTAGGATTCATCTTGAAGTCTTCGCAAATACACACAATGATCATATTTGCTTCTTGTGTACTCTTGGCTCCTCATAAATTTATCAAATTGTTTGTACCACTGCTTTGATCAGTCCATACAATGATTTGCTTAATTTACAAACCCAATTTTCCTTACCAGCACTTTTAAATCCTTCTGGCTGAACCATGTAGATTTCCCCATCCAAATCAGCATGTAAAAATGCAGTCTTCACATCAAGTTGAGCTAGCTCCAAATTCAACTGTGCTACCAAGGCCAATAAAATTCTGATAGAGGAATGTTTAACGACTGGAGAAAATACCTCATTGTAATCAATTCCTTCCTTCTGAGCATAGCCTTTAGCCACTAACCTTGCCTTGTAACGTGGATCTTCTTTGTCAGGAAATCCTTCTTTCTTAGCAAATACCCATTTGCCTTCTTGCCTTTAGGTAGTTGTGTCAGCTTCCACGTCTTTTTCTTCTCAAGTGATTGCATTTCTTCCGAGAATCTCTCACACAAAATGATAGCGAACATCAATGTGTTTTGTCCGTGCATGAAAGACTTGATTCTTTGCTAAACGAATAGCACTTTAACTGTCAGAAAACAGTACAAGTTGTTTTTGACCAACTCCCAAGTCTTCAAGTAACCCATAAAGCCAAATAGCTTCCTTCACAGCTTCTGTAATTGTCATATACTCTACCTCTGTTGTAGACAATTGTAATGGAACATCATCAAGAACTGGAAGTGCAGAGGCCACCATATCTACAAAACGAGCAGGTTTTTGAATCTCTCTTCTCTGTCATCTGACGGAAATTGTCTCTGGTTGCTATTGAGTTTCTTGGGTCAGAAACTCTTCATCTTCTGACTCCTCCTCTGTCATCGGAGAGTCAGTCATAATGCTGCTGGCTGGAATTATTTGCTCGAAATCCACCTGCTTTGGTGTATGCTCCACCTACCGCTGAGCACTATCAGTCCCTTCTGTATTTACCTTCTTCAACATGGAAGATTCATCAAATGTAACATCCCTACTGATAATCGTCTTCTTTGACTCCAAACACCACAAACGATATCCTTTGATGCCAGTAGTAAAGCCTATGAAAAAAGCCTTCTTCGCTCGTGGATCTAACTTTGATTCATTCACATGATAATATACAGTAGAGCCAAAAACACGTAAAGTGTCATAATCAGTAGCATGTTTTCCAGACCATACCTCCAAAGGAGTTTTGCCATTAAGACTAGATAATGGCAAACGATTTACGATGTGATGTGCATATGTCACAGCCTCAGCCCAAAATCTTCTGTCTAACTCAGCATTAGACAGCATACAACGAACTTTCTCCACTAGTGTTCGGTTCATACGCTCAGACACCCCGTTCTGCTGAGGTGTTTTTCTGACTGTAAAGTATCAAACTATGCCACTTTCTTGGCATACGTCCAGGAATGGATCACTATTGTATTCTCCTCCATTGTCTATTCGGAGAACTTTTATCTTTCTTCCTGTTTGGTTTTCAACTCGAGCTTTCCACTTCAGAAAAATTCCTAGCACCTCATCCTTGTTCTTCATCGTAAATACCCAAACTCTCCTGGAAAAATCATCAACAAAAGTGACAAAATAATGCCTACCTTCTAGTGATGGAGTCTTGGCATGTCCCCATACATCAGAATGCACATAATCCAAAATACCTTTAGTATTATGAATAACAGTGTCAAATTTCACTCTTCGTTGTTTTCCCAGTACACAATGTTCACATAATTCTAATTTACAGGTCTTCGTACCTTTCAATAATCCTTGATTGGAAAGAATTTGCAAGGATTTTTCTTCAGCATGTCCCAACCGCATATGCCATAGCTTTGTCATCTCAGCATCCTTCTTGCTACTCGAAGTTGTTGTCGCCAAAGTCCCAACTACTGTACTACCTTGGTAGTAATACATATTGTTTCTCCTGATTCCTCTTAGCATCACAAGTGCTCCAGAAGTTGCTTTGAGAACTCCATCTCGTATTGTCACAACTAGGCCTTTTGATTCTAAGGCCCATAGTGAGATAAGATTCTTCTTTAGCTTTGGCATGTACCGTACATCCTTCAGAACTCTGGTGGATCCATCATGATTCTGTAACTTGATTGAACCTCTCCCAATTGGTTTACATAAATTGTTATTTTCCATGTAAACAACCTCGTCATCGAGTTCTTGAAATTCAAAGAACCACTCCCAAATATGACACATATGATAGGTGCACCCAGAATCTAATATCTACTCATTTGAGCGTGTTTTTGAAGATGAAACCACCAAAGAAAATATCTAACTCCCCATCACTTCTGCATTCTGCAACATTTGCATCACGTGGACCTATGTTTTTTTTATTCAACTTCGGACAGTTTTTCTTTCAGTGTCCCTTCTCGTGACAGAAAGAAAATTCATCTTTAGCAATTCTACTCTTCGATTTGGACCTCCCTCTTCTCCCTATTGATTTGTTTTATTGACAACCTTGTGCCACCAATGCTTCTTCGGATGTCAACGATTTGACTTTTATTTTATCCTGCTTTCTTAATTCATGACTATATAAAGCAGAATGAACAGCATCTAGTGATACATTCTCTTTGCCATGAAGTAAAGTAGTCTCCAAATGTTCAAATTCATCAGGGAGAGATGATAACAACATCAAAGCCAAATCTTCATCTTCGAATTTCACATCTAAATTCAGCAGATCTGCAACTAATCGATCAAACATATTGATATGTTCATTCATAGTAGTACCTAGTCGGTAATTAAATCGGAACAATCTTTTCTTCATAAGGAGCTTATTCTGACCACTCTTCTTTAGAAATTTATCCTCCAGTGCCTTCTATAGTTTGTGTGCAGAAGTCTCATTTTTGAAAGCATACTTTTGCTCCTTGGACAAGCATGATCGAATTGTTCCACACGCCAACCGATTTATGGTAATCTAATCTCTATCTTCGATATTTTCTTGTTTCTTTTTGTCAATGGCAATATCAAGGTCTTGTTGGAAAAAAGAGTCTAAGACTTCCCCTTGCCACATGCCGAAATGACCAGTACCATCAAATATATCCACCACCAATTTCAAACTAGGCTGCAGGATCCTTGATCATGATGACCTGGTTGTCATACTTGATGTTGATATAGCCTCCTCTTTAACTGTCATTCTTAACAATAGTATTCAACATCACAAACAAACCAAAGATGAACCTTCGGCTCCGCTACCACTTGTTGTGAAAAATAATCACCGTGAAAAATTATATTAGATAAAGAAAACAGAAGAAAAAAACACACTCACAATTTTACGAGGTTCGGCTAATTTAGCCTACATTCTCGGACACTACTACTTAATATTTTACTGAAGAAATATTACAACTGGGAATACAACTTTGCAATTCACCTTAGGGGTATATTACTTAAGTGTTGTTTTAGTGTAAGAAGAATAAGTATGGAGCCTTTCTTTTATAGTCTAAGAAGGAAAGCTCCATTACCAAACCCACGATATAGGATTTGGTCACATACTGTAGAAATCACTTCGCTTCAGGTCAGGCCTAGTCCTTGAATCTCTACATCTTGTGGTTCTGTATGTTCTTGTGTAGACATTTACTGAAATCCACAGTAAGAATGCTTGACGTAATAGGTTAAACCGATTTTTTTGATTTGTAGAGCAGCTGATTCTAGAGGCTATTGGTTTTTTTTTCCCTGTAGGATGATGAAGATTGATTTTAGCGGTCTCGAAAATAAACCACCGGTCCACAGTGCAAAGAGGAGCTCGGCGGGGGTGATGCCTTTTCTAATGCGCTGCTTTTTAAGCTTCAGGTTACCGCTGATGTGAGTAACGTTTTTTTTTAAGATTGATCGTTTTGTTTACTTGGTTTGCTTATTTATCATTTCGGTGCTGTATGTATGTCTCGAAATAGATACTGGAAACAATGATTTAAGGTTCGAGGTTTAGTAATCGACAAACATAGTGAAAATCTTTTAACTGGAAAAGAAACCAAGGGATCCATGTACCATCCTAGGCGCAAGCAGTATTCAAGAACAATGTGGAACAACTTGAATGGGCTCTCTCCTCTTCAAGTCAACCAGCTTAGCTTGCCAGCACCCTTGACTATGTTTGACAACAATAAAAGCTTTGCTTCTACATTTTTTAGTTTGTGGGAAAAATTTAGATCTCGCAAGTTGTTTAAATGTTTAATTTTTTACCCAGTTTGATGGATTCCAAAAGGATGCCATTCAAACGGTAAAGCCTGCTATGGGGACAACGACCCTTGCTTTTATTTTTACGGAAGGTGTCATGGTTGCAGCTGATTCTCAAGCAAGCATGGGAGGCTACATTTGCAAGTTTACCAACCAATCCTTGGATTGCTTTGGAGAATGAATGGACTTTTTGTTATTAGTGTGGTGATGTGCTGTGTTTTTATTTATTTATTTATTTCCAGCCTCACAGTCGGTGAAAAAAAATCATAGAGATAAATCCATGCATGCTTGGTACTATGGCCAGAGGAGCTGCTGATTGCCAGTTTTGGCATAGGAATCTTGGAATCAAGTTAATGAAATTTTTTCTGTTGGCTTTAAATGTGAGTCGTCTAGTGCTATTCATCCTGGCAGTTAGTTTTTCAGTCTAAGAGCTTCTATTTATACTTTGATAGTATTTTTTACTTGTTCATTAAATTGCTTATGAAATTGTTTGCTATGACCCAGTGCCGACTTCATAAATTGGAAAACAAACATAGAACTTCAGTCGTCGGGGCATCAAAGCTTATGACAAACATATTGTACTCATATCGCGGAATGGGTCTATATGTTGGGATGATGATTGCTGGGTGGGATGAAACGATAATATAATTTTGAATGTTAAAATATTAAAGCTTTTGAAATCCATAAGTCTCATCTCCTTTTCGAAGACTGTATTATGTGGACAGTGAAGGAGGAAGGCTGAAAGGAACAAGGTTCTCTATTGGGTTTGGTTTCCCTATTGTCATGGGACTAGAGTTTTGCGGAATAGAAAATCTTCGTACGGCTTAGACTATTGCTCTCGCAATAAGTTAAGTCAATCTTCCTCACAAAGCTAACTAGAATGTTAAACGTAGAACACAACCAAGAGAGAGATACAAGAGAATAGATAAAAAACTCTAAATTCTCAATATTGCAAGAATTACTAAATGATTACAAATGAGGGGAGACATTCCTTATATAGCTAATACAGCTTCCCAATGAATGGTGAAGATCAAGTCAACTGATCTAACGGTGTTTATATAAAGATATACAAGGCAAGAACTAATGGTTGATTTTCTATCTATGATAATTTTTTATTACATTGATTATCTTGATTTCCCAAATCGGGTTTCCTATATGAAAAAAACAGATTTCCATGGAATTTCTTAATTGCCTCTATTTAATTCTCCATCAATATGCTAATTTTGGTTGATTGAGGTTTTTGATTTGATGAACGTGTCACACACGAAGCCGAATGACGCGTAGTCTGAGTTTCGGTCCTGACATTCTCCCTCACCAAACTTGACAACGTTCTCATTGTGTGCTGCCTCAAGAATTCATCGATTTTGTCTCAATGTCACCAAAGATTGGATTCACTCTCCCAACTAGTCTCACTAGGAGGGTCACCTTTCCAATGAACCAGATACTCCACAGGGTTCATGTGCTTCCTACTCACTCGTCTTGATAAAATCTCATCAAGGTGTTTTTCATGAGTATTGTTGGCTGCAAGCTCAGCCTTTCTACTGAGAGCATCCGTCACCAAGTTCGCCTTCCCCGGTTTATACTCAAGTATGTAATCAAACTCTGCCAAAAATCTTACCATCTTGCTTGCTTCAGCGATAGCTTCTTCTGCAAAAGGAAGTAGCTTGTGGCAATGTTGTCAGCCTTGACAACAAACTTGCTCCCTAGCAAGTAATGTCTCCAAACTCGCAAGCAATGCACTCCGGTTGTCATTTCTTTCTATTGTACCGTGTATTGCCTCTCGGTATCATTCAGCTTACGGCTCTCATTGGCAATTGGGTAGCCTTCTTACATCAAGACATCATTGATTATAAAATCTAAAGCATCCGTCTGTACCTCGTATGGAAGTAGGTGGTTGGGCAATGCTAACATCAGCTCCTTTCAAAGAATCGAATGCCTCTTGGCATCCACTTGACCAAACCCATGCCTTGTTCTTCTTGAATAACTTGGTCAATGGCCCAGCAATGGAAGAGTACCCTACCCTCGTATGAATCGTCGATAGTAATTGGCCAACCCCAAGAAGGAATGAAGATTCGTGACCCTCTTTGGTGGTTTCCAATCTTTGATAGCTTGGATCTTCGCGTCATCCATCTTGATCCTTCCTCCGCCCACTATGTGATCAAGAAAAGTCACCTCTTGTTTGAAAAATACACACTTCTCCCGCATGATATACAACTCATTGTCCCACAGAGCTTGAAACACCATCCTTATATGTTGGATATGCTCCTCAAGTGTATGATTATATATGACTATGTCATCCAAATACACAATAACAAAGCGGTCCAAGAACTTGTGGAATACTTTGTTCATTAATGTGTAAAAGGTAGCAGGTGTATATGTTAAACCAAATTGCATGACCAAAAATTAGTAAGAACCATACTGTGTGACACATGCGGTCTTGGCCTCATCTCCCTTCGCTATGCGGACTTGATAGTAGTCCGACCTTAGATCCAACTTAGTGAACCATCTCGCATCCCCAAGTTGATCGAACAAGTTAGCGATGAGAGGAATGTGATACTTGTTCTTCACAGTTACCTTATTCAAGGCCCAGTAGTCGACGCACACTCTTAACGATCCATCTTGCTTTTTTGGAAAAGCACCATTGTTCCGTAAGGTGCTTTAGATGGTTGGATGAAGCCCACATCCAACAACTCCTTCAACTGCCTTCGTAATTCAGCTAACTCCGGAGGTGACATTTGATAAGGGACCCTCACAGGTGGTTTGACCCCGACTTCTAACTCGATAGCATGGTCTACCTCCCGTATGGGTGGTAACTTCTTTGGGAGTTCCTTGGGCATCACATCGGCAAACTCCCCAAGAACTTCCATAACTTGGATAGGCATATCGTCATCAGAAATTGTGCCTTCATCCATCACCAAAGTAGCTAGAAATGTGGGTTCTAGCTTCCTTACTCTTTTCTTCAGTTGCATGGTTGAAAATGTTTTTGCCTTCAGCTCCTTCTCTCGAGCAATAGGCACCACACAACACTGGTTTTCTTTCGAAAGTATGAGAGTGTTTGTGCAAGACACTGGGACTGCTATCGTCTGATCCATGAATTGCATCCCTAACACAATCGGAAAATTATCCATGGGAACAATGGAGAAGTCAAGTTTATCTTTCCATTCTCCCATTTGTAGCTTGACCCCTCGGGCTACTCCAAAGATTGATTGGGTTGTAGTGTTCACCGTCATCAGCCAGCCTTTCTCTTCTTGGAATTTGATGCCAAATCGTTATGTTTCCTCTTTTTCATGAAGTTGTGAGTAGCACCAGTATCGATCAATGTATGGGATTCCTTCCCTTGTACAATGGGCTTAACAAACATTCTCATCGCTTGCTCTACCTTGACATCTTTGGTTGATGCTTTAACGACACTCAACAATTGCATGGAACTCATCATTTATCTCTTCAGCCTCCATGGCAATGGCTGCCAACTTGTTCCTTATTTGGCAATCCACAGCTTTATGCGGCCCTTCACATAGAAAGCATGAGAGCTTGGGTCTCTCACTTTGTCTCGACCTTCTCCTTATGTGGGTTTGGCTGGACGGAAGGACGGAAGGACTTGAAGGACTTGAAGGACTTGAAAGATTTGAAAGACTTGAAAGACTTGAAAGACTTCTCCTTCCCCTCCTCAGCTTCGTGGACTGCTCCCCCACCTTTAGCCTTGTAGTTGCGGAAACTCTTAGGCTTAGTTGGGCTAGAACCCTCGGGTTTCCTCTGGAATTCTGTCAAGGATTCAGCCTCGGTAATCACATCGTTTAGCTCTTTGACATTGCGTTGATGGAGCTCCATCTTGGCTCAACTTTGTAGGCCTCTCATAAACACGTACATGACCTCTGTCTCGGGCATGTCTGAGATCTCCTACAAGACTTTCGTGAACTCTCTCACGTAGTCTTTGATGTTGCCTTTGTGGGACAACTTGTGAAGCTCCTCCCTCGTTTCTAGCTCCAAATTTCTCGGTGAGAATTGTGCTCTCAGGAGCCTCTTGAAATCTACCCACATTTCCAACTTCAAAATGCCACGCTCAATTTGAACGTGCTTCATCCTCCACCAGGTTGTGGCACTATCGTGAGATAAAGTGAGGCTTGGGAAAGCCGATCTTCATCGCTCTCCATGCATACCCCTTGAAAGTATTGTTCAAGGGTGAAAAGGAAGTTGTCCACCTCCTTGGCATTCCTCATCCCGCCAAATGACTTCAGCTTCGGGACATCCAGCTTCACCTTGGGCTTGGCAACTCCTTGCACTTTTTCCTTCTTGCATTCGTTCCTGATTTCAACCAAATCATCCTTGAATAAAGTGATTTCAACAAGAAGATTTACTTTGAAATCATCTAACTCTTGCCTCCAAGAGTTGATAGCAATGATGGCGCCTTGCATCTCCTCACGAAGCTCATTCACTTCCCCTGACTCGAGCTCGTCTATGCGTTGGCCATATTCTTCAAGCTTATCATTGTCATCGGCAACCTTCATCTCCATCTGAGTGATCCTTGCCTCCATTGACGACAGATGATCAACAGTCTTCATTCTCTTCTTACTAAGTTTGAGAGCACGTTAGGGTAATCTCCCCACACGGACCTCCTCCACTTCCTCAACAATAAGGATGTTGGCATCAGTAGGCATCTCCATTACTCTCTCAAAGAATTGAGCCTTAGCTCCACTACCAACTGTTAGGGGACTAGAGTTTTGCGGAATAGAAATTCTTCGTGCGGCCTTAGACTATCGGGCTCGCAATAGGCTAAGTCAGCTTTCCTCACAAAGTTAGCTAAAATGCTAAACTTAGAACACAACCAAAAGACAGAGACACAAGAGAATGGAGAGAAAACTCTAAACTCTCAATATTACAAGAATTACTGGATGATTATAAATGAGGGGAAACACTCCTCATATAGCCAATATAATTCCCCAATGAATGGTGGAGATCAGGTCAACCGATCTAATGGTGTCTATACAAAGATATACAAGGCAAGCACTAATGGCTGATTTCCCATCTATGGTAGTCTTTGGTTACATTGATTTCCTTGATTCCCCAAATCGAGTCTCCTATATGGAAACAACGGATTCCCATAGAATTTCTTGATTGCCTCTGATTGATTCTCCATTAATGTGTCGATTCCCCTTGATTGAGGCTCTCGATTTGAGGGACATGTCACACACGAAGCCAAATGACGCGTAGTTTGAGTTTTGGTCATGCACTACGCATATGGTGTACTTGACAGTGGGTGGGTTTTTTTCTTAGTCTTGTTTATGTGCCCATGTATAAATTTTTTTTCTTTTCTAATAAATGTATTCTTTTATACGACTGTTGCACAAATATGGAAAATTTTGAAGAAAGTGGGAGTAGTATGAGTAAGAATAAGCATTATGAATTATTACGAAATATGGATAATAATTACGGGAAATGGTAAGATAGATCAATTGGCATATATAAATATACAAAAAGTGTGAAAAAAAACTGCCATATATATGATTGAAGTTGTATGGTCATATCATGACGTTTAATGGAAGGCAATACATTATTAAAATAGAAAAAAAGAAAAAATAACGAGATAAGAAAATAAAAAGAGAGGTATTGTCAATTCCTTGTGTATTTGTACAAGTAAATGACCAAGTTTAAGGGTGCAAAGAACTGGTGAAATTTGACTGGTCTTTCTCAGAGAATTTGATTGATCGGACTTAGCTGACAGGTTGATGTTATTTTTGGCCGAAGCTTCAAAAGCGATCTGGTGGATTTGTCAAGATAAATTGTCAAGGCTTCAATGATCATGACGATCGATTGGATTTTTGGATGCAAAATGTGAGGCTTCAATGACCACTCATCATTTTTTGTACGACTGATTGAATTTATCAAGGAAATAATGTGAATGGTCAATGACCGGTTGTTTTTCAAAACACGACCTGTCAAACTTACTAGGATTCCAAAAGCCGAATGAAGAATGATTGGTTGAAACCCACATGAGCAAATGACGAGGGAAGAAATGAAAGAAATAAATTCAAATTAATTAACATTCACTAACAACAAATAATATACTGTAATTTTTATATCTCTAGTGAATTGAGTCTACTCGTGACAAAATAAGAAAAAAAAATTGTGTACTCTAAAACTAAAAACTCAATATCTAAATTTTTATATTTGACGTTATTTTTATATCGCTCGTTAGTTTGACTAGTCAGTATGTCTTTGGTTAGATTGGACCAATCGGTCAGTAATCATTTGGATTCTGCATCTTGGGCGATCGAGTGGTTAGTGTTCATTCAGCCAGTTCATCTTAGTAGCCGACCAGTCGGTCAATTTCAACCGACTGGTCGGTATGCTCTCGGTTTGAATATTCAACGAGTCTGACTGGTCGGTGGACCTTTGCATTCTCGCACTAAACACCATCAATTTTTAACCAATCATTCCCAATCCTAACGTCTGGTTGTCTATGCACTCTTACATAAACCAAGAATGACTATTTGTTCCTGAAAACCTATCAAAATCCTGCTCAACACAACACTAAACAAATACATAAAAAAATGTCTAATTTATCAGTGAAATTAACATTAAACTTCTGCATAATGATTGAAAAATATAATGAATGACCAGCGTGAAACATAGGTCAATAATTTGTTGTTAAAGTATGTATTGTTATTGATTGTCCTAAAAATTAAGTATTATATTAGATAGCATATTAACTTGCACTTAGAGCAATGAAGCATTGAACTAACATGATTGAGTTGAGGAGGAAACAAGTGACGGTTGGTCAATACTGATTAATCTATTATTGTTCGGCTTATCTGTTTTATCAAGTTAGCAAAAAGAAAAAAAAAAGATGAATGGAATGACAAACAATAATCAAAACAAAAGAATTAACAAAAAATAATCATTTTAAGCTGGGCTTGACCTTTGAGTTGCACTTCTGAGACTCCAATGAGCATTCAAATTGGTTGTTTTGAACTAGTGCATGAGTGTGAGATGTCTAAAATCCTAATTTCCTTTAATTTCCTTATGTGGGGGTCAATTGGGTATTGTTACAAGTGCGAATTAATTTGTCAGAATTCTTGAACATGATATTTGTGATTCATTATAAGGGAGTGAACAAAAGTCTAATGATTTTGAGCATGTGGATGTTTTATTGGTTGGGGTTTGGGTATAGAATTATTTTTGTTAGGAACTAACAAAGTTGTAAGTTTGAGGAGATTTGATAGCCAAAACTTAGAACATGGGTAATCAAATCTTTTTAATTTTGGAACATGGGTAATCAAATCTTTTTAATCTTAGAACTTTGCTAGTCTCTAGCCAAAATATTCGATAGTCAAATAATAATCAATAAAATATTCACATACTTAAAATCAATAGAGACTTTTGGTCACTCCCTTATAATGAATCAAAAATGCCATGTCCGAGAATTCTAGCAAATTAATTCACAATTGCAACAGTACACAATTGACCTTTATATAAGAAAATTAGGATTTTAGACATCCCACACTTATGTACTAGTTCAAAACAACCAACCTAAATGCTTATTGAAGCCTCAAAGGTATACCTCAAAGGTCTTATTAAATCTAACTTCCAATAATAATTTTCTATCAATTCTTTTGTTTTGACTATTTTTTGTTATTACATTCATCTTTTTTTTTCTTTTTATCAATTTAACATAACAAATAAACTGAACAATAATAGATTAACTAGTATTGACCAATCCTCACTTGTTGCCTCCTCAACATAAATAAGTTAGTTTAGTACTTCTTTGCTCTAAGTATAAGTTAATATGTTACCTACTGTCATTCTTAATTTGTAATACAATCAATCACAATATATACTTTAGCAGCAAATCAACTATCACAATAAGCTATATTAGCATTTATAATCTACTATACAAAAGTGAACAAAATCTCCTCAAACTTAAAGATAATGGATTTCCATGGACGTAAATGCACAAATCATATAAAAAACAAGACTAGAACAACGATACACACTAAAACTCAAAATAAACAAAAACAAATTACAACAACAAAAGAAATAATAAATAAAAGAGAAGAAAAATAGTTCTCAATCTTGTCTTGGTGCATCATCTATAACATTCCATTGTAGTGGCGGAGGAAAATTCAGATCCTGGTGTAGGAAATACGTGTGCATCCAGCTATTGTTGTCTTGCTGAAAGTGTACAACTCTCATCTGTGCATCCACCATCTGTAGTTTGATATCTCGCACCTCCTGTAGTGCCCTTGCTAAAATCTGCTGTTGTAACTCAATAACAGCCAATCTAGTCACCAACTTATCCTCCTCATTAGTTGTGCATGAAGAAGCCCAAGATTGCCTAGACGATGTAATGAAGGACGTAACGTCCGAAGCCGGTATTGGACTTGCAGTCCCTTTAAGTCAGTATGTGCATCGATAATAGCTCAAACATGTCAAATGCTTAATTGATTCCTCATTCAACATGCTGATTTTCCGTTTAATATAGGTTATAGTGAATAGAAGTTAGGGCCTCAACATTAGAAATCAGGACTCTAGAGGTAATGTCACCCCCTAATCCATACACAATAGTGATAAGGTGCGGAAAGGACAGACGAATCTTTAACTTCTGCTTCCACACCGATAGCTTGCTATGTATGTTTTTTCCCAACATTCAACTTAGTGCCCAGCACCAACTTATACAATAGTAATGTAGCCTTTCGGCTCACCTCATGTTCCTGAGATGTCGGAATCAGATTGTGACCAAAATATATAAATATGCCAAAATTTGGCATCTTTGCAAAAATTAGTCACAGTATAGTGCTTCTGTGTGGTTTTGGAACTTCATGACTTACTGTCAAAAGTTCCTCCTCTTCAACCTCCATCTTCTTCCTATGCTCTAATTGATAAAAATCATACACAACAGAGGGAGTAAATAAAACCATCTTATGCCTCACCATAACCACAGAACCAACAACATTAGGTAAATTTGTAAAAATTTCAAAGACTAAATCAGAACATGGCTCAATAGGAATCCTTGCACCATATTCAGTTCAACCTAGTTTTTCACTCAAATCTTCATAATGAGGGAGCGCGCCATAGTACTTCTCTTGGTGAAGTGCCCTGCCCTTGAGTGCCTTAAATCATTTTTCTACTTCTAGCAACATAAACTGGAATGCATTATAATCTTGAGCCGATGGAGGAGGAATAGATCTAGATGTTGAAGTCTGACTTCTCTTTGCCTGACGTTGCAGAGGAGAAGGATCCTGAGCAACATTCTTTGTCCTCACCATGATGAACAACACTTGAGGGTGAAGGAAATCTAGGTTTGTATAATTGATGAGTGTTTGGAAGGGTTTGAGGGCAAGAGAAGGTTGGGTTGGCGGTTTTTGAGAGAAAGTAAAAGAGAGAATTGTGTTTTATGAGAAAGTGAGAGTGACGGTTGACAAAGGGAAACGGGTTTAAAAACCGTTACCCGACACTTCAATCGATCATTGTGAAAGGAATGACCAGTCCTTGAAGCTTCAACCAAAAATAGCATCAACATATCCGTTGAATCTGGCTGGTCAAATTCTCTGAGAACGATGGGTCAAATTCTACCAATTCTTTACATCCTCAAACTTAGTCATTTTCTTGCATAGATACACAAGGAATTAGTAATACCACTTTTTTTTCTTCTCTCATCTCGCCAATTTCTTCTTTTTTTTAATCATTTTAATGATGGATTGTCTCCCATTAAACTTCTTAGTTATGGTCATGGCATGATCGTACAAGTTTAATATATAGATTCCAGAACTATGGTGAAAATTAGAGATTTCGCCACCATAATATGGCTTCAGCCTTTGTCTATTCACCTTGAAAGTATTCATTGACTTGGGATTTTTCACCTCCATTGATCCATATGGGTACACAGCTACCAATATGAAGGGACCATACCACTTTAATTTTAATTTTCCTGGAAAGATTCTTAATCTAGAATTGAATAGCAATACTTGCATACTAAGAGTGAAATCTTGTCCCTTGATATGTTTATTGTGCCATCTTTTGAGTTTCTTCCTGTAAATACTACATTCTTATAAGATTACTGGCATCGCTCATCCAGCTCGTTCAGCTATAGCATCTGTTTCTCACCTACTACTGGCAATTCATAATTCAGATTCCTTACTGCTAATAGGTCTTATGCTTTAGTTTCACGGATAGATGACAAGTCCTACCAAACACCAACTAGAAAGGTGACATCTCTAGTGGTGCTTTATAAGTTGTCCTATATGCCTAGAGAGCATCTGTCAGTTGATTAAACCAATCCTTCCTCGTAGGATCAATAATCGTTTTTAGGATTCCTTTGATCTCTCTGTTGGAGAACTTAACTTGAACATTAGTGTGAGGATGATAAGGAAGAGTCACTCTATGTTTAACCCCATAATGCTTCAGTTGGGTCTTAAATTGATTATTACAGAAATGACTTCCCTCATCACTGATAGTGATCCTTGGAGTCCCAAACCGAGTAAAAATATTCTTTTGAAAGAACCTCAAAACCACCTTCACATCATTTGTGAGGACCCCCCCCCAGGAGGAACCACTCCCCATATCAGGTATTGTCTGGCCCTCTGGCCGGCAACCAGGCAACCAGGAGCCCTCGGCCCAAGGCCGGCAACTCTGGCCCATGACTATTCCATCCCCTGGCTGCAGCCACTGAGACTCGAACCTCCGTCATGACACCTTTTATTCCTCCTAAGAGGACGCCTCTTACCAATTCGACTGCAGCTGAATTGGTGAGAGGCGTGTTCTGAGAAACAATAAAAGGCTCATAAGTGGGACGGTGGGGGTTCGAGTCCAGGGGTGAGCACAATGCTGCAGCAGTGCAAAAGACCAGTGGGCTGGGTGTACTGTGAACCCTATGAGCATAACAATACCCGATATGGGGAGAGGACGGTGCGGAGCACGTCTCTCACATAAAAGGCGCCTTTTATGTGAGGAACCCCCCCAGGAGGAACCCCTTCCAAGGTATTGTCTGGCCCTCTGGCCCTCGGCCCACAGGCCGGCAACTCTTTTCCATGACTATTCGATCCCCTGGCTGCAGCCACTGAGACTCGAACCCCTGTCATGGCACCTTTTATTCCTCCTAAGAGGAATAAAAGGTGCCATGACAGGGGTTCGAGTCTCAGTGGCTGCAGCCAGGGGATCGAATAGTCATGGACCAGAGTTGCCGGCCTGTGGACCTGATGATTTGGTCATTGGACTATCAGTACAAGAAGTGCTCCTCCCTAAAATAAAATCACGCAGAACGAAAGAATTTCTTCTTCTGTTGGTAAGAAAATTCAGATAGGATTGTTTTGCATACTAGGTAATTTGTTATATCAACAAACCAAGGATGTACACTCCAACAACTAACACTTGTTCATTTGGAAATGGATTTCGAATTTTTGCAGCTCTTGAGGTTTGTTGGTTCTCCAATTGTGACAAATGATCAACTACCTGGTTCTTGGTTTCCTTCCGATCCTTGATCTTTAAATCAAATTTCTGTAACAATAGCACCCAATGGATCAAACATGTCTTCTTCTCTTTCAAATGTCTAATGGTAGAGTGATCAGAGTAGACAATCAATTTTGACCTAATCAGGTAAGATCTGAACTTGTCAAAGGCAAAGACTATTATTTCATTTGTGGTAAGCACTAATAACTCACCTACCCTTGATTGCCCCATATATAATAATCTTTAATTACATTGATTATTTTAATTTCCTAAATCGGATCTCCAAGATGGTAAGGCTAGATTCCTATTGAATATCTCAATTACCCTTAGTTAGGATTCACATTTAATAAGTTTTGATGATAGCTTACTAATCCTCACAATGTCATTGTGAGAGGGACTTGTCATGCCCGAAGCTGAATGACACATACAGTGGACCTTTCAAATTTAGTATTCTAAAAATTAATATCTTCCAATAATTAATAAATTTTGTATCCATCAATGTTGTTCCTTTGTTATAGTTAATATTCTTCTAATTTTGAATAATTAATAAAATCTTAAGTATTTATTAATTTTAAGAGGTTACCATATTTTTGCATATCTATATATCCAATATTGTCTAGGAAATTTTTTGGATTTTCAATGTATTTTGTAGATAGTATAAGACTCTAAGTACACTTTTTTAGCCCACTTTATCAACATCCAACATATGTACCATTATGTGCATAACATGTAACCGATCACAAAGACTAGGAGTTATGTTGTCTTGGCTGATACTCTATTCTTCCATCTCACTTGTGTTGTCATTGCTACTTACCATCAAAATGATAAGCTTCTCATCCGTTAATTGTTAATGCACTTCTTGTGATTCCTCTATTGGATTCAAGGGATTATCAAGGATGATATAAACTTTTACCTTCTCTTTTTGCCCCTTTTTGGTCGGTTAGTAGCGATTGTACTTTTTAAAAGCCTTTATTTGGTAAGAATATATCAAGGGAGATATTAAAACACTGTATGCTTATTATCCTGCGTGAGGGTAAGGGTAACGACTCGACACATAGATATATTAGGTTTAGTTATTATCTTTGTTTATTTTATGATAAATGCATTCATTGCATTTAAACATATAATATATATATATATATATATATATATATATATATAGATTAGCAAAGTTTGTTTCTAGAAGATGTGAATCTGATAAGTCTGGACATTATGCATTCCGTCCAAACGGCTGATTTGGTCGTCTGAGTCTTTAAATAAAAAAATAAAGAAGATGTGAATCTACCTTTTCGCAATACAATATCATCACTCTTTACCTAAACTTTTGCAATTCCACATCGTAATCACCCTCTAGCATGTCAGAATTGATCTCTGTTTTTTCTTATAAAGCATAACGAGACCAGTTTCCTAGCTGTGCTCAAAATCTTGACAAACTCTATTGTTCCTCTCATGGTTTTGCAAGCGGAGAAGGCCATCCCTAGGCCAGATTCTGGTGACTTTAGGGATGGAGCCTCGATCCACACCCAGGATGTTGGAGAGAAGGAAGATGCGATTATGTTGGACTTTCCATCATCCTATCGAGATAGGCTGGTGAAGAACACTATTCAACACTCTACCTTTCTGGATATTCAGGAGGGTGATCTTGTTCGAGACATGGAGTAACTCGGTTGTCGTAAAGCTGCTAGGGAAGAACATTGGGTATTCCCTAATGTGTGCTAAACTTAAGACTGTTTGGAAACTGGCCTCTGAACCAGAGGTGGTGGACATAGAGAATGGTTTTTTCCTAGTAAAGATGAATGATGAGGCTGATCTCAACCATGTTCTGCTTGATGGACCTTGGGTTATTCTTGGGCATTATCTAACAGTGCAGCATTGGACTCCGTCCTTTCGTGCCTCATCTGCTACACTATCGAAGGTGGTGGTCTGGATCCGATTTCCAGACATGCCCATTCAGTTCTATCATGAGCCTATTCTGGAGGGGATAGGCACCACGGTGAAAATCGATATCAACACACTGGAATAAAAAAGAGCTCGCTTTGCGAGGGTGGCGGTGGAACTTGATCTATCCCGCCCGCTTCTTCCTAAGTTCCGAGTGAATGAGATGTGGCAACGGATTGAGTATGAGAAACTTCCTCAGGTGTGCTTTAATGGATAATGAGGATAGGGCTGACCCGGTGCATAAAGATAAGCCCATTGGTGCATTGAATGGGGAGGCTTGTAAAGAGAGATTTCATATTGAAACTAGGTTAGATGGAAGTCTTGTGCCTTTTGAAACCCAAAATGTATTGGATGGGTCTGTCTTTAGATTTATGACTTCAGCGCAAGGGAAAGGGCCTGATGTGGCAAACATGGAGGAAAATCTTAAAACGATGAGTCTGGGGAAAAGAAGAATGAAGAGTCATAAACCTTTGCACAGAATTGAAGACTTGGCTTTATCTTCTATTCCAAAGGTCCCTCTTTCTGTCCTAAGTGCATCGATGAGTTCTCTCTCCAGTATTGGTTCCTCAGCCAAGCAAGCCCGCAGTGCAATTGGGGATGGGCTAGCTAATATGGGAAGAACAGAAGCAACGCATTTACTGGCAAGAGAGGATGTTTTTACACCTGAGGATTGTGTAATGATGGGAAACCCAGTTGAGAAGGAGGTGCCAGATAGTAGTAGCATCCCAGTTGAGATTTAGCTGTTGATCAAAGCTGAGTTCTGTTTTCACCCATTATTGTCTATATGTCGATTCTTTCTTGGAATGTACAGGGGGCTGCAAGTTCTAATTTCCGGGCTGTTATGAAGGATTTAATTCGAATGCATAGACCACAGATTTGTATATTGATGGAGCCTCGAATTAGTGGTATTAAGGCTTTAGAAGTGATCCGAAGGTTGGGAATGACTAACTGGCATGTTGAGGAAGCAATGGGTTTCTCTGGGGGTATTTGGGTTTTATGGAATGCATCAATAATTGACATTCATATCCTTGTATCTTGTCGACAGCTTGTGCATTTTCGGTGGAAATGTGAAAATCGTGAAGGTTTGTATACAGCGATCTATGCTAGTCCCAACAGATCCTTCAGGTAAGAGATGTGGAAGGCAGTTCATGCTTTGCAAATTCCTGATAATACTCCTTGGGCCTTAATTGGTGACTTCAATACATTATTAAGTCCTGAAGATAAACAAGGAGGTGCGACCTTTGGATTAAATAGGGGGAGGGAGTTATATGATTTTATGCAGGCTTGCTCACTGCTCGATGTTGGATTTATTGGGCCAAAATATACCTGGTTTAGAGGTCGGTTAATTGAGAGGCTAGACCACGCTCTAGTAAACTCATCTTGGCGTACAACATTTACCAAGAGTGAAGTCTGACCACCGTCCAATCTTGCTTGTATTGAATATCTTTAACAGTAAAAATTCTTCCAATCGACCATTCCGATTCCAAGCAGCTTGGCTTGCTCACCCAAGTTTCCCGGAGTTAGTTAAGTCCCATTGGGGTTCGGAGGCTGAATGGTTTTCTAGTTATAAATTGTTTGTCTTCCAAGTTCAACAGTGGAATAAGAGCACCTTTGGTAATATTTTTAAGAGAAAAAGATCACTTCTGAATCAATTACAAGGAATTGAGAGAGCATTGGGTAATCGGTTCTCTGCAGGTTTGGCTAAGAAGGGTGAGTGGTACGCCGTGAGTATGAAAACACTTTGGCCCAAGAAGAGTTATTATGGTTTCAAAAAGTCTGTGTAAATTGGATTCAGTTTGGTGATAGAAGCACACATTTTTTTCATATGACTACAGTTATTCGTCGAAGAGCTAATAGAATTGATGCTTTGCGAGATAATAATGGGGATTGGTGTTCAGATATGCTCAAGTTGCAAACAATGGCTATTGATTATTATAAACTTTTATATGCTGCTGATCCAGGGGAATACATTAGTCTACGAACTACTGTTTCTTTTTCGAGAGTTACTTTTCCTTGCTGGAAGGATTTTGTCCAAGAACTCTCATTGGAAGATGTTCGAAAGATAATCTTTGGTATGGGTAAGTTTAAAGCTCCTAGATTGGATGGGTTACAACCGCTTTTCTTTCAGAGCCAATGGGAGGTAGTGGGAACGTCTTTGTGGAGAATGGTGAGGCTCTTCATGCAAGAATGCTCGATGGTGCCAGAGCTTAATAATACACTAATTATTTTAATCCCAAAAGTTCGTAAACCTGAATTGATCTCACAATTCCGTCCAATTAGCTTATGTAATGTGGCTTATAAAGTCATTACTAAGCTGCTAGCCAATTATTTGAAACCTGTAATGCCTTTGTTAGTCTTAGATTATCAATCAAGCTTCATCCCGGGGTGCCAGATCACTGATAATATTGTCATTATTCAGGAGGTTGTTCATTCTATGAGAAGAAAGAAGGGTAAAGTGGGGTGGATGGCTATTAAATTGGATCTTGAAAAGGCATATGATAGGATGAACTGGTCTTTTATTGAAGAGACACTAACACTTGCAGGCTTGGAGGAGGCTTTTATTCAGAGGGTGAGTACTTGTATTCGCACTCCTAAGATGAGCTTACTGTGGAATGGTGATAGCATGGAGCCTTTTTATCCGTCAAGGGGCATTAGGCAAGGAGACTCATTGTCTCCTTACCTATTTGTACTATGATGGATAGATTATCCCACCTCATCGAGGATAGTGTTTGTCAGGGAAAGTGGAAGCCAATCCGCTTGGGACAGTCTGGTCCTAGGCTCTCTCACTTACTATTTGCAGATGATCTTTTCTTATTTTTCGAAGCCTCAATTGAGCAAGTAATGGTAGTACAACAGGTCCTCGACATCTTTTGTAGGAGTTCTGGCCAGAGAATTAGTCGACCCAAATCCTCAATTTTCTTCTCAGTAAATGTCTCGGCTTCTAAAGTGGATACAATTGTTCGTTTGCTTGGTCTTCAGCGAACTACCTCCTTGGGCCGCTATTTAGGTGCTCCAATACTCCATGGAAGAATATCTAAATTGTATTATAGAAATATTATTGAGAAGATTTGCGGACGCCTTTCATCATGGAAGGTTAGAAATCTTTCCTTAGCAGGAAGAATAACCTTAGCTAAATCTATTTTAGCTTCTCTTCCTGTATATAATATACAGACGTGCCTGCTTCCAGAAAGTATTACTAGTGAAATTAACAAGATTACACGAAGCTTTATTTGGGGATCTTCCATAGAGGGGAGGAGGATGCACTTAGTAGGTTGGGATGCTATTTGCCAATCTAAGATGAATGGTGGCTTGGGTTTGAGAAAAGCAGCATACAGGAACTGGGTGCTGTTAATGAGGCTTGCTTGGTGTTTTATGTCAGAACCTAAAAACTTTGGGTTCAGGTGTTGAAGGGGAAATATAATTGGGATGCACACATTACAAATATGTGGAAACTGAGAGCACAATGCTTTAGCACATGGCGTTCACTTCACAAGGTGTGGCCAGATGTGGTACAAGGGAGTTGTTGGGTGGTAGGGAATGGCAAAACTACTCGTTTTTGGACAGATAAGTGGTTGGGAGAGCGGGGTCCTTTAGTTGGATATACTACCTTGGAGATTCCAGAGGGCTGGCTTAATGATGTTGTTGCTGAATATGTGACAGGGGACTTTCATTGGGATTGGTTTCGATTGTTATATTTTTTACCGGAGGAAGTGTGTTCGGAATTGCTGGCCTTATCGCCTATGCAGTTGGAAGTGGATCTGATATATTAGTTTGGAAGCTCAACCCAAATGGTTGCTTTTCAGCTTCTTCAGCTTATCAAGTAATTAACGAGAATTGTGGGTATACTAGACAAGAGGTTTGGGATTTTATTTGGCAGTGGCAAGGCTCGGAACGGATTTGTACTTTTCTTTGGCTAGTTGCGAGGGAACGACTTCCTACTAAGGCTCTTTGTAGTAGAAGATCCATTGTGGCAAGTGATTCCTGTCCGAGATGTTTACTATCTCAGGAAACTACGTTACATTGCTTAAGGGAATGTAGTTGCTTATAGCCCATCTGGAATTCTTTGTTGTCCCCTGAGGAGAAAGTTCTTTTCTTTTCTCAAATCTTGGATCAATGGCTAGTTTATAACTTATCTAGACTTTCTATTGGTAATGATAAGGCTCTATCGTGGTCTCTAGTCTTTAGTACAACATTATGGCTAATTTGGAAGTGGTGCAACCAGACTCTTTTCCAACCCGATATTCCTTTACTGCATGATTTATGTTCTTCGATTCTTGCATGCTCCAGGCAATTCTATTATGCTTTGGAGGTGATACAGAAGGTAGATAGTACAAGAGGACGAAGGGAACATCGTTGGGTAAGATGGATTCCTCCAATAGAAGGATGGGTGAAACTAAATTGTGATGGGGCTCATACTCGTGCTTCAGGATTGGCATGTGCAGGAGGTCTTGTGAGAGATTGTAAAGGGAATTGTCTTTTTGGCTATTCCTATAATATTGGGCGTTGTTCGAGTCTAGATGCAGAAGAACTGGGTGTATTAACAGGTCTCCAAGCTTGTGTTGACAGAGGCTTGAGAAGAGTTCAGGTGGACTGTGATTCCTAGGAAGCTGTTGAGTTGATGAGGCTAGGTAATGAGCATACGGTAGCTAGTGAAGCTGTGAGGAAGTGTCATAGGCTCTTCTCTTGGTTTGATGGCCTGAGATTTAACCACATTTTTAGAGACGTCAATCTGTCTACAGATACGCTTGCTAAAATGGGTTTTGCTTTGGACCCTGGAACTATGTTTTACGTGTCTCTTCCAGATCCTGTGAGACAGTTGATTTGTCAAGATGCTAAGGGTGTTCTATTTTGTAGACATTAATTGACCAATAAATTGATGTTTACAGATAAAAAAAAAACGAGAACAGTTTCCTGTGTTTGTTTTATTAGCTTTGGACATGATTCTGTCTATACACGACTTCCATGACTAACCAATTGTTTTTAGCTTAGATGTAAACTACACAATCTCTAATCTTTTTATATAGATCATAATAACCCTTCCCTAAAAAATAAAATTGCAAGTGTTGCATATTTATTAAATTAATTTATAAAATATTTATTAATTTTTTCAAAATCAAATGATTAGAACTGATTAATAAAATCAGTTTAAGGCCTTTTGTTTGGAGAAATGGCTAGGCATCTCGAAATTGGATGTGATGTGCAAGAACACCTGAAAAAGAAGATTTGTCCACGTTCACAATTACAAAGATAGAAGATTTTTTTTAACTGAAAAATAAATAAATAAACAAACAGAAATTCTAATATTGTGTTATCATTTTTTTTTTTGCTTATTTTGTATTTTGAGGCTCAGCTTTAATCAAAGGAAAAAGACCACAGTATTAGATCATACACATTTTGATTCAGCTCAAGAGCCCATCACTACAAGTTTAAGCCGTCTCTGAAAGCATGAAGCACGGCAAAAGTCGTCAACTCTCTTGCCCAGAGCACAAGAAAACTCGTTTCATAAATTATAGTGTTCCTCCAGAACTTCACTAGTCGTTCCTTTATTGTAAATCTTTCAAAGGTTTAGTTCGATCTCTATAATTGTTTTCGTCTCAGGTACTTTGCTGCGAATAGATTCATTTAACTCACATTCCCATTGAGCTATGGATATAGTGTGGGGTTTATTTTGAGATCGAAGCTATCGGTTTTCATCAATTGTCGAGTGACGTTACCAGTACCAACTAGAATTTTGATAGTTGGACTTAAGGACACTTTGGCTTGAGAAGTCTCATTTAACCTGTCAGTTTCAGGTGACTATAGCCATACTTGATCTTTTCAACTTAAGTTTCTGCCAAGTCGAAAGAAAGCACTGGCTACTTGGAAGAAGTATACAGATGCTGTGGAAGCTAGGAAATCATCAGATGAGATATGTTATCCATTTCTTTTCAAGTTACTGCAAAGGTGAACAGTGCCCAAAATTCCTGCATATCTCAATTTTATTGTAACGTGTGTAAATTTAATAGATGTGATCATTTTCAGAAACTAATCAGTCAAGGAACCCCATGTTTACAATCGCATGGCATGACCACGAGCCAAGTTTTAATGCTGGATCATGCTGATCTAAAGACAAGGCACATAGGCATCTAAATATTAAGAATCCTCATCATCAGAGCCTCACTGATTGTAATGCAGCTTGCGACTGTTATCTGTACGTTCACCGTCAAATATACTTTGCCACATACATGGCGCTCTCTACGGGCATCAACTTAGACTCACTGCCAATGTGATCAAATGGCCAATGCCTGCGGTGACAATGCCCAGAAAGCCACCTGCAACAACCTGAGGAAGAAAAGGATTATCTGCAACTATGATAACCCTGTTAACTCCTTCCACAATCATATACTTGATGCAAATAAATAATCCAGTCTAATACTTAAGAAAAATCTAGAAAAGGGGCACCGTACGTTGTATGTTGTTGAGAGGGGAAGATCCCACAACCTACAAGTGTATTGCACTTACCATACAATTCCTCGGTAAAAAGTAATAACATAAATTTGAAGGGTGTGTTTCTTTCCTGAAAGTATTTCTCTTTCCTTTGAAGATGGGAGTGTTTTTACTGCAAGTTTTCCTCTTTCCCTTGATTGGTGACGAGACAGCTTTACCCAACAATTTCAGTTCTCCATAGTTTCAGCATTTTAACTTTCATTAAGCGTATTCTTCAAGCACAAACTTAATCAAACACCTGCTATATGGTTGTTGTTACTAAAAGGATATAATGACTATGCTCTCTCTTTCTTTTTTTCTTTCTAATCCCATATGCGAATTCTTGCATCAGCTCTGGTACAGACTGCTTCTGGCTATCTGTCTACCTGTCAACCAATTATATAGGGAATATACTGCATACCTGAGGAGGGGTGTGGCCAAGAAGTTCGCGTAGTGGTCTGCTTTCAGCCAGAGGATGTTCCGCAGGAAGTTCATATACAATTTGGTTCAAGACCTGAATAAGGAACATTAAAATTTAAAGAAAAAAGTAACAGCCTGCATCCCAACATCTTAACCATCCACACAACCATAGAACCCAAAACAACAAAATTATACTCAGGACAGCATGATCACAAGACACAAAAAGGGTTTATCGAGAGAGAAAATGATCGAAGAAGGGAGCATAAGAGAGAAACAGTAAACTAGGCATCAAACCTCTGCTTGCCTTCCAGCATGTAATCTAACGCCCGTTGCATCGTACATAACCTGCAACAAAACAAAGAAAAAAATTATGCATCAAACCAGAGGCCACGTTCCTTAATTATGGGAAACAAAACTCTTTGGAAGAAAACATAAACCCAAGGATGATAAAATGAAGAAAAAGCACCATACAACGCATGCTAAGATCAATGCAATGGCAAAGTGGGATCCTCCAAAACCTTCTTGGAACCCAATGGCCATGGCAAGTCCAGTAACTGTGGCAGAATGGGAAGATGGCATTCCACCAGATCCCACAAGCTGCTTGAGATCCCATCTTCGCTCCTTGTACCTGCAAATCTAGGAAAACCTTCAGACTCTTAGGATAAAACCAGGCCGTATTATTTTGTTCGTTCCATCTCCAAATGGTATGCATTTTGTTATCAAATAACAAATGCAGCAGCGAACTTAATTAATCTTTCCTTTTACCAGTAACTACAACGCCAAAACTTCAACCCAAAACACCATAAAACAATCGAACGGAGATAAAAATAAGCGGAAAGGCATCTGATACATATATCGCAAAACCGGGATCCGGTAATTCCATTTTCTCCAGAAACTTAAAAGCGAGACTGAAGAGGTGAGAATAGAGAGCGTAATGCCATTATTACCAGGAGGTGAAGAACTTGATAGATTGAGCAATAGCGAAGGCGACAAAAGCTGAAATTAGAGGATAATTCCCAAGTATCGACGAGGAAGAAACCGTCTCATGGACAGAGGAGGAGGAGGAGGAGGAGGACGACCCTGACGCACCATGTGCCATCTGATCATTCATTTCCTTCTCTCTTGATTCTTTGTTTCTAATAATATGTGGTGGATGGGAACAAATTGAATTTGACGTATGTGAATTTTGAAGAATCAAGGGATAAAAGAATAAACACAGATAAGAAGTTAAATGGAAGGAAATCGAGCTCGAACAATGGTTTTTGTTTGGGAGTGAACGTAGGGATTAAGGCACCCCAGGTGGCGACGACTTAGGTTTCTTGGGAGAAGAGAAGAGGCAAAAAATTTTCTTCTTGGACTTGCAAGGCAACTCTTTTAATCATCTGTGTGTTTCTGTTTCTGTTTCTGTTTGGCGTCTTTTATCCCAGCCTTTCTGTGCCAAAACTAACGGTCTTTCTTTCATTTTTTTGTTTGTCCATTTCCTTTTCTCTCATCATCTCATGGGTTAATTGAATATGCTCCTCTTGTCTAGTCCTGTCTCGAATATACTCTCCATCATCCACATCATTATTGTACACTTATTTTTCTTTTTTTCCTTCATTTACCCCCTATGGACCTATGGTGATTGTTTATTCTAATCATTTCTTTTCTTTTCCATATGAATTTAATATAATTAAAATTATATCACACAGATCACTGGGGATCATGATCGGTTTTGAGTATAACGATTCCCTCCAAATTTTCGGAGCATAGATCTCTAACCCGCACATGGTTTTTGGTAACTTCCATGGTCAATCAATTACACTGTTCTACTCTCTCCTCTCATGTATCGTATCGCATATTAACAGACACAAAGACACACTTCCGTAGAATTAATTATATCCAACCTAACATTCAAGCTGAATCTAACCTAATGTCTTACGTCAGTAGCCACCAGGACGTCCTCTATGTAGCGAACAATAATATAATGCTACAGATCCAAAAAAGGGCCGGAAACCCTCAATTTTTATATATATATATACATATATATATTGATAAATAATATACAAGCAGATTAATCACTTGTAAAATTCACTTCCACATAATCTAATTCAAGATCATAAAGATACCATTTTCATCTTGAAATATAAAAAATAATTTTAATAAATGCACTTTTCTTATCTAATATCTACATAATTCAAATCCGGAATATTTGTTAATTTTTTGAATTAATTAATTCCATTCAACTCTCGACAATCAGTTTTCATTTATCAACAGAAACAATCTTCTTGTTTTAACTGCAGTATAAGATAATTGCATAATCCAGATTCCTTTCAGGTATAAGCTCAAATGTCTATACTGGGCAACCCCAAGGTGCACGACATCAATGAAACACAACTTCACGATACTGAAAGTATTATACATTATTAATTTATCAATTTTTAAATTATATTTGGAAAGTCTCTGAAGAAAGCTCGAAGAAATTTATTGCCAGACAAGTATGGTTTTTCGTTTGGACGTGCAGCATAAGCATAGAAAGTTTACTGATTAAGTGATGTTACTGAAATTCATGACATTCTTTGACGTCTTCCTGGTACTCGGCATTGCTTTGTCGGAAATAAAGTAGAGCATTGGTGCTTAAAAAAAAAACTTACCTCGACTATTCTTCATAGCTGTAGTGCGTTGTTTCTCAGAGATTACACAGACTAGTTCCAGAACTAACCATTCATGTCCGCCAGTACTAGCAGATCCAGCTTCTGACCACTATATTTATGGACTAATGAAATTATCAAGTGCCTGCTTCTCACCGGATAGATAAGCACAGCTCAATTAGACTAAGGCATCCGAATCCCACGCCAAAGTTCTAATGGTTCATGCCTTTCAAAATACACTACATCCGCTTCTGAACAACTAGAAAGCACCCTTCCCGACAAAATTCAATAGTTCTTCCTTCGCAACTTCCATTACTGCTTGGAAATCGATCCGTGTATACCTTTCCCTGAAAATAGAAATTCGCATGCAACTCAAGTTTTCCCACGAATAAAGAGTTTTAATTCATTATCATACACCATCAATAAACAATGACAACGCAAACTAGCAATAGAATTCTCAATTGCAACTTAAACTTGCAATCCAACCACAATACTGCATCAGACTACTAATTTCCCAAAAGATATAGACATTAATCTCCATGTATGGAAAAGAAGTGACTAATCTCAATGTAGGTAACAGATGAAATGAAAAAAGTCCACTTAAAGGTTTTTTTTTTCTTTTTCTAATGGTCGCATAAAACTCTCCCAAAAAAATAATTCAAGTAATTAAAAAGATCAATGTAGTCTTGGGATACCAGAAATGAGATCTAGACCAAGTTGTAGACGGATAAGCTGGACTACCAATGCCATGCATTATTCTTGCAACAGCACGGGGGGTAAATTTGATGTGGGAGTTACTCTGCAGGAAAACCTGTATGCCGAAAAAGAGCAATGTCCTAAGATTACCAAAACGTGAGTTGCATTAATAAGAGAATCAGGTCCACAGAGTCCTTACCTTTATATCTGCTCGCAAAAATGGGCTGCATGTGGAAGGACACATCTGTTAGTATGTGCGGTACTAAAATATTGTCAAACATATCTATTATTATAGTGACTAATCTCTTTTACTACACTGTAAGCATGCTTAAAAATGAAAGAGTTTTACCACTCAATCGCATTCTTCGGATTAATTATCGAACATATTGATCAACTTGAATATACATTTTTATTGCATCAGAACTGTCCGATATTGCTTTTTGCAATAGTTTGCCTTAATGAATAAAATAAATATTTTTTCCTACCTGTTTTGTCCCAAGATATTAGGTTTATCGTATACAACATCTTCCTTAAAGTAATCCAAAATCTTCTTTTGCAAGCATGTTGTCTGATGGGTACCATGGCATCCATTCATCTTCTCGCCGTCATGAACTGCCGAGAGTGCAGCACTAAACATTGCGTCCAACTTTTGTACCTGAATTCGGCAATTTGAGGAAAATCGTATACATAAGTAAAAGCTCAATACCTCAAGAATGATCCGGATTACCAGTATTATTTAGATTGGACATCGCTTCTAAGATCTAGCTGCCTATATAGCTTCATTTAATATCTAAAACATGGATCACAAAGGTAGATTTGATGCACGGTTGTTAAGGAGTTCAGAAAACATTGCTTATGCTGAGTAATCAAAGACATTGTTAAGACAGTGGAATAAAAGAAATCACCTTACAATGTTCAACATCTGATAGCCATCTCGTAAGAAGCTGCGAGAGAGAACAGAAATCTCCAGGGACTTCAACAATGGAATAACAATAAGCTGGATCCTTAAGATCATATGTTATTTCTCCTTTCGACTGTAAAATTCCGAGAAAAAAGAATAAACATCTCACAAACTAACCTTACAAACAATACCATAACCTTTTTCTGTAGCACAATATAGAAAAATAATAACAGTTTCCCACAAAGTTTATTCTTTCTTGGTCAAATGTCTCGTCCCTGAGCTAAACTAATAGCAAGAACTTTCCCTTTACTGAATGCCTGGGATGAACTAACTTCCTTCAAGTATGGGGAAGCACTAGTGTCTAGATAGTCTCCCTTCTTTATATCATAAAAAAGGAAAAAATAAATTTGCTTTTTTATAGAGAAAGTTGAAAATACAAATAAGAGCCAGACAACCATTTCAAAATAATTTGTCAAACTACAAGCCACGCAAAAAAAAAACCCAAGATTTGGCTGTTGAGGGATATGAAATATCCCAACCTTGATATCAGTATCCAATCACGTCTCTATCTGGTTGTTACTTTTATATGTATAATATAAAGAGTCTCCACCTTTCTATTGATAAATACAGGTCCAATTTCAGGTTATTGGAACAACTGAGAGATAATACGAATATTATTACTCTTCAAACCTTTAGATTCTGCAGATGATTTGATAGGCTGGTAGTTGTAACGCCAATGCTATTTGCCACAGCAGGTATGTCAAACACATACTGCCCATATTTAATTTCAGACCTGAAATATAATCGAGCAACCCACAATAAAAATTTCTCATCCAAAAGTGACACAAGCTTTAAACACTCAGAATCAGAATGAGGCTCACTTTTTCATAATGGCTGAAACAACAATATCCTTGTCAGCAAGCAGCGTTGGAGAAGTCTGTTCAAACATTTAAAGTATCAATACTGCATGCGAGAACAGAACATAAGAGACAACTTTCAAGATTAATGGACATAATTTCTTTCCCAGAGATGTAAATAATGAGACTGTTCAAACTATAAGATTAATGAGACTGAAATTTGGTTTCTAAAAAATTGAGCCCATGCAGATGAACTATTTTTTGAAATCTAAAACTGGTGAGGTTCAAATGTTTTGGATTTGATTGACAGCTTCATTCGTCTTGTATGATATTCCAATGCAACAAAGGTTGCTGTTGAAAAGTATTGAATTATCCACCAATACAAAAACCCTTACACCACTTCTGGGAGCGAATGAAAATCCAGAATAATTATAAAAAATTCAACGGATAGTGCAACTAGCCTTGTAGAAATTCAAAGTGCAAGTCACATTTAGTGGTGGAAGTAGACGCAAGTACTGCACTTCTCCCAACTCCAACTGCGTTAAAAGAGTGAGCATCACCTGCAAGGTCATAGATCAACAGTACAAAAGATAAAATTATGCTGTAGGCAGTTGATAATACAAAAAATTTTCACAGCAAAGCTAACCAACAATGATTTCAAGTACATGAAACTGAACAGATAAAATCTGATGCAGCATTGGAATTCAGAAAAAGAAACCTCTTCTTTCATATCGAACTTGCAGGATGCAGATTCTCTGATTATTGAATGAACTTTTCTACTCGAATTCAGCTCTGTCTTGAAGACTTCACAAAGGAACTTGTTCACTGCATATTCCTCTACTCCATCACTGAGAAAGTAATTCTACAGATAGTTTCCACTTCTTTGTATCATAGAATAATGTTTCTGATAGAGATTATATATAGCCAACCTGTAAATAAGACTTCGAAGCTTGAAATATATCAAATCATCAAAAAGAAGATGACAGTATGACAGCCGTCCATCCCGTCCTGCACGTCCAATCTCCTATGGGAAACAAGTAATATTTTTCAATAACTGACTGTAATGCAAATAACACCTTTTCTAACACAAGGCTATTCTGAATCACCTGAACATACTCTTCCAAACTTTCTGGAAGGCTAAAATGAATTACCTGAAACAGATCAAATTAGTTAGTTTGGAATGTATTTCCTTAAGATAGTGATGGTATGAGCAGATTGAACATTATAATCATGGTATAATGAACGGTTTATAAGTCATCAATTACTACTAGCAGTGATCAGTTGGGAGTCAAAGCACACAAAGTTTCAAAATCAAACTGGATTAAATTACTAGAGTAACAAAATTAATAGTTACATGAACAGAAAAAACATGCATACAAATAGGACCATGTTTCTTACAGCTCCAACATCTCTTTTGTCAAGTCCCATGCCAAATGCCACAGTTGCAACAACCTTAAAAAAAAATACAAAATTCAGATTATTAGCAAATGCTGCTCTGCATGGAGGGATGAGGAGCAAGGAAAGTATCTTTCTCACCACTCTGATTTTATTAGAAAAAAATAACTTTTGTATATCATAACGATCCTTAGAAGGCAAGGCACCGTGGTAGCTCTGCAAAGCATTCAAATTCAACTTGTCACTTCCCTAATTAGAATCAAAGATAGAGATTATTAAGATAGACAACTGAAAGCGTAGACACTAACCTTTGCACAGATATTATTGTCGCACAAGTATCTGCTTATAGTGTTAGTTTCAGACTGCAAACAACAGAAACTACAAATTACCACCACAAATTTACAGTCTATTTAAGCTGCCCCACTACCACTTAATAAATATTTTAGTGAATATGTCTAATTGCAACTTTGGACATTTCATGAAAGAAATACCAGTTGAGATGCATAAAATGCAAAGTTTACCTGAAATTTGCAGTATATAATAATGCTCTTGACTTCCATAAAGGGAGAAGACTTTATCAGCATCAATAGATCTTTCATTCTGCAAAGTTTAAGGCATCAAGAACAATTTTCAATAATCAAAACTCAAGAAAAGGAGGAAAAATAGAGCTGCTATCCACTCGCCTATTTCCACTCAAAGATACTGATATTTGTAGATTGTCCCTCGGTTGGGATTTTTGAATGAGATTCGTCAAAGGAATCTCTAGGGCAGACATAACAGAGTTCAAAGTTGAGGCTGTGGCTGTTGCAGTCATAGCAAGAATGCATCTAAGATTGAGCCTGGAACGTAGTAAAGTTGCTCGCAGCCTCATGTATGAAGGCCGAAAATTATGTGACCTACAAATATGATAACAACACCAATATCTATCAACAAGAATAAAAAGAATATCAAATGCAATCAAAGCAGAAGTTTATAATGAAGAATAGTGTACATACAATTTCCAAAAGGAAAATAACATAAAAAAAACAATGCGGAGATGCATAGCAACCCACCATTCAGAAATACAATGAGCTTCGTCAACCACAAGTAAAGAAATCAAACTAGAAGATAAGCTTGATATAAACTCTGCATTCAAAAACCTCTCTGGTGAAACGAAAAGCACCTGACATATAAATACCAGAATTTTAGCCCCAGGATGATGCAAGAATGAATGAATAGACAGTACTGCGAAAAGCAAATGAAATCATGATATAGAGCAAGAAAATGTATCCCAAATGCAACACGAACATTTAGCTTTATCCAGTTAATTGTTCTGATTACAGAGGCTTATGAAACGGACAACAGCTTTGCAGTAAACTGACCTTTATGCTCCCTTTTTGCAATAAATTGAGTGTCATAGCTGCCTCTTCAGGTGTCTAAAGTTAAGGAAACTACATTAGACCACAAACTAAAGAATACAATCAAGTGAATGCAAAGGAGAGCATGAACTAGCCTGATTGCTACTTAAAAAACCGCCCTGAATTGCAGGAGGCAGCTGTTTCAACTGATCAATCATCAATGACACCAATGGGCTCACAACAAGCGTAATCCCTGGTAAAATTAGCGCAGGTATCTGATAACAAATGGATTTCCCAGCTCCTGTAGGCAAAACCAGCATTGTGGACTTTCCCTCCAGCACCATCTTGATTGCTTCCAGCTGTCCATCCCGGAACGAATCGTAACCATACATCACATTCAACAACCTTACCAAGTTCCCATCAGAAACAGCATGCCTAACGGCCTCCACTGCCCCCTGAACAACCTCAAAACCCTCCCTGTGGTTCTGCTCTGAGCTAATTTCTGCCAATAAACTTTTTGCCTCCGCCTCATCCTCGCATTTCCCTTCCCCTCTCTGCTTAGTTTTCCTATAAGATCTTCCATAACTCTTCCCATAAGTACTTTTTCGGTTAGTGAACTTGCGACGGTTGCCTCTGTTACTCAGGTTCAGCTTCACAAAGTTGCCTTCGGTTCCGTTGCATTTACGCAACTTTACCGGAGGCGAAGGCTCTTTTGCTCCAATTAGATTGGGAAGCTTAAGTTTCTTTGGCAGGACCTGAGGAGGATTCGCTGCATCACCAGATGTCGATGGCTTTTCACGGAGGCGGTTCTCGAGGTCATCTGCAGAGAAATCTGCGAAGGATGCAATGTTGTTAAAGAATCCGGCGCGGAGAACATCCGGGAGCGAGGAAGACGGATGGCAGGCTTGGCGAGAGAGAATGCGGAATTTCAATGGTGAATTGGAGAGAGGATTGGGACTGGGAGGTTGATTGTTTAGAGAAGGGGTTGGACTTGGAGGCGGTTTGGTTTTAGGGTTAGCCGGTGCTGGTGGTTTTTGAGGTTTTCGTTTGGAGGAAGGTTTTCTAATCTTAGCCTTGGGTTTGTGCGAGGGAAGTAAGCTTGGTAGAAGCGCTGTAGATGGTACTGGAGGCGGATTGGGACTTCTGGGAGGAGTTGCAGAGACGTGGGAACCATCGGAATCGGGATCAGATTCCATCGATAGACAGATGGTACGGCGGAACTTGAAACACACTTATTGTAAATAGTATCGTTGTATGGGCACCCTCATTTTCCCGCCAAATTGTTTGCAATTCTTGCTAATTTTTCCGGGCTTCTTTGGGTGTCGGCGGACGACATGTCATTCTCTTGATCGTGATGCAGGTCACAGTTTTACGGTAGAATTAGCCAATAGACGACGTCAAATTAAGGAATCAAATGCCAACGTAGGACTTCCTCCCACTATCCTCTTCGGCTTTACACATTGTTCAGCTTCCAAGAGCGTTTGCCATAACACCATAATGGGGTCAATGTGGTCATGGAATATAGGAGAAATGCAATGAGGCTAAATAAACTATATTTTGCACAATCATTAAAAAAATATGAATCATTGGGTTTAATTCACGCTTTTCTCTAACATAAGACTAGGAACCAAATTAAAATAAGTAACAAGAATGCGGCAAGTGGAGCAGAGCAACCACAAACCTCCAGTGCCACGCTAATATCAGCCTAAAGACAACAAAAGTTTTACAATTGTGACACCACCAAACAGTGCTTCTTACAAATAAATCGGAAGTCAGAACCAACAGGAAAAAAAATCGGCAATCACTAAAGCAACCTTGAAAGACAAAGCTATCAGCATTAAAAGCCGAAGGAGCATCATCTCGATGGGAAGTAAGGCATAGCAGAGTCATCGGTGGGCACCCTTGCTATTCATGGATGAAAGGCTTTCACATTATCGTGCAATTGCACTTGGATTCGAGCTTCGGAGGTTTCATACTGTCCTCTTTTGGAAGCCCAACATTGCGTACCATTGTTTCGTCAACATTCTCATCATTCTCTGTATTGCTAGAAGGTGATTTTACATTTGTTTCTACTCGCCTCCGCCTGACTTTCATGGATTTTGATGCCCGCTTCCCGGTAGTTCTTCCATGTTGATCCTTTCTGTCTGCGATGGATTTTCCCAGAATCGTAACCGTTGGCCTAGAAGCTTCTAATGGGCTTGGACTTTCTTTTTCGATGGCAATCGTTGCAGCTTGGTAGGCAATATCCTGGACAATGGAGCTACAAAAAAGTATTGTGTCCGTTGCTTCTTCAAGAGTAAGGCTTTTTGCTTTGCTTCTACCTTGACACTCTACCATTACTGTTGTCTCCTCTGTAAGAAGCAAAATACTGTCAGATTTCCTACTAAAAAAATTCAAATCTCAAAGCATATATTAGCACTTAAGCACGTTTTGCACCATGCAAAAACTAAACATCAATTTGCAAGCCTGAAAAAAAATCACACATTACAATAATGTTTTTTTTCAACCAGTGTGCAACTTAATTGTTCTCAGTGGGAAATTAAACATTCAAGAGAAAAAGTTCTGCGGGCACTCTACGCTAATAAAAGAATTCCATTCTTGTTCAACAAGATATATTACAAATCAAACCCGCTACCAAAACAGAGATCTATTAAACATACCTGTTACGTTATTATGATCTGATAAATTGTGCTCAGACACAGAAGCAGCCAGCTCCTCTGGTTGTGTAAGTACTGAAGAATCCTGAAATTCAACTATTGAGCTCTTTGAATTTGTAGATGCATCATCCTTCTCCAGCCCATTATTATGACTAGTAGAGAGAACTTTATCACCATCTAATTCATCCAGACTAGAGTTCTGCAAGGGCTCTTCTGCTTCAACAAGGATATCAGGAGGACTATCTGATTTTTCTCTATCACTGGCACTCCTAATATTGTTTGCCAAATCTTGTTTATTTTCATTTGAAGAGAAGTTGTCATGATTTAACATGACTGTTTTTTCCTCCAACCGAATATCAATATCATGACATAAATAGGAGGTAGAAGAATCCGCTGTTCCACAAACTTCATTCCCCTCAGGTGAGTATTCATTAGGAACTGCAATACCAGTAGAGGCTGCATCAGAAGATATGCCTGTTTCCTCTACTCCATCATACTGTGTATTAAAACCAAAATCATTAATGTTATGTTCTGGCGAGCTTGTTGCAGGACCTAAAGCTTGGTGTGCGTCATTTAAACTTGTGGATGAAGATGATCCAGTGCGCTGGAGTCTTGTGTTTTGGTCATGTCTACAGTTCTCCAAGTCAGATTTCTTATCACTTAACTGCCTTTGGACACGAGTTTCTACTGGTCTAGCTGAGCCAAGATCAACAGAAGATGAGGCAGAGGTATTATTACCATATCCCATTGAGCTTCTTGAACTGTTGACACTGTATCTTGTGTAAGACAGATCATCATAAGTCATGGTAGAAGCAACAAAAGTCCTACCTTGGACGACAGGCCCTTTGCTGCTGCTTGACCTCTTAAGCAGTAAAGAAATACCGGCACCTTCTGAAATGCCAGCCTTTAGACTTGGGTGGTCATCAGAACGCAGCAGTTGGAGTCCCTTGGTTTCGTCGGTTAGGTTTTGAACAATATGTGTCTGTCCTCTTTCGTGCTGGCTGATCCTTTGATCGACTTTCCCCACCACTGACTGACTTTGCTTAACCCTATCTTCATGAGAGGAATCTCCAGCCTCAATCATGGGAGCTTGTGACAATGGTTCAGGTGCATCTGCCTGCTGATCTGCCTCATCAGCTAGTCTTTTTTCAGTTTCGTAAATCATTGAAGATGAATCTGGAAGGATTTCAACAGGTACTACACTTGTCTCAGGAGTTGCAGTAACCACAACAGGGTCATACTTAATACAATCAGGACAAAGATTGAGATACTTTTCCTCTGTTTCGATGGCATGATACATGGAGCCACATTTAGAACAAACTTTTGTATTTTCTAGACTATCCACTTCTGCAAAGTCAGTTTCAACAAATACAGTATTAGAAGCAGAACTCATTTCCAAATCAGCATCCTGGTGGGAGATCTCTTCAGATTCATTAGGCTCGTGTGCAACTGTAGCATCTCTGTCAAACTCAGCAACCCGAATTTGAAGCATGTCATTTTCTCTGTCATTCCCAAAGTCTGCCCTAAATGCATCCCCTTTGTCAAAGGCAAATACTTCTTCCTGGACATCAGGGAATGTCTTTCCACTTTCAGTTCCAGTATCAGGTGTGGCACTGATACCCTGATCTGAACTTGCATTACTGCTTGTTGTAATTGATGAATTCCGAGACATCATAGCACGATGAGCAGAACTTGCTTTGCCAACAAAGGTAGAGCTTGGAACACTAGATAAGAGTGGTCTGAACATGTTCTGGGGACTCTTCCGACGATCCTACAACATTTTAATCAAGATTGAGAATCTACGAATTAATATTTTCAAAAGAGTTTCTGATTCAAAATAAAGCATGGGCTGCAAAAAAAGGCTAGAGCTGCAAAAAAAAGCTAAGGCTGCAAAAAAATTACTAGATCTGTTTTTCATTGTATTATGCAGAAGAAGCATTCAGAGCTGGAGATAATTATATTAGAGAACATGTTTAGGCTCAAATAAACAGCCCGGTAGATGTATAACTATACCATAATTGGAAAGACAAGAACTAACGATTCCAAACTTCAGAGACCAAAAGTTTTATCCTTTCAATAATGTGTAAATTATCAAGTAAAAAGCTTTAGATCCAAAGTCAAGTCGAAAGCTTCAGATACACACCAGATTTTTATACTAATCTGTTGCAATCAAGCATAAAGCCATAATCATTCAGAATTGCAGTTAAGAAATATACTAGTAAGCAATAGTAAAAAGGAAATGCATATTCACAATTTCAAGCATGCAAGTAAATGTATCCAGAAATAATTATTAATTAGAATATAAACATTAAATAACTACTGAAAATATCATTTATAGCATTGGAAATTGGGTTTTCAAAAGAAAAGAATATGCTTATTACTTGTTAGCATATGGAGTCATGAGGTTAACTTAAAAGGAACAAAGATTTCATATCTGGTAATTTTATGCTGTACAGAATACATGATGTTAGGACCAATTTTGGCTTATATTGAAGAGTTACTTTCTCAGTATCAGTAGGAAACTCTTCGGAAATCTGTTCTACTTTGTCTACTATTTGGTGTTTGTGGATGGAAAGACACTAGAGAATTATGGTGATTCTGCGTGAGCACATAGGATTGGATTATTATTCTTGGCGTTCCATTTAGGAGGTTTTGCCAAGAGATCAAAAATTCATTCTCATTTCATTACACCTAGTATGGTAGTTTCGACTTTTGGTTTTGTCGAGCTTTGGAAGATACCTTTATGCATGTTCTTATATGTTCTTTCATTGATAAAGATAACAAATTTTCATTTTCACAGATCTACTGCAGAGGAATGTGTATAAATAAAGGAGACAGTAATATACCACTTGGTGAAGAGCAGAATCAAATGATCTTTTCGGTGCAGAAGATGGAGAGATTATCCTCCCTGATTTCTTGTTTAATGCCGGAGCTCTATTACTTGAAAATGGACTGGTTCTCTTTGAAGTTAAGCGGTCTAAGCTACCCACATGAACAGATTGCAGAGAATCCACATCATCATCACCTGATGATGCCACCGAACATTTACTGTGGGAGCTAATCCTGTCGCGTTCTTGACTATGTGATGAACTGGCACTTCTAGAAGCAGTTGGAGACATTGATTGTCTGCCAAATTTGTCTCTACCATTTCTGGATGCCGGTGAAGAACCCCTTACATATGATGCAGGCCGATCAGCTAGCGAAGTACGAAGATTTGGTGGTGCTTCAGAGGAGAAACCAGGGATATTTGATTGCCACGCCCTTATTTTAGGTGATGCAGAATTCCCTCTACTCATCCTAACTGGGGAAGATCCCCTTGCTGCTGACCCAGGGCTAATAATCCTTGAAGTAGGTGTGGAAGACCTTGGAGGAGGAGTTGAGGATTTATTTGGTGGAGGAGATGGTCTACGTGATGGAGTAGCTGGACGTTCACTAGCAGTTTGACTAGAATGGGGTGATAGCGACAGCCTTCCCCTCGACTGGAATGTACTGCTACCAGACCGAGGAGATGGGCTCAAGCGATTTGGACTGGCACTTCCCCTACTGCTTCTATTGCTCTTCTCCATCTGTATGCATAAGCATACAAACATCTCATTTGCAGATCATCAAGGAAAAATTGCAATTTCAACTAATAAATTTCAGTGGCGTATAAGCAGCCATAATTCTATTTCATAGAAATTATTGACAGCATACCGTGGAGGACCTGGATATGGTAATAGGTTGGCTTCGAGGCCTGCCTCTAGAAGCAACATTAGCCGGTGGCGGCTCATCATCCAGGGAACGAAAAAGAGGAGTATCAGGAGGAGTTAACAACCTACCAAATAAATAGCACCACAAAAGCATCACCAATACAGAAAAATCACCAATAGCAGCTGATTCGCATGAAACTTGGGGGATAAGATGAAATGTTATCTTAGTGGAATTGGAAGCATCCAGCTCATATTTTGTGAAAGATAAATTAACTGGCCAATGATAGTTTGCACTATCAACCAACATAACCTGCCACACTAAACAAGGAAGGAAAGCAAAAAGAGCTTAACTTACATAATTCTTTTTGTCTACGTACTTTTGACCAAAAGATTTTTTAAGATGTCATATAAAGAAATTGACAGAAAGTTTGAGTAAAGGCATAAAACAAAGAGAAAAAAAGTCTTACCAGTCATAGTCATTTTTCTCCCCTTCTGCATTAAGCAGTTCGCTGCTCTCTCCTCGAGCAGGAATAGAGATCCCTAGCTTCAAATCAGAAAAGTACCTCAACTTTGAAGCTGCCCACAACAAAAAAATTTTTAAAAAAAAAAGAAAAGAAAAGGAAACACCACAGTAGAAAATCAGCATTCAACATTGCACAGAAGCCAAACGGAGCTGGAATTTAGGTATGTAAAATTACCGAATGAGTCATCAAAGTCGTCGGACGACTTGAGCAAGAAATTCTCCCTTTCTCTGTTCTGCATTTCATTGAACAAAGCAAGATCATCATCCTTCTCCTTGAACAGCAACCCACCTTCCAGACTCCTCCCTCGTTTGTGATTATCCGCTCGCCGGTCTCTCCCAGGAGAATATCTCAATGCCGGAGAAGGAGGCATCGCCGAAACAAATAAATAACCTTCCAAAAAACAACTACTTCAACCTGTCCAATCTCCCATAATTTAGCATCCAAGTACATCAATCAAAAAATGCCACATAAATACACCTCATTTCCTAACAATGAAGCTGGAATCCTTGAATCAAAGTGTGATTTTCACGGGTTTCATCCACTTAACCATCTTATCAACCCAAAATCCCTCGGTAAATCTGACAACGAACAACGTTAAACAAGCAGAGTGACCGAATTTAATTCCTCCGAACCCTAGATTTCCACCCAGTAATGATCCCAAAACGACAAAAGAAGCTCAAATTCTCAACCTCCAGTAACTGTTTAAGACTTTCCCGGAAGCTCAAACAACGGAGCAAAAACTCACCATTTTGCGAGTAATACCAAAAGCAGCATCGGCAGCATAGCAGGAGCAAGAGCTTGACTTAGCATAAGAAACTTACTTGAAGTCAAAACCAGTCTACGAAAATCTCGTTGAAAGCAAGAGAAAGATCTCCAATCGGGGGAGATAATGCCAAACTGTAACGCGAAGAACGTTCTGTAACTCACTCGGATCTACCGCATTAATTGCAGCCGGTGGATGTAAAAAGGAAAAAAATAAACAATAAACAATAAACAATAAGATTGCGTGTAGCAGGTCGTACAGAAGGACCCGGCCACTGATTGACTGCCTCTCCTTCTCCTCCGAGAAAATGAGAGCAAACGTTACGAATAAACTTTGCTTGCTTCCTTTGTTGTTTCTGCTTAGATTTGCTTCTCACTGATCTTTCCTCTCTCTCTTCTTTTTCCTCTATGTCAGTCGTCGTTGGTTCCCCCTCTCTCTCTCTCCTTCCGTTCTGCGATATTTTTTCTCGTCTTTATATTTATTGCATAAATCGTAGAATTTCTAATTATTCTTCTCTTAAAAACACTTATTCTCTTAATTATCTATTTTTAAAGACAATTCTCCCGCGGAGTACAAATACTCTTCTCTAACAAACACAGCATATAACGACCACGGAAGAAAGATTCCATTTTAAGTTCCGGCTCCGTAATGATAATCCAACACCGGACAGGTTAATGCCTTATTGGGCTTCTTCAATTACACCGGAAATTACCGGTTTCCAACTGTAAATGTAAAGTGTGTCTTTTACGTGACGCATTGCGAGAGAGAAGTACCATCCCATCTCTAACAGTACACGTGATCTTTCGGTGTGTGCTATGGTTGGCTGTGACAGTCACTTTAAAGTTGAACCTTCCCTCTCTTCCCAACCTTTTCAATGAAAATCGGAGCATGTTAACTATATTATATTATTAAATATTATAGTTTATATTAGCATTCCTGAACCGATTAATTTTACAATCAATTCTAATTATCCTTTTATTATCATAATATGTTAATAATTATTTTTAATTCTAATTCTAATTCTTTAATAGGTGAGCCCCATATTCAATTTATGACAGCTGATACTGTTCGATGGGGCAAAACGTTTAATTGATGCATTAATGGAGATCTATCTCATAATGTCATCATTCCTAAGATAAGGTTCGCTCAGTCCGCCTCGCCATTATTGAAATTGAATGAAAAATAATCGAAATTCAAAATTTTCTATACAAAACGGCGCCGTTAAGTATAAAATATGACCAGAACAAAGAAATCAGGAGAGAAATCATACCTCACCCAGGACGGGAAAGGATAAGAAAGGACAGGGAAGCGAAGCAAAGCAAAGCAAAGCAAAGATGCTGAAGGCAGCAGCTTTCCTGGCCATGCATTGCGTACTGTTCAAGGCGAACAAGTATTGTCTACGGTGAGTGGTGTGCTATGTGAATAATTAAAATGATATGTTGCTGTTGGATCGCTAACCCATCAATTAGAGAAAGAGTAAAGATTGCTTAGGAGTCGGTATCAGCATCTAATCCGATGATTAAAAAAAATTCATGTTCGTTTCTTTCTATGCGTTGTGACGTTGGATTCGTTGATTAAATGCAATGGATATTTTAATTAGTTAATTGATTAACGCTTAAACTTTAAATCCAAATAAAGTTGATGGTGAAGTCTTACTTTAAAAAAATATGAGTGATGGCCAAGAGTAACTCTCTACTCAACTACCACAATGCTTCCAGACTTCGATACCCAAATCTGGAGCTGGAGGCTGGTTTTAACCTTTCGACCACTTTTTCTACTTTCTGGCACCGCACGTGAGCCCATGGGTTTCTGGTGAAGGTCAAGCACATATGACGGTGGATACCAATGAAAAGTCTTATCAATTACAGCCTGCTAAGTTGTTCACTGGCAGTCAAAACTCAGAAGCTCTTTCCCGTGGTTATTAACACATTAAATAACCGTGAAACCATGTCGTTTCTTTTCCATGATGGACCGCCTCACAACCATCTGAAAATTGTTTACAGAATAATGTACATACTCTAAATCTCCTAATGATGGGTTGGGTTTCAATGCGTTCGCCTTGTGGGTTTCATTATCCAAATAAGAACGCCCGAGTGTTGGATTTGAGCCCAAGACATTTTATACGTTATGGTTTTACTTTAAAATTCTAAAATTCAATATTTTAAATAAATTTTTAAAAATCAATATTTTGAGGAAAAAATTAAAATAAGAAAAATTTAGAGGGGAGATAAGCCATACTACATATCAAAATAAAAAACACGTAAGCAAAATTTAGGGAGATAAACCACCGTCATAAACTTTTTCATATAAATACATAGGATTGGTCTCAATAGCACATACAGAACTCAGCCTTCCTTCTTTTTTCCACAAACGATGGAATATTATTCATTCAAACCAAACCAAATCTTGAGTATCAATATTCAGATCGTGAATCTTTGGTCAGTAAAGTTCAGTACTTGTTTTCATTTTCTCTTTGTTATTCTATAATACTGGTAAATTAACAATATCATCTAGACCAATTTCATGGTCATACAATTTTTATGCAAGGTTCTGATCAATCTCAGGAAAAATGAAAACAAAAAGATTTAGGGTATGTTTATATGTACAATTTTAAGATGATGGAGATCGAAGTCTTAAAAATTAAAATCTAATAAAAGAAAAGCTAGTTTCTTATGATCATTGATTAAATAATATAATCCTTAGTGTCGTGGTTCTTACAACTGTGTATTTGTTATGAATATCAAAGGTTTAGAAATTAAAGAGACAAAAAACTTTATTGTTCTATTCAATTGTGTAATGAATATTTTGTAACTACAATATACTTCATCTCTCAATGCCTCTTCATATACCCTATCATGTTATCTATAAATAGGATGTAACATTATTTGTTTTGTACACACTTGCTTGAGTACTTGATAAAGATATTATATTCCCTATATTGTTCTTAGTTTTTTATATTGTTCGTCTCTTCTCAAATTCTTATATTTCTATTGTTATTCTCTCTTAAAAGGTTATATTATTTATATTAAATTTCTTCTCAATTCTTCTTATTTTATATTGTATAACACGTTATCAGTACGATACTCTTAAAACAAAAAGAGAACCAAGAGTCTTACAAGAATTCTTCACAAACAACAAACAAGAATCTTAGTTTCTACAAAGGTATATTTGGGTGAGTATATTTTTATAATTATTTAGATATACTCATATTGTAATATTATTGTTTCATATTGCATATTCTTAATTTTTTTTCTATATTTTTTTGGAAATTTAAGTTCATGATTGTTTTATTTGTTTAAATACATGTTATATTAAAAAATAATTTATGTCAATTTTATAACATAATCACAACTTTAATACAATCTTAAAAGAAATAAATAATAAAATCTAAATTTATAATATTATATAATCATAATATTACTAAATATTATTCTTGTAGATTATTTCTTATGTTTAAATTAGAAATTTATTTCTCATTTTATTATGTGATTAATTTTATGTATTTTTAATATTTTATAGTTTTACAATAGAAAATATTGCAAAGCTTGAGTTTGATGCTCTTGAAATTACTGGAAAAATTATTTATCATGGATATTGGATGCTAAAATTCATTTGGATGCCAAGAGCTTGGACACACAATCAAAATACCCAATGAAGCATCAAATTAAGACAATGCAAAAAAGCTATGATTTTTCTTTGCCATCATCCCCATGAAGGATAAAATCCGAATATCTTACAATAAAAGATCCTGCAGATCTTTGAAAAATTTTAAACGAAAGGTATGATCACCAGAAAACAGTGATACTCCCAAAAGCTCGTTATGATTAGATACATCTTCATTTATAAAATTTTAAATCTGTGAGTGAATATAATTCGGCATTATTTAAAATCAGCTCATAATTAAAATTATGTGGAGAAAATATCACTGATGTTGATATGCTTGAAAAAATATTCTCTACTTTTCATGCTTCAAATGTGCTTTTACGACAGCAATATTGTGAAAAAGGTTTCACAAAATATTCTGAGTTGATTTCATACCTTCTGGTGGCTGAACAAAACAATGAGTTGTTGATGAGAAATCATGAATCTCGTCCTACTGGTTCTGCTCCATTCTCTGAAGTGAATGTGATGTTATCTCATAACTATAGTCGTGGTCGTAGTCGAGGCCGCAGACGAGGATGAGGATGAGGTTATAATAAATTTCATCATGGTGGTGGTCAATCAAGTAAATTTATCTTCCAAAATCAGAAAGTCGTAAAGGATGAAGAACTTGGAAAAATAATGTGTGACATAAAGAAAAAAATTACAATTGGTGACTGTCATCGATGGGGAATGCAAGGTCATTGGCAAAGTACTTGTCGTACACCAAAATATTTTGCCAACCTATATCAAGAATCTTTGAAGTCTAAAGTCAAGAATGTAGAGACAAATTTTGTCCAAGATGATTTCACTGAATTTGCTAATGGCCTTGAGGATATAATGCACTTGGATGTTTCTGATTTTCTTAATGATTCAAATGATGAAAGTGTAAAAAATCAAGAATAATTTTAAATTTATAACTATGCAAATTTCAATCACGTTTCTCTTGTTTTATTATAATAAAAATCTATTTATTTTGTTTATTTATTCACCTTTTCTTTTTATATTTTAATTTATTTTATTATATTTTCTTATTAATTTTATATATTCAGTGAAGAGAATGGATATTGGCTGGATATATCTAAGATAAACGCCAAGAAAATATGTTTGGTTGACAGTGCCACAACGCATATAATATTGAGAGATAAGAGATATTTCTCTTACTTGGATAATAGAAAAACCAATGTATATACAATAAGTGGTAGTACAAGATTGATTGAGGGTTTCGGAAGAGCAAATATCTTCCTATATGTTGTAACCAAAATAATGATAAAAGATACATTAGACTCTTCTAAGTCTCAAAGAAACTTGTTAAGTTTCAAAGATATTCGTTTGAATGGATATCATATTGAGACAATAAATGAAGAAAGTATTGGGTATCTTTGCATAACTTCTATAATATTCAGCTCAAAAAAAACATAATAAAGCAATCTACATTTATGACATTATTCTTGTGAGTCATGGAGATCTACAAAAATAACAATACATAAAATATCTTTCTAGTTGCAAGTTAATATGTTGCCAGAAGGAGGAACGCAGAAAAAAAGTAAAATAAATTATTCGTTGTATGTGGATTAACAATGTTATTTCAAGTATTGGAATAAATTATCAAACTTAGAACTTGATATAAGGTGTATGATATGGAGTTTTGAAAACTATGTCTCAAATCACCAAACTCAAACCAATATCTAGCCACCAACACATTGGAAGTTGGATCTATCTTGTCCTTCCTCTCCTTATTCTTTTCTTTTATAGGTAAGCAATCAATCAATGATGATGCATGCTCTAAAGAAATATGTCATAAAATATAAAAACACAAAATTCAAGCATATCCTCAAAGATTTATTGATATAAAATCCTTCTTCGTTTGGTTTTGAATTCTTTAACCCACCTGACTAATACTAAAGGGATATGTAAAGGGATCACCATAACAGTAAATAATAAATATGATATTCAATATGTGACATTGAGAGGATTTTCAATCATATTTTGGATGATCAACCACAAGATCAGAAATTTTTAAATATGTTGCAAGGAATATGAAAATCCTAAAGCTTTATTTAGACAATGAATAATTGAATTTTTCTATAAAAGAAAAACTAAATTAAGACTCAATTTTCATAAAAGAAGAGGTCAAATAAAGTATATCGAAACAGTCTATATTTATGAAATTATCCTTATATGTCATAGAGGTCAACGAAATAGCAAGGCATAAAATTTTTTTCCAATTGCAAGTTGTTATGTTACTAAAAGGAAGAGTGCAAAAACAAAGTAAGACGAGTTATCTAGAGTATGTTGATAAATAATGTTATTTTAGTTGTTGTTGTTGTTGGAACATATTGGACAAAGAATAAATAAAGATATTACAACTTCAAGATTATAGCAAGGCGTAAGTCATGGAGTTTTAATAATATAGATTATTACAGTTTATGTGATAGTTGTTTATGGAGCATATTAACTAATAAAATAATCATTTCAGCTATGGTGTTTGAACATAAAGACTAGATGAAATTTCCTAGATATACCACATAGTACATAACTGCTTTAGATGCATTTATTGATAAAATATTTGCTGAAACTGCTAAACAAACATTACATCATGTCCATGTAAGGAGTGTGTTTTGCTTTTGATATCATTGAAATACTATATATGATCATCTTGTTAAGGTGGATTTATCCTATGATATAATTATTGATATTTCGGCAATGAAAATGTTCATGATGAAGTTAAAAAAGATAATGATGGTATAAATTACTACACAACACATTCAGAGACATAATAACATAATTAGATTGAGCAACAGGGAATGACAGAAGGTGTAAACAAAAAGAGTAATATTTTTACTAAAAAGATATTCTAACTTCGAGTTTTGTTAATGTGGACTATTATATTAGTGATTTTCCGGCATACACAATGTTTTATAGTTGGGTTTGTAAGGAAAAATATGCATGTCCTATATTTCATTATGAAATTTGCTCTCAATATTGAAAGCATAGTCAAAAGACTTGTTACATAAATCATATAAGATTTTTTAATACAAATTATTGATGGAAATATGATAAGAGATTATTCAATAATCAAGAAGAATAATCAATTGCATCAGCTTCTTTATCGAGTTCTGACATAGTTAATTTTTTGTTTGTTTTTGAAAGTTTATTTGGTAAATTATGAAAATAAAAAAATAACAGTAATAACCCGTGGAGTAAGAGATTATTTTTTTGAACTACCATGTTGGCAATTTAACAAATATTGTCACAATTTAGATGTTATGCATATTAAGAAGAATAATGTGATAGTATTCTTGAAATTTTACTTGATATTCTTGGGAAAAAAAGATCATATTAATAAATGATTTGATTTGAGAGATATGAGAATTAGACATGATTTAGTTATTTCATGAAACTAGTCAACTTGTCTTATTGATTAAAGCATGTTTCAATATAACATCAATAAAGAAAATAATTTGTTGCTTAGTATTAAAAAGTATAAAACTATCCCATGATTGTGTATTCAATATTTGTCAATGTGTTTATGCCATTGAAAAGAAAATTTTTGGGTATTAGAGTCACAATGGTCATTTTATTATGTAGTATTTAATGTAAATTGATGTAAAAAAAAAATTATCAAAATAAGTGACACTTGCATGAATTAGATTGAGTGTAATTTTTCAAAGATATACATAATAAAATAATCAAACAAGTTGATCTTGACTATCTTCGGAATATGATAATCCAAAATTTTTCCAATTCATCATCAACTTGCATAACCCTTAATGCATCACTTCATAATAATTTTATTATTTTATAATGATGACAACTACAATATACTTTATTCTCATTGGTGTCAACTTTAACACATTCACCATTTTGCATCTTAAATGTTATGATATTATCATGTTAACTTTGGCTATCAATCTTCAATGGAATTACAGCTAATAAATCAGTATAAAATTTATAAATTATAGTCTAAGTGTACACTTCAGTTACATGTTGTAATATTTCACAACCGATTGTAAGTATGGATTTTGCAGATATCTTGTAATCATTCAATAACTCAAGCTCTCGTATTGTTCGTGATCTTTGTTTGTAATTTAGGACAAATTCAATTAATAACATTGTCTCTTTCAAAATCTGATTGAATATATTATTGACATTTTCATTCATATGCATTGACTTTATATCTGTGGAGAATATATTCAAACTGAATGCATGAGACCAACAAAGTCTTGACTCATACAATTTGGACAACCATGTAACTTGTTCCAACTTGTGTTGCGTCAACATTTATTGTCATGTAACTTCAAATTCATCTACCCTTCTGATCCATCACAATAATTTGTTAATTATTTTCTTGAAATACTTGTCTCCCATCAAATAACTCATATTTTTCATGGCATTTTCTTGACATACCATTGACATAAATGATGTCAGGATAAAAACATGATTGACCTTAATATAGCAGAAATAACAGGTGTTTGGTTAATGAAAATTGTTGATAATTTTTTCTCATCTATAGATTCTAAAAGTATTTCAAATAACCACTCAAAAGATAATTATGTTTTATCAGATACATGGGCACAACCATATAATATGTTATTCCAATTGTTGTTAAACACGACAAATGAAGCATATATCATATTATACTTATTAATCTGGTATATCATGTCAAAGATGATGACATCGCTGAAAGCTTCATAATATAACGAGACATAACAAGTCGACATAACAAGTTATCAACCTCCTTTCATTATCAGGCTCCATCTAATAGAAAAAATTTGAATGATTGGCTTGCAGGGTGCGAATGTGATTCTGAACCGATGGAGCATCTTCGCAACCAATCAAACTCTCTTTTTACCTTTATATATAATTTTATGTATTTTCTTTCATGAAGCTGAAATTTTGGGTCACTCGCCTCTCTGGAAAATAATCTTTCAAGGCATTTTCTCTTTTGTTTTTTGTACTGATGTAAAACTCTATCCTCATATGAATAAATGATTTCTCTACCAACTACTTCATTGAACTTGTTGTATCTTTTATTCTCCTTCCCTGGAATCCTCTTCTTGCTCCATAAACATTATATGTAGTGAATACTTTACTTTTAAAAAAAAATACGTCTCATATTTTTAGCTTCTGCGATAATGGATTGGGATCCTTTTCCTCTGTTCTTTCGTTCTCATCCATAATATGACCTAATATTGAAGAAAATACTCATGTTTATAAAAACATCAAATTTTGCATACTAGTTATTCATAATACTAAAGTACGTTGTTCATACATACAGACTATTATTTTATTTCATTAGAGATGTAACATCTATAACATATGATATATGATATTTATGTGTCCATGTTAACACACTTCAATGAGCGGTACATAAAATCTTCCATTTCCATCTCACGATTCTACAATATGTTAATATAATATTGTTCTATTCAGATACATTTCACAAACATGTTTTAGTTACACATGACTCATATTTCTCATCAACCATTAAAATGGAGCAACATAATCAAAAGCTATAAAAGTAATTGACCTTAACCATGGTATAATAACATCTACATCAGAACTCAAATACATAAATCGAGTTATTTGTTTATTCTAATATAAACTCAAGAAACTAAAAAACTCCACAACACCCATGAAACCAATGAAAACCATATAACCCATGAAATACACGAAAGCTATGAAACCAATGGAAGCTATGAAACTCATGAACCTAATGAAATCCGTGAAACCCATACAATCTATACAACACATACAACACATACAACCCATCAAACTCATTAACCTCAACACACCAAGATAACTTGATTCATTGCTATTAATGGATGATCGAGGTGAAGGTGCACCGAACTTGTTGTCTCCTTCGATAAACCTTAGTTCTCGAACCTCTAAGCGTCACTCTTCAAAGATTTGTCTTATTTGTTTCTTCTTCATCAGCTTGCATCAGGAATGGTTGGGGATTGACTGAAGCTTCCAAAGAAAGATATGCAATGTGAAAACTCGTCCCTCCAAATGCCTAGTCAGCATGACCGTATAGTGAGAGTGTCTGATTTTGGTCCGTTGTGAGTAGTTGACTAGTTTGATCGAGTTTGACCCGAGTGTTGACCATTAGGGTGGACACAGTCATAGAAATCCTAAGTGTGCGTCTAAGTATCTTAATGAGTGATCTAGGTCGATTGTCAAGGTTTGAGTCAGTGGAAATCAGTTTTGACTACTTCTGGGTACGTTTTGAGTGACCGTAGGTCTTTGGGTCAGAAAACCTGTATTGGGCCTGTTAGATATTTTTCAAGCCCATTTACCCATTTTTTAGCCCAATTAATTTTTTAACCTATTTTTTATGATTATTGATTTTAAAACCCATTTTAGCCCACTTGGCGTATACCAGATTTTTTAAAATAACTCGTTCAAGTTTTTCCGAGATTTTGGTCCAGGGTATAAATACATATCCTGACCCAACACATAGAATTTTTCTAAGTGGTGGAAGTTCAGCACGCCATTTCACTACCCCTCTCTCCCTTCTCTCTCATGCCCACACCCACCAAACGAGAACCCGATTAAATCTTTGATTTTTTGTTAAACAAAAACCACCGAGCTTTATCTCAAAACTCATCATTAACCTTTACCGACCGATTTCCACTGTTAGTTTCCGATTGAGGAGCCATAATCGATCCATTCTTCGCGTTAGGGAATTTTTGAGGATTTCATGGTAAGTGCTCTAAATCTTCGTTTTCATTATCGATTTTTGGTTTCTTTAGTTTGTTGTAGATGTTACTAAACTAGTTTGGTGGATTGGATCGTTTGAAATCACCCCCTGATCCCTGGCTGAGCATTTTTGGTTTCAGTGGCATTTTCTATAATTTTGGGTGTTTTGAGATTTTGATTAAATTGTCGATTTTAGTTGTTCCTATTGTTTAGGATTGTTGATTTGTGAGTTGCGGAGTATGTTTGTGGGCTGAGAAACCTATTCGTGTGATCGGGTAAGCTTGGGTGTCGATTTCGAGCCGTGAGTGGCTTGCGTGAGTTTTGGGCATTTCGCCCGTTGATTGGATTTCTAGAATTCTATGCTACTAGCATATTGTTAGGATGAGATGTGAGTTAGTGTGAGTATCGATGGGGTCTCTTAGGGTTCATTTCTAGTTTTGAGTGCTTCAGTCAATTTTGTCGATTTTGGTGCTTATATGTGTTTTGGTTCGGATTGTGCGTTTAAGCAGTGCTGGAGAAGTCGATAAGGGAAAGGTTATTGCCATCAAGTTTTCTGCATAATAAGAGGTGGGTATTTACCTTTTATTTGCTTATACATAAATTTTTTGTGTTATTGAATTAAAATATGACAAATGCTTGGTTTTCAATAAAGGTCATATGTGCATTGTGTATGATGTTCATTTTAGCATCATGAACTTGCTTGCCTTGTTTTGGGTGCCTGAATTGTATGTTTGAACTCCTATGCATGTTGGTTGTGTGTTTATGCATGTGAGAGGGCACATGATGTGAGATTTTAACCTCTACAATTGATTATATTTATACTTGTGTGGTTGATTGTGTTGGACCCCTTTGAATTGAGTGTTTTGTTGCTTGTAAGGTTTTTTTTGTAGCCGAGAAACCTTTGTGAGGATTCCCAAGGGTCTAAGCGAGATTGGGAGATATTCTGAGTGATTTTCGGCATGGCTTGTGTAGAAGAGTACATGGCCATGTACTTGTACACTGCCTGCCCCAAAAGGTACATGGTCATGTACTTCAGGCCATGTACCACACTTACACCCCTTGTTTCGATTCCACATGCCTATATACTTGTCCCAGCTAGTCCTTGTACCTTTCCCGCAACTCGTGTACCTTATTTTGAGACCCCCAAATCAATCCTAAACCTACCCAACACCAAATAAATATCAAATCACACCTTTATCAACCTCAAATGAGTGCCCTTAGTGATTGCTTGCATTTCATGCATTATTAGGTTTTCAAAGTAAAAGTTATATATGTGTGCTATTAGGAATGACTTGGAATTGGCGGTTAGTGTTTGGCCAAGCAACGTAAGTATATAAAACTCCAGCAAAACGGAATATTACTTATGATTGTTGTATGGTTGAATTATATATGTGTGCCTGAATTTGCTATAACTTAGGAGGTTGCCTTAATTTGCTATGACTTAGCAGGCTAATATGTTTATATATTTGTGGATTTTGATTGAGTGCGATAGTGTGTTTTCTCCACTTGATTTCGGATAACATTGTTAGTAGAAGAATTATATGTATTTTATAAAATAAACAACTAATTGGCAAAGGGCTTTCGGTTTCCCATTAATGGGGGCTACTTGAAATTGCTTTGTGATCTACCCCAATAGGTTTTGGGGCATAGTATCCCATGTGACAATGTTATATGCTATGAGTTTATGAAACCTATTGGACTGGTCTTTATTGCATTATGATTTACAAATCATGCATTATATTTTACAGATCATGCATTATGCTTACTTGCTTATGTGTTAACACATCGAGTGCACGCTTAGTTTGCATGGATAATAATGGTGTTTAAAGTAACTATTTTATACTTAATTTTTCATATGCCTCTATTCTACTAGATAAGCTTATAACACGGTAACTTCCACTGAGGTGTTTGATCTCACCCCCCTCTTGTTGATCTTTTCAGGATTAGTTTGTTAACCATAGCCTATCGTCTTTGAGGTCAAGATTTCCCAATGTTGGTCTTACGGCTAGACTATTGCACTTACATGTCTTGTAAGCTTGATATGTTTTGTGTTTTTGACATTTTCATACTCTATCGACATACATGCTTGTTTTGGATTATGTTATTTGTTATGGACCTGTTGTGGTCTTATTTTTCGGTTATGATATTTTAATCACATATATGACTCGGATTCCCGTTTATGTGATGAGATGTGTGTCTTGGGAACCTTTGGTGGATCCATATGGGATTGTGTGTATGGTGTGAGACCTCGTCCCTCTGAGTGCCTAGTCAGTGAGAGTGTCCGATTTTGACCAGTTCGACCAAGGTTGACCAGTTTGACCCGTTAGTTGATCGTTGGCCCGAGAGTGACCCATAGGGTGGATTGTGAGACCTCATCCCTTCAAGTGCCTAGTCAGCAAAACCGTTTAGCAAGACTAGCCGATTTTGAACGGTTTGACCAGTTTGACCGAGAGTTGATTTTTGACCCAAAAGAGATGATCCGAGCGTTGACTTTAGGGAAGTCATAGTCATAGAAAGCCTAAGTGTGTGTCTAGGTGTCTTAGTGAGTGTCTTAGGTCGAGTGTCGAGGTTTGAGTCAGTGGAAATTGTGATTAGCTGATTCCGGGTCCGTTTTGAGTGACCGAGGCCTTTGGGTCGAAAAATCCGTGTTGTGCCTGTTGGTTATTTTTCGGGCCTGATTACCCATTTTCAATCCTAACTTATTATTTTATCCCATTTATGGTGTTTATTGGTTTTAAAACTCATTTTGGCCCACTTGAGATATATCGGGCTTTTAAAATATCTTAATCAGGTTCTTTCCGAGATTTTAAGCCCGGGATATAAATACTTGGCCTAACTTGACATTTTAACTTTCTAAGTGTCGGAATTAGACTTAACCTTCCCCTTCTCTCTCTTATTTTCTCTTTTGATAACACTATTCGTTATTCGTCAATTTTCTTCCTACGAAAACTACCAGGCATCGACCCTAACCATTTTAGTAATGTTCCCCGGCCGATTTTCACTGCTAGTCATCATTTGAGGAGCTGTGATCCATTAGTTTTGAGTTTTAGGGAATTTTTGGGGATTTTATGGTAAGTGCTCTAGATTTCTGTTTATTTCGTCGATTGTTGGTTCCAATGTTTGTTGTCATCATTCCTAAGCCTTTTTGGTGGTTTTGACTCGTAAAAAACATCCCTTGATCCGTAGGTGAATGTTTTTCAATTCAATGGCAATTTTGGTAATTTTGGGTGTTTTGTGATTTCGATGGAATTGTCGATTGTGTGTGATTCTAATGCTTAGGATAGTTGATTTCTATATTGTGGAGTGTGTTTGTGGATCAAGGAACCCGATCATGTAATCGGATTAGCTTGTGGGTCATTTTGGAGTTGTGTGAAGCTTGTATAAGGTTTGGGCATTTCGCTTATTGGTTGGTTTCCGGAAATCTTGAGTTGCAAGCATGTCATTAGTGTGAGGTTTGAGCTAGTAAGCTTGTCGTTGGGGTCTCTAAGGTTTGTTTTTCAATTTTGAGTACCTTGGTTGTGTTGTTTGGTTTTGATGTTTATCGTGTGTTTGTTCAGTTTGTATGGTTAGGCGGTGCATGTGCGATCGATAAGGGAAAATTTATTGTCGTTCAGTTTTCCATAGATCAAGAGATGAGAGTTTATATTTCATATGCTTATGATTAATTGTTTTGAGTATTCGATTTAAAATACGGTAGTTGCATGGTTTTGAATAGAGGTTATGCGTATGATGTGACTACCTTGGTTGTGTTGTTTGGTTTTGTTGCTTATCGTGTGTTTGTTCAGTTTGTATGGTTAGGCGGTGCATGTGCGATCGATAAAGGCAAAGTTATTGTCGTAAAGTTTTCCATGAATCAAGAGATGAGAGTTTATGTTTCATTTGCGTATGATTAATTGTTTTGAGTATTCGATTTAAAATACGGTAATTGTATGGTTTTGAATAGAGGTTATGCGTATGATGTGACTAACAAGCATGTTAGTTACATGAACTTTCTTGACATGTTTTGAATACACAAATTATGTGTTTGAACTATTAAGCATGTTGGTTATGTGTTGATGTATGTGAATGGACATGTGAACCAACCTTTGAATCTGTTCTTGAGATTTATGTTTATGCTTATATGTTCGATCATGTTTGAGCCCTTTGATTCGAGTGTTTGATGTGTTGTGAGGTGTTTTTCATTGTTAAGAATCCATGGTAAGGCTTCTCTAGGGTTTAGGAGTGTTTCGGAAGCGTTCCTAGGCGCGTACCCCTACTGGAAGGGAGTACACGCTTGTGTATTGTTCTAGATAGAACAGTACATGATCTGTCCTTAAGGGTACATGGCCATGTACCAATACACGGCCTCCCTTAACCAGGCACATGGCCGTGTACCTATACATGGCCTCCCCTAAGAGAGTACACAGGCTGTGTACTACTCTGCCACCTTCGGCCGACTGGATTCTGACAAGCCCCGTTTCGAGTCCGATGGCCCACCCCCGTACCCCTCCCACAATCTGTATACACCAATTTGGGACCCCTAAACCTATCACAAACCAATTCTACACCATCAAACATCAAATTATACCCAAACCAATCCCTACATGAGTGTCATTTATAGTGTTCACTCGCATTACATTGCATATTTTGGTTTTCATGTGAAATTATATATGTGTGTTCTTAGGAACACTTGGAATTGACAAATGATGTTTGGCCAAATATGGTAAGTGCATGGAATCCTAGGCTAAGGAGAATATGACTTACCTAAGGGTGTTGTATGGATGGAATATATGTATATCTATATAAGTGTGAATTGAGGTTGAGTGTGATAGTGTGATTTCTCCACTGAATTTTGGATAGTATTGGCGATAGAGGATCAATATGTATTTTGTAAATGGAAATTAACCACCAATGGGCTTTCGATGTCCCTTGGTGCGAGGGATTCCGAAAATGATTTATAATCCACCTCGATAGGTTTTGAGGCATAGTAGTCCCTGTGAATAAGTGTGATTGTGAATTGATAAAACCTATTGGGATGGCATTATGTTTTACAAAACGTGCATTGTGTATAACTACTTGTGAAATACCATGAGTGCATGTTAGTATACATGGACAACAAGTGTACTTTAAATAATGGTTTTATTAAATGATTTTCTGTATGCCTTTATTCCCTGGATGTGCTTATGACGTTGTAACTCCCATTAAGGTCTTTGATCTCACCTCGTTTGTTGATATCTTTTCAGGGCTAGTTCGTTCGAGTAACCATTCATCCTTGACGTTGAGTCTTTCTCGGTGTTGGTCATAGGGCTAGACTACTACACTTGCACGTCTTGGAAACTCGACATGCTTATGTTTTTTATATTTGCATACTTTGATGATATACGTGCTTGTGTTGGATTTTGGTTGTTTATATAAACCTGTTGTGGGCTTATTTATGATTTGACTCTTCTTAGCATGTATGACTCGTATTTTATGTTATGATATGACATGTGGGCATTGGGCACTTTTCGTATGGATCCTTATGGCATTTGTATGCATGGACTTATGTGTAGCATCTTTAGGCCATCTGGTCTGTTGTATGTTATTTAAAGTCTTCCGTTGATTGTGTGTGATGTTTGTTTATGCCAGGTAAGATTTGTGACGTGTCATGCTCCTTTAAAAAGAAAAAATTAAATTTATATGCTTTTTAGGAAATTTGGTTTTGTAAAGTTAACGCGAATCTTGTGTGATTTCGATTGATCCACGTGTTGGGTCGATTGGGACTATACGACAATGAGGGTCCCATTTACCGAGATCGGGTCTTCACTTGGACACAATCATAGAAAGCCTAGGTATGCGTCTATATATCTTAACAAGCATTCTAGGTTGAGTGTTGAGGTTTGAGTCAGTGAAAATTTATATTGGCCGATTTCGAGTCTGTTTATTGTGACCGAGACCTTTGAGTCAAAAAACTCGTTTTCGACTTGTTAATTATTTTTCAGGCCCGATCACCCATTAAGGTAGTTTAAGTTTATGGAATCATCCTAATGTGTCAAGAAGGTAAACTAAAACAACAAGGTATAGAAATTCTTTTCAATGACAAATTAATACATTACCAGGGAAGAATGCAGAAATACAATAAAATAAATTATCTATAAAATAAATTATCTAGAGTATATGGATACAATATTATTTTAGTTATTAGAAAAGACGATACTCAAAATAGGAAGAGAAATTGCACTAGCAAGATAGCAATAAGATCGTAAGACATGAAATATAGAAAACAGAAATTATTACAATCTATGTAACTAACTGTTTGTGGAATCTAGAAGCCAGCAATATGATAAGGACCAGATATTTTTAGATGCACTATCATAGATACTATTGTTTAGAATTATAATAAAATATTATTTTTATTTTTCAATCAGCTGATCTTATTTTATATCTTTAATCAACATTTTAAATATTTAGTCCTGAAAATGGAAAGTTGTAAAATGATAATTTTTCCTATCTTATAATTCGAGAAATTAGAAAGTATGTTTATTTGGATTTACAGCAATTTAAATCTGAGATGTTTCTAAATATTTTGTTGATAATATGAATTTAGTTTCTTTATATCAAATAATGTTTCTTTTTGTTTATTCATTCTCCATGTCAGAATAGAACATCATGTAGTTGTGAAGAAAGAAAATATATATATAAAATAGCGAATAAGATTTTTCAAGAAAAACTGTGTCGTGGGTTAAATCCACTGCCTTGAAAGCAAAATTCGACTAGACCTTGGTGCAATCTAAAGGTCGTTGCTTCCCAAGGTTAACACAGTAGCACACCTCTCACTTGCACTAGTGGGAAGTGCACTTGGAACCAAATGACTACAACAATTGCCCAGAATTTGCTAAGCTCAAAGAAAATCTGGAATGTAAGAATAAGAGAGTAGTGTAAGAAAGTTGTGTCTATACAAATGAACAAACAAGATATATATATAGTCTTGAGCATGAAGGTTACAAAAACAAAATAATAAAAGCTGATAAATATAATTAAAAGAGTTAATGGGTGGTTACAAAACAAAGAAATAAAAGCTGTTAATTAGAATTAACATTTCAGCTTTTATTATTTCAGTTTTAATCTTTGAATAATTTATATTCAATGTGTACAATTATTCAAACAAAAACTATGTCATTTCCTACAATCCCCCACAAATGACATGTTTAATAAAATATTTTGGGCAAAGGAAAAGTTTATATACTTAAACAACAATATCTTTTGATTGAATTGTTGCATAGTGAAGTGAAGTAACAACTTAATCAATAAAAGTAAGAATCAATGTCTTTTTAACTTTTACTAATTATATATTGAATAAGCTCCACAACACATATTATCCCTTTACTGTAGATTGGTTCCGCGATGTGAAAATAATGGCCATGCTCATACCTTGGTCTTTTCCATGAGTGCTCTAGAAAGTTTCATCTATTTCTTTCATAATAGGCGGCCCACCTATACACTCATATCGGATTTTTTATCAAGTCTAAAATTTAGACCACCCTTCATAAAGGGCTATAAAACATTCAAGAGCTTCACATAGCTCAAAAAATCCATCAAGTCCTTCTAGACCACCACTAAAGGCTATGGATTAAAATATCCATCAAGTCTATAATTTATAAGGACCACCCAAAGAATTGGGCTATGGAACAAATAAGAGCTTAGAGCTCAATCTATGGGCTTAAGACCCATTCCTCTTAAAGACTCAAAAACAATCTTCCTCGTTAATCCTTTAGTAAGAGGATCTGTCAAGTTTCTTTCAGATTTAACATAATCTAGAGAAATTACTCCATTTTTCAATAATTGCTTTACCGTACTATGCCTTATACGGATGTGCCTTCTCTTACCATTATACACATTATTCTTGGCAATTCCAATGGCAGCCTGCGAATCACAATGTAGAAAAACAGGCACTAAATTTTTTTCCCACAATGGAATATCTGCTAATAAATTCCTCAGCCATTCGGCTTCTTGACCTGCCAACTCAAGTGCAATAAATTCAGATTCCATGGTGGAACGGGCTATACAAATCTGTTTAGACGACTTCCACGATATAGAACCTCCTCCTAAAGTAAAAACATAACCACTAGTAGAACTAATTTCATCGTTATCAGTCACCCAATTTGCATCACAATATCCTTCTAAAACCGCGGGAAATTTAGAAAAATGCAAACTCCAATTTATGGTTCCTTTTAAATATCTTAGAAGTCGATGAAGTGCATTCCAATGTTCTTTACTAGGATTATGAGTATAGCGACTTAGCCTACTTACAGCATAAGCAATGTCAGGTCGAGTACAATTCATGAGATATATAACACTTCCTATGATTTTTGCATATTGTTCTTGTGATACACTATCACCATAATTTTTCTTAAGTGCTATACTTGAATCATAAGGTGTCCTTACAGGAATAACATCATAACTATTAAATTTTTTCAATATTTTCTCCACATAATGTGATTGAGATAAAGAAAAACCATTATTTGTTTTCTTTAATTTAATTCCAAGAATTACATCAGCCTCTCCTAAATCTTTCATGTCAAATTTAGAGGACAAAATTTTTTTTGTTTTGTCAATCACATTTTCATTGGTTCCAAAGATAAGCATGTCATCCACATAAAGACAGATAATAACACATTCAGACTCATACTTTTTTGAATAAACACATGTATCAGATCCACTCACAATAAAACCATTATTCACTAACGTTTTATCAAACTTTTCATACCATTGCTTAGGTGCTTGTTTAAGACCATAAAGAGATTTTTTAAGTTTACATACCTTATTTTCTTGGCCTACAATCACACATCCTTCAGGTTGTTCCATGTAGATTTCTTCTTCTTGATAATTTGGTTGTGACCACTCTTAAAATAAATTGACTTCCTTGGACGTTCTCCTCTTTGGAATCCTTTCCCTTTGTTATTGAACCTATCTTTAGAAGCACCAGTAGATTCAACTAGATTAGCTTTAACAGAGATAGTAGAGATAGAATTTTGCTTATCTTTGAGACGATTGGCTTCTTCCGTTCTCATATGACTGATAAGCTCTTGGAGAGACATATCCTTCTTTTTGTGCTTCAAATGATTTCGATAGTCACTCCAAGATGGTGGAAACTTTTCCAGTAAAACATTAGCTTGTAATGTTTCACACAGTTTCATACCTTCATTAAGAATGTCAGTCACCATATTTTCATACTCATGTACTTGATCCATAATTGGTTTGTCATCCACCATGTTGAATTGTAGCCATTTACCCACAACATATTTTCTTTTTCCAGCATCATCAGCACCATATCTTTTTTCTAATATATCCCATATATCTTTGGCATATCCTTGACTTATGAATAAATCAAAAAGAGAATTATTCATATGATTGAGTAGATGACCTCTCACGATTTTGTTGTCTTTCTCGAATTTGGCTCTCGCTTCATTATTAGAAGATCTTTCTTGATTGGACGATATTGCAGCGAACAACACGTGATCAACTTCTAATTGCTCAAAGAAGATGAGCAATTTTTGAGACCACCTTTTATAATTGGATCCATCAAGTGGCGCCAATTTGGAGAAATCGGGTAAAGTTTTGGATATATTGATAGACATGGTTTGTGTTTGAAGGAAATAATTTTGCTTTCAAAATGTAGTTGTGAAGAAAGAAAATATATATATAAAATAGCGAATAAGATTTTTCAAGAAAAACTGTGCCGTGGGTTAAATCCACTGCCTTGAAAGCAAAATTCGACTAGACCTTGGTGCAATCTAAAGGTCGTTGCTTCCCAAGATTAACACAGTAGCACACCTCTCACTTGCACTAGTGGGAAGTGCACTTGGAACCAAATGACTACAACAATTGCCCAGAATTTGCTAAGCTCAAAGAAAATCTGGAATGTAAGAATAAGAGAGTAGTGTAAGAAAGTTGTGTCTATACAAATGAACAAACAAGATATATATATAGTTTTGAGCATGAAGGTTACAAAAACAAAATAATAAAAACTGATAAATATAATTAAAAGAGTTAATGGGTGGTTACAAAACAAAGAAATAAAAACTGTTAATTAGAATTAATATTTCAGCTTTTATTATTTCAGTTTTAATCTTTGAATAATTTATATTCAATGTGTACAATTATTCAAACAAAAACTATCTCATTTCCTACACATCCTATGTTTGATTCACTTAAGTTGTACGTACAAAACAAACCTTTGTTTTGTGTGTTTTTTTTTTCCTAAAGACAGAATTAAGAGGTGAGTACAGCACTCTAATATTTATTTATTTTCAGCCGACCATCACCTAGCTCGCACTGTCCCCTCCATCACAGGTTTGTTTTTATTTTTAATTCTAAAATTCCCTTTTGTTTTTTATGATCAATTTCAGGATTTAGAAATTGACAGTGGTTGTTTTATCATTGTTATATTTGTTAAGTAATTGATCTTTTGTACTTTTGAGTAATATTGTAATATATTTTGGGTACTCTTATGAGTTTAATTGCAAATTTTAGATAAATTTATTTTAATTTGGACATATCCATAGGAATTATGATTTATCAGTATGTTTTCCATTATATTAAAAATGATTGTAGTCAATTCAGTTGGATAATTCAATCTTTTTACCCTTAATCACAACTCACAAGAGGTAGATTCAACTGCATATTAAGCTCAAATAATCACGATTAGAATCCGAGTGTCGTCCATAATGTTAGTCGCGAGTAGTTACGCGGATGACCTGAATTTTCCACATCCCTTGAGCCATCTTTATTCCGAAATGGTCCTTTTAATCCTTCAGGTATCACAGATTTACCTTTCATCAGCATCTTGTCGCGCACAAGCCCGTGACAATCGGCACAGAGGCAGACTAGTGGCTTAATGGTAAATGGATAAAAGAAATATGTCCAATAATGAACAGTGATAAAAATGCACATTTAAAAAGCGCGCAACGGTACACTGTCACGCGCACTTCGTTTTCATCGCCAAGACTCTCCGGAGCTCCCAAAGCCAAAACCCGGAACCAACAAATTGAGAGTAGGAACAACGAAGCAAAATTCTTACCATTAATACCAAAGTGGACGTGGCTTTGGCTCCGATTAAAACGACTCTCTCTTTCGCTTCACTTGCAAGGCGACGCTACTCGACTGCTTTCATGGCTGCCATCGCCGGATCTAACACTGTCGCCTTCAAGCCCACCGCCGTCTCTGCAAGTTCTGGGACCTCCTATGAACGAAGAATCACCCAGGTTCGGATGTTTCCTGGCGGGGTCAGTCAGGTCCTGCCTCGCGCAGGGTTACAGTGCAGATGGAGGAGCTCATTTGCTTCTTCTGGTGACCATTTCTTTTCTCTTTTTTCTTTTGTTTCGTTTGAATATAGTTATTTTCTTGTTGGGGAACTGTTTTTTATTTTCTAGCTTTTTACAAGCGTGAGAAATGAGTTTATGATTTTGTGGTGTTGCTTGGATTTGAGATTCACGTTTTTTCTAAACTATGTGGTGTGTATATCTACAAATGTATATTGTGTTCTATAGTCTTGGGAGCGTTAGGATACTTGAATGATTATTTGTGGGATGTGTCATACATGGTGTGGACTTGGCTTTGTGGTAATTTTAGTTACTATTTGCAAGTTGGACGCCATTAACTGTAGTGACACATTTAGGTGTAAGAGCTCAAGTTGCTACAACTGAGGAAGCTAGTGTGGAAGCTGCTGAGAAGGTGGAATCACCTGTAGTGGTGGTGACTGGGGCCTCTAGAGGTATCGGTAGAGCAGTTGCGTTAGCCTTGGGAAAAGCAGGCTGTAAGGTTTGTGATGTTCCGTTACTTCTCAGTTCACTTGCTTTTAGTGTATAACATTGATAAGAAATAGGAATCGCATTTGTACTATAGTTCAAATTTATCATCGTTCTAAAATGTGACTCGGGTGTAGATGGCAATTGAAGATTGGATCTACTTGTGCTACATTTCAAATACGTTTCCAACAGGAATGAAGTTATTTTAGTTAAATAAAAAATAGAACATACTTCTTTATTAAATTCTTATTCTTGTTTATGACCAACCTAATAGGATGAACAAGATAACTAAATGTGACTATGACTCTATTCCGAATCCTAAGCCAACAAAGCATACCACTTTGATACGTGTCACATAAGGTTAACACTTGCCATTATTTCTTATCTGCTGTATGGTTCTCCTGAAGGTTTACGTGCATACTCAATGTTAATAATTGTATCCTATCTGATACTGGTATGGTCATTATTTACTTTTCTATCTTCTTGATGGCAATTGTGGATATTGTTACAACACAGGTCTTGGTAAATTATGCTAGGTCATCAAAGGAGGCTGAGGAAGTTACTAAACAGGTGAATAATTGGACCTATTCTTGTCTGTTCTAGGAATTATAATCTTATCTAGCTTGTTATTGGAAAATGAATCACTGCCATCAAACTTGTGAGTTCTGAAGTTTACATCTAATGTTCATGTATTTGTTTTATTTGTTTAAGATTTATACTGCAATTCAGTTACAAGATTTCCATGTTTCACCATTTTTACTATAATATATTTCTATCTGATTGAATTTTGAATCTTTTGAATGTTATATGTTTGGATTTTCGCACTGTTTCTCATGATCTAGTCAGCCATCAATAGTTTTTGGGCATACTATAAATTTCCAGTGGAGTACTAGGATTTTCCAACGAGCTCTTCCATAGTGATGATATCCACGAGAAACATAGAAAAGCTCAAAACGTGATTAAGTTCTTTGAACCAGATATGGCCAGTTAAGAATGTTATCAATTGATTTATTTTTCTTTTTTTGCTTCAGAAGATACCTATATGCTGTGACTTTTCAGTTTGAATTTTCTGACTAAATTTCAAACACTGTTAACAATAAGAAGAGGTCTTGTTCTTGATGCAAATTTGACTTTTCTTAGTCATGCTGTCTTTTTTATCACCTGTTTATTGAGATTACCTAACAAATTCCATTATTCTACTAATAAACCTGGTTGTGAAGTTGTTGCTAGTTCATTTTCCAAGTGAACATCATTTTATGTGATTATGTATTCTAGATTGAGGCTTACGGTGGCCAGGCTATTACTTTTGGAGGAGATGTTTCAAAAGAAGCTGATGTTGAAGCAATGTTGAAAACTGTGAGCAAAAAACTTGTTTCGGTTATTTTATCAGTTATAATTTATAAAGGATGGAATGTATCATGATTTATCTCATTTTCAGGCTGTCGATACATGGGGAACTGTTGATATACTGATAAATAATGCAGGTAAGGAAGACCCTTTTCCATCTCTTCTATTCCTGTCTTCTTTCTTGTCAACCTAATTTTTTCTGCCATGTTTTCAGGGATTACACGTGATACATTGTTGATGAGAATGAAGAAATCTCAATGGCAGGAGGTTATTGACCTGAATCTCACTGGTGTATTCCTTTGTACGCAGGTATGTACATTAAGGTGTAGTTGTTTAGCCTATTGGATGCTTATGTTCTCTTTCCCAAACTGAAGTAGTCTACTATTTGCAGGCTGCAGCGAAGATCATGATGAAAAAGAGAAAGGTATCATTGGACCCCCTTTAAAACTAATTTGCTTGTCGGTCACTTTTAGCCAGTTACTGTTTGATGGATTTGTCCCTTAATGTGCAATTAATGCCGTCCTGGAAACTTTGCTCTGTATGCTTTTGTTTCTTAGATTCTAAAACATTTCTTTTACTGGCTCTTCTCTGACAGTTGGGGTTGACTTAGGGCTTTGTGCTGACCTAAAATACACAATTACAGTGCTGATAGCTTTTTCAAATATAAAAATATGGTTAACAGAATTTGGAATAAATCTGCCTTTTAATTTTGATGCGTCGCAAATTTCCTTCCATATTGGAAGGCATTCTTGCGGCTTAATCAGCTATAAAATATCTTAGATTCTGTGCAATGAAAAGGTTATAACCCTTTTGTGGTCCTACTCAATTGTTTTCTCTCGGTAACACAATAGATATTTTTCTATTTTGCAGGGAAGGATTATTAACATAGCATCCGTTGTTGGTTTAGTTGGTAATGTCGGGCAAGCCAACTACAGTGCTGCTAAGGCGGGAGTTATTGGTCTGACTAAGACCGTTGCAAAGGAGTATGCAAGCAGAAATATTAATGTGAGTTTTCAAGTTTTTTTTACCTTTTGATTCATTACTGAAGGAAATTCCAAGATTCTTTAGTTGATGCATATATATGCTAATCAATTCTAACTATGGGAGTACTTCCTCAGGTCAATGCCATTGCACCAGGATTTATTGCGTCTGATATGACTGCCAAGCTTGGTGAAGACATTGAAAAGAAAATCTTGGAAACTATCCCCTTAGGTGAGAAACTACTGTAAAAAATGAACTGTAATGCCCCTTTTCTTCTCAAAATGTCCGGTGAGTCTTGATCTAAGTGACAGTGGGCCATTGTATATTTTCTGGCATTCATAGGCACGCACATCAGGTTGAAATAAAAGACCTTGCTATTTATTATTATTTTTTTTTGTGGAGATATTTACCAGTATCAATTTTAGTAATCTTTCAACTCTGGTTATACTGAGAGATTCATACAAAATTCTTCTATTACAAGATTGCTGAGTCCTGACTTTTTTTACTAGTTGAAGAGCAAGTTCTTATAAGATTAGAATTTCTGAACAGATAAATTTTTTTTGTTAACTGCTACATGATTACATTTTCCCTGTATTTAGGACGTTATGGTCAACCGGAAGAGGTTGCAGGACTGGTAGAATTCCTGGCACTCAATCCAGCTGCCAGCTACATCACTGGACAGGTTCAGTACAAATTTTTTATGATTCCATCCATTTCATAAGTTTCTTTATAAGTTTTAGCTCACTGCCTTTGTTCTCTATATGCTGATGCTGCTGACCCTTTGTTTTTGCTTGCCTCCCTGAGATTTGGTTTGAAAGTTCCGTATTTGTTTCAGATAAAGCATTTTTTTTGAATTTGACCTGGCTTGTCTAGATTTGCATACATCCAGAAAGATATGACAGGGCTTACCCCAACAAATGTGATTTAATAGGACTAATAGTGTCAAATATATTGGTGGGAGAGTATTATTAATCTGTCTAATAATATACCCAATAGTTGGTATTGATTAGGTCACAGCATCGTTTAGCACTCGCATCGTGTTTGGGTATGCCTTGGCCAGTGACAGTTGGCTTTAAATTAATGGTACCCGATGGGAAGCCCTGGCTTTACTTGGCCCCCGGGCATTATCTGGGCCATGGTGCGATCAATCTTACTTTATTAGCTACAGACTTAGCTTGGCCTAACCTTTGGTTTCTGATCACGTTACTGGCCAAGGCAAGCTCACGCCTAGCAAGAGCACCTGAAGCTTGACTTGTCAATTTCTTGGTGTTGCTTACATAAAATCCTGTTTTGCAGGTGTTGACTATCGATGGAGGCATGGTTATGTAAATTAACCAGCTCAGTATTTGGTTGGCCCACACAATCCTGTATTCCGGATACAGGGCTATGATTTGATTTGCTGGTGGGATTTAACCGTAGTTGTGCATGCGAGGCTCTTTTCGGCTTAATATAGTCATTTAATAATTTGAATAACTGGGTATGAGTTCTGATAGCATCCATATAAAACAGTTTTTGTAGACTTGGATTGGCTTATAAAGATGCAGCAGCCTCTGAGGCTTTGATATGATACGAACTTTCAGAATTAATTCTTGTTAAATTTGAAGCGAGTCCGGAAAGTTTGGGCCACAAGCAGGGGGACTGCCCTTTTGCCTTTTATTGGGTTGGATTTTAGTTGGACAAGTCTCAGGAGTTAGCTTCCACCGCCAGGATTGCTTCAATTATTAACCTAACTTGGCATCATTTGCAATCATTAGCTTTAACATCATATATTCTCCCTAGTGCGGACCCCGGACCACAACTTCCTAGTTAACGGCGGAAAGTTTGTTTTCCCTACTAAATTTGCAAAAGAAATTCAACAATTGAGAGAGTCTGATGTCCATTCATCATAAGAATATCCCTTAATAAATAAAACCATAACTTTTTTTTAAAATAAAATATCTTCGATTGATAATTAGATTTTTTTTTCTGGTCTCCAATGAGGGCTGGGATTTTTTTAAAAATTTTTAAAAGATAAAAAATAAATTTATTTCATGTATAGAAAATATCTTTCTATACGGTACCGGAAGGAAGGATATTCCTCAGTATTTTATTTTATTATTTACATAAAACAAATCTTATCGGAGCTCATCCTAATCCTACATCTTCTTCATGCCCACGCTACTACGCTACTGTATCTCATCTGAATCCTAAATCTGAAGAAAAGGGGAAAAACACCATCAACTACTGTTACTCTGTTTTTAGTTTACATCGTTTTCTCAATTTCCTTCTCACCTTATGATATTATCTTCTTCCATAATTGTGTTGTGCCTGAACTGTGAGATGGGCGGATGATCAATAGAAAGGCACTCTAAATTCCAAGACTCTGAATCTTTGCTTCTATAATTGTTTCCTCACCTTTTGCTCGACGCCCTGTGGCTGTGCGGCGAGACATGGATAGTGTTTTTCTTGACAACCCTTTGCCGTCCTTCTTTGTTATGTTCTTCTTCATCTATATCTCAGCTTACTTGATAGTTTTCCGGAACTGGGGTTCGATTAACAGAACTGAAGCTTCGAGCTGTTTCATGTCTCTGTTCCATGGCACCCCTGCTGTGATCATGGCCATCCGTGCGCTGTTAGACTCCCAGAGCTCACGTGATTTTGCGTCGGCGAACTCCCCCGCCCATGACAGAGTTCTTGAATTCTGTACGGCTTACTTCTTGATGGACTTGCTACACTACATGGTATTCTTCCCTCATGACATCCTCTTCATACTTCACCATCTAGCAACCCTTTATGTGCTTGCCACTTGTCGTTACGTGATTCATCATGGGGCCTACGGGATCCTTGTGCTTCTTATACTCGCTGAAATTACGAGCCCTGTACAGAACACATGGAGCATAGCCAGATTCAGAAAAGTTGACCTTCCGGCTGCTGCAAAACTGTACGAATTCCTTTCTCCTAGATTTTATGTTTTCTATTCTGTGGTCAGAGGCGTTCTTGGTCCAATCTGTGTGTTTAAGATGGTGGTGTTCTATGTAAGCGGGGGAGCCAATGGCTTGATTCCTAAATGGGCTTGGATGTCTTGGACGGTTGTGATTACCACTGCAATTATGGTCAGCATATTGTGGGTTTCAAGCCACTGGACGAACTGGTTGAGAGCAAAGAGCTACGAAGCTCAGAAGAGAGTGGCATAGAATAACAGGATTGCTCTCGTTACATTACAGTATCTGTTTCTGTGAATGGGCATGGGATTGAATGAGCATGACCTCCAGCAATTTCCTTCTGATATTCCAAAGGGCTTTGTAGCATATCATTTGTTTAGCAGAATAGCAAGGTATATAGCTGTATAGCTTTCCTGCGTATGGCAATCGATAGATGTAAATAAGATCATTAAAGATATCAATAGAAACCGGTACTATCTATAGCTGGCTATCTGAAATTTTTAAATAAAATCGAGTTAAGATCGTGTGGCTAGCGACGCTTTTATATTCTAAAATGAGCAGAATGAAGGGCAGGATTCTCTTATCAATGATATAGCGATAAATCCTGATAATGTGTACAGTAAATTCAAGCCACCAAAGAAGTGGCACGCTTGTAACTACGAATTGGGCGTGGCTCTTCTACACCCACACCTTGCGCACCAAAACAAAAGTACTGATTCATTGCCCTCTTATCAGGGGATGCTTGTTTTTGCTTCAGTGCCTGGTTTGAGCATAAGGGTTCCCATCCGGAAATATCTGTTTCCTTCTTTCTGCCGCCGAATGGGTCAGGTGATCCCATGGATGATACTGAGAAAGGGGTTGAAGGTGCAGTTGGGACAGGTGAATGCGGCTTTGCTTGAATAACACCATGCATTAGTCCAAGAGTAAATTTCTTTCTGGTGAGTGGACTTGGAAGACTGTTCGTGCCTGAAAGAGTTCGTTTGTTGGTTGACGACAGGGATGACTGTTTCCCGTATAGCTGCCGAAGTGGAACTGGATGGTGTTCCAAGCTTACGGCTGAGTCAAACGAGTTCAATGAGTTATTATCCCCCAACTCAGAGGGATTATCTTTGCTTTCTTTCTTTCTGGGCCACTGGAGAAGAGCCTTTAGTCTCCTGGCAGCATAATTCACAGAGCTTGATTTCTTGTTGACCAGTGAGTTACCCGTGTCAGCTTCACTTTTTTCGCTCAAGCATGCACTGTAATCCACGCTTGTTTGATCGTAACTCGCATCGGACGCATTCTCAATACCAGTGTACAAGAAAATCTCCGCATCGGGGATTCTGAAACAAGTTCCGGGACTCATCCCTATACCCTGCACTTTTAGATGGGAAGCGATCACGCTTCTGGCCACATTATCCTGGAAATTGGAAATCCCACCTGCTGAAATCAACTGCTTCATCAAAATTTCAGAAGAAGCTGATTTCGGCCGCTGCTTAAGGAGATCAAGCGGAGTCATGCCGTCAGCATCACGGATATTCAAATTGATTGCCGGAACAGTCATGAGAATTTCCACAAGGTCAGACTGAATGTTCTCATTTACAGCCAAGTGAAGAGCAGTTCTCCCGGAGTTGTTCCTGGTATTGATGATTTCTTGGATGTTCACAACCTTACCACCCACCACCTGCTTCACTAGCTCAATCTGCCGATCCACTCTCCGGAAACCCGGGGTCCGAAAACCCGAAACTGCCATATGGAGAAATGTATCTCCATAATTGTTTGTTAAGAATGCATGAGAGGGCGATGCCTTTATCAGAACCTCCGCCACAGTCAGGTAACCTCTGTAGGCAGCCACATGCAGTGGTGTGTTCCCTTGATAATCTTTGGTGGGAATGATATGATAGGAGGATATTAGATGTTTGACTAGCTGCATAATTTTATACCAGGAGGATATTAGTTAACAAACAAGTAAATTCTTGAGATAATAATAGCTGAACCATTAGTCTTACCTCAACCTGCCCTCTTCCACTGGCAGCATGCAAGACAGTAGATCCTTGAGCATCCCTATAAACCAAAACATCCCAACAGTTTCCAAGAAGCTCCTTCAAAATCTCCAAGTTTCCACCTCTTGCTGCCGCATGAACTACCCTATTCGTCATCTCCCACCTGAAATCCGAAAGGGTTTCGCTCGGCTTTCCTTCCATCTGTCCAGTGCCAAGGCCACTCCGCGGTGAGATTGAAAAATCAAGCAGGAGTCGGAAAACCTCAGAATTCTTGCTCCTCGCCGCAGCGTAAAATATATCAGTGACTCCGTACTCTCCTTCTCCAAAAACAAGAAGAGGGTCTCTCTTTAACAGTTCTTGGACAAAGCTCACATCACCAGCTGAGGCAGCGGTATACAAGAGCCAGCCACCATACCCAGCTCTAATGAGACTGTTGTGACCTCGTTTTGTTTCACATTCCCGGAGAAGTTGCCATGCTACTTGAGAGCGGCATTTGGCAACATCACTAAACTGATCCTCATCATCCCAGACGGTTTCAAGGCGTCGAATTCTGCGAAGTGAAGTGAGTTTGATCAGGAGATTGGAGTCAAGGTACAGAAGCTCCCTCACCAACTCATAGTGTCCATTAGCGGCTGCAAGATCAATTGGTGATGCAAACCACCACTGGTCTCCCGTGCTCTCCCAACGAAGAGGAAAATGTGAAGGTGGCATTCTCGCCTGGATTTGACCATAAAAACAAGCTATTAGTAGATTAAACTAAAGACCAGCTCCACTAGAGATCTAAACAAGGAAAAACAGAGGAAAAGCATCTAGTTATACTGCTTTTTAAAGCTTCTCAAGTGGAGCTGAAAGTTAAAATACACACAGAATCGTTCCTTCTACATCAGAAAAGTTCTCTACATACAGAATCTTCGAACAAGGAATACGAATCAAATAGCCAACTACCTGAACTCTGGCAGTTAGAAACGAAACAAACGGGAAACTACGCTAACAGAGGAAACCCAAAACTACGTAGACCGTAGAGCGGATGACAGGCTAAGCATGCATGGGTAGCAGGCGAAGTCGGGGAAGTAAGCTGCAAAGTTGAGAAAGACAGAGGAAATCGCATGGATAGAAAGAGGAAAGACACCCACCTTTCAACTTGGCAGAAGATAGAGAAAATGACTACTTTCTGGTACTAAATTGATGCATATGGTGGAGAAAAACAATGGAGCACTAAAAGTTAGATTCCTATCAGTCCGTGAAAGTGACCGACAGAGAGAGAGAGAGGGAGGGAGTGCGCACCTCCACATGGAATTAATATTTTTCCTTGGATTTGGTTATTTTAAGAAGTTTTCAAGAAATTTATTGCGGTGAAATTAGGTGGAAGCGTTGACAGTGGGCGTACAGTGCATTGAAGGTCACTGTTGGCATCATTGGCATCTTGTTCGAAGTCCTCTGCTATGCTATTTAGTCTATGAAGACTCGGTTCTAAAAAATGTCCATCAGAATCTTCGACTGACTTCACCGGAAGCCCTTCGTTCTTCAGAACGCTGAGGCAGACCTATCTACAATCTAAACAATCTTGTTAATTTTTTACCAATGAGAAGAATCAGAAGCACACGTATGCCATCTTACAGTTATGTAGGCTCTTCTCATGAGCATCCATCAGCCCTCATTGATTTGATAGAACTCTTCAATCCCTTTCAAACCCTACGGAAATGATGTTCCCCTTGTTCGTTGCTCTGGAGCTTAAGTGAAATCCCGGGATTGCTTGGTTCTAAACTGGGGTTGTCTTTTGCTTCACTATTAGAATGCCCAGCCATTCATTTGTCCCAGTAACTATCCTTTAGATTCTTGGCGGGCAAAAAGCAAGACAACGTTTGACGTTTTCAATCACATAGTGGGAATTGTTTTGGGAAAAATAATATCAGAATCGATCCAAAAAAATTCCTTGAAATAATCTCCTTTCTGTGGCCGATACCCTGAACATATAACTAGCTTGCCTAACTTCTCTACCATTGCCGGCTTACTACACTTTCTCGCAAACACCGTCCCCAAGGTTCCTCCGGGCTTGTCCCCGACCATGTGGCGTTGTGGTGGAATGTGAAAATAGAACAAAGCTGAGTTTAGAGCATTTTGATGAATCGAAGGGAAAATAGAAAAACAACAAAAATAGTCACTAATTCTATGCAGATCTGATTGAACACTTTGCACATGGTTGGCTTCACGTGGTAAAAAAATAGTCCATGAAGACCTCTTATGTGGTCGGGCCTATTCAGCAGTGTGTAGTTTTGGTTTTAGTGATCAGCCACATTGGATCACGAGATCTGATTCTGTATAAGTTCTTCATGGCTGTCTGGTCAGGCAGACAAGAACATGTGACGCTGCATATCCTTTGTGCATTAAGGGGTCAAAGCAGCTACAAGCCACAGACACATGCAAGACCTCAATGGGATGTTCAGATAAGATCCGAAGTTCCGATGGGACACATAAATTTGCTGAATGGGCATTATGTACTATTTGAAGTCGTCTATCCAGTCGTATTCGTCTTAGTATATGAAGACAAGAGGATCGATCTGAAGATATTTACAAATATCCATATGGGATCATACTTTCACTTAAAAGGTTATCACTTCGGAAGAGAAATCTAACCAAGTTAAGAAATCTATTTAAAGAAAGAACCGTATCTCTACAGGAAAGTTATACGAATTGAAAGCAGATCCATAGGACAACCAGAGAATATATGTAATTATTTGAATCAGTACCAATTAAATAAAGAGTCCATAACACACAAGTCTAAAAATCTCAAACTCAAATCTCAGGTCCATAATGTAAATATACTGTGTCCAAACATAATAGAAATCAAAAAGTAAAGCTCAGAAAGAAAAAAAATAAATTTGTAGCAATAATGCCAGAAAAATCATATATATGAGGTGCATGCATATGCGATAGTCTAGCTTATACCTCAATAACTTACTCCTTGCAAACAACGTACTACGGCTCATGAATTACTCCTGAGAGGGGAAACAACAAGAGGGTGAGATTACAAGAATCTCAATAAGATCACAACATCATAAAAGTACTATAAGGAACAAAGACATATACTAAAATAGGAATAGAAAATATTTACTTTTAGAACATAGTCGTAACTGATGTAACACATAACCCAATCAAATGTACTTGATTTTGAAAACATAACACATAGATCCAGGCCAATAGGTTATAACATCATACGTACAATAAACACGGGCTAATATTGCCCAACAGAAACCTATCGAGGTAGAAATAACAAAATATTCCTCGAGTAACCACTAAAAGGAAACTGGAAGCCCACTGATAGTCTTAATTGTTACTTTTGAAAATACATATATGTAATCCTCTACTGTCAGTGTTGTCCGAGACTAGGTAGAGAAATACACAAACATGTCATACCTATCTTTATACTCAGAATGAACAATACTTAGAACGAACAAGCCTGTGAAGACATGACGTGTAATACAATATAACACCCATACGACTCCCAAACAGTAAGTAACTCTCCCCTAATACTGGGATTCTGTATACTCTTATCACATTAGTCAAGCCAACATTTATAATTCAGGTTACCATGACAAACTCATATATACGTTTATAAACCAGAATGTTTGATAAAACCATAATACTAAAACAATACATTTATAAACCATAGTACCGAGACAATATATTTATAAACCAATAAACTTGATAAAACCATAGTTCCAAGATTTTACATTTTTAAACGAGTGTAAAATATGCACACGTGCATCATACATCCTCAAATATACTTAGTTTAGCTCATCTTACCAAACTAAGAATCATAATATAACATGTTTAGTAGATAATAAACTCACATATCAGGCATAGAACTCATAGGAATATTTACTGGGATTCTAAGGAAACAAACCGGAGGCCAAATAAATTGAAGAAAGAATTAGAATCCTCAAATATAACCATTATGATATGATCTTGGCTTACCAAAGAAGATTCACAACATAAATGATATACATGGGCATGCTCATGGGAAATAAACAAACATTTGTAGTGAACGATCTTATATGAACAACAATTAACTCATGGCTTACCAAACAACAATACATCCTCTAAAAATACCCCACTTAACTCTTTGCTTACCGAATATGATCAAACACTTATTGGATGTTTATCTCACCTATAAATCATTCAAATTTACTCACAAGATCCAAAACTCACTAGGAACGAAGTTGGAAAACCATCGAGTATGCTTAAAATCACCAAGGAAGGAAAAAGGAACATTAACACAAGGGGATCAGTCAGACTCTACCATCTGACTGGTCGGATGGGCTCCGACTGGTCAATCTCTCATACATGACTGGTCAGACTCATAGCCTCGACCGGTCGAACTACACTCTCATACCAATCGGACTTCTAAGTACGACCGGTCTGACTACTTAGTTCGACTGGTCTGATCTAAACACCCTATGAATGTGATGGTTCTTTTCGTTTTACTCTATGACAGATCCTATATCAAGTACCATGAAACCACGAATATGAAACAACGATCTATACTGATCTAGATACAATCAAATGTGTTTAACAAACCTAAATCCTCGATCAATAAATCAATTATGAAGATCAAACATGTGAGACCCCTATTCTTAATCTTAGAAGTCTAGATACTAGTGCAGCTGAAATGACTATTTTTCCCTTGATGAAATAGATGTGTGGTAGCCATAAATGGTATTGAAGGTTCTTTTCTTTTTTGGTTGATTTCATTTCTATCATAAATGGTATATCTCCTAAAATTAAGGGAGAATTTTAGAAATAAGTCTTAAGCATTATCTCCTTATATCTAACCTTAAAATTAGGAAAAATTAATCTCATTAATCCTATAAACTATCCAGCCGGCCACACACCAAAAATACACAAAATCATCATATGATATACCCTTCTTCCTTACCCTTGCTACTAAAAATTTCCAAACACATATCATAGCCGAATTCTTTCATCCTTCATCAGATTTCTGCAAATAATAGTTTGTTGGAAACCTCTTTTCATCCTCTATCTTGTTATCTTGGTTTTATCATCAGAAGGTTAGTTTTTCCCTATGTTTATTTTAATCTCAATCTCCTAGGTATTGGTGTTGAAATTTCCTTGATTGATCCTTCAATTGGTTTCAGTTGCTGTTCCTTTTGTTCGTATGATTGTTTGACATCTATTATTGTTTTAATATCATGAATTCATCCTTTGAATCTTCCCTATATGTGAAATCGGCATGCCCTAATTCTTTGCCCCAATGTTGTCGATTTTTACCAATTGGCTTGTTTGTTGGTTTCTGATTTTGTTCCTTTTAATCATATTTGTATTTGGCACTCAATCCTTCCATGTTATCATGAAATTGCAACCTCTAAACCCTATATGCATAAAATCACAATTTTCCTTATTGCCCTAACTTAGTGCCGAAATTTGTGTGGTGAATTGGGTTGGAAAATCAGGTTGATTCTTGTTGTGTTCATAGCTATCACATCACGCATTCAAGGGGGTGGTTTGAGCAACATCTGATCATTGGTTTCTAATAGGTTTGGTGAGTGGAATTGGTAAGAAACTAGGACATTTATTTGGTTTTTGAATGTGTATGCTTAGTGTGGTTTTTATCTTTGTCTTATGGTTATATAAGTGGTTCGGATCCTCTTAATAAAGTCAAAAGATTAGCGACATGTTCAGAGACAAGAAAAGGTAGGATCTATACCTCATCGGTTTTCTCAGAGATCGTTGTTGTTTGATTGATGTTTTCGGTGTTTGTCCTTGTTATTGATGTATGCACATGTCTTGTTTTTAGTATACATAGTTGCGGATTGAACTATGAATTCCTTAGGCAATTTCGGACCCCTATGATAGGTTGTGTGTGCCTAATTCGGATATGTTATGTGCATTGGACTTGCTGATTATGTTGTGACATGTTTGAGGATGCCCTGTTATGGTATTATGCCTTGTAATTTTTTGTGTTTGCTTGATCGTGATTGTACGTCAGGATCCTTTTTTGATGGCCATTCGGGGTAAGCACTGATGCTCTTAGGGAGAGGAGAGGTTCTTACCGGTATAAGAGTCACATGGGTCGCAATCCCTAGCATGTGCACGCTGGATGCCTAGTCCTTATGTAAAAAAATGCTCTTATCTTTGTGTGGCAAGATACCCTTATCCTTGTGTGGTTTGGATGCCCTTGCCCTTGTGTGGCTTGGATGCCTTGTCCTTATGTGGCAAGATGGATAGACTTGCTGATTAGATTGTTTGCTAACCATTTTCCTTTTGTGCAACTAAGCCTTGGACAACACAGGTGAAAGGGGATAGCCTTTCTGTTGATGAGATCGAATGATGAATTACCTGCCTGTGTACTTCTGTTTTTAGAAGTGTTCTTAGTCCACCCACAGCCTGTTACTTTTGGCTCTATCCCTATTGATATTGATTGATGATTGTTTGATACCCCTTTAGTTATATAGGCAAATATAATGTTGATTGGGAGATGTTTGTTTAGATTTCTGCAGACTTTATGATATTATGACCCTACTGAGATTCTTGTACTCTCACCTTGTTTTTTCTCTATTTTTCAGGCTTAGATACATCATCTGTCAGTGGTACTAGTGTGTGAGATCAAGACTGCACGATAGGACGATATTGCTTCACATTCGTATACCTTCTTGCTTGCTTATTGCCTGCACATATACCATTAAACATAATGTTTGATTTGACTACTTTCTAGTTCTTTGGATCCCTCATTTTTTTAATTTATTTTCGAAATTTATTGGAGCGCTACTACTTGGATTTTGAGATCCTTATGGGACTTGTGTGTTGTGGTTCCTTTAGTTAATTAAAATTTTTTTGCTGATGTTCTTATTCACTCTGTATATTGCCAGAATGTCTGTCCATTATTATTATGCTTCAACCTTTAAAAAGCATAAGTAATGAATCTAATAAAATGAAATTAGTATGATTGAGAATTGTGAGATTCAGATAGGTCCTAGGTTGGGCTTGTTTGAGTTTCACAGCGGTAAGGGTCCTAATTTAGGTTTGGGTTAACAAACATCAATTACAAAGATCAAATGATAAGCATATATAAGCCTCAACTCAAAACCACACATACACAAAAAAAAAACATAAAAACTAATAGCCGATGGAACCAATGAGGCACAGACCGTACCTCTCATGCAGAAGAATCGATAACAAGATCTTTGGTTTTCGCCACACAAACCATCCCCTCGCTAATACGTGGATAACCACAACATCTAAATGGATGGACCCTCAATCAGACGAGCAGTGGAAATAACTAGAAAAAAGGGAACGGACAATTAGATAGGACATATGATAATCGAGCAAACAAAAACAGTACGATACAAATACTCCTTGTTCTGCATGATGTAACAAAGGTTGTGCACAAATTTGAGAAGAGATTGGGCAATGCTGGGAGTAGAAGATAGAACAGGAAGATTTGTTTGAGAGAATCGAGAAGGTAACTATTTGATGGCTAATGACCAATGGGCTATCTAATGAAGTTTATATAGTCCAGTCTTTAAAGCTCTAGTGACTCGATCGGAAAAACGAGCCCGACCCAGAAAAATAATTTAAGCTCGAAAAACGAACTCGGCCTAGAAAGTACATGATCAGGCTAGGAAAGGAACATACATAGCCCAAAATAACTGATCGGACTCGGAAGGAATTAATGCAGCCTGATAACAAATAAACAGACTCAGAAATATAAGAATGGGCCGAACACGAACAAACGGGTCTGAATACAAACAAGTTTACCCGAAGGCCTACAAAATGATCCGAAAATACCTGGCTACTCAAAACAATTGCAAAAACACGATTGAGTCTAATAGGGGAAAAATGGTAATTTTCTACTACCTCGATTTTGGACTTGGTCAAAGTATCAAATGGACACGTGAACCATTAAAAGGATGCTGACTAGGCGGACACTAGGATGGGGTTTCACAGAAATATTAGGATGGAAGGATTTCGGTAAGTTTTTAGTAGCTCATCGTTGTTACAAACGACTGGTCATTTATTACCAGCCACATTTTTTTGGGTTTCGGTAGCACGAGCAAAGTCTTTGTTGTTTATCATCAAATAAGTAGTGTCTGCTGCATTTTTCAACAACCGAACCCAGACTAGTATGATTATAGATGAATACGGGTGATATTGCAAACTCAATGGGAGTGTGAATCTTGTAGACAAATCATCACAGATGTAAGCATTAAAGAAAACAATGTAACAAGAGATGTATTTGATCCCTGTCAAACATCATGCCCTTGTAACACCATCTCACGTCTTGGGAACTCTGATATCCATCCACCCCCAAGTGTCCATCCGACAACCATACATCCTCTCCACTTTACAACTCTGACCATAGGTTGGGTGCATTGTGTCACGACCAAAATCAGACTACATGTCATTCGACATTTTGGGTCACCCGTGTCTCAATCTGAGAGCCCCAATCAAAGAGAATCAGTGCATTCATTGAGAATCAATTAGAGGCAATTAAGGAATTCATTAGGAATCCGTTAATACAATATAGGAGACCCGATTTGGGGAATCATAGTAATCAATGTAATCGAAGATAACCATAGATGGAAAAATCAACTATTAGTGCTTGGCTTGTATATCATTATTAGACACTAATAGAAAGGTTGAATTGATTTCCACTACTCATTGGGAAGTTGTATTGACTATATAAGGGATGCCTCCTCTCATTTTTAATCATCTAACAATGCTTGCAATATTGAGAGTTTAGAGTTTTCTCTCTATCTTTTTGTGTCTCTCTTTTCGATTGTTCTTAAGCTTAGCATTCTAGCTAGCTTTGTGAGGAAGGTTGACTTAGCCTATTGTAAGAGCGATAGTCTAAGGTGGCACATAGAGTTTATATTCTGCAAAACTCTAGTCTCGTGACAGTTGGTAGCTGAGCTAAGGCTCAATCTTTGAGAGATAAATAGAGATGCCTATTGATGCCAACATCTCTATTATTGAGGAGGTGGAAGAGGTCCGTGTGGGGAGACCACCCTAACATGCTCCCGGGCATAGTAAGAAGAGAATGAAGACTGTGGATCATCTGTCATCATTGGAGGCAAGAATCACTTGGTCAGAGATGCATTTTGCTGATGACAATGATAAGCTTATGGAGTATGGCCAAAGAATAGATAAGCTCAAGTCAGGGGACTTGAACGAGCTTCGTGAGGAGATATAAGGTACCCTTATCACTATAAAATCTTGGAGGAAAGAGTGCCACAACTTGAATAGAGACTAGCTTTCCCAAGCCCCACTGTATCTTATCGACAGTGCCACAACTTGAATGGAGGATGAAGCATGCTCAAATCAAGTATGACACTTTGAAGTTGAAGACGTGGACAGATTTCAAGAAGCTCCTGAAGACATAGTTCTCATAGAGAAATGTGGAGCTAGAAGCGAGGAAGAAGCTTCGCAAGTTGTCCTATAAAGGTAACATCTGAGACTATATGAGGGAGTTCATTGAAGTCCTATTGGAGATCCCAGATATGCTGGAGACGAAGGTCATGTTTCTGGGAGGCCTACAAAGTTGGACCATGTTGGAGCTCCATTAATGCAATGTCAATGAGCTCAATGATACTATTGCCTAGGCTAAATCCTTAGCAAAATTCGAGAGGAAGCCTGAGGGTTCTAGTCCACCCAAGGCTAAAAGTTTCCACGACTAAAAGGCTAAAGGTAGGGGAGCAGTCCATGACGCTAAGGAGGGGAAGGAAAGCCTTTCAAGTCCTTCCACCAAGCCAAACCCACACAAGGGGAAGGTAAAAATCAAGGCAAAGGTGAGAGACCCAAGCTCTCATGCTTTCTATGCGAGGGGTTGAATAAAGCTGTGGACTGCCCGATGAAGAACAGGTTGGTGGAAATTTCCATAGAGGCCAACATGGGAGAGATAGAGGCCCTGAAGATGAGTTCCATGCAATTGTTGAGTATTATCACAGCCTCAACCAACGGTTCCAAGGTGGAGCAAGCTAGGAGGGTATTTTCTAGGCTTATTGTGTAGGGGAGAGTCCGGTGCATTGATCAATATTGGTGCTACCCACAACTTCATTAAGGAGGAAGTATAATGGCTCCGTATCAAGTTCCAAGAGGAGAAGGGTTGACTGAAGACCGTGAAAACTACAGCCTAGCCAATCTTTGGAGTAGCCCAAGGGGTCGAGCTACAAATGGGAGAATGGAAAGGTAAACTTGACTTTTCCATCGTTCTCATGGATGACTTTTCGATCATATTAGGGATGCAGTTCTTAGATCAGACTAGAGCAGTCCCAGTATCTTGCACTAACACACTCTTTCTTTCAGAAGGGAGCCAATGTTGTGTGGTTCCTGTTGCTCGAGAGAAAGAGCTAAAGGTGAAGACACTTTCAGCCATACAGCTGAAGAAAGGAGTAAGGAAGCTAGAACCTACTTTTCTAGCTACCTTAGTGATGAATAAAGGTACAATTGTTGATGATGATGTGCCCATCCAAGTCATGTCATGGAAGTCCTTCGGGAGTTTGTTGATATTATGCCCAAGGAGCTCTCGAAGAAACTACCACCTATACGGGAGGTAGATCATGCCATCGAGTTGGAAGATGGGGCTAAGCCACCTGTGAGATCCCCCTATTGAATGGCACCTTCGGAGCTAACTGAATTACGGTGGCAATTGAAGGAATTGTTGGATGCGGGCTTCATCCAATCAGCCAAAGCACCTTACGGAGCTCTGGTGCTTTTCCAAAAGAAGCAAGATGGGTCATTAAAGTTATACATCGACTAATGGGCCATGAATAAGGTGACAATGAAGAACAAGTACCCTATTCCTCTCATTGCCAATTTATTTGATCAACTTGAGGATGCAAGATAGTTTACCAAGTTGGATTTGAGGTCGGGCTATTATCAAGTCTGCATTGCAAAGGGAGATGAGGCCAAGATTGCATGTGTGACACAGTATGGATCTTATGAATTTTTAATTATGCCTTTTGATTTAACTAATGCACCAACTACATTCTGCATATTGATGAACAAAGTACCCCATAAGTTCTTAGAACACTTTGTTGTTTTGTATTTGGATGACATAGTGATATACAACCACACACTTGAGGAGCACATCTGATACATAAGGATGGTGTTCCAAGCTTTAAGGGACAATAAGTTGTATGTCAAATGGGAGAAGTGCGCATTTTACAAGTAAGAGTTAACTTTTCTCGGTCATGTGGTGCATGGGGGAAGGATCAAGATGGATGGTGATAAGATCCAAGCTATCAAAGATTAGCAACCACTTAAAAGAGTAACTGGGTTCCTTCTTGGGGCTGGCGAATTACTACTAGTGGTTCATACGAGAGTACTCTTCCATTGCTACAGCACCCTTAACTGAGTTGTTTAAGAAGAACAAGACATGGGATTGGTCGAGTGGTTGCCAAGAGGCATTCGATTCATTGAAGGAAGCTATAGTGGAGGAGTCGGTGTTAGCTTTGCCCAACCATCTGCTTCCATACGAGATATTGATGGATGCTTTAGATTTTGCTATTGGTGGTGTCTTGATGCAAGAGGGGACAACCAATTGCTTGTGAGAGCCGCACGTTGAATGGTACCGAGAGAGGGTACATTGTGAGACCCAACCCGTAGGGGGGGTCAGGTTACCCAGGATCAAGTTACCCAATCCCACATCGGAAAGGAGCGGAGGAGGTCTTGGGCTTATATGTATTGTGTGATGGTATCATTTGTAACAAGATGCATCTTTTGGGCCCTGTGGTTAAAAGTCCAACTGAGTGTTGCAGTTGTGATCCATCACGCACACATACACGTCCAGGCCCGCTGGGCCAAGGGTAGGGGGGCCGGGTTGTGACATACATGGTGCAAGAGAAAGAGATGACAGTTGTGGAGCATTTCTTGCGAGCTTGGAGACATTACTTGCTGAGGAGCAAGTTTGTTGTCAAGACTGACAATATTGCCACAAGCTACTTCATTTCACAGAAGAAGCTATCGCTGAAGCAGACAAGGTTGCAAGATTTTTTGTCAGAGTTTGATTACATGCTTGAGTATAAGCCGGGGAAGACGAACGTGGTGGCAAATGCTCTTAGCAGAAGAGTCGAGCTTGCAGTCGTCAAGATCCATGACAAGTACCTTGTGAGATTTTATCAAGGCGAGTGAGCGGAAAATACATGAACCATATGGAGTATCTAGTTCGTTGGAAAGACGACCCTCCTAGTAAGACTTGTTGGGGAGTGAATATGATCTTTGGTAGCATCGGGATTAGATCGATGAGTTCTTCATGCAGCAGGATGTTGTCAAGTTTGATAAGGAAGAATGTCACGGCACAAAATCAGACTACATGTCATTCGACATTACGCGTAATCCGTCCCTCAATCCGAAAGTCCCCAATCAAGGAAAATCAGGATATTCATTGAGAATCAATCAAAGACAATCAAGGAATTCGATGAGGATTTGTTGATTATCATAGATAAGTAAATAAGCCAATAATACTTGAGTTATATATTATTATATATTTAGATCGGTTGACTTAATCTCCGTACCATTTATTAGGAAATAATATTGGTTATATAAAGAGTGTCTCCTGTTACTTGTAATCATCATTATAATATTGAGAGTTTAGAATAGAGGTAAGTTTAATCCAATTATCGTTACTTGCACATATTATATAACCAACAAACTCATCCATGTATTTACACATATTATATAAGCTACAAACTCGATCGACCATGACATGCTTGTTTCCACAAACAATAAAAGCGGTGAACACGCCTGGCCAAATGCACCGAATCATTTTCGCATTCGCTGCAGAGCTAATTTTTATCTCCACTACTGAAGCATTTTCCATTTTACAAGTGCTAAACGAAGCAAGCAAAGCAGCATAAATTAAAAACAAGGAAAGAACATCAAGTGCTTCTATTTCAACTGGTAAAATAATTGTTCAAGATGGCTCGACAAGCGCAAAGCTCAACATTCAAATTCCCGAAAAAGAAAGGGATAATCCTTATTAAAAATTCCAAACTTTTCGACACCCATATCTAAGAAATAACACTCGGCGAAACACTTGATAAAACAGTCTCCCGTTCGACAACCATCGAAGTTCAAGCTTGGGTCGATGCGATATAGGCAATCAAGTCCACCACACGGGTACTGCAGGGTTTACAATTATAAGTTTATAAGGATGCAGGAGAGAGGACATAGATTTGAACATACGATGCATAAACGATAAGCAATGCATAAACAAATGTACCTGTAGCCCCATTCGTTGTCATACCAAGCGACAAGTTTAACAAAGTTCTTGCTCAAAGCAATTCCGGCCTTGGCATCAAAGATACTTGACCTGCTCAAAATACAACATATCATTTGGTTAATGTAGGATAATCAAGCAAGTATTCAAGCCAACATTATAGCTTTTTCAATTACCTGCTATCACCAACAAAGTCTGTGGACACCACATCATCTTCGGTATAACCCAAAATACCCTTGAGCTCACCGTTGGATGCTTCCCTGCGTAAGCTCAAAGTGTACTCTTAAAATCCATGTACGTGCACGCACAAGAAAAGACCAAGCTCATGCTATGGACACACTTACTTGATTGCCAGTTTGATATCCTCGTATGATGCTTCCTTCTCAAGTCTAGCGGTAAGATCGACGACCGAAACGTCCACAGTAGGAACACGGAAGGACATTCCAGTCAATTTGCCGTTAAGTGATGGCAAAACCTTTCCAACAGCCTGAGTGAATCCACATCCAAAAAGCATAAATTAGCAAAGAACAATGACGTGTTCAAATAACGTCATAAATGCAAGTATGCCAATATGTATACCTTGGCAGCTCCAGTGCTGCTGGGGATGATGTTAAAGGAAGCAGCCCTTCCACCTCTCCAGTCCTTCATTGACGGGCCATCAACAGTCTTCTGAGTGGCTGATTTAAGCAATTGGAAACGTAGAAATGTATCAGTCTCTATCAAAAACTTAAAAAAGTCTACCAACATTTGATTCTATTCAGCGACCTACCAGTGATGGAATGGACGGTGGTCATAAGGCCCTCAACAATGCCAAACTTGTCATTGATGACCTGAAATAAAGTATAATGACCTTCCAAATAAGCAACACAAAATAATTCACAAGGACTTTCAAAGCATCCAAAACAACTGAAATTGAAGCTACCTTGGCCAAAGGGGCAAGGCAGTTGGTGGTACAGCTAGCATTGGAAACAATGTCAAGCTCTGGCTTGTACTCCTTGTGATTGACGCCCACAACAAACATGGGAGCATCCTTGCTTGGGGCAGAGATGACAACCTTCTTAGCACCACCCTGAACACAAGAAGCCTACCAGATCAAAACCCAACAACAACGAAGAAATTCTAGGTTTCAAAATCAGATCTAAAATTTCTTGTTATCCTCCAACCGAAACGAAGAACACTGCCCAATAAATTTCAATTGAAACTATCATTTCAAATGATGTTTGTCAATTGGATCGGAAAGCGCAGAACTCCACAAGATCTAGATCGATAACCGAAATTGAAATGCTCAAATGTAAATTAATGAAAACAATAAAAAGAAGATAAACAAACCTTCAAGTGAGCAGCAGCCTTGTCCTTATCGGTGAAAACACCAGTTGACTCTACAACGAACTCAGCGCCGGCCTCACCCCATGGGATATCCTCGGGGTTCCTAAAATTCGAAACGAATCAACAAACCTTAAAATTTAAAATCAAGATAACGGCTCACACAAACCGGTAATAAAGACCATAAAACAGCAATTGTAACATAATGCTGCAGCTGTAATATAACAGACTTCTGCAATGTGTCGTTATACCTGATCCCGAAAACAGTGACAGGCTTCTCACCGAAGAGGAGAGTCTTCTCATCTTTAACTTTGACCTCGTCCTTCTTCCAGTGACCGTGAACGGTGTCGTACTTGAACATGTAGGTCTACATCGACCACGCAACACACTAAGCTTCAACGGAAAAGCGTAGCAACAGGCAAATAACCAGTCATTAGCCACTAAAGATGAGATAAATTACCATGTATTCAGTGGAGATGAAGGGATCGTTAACGGCAACAAGCTCCACATCGTCTCTCTGAAGAGCCACTCTGGCAACCAAACGACCAATCCTACCGAATCCTAACACACACAAACGCACAGATCAATCTTAGCAACGACAAAAGAGAATGCACAGTAACGGTAAACGAAAAACAGAAGTAACGGATCTCAAAGTACCATTGATGCCGATCTTAATCTTCTTCTCGGGTGCTGTTAAAACAAAAGCAAATCCAATGAGGAAAGAACACAAAAAACAGTGAAGGAAACAAAAATCAAAATGAAGACCGGGAAGATACATACCCATTGGAAATAACGAAGACGGATAGATAAACTAAAGAGTGAAGAAAAGAACCAAAAAAGGGTTAATAGAGGGTTTTCAGTGGGGAGACAAACAACGGCTGTTGTATATAAAGTGCGAGAGGCTGGTGCTAGGTGAGTTAGGTCACGTGAGCAGCTTCTGGCTTTTCTTGATCCAAACGCAAAAAAAGTTGCCTTTGGTGTTGGCGAGCCGCTGATTAAATGAAATCAAGTATCAACCACACATAGTATTTGCCGCTGATTTTTACCCAGGTTAAGGAGAAAGTAACTCCACGCGCATTTTTGGAATGTGAAGTCAGTTTTGCGTTGGAAGAGTATACTAGGGTGGGGGTGAGTTGTACTTGCCTTTGTTCGGGGGGTGAGGTGTAGGTATTGTGAAATGGAATATTCGGAGTTTATATTATGGTGCCTGATTATTATAATAGTTTAATAAAATTGAGCCCTGGTGAAATTTCGGATTAATAATAATTACCCATTTGAGACGTGACAGCGAAGGCTGAGCATGAGTTTGTACGTACAGCCAGAGCTTCTAGATCGTTCTACGGTTTGTCTGAAAAGTCTAATTTAGGTAACTAAAAAACAAATGTGTTTCTAGTTTCTAGTTTCTAGTTTCTAGTTTCTATATTCTAGGAATGTTAATTCAAAGGAAAGGAAAGTTGTGCGTATGTCGTGTACACCGAAGGACTCGAATCGCAGATCGTTATTGCATTGATATTTTAAAAAAAAAGAAAAATCAATATGGAAGAATTAGAAAATGTGCCAATCCATTGTCTCGTGTTTGAGGATTTTCCGCAGGAAATCTCGACAAAGAAAAATCACAATTCGATTCTCTGATTAGGTTAAATTTTCGTCAATACAATCCCCGTTCTGCAGCTTTCTTCAATGCAAAAGGTCAAACAGCAATGCACCGGCATGGGTTTTGACATCACTTGATGCCGTTTCATCATGCCTGACATGGAATTGTATATTTTAAAAAAGGAAAAAAGAAGATGACGACTCTTCATATACAATTTGTAACAGAGTACGCATGCGAAATGACGTCATTCGTAGCAAATGAAAATTAAAATATGAATGATTAATTTGGCGTCGCCCGGACTCGAACCGGAGACCTTCAGTGTGTTAGACTGACGTGATAACCAACTACACCACGACACCTTTGGGTCAACCAAAGGTTTATTTTATTTTTAAATATACTGTTTAAAGCTCTCGCACTAATTAATAGGTTAACTATCTCATGCTACATTTTCACCGGGATATATTACACTAAAAAAAAATGTATATGTCATCTTGGATTTAAAATAGTAAAAAATAAGTTGTATCTATTATCTGTCATCCTCCATTTAGATAGCCCTTATTGACCTACACCATGACATTTTGCTTCCATCATGCGGCGATTCAGAGAGAAATTTAAGTAAACAATCTTTAAAGCCTGTGTAGAGAGGAAATTTCCATGGTTGGGGGACCCCATCCGCACACTAATCCGCAAAAGATTAATTAATCATAAGTAATTCTATTTGTTCGCAAAACTGAAAAAATGACCAGAATATCGTGGACGTTCATCGTCACGTATACGGAGTTTAAAAATCTACGTCAACAGCGTTTTCTTTTTCAATCTTCTAGATTCATCATTCACACCCCCGGATTGACTATCCGACGCCGTGCAGTATCATCTATAGGATCTTTTGCATTTCTATTTCACAGTATTTTCTGTTCTATAATTTCTGGAGCCTTGGGGGAAATGTTGACCCAAAATAAAAGATGCAAACGATTTTGTCAACTTAAGCATTTTGACGGTGGGTTTTTGGTAATTACATTTAAAGGGAAACCTCCGCTAGTCTGGGCAGCCCGTCATTGTTGACTTGTTTAACCGTTGGCACTTTCAATGCACACGACCTGTTTTACGAGCTACACGTCGTTTCGCGTTCAAAATCCCTACCATTTAAATAACAAAACCCTTGTTATTCCTTCACGCCCCAGCTAGATTACCGTTTCATAGCTTGAGTTTTCCTTTTTGCTTCTCTGAGTCTTTCCCTTGGGAAGGCTGCAAGTTTTCGTCCTCGCCGGCTTTCTCCTTATTGTTGCTCTTTTATCGTCGATTTTATCATGGCCTCGAGATGGATCCGCCCCGAGGTATGCTCTCCCATACTCTATATGCGTCCTTCAGATACTTCCCGATTATTTATTTATTAGTAGTCGATAAACGATACAGTATTATTTTTCATTGTTTCCTTTTTCACGACGTAAGATATGATTTACCTGTTTTTTTTTTGTCCTGGAGGGCTTTTGTTATAATTGCAGAAGATTATTGATGCTCTTATTCGTTACGATCTATTAGAATCTCAGATCCGATAATTAGTTTTAGACCTTTTACGGAATCTGAAAAATGGATCTTGTGAGGAAAGATCTGGATACACGCGTACAAAAACCGTTTGTTGTGATTGCATGTGTTTCTTGTTGCTATTCATGTGTAATGCATGTTTAATGATGATACAAACTCAGGAATTCTTCATGTTTTATTATCGTTTTAGCCTTTGATATGACTATTGTTTTCAGTGAATTAAACCCTGTAAGTGGACAGGAAATACTGACAGTTAATTCTTCAAAACAAATTGTTAGGTGATACTCCCCAGTTCTAAAAGCCTTGAAAATCCTGTCAAGCAATTCAAGAAAGATTATGATTGATAATTAACATAACAAAAGTGATAATAAAGTTTTTATTAAATATCTGTTTCTGTTTGAATCCCGTTTATTCGTTTCCACCTGTAACTCTTGATATATATTCTTATTAGCTTGGGTTTGAGGCCCGGGAATATGATTCTTTTGGTATTTCCTTCATTTATCTGATACATTGTTGGTTTGGTGTCCCTGTGGAATATAGGTGTTCCCTCTCTTTGCATCTGTAGGTGTAGCCGTTGGCATTTGTGCTATGCAACTTGTAAGGAATATCACCACCAATCCTGAAGTCAGGTATTTATTCCTTTTGATGATTAGGTTGAGAGATCATCTTAAATTGTTTTTCTGTAGGATATTGTCACTTACCCTGATTTTGGGTTGATTGTTGCTTAGGGTGACTAAAGGGAACAGGGCTGCTGGGGTGCTTGACAACTTCGATGAAGGTGAGAGGTACAAGGAACATGGTTTGAGGAAGTATGTGCGTACAAAGCGACCTGAGATCATGCCATCTATCAATGGATTCTTCTCAAATCCCGATCTTCCATCTAACTGAGCTTTTCTCGATTATTGAATGGAGGCATTTTCCTCTTTTTTAAGACTCATGATTTGGAGGAAGCAAACATTATTTTGGGGCAAAAAGTTAGTATAACGGACCAATTTGTCCATTGTCAATTGATACACCATTTGTTGTTCTTTTAATGGATGATACGAAAGAGGTGTCCTAAACCTGCGTTTGCTTTGAATCATTGAAAATAAAGCTTATTTTCCTCAATTGTTTACATTTTTTTATCCGCTGTTTTTTTAATCACAGCAAAGTCATTGTCGTATCGTTTTTTATTTCAAAAACTGTCACATAGATGTATCCAATTATCTGCACCCAATAACTAAACCTAAATCTACCGAGCCAAGGTTGGGGAAGGTTGGCGTACAGCCATTAGTTTATGGTCGGTTCCCATATGGTTGAACCGAGATAGAAATATAAGTTTTTCATCACGGGAACGTGAGTTTCTACCATTTAATTTATGGGGAACGGGTGGATGGCGCTTGCTCTCTGCACCGAGAAGGGTCCATCATTCTAAGGGCTTTCAGCTTTAGGCGATTGCTCGTTGCAGTAAGTGAGAGCAGGAGAAGTTTCGCAATGCAGTGAAGATCTTCATGAGAATCTGTTAATCAATCTGGTCGGTGACTTCGTTATCTTTCCAAGTACATCAGTTTAGGAACCTCAAGCCATTTCTTTTCTACCCATTGGATGCCACCCAGGGAATCCGTGACTGATTGTAAGAAGCCGACATTTGTCTTGATCTGAGTGTCGTTCCAGAGCATCCAGATTAGTTATCGCTGTTCCTGGGAACAATGTTGGATCTTGAGGAATTATACTAATTTCCCTCTGATGGCTCAAATACCACGAATAGAGCTTGAATCAAGGTAAATTTTCCACTCCCTGTGCTGCTTACCACACCGGGTAATTCTACTGTCTGTGGCCCAGCCTTTTAAAATCATGATATCAGCATCAATGTCATGCTGACGTCATGATCATAATCGGTGATCCGTGGTGATTCGATACCACAATAGAATTATCCGGGAAAAGTACAAATTATGTCGGTTAAGAACTATTGGGTGAGATGGAGCATATGGGATGGATTGGAGAGGCTAGGATCTCAAACTTTTCCGTTGACTGGAGATTCAGGCTTTGGGCTACTGTCTTCGAATAACTAATGGAACTTGACAAGATATCTTACCGAAGAACATTCAAATTTGATAATTCATAGGTGGGCAGCCGACTGTAAATGCTACACCGTGGTCAAACTCAATCAGGACATTCGAAACCGTGTTGTCAATTAGTAGCAGGTGCTGCTTACCCTTTGTGATCACCTCCCCTAAAATGCCACATCAATTTTGGAACTGTATCACGCAATTGTGTATAGCTCGCTCCAGGGCTGTCCATTTTTTGTTATGTCCTAAACACTCGTTGCCTGTAAATATTGTATTTTACAGTGACAACTAAGTCGTAATTTTTAGGCTTTCAGGGTATACATGTTTTTCCGCTAATGTTAGTGTTCTAGCAAGCCAACGAACCATTGACACCCGCCCCTTCCCAGTATGAATGCCTCGTCTGTGTTAATATCAAGATGTGAATATAAGGATTCACCCGACCACCAACCAAGAAATAAAACAGTTCTCTTAATGACAAAGGGCGTTAGAGAGGAAAATCAAGAGGTTTGGGCTCATTGACCATCTAAATAGCCATGAACTCCATAATGATAGTGGAGGAAGCGTACAAACCTTGTAGTCCCTACCACCGATTCCCCCTCTCTCGGCTCTATTTGTGTTTAGTTTAATAGGCCAACTAATTGATCGTTCCACCCGAGTTCCTGACGCAAGCTGGGACAAAAAGAAGAATTCTTTGATGTTATTTTTGTATCACATTTAAAGCTAACATTGACAGAGTACGGAACTCTATGATGCTTTGAGAAGAAAAGAGGGACATATACCATGTGTCTCCGGAAAGAACTCTTCTAATAGGTACAATTTTTTTAAAAATAAATTTCAAATAAAAATAAGATATAATTGTTATTATCTTGAATTTCTTAAAAAAAATTAAAAGAATAACTATCATTAATCCGAAAATATTTGAATCTTTATCTCTTGTTAATTTTTTTTAAGAATGAATGATTCTTATTATTCAATTATAACCTTCAAACTTTATACAAAATCCGATGAATGAGCTGAAACAGAGTGGTTTTTCTTGCAACTTTGTGGGGAGAGAAAATTGTCATCTTCCCAACTAGGGAACGCCCGATCGTCATGGGAGTTGAAGAGTTGATTTATTGGTATTTTCAATATTGAGGTGAATCGGTAATTACAAATCTTAATTTTAAAAAGCTGGGAATCACTGATATACAGTGTGATCAGTAACAAAAGACAAACCCATAAAATGATTTCCCCCTCTCCCGAAAAATTAAATGATGGAAATAAAAATTATGACAACAAGTGGATTCTGTTTCGGTTTTCGAGGATCCAAACAATGCCTAAATTTTGTTGGAGCAGCATAAACCCAAACAAAGCTCTACAGGTTATTATTGAGAGTGAAGTATGTGTTGTTAATTTGGCCGTAATCGTAATAAAATACATGAATTGGATGTCCTCTGCTTAGCAGAGTTTTTACTTGTCGTCGACGATATTTTTAAAATTTTAAAATCTTGATAATTAAAAAATTTTAAATTTCATACATAATGGAGTACATTAGAGATATAGAGTTTGGGTAAAAAAAGAGTAGAGTTTTAATTGTTTTTCCAATGTCGTCATCACTTGAGTTTGTCACGGGATACAACATACTAAATGCTATCATAGCACGCATTTAATGAAAGCATGCATGGCCTCCACATTTTGATAAGATCATAATTGATGACTCAGCAGCATCTGACAAGTCAATAGTTAGTGAGTGTTCACAGAGTGACCATAATAGTTATTAAGAAGAAATCAAATTTTTTGATTGTAAATAAAGAGCAGTTCACTTGAGAGATTAAGATATATATCTCCGATGCAGTCGGGATTTGTGGCGGGTAGGCATCTAGCTGATTCGGTGATGGTTGCCTCGGAAGTATTACATGGGCTGAAAGTTTCTAAGAAGAAAGGTTAGTGTTTCAAGATCGATTTTAAGAAGGTATTCAACACGGTGAGTTGTGAGGCTTTAATAGAGATTATGGAGGGCATTCAAAAAAATAGAGATTATGGAGGCCATGGGCTTCAAGGAGAAGTGGAGACAGTGGATACATCAATGTATTTCCAGTGCCAAACCTATGGTTTTGGTTAATGGTACCTTAACCCAGGAATTTGAGATAAAGAGGGGATTGAGGCAAAGGGATCCACTTTCCCCGTTGCTCTTCGACATTGTGGCAGAAGCCTTGTCTAAGCTCATCATGAAGGCTGAGGCAATAGGTCTCATCAAGGGGATCACACTTGGGACAACCTCAATAACTCATCTGCAATATGCAGATGATGTTATTTTATTTAGTAATGACAACCTACAAGGACTGTTGAACTTAAAAAGGGTATTGAGATGTTTTGCCTTGTTAACCAGCCTCAAAGTTAATTTCCACAACAGTGCATTAATAGACATCAACCATGATAGAGAAGAGGTGGGACACACAACTGGTCGTTTAAGATGTAGATCGGAAGTGTTGCCTATTAAATACTTAGGCTTACCTTTAGGGGCAAGCCCCTTAAGGTACAAATGTTGGGAAGGGGTGATTAGACAGTTCCAGAGGAAGCTTGCGGCATGGGAAGGGAAATTCCTATCCTTGGGGGTCGACTCACTTTGATAAAATCTGTTTTGAATAGTGTGCCTATATTTCAAATGTCATTGTACAAGGTTCCTAGACTAGTAGTTAAGGGAATTGGAATCTCTTATGAAGAGAATTTTTGGAAAGGAAATATAGACTCTCAATGCTTACACAAGGTACAATGGGCTAAAGTGAGCCTCAATATTGAGAAAGGAGGAGCTGGGGTTAGTAGTATGACCTTGAGAAATATTGCTCTCCTCACGAAATGGTGCTGGAGGCTGTTTAAAGATCCAGACAGTTTTTGGGCAATGAACTTTAGAGCAGTATATGATCCTAGATTGCAGAAAGAAAGGCTCATTCTTAACACCTCTTGTGTGTCGAATGTATGGAAGGGCATCTTAAGCTACTTCAATGGGGACAATGGGATGAGTCAATGTTTGAGGGGCAACTTTAGATGGAAAATTGGCAGAGGAAATCTAGTTCACTTTTGGAGTGATCTATGATGGAAGGACAAGTTGCTGAAAGAAAAATTTCCAAGGTTATACGAGTTGAATACTCAGAAACATGCTTGAATTCAAGATATGGGCTATTGGAGTGATGAGTGGTGGCAATGGTCATTTCAATAAAGGAGGGAAATGTTTGTGTGAGCAAGATCTGTGTAGCGAACTTGCTGAGTGGCTAAGTGGGGCAGAACCTCTTAAAGAGGGTTGCAACTCTGTAGCTTGGAAAGAAGACATAGAGGACTTTTCAGTCAAATCCTGTTACAGCCAACTAGAGAGTTCCCATTTTGGAGAACTCGTAGTGGACATCCCAAATGTCTGGAAACACCAAGGCATGCCAAAAAGTAAGGCATTCCTTTGGCTTGCGTACCAAGACAGGATACTAACTAGAGGGAGGCTAGTCAAGTTAGGAATGTTGAGTCTAGAAGAGTTATGCTAGAATTGAATGCAAGTCATGTTCTTGTGACCTGCAACATTGCTTGGAGATGCTGGTCAAAAGTTATGCGGAGGTGGGCTGTATAGTGGGTTTGTCCGAAGAACCGAGAAGAGTTAGTGATGCAATGGGAGAGTATTGCTACTCACAGGAAGAAGCAGAAAATATGGGACTGTATCTTATAGCAGTTCTGTGGTGATTGGGGATTTCTAGAAACGATAGAACTTTTAGAGATAAGAGGAAGAACTTTAAAGATATTTCTATTGAAGGTATGCTGTAAGGGATCAATTGGGCGATGGTTAATCTTAGTTTAGAAATTCAATCGAGTTTTGACTTGCTGCCAGTAGAGGATTGGTTTCAGATTGTGAACTGACAAGGAGAGAAAAGATAAATTATCTATGGGGAGCATAGGCAATTTAGATTTTCATTGCTATTAAAAATGCTATATAGAACTCTGTTTTTGGGTGGTATCTTTTGTGAATATATGAAATTCATCATTCCTTAAAAAAAAAAAAAGAGATATATCTCTCCAGATTTTACAGCATTGTACACTCTCTCTTTCTCTATTTGTAATCTTCCAAGAATATAATTGGATCTTTTATTTTTTCCTCAACAAGTGGTAGCGGAGCTAGATTACAAATTTACCAAAACAAAAAAACAAGTTAAAAGAAGTTGAGTTATCTTTGAACAAGCTCAAATTGTATTTTTTTAGCATACCTTTGGTTGGATTATGTGTGCCATGACAAGCACAAAACAATTTAAAGTCACTTTAGCATATGAAGAAAAAATGCCACCAATTATATGTTATAGAAACCTCATATAGAAGATCACCTCAAATGTAAAGGCTTTTTATGATCCTATAGAATTGAAAGGTGTCAATCTTGATGACTCCAAGGAGATGGAATGAAAGAAGTTAAATAAAAAAACTATTGGTGAAATCCGACAGTGGATTGATCATAGTGTCTTCCACCATGTTGCACATGAGATGGATGCATATCCTCTTTGAAATAAGCTTGAGAATATGTATCCGGCTAAAACTGCTCGAAATAAGGCTTTCTTGATGAGGCATTTAGTCAATATGAAGCTCAAGGATGGAACTTCAGTTGCTGAGCATAATAGTGAGTTCCAGAGCCTGATAAATTAATTATCATTGATTGATATGCCACTTGGAGATGAGATTCAACCACTCCTTCTTCTTAGTTCCCTTCCTGATAACTGGGAAACACTAGTGGTGTGTCACTAAGCAACTTAGCTCCAGAAGAAAAATTTACCATGTCTATGGTCAAGGATGCCTTATTCAATGAGAAAGCTAGAAGATCAGACATGGGCATAGATCATACTCATACCCTTGTATTAGAAAATCAAGGAAGACAACATTGGAAACAACGAGGTGGCAGAGGCAAAGAGAAAGCTAGAAGCAAAAGCAGAGGCAGATCCATTGATGGCAAGAAACCAACCTACAAATATCATCATTGTGGAATCGAGGGTCATATGAAGAAAAACTACCACAAATGGCTTGAAGAGAAAGACCAAAGCAGTTCTCAGCCAAAGAACAAGGGTGGAGAAATGCTACTCTTTATTTCTGGAGATGCAGTATTTTGTTCTACTCTTGATGAGGCATGCCTTCACGTCTCAAGAGAAGACACTAAATGCATGGTAGATACTGCAGCATCTTATCATGTGACTCCTCATAAAGACTAGTTCACAACATACTAAGCTGGATACTTTGGAACATTGAAAATGGTAAATTCTACTTCTTCTGAAATTGTAGGAATTGGTAATGTCCAAATAAAGATGAATATTGGGAGTACAATTACCTTAACAGATGTCCGACATGTACTAGATCTTTGGCTTAATCTTCTTTCAGGTATAGCTCTTGACAAACAGGGCTATGATAATCATTTCAGTAAAGGCATATGTGTTGGAACAAAAAGAAGGAAAAGAACTCTGCAGAGAAACAAAGGATAATGGAGTTGGGAGAGTTTTTGAACGTTAACAAGCTGATATTTTTATTCATTAGACGTGAGGCTTATATAGAAAATAAATAACAACAAAGACAAATTATTCTTCATAAAATCAGAATTAAATCTAACCAACATTGATAGATTATAGGAACTAACTAAATCTTCAGACTAATTCTTCACACCTGGAATGTCAATATCGTAACACTCTCCCTTGGCATCTAGGTGATTAACACCTATCTTTTGCTTCAAAACTTCAAATCTTTCTTTGGATAATGGTTTAGTGAAAATATCAGCCAATTGATCTTCAGATGAACAATGCACCAGTAGCACTTCGTTTGATTGTTGGACTTCCCTAATAAAGTGAAACTTATTCTTGATATGCTTTGTTCTTCCATGGAATACTGGATTTTTTGAAATTGAAACTGCAGAACTATTGTCACACATAATCTTGGTTGCTTCAGCTTGTTCTTGACCCAAGTCCTTCAACAATTTCCGCAACCACATTGCATGGTTTACTGCAGCGGCAACATCAATATACTCTGCTTCTACTGTAGATTGGGCTGTGGTTTCTTGTTTTTTTAGCTCCAAGTAAAAAAACCAGAGCCTAATCCAAATAAATATCCAGAAGTACTTTTTGCATCATCAACACAACCTCCCCAATCACTATCAGAGTATCCTATCAATGTCATCATTGCATCCACAGACTTCGAAAAATAAATACCAAAAGAAGCACTTCCTTTGATATACCTCAATATTCTTTTAGCAACTGAAAAATGTCTTTCACTTGGTGAGTGCATGAACCTGGAAAGTATACTAACAACAAAGATTATATCAGGTCTAGTAGCTATTAGATAAAAAATCCTGCTAATTAAACTCCTGTACAAGCCTTCGTCTGTTTTTTCCAAGCCATCATCCTTGCTTAGCTTCTCACTTGTTGTCATCGGAGTAGACACAGGTTTGCAGTCTTGCATTCTGAATTTTTTAAGCACATCCATAGCATATTTCTTCTGACATAAGAAAATATCTGAATGTGATTGCACAATTTTCATTCCCAAAAAATAACTCATGGCTCCAAGATCAGTCATCTCAAAGACTTTCTTTATCTCCTCCTTGAACCTTTGAATGAGTTCAGGTTGATGTCCAGTTACAAGGATGTCATCTACATAAATAGAGACAATCAGGAGCTGATCTCCATCTGTTTTAATATATAAAGTTGCTTCACTTTGGCTTTTAATAAAACCATGTTCATACAAATGCATGTCAACTCTCTCTTACCAGGCTCTTGGAGCTTGTCTGAGCCCGTATAAGGCTTTCTTCAAGAGATATACACACTTTTCTTTTCCTGTAACTGAATATCCATCTGGTTGCTCTACATAAATCTTCTTATCAAGAAATCCATTCAAAAAAACAGATTTGATATCTAGTTGATGGATTTGCCAACAATTTTGTGCAGCAACAGCAATAAAGAGTCTAATAGTGTTATACCTCGCTACAGGAGCAAAAGTCTCCTGACAATCGATGCCATATTGTTGAGCATAACCGTCCACCACCAATCTTGCTTTGTGTTTGCATAGTGAGCCATCAGAATTGAGTTTTGTTTTGAATACCCATTTGACTCCTATCACTTTTTGATCTTTTGGTCTTTCCACCAGCTGCCATGTTTCATTTTTGTTGATCATCTCTAACTCTGCTTCCATAGCACTCCTCCATTCTTTGGAATCTTGTGCTTCAAAATAATTTGTAGGTTCAGAAACTACCAAGTTACACCTGAGATAAATATCTTTTAAAGATCTTGTGCCTCTTATTGGTACATCATCAAAGTTCTCTTCATGAATCTTCTTATCAAGAGAGATATCTAGCTATGACTTTTCTTGATTTTGCCAATCCCAACTTGACGCCTCATCAAACTTCACATTCCTACTCAAAATAATATTTTGATTATATAAACAAAAGATTTGATAACCTTTTGTAGATGATCCATAACCAATAAAAATGCCTTTTTCAGTTCTAGAATCAAGTTTGCTTCTTTTTTTTTTTGGAACCTGATAATAGCATATGCTTCCAAACACCTTGAGATGATTCATAGAGGGCCTGATACTGTACCAGGCTTCATATGGTGTTGAATTCTTCAATGCTTTGGTAGGAAGTTTATTCAGCAAGTACACAGAAGTATTAATAGCTTCTGCCCAAAATTTGCTTGGCATCTTCTTTTCAACTAAGAGACAACGAGCCATCTCCATGACAGTCTTGTTTTTTTCTCTCAGAAACACCATTTTGTTGTGATGTATATGACACTGTAAGCTCGTGTTCTATACCTACAATGCCAAAAAAACTCAGCAAATTGGTTAGAAGTATATTCTGTGGCATTATCAGATCTTAAGATTTTGATTCCCCTGCCACTTTGATTCTCCACCATGGCTTTAAACTGCTTGAAAACAGAAAAAATTCCACTTTTTTGCTTAAGAAAATACACCCAACTCATCCTCGTGCAATCATCAATAAAGAAAATGAAATATTTACTAACATTCAATGATTCAGTCTTCATAAGACCACAAACATCAGTGTGGATAAATTGAAGCATCTCTGTGGCTCTCCAAGATTGATCTTTTGGAAATGAAAACTTTGTTTGCTTCCCTTCTTGACAAACCTCACATAATCCAACAATTTTGTCAGAGATATCTGGCATATTTTTTGCCAAATCATGTTTCTTCAAAGATGCTAAACTTCGTTGATTAAAATGCCAAAACCTTTTATGCCATAGGTCTGAAACATTTTGAGTGATTCCAACATAGGCACGTTTAGCAATCTGCCCCCAATCAAGAGTAAAACTCTTATTTTTCATCGCTACACAACTCAACTCTACTCCAAATAGATCAAAAATTGTGCAGTAGTTGTTCTTGAATTGCAAAGAGTAGTTTTTTTTCAAGCGTCTGACTCACACTCAAAAGATTCTGGTTGATATCAGACACAAATAAGACATCTGGAAGCATTATGGCATATATGATTAGTGCGTCCACTATCAATAAGCCATGTATTATAAGCATCATGACATGAGATATGGAATGCTGCAAAAAAAAAACGTTCTTCTTGTGGTTCAACATCAGCCACTTGTGCTTGCTGTGATTGAATAGGCTTGTTCTTCTGTTTACATACCTTAGCAATATGCCCAATGCAATTGCCACATATAGCATCAGGTCTCTACCAGCAATACTTCTCTAGATGAGTCGTCTTCTTGCAATGAGTGCAAGTTGGAAATTTTCTTTTCTTAAAGCCTTCTTTGTAGTTGCTCTCGTCAACTATAATTTTTCTTCTTGTTGAACTGTTTTTTACCTTTGTAAGACATGCTGGTTTTGGGCATAGAATGCACCCTTAGTGATTTTCTCCTGTTATAAGGTATTTCTTTGCTCCTGTGCTTGAAGAGCACTCATTAATTCTGCCAATGAAATTATTGACAGATCTTTGGACTCCTCCAAAGAACAAATTTTGGCTTCAAATCTTTTAGGGAGAGTCATAAGAATTTTTTCCACAATTCTGTTTTCTGGAAAATCCTCTCCAAGTAGACGAATATTGTTAACAATCAAGGAAATCCTGTCACAGTATCTAGTAATGCTTTCATACTATAACATTCTCAAAGTCTCAAAATCTCTTTTTAGATTCAGAACCTGTATTTTTTGGTTCTGACGCTTCTTTGATACTCCACTTGTAACTTATCCCATGCCTCCTTAGCAGTTTTACAAGTCATGATCCGATGAAACACCGAACCTCCAACTGAATTTTGAATGATAGTCTTTGCTTTGAATCTTTTAGTCTTCTCCTCTGTGTGAGTTTTGATTCGTGCTATAGTAGGATCTCTAGGTAATTGATTCATGGGCTTATGTTCAGAAATAATTTCCCAAAGATCAAGGGCTTCAAAATAAGATTGCATCTTCACTGACCACATTTGAAAATTTTCACCAGCAAAGACTGGTGGAGAAATCAACGAGACATTATGGCTAGACATATTTTTGGTGTGGTTTGAAGAAAAAAGATTTTGTAAAGAAGCGTGGGGTTGTGTTTTGAAAGAACTGCAGATCCTTTAAGACCAATTGTGGCTTCGCTACCACTTGTTGAAGCAAAAAGAAGGAAAAGAACTCTGCAGAGAAACAAAAGATAATGGAGTTGGGAGAGCTTTTGAACGTTAACAAGCTGATATTTTTATTCATCAGACGTGAGGTTTATATAGGAAATAAATAACAGAAAAGACAGATTATTCTCTATAAAATCAGAATTGAATCTAACCAATATTGATAGATTATAGGAACTAACTAAATCTTCAGACTAATTCTTCACACCTGGAATACCAATATCGTAATAATATGGAAGTTGTCAAAAGGTGCTTTGACAGTTGCTCGAGGACATCTTTGCAGCACCATATACAAGACTCATATGAAGATAAAGACAGATAATCTCAATGTAGTAGCGAATGAGGACTCTCAAAATTTTTGGCACTAGAGACTTGACCATATGAGTAAGAAAGGTTTGTCAATGTTGACTGATAAAAACCTTATCAATATTGACAAGGATGCCACACTTGATCCTTGTAAGTATTGGTTATATGGTAAGCAAGTCGTGTTTTGTTTAGCTTCTCTTCAATAAGAAAATTAGAGTTTCTTGATATGGTACACTTTGATGTTTGCGGTCGTATGGAGTTTTAGACTACTTCAAATATTTTCATGCCATAGTGGAGCATGAAAAAGGAAAGAAATTGAAGCGTCTTCGAACAGACAATGGGGGTGAGTAACCTCGAGGGAGTTCAAAGCCTACTGCAAGAGTTATGACATTTGACATGAGATGAAGGTTCTACCCACAACATAATGGTGTAGGTGAACGAATGAATCGCACCATTATGGATAAAGTTAGAAGCATGATGATCATGGCTAAACTACCAAAACAATTTTGGGGAGTAGTTAGGACTACATGTTACTTGATCAATAGATCCCCATCAGTGCCATTGAAATTTGAAGTTCCAGAAAGATTATGGCTTGGTAAGGTTCCATCATAATCACACTTGAAAGTGTTTGGATGTTTAGTGTATGTACATGTATCCAGTGACCTCAGAAAGAAACTTGATGCTAAGACCACTCTATGTATTTTCATTGGCTATGGAGATGAGGAATTTGGATACAGGTTATGGGATAAAAAAACAAAGAAGATAATCAGAAATAGAGATGTTATATTCCATGAAAATCAAACAAAAGAAGATATTGAAAAACCCACGATGTCTCAAGAGTTAAATAATGGTGCTCAGTTCTCAAATAAAACATTAAAAGACGAAGAGGCAGATATTGAGTAGGGGGAAACTCAACATGTTGTTCCAGATATTCCAAGACCATTAAAAGGACAAGATGTTGGTGAACTTTCTCAGACTATTCTGGAAGTTTGTAGGTCTGGTTGAGGACAAATCCCTTCCAAAAAATTTTCAGATACTGAATATCTTCTACTTATTGAAGATGGAGAACTAGACAGTTTCCAAGAAGCAGTATCTTATGAGAAAAAAGAAAAATGGTTGCTTGCAATGCAGGAAGAGCTGGAATCACTACATAAGAATCACACTTATTAGATTGTCAACTTCCAAAAGGAATGACGGCATTGAGAAACAACTGGGTGTTCAAGCTGAAGAAAAAATGGCAATGGAAAGGTAGTAAAACACAAGGCTCGATTGGTAGTCAAAGGATTCTAACAAAAAAAAGAAATTGACTTTGACGAAATTTTTTCACCAGTTGTGGAAATAACATCTATTAGAGTTATAGTTGGCTTGGTAGCAAGTATGAATAAAGCTTCAGCAAATAGATGTGAAGACAACTTTTCTTCATGGAGATTTGAAAGAAGAAATTTACATGGAGCAGCTAGAAGGTTTTGAGTTTTCAGGTGATAATCTTGTTTGTAAGCTTAAGAAAAGCTTGTATGGATTGAAATAGGCACCAAGAAAGTGGTGTATGAACTTTGATTCATTTATAGTGAAACAAGGATACAAGAAGACTGCTACAGATGAGTGCGTGTACATCCAAAAATTATCAAATGAGAATTTCATTGCTCTTTTACTATATGTTGATTAAATGTCAATCGTATGACAAGATGTTATGAAGATCAATCAGCTGAAGAAAGAATTATCTAAGTCTTTTGACATGAAAGACTCAGAACCTGCTCAACAAATTTTGGGAATCCAGATTGTTCGAGATAGAAACAATAAGAGGTTATGGCTATCTCAAGAGAAATATATAGAATGTGTACTTGAGAGGTTTAACAAGGGAAAATGCCAAGCCAGTCAACATTCCACTTGTAAATCATTTTAAGTTGAGTAAGAGTGCATGCCCCTCATCCTAAGAAGAGATTAAAGAGATGTCATTGGTACCATATTCTTCAGCTATTGGAAGTATTATGTATATAATGGTATGCACAAGACTTGAAATTGCTCATACAGTGGGAGTGGTAAGTCGTTTTCTCTCCAATCCTGGGAAAATACATTGGGAGGTAGTAAAATGGATTCTCAGGTACCTAAGAGGTACTACCAAAATATGTCTTTGTTATGGGGGAGCTGATCCAATCTTGGAAGGTTATATTGATGCGGATATGACTGGTGATCTTGATGGTAGAAAATCTATATTGGTTTTTATATACTTTTGTAGGAGGAGCTATTTCATGGGAATCAAGATTACAAAGATGTGTTGCTTTATCCACTATTGAAGCTGAATATATTGTAGCTGTAGAAGCTGGAAAAGAGATGTTGTGTCTAAATTGTTTTCTTCAGGAACTTGGAATTAAGCAGAGAGAATACATGATACATTGTGATAGTCAAAGTGCTCTGTATTTGAGCAAAAACTCCATGTACCATTCTCGCACAAAACATATTGATATTCACTATCATTGGATATTTGAAGCAATGGATAAACAACTATGAAAACTAGTCAAGATCCACACCAAAGAGAATCTAGCAGATATGAACAAAGGTGGTTCCACGAGAGAAAACAAAACTGTGCAGAGACAAAGCCAGAATTGCTGCTAGATAAACATAAACATTACTTAGATATGGCTAGAGGGGGAGTACAACACACATCTAATGAAAGCATGCATGACCTCCATGTTTTGATAAGATCATAGTTGGTGAGTAAGAAGAAATCTAATTTTTTTATTGTAAATAAAGAACAGATTCAGTTAGAGATTAAGATATATATCTCTCCAGATTTTATAGCATTGTACACTCTCTCTTTCTCCTTTTGTAATCCTCCAAGAATATAATTTGATCCTTTATTTTTTTCCCCAGTAAATTCCAAGTCTATCATATATTTTTTTCAAAAGAAAAACTATTTAAAGAAAAACTATTTGATGCTATCGTTGGACCACATTTAAAGCTATACTCACAAAGAGTACGGAAATCTTAATTTTGTTTTTTTTAAAATGAGAACCTATTCCATTTGACTATCATTCGCCTCAGAGAATAATATAGAGAACTAAACATTTATAATAATAAATACAATAATAATTATATCTGTCTGTAATTATATCTTGAGATTAACCATTTAATATTCTATAACTGAACTGTGAATTTATGTTTGAAAATATGAAATATTGATAACATAAAAGATTACATAGGCAGAAAATGGCAAATAGAGTAGCAACTACCTTGGTACTTGTTTTGTCTCATGTGCCATTCTTTGTCATTTTTTTCAGTTTACTCCTGTATTTTTTCTTTAATTAAAGGGGTGTTTATAGTTTGGTCATACTGTATTGACAATGGGTAATAATTAACTCTCATCCAACTAAATGAATTTCTAAAGATTTTACAATTTTAGTAAAGATTTTATAATTTTTTAAAATTAATCTATCATATATCTTTGTCTATATATAGTAGGTTCAAGAAGGGTGTTGTGACTCTCAGATCTTCCTGAGAGGATTTTTTCCTTTCATGATGTATTTTTTTTATTAATACTACTTAGTCTCAATGTCTCTAGCACTTAGTTTTGTTCCATATTTCTTAATTTTGAGTTATACATTTGTAGGTGACGAGAGATGGTTTGATTGCTGATCCACTGGCGAACATATTAGTCAACCAATCCGCTTGTGGAATATGATATCACCGAACAATTGCTTACGACTAGGACAACTACTTTTGTAACTCTCTGCATAAGAAAAAAAAATTCTGGTGGTGTAGAATAAAAAAGAGATAGATAAGTATTAACCTTAATATTTGTTTGGTTTACAGAATTAACTTGAAGATAAAAAAAAAATTATAGTACTTCAATACCCATTTCGTCCTTATTAATATAAAAATTTTAAAATTTTTATGTTTTTTAATAATTTTCCTTTTTCTTTATCAAATTCAAGAAAGGTGAAGCATTTCTCCATCTGTAAACCACAATAGTGAGGTGACTGACAGATCTTGTAATAACCAGTCTAAGCAGGATGCCGTTAAACTATGGTTATGTCTCTTCGATATATGTAATCTGGTAACATAAATCTCAAGATAAATTATTAATAGGCATAAGCCAAATTTGTGGGTTTCCATTTTAATACTCAAGTACAATTTTATGAGGTCCATGTAATTCCTCGGTAGAGTCTATTTAGTTTAACCAAAATAAGAACTAACAGCACGTTAAGGTTCGATCATGTTCTCTCTCAATGGAAAAATGGACTCCGCCATCGGTGCAACTGGGAGTATCCCTACTCTGCATGATAAGGAGGAGGAGCCTTCTGATATTGCGACAGGATCCGGCTGTCTCCTATAATGAGCGGCTGTTTGGACAGACACCTACATTCGCTCGATATAAAGATGTGGATGATGCAAACATAGGAACTTCAACAGATGATAATGGCCCATTCCTAACTATATCCGACCATGTCCATGACATGCTCAATCAATCTTGGTCCTTTTTTGGTGGTTGTTAAACTTTTGGGAAGGAATATAGGATATAGTCTTATGTGTTCCAAAATCTGCCAACTTTGGAAATTATCACTGGATTTCAAAGTCATCGATATGGAGAATGATTTCTTTTTTGTGAGATTTACGAGCTCTGAAGATATGCAGAACACACTATTAGGGGTCCTTGGGTAATCTTTGGATAATATATCTAATGGTGCAATATTGGCACCGGGTTTCATAGCTAATCAGGCCACCAACTCGCGGGTGGTGGCATGGGTTCTCTTTTCAGATATATCATTAGAGTATTACCATGAGAAGACATTATGGAAAGCAGGTGACCTAATTGGGAAGACTATTAAGATAGATCTGAACACACTTTAGAATCACTGGGGTAGGTTCGCAAGGGTGGTAGTTGAATTAGATTTTTCAAAGCTACTTCTCGCAAAGTTCAGAATTGATGGAGAATGGATAAGAGTATAGTATGAGAATCTTCCACAAATTTGCTTTGGCTGTGCTCAGATATGACATGATGTTTTAGGATGTCAGTACCAGTAGTGTCCAGATGCAACTGCAAAGGGGAAGGAGGTGGCAGATGTGGTTAGGGAGGCAACCACCATGCCTCGACCTAGCTTTAATCCCGAAGACTCATCGGAGATAATGGTAATTGAAGATGTTACGTTCGGGCCATGGCTTCATGTCCCAAGGCGGTCTCACCGGACGGTGAGTAATGTTGTAAAAGGTAAGTCACAAAATTAGGAAGAGTTGAAGACTCAATCCCAGTACTCAAGGGAGATGACATGCTTAAGATTTTCAGTCTTGAATAAGGATAAGATTCTAAGGCAGGTCAATGATGTAAGGATGAAAAGCTTTTACAACTCACGGTCTAAACCCGTTGGAGTGACTGCGTCACCAAAGGTTGCAGATCCCACCTTGCAGGAGCCTTTAGATCTTTCAAACTAACACAGCCCAAATGCTTCCCTACAATCCTCAAAGCCCGCAAATGAAGGCCAGCACTCTGAGGGACCTACTTTTCAGTTTTTGATTGGCCTATTGAAGATAATCTCTGAGTCAAATCACTAGGAATTAGTGATCGTCAAAGGGGATGGGGGACACAAACCCAATTAAAAAAGAGGTCTAAGGGAAAAAGAATTATAACAAGAAGTGATCTAAGTAAGCCTTCGGTAGATAGCGAGGTCCACAATAAGGTATTATCGAGTCCGTTGAGGGAGGGAGGATTCATGAAACGGTTTTGTGTGGCAAACATGACTGATGCTATACAATGGGTCTAAACACTTGCATTAGATGGAGATTCCCCAATGGGTACAAGGGATATGCAAATAGAATTAGTGGTGTGCACTACTAATGGAGGAATGTTACGATATTGGCATTAGAGGTGTGGAGAATTGATTTAGTTAGTTCCTATAATCTATCAAAGTTGGTTAGATTTAGTTCTGATTTTATGGAGAATAATCTCTCCTAACTCCATGATCCTTTGTTTCTCTACAGAGTTCTTTTCCTTCCTTTTATTCCAACAAATGGTAGCGGAACCACAATTGGTCTTAAAGGATCTGTAGTTTCAATTTCAAACAATCCAGTATTCTATGGCAGAACAAAGCATATCAAGATTAAGTTTCACTTTAGCAGGGAAGTCCAACAATCAAACGAAGTGCTACTGCTGTATTGTTCATCTTAAGATCAATTGGCTGATATTTTCACTAAACCACTACCAAAGAAAGATTTGAAGTTTTGAAGCAAAAGATAGATGTTAATCACCTAGATGCCAAGGGGTAGTGTTACGATATTGGCATTCTAGGTGTGAAGAATTAGTCTGAAGATTTAGTTAGTTCCTATAATCTATCAAAGTTGGTTAGATTTAGTTCTGATTTTGTGGAGAATAATCTGTCTTTGCTATTATTTATTTCCTATATAAACCTGACGTCTAATGAATAAAAATATGACCTAATGAATAAAAATATGAGCTTGTTAACGTTCAAAAACTCTCCCAACTCCATTATTCTTTGTTTCTCTACAGAGTTCTTTTCCTCCTTTTTGTTCCAACAAGGAAAGACCCCAACGGGTACTGTTACGGAGAATGTCAGGAAAGAGCAAGGAAAACCTGGCTCATTTTGACTCGTCATACTTGCTTAATATTAGTTTTATCTTAGAACTATAGAGGGGATACCAGTCACAATTTTGGCTCAGTTATGAAGATCTACTTTAGAGGCATAATCCACAGGTTACAATTATATTGGAACCAAGAATTAATGGTACTAAGGTGAATAAGGTGATCAGGAAATTAGGCTTTAACGACTAGTACAAGGAAGAGACTCCAGGTTTTGTCGGTGGAATTTGGATTCTATGGCGTGTTGGGACCTCTTCACTACAAGCGTTAGAATCTAATAGCCAATTCATTCACTTTCGATGGAAATTCATGTCATTAATGTGTACTTGTATAGTTGTCTCTGCAAGTCCTAACCTGAGTAGACAAAGAAGTTTATGAGCTGCACTAAGAAGACTCTAGACCTTGATAGTTGATCCTGGATGTTGATTGGAGATTTTAGTGTCTTATTGCACCAGGAGGAGAAGAAAAGGGGAGGTGTTATGACAGGGCCTATTAATGGGGAGTTTAACAAGGTGGTGGAAGATTGTGGGTTGGTAGATTTGGGATTTTTGGGTCTTACATTTATATGGTTCAGTGGAAACCTCTTCATGTTCCAAGCATCATAGATGACCCACCCAGGTTTGAATAATATGATAGAGAATAGTTGGAAGCAGTCGGATAGTTGGAATGAGTCATACAAGGTGTTTGTTGAGAAGGTCGGTAAATGGAATAGAGAGGAATTGGGGAATATTTTTTACCGTAAGAATAAGTTACAAAAAAGGCTAGAGAAGAGGAAATTCTAAGTAAGTAGGATTCACCTAGATTGTGGGAAGCTCTTAACTTAATTCGAGAAGAGTTAGAGACAGTTTTACCTTAGGAGGAGATATTGTAGTATCAAAAAGCCCTAATGAATTGGCTTAATTTTGGAGATCGTAATACCTCTTTCTTTTATACTAAGACCTTTGTAAATAGACGCAGGAGTAAGATTGTGAAACCCCGTCCTAGTCGTGTGTCCAGTCAGCATCGTATTAGTGGTCCACGTGTATGTTTGACGTGTTGACCGGGACGGAAAATGGAACGGTAAAGATTACCGTTTTGTCCCTATCGGACCCGGGCTTGTTCCCGGGCTTGTTTATTTTCCCGAGGGCCTTCTAAGTATCTGTGTTTTGTTTCTGGGCCCATTTACTTCCCTAAGGCCCTGTACACACACTTTTTAAAACCCATCTGTCTACCCTGGCTGTTGCCCCTACACACGTTTCAGACAGAACCAGGAAACTGTTCATTCTTTGTTCCCTTCAACCAGCCGCCTCTAGCCTCTTCCTGTTCCACTGCCAGATTGTCAGTTGATCTATAGATCAGTGAGGGTACGGTAAGAGTTTTGTTTCTTTTCCGTATGTAGATTGGGTTGTGATTGTTTGTCTGTTATTGCTTCGATTCAGGTGGATCTGAATCGGGATACCGCGATAAGGGCAAGGGATTGCCAGCAGTTCATCTGCACGCCAGGTAGGAGACTACGCCTCATTTGTTTGATCGGCTGTTGTTTCGTCCTCGTTATTTGTGCATTCTTTTGTTTATCTTTTTCCCGTAATCCTGGTGTTTGTGCGTTCTTTATTGAGTATTTTCCCTTAATCGTGGTGTTACTTGATATGTTCATTTTCTGTCTTCCCTTTTCGTTGGGACTGGCTCCTGATGATCAAATTCGGATACCCTTTGCCAACTGAACCCGTGAGGATACGATTGGGATATATCCAGCGCTGGCCACGAACGGGATCAAAACCGCGCCTCTGCCTTTCTTTTTTTTTGCTCGTTCGTTCCTTCCCGTCAGTGCCAAGCACTTCTTCCTTTTCTTCCCTTCGTGTAAACCTATTTGTGCTTTCGTTTCTTCCAGTTGCACAGGTATGATTGTGTTTCCTTTTCTTTCTGTTCGCACCAGCCCGTGCTATCCCTATTGGCTCTCCTATCTCACCCCTGTTTCTTTCTCCTGGTACCCACCTCGCACCTGCAAAAAATTCCTCTCCTCCTTATGCATCGTGCGCATTTCCCCGAGTTTCCCATCTGCCATTTCCCTGCATCTCTGATACCCAGCTGATTATTTTTGTCTTTTTTTTTTATTCCTTCACGTGTTCCTTGTTACCTCTTCTCCCGACTTCCCCTGTTCTTCCCTTCATGACGAGTGTGTGTGTGTGCCTCCTCCTTCTCCACTCATGCCCAGACCCCTGAGTTTACTCTCCACCAGACCCACGCCCTTTTCTTCACCTGTTCCAGGTGCCGCGAGTTGTTCTCCACCAGCTCGGTATGTTCTCCCTTGCTTCTTCGAGTTTCCCCAGCTGCGGATCTGCCTTACCCAGATGGCGTTCCATGGTCTCCCCCTTTCCTTCTTTGAGTGACCGAGACGTGCTCCCATCCTGTTCGTTGATTTCCTTTCACCTTTCGTTTTGTACCAGGCTTGATTTCCTTTCCCGGTTGATTTCCTGTTCCCCTGTTGATTTCTCTGTACTCGTTCACTTCGTATCAGGCGTGCCTTGTTCTCCCTCTTCCTCGGTACTCTCTGGTTCTTCGTCCTTGTCGAGCGACGTGTGTGTGTTCTTGTCTTTGTTATTTCCGGTGCTGTGAGCTTGTCCTCCACCAGTTCTGTGCAAGCCGGATTCATTCATCATTCCCTCCTGCGCTTCCGGACTTTCCGACTGAGTCTTCTTCTCTCGTTTTTTTTGTCCTGTTGAGTGAGGTGCATTCACCGTGTTCCCTGTCGGCTGTGCTTGGGTTCCCGACTTACCTAGCTGGTTTTCTCTCTGTGTATTCCTTGTAGCTTCCCCGACTCTTCCTCCATCGGTTGTTCTCGAAGTCCCGAATTGCCCTGTTAACTTCTTCATTTTTCCTTGCTTTCATTCTTTCGTTTCCAGTGGGCAAGGCGTGTCCTTTCCGTTCTTCATGGTTACATTGCTCACGTTTCCCTTCCTCTTAATCTCATACATGAGTAATTAATTAAGTTATTAATTAATTCACCAAAAATTTGAAATTGGTAAGGTATGACCGTGTGATAGTATTTGAGTTGGGAAAGGGGTATTGGTTTCTTGCCTACTTGTATGATATTTAGAGTATATGGTATTACGTCATTCATTTAATTTGTTTATTTTAATTAATTTAGTAAAAAGAGTGTAAGTCAAATATGAAATTATTTTAACGGGTATAACTATGAGGTTCTTATAGTTTCCAATGAAACGTTTTAAGAATTAGTGGGATTTTTAATCCATGCTTGTATTCAGTCGGTGACTACAGTGAGTATACGTTCACTTGGCCAATGCGAGGTGAGTATACGGAATCCCAGTGATAGGGGAGAGTTGCTTACCTGTTCGGGAGTCGTATGGGTGTTGTTTTCGTTTACCTGCCACGTCTTCGCAGGTTGGTTCGTATTGAGTATTGAGACGGGTATGATACGTGTTGTGTTTTCTCTGCCTAGTCTCGGACAACACTAGCAGTAAGAGTTATGTATATATATTTATTTATTATTTCTTAAAATATAAATTTAAACTGCCAGTGGGCTCCCAGTTTCCCTTTAGCGCGGGTTACTTGAGGAGTGGTTTATTATGTCCATCCCAATGGGTTTTTCTTGGTTGACATTGTTAGTAGTATTGTGTTACGAGTTGTTGTTATATAACCTATTGGGTTGGGATCTTATTCTACAATATGAAACTTTAATGTGTGAATTCCTTATCCTTCTGATTGTTTCCGTTACGTCCTTGTTCGTATAGTAATCTGTTTTCCCCCGTTACGTCCTTGTTCATATAGTAATCTGTTTCCCCTCTTCTTTGTTTGTATTCTCGTTTCCCCGTAAGGACATATGATGCTGTGACTCCTACTGAGATTTTATTATCTCACCCGTTGTTGTTTCCCCCTTTCAGGAGTAGTTCGTGAGCCGTAGACGGCGTTTGAGGTGTGAGTGCTTCCTACGACTTGGCTGGACTATCGCACTTGCATGTTTTACACGGTTTTCTTTTCTGGCATTTCCTGTTTGACTCGTTTTGATGTTTTGACTCACATTATATTTTATACATTTATTACTTTATTTGATACGGTTTTTATGTTTCGGGATTTGAGCCCAGTTTGTGATTTTTGGCTTGTGGCCGTATGGACCTGTTTTCCATTTTGAATATTTTGTCTGTTCGAATAAAGACTTCCGCTGTGGTATTTCGTTTACTCCGATTTTTATGTCAGATGTCTGTTTCTTATTTGATATGCTCCAAATTTTAAAATATTAATTGTGTTCATTTTGGGAATCGTGTTTGAAAAATAGTCTAAGCCTTGTGGGATTCGGATTGGTCCACGTGTTGGGCTTGTCCGGGTTTCACGGCGGTAAGGGCCTGGTTTTCTGGTTCGGGTCCTTACAAAGATTTTGATGCTTAAAGATGAGGTGGGATCTTGGGTCTTAGAGGAAGCCATGCATGTCCAATGTCTATTATTTACTTATAGAAATTATATACTAAGGAAGGGGTTGGGTTTATAGTTGAGAGGATACCGAACCATTTTATTCCTATCGAGGAACTATGTGCATTGGATTTGACGTGATGAGTTACGAAGGAAGGAGTTCTCAACATCGTGAAGTGCATAGGAAGTTTTAAGGCTTCTGGGATAGACGGTTTACAACCGACCCTTTATCAATCACAATAGAAGATAGTGGGCACCTCGTTAACATTAATGGTGAATAGAATCCTTGAAACAGGCAATCTAGAGGAAGGACTTAATGAGACTCTAATTGTGCTAATCCCGAAGGTACAAAGTTTAGTTACATTGGGTCAATTTCGTCTTATTAGTCTATGTAATATTTCATACAAAAGCATGACCAAGCTAATAGCAGATCGGATAAGCCCTTTTATGACTAAATTAGTGGCAAAGACTCAATTGAGTTTTGTCAAAGGAAGATAGATAACGGATAACATGGTAATTATACAAGAGGCTATTTACAAGGTTGGATGGCGTTAAAAATTGATTTAGAAAAGATCTATGATCATTTAAGATGGAGCTTTATTGCTGAAACTCTCTAGTTAGTAGGCTTCCCTCTAAAACTAGTTCACTTAATCATGCAGTGTGTTTCAGGCTCAACAGTGCATGTAATTTGGAATAAAGCCCTCACAGACCCCTTTAAACTATCTAAGGTAATTTGTCAAGGGGATTCTCTATCTCATTACCTTTATGCCTTGTGTATGGAAAGGTTAGTGCATTTGATCCTAGCTCAAGTGATGTGCAACTAGTGGAAACCGATCAAAATAGGTAAAGGGGGTCCCCCACTTTTCCATCTATTTTTTGCTGATAACATCTTCTTATTCTCTGCAGCTACGATATATCTTGCATATATAATACAATGGGTCTTGCATACCTTCTGTGTATCGGCAGGTCAGAAAATCAGCTAAGAGAAAATTAGAGTGTTTTTCTCTATAAGTACTCCCAAGTCCATGCAGAGCGAAATAAGTAATGTGTTGGGATTTAAACTATCCATAAGTCTAGGAAAGTATCTAGAAGTGTCTATTTTTCATGAAAAACTGTCTAAAAGATATTATGTTGAGCTGATCGATGGGGTTTAAAGGAGATTATCAAGTTAGAAGGGAAATAGTTTAGCACTAGTAGGTCGTCTCACCATTCCGATTGGTGTTAGGGAAAGTATGCCTTCTTCCTGTGGAGCTTGAGCACAAGACGTATTGGACAATTAAGAAGCTAAACTTTGATTTATTAGCTACCGGTGAGAAGAGAATGTTGCAATAGAATGAATTAGACGAGCTACACCTACAAGCCGACAAGAGTGCTTCCATCTACAATGAGAAGGTAAAAAGATGACATGACAAGCACACCAGAGGTCAAGAATTCACTCTGAACAAGTACTTTTGTTTAATTCTCGTTTAAGATTATTTCCAGCAAAGTTAAAATCTAGATGGTCAGGTCCCTTTGTGGTAGTTTCTGTTTTTTTCATTTGGCTCAATTGAGGTGCAGAATCTAAGACAGGAAATGTATTCAAGGTTAATGGCCAGAGATTGAAGCATTATTATGACAGAAATATAAGTCCAGTCTCCATGGTTGTTCTGAAACCTAAGTAAAAATAAAAAAAAATAAAATAGCAACCTAAAATACTGACCGATTGGTCAGACAACACTGACCGGTTACAACAGTAAGGAAGAACCGGTTAGATGGTCATTCCAACCAGTCACAAATTATAGTAAAGCTCAGTTGGATGGCCCTGTCTTACCGGTCACCCTATAAAACCTAAAACCCTAGCCTCCTCATATGTAAGCCACCAATCTTCTTTCCCTCCTTAGCCTTGTTTCCTTTTTTTATACTAATCACCACTTCTTTTATTTTTTTAAGCCACCATCATTTCCACAAATCACCATTATCATCATCCTTTTCATTAGACAGACCACCACCAAACCTTCTCCATTTTCATCTATGGCGCGAACTGTCACGACCCGGCCCCTTGGCCCAGCGGGCCCAGACGTGTATGTGCGCGTGATGGATCACAACTGCAACGCTCGGTTGGGCTTATAACCACATGGCCCAAAAGATGCATCTTGTTACAAATGATACCATCACACAACACATATAAGCCCAAGACCTCCCCCGTTCCTTTTCGATGTGGGATTGGGTAACCTGACCCCCCTACGGGCTGGGTCTCACAATCTCCCCCCTCCTTATAGACCTCGGGTCCTCATGAGGGGAGCCCAAACTTAACTGACTTGAGCCCAAACTTACGGGCCCAAACGTGAACACACAACACGGCCCAAGCCCACCCGGAAGAGGAACAAGATCGGCTCCAAACGTAACTGCCTTGGATCCAAACTCACGGGCCCAAACGTGAACACACAACATGGCCCAAGCACACCCGGAAGAGGGAACGAGATCGGCTCTGTTACCATTTGCCACAACCCGGCCCCCGGATCCTCGGCCCAGCAGGGCCAGACATGTATGTGCGCGTGATGGATCACAACTGCAATGCTCAGCTGGGTTTCTAACCACGTGGCCCAAAAGATGCATCTTGTTACAAATGGTACCATCACACAACACATATAAGCCCAAGACCTCCCTCGCTCCTTTCCGATGTAGGATTCTGTAACCTGACCCCCTACGGGCTGGGTCTCACAATCTCCCCTCCTTATAGACCTCGTGTCCTCACGAGGGGAGCACAAATGTAACTGACTTGGGCCCAAACTCACGGGCCCAAACGTGAACACACAACACGGCCCAAGCACACCCGGAAGAGGGAACAAGATCGGTTCCGCTACCATTTGTCAATCCGAACCCTTGGCCTAGCGGGCCCAGACGAGTATGTGTGTGTGATAGATCACAACTGCAATGCTCGGTTGGGCTTCTAACCACATGGCCCAAAAGATGCATCTTGTTACAAATGATACCATCACACAACACATATAAGCCCAAGACCTCCCCCGCTCCTTTCCGATATGAGATTGGGTAACTTGAGACCCCCCCTACGGGCTGAGTCTCACACAAACCAAGAAGGTTACATTCAATGATATCATATCTAAGAAGGAACCACCTAGAAGGCCAAAACGTGTCCCCTGCAAGGTCAACACTATTGTCACCAGCTCAACCGCCGCCGTTGGAACTGCCACCACCACCACTGCACCAACCACCACTACCCAAAACATCCATTTTTCCCTATCTCCATCCACTTTCTTCCCTCCTACCCTTGCTACACCTACTGATTCCCAAATAACTATCCCATCGCCAATATTTCCATCACCACAAACTATCCCTATATTTTCCACACTTGTTTTTAGACTTCCAGCAACCCTCCCTTCCTCCAATACCATATTCAAGTAGAATCTGCACCCCTATCTCGACCACTAATTTCAATGCAAGCATGTTTCACTCATTGGAGGTGCATAATCGTTTTGAGTTGTTTACTGATAGATAATTTTGTCAAGAAAATTTTAGTCAGTTTCAAAATTATACCAGTGTCCATGGTGAGATTACTTAGTGCAACCCCATTTATCCTTCTTTATGTTGGGTTGGAATAGTTTTGACATGCATGAATATGTTACAGTTTGTCTAAACATTGTTTATGAGTTCTATCCCAATCTACCAAAAGCATCATGTTCACTTATATTCATCCGACAAGAATTTGTTCCAATTTCTCCTATTGCCATCAATGATTATTACCACTGTGAGTATAGGAAACCCATGGTGATGGTTGAAGAACTTCCTACATCAGAAATCATTCATAGTATATTTACATTGGGACCTGGCACTTCAAAACCACCAGAAGGCCCGATTACTGTCACAAATTTCTATCGTGAAGCCAAATTTTAGCACATCATTATTGGCCATAGTCTGATTCCTACATCCCATAATCATCAGGTAACCAGAGAAACTCAGTTTTTTTTACATAAAATAGTATTTTGAGACATAGGTTAATGTGGGAAAAGTTATCCACAATGAACTTATCTAATGGAAACCGAAAGTAAAGAATCGTTTACCATTTTCCATATCTGATCACAGGCCATTGCCTAGCACAGGGGATAGGGTTACCAGAAAGCCATTGTTCCAAGGCTTACAACCATTGCCACTATTCACTCCGAACTATAATAAGACAAAGATCCGTATGCTAAACGAGGATTCCCTATCATGTATGACTTGTCTAGCCTATTTTGACAGCACATACAGAGAAAACTTTCCATTATCCAAAGATGAGAATCCCCGCAGGTGCAAAATAGCTTGCACACGTCCCTTCACACAAGATACCGACATCTCATCTTGTCTGGATGCCATCGAGTCACACCTGTACACTTTAGCCAGTCGTTGATCAACAGCAAACTCTCATAAGCATGCTTCAGCAAATAGCCCAACACCAGCGAGATAGCAACTTGTTGATGTGCGACATGGGAATGCCAGGAACCACATTATCCTCCACCACCACATGGGAATGATCACGCACCTACTCCACGAGTATCAATTACATTTTATTTGGTTATATCTTTTTCAGCATATTGTTATTTCATTTAGATGATGCTATCACCAAGATTGCTACGTTTATAATCTATCCTACTTATTACCATGATTATTTTTCTAATTTTTGTCTACAATCATTTATTTTACCCTGCTTTATCATTATAATCTATTGAGGAAAATAGAATATTAAGTTTAAGGAGATTAGATCTGATTTAATCTATAGTAAGTTATACATGTATGATTAGATATGACACTTAATTTAAAACCTAGGCATAATTTGAAAATCTTTTTCTGAATAAGGTGTTATTAGGTTAACATTAATCAACACTTAGAACAACAAAGCACATGACCAACCTGTTTATATTGAGGAGAAAGTTGAGGAATAAGTAACACCTGACTAAACTATTCTGATAGTACATTCTTTTAAAAAAATTTTAAAAAATGATACTCTTTGTATTATATAAAAAATAAATAAAAAATAAAAAATAAAAAATTCAAAAATAAAATGAACAGGACCTTTGAGCTGCTCCTCAACCTCCAATAAGTATTTTGGTTGGTCTACGTGAACTAGTGTATAAATGTCGAGTGTTCAATACTTAACTCCCTTATTCAATTAGTTTATTAAATTTTGCCTAAGTTGTTTATTACATAATGTGATCTCATTAGCATTGTATTAATTACTATAGTATTTAAAAAGAGATTCTCTCTTACCTCCTTAGCCTTATTATCAAACTATTTTGTTAGGGACTAGCAAAGTTCTAAGTTTAAAGAGATTTGATGACCCTATCGTTTACAGTGTTATAAACCATTGTTTCTCGATATTTTATAAAATAATAGCAAGGAAATTGTCAGTAACAATGTGTGTTGCGAAATGTTTATGTTATACAGATGGAAAGTAAATAATGTACACCATCACGTTGAAGCAAGTATCAGAGACTATCAGACCCACCGGCCAGTCAAGATCAACCAATTGAACTGACAAGTATGACCTCATCGAACCAAGCAAGCCAACCAACCTATTCATTCCATGTTCCACCAGCATCAAACAACTATCCCATGCACTAAACCAATCAAAGACCAAAATTGCAGTTGTTGACTTATGCATGGATAGAAGAAAGGTTACTCTCATTCTGTCATGCTAGATTTATGCCATCACACAAACACCATGCATCAGTTAGCTGACTTCCAAGAACACTGTGCAAAGTGGACAAACAAGCCATAATGTAGGGCTCATGTTAGCTATTATGGCATAGGAGATTTACTATAAATTGTAACAGGATATAGCCAGAAACATTAGTGAGCATTCATAGATTTTTGCTTTCATTGTAATAAATTGCTTTTACATTTCAGTATTTCCGATTTAATAGGAATCAAGACTAAGGTATATATTGTTGTTGGAATTTGATGTATTCATTCGCATTACATTATCTTTCCAGTTTTATATAGTAGTCTTGTTTTTCCTATTGTAAATTACCTGTTTATTCTCCAGTTCAATCTATTTCTAGCTTGTACTTATTTAACAGTTCTGATCAAATTGCATCTAGGTGAACTAGGATTAGTTGGGAGACAGTCTTACGTTCTAAACAAAAGATAAGAATCCTAGGAGTACTAACAATTAGTAGAATAAGAATAAATCTATCAAGCCTGGGTTTAGATTGATTTAATTGATTCATCATTAAGATTAACATAGACATATAGTTAGTAAGAATATGAATCAACTGATGATAATTTGGAAAAGTATCACCAAGTCTATAATTCAAGAACAAAGTCTGAATCTAGGAAGAGTGAGCAGGGAATTATATTCATCCATTTAACTCTGAATTTAACTTTTACTTATTACATCATTTGTTTGTTTTCAGTTTAGAATCAATTCACTTTAACGACCGATTAAACAAGGAAACCAAAATTAGAATGATTGCTTGAAATTAAACAATTTTTATGTGGGATTGATATATGGTACTTTGGTATCTATTGATGATTTATGTTTAGCATTGGTCATCTGTGATGATTCTTGATTCGTTTGATTATATTTTTCTAAACAACTGGATCATTAAATTGGTTGTTTTTAATCGTTTGTTGAGTGTTGTGATTAAACAGATTTTAGTACAGGTTTAGCGATGATAAGAGATTGTTTTGGATGAAAATAAATGTTTAAAACGAAGAAAGATGTAAGTATGTGTTACTTACGGAAGGCTACCGACTGGTTGGAATAAATCAATCGACCAGCCAAAAATAATACAAAATCAAGCCGAACCTCGACCAACTGGTCGGTCCCTCAGACAAGAAGCCAATACGTTTGGGCCGAGATTCAATGGACCAGTCGGTCTGTTTCGATAGACTAATTAGTCATATGAGATCGAGACAATCAACATACGGATAAAGACTATTGATTTACAAATAAAGACTACTGATTTATTTTTAACTATAAAATAGACGTCACAGTTGTATTATTTTTCACCGAATACTTTATACATTCAAGTCTTTTTTTTCAGAACATGTCCTCAATCCGTCAGTGATCAAGATAACGATATGCTTTGTGTTGAAATCTATAACGGATCAAGTATCTGTCAGTGTCAAGACTATTTGGGTTAATTCTTTCTCTTCATCTTTTGAAAACTTGATTTGCTGATGTAAAAGTGGGATTCAAATTTACTGTGTTCTGATTACAAGTTCTTAACTCTATTTCTAATCTTGATTAATTAACAAACCTGGTCAGTCTATCTACAAGTGAGTTTTAATTAATTTAGAAGAACGATTAAACTGGAACAAGAGATTAGAAGTCCTAGGGCGATTGCTGAAACTTCATAGAATAGGAAATATATTTGTCAAACCTCGGGTTCATATTGATTTTGGTAAAACGATTCAGAAACTTAATTATCTTAGGAATATAGTTAATTGGGAGTCTGAATTAGTTCTTAATAGTTTGAGAAGATATTAAAGGATTGAAAGATAATCAAGAATAGATTACAGAACATTGGAATCGAACAATAGTTGAATTGATTCCCAAATTATCTAACAATCCTAACTTTAACATCTAACTTATTAACTTAGGTTTTAGGTTTAGTTAAATTACAATTCTTTATTCGTTTTATTTAACTAGAATAGTAGATCAAGCAAATTGATTGGTTTTAAATGAATTTTTATATGGGATCGATACTCGTTCTTTGAACTATATTATTTATTGATAGTTATGCACTTGTTATTAAAGGTAAATTCAATTTTATATCAATAAGTTTTGGCACCGTTGTTGGGGATACAGATAAAGACTATCGATTTACGGATAAAGACTATCGACTTACGGATAAAAACTACCGACTTATTTTTAACTATAAAATAGATGTCATATTTTATTATTTTTCATCAAACACTTTACGCATTCAAGTCTTTTCTTCAGAATATGTTCTCGATCCGTCAGTGATCAAGATCACAATATGTTTTATTTGAGTTTTAATTTATGTCAAGACAATTTGGATTAATTCTTTCTCTTCATCTTTTTAGTTTTAGTTTAATTACAATTCCTTATTCTTTTATTTAGCTAGAATAGTGGATTAGACAAATTGATTAGTTTAAAATGAATTTCCCTGTAGGTTCGATACTCGTTCTTTTAAACTATATTACTCGTTGACAGTTATGCGCTTGTGATTAAAGGTAAATTCAATTATATGCAAACACCTATATTGCTTGTTGACAATCGTATACTTGGGAGTGCTTATGAATTATGCAACAATATGCACGGTGTTGCATACTTTTGTGCATGGGGATGCAAGCGATTTTAAGACACATGGTTGTCTATTAATTTATGTCTATTAATTTATGTCTACTTTTGATACTTTGAGATTTTTATTGAGTTTGATCTATCTTTAATGGTTTTATAATTCCTTGTAATCACTTTTGAGTATCTAGTGCACTGATGATGTTAAATCAAGATTAGTGGCTAACGGGTCAGGATTTTGACTCTTTTGGTACACTTTTAAGCGAAAGGGGTGTAATAGCAAATGAGTTGGTCAACATGGGTTAACATTAGCCTTCTGCAATACTAGTGTGAGTTACAATTTAAAAAAGAATAATAATAAATACTAGTGGGCCTAGATTACTCCCTAATTAGGAATATGACAGGTGATTTATTAGTCGACTTTCCAATCCTAATTTAATAAAGGAATCTTAAGCATATAATTGTGATTCACCATTTTCTGTTACTTTTGGTTTGACCATAAGTTTGATTTTGGGATTTCATATGAGTTTTATGCAGATTTTATACTTACATAATTGGATTTTGTTTATGTTTATAATTATGCATATTATGGTCCTTAAAATCTCATACCGAGATATTTAACTAACTGGTTTAGTATCGTCTAGACTATGCTACAAGTACAGCTTGTCGTGGTTGAGCTTCCGGATCAACCAGTCATTCTTAGGTTTGATCTGTTTTATTATTTGATCCGTATATACGGATCAAATTGTATTTTAATATTTCATTATTCATTTTACTTTGGATATTTCATAGTATCTGTCGCTTGGACTATATAGATTTTATGTTTTATGATGGTATATTGTGATCGATTGATTGTGCTGTTTGCGATATGACTAGATACAATTTGGTATTATCTAACTTTTTATTTTATCCGTTGCATTTTTTAATTGTTTTGTTTTATTAGCTTTACGGGATTCTAAGGGTAATACAGTAATTGCTATTCTTAGAGTCCCATGGTGAAGATGTTTATCTCTGGAGTAGGGTATGAGTGTGACACCACGATTACCTCTATTATTATTCACTGCATTACCTTGGTTGTTATTAGCGGGATTAACAACAATTGGCTGATTTCTGGCTCCATCATTTTGAGTTGGAAGATTTGCATTTGCAACTGGACCTCCTTCATCCACCATATTGATGAATAACGGATTTGAATAAGTAGAGATTGCTAAACTCAAATAGGAAGAACTAGTAGAGGCCTTAGATGTTTTGGACACTGAATCTGAATCAAGATTAGGAAACAATCTCCTCCAACATTGATGGCATCTACCATTTTTTTCTTCTATAAGTTGCTTCGATATCGGGATCAAAAGAGACCAATGGACTAGCATGTAATAATCTGGGCATACAATCACAATCGGTCATACTATTGTGCCACTTTTCTTGCAACGCAGTCGAATTTGGTTGATGTCAACAGTCACTCAAATTATATACATGTTCTTCTTGATAAGTAGCATGTGGAAGGATGGTCAAATCCTCTAAGGAACTCGGATCAAGTATAGCGGATGTTGAATGGGATTGTGTCATGCCCTTGGCACCTTCAAAAATAGAATTTGTGTGGATGTTAAGAGGCAATTGTAATTATTGTAACTCGTGAATAAAATACTGAAATTAGAAAGGAAATTTTGATTGATTGAATGATCTAGCTTCGTGGTTATTGGCGCTCAAGATTGGAAACTATCTTTGTTTCTTAGAGACCTCTGATAGGGCTACTAGGTTCAACTGTGGCACTCTGCAGGCTTAGTACGACTTAGGCCCTTTCTATTGCCCTCCCTTTGATGTCTAACCCTCAGACTGCTAATGTAAACAATCCTCAATTTTCTCGCATTTCTCTCATGTATCACTCACTAATGTAAGTCAGTTCACTCTAGTTCACCTTAGGTATATCACTCACTAAAAGGGTCACTCACTAGTGGATGATTTGTCCTTATGTCGCGATAATAAGGATCTAACCTATCCAATTGATCAAACAAAATAGGTATAAACTCTATGAAATTACGCAAAGGCAAAGTAAACAAGAATCAAATTCTATTGGAATAAAGTGCAAATCTTTGTAAACAAGAATCAAAGGGCTCAGGGCATTCAATAAATTACGACTAGAATAAAGATTTCTAGCCAGACATGTTTGTAAACAAAAGCAAAAGTTTAATGTTGCTAGAACAAAAGATGCATGACCACAAGCGGTCAATAGAGTATTTATATCCCTAGCATATTACACAAAATATATCCAAATATCTAAAAAGATAAATACAAAAATTGCTGACTTTCTCCAAGGTATTTGGATATATCGTCTATGGGAAGTATTAGAGGTCACAAGATAGAGAACAAGAATCTTGAAGATCACGAATGACCGTTCCTAGGTCCGATCCACTTTAATAAAGAATTTCTCCTAAAATCCTACAAATATCTCAATATTATATTTAAAGGTCAGATTATCAAAAGATATATAAAATACTAATAAATCTTATCCTTTATTTTAAAAATATTTTGATAATCTTCATATAATATAGTATAAATAACATGTTATCAACCTTACATTAAGTTACAAGTGGTTATGTTATTTGTAAACGAATATATTTTAATTTATATATATACACCAAAAGATACAGGTAAGCCACGCTACATTCCAAAATATATCTTCAAGAAGAAGAAGACACATGAGGCAGTGAACGTCTAAGCTGCCTTGGACCTTCTCCGAGGTATCTTAGATCTTCAACACTAAATGATCACCTGTTGCCAATCACCGGTAATTGGTAAATTGTGAAACCCCATCCTAGATACCTGTCCAGTCAGCAAGTTTAGGTATAATCAGCATTGTTATAGTGGTTTACATGTCCGTTTGACAGTTTGACCAAGACAAAAATCGAGGTCGATTGTTTTTATTTCCAAGCTGGGCTTGTTTTTCCAAGTAGGGCCAGTTGGGCTTCGGGACCCAAACTATTTAAGCTGGTGTTAGCTGCCTGAAAAATTACCCTAGCCACTTCCGTTGCTTTTGTTTCAGACGAAATCCTTGTCTTTTCCTCCTGCTCTATTCTTCACGCTGTCAAGCCCTACTCTTGATTTTTGTGCCGCCATCAATCCTTCTTGATTGGTGTGCACTCCTCCTCTAATCCAACGCTCGTGTTATGTTCTTTTTTTTCCCACTGATTGATTGTTCGTTTTATACGTCGGTGAAGGAACGGTAAGATTCCTCTCTTCTGTATTTTAATTTGGGTTGCAGTTGCAGATTTTAATATTGGTTTGATTTAGGTGGTTTTGAATCTATATCACGCGATAAAGGCAAAGTAATTGCTATCAGTTCTTCTGCACTCGAGGTATGAGACTATATCTCATATGTTTGATCGGCAATTATGTTCGTCTTGTTTCTTTGTGCTTTTCTTTTTGCAGCCAAACTTCGTTTCCCTCCTTCTTAGTAATTATATATATATATTTTTTTTTTTATTGTCAGTGTCGCCTCTTTGGGATTTTCGTTTATCTCCTGGCCATTTTCCTAACAATATTTCTTTTCTTTCCTTTTGATAATGGTGTGCACTGGTGTGTTGAGCTGCTGGTCATCTTCTTGCGATTTTCCTTTTTGCTTTGCTGGTTCTTCTTTTAAATCTTGTGGTACCATGTCGTCATTCTGTAGCTGTTGATATATTTCATTCTTTTTGCAGTAAAGTTACCTGTCATCTTGCAATTTGACTGCCCTCGTTGTTGTTGCCTTCCGCGTAGCTTTATGAAATACGTGGTATGGCATGAGGAGAGATCTTCAAATCAATCTCTTCCAAGCCTAACGGCTGAAATAGCCGCCCTTTTTCCTTCAAAGAAAGAATGGAAGATCGGATTAGATTCCGAGTTTAGAGTTCGTTCTTCTTCTTCCTTAAACTTGTGGAAAAAAAAAGGTTATTGCCTGCCTTCAAGCTAGGCGAACTACCTCACTCCTTTAGGAAAGAAAACAAAACATAGTCTTGATGTGGGCTGAAGGAGTACGACAAGAACTTCTTCTTATATAATATAGCACCCGGGGTCATGAGCTGCTTTTCTAGCATGATGTAATATCATGCACAATCATTGTTTGTCCCTTATACACATGTTTGTTTCTTAAGCTAAAAGCAAAGAAGTGACTTTTCTATTTTCTACGTACACAATTGATGATAGTAAGCTTGTGACAGCACACCTTTTATTTTGTTTCAACTATAGTATTAATATCACTCCTTCACCGCCACTCTTCCTTTTGTTTCCCCAATAATGTCATTGCTAGTGTTTTCCTTTCCCCCTTATAAATTCAGTCTGTGAGCTTAGCCTAAAATAAATAAATTATATTTCTTATTATTTATAGTTATATTGGGTCCCAAAAGAATAATATTGGTAGATTTTGTAAACAATAATTATGGGTTTAATGTAACTATAAGTTGAGTTATGATGGTATATTCGAGGATGTGTGGTTTAGTCAAGTATATTGGTTTATAAGCCTATGGTTTTGGTATTATGGTTTTTATTTGATTTATAAACGTAGTATTTTTGGAACTGTGACGTTTGTCAAGTTTATTGCTTCATAAACATTCTATATGCCTCAGTTTGGTATCTACAGTTATTAAACGTTCGCTTGGCCAATGCGAGGTGAGTATACGGAATCCTAGTGATAGGGGAGAGTTGCTTACCTATTTGGGAGTTGTATGGGTGTTGTCTTCATTCTCTTGCCACGTCTTCGCAGGTTGGTTCGTATTGAGTATTGAGACAGGTATGATACATGTAGTTTTTCTCTGCCTAGTCTCGGACAACACTGGTAGTAGGGGTTAAGTGTATATTTATTATTTTCTTAAAAATATAAATTAACAATGCCAGTGGGCTTCTGGTTTCCCTTTAGCGGGGGTTACTCGAGGAGTGATTTATTATGTCCATCCCGATAGGTTTTGGTAGGCATTGTTAGCCGTGTTGTATTATGAATTGTTGAGTTATAACTTATTGGGCTGGAATTATGTTTGACATTATAAAAATCAATTGTATGAATTCCGCATTCTTCAAGTTGCTTAAGTTACGTCCTTGTTCTTATAGTAAACCATTTCTTCTCTTCTTAGTATGTGCCTTCGTTTCCCCGTAGAACGTATGATGCGGTGACTCCTACTGAGATTATTATCTCACCCGTTGTTATTTTCCCCTTTCAGGAGTAGTTCGTGAGCCGTAGACAGTGTTTTGAGGTGTGAGAGCTTCTTACGACTTGGTTGGACTATCGCACCTGCACATTTTACATGGTTTTCTTTTCTGGCATTTCCTTTTTGATTCATTTTGATGTTTTGACTCACATTATATTCTTACGCATTTATTACTTTACTGGATACGGTTTTATGTACCGGGCTTTAAGCCCAGTTTGTGATTTTGGGCTTGTGACTGTATGGACCCGTCTTTCGTTTTGGATATTTTGTTCATTTAAATAAAGTCTTCCGCTGTGGTATTTTGTTCACTCCGATGTTATGTCAGATGTCTGTTTTTTTATTTGACATGCTCCAATTCTTGAAATATTAATTATGTTTGTTTTGAGAATCGCGTTTAAAAAGTCTTCTAAGCCTTGTGGGATTCGGATTGGTCCACGTGTTGGGCTTGTCCGGGTTTCACGACGGTAAGGACCTAATTTTCGGGTTTGGATCCTTACATAAATTGCTCCAAACCAATGGGAATTATTAATTCACGCCATCTTTCATATTAAACTTCTCGCCTGCACCCACTGAATTCCACACCCATCAACGCATGACTTCTGACCAAGAGCATCAGGCTGCTTTCCAAAATAGTAACCAAGTGTGTTGTATCTTTCTCCTCTTCCTCCTCTTCCTCCTCTTCCTCCCACTCTAGACAGATGGCGTGAGCCTAGCCAATCTTTGTGTTTTGCCATGCCAACCAGAGGAATGTTTTGGAGTTTGGGACTCAGTATCTTTTCCGTACATTATTAGGTAACAGATTATACCGCCCAGGGCAGCGTTGGGAGACACCGTTGTAACTTTTTATTTATATCCAGTGACACAGTGACAGTGAGTATGTCACGATCAAACATATTAAGTTTTTTTACTGTTAAAAAATAATAAATAATTATTTTCATTTCTCTCCAAAACCTTCTCTCTCGTCTCAACAAAAATTTTGAAATATTCCCCGTCTGATTATCAACGATTATGTTGATATGTAGAGATTTAGTCCGAAAATAAAGCATTTCAAATTTTTTGCTCTGTCACTTTCTCCCTCAAATCATGGACATGTGTTGAAAGCTTAATCTCAGGCGTTGCACAAAACAGAGGATGCGTATTTGAATATTACAGACAATATCATTGTGGAAGAGGTATGGCTTAGCTTCGCACTTAATCTCGAGTTATTTTGAACACCGGGTTTCCCATTGTATTACACTGAAATAAGTTACCTGTCAATCTATCTCTCTGCTATTCCGGGAAGTTCGCAGAATAACAAATGAACATCTGGATGATGCTTATGCTTTGATGAATGAACGGGTCAAAGGTTCATTGAAAGTCACTCGGGCTATTGGTGTTGGTTTTCTCAAAGAAGGTATGTCTTACGTTTCAAGCTGTTGGCTCACAAGTTCTGAACGATCGGTTGCAGAGAGTTGAGTATGCCCTTAAACTATAATTTGGCATCTAGATGTTCTGTTCTAATGTCAAATTGCATGAGACTGTTCTTTACAAGAAAAAATGATTAATTGGTGTGGTACGGCTCTGGAAACGTATGACGTGAAGTTTTGATAGGATCGAGCATTTTCCCTCTAATTCCATGTTTCATTTCCGCGTATTGTTCAGATATCAAGAAGTCACTTTAGCTGAAAATTTTGTGTATAAGCTGCTCGAAATTCCGCAAGGGGATCAAAGATGGTACCATGACGATATTTGAATGATTGTTATTTCGTTGGAGGGAAGGATATGGAGATGATGTGTATAAGAAACTACTGATAGAAGGTATAGAGAGACATCTACAAGGCATTTCCTTTTTGCCATCTTTTTCTTCTGCTTGGTCGGTCACCTTTGTAACATAAGAAACTCCGGGGTGTCTTAGGAATTGGGTGGGGAGGATGTATAGGTTCACAAGCTTGTTCTTGTTGATTATATAAAATATAGCACAAATTGTAATCTGTATGCAAACAAATGTAATTTTTAAAAAGATTTTGTTCGGCTTTATCATCCTATGGCTGTCTCGGCATCTGGAAACTCCTTTTCTTCATAAACAATTTCAGCACTTTGCATTGTAACATTATTCTCAAAAGTTGTTGATGTTGACAGGCATATGTGCTCCACTATCGTTGTTTTCACTGTTGGTTTGATGCCTATGAATTGGATTTATTGGTTGCCTATTTTCTTTTGTGCCCTTCCTTTTTGTAAGCAAATTTTAGACACAATTCCTGCAAAATTTTTGTTTATGTCCCCCGAGAATGCTTCTTCGACTTTCTTTACAGAGGATATTTTGGCTGCTTGCTTAAAGGCAACATCCTTTTCAGTTTTGCCCTTGTTACAGTCAGGCAGAGGAGCCAAGAAGCGATGGTGAAGATTGAGCTACCCTTTTAGTTAGGGAACGCAAGCCCTTGAAAATTCTTTGCCAAAAAGCCATCATCATTAATGGATGCATATCCCCGTCCCTTTATTCTATTACTTTTCTTTGACTTCAAACTTGGAAATTAATTAAGAATTACAATAATGGCACCATACCAAGTCAAATAAACCCATTACACTTGGTATTCATTTTGGCTACATTTAGTCTTCGATATTCCATTTGCATGGGTTTTCAATGAAATTATAACCGACTAATCCATCAAACTATAATCCTAATAACATGAGAGTATTACGCATTACGGGACAATATAACAGAAAACAGCAACCAAACAATGCATATTTCTTATTGATCTCACACTCAATTAAACAACTCATCACCCTATTTTACCATCAGATCAATTGATACCCACGATACTCCGCATCCTTGGTAAGTTAAAGATTGACGAAAGAGACTCCATCCCTACTCAAGGAAGACTCTCCGGTTCAGAAAATAACTTCCAGCACCACTCTTTGTCCTTGCACACCCTACATCAGCTCCTCCTTTTTATCTTTCGTGAGACACATCAAATTCTACTTTACTTTGTGTCAGCATTTAGCATCCACTTTGTCTTTCCATAAGAATCTCTCGGTCAACATCTCCATAATATAAAATATCTGAATACTGTTAATAACAGACTTGTGGATAGAGAGGCAGCTCATATATGCTCCTCCCAGTTCCTACTTCCTAGTAGACGAGCAAAGATAAGCGAGAGAAAATTGCCTCGCAAGAAAAGTCGAAATGGCATCCTGTTATACCGGTTATTGTGCCAACTATATATCGTTCCTGCTTCAGCAGTCGCCCCACAGACAGGCTCCGGAAATAATGCGAGGGCTGCAGCATTCTACTGCCGGCAATAGATGAATACTCTTCCTCCTTATAGGGAGAATTCGACCCCAAAAAATAAGAATACAAATCAATAAAAATTGGGACTCTTATGTTTGTGAGAGCAAAATGGGAATTGTAATTCTGTTACATTTTTGTAATAACTAAGACAAACTCTTGTATTTTTCTGTCTCTTTTCTGTTTAGAACCTCGAACAATTTCATTTTCTATTAGCTGATGATCTTCTCAAGAATTCAGTGGCCAATCTTGAAAACGAAGAAGAGTTGTCCTCGAGCAACTTCGTTGGAGAGTCGTATTCTACGATTGTGCCTGCATAATCAAAGATAGAGCGTATAGAATTTTATTTTTTTTTGAAAATTTCGTATAGAATATTTTAATTCAATGAAGCAAAAAACCCAAATATTTGAAGGAAACTTCAGCCCACCTTCGTCAAGAACCAGCACCAAGTCATTGTCAATGACGGTGGGTATTCGATGAGCCACAGTGATTACTGTACATCCACTAGTTTCTTCTCTTATTGTCTCCTGAATCACATTATCGGTGGCAGTATCAACTGAAGCTGTGGCCTCATCCAATACCAGAATTCTTCTTTTTTTCAACAGCACCCTTGCCAAGCAAACAAGCTGCCTCTGTCCAACACTCCAGTTTTCTCCATCTTCAGCAACTGCTCAACATTCCAGAGTTTGGTATATTTAGTATTAAGACTAGTGAAAACGAGGCTCAGATTTTAGAAATGAAAAAAAAAAAAAGAGAATATATGTACCTGGCGCATCAAGAAGCCTTTGATCCTGCTTGACTATTTCAGCGAGTCGACACTTGCTGAGAACCTGCAACAATGATGGATTTAGTAAACATATATTTGCTTGACAGTGACAGTAGCTAACTTCTGTGCCTTACCTCCCATATTTCATGATCTGAATGTTGTTCCAGAGGATCTAGATTAGTTCTCACTGTTCCGTGGAACAATGTTGGATCTTGAGGAATTATGCCCATCCTAGATCTCAAATCTTGCAACCCTATTGTGGAAATATCCAGTCCATCGATAAGAATTTTTCCTTCTGATGGCTCAACTACCCTGAATAGAGTTTGAATCAAGGTAGATTTTCCACTTCCTGTTCTGCCTACCACACCAATCTTCTTTTCTCCAGGAAAGGTGCACGTGATCCCTTTGAGAATTATGGGGAGAGATGGACTATATCGGACAGAGAGGCTTAGGAGCTCAACTTTTCCATTCACTGGCCATTCAGGCTTTGGCCTACTGGCTTCAATAACCAATGGAGCTTCACTAGGTATGTTACTGAATTGAAGAATTCTTTCCACCGATATCATCTTGTTTTCAACATTGCACAAGTTCCATATGACCCAGGCCTGAAGAACATGCAAATTTAATCCATATGTGGCTGCTAACCCTGCCAAACCTAAAATCCATCCAACAGACATTCTTAGATGATTTAATAACAATGAGGGATGAGGGATAGGAGGAACATACTGGGATCAATGGTTGAACTAGGAAGGGACACCAGAATTAGTAGTACGAAGAAGAATGCAATGTTGAAAAGAAAATTGATCCGAAAACACAGCCACTCTGCCGTGCCTGAGTTGTGGAAGACAATTCGAGAATAATCATCAATCAACCTCAAGTTTTGCATCATAAACCGTTCTTCTTGGTTGAAACAACGGATAGTTGCTGCCCCGGCAATGGATTCTGAAAAGTGGTGCAAGATGGGAGCCTTTCTGATTCCAACCATCCTGGCCAATTCCCTGGCGGTGGTTATGTAGTAGTCCTGCATGGTAGCAACCAATTAAACCATAATTTGAAGCATATATGATAAAAGTTATCTTCATATTTTCATCTTTGGCTCAGGAGATCTCTTTTTCAACTAGTATTAGATGCACTAGCAGCTACTGTTGCTTCATTGCTAACGCTGCCAATGTCTCTTCTTAGAGTTGGCAGTGTTCATGATCTGTTGACATTATAACTTAAAAGGAAAAAAGTATTAAGGTCTGGAACTGTTCTAACTTGCCTGATACCACGCAGAGATCCCAAGAACGACCAGAAAGAGCGGGAAAACTTGCCACGCAACTTGAGACATAAGGATGATTATACTCAAAAGTTGAATCAGTGCAAATGCTAACCCAGCTAATCTGTATGGAATGTCTGTGTCAACCGTGCTCTGATCTGTTGAAGCCTGCCGGGAGAAGATGAAATAATAAACAAAAAACATAAGCAATGAGGTGGGAGCTCGAAAAACACTGACTCTGTGGAGAATTATAGAGATGCGAAAATACTGACTCTGTGGAGAATTCTACTTGAAGACGTAGAATCAAAGAATGAGATAGGAGCTCGAAAAACTGAAGTGACCATCCCTAGAAAGAGACGTTGAGCAGTCTCGACAGCAATAGTAGCCAGAAAAACTGCTCTTCCCAGCATAAAGACAGAGCTTCCACTCGACAACAAAACGAACACCCCAATCAACTGTTCTCTGGAGACCTTGTCTCTTTCTTCAGTTGCCCTTGCAATCCAGTAATTGCTGCCCATCTGCAGAACCTGAAAGAGAACTTGGCACAGAAGAATGACCGGCACCAGAGCTCCTTTATAAGCACAAGATATAAAGGTGGAGTAAACACTCCATTTCACTCTCCCAGTTTCAGATTCTTCATCTTGGATTCCATCTGCAAACCCATAGTTACCACTGGGCTCTGTAAATTCTTCGGTCATTTCATTTTGCTCAAGGTTAGAGAATCCAGTCACTGGGGCTCTGCATTCCATAGGTGGATTAACTTGGTTCAACGATTTTCTATGAGCATTCATTTGTCTAATAAGTTCGCCAGTGGGATCGGCAATCAGATCATCATATTTTCCAGATTGGACAATCAAGCCATCTCTCATCACCTGCAAAGATGAAAGTAAAAAATAAGAAATTCAGGACAAGTAAAAAATAAAAAATAAAAAATTTATGACATAACTTTGAACATATGACTATTATTTCCAGTCACTTACCAGAACAAGATCTGCTGCATCCAAAAACTCCAGCTGGTGGGTGGCATATATCACTGTCTTTTCGGATAACAGTTGCATTACACATTTCTGAAAAAAAACAATTCCCAGTTTTTAAACATTCCATGAAAGAAAATGCAAAGATTGTGGGTGTTGTCTTAGGAGCTGTTCTATTTTTTAGAAGATTTGATTTGATTTTGATTTGTTTCTTAGTTTGAATAAGTTAATCTGTTTAGATCAGATTGTTAGGTTCCGTATTTTTAGATTTTTTCAGGTTTTATTCTATTGTATAAATTCAGCTTCTATCATTGAGAAATATGAACCATTCTAGTTTTTTATACGTTCTTTTCCAACATCACCAACAAAGTGGTAGCGGAGCTATTTTCTTAGAGGACCTGTGTTGAGTGAACCAGTGTCAAAATGTCTTCAACAAACACCTCTTTGTCACCCCCTATTTTTCTTGGAGAGAATTATCAAATATGGGCAGTAAAGATGAAGGCTCATTTGAGAGGTCTCGGTTTATGGCAGTATGTTGAAGAAGAAAGACAGATAGCTCCATTAGGCAACAACCCTACTCTGAATCAAATTAGAGCACATGTTGATGAAGAGGCAAAAGCTCCAAAAGCCTTGTCTCAGATTTATGCTGCTGTTTCTGAGTTAGTTTTTACAAGAATTATGACTTGTGAGACGCCAAAACAAGCTTGGGATACGCTCAAGGAAACTTATCAAGGGAGCGAAAGAACCAGGCAGATGCAAATTTTGAATCTCAAAAGAGAGTTTGAAAATTTGAGAATGAAGGAAACAGAAAGCATAGAAGTTTACTCTGATGGACTCTTAACTATAGTCAATAAGATCAGATTGGCTGGAGAGGACTTGCCTGATAGCAGAATTGTGGAGAAGGTGCTAGTAAGCTTGCCGGAAAGATTTGAAGCCAAGATATCTTCTCTGGAAGATTCGAGAAATCTTTCACAAATTTCTTTGGCTGAGTTGATGAATGCATTAAGCGCTCAAGACCAAAGGAGAGGTTTTAGGCAAGAGACGACGATTGAAGGTGCTTTTCAAGCCAAATTTAGAAAGCCATTTCAGGCTGACAAAAACAACAAGAAAGGGTGGTTCAAGAAGGAGAAGAGTGGAAACAGTGAAGATGGTGACAAAAGAAAATTTCAGCCATGTGAACACTGTAAAAAGACAACACATGAGGCTTGGCGTTGCTGGTTTAGGCCTAATGTTGTGTGCAGGTCTTGCAATCAGAAAGGGCATGTGGAAAAGGTTTGCAAACACAAGAGACAAGAAGAACAAAATGCTCAAGTGGCTGACCAGTCACAGGAGGAGGAGTATTTATTTGTGGCATCTTGTTTTCCTGGAAATACCTTCAGTAAAGCATGGCTTATTGATAGTGGGTGTACCTACCATATGTCCCCACTTGAGCACACTTTGTTGGTGATGTTGGAAAAGAACGTATAAAAAACTAGAATGGTTCATATTTCTCAGAAGCTGAATTTATACAATAGAATAAAACCTGAAAAAATCTAAAAATACGGAACCTAACAATCTGATCTAAACAGATTAACTTATTCAAACTAAGAAACAAATCAAAATCAAATCAAATCTTCTAAAAAATAGAACAGCTCCTAAGACAACACCCACATCTCCTCCTGGATTAGGAGCTGCATATTCTCATCTCCATCTTAACGATAAATTTCTCCGGCTATGTTTTTCCCCAAGGATTTGTACCAAAAAGCGGTACATAATATTTAATCTCCACTTGAACAAATGAGCAATATTTGCATATAACTCCTTTTTCTTCATCCAATATAAGCTTATGCTTCCCTTGACAACAAGAAGTAGTCGTCTGGAGGCCAGCCAAAGGTTGTGAAACTTCAGCTTCATCTGTTTTCTTTGCAGACTCAGTGGTCTCATCTTCACAGAGAGCTAAAGCCATCTCGGCCCAGAGGGAATCTAATTCCTTCTCCTCTTCTGTTTTTTCTGGCGGCTTTGACTCTTTCACTCCAAAAATGAATTGTTGTCTTTTGTTGTTACCCTCTTTTGAATCAAATTTTCTTTTCCTGCTTGTCCCGCCATGAACAAACCTCTCTCCAAATTCATCATCATTGTCATCCAGCTCTTCCTTGTCTCCCTTTGCATTATCAACATGCGTCCCACTATTTTTTCCCAATTCACTTCCATTAACTTCATCATCAAGATTAGAATGTACACAAGGATTTGCTTGCTCCCACTCCAATGAAAAATTTTTCCCCTTCATCTTCACTAAGAACAATCTTTTGCCCTTAGAATCAAAAATCTCACAGGTTTTGTCTTTAAAGTTTAAAGAAAAACCATTCTCAACGAGCTGTCCAACACTCAACAGATTTTGGTTAATTTCAGGTACATATAAAACATTAGGAATCAGTTTTATACCTGAGATTGTTTCAATGCCAACATCTCCCTTGCCTTTAACATCAATACAAGCTCCATTCCCAATTCTTACTTTGGAAACGTATGATTCATCAAGCTTCTTGAATATTGACTTATCATGGGACATATGGTAGGTACACCCACTATCAATAAGCCATGCTTCACTGGAGGTATTTCCAGTAAAACAAGATGCCACAAATAAATACTCCTCCTCCTGTGACTGGTCAGCCACTTGAGCATTTTGTTCTTCTTGTCTCTTGTGTTTGCAAACCTTTTCCACATGCCCTTTCTGATTGCAAGACCTGCACACAATATTAGGCCTAAACCAGCAACGCCAAGCCTCATGTGTTGTCTTTTTACAGTGTTCACATGGCTGAAATTTTCTTTTGTCACCATCTTCACTGTTTCCACTCTTCTCCTTCTTGAACCACCCTTTCTTGTTGTTTTTGTCAGCCTGAAATGGCTTTCTAAACTTGGCTTGAAAAGCACCTTCAATCGCCGTCTCTTGCCTAAAACCTCTCCTTTGGTCTTGAGCGCTTAATGCATTCATCAACTCAGCCAAAGAAATTTGTGAAAGATTTCTCGAATCTTCCAGAGAAGATATCTTGGCTTCAAATCTTTCCGGCAAGCTTACTAGCACCTTCTCCACAATTCTGCTATCAGGCAAGTCCTCTCCAGCCAATCTGATCTTATTGACTATAGTTAAGAGTCCATCAGAGTAATCTTTTATGCTTTATGTTTCCTTCATTCTCAAATTTTCAAACTCTCTTTTGAGATTCAAAATTTGCATCTGCCTGGTTCTTTCGCTCCCTTGATAAGTTTCCTTGAGCGTATCCCAAGCTTGTTTTGGCGTCTCACAAGTCATAATTCTTGTAAAAACTAACTCAGAAACAGCAGCATAAATCTGAGACAAGGCTTTTGGAGCTTTTACCTCTTCATCAGCATGTGCTCTAATTTGATTCAGAGTAGGGTTGTTGCCTAATGGAACTATCTGTCTTTCTTCTTCAACATACTGCCATAAACCGAGACCTCTCAAATGAGCCTTCATCTTTACTGCCCATATTTGATAATTCTCTCCAAGAAAAATAGGGGGTGACAAAGAGGTGTTTGTTGAAGACATTTTGACACTGGTTCACTCAACACAGGTCCTCTAAGAAAATAGCTCCGCTACCACTTTGTTGGTGATGTTGGAAAAGAACGTATAAAAAACTAGAATGGTTCATATTTCTCAATGATAGAAGCTGAATTTATACAATAGAATAAAACCTGAAAAAATCTAAAAATACGGAACCTAACAATCTGATCTAAACAGATTAACTTATTCAAACTAAGAAACAAATCAAAATCAAATCAAATCTTCTAAAAAATAGAACAGCTCCTAAGACAACACCCACATCTCCTCCTGGATTAGGAGCTGCATATTCTCATCTCCATCCTAACGATAAATTTCTCCAGCTTTGTTTTTCCCCAAGGAGTTGTACCAAAAAGCGGTACATAATATTTAATCTCCACTTGAACAAATGAGCAATATTTGCATATAACTCCTATTTCTTCATCCAATATAAGCTCATGCTTCCCTTGACAGCAAGGAGTAGCCGTCTGGAGGCCAGCCAAAGGTTGTGAAACTTCAGCTTCATCTGTTTTCTTTGCAGACTCAGTGGTCTCATCTTCACAGAGAGCTAAAGCCATCTCGGCCCAGAGGGCATCTATTTCCTTCTCCTCTTCTGTTTTTTCTGGCGGCTTTGACTCTTTCACTCCAAAAATGAATTGTTGTCTTTTGTTGTTACCCTCTTTTGAATCAAATTTTCTTTTCCTGCTTGTCCCGCCATGAACAAACCTCTCTCCAAATTCATCATCATTGTCATCCAGCTCTTCCTTGTCTCCCTTTGCATTATCAACATGCGTCCCACTATTTTTTCCCAATTCACTTCCATTAACTTCATCATCAAGATTAGAATGTACACAAGGATTTGCTTGCTCCCACTCCAATGAAAAATTTTTCCCCTTCATCTTCACTAAGAACAATCTTTTGCCCTTAGAATCAAAAATCTCACAGGTTTTGTCTTTAAAGTTTAAAGAAAAACCATTCTCAACGAGCTGTCCAACACTCAACAGATTTTGGTTAATTTCAGGTACATATAAAACATTAGGAATCAGTTTTATACCTGAGATTGTTTCAATGCCAACATCTCCCTTGCCTTTAATATCAATACAAGCTCCATTCCCAATTCTTACTTTGGATACGTATGATTCATCAAGCTTCTTGAATATTGACTTATCATGGGACATATGGTAGGTACACCCACTATCAATAAGCCATGCTTCACTGGAGGTATTTCCAGTAAAACAAGATGCCACAAATAAATACTCCTCCTCCTGTGACTGGTCAGCCACTTGAGCATTTTGTTCTTCTTGTCTCTTGTGTTTGCAAACCTTTTCCACATGCCCTTTCTGATTGCAAGACCTGCACACAATATTAGGCCTAAACCAGCAACGCCAAGCCTCATGTGTTGTCTTTTTACAGTGTTCACATGGCTGAAATTTTCTTTTGTCACCATCTTCACTGTTTCCACTCTTCTCCTTCTTGAACCACCCTTTCTTGTTGTTTTTGTCAGCCTGAAATGGCTTTCTAAACTTGGCTTGAAAAGCACCTTCAATCGCCGTCTCTTGCCTAAAACCTCTCCTTTGGTCTTGAGCGCTTAATGCATTCATCAACTCAGCCAAAGAAATTTGTGAAAGATTTCTCGAATCTTCCAGAGAAGATATCTTGGCTTCAAATCTTTCCGGCAAGCTTACTAGCACCTTCTCCACAATTCTGCTATCAGGCAAGTCCTCTCCAGCCAATCTGATCTTATTGACTATAGTTAAGAGTCCATCAGAGTAAACTTCTATGCTTTCTGTTTCCTTCATTCTCAAATTTTCAAACTCTCTTTTGTGATTCAAAATTTGCATCTGCCTGGTTCTTTCGCTCCCTTGATAAGTTTCCTTGAGCGTATCCCAAGCTTGTTTTGGCGTCTCACAAGTCATAATTCTTGTAAAAACTAACTCAGAAACAGCAGCATAAATCTGAGACAAGGCTTTTGGAGCTTTTGCCTCTTCATCAGCATGTGCTCTAATTTGATTCAGAGTAGGGTTGTTGCCTAATGGAACTATCTGTCTTTCTTCTTCAACATACTGCCATAAACCGAGACCTCTCAAATGAGCCTTCATCTTTACTGCCCATATTTGATAATTCTCTCCAAGAAAAATAGGGGGTGACAAAGAGGTGTTTGTTGAAGACATTTTGACACTGGTTCACTCAACACAGGTCCTCTAAGAAAATAGCTCCGCTACCACTTTGTTGGTGATGTTGGAAAAGAACGTATAAAAAACTAGAATGGTTCATATTTCTCAATGATAGAAGCTGAATTTATACAATAGAATAAAACCTGAAAAAATCTAAAAATACGGAACCTAACAATCTGATCTAAACAGATTAACTTATTCAAACTAAGAAACAAATCAAAATCAAATCAAATCTTCTAAATAATAGAACAGGTCCTAAGACAACACCCACATCTCCTCCTGGATTAGAAGCTGCATATTCTCATCTCCATCCTAACGATAAATTTCTCCAGCTATGTTTTTCCCCAAGGATTTGTACCAAAAAGCGGTACATAATATTTAATCTCCACTTGAACAAATGAGCAATATTTGCATATAACTCCTATTTCTTCATCCAATATAAGCTCATGCTTCCCTTGACAGCAAGGAGTAGCCGTCTGGAGGCCAGCCAAAGGTTGTGAAACTTCAGCTTCATCTGTTTTCTTTGCAGACTCAGTGGTCTCATCTTCACAGAGAGCTAAAACCATCTCGGCCCAGAGGGCATCTAATTCCTTCTCCTCTTCTGTTTTTTCTGGCGGCTTTGACTCTTTCACTCCAAAAATGAATTGTTGTCTTTTGTTGTTACCCTCTTTTGAATCAAATTTTCTTTTCCTGCTTGTCCCGCCATGAACAAACCTCTCTCCAAATTCATCATCATTGTCATCCAGCTCTTCCTTGTCTCCCTTTGCATTATCAACATGCATCCCACTATTTTTTCCCAATTCACTTCCATTAACTTCATCATCAAGATTAGAATGTACACAAGGATTTGCTTGCTCCCACTCCAATGAAAAATTTTTCCCCTTCATCTTCACTAAGAACAATCTTTTGCCCTTAGAATCAAAAATCTCACAGGTTTTGTCTTTAAAGTTTAAAGAAAAACCATTCTCAACGAGCTGTCCAACACTCAACAGATTTTGGTTAATTTCAGGTACATATAAAACATTAGGAATCAGTTTTATACCTGAGATTGTTTCAATGCCAACATCTCCCTTGCCTTTAACATCAATACAAGCTCCATTCCCAATTCTTACTTTGGAAACGTATGATTCATCAAGCTTCTTGAATATTGACTTATCATGGGACATATGGTAGGTACACCCACTATCAATAAGCCATGCTTCACTGGAGGTATTTCCAGTAAAACAAGATGCCACAAATAAATACTCCTCCTCCTGTGACTGGTCAGCCACTTGAGCATTTTGTTCTTCTTGTCTCTTGTGTTTGCAAACCTTTTCCACATGCCCTTTCTGATTGCAAGACCTGCACACAACATTAGGCCTAAACCAGCAACGCCAAGCCTCATGTGTTGTCTTTTTACAGTGTTCACATGGCTGAAATTTTCTTTTGTCACCATCTTCACTGTTTCCACTCTTCTCCTTCTTGAACCACCCTTTCTTGTTGTTTTTGTCAGCCTGAAATGGCTTTCTAAACTTGGCTTGAAAAGCACCTTCAATCGCCGTCTCTTGCCTAAAACCTCTCCTTTGGTCTTGAGCGCTTAATGCATTCATCAACTCAGCCAAAGAAATTTGTGAAAGATTTCTCGAATCTTCCAGAGAAGATATCTTGGCTTCAAATCTTTCCGGCAAGCTTACTAGCACCTTCTCCACAATTCTGCTATCAGGCAAGTCCTCTCCAGCCAATCTGATCTTATTGACTATAGTTAAGAGTCCATCAGAGTAATCTTTTATGCTTTATGTTTCCTTCATTCTCAAATTTTCAAACTCTCTTTTGAGATTCAAAATTTGCATCTGCCTGGTTCTTTCGCTCCCTTGATAAGTTTCCTTGAGCGTATCCCAAGCTTGTTTTGGCGTCTCACAAGTCATAATTCTTGTAAAAACTAACTCAGAAACAGCAGCATAAATCTGAGACAAGGCTTTTGGAGCTTTTGCCTCTTCATCAGCATGTGCTCTAATTTGATTCAGAGTAGGGTTGTTGCCTAATGGAACTATCTGTCTTTCTTCTTCAACATACTGCCATAAACCGAGACCTCTCAAATGAGCCTTCATCTTTACTGCCCATATTTGATAATTCTCTCCAAGAAAAATAGGGGGTGACAAAGAGGTGTTTGTTGAAGACATTTTGACACTGGTTCACTCAACACAGGTCCTCTAAGAAAATAGCTCCGCTACCACTTTGTTGGTGATGTTGGAAAAGAACGTATAAAAAACTAGAATGGTTCATAGTTCTCAATGATAGAAACTGAATTTATACAATAGAAAAAAACCTGAAAAAATCTAAAAATACGGAACCTAACAATCTGATCTAAACAGATTAACTTATTCAAACTAAGAAACAAATCAAAATCAAATCAAATCTTCTAAAAAATAGAACAGCTCCTAAGACAACACCCACATCTCCTCCTGGATTAGGAGCTGCATATTCTCATCTCCATCCTAACGATAAATTTCTCCAGCTATGTTTTTCCCCAAGAAGTTGTACCAAAAAGCGGTACATAATATTTAATCTCCACTTGAACAAATGAGCAATATTTGCATATAACTCCTATTTCTTCATCCAATATAAGCTCATGCTTCCCTTGACAGCAAGGAGTAGCCGTCTGGAGGCCAGCCAAAGGTTGTGAAACTTCAGCTTCATCTGTTTTCTTTGCAGACTCAGTGGTCTCATCTTCACAGAGAGCTAAAGCCATCTCGGCCCAGAGGGCATCTATTTCCTTCTCCTCTTCTGTTTTTTCTGGCGGCTTTGACTCTTTCACTCCAAAAATGAATTGTTGTCTTTTGTTGTTACCCTCTTTTGAATCAAATTTTCTTTTCCTGCTTGTCCCGCCATGAACAAACCTCTCTCCAAATTCATCATCATTGTCATCCAGCTCTTCCTTGTCTCCCTTTGCATTATCAACATGCGTCCCACTATTTTTTCCCAATTCACTTCCATTAACTTCATCATCAAGATTAGAATGTACACAAGGATTTGCTTGCTCCCACTCCAATGAAAAATTTTTCCCCTTCATCTTCACTAAGAACAATCTTTTGCCCTTAGAATCAAAAATCTCACAGGTTTTGTCTTTAAAGTTTAAAGAAAAACCATTCTCAACGAGCTGTCCAACACTCAACAGATTTTGGTTAATTTCAGGTACATATAAAACATTAGGAATCAGTTTTATACCTGAGATTGTTTCAATGCCAACATCTCCCTTGCCTTTAATATCAATACAAGCTCCATTCCCAATTCTTACTTTGGATACGTATGATTCATCAAGCTTCTTGAATATTGACTTATCATGGGACATATGGTAGGTACACCCACTATCAATAAGCCATGCTTCACTGGAGGTATTTCCAGTAAAACAAGATGCCACAAATAAATACTCCTCCTCCTGTGACTGGTCAGCCACTTGAGCATTTTGTTCTTCTTGTCTCTTGTGTTTGCAAACCTTTTCCACATGCCCTTTCTGATTGCAAGACCTGCACACAACATTAGGCCTAAACCAGCAACGCCAAGCCTCATGTGTTGTCTTTTTACAGTGTTCACATGGCTGAAATTTTCTTTTGTCACCATCTTCACTGTTTCCACTCTTCTCCTTCTTGAACCACCCTTTCTTGTTGTTTTTGTCAGCCTGAAATGGCTTTCTAAACTTGGCTTGAAAAGCACCTTCAATCGCCGTCTCTTGCCTAAAACCTCTCCTTTGGTCTTGAGCGCTTAATGCATTCATCAACTCAGCCAAAGAAATTTGTGAAAGATTTCTCGAATCTTCCAGAGAAGATATCTTGGCTTCAAATCTTTCCGGCAAGCTTACTAGCACCTTCTCCACAATTCTGCTATCAGGCAAGTCCTCTCCAGCCAATCTGATCTTATTGACTATAGTTAAGAGTCCATCAGAGTAAACTTCTATGCTTTCTGTTTCCTTCATTCTCAAATTTTCAAACTCTCTTTTGTGATTCAAAATTTGCATCTGCCTGGTTCTTTCGCTCCCTTGATAAGTTTCCTTGAGCGTATCCCAAGCTTGTTTTGGCGTCTCACAAGTCATAATTCTTGTAAAAACTAACTCAGAAACAGCAGCATAAATCTGAGACAAGGCTTTTGGAGCTTTTGCCTCTTCATCAGCATGTGCTCTAATTTGATTCAGAGTAGGGTTGTTGCCTAATGGAACTATCTGTCTTTCTTCTTCAACATACTGCCATAAACCGAGACCTCTCAAATGAGCCTTCATCTTTACTGCCCATATTTGATAATTCTCTCCAAGAAAAATAGGGGGTGACAAAGAGGTGTTTGTTGAAGACATTTTGACACTGGTTCACTCAACACAGGTCCTCTAAGAAAATAGCTCCGCTACCACTTTGTTGGTGATGTTGGAAAAGAACGTATAAAAAACTAGAATGGTTCATATTTCTCAATGATAGAAGCTGAATTTATACAATAGAATAAAACCTGAAAAAATCTAAAAATACGGAACCTAACAATCTGATCTAAACAGATTAACTTATTCAAACTAAGAAACAAATCAAAATCAAATCAAATCTTCTAAATAATAGAACAGGTCCTAAGACAACACCCACATCTCCTCCTGGATTAGAAGCTGCATATTCTCATCTCCATCCTAACGATAAATTTCTCCAGCTATGTTTTTCCCCAAGGATTTGTACCAAAAAGCGGTACATAATATTTAATCTCCACTTGAACAAATGAGCAATATTTGCATATAACTCCTATTTCTTCATCCAATATAAGCTCATGCTTCCCTTGACAGCAAGGAGTAGCCGTCTGGAGGCCAGCCAAAGGTTGTGAAACTTCAGCTTCATCTGTTTTCTTTGCAGACTCAGTGGTCTCATCTTCACAGAGAGCTAAAACCATCTCGGCCCAGAGGGCATCTAATTCCTTCTCCTCTTCTGTTTTTTCTGGCGGCTTTGACTCTTTCACTCCAAAAATGAATTGTTGTCTTTTGTTGTTACCCTCTTTTGAATCAAATTTTCTTTTCCTGCTTGTCCCGCCATGAACAAACCTCTCTCCAAATTCATCATCATTGTCATCCAGCTCTTCCTTGTCTCCCTTTGCATTATCAACATGCATCCCACTATTTTTTCCCAATTCACTTCCATTAACTTCATCATCAAGATTAGAATGTACACAAGGATTTGCTTGCTCCCACTCCAATGAAAAATTTTTCCCCTTCATCTTCACTAAGAACAATCTTTTGCCCTTAGAATCAAAAATCTCACAGGTTTTGTCTTTAAAGTTTAAAGAAAAACCATTCTCAACGAGCTGTCCAACACTCAACAGATTTTGGTTAATTTCAGGTACATATAAAACATTAGGAATCAGTTTTATACCTGAGATTGTTTCAATGCCAACATCTCCCTTGCCTTTAACATCAATACAAGCTCCATTCCCAATTCTTACTTTGGAAACGTATGATTCATCAAGCTTCTTGAATATTGACTTATCATGGGACATATGGTAGGTACACCCACTATCAATAAGCCATGCTTCACTGGAGGTATTTCCAGTAAAACAAGATGCCACAAATAAATACTCCTCCTCCTGTGACTGGTCAGCCACTTGAGCATTTTGTTCTTCTTGTCTCTTGTGTTTGCAAACCTTTTCCACATGCCCTTTCTGATTGCAAGACCTGCACACAACATTAGGCCTAAACCAGCAACGCCAAGCCTCATGTGTTGTCTTTTTACAGTGTTCACATGGCTGAAATTTTCTTTTGTCACCATCTTCACTGTTTCCACTCTTCTCCTTCTTGAACCACCCTTTCTTGTTGTTTTTGTCAGCCTGAAATGGCTTTCTAAACTTGGCTTGAAAAGCACCTTCAATCGCCGTCTCTTGCCTAAAACCTCTCCTTTGGTCTTGAGCGCTTAATGCATTCATCAACTCAGCCAAAGAAATTTGTGAAAGATTTCTCGAATCTTCCAGAGAAGATATCTTGGCTTCAAATCTTTCCGGCAAGCTTACTAGCACCTTCTCCACAATTCTGCTATCAGGCAAGTCCTCTCCAGCCAATCTGATCTTATTGACTATAGTTAAGAGTCCATCAGAGTAAACTTCTATGCTTTCTGTTTCCTTCATTCTCAAATTTTCAAACTCTCTTTTGTGATTCAAAATTTGCATCTGCCTGGTTCTTTCGCTCCCTTGATAAGTTTCCTTGAGCGTATCCCAAGCTTGTTTTGGCGTCTCACAAGTCATAATTCTTGTAAAAACTAACTCAGAAACAGCAGCATAAATCTGAGACAAGGCTTTTGGAGCTTTTGCCTCTTCATCAGCATGTGCTCTAATTTGATTCAGAGTAGGGTTGTTGCCTAATGGAACTATCTGTCTTTCTTCTTCAACATACTGCCATAAACCGAGACCTCTCAAATGAGCCTTCATCTTTACTGCCCATATTTGATAATTCTCTCCAAGAAAAATAGGGGGTGACAAAGAGGTGTTTGTTGAAGACATTTTGACACTGGTTCACTCAACACAGGAGGAGGAGTATTTATTTGTGACATCTTGTTTTCCTGGAAATACCTCCAGTAAAGCATGGCTTATTGATAGTGGGTGTACCTACCATATGTCCCATGATAAGTCAATATTCAAGAAGCTTGATGAATCATACGTTTCCAAAGTAAGAATTGGGAATGGAGCTTGTATTGATGTTAAAGGCAAGGGAGATGTTGGCATTGAAACAATCTCAGGTATAAAACTGATTCCTAATGTTTTATATGTACCTGAAATTAACCAAAATCTGTTGAGTGTTGGACAGCTCGTTGAGAATGGTTTTTCTTTAAACTTTAAAGACAAAACCTGTGAGATTTTTGATTCTAAGGGCAAAAGATTGTTCTTAGTGAAGATGAAGGGGGAAAATTTTTCATTGGAGTGGGAGCAAGCAAATCCTTGTGTACATTCTAATCTTGATGATGAAGTTAATGGAAGTGAATTGGGAAAAAATAGTGGGACGCATGTTGATAATGCAAAGGGAGACAAGGAAGAGCTGGATGACAATGATGATGAATTTGGAGAGAGGTTTGTTCATGGCGGGACAAGCAGGAAAAAAAACTTTGATTCAAAAGAGGGTAACAACAAAAGACAACAATTCATTTTTGGAGTGAAAGAGTCAAAGCCGCCAGAAAAAACAGAAGAGGAGAAGGAATTAGATGCCCTCTGGGCCGAGATGGCTTTAGCTCTCTGTGAAGATGAGACCACTGAGTCTGCAAAGAAAACAGATGAAGCTGAAGTTTCACAACCTTTGGCTGGCCTCCAGACGACTACTTCTTGTTGTCAAGGGAAGCATGAGCTTATATTGGATGAAGAAATAGGAGTTATATGCAAATATTGTTCATTTATTCAAGTGGAGATTAAATATTATGTACCGCTTTTTGGTACAAATCCTTGGGGAAAAACATAGCTGGAGAAATTTATCGTTAGGATGGAGATGAGAATATGCAGCTCCTAATCCAGGAGGAGATGTGGGTGTTGTCTTAGGAGCTGTTCTATTTTTTAGAAGATTTGATTTGATTTTGATTTGTTTCTTAGTTTGAATAAGTTAATCTGTTTAGATCAGATTGTTAGGTTCCGTATTTTTAGATTTTTTCAGGTTTTATTATATTGTATAAATTCAGCTTCTATCATTGAGAAATATGAACCATTCTAGTTTTTTATACGTTCTTTTTCAACATCACCAACAAAGATAAAAGTGAAGTTGATAAATGCTTGCCTTGAATAAATGGGATCCAGTATGAGCATCAACAGCACTGAATGGATCATCCAGGATGTAAACATCTGCGTCATCATAGACAGCTCTAGCAAGTTGAATCCTTTGTTTTTGTCCTCCACTCAAGTTTATCCCTCTCTCTCCCGCCACAGTGAGGTCACCATTAGCCCACATCTCAATATCCTGATTTAAAGCGCATCCCTCTAAAACTTTTTCATAAAGGTCCTTGCGCATATTCTTGCCGAACAATACATTATCTCTAACAGTTCCCGTTTGAATCCAGGCTCTCTGAGGAACATAAGCTTTAGCTCCATGAACCGAGATCATTGTCCCAGAAATCATGGGAATCTCGCCGAGTATACTGCACAATAGGCTTGATTTGCCAGACCCAACCGATCCACACACCGCAACCTTGAAACCAGAAATTATTTTAATCTTCTCTATAATCCTGATGGCAGGCTTCACGCAGTGTTCAATAGTTGTATCCCACGCATAATCTCCAGGAGTTAGTTCAATTGCAACATCCGATGTATGGGTCTGATCGGGATGCTTGTGTTGATCTTCTTCCTGGATGAACTCTTGGATACGATTAAGTGAGAGTTTTGTTTGATTAATCGTGGAAATGAGCTCTGGCAGGTTATAAATGGGTTCTTGCAGAATACGGAAAGTTGCCAAGGCTGAGAGGACTGTCCCAGTTGTTAACGGTGTTTTTAACAACATACAAACACCAAAAGAAACAACGGAAACTAGAGTAGGTGAAGCCCAAAAGAGGAAGGCAATGGCCGAGCTTGTGTAGAGGTATCTGCTCAGCCAGCTTTTCTCGGTAGCTCGAAGCTGCAAAAGCCTCTGTTGAAAGTTGCTCTCCCATGAATACAACTTCAAGACTCTCATGCTATTGAGAGCCTCTGAAGTTGCTTTAATCCTCGAGTCTTTTGCTTCCATGATCCTGGAATTAAGTTTTGCCTGTTTATTAGCCAATGGCGTGTTACTCACCATTACCAAGATTGTGGAAGATAAAGCAGCAATGGCGGGAGCAGCACCCAGATTTCTGTAAAGGATAACCAGGGCCAGAAATACTTGAAGTGGTAGCAGCCATACACTATGGATGTGTAAAGAGAAGTCTCCTATTCTCTCTATATCCATGTTGATCATGTTTATGATTCTACCCTTGCTTTGACCTGAAGACTTAACAGACAGAGATTTCTTGTAGACCATTGCCGTAAGAGCTGCTCTTATCCGGATGCCGATACGCTGAGAACCAAAATACCATTGCCGTTGAGTTAGCGACTCAACTGTCTTTGAGAAGAATAGTATGAATGCAAGAAGTAGACCATGAAGATAGCTCGAATCATCATGCTTCTCCAACAAGAAGTTCACAAAGCTTGTGATCGAAAGGGGTCCCATATAGGAAGCAATTGTGTTCAGTCCTGAAACAAAAATACGTAAAGGAGCTTAAAAGACCTGCTGAACAGAACCAAAAGATTTAAGAAAAAGGAGAAGAACAAAGAATTACCAGCAAAAACTGCATTGATGGTCAAGGACATCCTTACAGAGTAGACTATGGCCGTTGCCAATTTCTTGGTCTCAGCTGTCCTTTTCCCGAATGACTCTTCGAGCAATGAGGAAGCTTTCTTGGCAGTTTCTGAATGTGGAACACATGGAACGTGAGACAGTTCAAGGTTTTGGTTTCTTCCTCTCTTAAACAGCGGGTTTAACCATTGAAAAGTGAGTTTGCTCCAAATTCCGGCATGGTTGAAACTGTCGGGATCTCTGACCAAATATTCGTCTTCTTCTTGAAGCATTGGGTGTTCAAGATCAGAGTGGTTCTTATTTCTGAAAGTAAGTGCTATAGCCTTGAAACAAAGCAGGGTTGTCAAAGGCAGAGTAGCAAAATCAACAATGTCAGCTTGAGGCCAGGGCGGGGACAGTTTGATGGAACTGAAATGATTAATCAAATACAGGGATACAGAAAAAGTTCCAAAACTGAAGGAAAAGACCCACCACAGAACAATAACCACGGGCCACCCGCCGCCTTCTCTTAGGGTTGTTCTTTTCGAGTAGAAAGCAACTACAGTTGCTAAAATCCATGTCATCGATGAGAAGACAGATTTCCAGATGATGATTTTATTTTCATGGTATAGATAAATCCCAAAACCAGCATGAATAAAGGAAACAATGGCGTTGCAAAGAACCGCCACTGTGGTAAAAGTTGTGACTTCTGCCTTGAATTCCGAAAGCAAATCATGACCACCTCTTCTCCGTTTCCTGATATCAACCAAGAACCATGTCACCAACGTTACAGCGAATGCAACATTGACATGGCAGACATTTGTATCCATCACCAACTCAATTCTCCCTCCGGCGAGAGCAGAGGTCAAAAGCTGAATAAAAGCAGGTTTCTTTCAGAAAAGAGCAGAGAGTGCAATACCTGTAAAAAAAGCCTTTAACAATGAAACTATAGAACTCTAGGAAACTAGAATATATGCTCGTTGGTATAGGTAATACTCTAACTACCTTTCATTATTACACAAGAAACAATATATTTATGCCTATATAATCGGTCTGATTTTTAATACCATCATTGCATTCCGTTCTTAAGAACAGAAGTTTAAAATTCAGTTACCAATGTTAGAACGTCAATATCTCCAATCTTTTTGTCTCTTACAAATTAAGACAACGTTTTGTTTATTTATCCAGTGGAAGCTACTTATTTCAACTAAATTAAGACAAAATACCTGCGACAAAAGACAATAAACTTTGCAACTTGTTTTCCGGACATGACAAGAAACAATCGACTTCTCTTTGTCCCAGACTGCATATTCTGCCTGAAAACACAGAAATAAACATTAACTGCACCTTCTTCTATTTCAAAGGGTTGGCAGGTTTTTTGCTTATTCGCGTTGGAGGCCTTTACATCACTCTTTCAATATACTTTTCTTTTTGGCAATAGTCAATTTAGTTACTATTAATGCTATATATTTTTTATAGGGTATGCCCTTTTTCCTAGGTTTATCTGCCACATCAGTCGGTACTCGGTAGGAGGTTTGTAGATCACTTACATTCTAAATCGATAAATTTTATTTATTTTCATGATGTTTTATTTTAAAATTTTTTATTTCCTAAATCCCATTAATACCTAGAAAACTAATATCTATAGTAAGATATGATAGATACATACGATTTTATTTTCATCTACATAGAACCACACGAGGTACACTAGTACAGTAGGCCCCGATGGATTTGGAATATTTGTCAAAATAAAATAATACAAATAGACAGCTTGGACCATTTGAGCATTATATTTTTTTTCTTATAAGTATAAATAAATTCAATCGTACGAGTGTCCTGATACCATAATGTTTCGTTTCCTGAAGTAACTATGACCGTATTGTAATGATGGAGTTATCTATCTATATCCGAAAATATGTATACATAATTTTATTTTCTTGATCATTATTTTCATATTTTTCTTATTACGCACTGCTTTTGTGGTACAATAATGTGGAAGCTGACTAAAATAATAAAATATAATATATTAAAAGAGATGGGAAGTTACAAAAGTTACCATCAGGCACCACAAAATAACCTACCAGCTTTTTTACAGTTTCACGTAGCCCATTAGAAACTTTACTATAACGAAACCAGAAGTTCTAATTAGAGACAATGAGCTAAAAAACAAAAAACAGGAGCAACATATTTGAGAAGATACGATGAATCATTACAAATAAATGTTTTAACTAGAGACAAGAATTTTATCTATATTACGGGAAAAGGACGGCATTAACATTTTAATTACGAAAACTAAAAGGACAAAAAGGGAGTACGATCGTGGAATCGGACATGAAGCCAAAAAGACATTTAAATATATTATAAACGAGAGTTATATTTAATCCTCAGATGACTGCGAACCCTGGGCCAGGGTTCATAAAATCGGCAAAAGACAAATCAAGAATATAGTTCCCACAGATCTGGAGGGTCATGCCGTTGGCAGAATAGGGTCTGAAAAATGATTTTACTAGTAAGCTTATTTATTTATCTTAATTTTTTTTATTGAGACAATAAATGTTTGGTTTTATAATGATTTCTCTTCATAAAATAGCAAAACATCAAGTAATGAGCAGAATTATTGAATGTTGTCTTGGCCATTATAAACATAGAAATTATTGCACTGAGGCTTAAGTCTCGATTTTGCACGGCCAGGTGCAAGTCTTTAAATATTATGGATGTATATAACAATTAAAGGTAAGTTCATTGTTACATCCAACCAAAATATGTCTCCCGAATTAACATAAATAAATAAAGAAAAAAACCATAGTAAAACATTCTCTAGTCATTATCATTAGGATTTGGAATATTAATTTCCGGAGATGACTTAAATATGCCATGAAATGGTGTGGAGATTTTTAATTTATCTTTGTAGTATTTATCTTTGTAGTATTTATCTTCTTATTAACTATGTTTGTCAAGATGATTCTAATAATGGCAATAATATATATATATCCGCATTGATTTCCATCAACTAATATTTATAATAATATATGAAGTAAAATTCGGGATTAGAAATAATGGTTAGTCCTTGTTATCGTTGACTCTTGTGCAAAGGTTAGGGGGGTTTGTCTAAACTCACACCGAAGCCTACTATTGCCTTGTCAGGCAAGAAAAAGATGAAAACCTCTTTTAAGAAGGGTTCTGGGGTAGTTACCGAAAAGCTAGCAGAATCTGTGTTATTTACTTATGGTAATGGATTGGAAAACTTGGAGCCAAATATAGTGGTTCCGGAGGAGGCGAGCGCAGCGCGCTCAAATGTCCATGATTTGTGACGGCCCCCAGTTTTGGATGCTTTCTCATACTAGTTATATGATGATGTTAGATAATTTGAAGATAATTGTGTGGAATGTTCAAGGAGCCGCAGGCAAGAGTTTTTTGCACCTGAGTTGGACTTTAATTAGCTTACATAAGCCAGGGATGTTTGTGATCTTGGAGCCTCGTATTAGTGGTAAAAAGGCTGATCATGTTATCCAAGCTCTTGCTTTTGACCATTCGCATAGAGTGGAGGCAGCCAGTTTTTCTGGGGGCATTTGGATTCTGTGGAGGGACTCTTGGTGCATTCGCATCTTGTCAAACCACAGGCAATTCATTCACATAACTATTCAGGGATGTGACAATAGTTGGTGTTATTTTACTGCAATTTATGGCTCTCCGAACGGGGCTAGAAGAATGTTGTTATGGGATGGTTTGCGTAGTATTTCCCCTACATCTGATCACCCTTGGCTGTTGGCAGGTGATTTTAATATAATCTTTTCAGCGGAAGAGAGAGCAAGAGGGTCGTCTGGTAGTAGAGTGGGGTGCAGGGAGTTTCGAATGTGGCTTGTAGACTGTGAACTATCAGATTTAAGCTTCTCTGGTCCGAAGTTTACATAGAGAAGGGGGTTACTATTAGAAAGATTAGATCCTGCAGTCTGTAATAGTTCCTATTTGCAGGCATTTCCAAAAGCCAAAGTTATCCATCTTCCTCTTTATGGCTCGGATCACAGACCTTTGTTGATTTGTCTGGGTGAGAATGATAGGAGCAGACTGGATCGTGGCTCTAGCCATTTCCTATTTATGGCAGCCTGGCTTGCTCACAAGCAGTGGCCAGGATTCCTCTCGGATTTGTGGAAGGAAGGGGATTCTTTGAGTACTAACTTATCTCGCTTGTCAGAGCAAGCACCAGCATGGAATAGAGAAATTTTCAGCCATATTTTTCAGAGGAAAAAAAGGGTCTTAGCACGATTGGGAGGGGTTCAGCGCGCTTTTGAATCTTACTCATCTGCTTCTTTGCTCTCGCTTGAAGATGAACTGAATCAAGAGTTTGAAGAAATCTGTCTACAGGAGGAAATATTTTGGAGGCAAAAATCTCGGAGTGATTTCTTGAATCTGAGGGGATCGTAACACTTTCTATTTTCATGCGAAAACTAGAGCTAAATTTCGCAAGGCTAAAATCGAGGCTTTAAAGCTTGGTGAGGAGTGGTGTTATGATGCTTCCTTGCTAGAGTCTGAAGCTTTTGCCTTTTTCAAGGTCTGTATCACGAAGAGGAGGTGGGTGTTTGCCCACGATATGAATTTCGTAGCCTTTTTTCTTCGACTAGTTGTGGTTTTCAGGGTGCTCTCTTAACACCAGTAACGGCTGACAAAGTTAAAAAACGCTCTTTTTGGTATGCATCCTCTTAAAGCTTCCGGTCCCAATGGTATTCTAGCAGCCTTTTATCAAAATAGTTGGCATTTGACGGGTGTTTCTTTGGTTAATATGGTTAAGGGAGCTTTTTCTGGAGGCCTAATTGAACCTTCCTTGTGCAATACGTTGATTTCTTTGATCCCTAAAGTCTCTCCACCCGAGAGACTGGATTAGTTGAGGCCTATAAACCTCTGTAATGTGAATTATAAGGTGGTGATGAAAGTATTAGCGAATCGTTTACGCCCTTTCATGAGTCCTCTCACGAGACCTTTGCAATCGAGTTTCATCCTAGGGAGACAAATCACGGATAACATTCTTTTGGCCTCTGAAATTATGCATTCCTTTGGTCAGAAACAAAAGAATTCATGATGGATGGTGATAAAGGCGGATCTTGAGAAATCCTATGATCGTCTAAGCTGGTCTTTTATCTATGATACGATGGAGGATGTGGGCTTCCCTGATCCTATTATTGATTTAATTATGTCTTGCTTACATGCCACGAGGTCTAAACTGTTATAGAATGGAAAACCAACTGAATCCTTTGCCCCCTCTCGAGGAGTGAAGCAAGGTGATCCCCTTTCACCTTACTTGTTTGTCTTGTGTATGGAGCGATTGGCACAAACAATCGGTATTTATGTCCAACGAGGTTTGTGGTTCCTGAAAATTATCTACAACAGCACCTGCGATTTCTCATTTATTTTTTGCGGATGATATGTTATTATTTGCAAAGGCTAATTTGGATCAAGTTGCTGTTATTCACCATGTATTGGAGGTGTTCGCTACTTCAAGTGGTTTAAGGGTTACTTCCCTTAAATCCTCGGTCTCCTTCTCATCCAATATGACGATGTCGCAGGTAGTAGCTATTTCTAATGCGTTTGGGTTTAAAAAATCTGAGGCATTAGGGAAGTATTTGGGATTTCCTATACAGAGGCAAAGGTCATCACGAGTTAAGCATGGGCCTATCCTTGAGAAAGTGAGGTGCAAGATTCAAAGTTGGAATGGGGTGCAGCTTTCACTAGCAGGTCGGGCAACTCTTGCAAGGTATGTTATTCAAGTTATCCCTGCGTATACTATGCAGATCACTAATCTTCCAAGGGGTTTGAAAGAAGACATTAACAAGGAGTGTCAGCGCTTTTTGTGGGGTTCTAAACCGTCTAACAAAAAAGTCCATCTTGTCAAGTGGGATATCATATGCTATCCGAAGGCTAATGGAGATTTGGGCTTTTAGAATTTGCAAGCCCAAAATGAAGCCTTGTTGATGAAGCACGCATAGAGGTTTTTTAATTGGGAGCCAGTGGCATGGGTTCAAGTTCTTAGTCATAAATACTTGACAGTTAGACGTAATCAGGAGATACAGTATAAAGTAGGGGATTCAGATTTATGGAAGAATATTTGTAAGGTATGGCCAGCGATGTGCACAGGGATTGAATGGTGCGTGGGAAATGGACAACATTGTAGGTTTTGGCGAGACAGATGGGTGGAGTTGCCCCTCCCCTTTTCCATTATGCTACTATTGAGGTTCTGAGGGCTTGGTTGGAGCTTTTAGTGTCAGAGATGGTGGCTTTGGTTGATCGTCAAGGCCGACCTATCTGGAGAATGTTATTCCCTTCTATGGTTTCAAAGAGAATAGATGGTGCCCTTTGGTTTGGCTTTGATAACTCTGTTGATCGACCTTTTTGGGGTCTTTCGGCCTCGGGAGACTTTGAGGTTCACTCGGCCTATCCTCTCTGCAATCAACACTCGCAGCTTGTGTCGAAAGATTGTTGGAAGTTACCATGGAGGTGGAAGGGACCGGAGCGCATCAGGTACTTTTTATGGCTGGCTTTACGCAATAAACTCCTTACTAATCAGGTAAGGTGTGCGCGTGGGTTGGATGTGGATGATTTTTGCAAGGTGTGTGGTCAAGATCAGGAAGATCTGATGCATGTATTGAGGGATTGTTTTTTGGCAAGGATGGTATGGAGGGGGTTAGTTCCTAGGTCCATGGGTAACTGTTTCTTTGTCATTGATTTTCGTTATTGGTTTTGTGAAAATCTTAGGGTGGGTAAGCATTTTGACTTACAGGTTGGGTGGAATACCTTGTTTGGGGTGACGTGTTGGTCCCTGTGGAATTATCGGAATAAATTTGTCTTGGGGGAGGGTGATCATGTTTCTTGGTCAGCTGATCGCATTGTGAGATATGCGGTAGAGGTTACGAAGGCAAACAAGAAGGTTGATCGGGTGATTGGTTCTTGGAGGGCGGTGCAATATGTTTGTTGGTCCAATCCACCTGATTAGTGGGTTAAACTTAACACGGATGAGTCTTTTGTTGATGGTTAGAAGACTGGTGTTGCCGGTCTTCTACGTGATTCAAATGGGGATTGGATCGCAGGTTTTGCGGTGCCAATTTCTTTTGCCTCTTTAACTCTCCATACTGAGTTGCTAGGGGTTTGGCATGGGTTTTCTTTGAGTTGGGATTTAGGACTGCGAAAAATAAAGATAGAGACTGATAGTACTGCAATTGTTACTCTTCTGCAGGAGTCTCACTCTCCAACGCTTCGTCATTCTCATCTTGTTGCTTGTATCCGTTCTTTGTTGAAAAGGAATTGGATGGTTGATTTTCACCATGTCTTACGGGAGTCAAGTGCTTATGCGGATAGATTGGCTACTTTTGCTCGTCGCCAACTGTTATCTTTTAATAATTTTTCACAGTCTTCAGTTTTTTTATTGGATCGTTTAGATCATGGCAAAGCGGATATAGTTTCTAGTATACTTTACTCTGATAAAAATATTGTAATGTTTTATTCCTATCAATAAAATAAAAATATATGAAGTAAATTTTTTTTTATCCATAAACAATATAAAGCTATCTCTAGTACAATTTATTTTTATCTATAAAACGACATAAAGATATCAGTGCAATGCTCTGAGCCCGATGTACTTTATATATTTTTTAATATTGATTTTTCGCTATATAGCACTAATCCAGCGCTAATGAATATAATTATTTCTGGTGACAAACTGATGGATGACAAACTATTTTTAATTATGCAAGTACTACAATGGTTTGTTGACAGAGATTATTCTGACCGTAGCGGCGCCTGAAAAGTGGTTTTCCTTCTGCAGCTAGGACTAGACTAGGATAGGTGGGATCTCTTACCCTCAAACTATTCAGTGGCATGTCTTTGTTGGCTTCAACTCTCTTGACGAGGTACCATAGTCCATCATTACCTTTCTGCTTCAGTTTGTACAGGTTTTAGGCCTGGGATCATGGTATGGTCCCTCGTTGGTGTGAACTGGAAATAATTTCAAAGCAGAATTGATACCATCTGCATTACCATCAATACCGACTCGTCTTTTGTCTACTTGACTGGTACCGGTATCACCTTCCCGTCATAGGACTGGCCTCTTCTGCGCCTGTCATTGAACAGAGTACAGCAATTGATATACCATTTTGCGGACACAAAATTGCCACCTCAATCAGCACAGTTGAAAGCCAGTGGCTCGGTACAAGAGGCCCAAAATGGTAAGGCATTTAGCAACCACTATTCACAAAACTTACCGTTTCCAGGGGTCTCCCTCCAACTCCAAGGTGTAACTCCACTTGCCGCTGCAGCATCAGCATCAGCACATGGTTGACACCCAAGCAATCCATGGTTTTGAAAACCATTTTTACTTTCATGTCACTTTCCCTTCTTGTTTTTAGATGATCTTCTCAAGAATTCAGTGGCCAACCTTGAAAACGAAGAAGAATTGTCCTCCAGCAGCTTTGCAGGAGAATCATACTCAACAATTGTACCTGCATAGTCAAAGTATATAGTAAATCAAAGATTTTGTTAGTCAAAAGCCAAACAAGATGGACTTAAGGTATGGAACTCTAGTTTGTCATGTAGAGGTATCTAGCGGTTAGAACACTATAGGTATATTTCAATTCAATGAAGCAGAAAAACCAAATCTTTGGAGGACACTTCCGCCCACCTTCATCAAGAACCAATACCAAGTCATTGTCAATGACGGTGGGTATTCGATGAGCCACAGTGATTACTGTACATCCACTAGTTTCTTCTCTTATTGTCTCCTGAATCACATTATCTGTGGCAGTATCAACTGAAGCTGTGGCCTCATCCAATACCAGAATTCTTCTCTTTTTCAACAGCACCCTTGCCAAGCAAACAAGCTGCCTCTGTCCAACACTCCAGTTTTCTCCATCTTCAGCAACTGCTCAACATTCCAGAGTTTGGTATATTTAGTATTAAGACTAGTGAAAACGCGGCTCAGATTTTAGAAATGAAAAAAAAAAAGAGAATATAAGTACCTGGCGCATCAAGAAGCCTTTGATCCTTCTTAACTATTTCAGCGAGTCTACATTTGTTGAGAACCTGCAACAATGATCGATTTAGTAAAATATTTGTTCTATACTGACAGAAGCAAACTTTGTGTCTTACCTCCCATATTTCTTGATCTGAATGTTGTTCCAGAGGATCTAGATTAGTTCTCACTGTTCCTTGGAACAATGTTGGATCTTGAGGAATTATGCCAATCCTAGACCTCAAATCTTGCAACCCTATCGTGGAAATATCCAGTCCATCGATAAGAATTTTTCCTTCTGATGGCTCAACTACTCTGAATAAAGCTTGAATCAAGGTAGATTTTCCACTCCCTGTTCTGCCTACCACACCAATCTTCTTTTCTCCTGGAAAGGTGCAACTTATCCCTTTGAGAATTACGGGGAGAGATGGACTATATCTGACTGAGAGTCTTAGGAGCTCAACTTTTCCGTTCACTGGCCACTCAGGCTTTGGCCTACTGTCTTCAATAACCAATGGAGCTTCGCTAGGTATGTTACTGAATTGAAGAATTCTTTCAACCGATATCATCTTGTTTTCAACATTGCACAAGTTCCATATGACCCAAGCCTGAAGAACATTCAAATTTAATCCATAGGTGGCTGCCAACCCTGCCAAACCTAAAATCCATCCAACAGCCATACATAAAAGAAATTAGCAAAACGTTTAAGTTGGAGACAATAATTTCTCTATTTTCGGTATGGCAGTTTCAATCTTTCCATTACTGCACTCAATATGAGAGTAGCACAACTTGGTACTACATCTATGACAATCCTTATGCTTGGGTTTGATTATGTGCAATGTTTGCTCTTAGCTGCTTTAATGACAAAGAAGGATTGAAGGAACTTACTGGGATCAATGGTTGACTTAGGAAGGGACACCAGAATTACTAGTACGAAGAAGAATACAAGGTTAAAGAGAAAATTGATCCGAACACACAGCCACTCTGTCGTGCCTGTGTTGTGGAAGACAATGCGTGAATAATCATCAATCAAGCTCAGATTTTTCATCAGAAACCGCTCTTCTTGATTGAAACAACGGATAGTGGTTGCCCCAGCAATGGATTCTGAAAAGTGGTGCAAGATAGGAGCCTTTCTGATTCCAACCATCCTTGCTAATTCTCTAGCGGTGGTGATGTAGTAAGCCTGCAGGAATGGTTTCGGTAGCAACCAATCAAAACAAATGAATTGCGACTGATTTTCTGGTTTAATTTTATTTCTCAATATTTTGCAGCATCTATGAGGAAAAGCTATCTATATATTTTCATCTTTTGCTCAGGAGATCTATTTTTTCAGATAATATTATGTCTGGAGTTGTTCTAACTTGCCTGATACCATATGGAGATGCCAAGAATGACCAGAAAGAGCAGGAAAACTTGCCATGCAACTTGAGACATAAGGATGATTATACTCAAAAGTTGAATCAGTGCAAATGCTAATCCAGCCAATCTGTAGGGAATGTCGGTATCAACAGTGCTCTGATCTGTCGAAGACTACAGGGACAGAAGAAAAGAAAAAAAGTAAAACATATATTCTAAGAGTTGTAAGAAGAATATTGAACTAGAGATAAGAAAACACTGACTCTGTTGAGAATTCTACTGGAAGGTGTAGAATCAAAGAATGAGATTGGAGCTCGAAAAACTGACGTGATCATCCCAAGAAAGAGACGTTGAGCCGTCTCAACAGCAATAGTAGCCAGAAAAACTGCTCTTCCTAATACAAATATTGAGCTTCCACCTGACAACAAAACGAATACTCCTATCAACTGCTCTCTAGTGACCTTGTCTCTTTCTTCTGTTGCCCATGCAATCCAGTAATTGCTTCCCATTTGCAGTGCCTGAAAGAGGACTTGACATAGAAGAATGACCGGCACTAGAGCTCCTTTGTAAGCAGAAGATATAAAGGTGGAGTAAACACTCCATTTCACTCTCCCAGTTTCAGATTCTTCATCTTGAATTCCATCTACAAACCCATAGTTACCACTGGGCTCTGTAAATTCTTCGGTCACTTCATTTTGCTCAAGGTTAGAGGATCCAGTCACTGGAGCTCTATATTCCATAGGTGGATTAACTTGGTTCAACGATTTTGAATGAGCAGTCATTTGTCTAATAAGTTCGCCAGTGGGATCAGCAATCAGATCATCATATTTTCCAGATTGGACAATCAAGCCATCTCTCATCACCTGCAAAGATGAAAGTAAAAAATAAGAAATTCAGGACAAGTAAAAAATAAAAAATTTATGACATAACTTTGAACATATGACTATTATTTCCAGTCACTTACCAGAACAAGATCTGCTGCATCCAAAAACTCCAGCTGGTGGGTGGCATATATCACTGTCTTTTCCGATAACAGTTGCATTACACATTTCTGAAAAAACAATTCCCAGTTTTTAAACATTCCATTAAAAAATACAAATATAAAAGTGAAGTTGATAAATGCTTGCCTTGAATAAATGGGATCCAGTATGTGCATCAACAGCACTGAATGGATCATCCAGGATGTAAACATCTGCATCATCGTAGACAGCTCTAGCAAGTTGAATCCTTTGTTTTTGTCCTCCACTCAAGTTTATCCCTCTCTCTCCCGCCACAGTGAGATCACCATTAGCCCATACCTCAATATCCTGGTTTAGAGCGCATCCCTCTAAAACTTTTTCATAAAAGTCCTTAAGCATATTCTTGCCGAACAATACATTATCTCTCACAGTTCCCGTTTGAATCCAGGCTCTCTGAGGAACATACGCTTTTGCTCCATGAACCTTTATTACTGTGCCAGAAATCCTGGGAATCTCGCCCAGAATACTGCACAATAGGCTTGATTTGCCAGACCCAACTGATCCACACACTGCAACCTTGCAACCAGCCATTATCTTTATCTTCTCTGTAATCTTGATTGTAGGCTTCACGTAGTGTTGAATGTTTGTATCCCAAGCATAATCTCCAGGAGTTAGTTCAATTGCAACAGCCGATGCTTGGGTCTGACCAGGATGCTTGTTTTGATCTTCTTCTCGGAAGAACTCTTGTATACGATCGAGCGAGACTTTTGTTTGAGTAATCATGGAAATGAGCTCTGGCAGGTTATAAATGGGTTCTTGGAGAATGCGGAAAGTAGCTAAAGCTGCGAGGACTGTCCCGGTTGTTAATGGTGTTTTAATGAAAATACAAACACCAAAAGTAACGACGGAAACTAGGGTTGGCGAAGCCCAAAAGAGGAAGGCTATTGCTGAGCTTGTGTAGAGGTATCTGCTCAGCCAGTTTTTCTCTGTTGCTCTAAGCTGCAAAAGCCTCTTTAAAAAATTGGACTCCCATGAGTACAACTTCAAGACTCTCATGCTCTTGAGAACTTCTGAAGTTGCTTTTATCCTCGAGTCTTTTGCATCCATGATCTTGGAATGAAATTTTTCTTGTTTACTGGCCAATGGTGTGTTACTCACCATTACCAAGATTGTGGAAGATAGTGCAGCAATGGAGGGAGCAGCACCCAGATTTCTGTAAAGGATAACCAGGGCCAGAAATACCTGAAGCGGTAGCAACCATACGCCGTGGATGTTCAAACAGAAGTCTCCTATTCTCTCTACATCCATATTGACCATATTTATGATTCTACCCTTGCTTTGACCTGAAGACTTAACAGACAGAGATTTCTTGTAGACCATTGCCGTAAGGGCTGCTCTTACTCGGATGCCAATTCGCTGAGAACCGAAATACCACTGTCGTTGAGTTAGCGACTCAACTGTCTTTGAGAAGAATAGTATGAATGCAAGAAGTAGACCATGAAAATAGCTCGAATCATCATGCTTCTCCGACAAGAAATTCACAAAGCTCGTGATCAAAAGGGGTCCCATATAGGAAGCAATTGTGTTCATTCCTGAAACAAAAATACGTAAGGGGTCTTAAAAGGCCTGCTAAACAGATCCAAAAGATTCAAAATAAATGTGAAGAACAAAACTTACCGGCAAAAACTGCATTGATGGTCAGGGATTTCCATACAGCATAGATTATTGCATTTGGCAATTTTGTGGTCTCAGCTTTCCTTTTCCCAAAAGACTCTTCTAGCAATGATGAAGCATTCTTGGCAGTTTCTGAATAAGGAACGGAAGGGATGTGAGAGAGTTCAAGGTTTTGGGTTCTTCCACTCTTAAACAGCGGGTTTAGCCATTGAAAAGTAAGTTGGCTCCAAATTCCAGCACTGTTGAAACTGGCGGAGTCTCTGACCAAATATTCTTGTTCTCTTTGAAGCAATGGGTGTTCAAGATCATCAAGAATCTTATTTCTATAACCAAGTGCTAGAGCATTGAAGCAAAGCAGTATTAACAAAGGCAGAGAAACAAAATCAACAATGTCGGCTTGAGGCCAGAGCGGGGAGAGCTTGGTGGAACTAAAATGAATAATCAAATATACGGAAACAGATAAAGACCCAAAACTGAAGGAAAAGACCCACCACAGAACAATAACTACGGGCCAGCCGCCGCCTTCTCTCAGGGCAGTGCTTTTCGAATAGAAAGCAACTACAGTCGCTAAAATCCAAGTCACCGACGAGAAGACAGATTTCCAGAGTATAATTCCATTTTCACAGTACACATAAACCCCAAAAGCAGTGCAAATAATGGAAATAATGGCGTTACAAAAAACCGCTACTGTGGTAAAAATTGTAACTTCATTCACTGCCTTGAATTCCCAAAGCAAATCATGACCACCCCTTCTCCGTTTCATGATATCAACCAACAACCATGTTACCAGGGGTACGGCAAATGCTACATTAACAATATAGATAGATATATCCATCAGTAACCGGAATCCCAGTTCTGCTCAGTTCTCACTCCGGTAACAGCAGAAGACAAAAGCGGGAAAAAAAAAAATTTCTTTCGTTAAAGACCACAGAATCACAGCATTGTGCAAGACCTGCAAAGAAACCACCCGTTTCTCTTCTTAACCATGAAAAACAATAGAACCCGATATATGTGTATACGTCAAGACAGTCACACAGCAGACTGCAACACCAAAACAATTTTTTAAAAAAACTTGGATAAGCCTTAGTCAAGAGAATCAAACCTGTCGAAATTGGAATGAGGCACGTGGGAAGTCTTCAAATCTCACCGAGTCGGAGGAGAGGTTGTGTTTTGTGTTACAGGTGTAGCGCTACAATTATTATCATGTTCAATCTTGGTCGTCTGTATTATAAATGGTCAGTCAGTATAACAGAACGGACCGAATTTCGGCACATGTTTGCATTTGTTCCAAGTACTAAATACTAAATACTAAATACTAAATACTAAATACTAAATACTAATACTATCTAGCAGCCTCGTTTGGGTCAAATCGGGTCTTTTTCTGGCAGTGGAGACCTTACATTACTAATACACAATAGCAGAACGTTCATGTAAGTTCTTCTGGATTTGACAAATCTTGCCTACCATCATTACTTCTATTCTTGAACTGGAATTCACATTCCAGTTACCCATTCTTGAACATCAATCTCAAACAAAATTACAGGCAGGTGCAGGTGCACTGATTACGTGTAGTAGACAAAACTCGTGGGTTTTCCATTATTTTGCATCTTGAAATTATCCATCTCCACTACTTAATTTGCGTCTTGAAATTATCCATCTCCACTCCAGATCTTAACACTTTTTATTCTCATCGTCATGAGTACCTGGCAGACATAATTGAATGCTGGCAGCAGTTCATTCTCTAGCCATTATAGGGACATGATAATGACAAATCTTACCTTCCACATCCGTCTAGGAATCCTTTGATTTGACATTTCAAATAAAAGCGTTGGAATATCTGTGTATTCTAACAGTGGTTTTTTATGCTCTTCGCCAATGGAGGGAGCCTAGGTGGGGTCTAGGATCCTGATATTTATTTTATTAATTATTTAAGTATGAGTGTGCATCCCCAGAATTGGATGTGAGTTTCAAGTCTCAATCTTTGTGCCGCCTAAGTATAAAAGCATTCCATGTGTTGGGTTATCGTGGGCGTGTGGAAAGTAAAGGGCAGCTCAATGTTTAGGTGTGCGCAACTCGTGTTCTACCTGTATATGTGGACAACGACAGCTAACCAGCCATGCTTCCCCAATTTAGATTAGACGAAAAAAAAAAATTCTCTAATCATTATCATTTTGGATTCGAAATATTAATTTTTAAAAGATAACTTTAATATGCCCCATAAAGTGTTGTTTATGGATGAGAAATAAAAGATTGATATCTACAATTTATATTTTATATCTATAATTTTTCCTTCCTTATTACTCGTCTCGTCTCGTCTCGTCTCGAGGTGATTTTAAGGATGGCAATAAAATATATCCGTCTTTATTTCATTCCTTTCTTGTATAATATGATCAGCACATCAAATTGGAACAAAATAACCCAAGACTGAAAGCATATTGGATTATTCATCTTTGACGTCTTTACATCACTCCTTCAATGCACTTTCTTTATGGGGGAAGTAGCCAATTTGATTACTTGGCTTTTGACTTGATTAGTCTTCTTCTTTTTTTCGACCAAGCACTTATCAATTGATAAGTGTAGGCATAAAAAGATAATGGGTACCTGCAAGTTCTTAATACGGGGACCCGGCGGATGTGGAATATTTGCCCAAGTAAGACATACATGGATTGGACCACTAAATAATTATTTTTTAAAATTGTAATAGCTATATTTTCCGACAACATGTACAGATGATTGTGCAAACCTAACCTAAGTGGTACCATAATGTTTTTGTCAATTGTCACAACTTAAAAAGAATGGAAAGAGCTTCAAGAGTAGAGTTTGTAGAGGGTGGTTGAAAAGATGAGGTAACCTAGAAATTAATGAACAGAGCATGACAACACTCTCAAGAGGGAGGAGTAGGTTGGGAAGTGACTGCTTATATCCATGTAAGCTACCAGTGTGGGGAGAACCACGTGTCAATTATCCACCGCACAGATATCTACCGGCATTTGCTTTCTTTGCTTTCTTTGCTTTCTTTGATTATTTGATGCTTTGTTTTGTTCTGTTTCTCTTTTTCGGTGACCACTCTTTCACATGTCTTTCCTGCGCATAAAAGATAAAGCACCAGACTTACAGCTCATTAACATGCATCACCATACCTTTTGTCACTACTCGTCAACTTGGTTTGGTTCTCTGTGTATTTGTCTTCTACCAAATTGTAGTGATGACAATGGTGGAAAAAGGGTTACCAATAAGAAACTCTATTGATGCGAGACAAGAACCCACCAAGAAGTAGGAGATAGATGCGATCAATCATCAAAGCCCATGTTTTATCTTTTAAACTTTATGTAATGTAAGATTCCAAATAATATGATTAGAGACAACAAGTTTCTCTCTCTCTCGGGAAAGGTGAAGGATTACATTTTAATTACAATGGCTGGCTAAAGGAGAAAAAGGCGCATATAATCATGGATTGGGACTTGAAGCCTTGAAGACAAATATATTATAAAGAAGTTACCATTCATTAATCCTCAGGTGGGTGCTAGCCCTGGTCAGGATTCATTGCTTGGGAAAGAGGCAAATCAAAGAATGCAGTTCCCACATATCTGGAGGTCAGACATGGGCTGAATGGAGCCTAACCTGACCTGACCTAAGAATGGTTTTTCTTACTGCATCTACGAACAGGATGGAAATCCTGATACCTTCCTAACACAACAGTTATTTTTTGGTGGTGAGGCCGTGAGGTGTGAGTCAGAATAACTGTAGGATTTAGATATGTCTCATCTGGGCCCAACTTAAGAATCTTGTTCGATTTAGAAATAGTCTCATTTGGGCCCCCAGTAGGAGCCCATTTTTGATGAGCACACAGGAAGCATTTAGTCACCGGCAACATGTTTAAATGTTTTATTACTCAACCGTTTTTCCCTATAGATAGTCCGGGAAACGGGAGGTCTAAAAACATAGGCGGAAAAGCATGGGTACCCAGAAACTTAGTTGTCATTGTAAAATACAAAATTTACAAGCAACGGCGGTGCTTAAGGCATAAGCTACAGCATGCTATGTACAATTGCGTGATATAGTTCCACAGTTCCAAGTTGATGGGTATTTTCCTAAGAAAATGCAATGTCGTGATAAGAGTTTGACATGCGAGCAACTCGATAGGGATAGGAGTAACAGTTTTTAATTCACACCTCGGTATATAGCACCGTGTCGAAGATCATCCATACTTTCAATATTTCTGTACCCGTCCAACTCTCGAAGACATGTCCACCCCCGCCGGGTCAGGAAGTCACGATAGTCATCTTCAGTGTAAAACAGTTTCTCCTCGGTGTGCATTGGCATGTGGTCCGACTCATCATATACGTAAACTTTGATGGCTAATCCTGCAAATAAAAGCTTTAACATTAGTATATAATCCATAGACGACTTGTTTGAAGATGATTTACAAGTCTTCTCCTGTTTCTTTAAGAATCTGAATATGTTTGCCAAGGATACCAGAATGGTATCGTGAGCCTTTAATAGTAACATTTGTCCTTTCAAAATTTTCCAGTTACACTGAGTGGATCAAACCATTAACAAATTCATACCAGAATATGGGGAAACTGTAACACTTACCTTCATCAAGGTGAAGGGTGTAATTCCCCAAAGGCATATCTCTGTCAAGACTACGAATAATCTGATCTTCGTCCTCTAGCCAAAATGCACGTTTGGTTCTTAATCTGAAAGCAGACTTGATTGCATCCCTGATGGCATCCGCAGTACCATCAATACCGACCCTTCTTGTATACTCCCCATACTTCACTGATATCACCCTCCCACCATAGGACTGGCCTTCTGCTCCTGTCATTGAACATAGCACAAAAATTATTGTAACATTGTACAGACACAAAATTACCTCCGCAATCGTTAGAGTTGACAACCAGTGACTCAGGACCAGAGGTCAAAAATGGTTAGCAAACACATATCACAAAACTTGCCATTTCCAGGGGTCTCCCTCCAACTCCAAGGAGGAACTCCACTTGCCACAACTGCATCAGCCGCAGTAATGGCAAGAGGATGTCCATCGTGATCCAACCGTCTTTCCAGATTCAATGCTGGCCTGCCACTAGCTGCATTTAAAGGAACTTAGGTCAGGAACATAACATAATGTTGAAGACATTAAAAAAGATGATGAATAAACCAACTCTCAGAGAGAATCCAAGCAAACACCTTACTATTTTTGGCCATAAAATACAATCAATGTGGAAACTCGATGGTGACATGATGAATTGGAAGTGCATGCAAAACAAATCACTATCAAGATAAAATTCAGAACATAGCAACAATTTCCCCTTATTTAAGAAAAAAACCAAGTGAGAGTTGTTCAACATAGGAAAAAAATATGAATTGAACAATCCCCTATTTCAATCTGTCTTAAGCCTGCTCATAGGCCAGAGCTACTTTGGTGTGCTTTTATTTTCTTTTGAGAACCACACCATGTGCAACAGTAATACTAACAAAATATAAAACAAATAATAAATTTGCAGAATAGATGTTATAGTTTCATAAATGAGAAAAGCATATTTCTTGCCATAGGAAAATCTTATCAAAGAATTACCAAGTCAACAAGATGAACTAATTAATAAATCAAGATCTCACCAGTCAACGACCAATGTAGTTTCCCACCAACATCGAAATATAGTTTGTAAGCTCACGACTATTGTATTGTCTTTTATTTTCAAGAACTTAACATCTTATCTCATACCGAAAATCATTTAGCTGGCTTCACAACATCTGAATGAAAATGCCACATTTTCAATGGAAAATACCAAAGTCAGCCCAAATAACAAAGAATTAGATTTTCTGGTGTCTCCACACTCAGACAAGAGTGGCCAGCTTAACCAGACAGGACTGGTCCACTCTTCATGGCCCCATTACATATGCATGAAGAGAACACTGAGAACAGGTAGAACCAATCGGGTCCCAATGAACGAGTCATCCCAGTCACAGACCTAACCAAACATTCCAGTTGTTAAAACTTTCTTTATCAAAGTTCCAGTTCAAGAAAACAGAAAGTTAGTCTGGAGTATTCTTTTCATATGTTAACCGGGCTCAAGATGCCAAAGGCTGCTTGTACACCCTCTATTTTCCAAAAAAAAAAAAATTTCTAACCGTGATTTTGGGTCCTTATTTTCCTAGACAGAATGAAAGAAATATTTTATAATTTTGTTTAGTAGAATGTAATCATGATGTTCTATTGTTTTACTTGGCCAGGAGTTCAATCCTATTGTTTTCCCTTTTTTAATCTTTACCTTTTTGAACAACTTTTCCTATCTTCTTAATTCAATTACTGATGTATCGTAGTCATTTCATTATTCCATAATGTTATTTCATTTGTTATTAAATATTGGTATCCATAAAAAAAAACGAATAAATAAGAAATCTGGTTTTATCCACATGTCTAGAACTGATGTGACCTGATAATCAGCAAGAGTTTCAATCTAATTTCTAAGCCAATTCGAAGCATTGCTTTCAAACCTTGGTCTTGTTCATAGAAGTGAAGTTTTATAGACCAATCATCCTGTTGGTTGCTTATTGTCAAATAGTTGACAAGAGGGAAAATTAGTACAAACTAACCTATTGTAAACCTTCCAATCTCAAAAGACGCACAGAAAACTGCAGGCATTTTTTAGGTTACACGCACGTGACTAAACAGCAAAGAAAAAGAAAACTGTAATGCCAAAAATTCAGCAACTATGACATACCTTCCACAGGCCCAAATGATATGCTTGCATCTTCAAAGCCTGCATCAGTTGAATACAAGTCTGTGACTTCATGAATACTACGGGAATAACATCCAACCAGGTAGGAAACAAACAAGGAAGATCCAGAAAGAATTTTGATTGAAGTTATAAGAAATTATGAGGTAAATAAGTAAATTACATGAGTAGAATGATACCTCGATAATGATGTCAGTAGTTCTACTAGATATCATTCTAAATGCAACAACTTGGAAAATACTCAGCACAATTCAAAGCTTTAAGCGCTGATAACTAAATACTGACCCAGAGAAAATGCACGACACAGGTCCCTGATTCTAAGTATGACAGACCTAGCTTTCTTTAGCATTCAATCACTCAGGACCTCCACGCACTAACCCTCTGAAAGAGGAGACCTGCGCTCTGTGGCCAAATACCTTACTCTTTGCCTCAGTATGCAGCTCAGCTATTAGATAAGTAACTTCAGTTTGAGAATCTAATTGGAACATACGATATTTTTACCTTTTTTTCAATACCTAATAATCAATTTAAACTTTTAAACCCATTTTCTGGGACATATGAATCACACTTCCTCACTATCCAGGAATAGTAATTCCCCACCACACACACACCCACTCTGCAGCCGAACCAATTCCGGCGACATCCTTTCAGTTAAATGTGTTCCACGCTCTTCGAAAAATTACATCACATGCCTATCTATAATTCCTAACGAGAATAAGCAAAAATTGAAACAATTGTAAAGCAGAGCACACAGTACCAAATGAAGCATTCAAAATCCATATCCAAAAGTCATAAATTCAAACGTTTTCAAAATAAAAAACGTAGAAGATTAAAAGGAAAGAAGCCATCCAACCTTTATCAGCAAATTGCATAAAGGAATCGACTTTGCTGGCAGTGGGAGGTGTAGGACTCTTATACTGCGCATTCCTGCTCCTCTCCCTCAAAATCTCCTCAATTTCCTTATAATACGACATCTTGGCCGCTCCACCGCTGCCTCTATCCTGGTGCTTGGCCTTCTTGAACTCCTTCAACAAGTTCCTCCACTTGTCGGTGCACATGGTGGGCGACCTGTCAAACCCTTTCTCCCTCATCTTCGCCGAAATTTGCTCCCACAGATGCTTGTTGGACTTGGAAGTGTTGAAAAGCCCGTCCATTTCTCGGCGAAACCCGATAAGGCTCCGGGTCTCGTCCTGGACCCAAGTCTCTGCGCGCTTTTTGGGCGCTTTTACCTCGAGCCCATCGTCGCCGCTGCTCTCTCCAAGTATCATCTGCTGCGGCGGCGGTTGCTGCGGCTGCAGGTGATGGGGCGGGTGCGGGTGCGGGTGCTGGTGCTGATGCTGATGCTGATGCTGATGCTGATGCTGATGCTGGTGTGCCGGCAAGTCCCCGTTGGTGGAGACGGCTTCGATGATCATGTTATCCCTGGTGACGGTAGCGGCAGCGGCGCCACCGGCAGATGGGATTTCTTCTTTATAGAAATCGATTGGGCGGGGTTTTTCAGATAGATACATGGCTTCCTAACGCGGGTATTAGATACAAGATTCAGGGGCTGAGAATCGATAGGTTTCACTGGCTCTGTTACTGCAATAGAAAGAACAGAAAACTATGATAGCCCAACGAAGAAGGCATTTGCAATTATCTCTGCATTGTGATGATTCTGTGTTCTCTTATGACGAGCTATCAGAATTGGCCTTCAGATTTGGAGATTAGAACGGAGAGAGTGAAGGGTGATGGGCGCGGGTGCGTAGAGTAAAAGCTTCAAAGTGATTTTATTTGTGTTTTTTCATTCCCCTTTTTGGTTCTGATCTGAGTAAGCGGTGCAGTGTGGTCGGGTGTCTCTACATTTTAGCTGCGTGGCACCGTAGGATTGGAAGAAGGTCTTTTTATTTTTATATATATAAGCAGCAGCTGTTGGCCGTCTGATGGATTTATAAAGTGAAATATTTTGTATTGAAAATTTCTTTTCAGCCATTCCTTATATTTATATATTATATATTATATATTATATATACTCCACCATTCGTGGGTAATCATTCTGTCCAACAATTATTACAATATTAGATTTTATTTGGATCATTTTTTTCGAATTTCAATGAAATTTCCATCGATCAATCTTTTCTTACTGAATTTGGATCAACAAATAACAAAGCTTTCTCAAATAGAAACAGTAAGAAACATAACATACATTTTTTGAGGAATAGGGACATCCACCAATGATGTAGGTTAAGGAAAATATGTTTCCTCCCTAGTTTAAGCAAAAGTTCCACACCTGTAATAGATCAGTCTGTGGATCTTATTTTACAAATGGAAGTGGATAGAACAAACAAAGAACGAGATTGCATCTGAAGATATGAGGAACCGGAAAAGAAGAACATCAGTCTGAATTATCACACGAATACTAAACGGTAGTCTTCTGAATTCTGATGAACTCCATGCTTGCTTTGATGGGGCAGTATAAGAGCTGATTTACCACAAATGCTGCCTCTTTGGTAAAGAGTCTTTTACGTTATCATCAACATGTGTGAATGATGGATCACACACACCTCTCCACAGACTCGCATGCCTAACCCTGATACCGTCACAAGCATAAATCATCTGATTCTTTCCTGCTCTCTTCCATAGAGACATAGCCAAAAGAAATAACAATCAAGACATCAATATCCTCCCATCAACTTATGCAAACCAAATCAAATGACTACATAGTCATAGCCCTGCCTTCATCATTTTCTTCTCTTTTTTTCGCGCTTTTGTTTTTTTTCTTTTTTTTTTTAAATTTCGCAATTCTTTTAAAAAAACAAGTACTCTGTGAGAGTCGGCAAATTCAAACGGGCAAAGACAGAATAAGTGAAGTAAACACCGTCATAAATGGCCGCCTAAGTGACCATTAATGGAGTTCGAAACCATAGTAAGAGCAAGAACCTGCCGCTAGCCTTGATGAGGAAGACTGCAGCTAGACTCATGAAGAACAAACGACTTAGACGGACTAGTATCCATCTCCTGCTTCTCTTGGCATTTCATTGCAAGCTTCGAGCAATCTGAACAAAGCAAATCCAGAGAAAATGTTTCCTCATACTCCCCGTCATTAAGACATTGACCACACTGAACACATTGGAATGCATAGCGTACAACCCCTGCACACCTTTGTAGGATGCTCTTTTCTTTGACATTTCTCAGAAGGGCAATCATAAATCAGCCTCAAGTTCTCACATATTGGGCACATCTCAATGTCAATAGCACGGTCATCTTCACATGACAGATAGAAGATTTCTCGGTTATAAAAATGTGGCTTATGAGCATTCTGCTGCATTTGACTGTTTACACCCAACAAGAACTTCAACTCGTCAAAATGCTTCTGTGTCACACCATACAGACCGCCAATCCTTAACTGTTTAACTCCTTGTGCACCCATATCCTTCAATGACTTTAGGCTGGAGATAATGCCATCAATGCTGAGTTTGGTGCATCCGGGCACACCCAACTGCACAAAGGAGGAAAAGTTAGCCTCTTACAAATCCAAAAGTAAACAACAAAATAGCACATACAGCTCAAAACATGTACTCCGCATCATGATGATTCAAATAAAAGCTAAGCATAAATTTCTGTGTTTTTTAGTGCATATCACCACTGCTTACAATGCCTAGACATGATAATGAAAGCACACAAATAGTATGTGTACCCTCAACTTTTACCATACACTTTACATAATACTTCCTAAAAGGAATCTAGAACCAGGCAAGCACCGCACAACAGGATTATCGGTGAAAATGCATTCTGAACTATTTTTGGTCACAATATACACATAAAATGCAGAAATTGCAATTTTGGAAACAGTCATTGCGATCCGATTTAGCTTGATACTGGGCTTTATTACACACAACAAACATCACATAAACAAACCAACACAATCTGTGTACAAGTTAAAGTGAAGATGCAGCCCTATCTGAAACATATAATGTTGCAGAACTGTAGTTATATTGAATAAGACATTTCTTCAACTGATCAATATTGCATTTCATGTCACCTGGTAACAGCAGTCATATGTAAATCTCAAACGCTTACCATATATTTTCCTTCAATGTTTCTTTAAGTGATTGTTAATCATCAACCAGTGAGCACACATGTTGCATCTCATCTCTTCTTGGTAACTGCACTTACGTGCCAAACAGTATATCTCAATTGCTTATGCAATTAATATTTTCCTTCAATGACTCTAACAGTGATTTCAAACAAGGAATAACCTAGCAATACTAAGTATGCACAATATTCAATATACAAATGGCAATACTAGAGAATCCATGCACAAAAAGCTTAACCATGACTAAGATAAAAATGAATCAAAATTATTTTACGTTGGATATGTAAATTGAAATTAGAAGACAGAGTAGGGTTCTTTCCTTCAAAAAGACAAAGGTTCACATTTATGTTAGCGAAGAAGGCAGATAAATTCTTTGTTTTTTTTAAAAAAACAGATTAATAACATTCATGAGTTGTGTAATGGGAAAGTCACCTTTGTGAGCATTGGGTTACTTTCGAGGACATGCTTTAACCCATTATTAGTTATTCTTGGACACTCTACCAGGCTCAAACATTGCAAATCACCTCGAGCCCTATTCGTCAGCCGTAAAAGTGCATCATCAGTGATTTTCATTCAATGGTTGATCTATGTGAATGCTTCTCCACAAAAAATTATCATTTTGAACCAAAGAACGTAGAGATCTGCAAACACTTTCCAGAACAAGGAGATCCCGAACATTAAGATAAGCAAAGGCAAAACTAAAGGCAGAATTAGAAGCTCCTATAACCGCATTAGAATGACCCTCGTAATCTTCACTGCATTCTCCACTTTTCTGATCCATAATAGCAGAACTGTCATCGTCTGTATAATCGCTTCCCGTAACCCCAGTGTTAAAAACAGAACCAATAGCATCATCACCAGATTCGTATCCACCTTCTCCATCCATTAAAAATACATCAGCATCTCTCACCATATTTTCTTTATGTTCAAACCCCGTGTGCCCAGGGAAAGCTTGAAACCTCATTATAAAATTCAACCCTGCAAACAATGAATAATTACCATCACCAGCCCCAACAGAACCCCGGCTATAACCAGCATAGTCCACCTCCAAATCCTCAAGCCAGCCTGTAATTGCTGTAAATGTGGTGCTAATGTCCATCCCAAACGGATCGGATGGCAAAAGATCCAGAATATCTTTATGCATTGAAGGCTCCTGTACGCCGCTCCTACAATCTCTTCCATAATCAAAACAATCATCGACTTTCTTCTCTTCAAAAGTGTACCCATTTGCTATCCTCATCGGTGAAACCAATTTCTCCTCGGAAATATAAGCAGGCAAGAGAGGTCGATGCGAAAAATTCAAGGCCATAAATGCTGTGTAGACCTAAATGATTTGAACTTTAACAGGATATGAAAAGTAAAGGTGGAATTTTTAAGAGAGGACAAGATAAAAATATGGAATATAAGGATCTAACAAGAAGAACCTCAATTTTCGGACAGCTAACAAAAACACCGCAACCAAAAACTTCACAGAATTGTTCTTGTTTCGTACAAAAAATAATAATAAGAAAAAAGTTCTTTCTCCTCTCCTCGAATTAGGGTTGTAAGGGATGGGATAAAACCAAAGAACAGTGGCAGCAGACAAACCCAAAATTTTTGACAAAGATAACAAGATAACAATATAAGAAAGATTAACCTGACATATAACGAAAGTAAATCATGTAAACGACCACTACAAACCCCCAAATTGAAATTGATCTTCCCCGGGACGACAGCCTCTCTGTATCGAATCTCCTTAACAGACTCGGAACACCGATAAACCTAAACAACAGAAATAAAAACCAAAGATCTCATTTTTTTTAATGATATTTGCGAATCTCACTTTCTCTTTTCTATTTTTTTTTCTTTTTTCTAGGTAGGGAATTCGATCCAAGGAGGAGACAACAGAGTCTGTCTACGGAGACACAAAGGAAACACGCAGAAACAGAAACAAACGCCTAAAAGGAAATCCCGAGAAATTAAAGGGTACCGCCACCGGTGATTTTGTGTCCAGTTTACACGGTTAGAGGGGAGGGGTATGCTTGCGTGTTACTGCGCGATCGTCGATCTTGACACGTGTCTGGATGTTAAATGCTGGACGACCTTTCTTTTATAATGTTTTTTATATATTCTTTTATAGTTTTTATTTTTACTGTTTCTTCCCGGTTACAAGTGGCGCCAGAAACGAAAGACGGGGGCCAAAGACAAGCCCCTCCTTGCTTTTAGTCTTTGCCCATACGCTCACAGGACAGTGATATATCGGGGATTTTCTGGCCGTTCGATCTCGATCTGACGGACGGGAATGCACTGATGTGAGGCGTTTTGCTGATTAAAGCAAGATGGGTCCATGATGGTTTGGTGCAGTTTAGTTTTTGGTTGGCAGTTGGCAGCGCTAATATGTAAGGTGGCTAACCCCCTAAGGTTAGGTTTGTGAGCTCTGTAGGATATGACTGCCCACTTACTATAGCTTAAGGAAAATTAATTAGAATCCCTTAGCATTAATATGGAAATATATATTTAATGGGTGTTTCAACAAGTGTCAATCTTTTTTGTTGGACGGAATATTATAATATCATTTATAGAATAATTTTATGATTAATCTAACATGTCGATGGGCAGATTTATCCGTGGTCCGGAGCTTCAATAAAGATGTAGGTCAGGACTCAGGGAAGTTTGGTTCGGAACAGGTATGTCTTGTAGGCTAGGATTAAGATCAGGATTTTCCCATTTGACCAGCTCTGTTCATGTCCGTATCCTCCGCACAAAGGTTTCGTCAACTTACCATAATAACCTTTCACAAAACCATCCTTCCAAGTTATTTGAAAAAATATGAAAGGGAAAAGCGTCATTTCCACTACTCTTAATGCCGAAGTTGTTGAAAAGGCCCACTTTTGGGAGCATCTGAAAATCCTGACCCTAAAGCCACAAACGAACATGGACTTGACCCCCAACCAAGGGTTTCGCTTTCTTCCCAAGCAGAAGCGATGCGATGTAAACGTTCAAATCTATTATTATAATATGTATTTAAGATAAACATTCTTATATTGTAAATATCCTCCCAAAACTTGGGTCCAAAGTTAAGTTAATTAATTAAGATGGATTACCAGTTTAATCGGTCCATAACCCTGCACCACGAGGGTCATTGTGGTCCAAAAAATATCTTAGTAACTCGTATAATAACACTTGGCGATCAACAAGTCAAAGAACATTTGTATATATTAATAACTCAGTAAGGATTTAAATCTTAAAATATATGCTATTTTTTATATGATATTTATTTTAATAATATGAATCAAATTCTGATAAAATAATAATAATAATAATAATAAGACTGAGGGAGATATTTTCTAATTTAAAATAATAATTAACAAGTTTTTAATTCACATCCTCTCTATCCTATATTTTCTCAAACGGGCTCTCAAGCCCAAATGAGGTAAAGTATCAGAGAGGCCTTATCTCCAATGGAAAACAACAGGCCCAAATTCCGAGCCACAGGCGGCCCTCCTTCGTCCTTCGTCTTGTGCATGCCAATCTATATCCATATATGTATATATATATATGATATAAAATATGAATATTAAAAAACAATACGAATATTAATTGAAAAAGGGACTTGTGTGAATTATCAGTTATCATGAAAAGAAACCCTAGAAAAGGCACCTAACAATGTTAAAAGAAAAGGAAGAAGAAAAATCCCTTCGGCTTCTTTTAAGATTTCAAAATATTAACATACCGAAATTCAAGCCATGCAAGGAAAAAAATAAGATAAAAGGACAGAGAAAGAAGGAGGAGGAGGAAGAAAACAGCAAATAAAAAGGGAGAAAATGACTGGTGAGGTGGGTTGCTTTTTTCCTATAGCGTTATGGTCCCATGGATTGTCTTACTAGGCAAGTTTTGGTTGCTGATCAACCTTATAAAGTTGCATGCTTTAATATATGCAACCGGAAGTATCACATACCAACTGGAAGAATTGAATTCTTAATTAAGTCTTTGATGGGCGAATCCTTAAATGAGTGTTTACTGTATATGAGTACTTTAGTTCCCTCTCTGTTGAGCGTTTAGTTAATCCAAACTGCTTTTGTTGGCCACTTGTCATGATTTGTATAGAAACAATTTTACTGACGGACTTTCACTTGAACTGCTTCGGTCAACTTTACTCTTGCCTCATCTCTCTCAAATTCTCTTGATCTTTCTCTTCTTTCTTTCTTTCTTTCTTTCTTTCTTTTTTCCCTTTTTTTTTCGCGAGTTGATTCTGTTTGGAATCATGTAAGTTTTGGACATTGTTTGTTTTCTTAAGCAATTATGGGTTTCTGTTTTTTAACTGTCTTATTTCGCACTTCGAATTAACTCACTTTTTCGTCATTTTCTCATATTCTTTGGTGTTTGATTGTGTCTTGTACTAATACTGCTACTTTCTGGCCTTTTGTTTTTGGTGATGGAAACCGGATCCTGTCAGTCATCAATTCATCTGGGTTAACTGCTATTTTTGGGTTACCGAGAGAACCGAGTAGTTCATCTGCTTTTGGCGCGTATGATTGGCCATGAAAATGGGGTGCTTTTACAGTTTCGGTGCCATCTAGGCTCCTGAATTTGAAGTCAAAAGCGATGGCTTTGTTGGGAGAAAAGTCTGGTATTCTTTAATTCTTCGTATCATGGTTCGCTCGGCGGGGATGCTGTCTTCTAAATTTCCGGGTTTCGTGTCATATCTTTAATAGGAGGTGAGTTAGTCTGCATGTGATTGTTGATTCATAGTGTTGGGCTTGTTTTTGCTGTGGTTTAACATGGATTTTATGCATCCGGAACTGTTCTCCGATTGTGAAGTCAGATAACGGCTTGGGAGTCTGTAGATGCAGCTTTCGTGACAACTGAATTTTGATCCTGGTGTACACTGTCAAAGTTATGCTTAAGCAGATACTTGGGAGGCTTCCCAAGAAGCCGTCCAAGTCATCTGACAAACGGGAACTTGGTGGTCCATCTGCTGCTGCTTTAAGTGCTTCTACTAGTTCTAGAAGTAGTGATCTCGGGGGCAATAGAAATGTAACGTCGAACAACACCTCTCCGCCGGGCCCTGATTCTGTTCCATCTTTAGGAAATAGTCTGGGGGGTAAACCTACCAGGGCGGTAAATTCAAGGGCCAATGGGAATTCTGCAGCTGCTTCTTATGAAGCATTGCCGGGATTTAGGGATGTTCCGAGCTCCGAGAAACCGAACTTGTTTATTAGGAAATTGAATATGTGCTGCGTGGTTTTTACTTCACTAGCCCAACCAAAAATTTGAAAGAAAAGGAAATCAAGAGGCAGATTTTGCTTGAGCTTGTGGATTATGTTACTTCTGCAAATGGGAAATTTACGGAAACTGTCATGCAGGAAGTTGTAAAGATGATATCTGTGAATTTGTTTAGGTCGCTTACTCCTCAACCTCGTGAAAACAAGGTTTTAGAAGCCTTTGATTTGGAAGAGGAGGAGCCCTTGATGGACCCTTCCTGGCCTCATTTGCAAATTGTGTATGAATTCCTTTTGAGATTTGTTGCATCCCCTGAAACTGATGCTAAGTTGGCCAAGAGGTACTTTGATCACTCATTTGTTCTCAAGTTGTTAGACCTCTTTGATTCTGAGGATCCGAGGGAGAGAGAGTATCTGAAGACAATTTTGCATCGCATCTACGGAAAGTTTATGGTGCATCGCACTTTTATCAGGAAGACCATCAATAACATCTTCTTTCTTTTCATTTATGAAACAGAGAAGCATAATGGTATAGCTGAGCTTTTGGAGGTTTTAGGTAGTATAATCAATGGCTTTGCTTTGCCACTGAAGGAAGAGCATAAATTGTTCCTGGTTCGGGTGTTAATTCCCCTTCATAAACCCAAGTGCTTATCCATGTATCAGCAGCAGCTATCATACTGTATCACACAGTTTGTGGAGAAAGATTGCAAACTTGCTGATACTGTTGTCAGAGGTTTGTTAAAGTATTGGCCAATCACGAATAGTTCTAAGGAGGTCATGTTCCTCAGTGAGTTGGAGGAAGTTCTTGAAGCAACCCAGTCTGCAGAATTTCAGAGATGCATGGTGCCATTGTTCCGCCAATTAGCTTGTTGCTTGAGCAGTTTGCACTTCCAGGTAACGAATCATATAATATGATTTTATGTGAAACAAATACTATTCTTTTGTAGCATGCTTCCAAAACTTCGTTTTTGTTTGTAATCTCTTCATGCTCTCCTCGTTTTTAAATAAATTCTGCTTAGTGTCGAATTCTATGATAAGTTGCGTTTGTGTGTTGGTTATCTTTGTATTTCCTTTCCATGGTCTTTGTTATATGTAATTCTGCAATGAAACATTGGAGCATCTCATCTCATTGTATGTGGATCTAGAGTTCATGTGTAGCAGTCAAATAACAAACCTTCTGAAAGAGATGAAGGACTCAAAGGTTTATGGCACAGAACAATATCTTCTTCATTGGTGACTACTGTATTTTCATCTAGTAACCCTCTGCTTTAGTCCCCTTCATTCTTAATCACACTGTCAAAACATAGAGATTATCTGTGAAAGAAATTTTATGAGAAGACAAGATTAGTTAAGTTCCTCTCGTGTGCATTGAGTTTAGGGTATCGATACTCGAGAACATAACTGCAAATTGTATCAAATTTAACTAATTTGATTGACAAATTGCATCAAAATATTAAATTAATTTTCCATAGATATGATATGCAAACTCAGAGAAAACCAAATTAGATGGTTGAGGGAAAGATAAAGCTGCATTGTACAGTTTTTGGGTTGATCTCAGAACTGAATGCGCGTTTTCTTTCCAGAACTCAAGGAAACAAGAACTTGCAGTCTGTCCAGCCAGTCTGATTGAGCATTGAGCTTCCCTTGGTTGGTTGACTTGCATGGCTTGGCATTTCTAGGGATTTTCCTCTTTTGGGTCGGCAGCTATACAAAGAAATTGTTTGGAAAATAGCATAGATTAGTAAATTGTGCCATATTTGGAGATAGTCTGGAATCTCACAACTTAGTCCTGCTTTTCAAGGACCATGTGTGAAATTGCATTATTTACTGCTATTCAATAGTTAAATTTAGTTGTTCAACTCCTGGTCCCCCTGCTGCATGGCCTGAATTGCGAAGCAATGGGTTTCTTATTTGTCATCATTGGAAGTTGGGTGCATTGATGGCTTCACTAATTTTGTGGTGTGACGGGATGCACTGAAATGAGAAAGGAGGAAGGGTCAGACATAGGAAGTCTAGTGAATGATCGGATCTTCAATTTTCTACATTACCAACTGGTTGGTGCAGAAATAGAGCGTAGGTTGTGTTCGAACTTCGATCATTTTCTTGGGATGCACTGACCATCTTGTGCTGCTCCTTTTGTGTGAGCGTTTCTGCGTATGTTGCATTTTAAGTTTCAGCCTACCCCAATATGTTGGTAAGACATGGATGCCAGAGGTGGCCTGAAGTGAGTGATGATGCTGCAGAAAGTAGGAAGTTGGGACTTAACGTGATGTTATAGTCATGGTGCTAGCGGTAATTATTTGTGGTGTTGACTGGGGAGGAGGTGGCCCTCTTAAATCCAACATGTTGCCTTTTGTTCTTCATGTCGAGGAGATCATATTGTACGTGGTTGGAGTGGGCTGATAATGTGGTGTAAGTCCATGGCTTCACAAGGGTCAGGATTAGTTTTGTTATTTATTTTGTTAAACCTTGAATCTGTGCAATGATAAATTTCTTACAAATGCTAGAATGTACACAAGAATGTGCTCATCGAGTTCACATTTTCTCTGGTTTGAAGATACGCTGAGGAAATATTTTTCTTGCAGGTGGCAGAAAGGGCTTTGTACTTGTGGAACAATGATCATATTGAGAGTTTGATCAGGCATAACCGGAAAGTTATATTGCCCATTATTTTCCCTGCACTGGAGAAAAATGGACGGAAACACTGGAATCAGGTGGTCCAAAATTTGACACTCAATGTCCGCAAGATCTTTGCTGATATTGATCCCGAGCTGTTCGAGGATTGCTTACGCAGATTTCAAGAAGATGAAGAGAAGGAAGAGGAGAAGAACACGAAATACAAAGTCACATGGAAGCGATTAGAAGAAGTTGCTGCTGCAAAAGCTCCGAGTGGGAAACATGTCCTTGTTTCTGGCACAGTGCCCTCCCTAACATCTTCAAGCTAGATATAAACAGATGTTCATATGTTGTATTTGATTTTATTGGTTGGTCTGGGAACTAGAAGAATATTGGTTTCTCATGTCTTAGAGCTTGAAACACTCGTAGTTTGCTTCCCAATTTCTTTGTTGCTGCTCTCCGATATTTCTGGTTGTCAAAGTGCGGACACTCACACAAACACTCTACTCGACAGTTCCACCATTTACGTGCAAGAGATTTTGCAGCGGTGGCCGGGAGTAAGACTCAGGAATGGCACCCCATTAGGTGGGAACAAAACTGGCAACAGTGGCACTCTTTATGATCAAAATACCTGAAGGTGATATGCAGGACTGCAGCTCCATATCATAGGTGATTTATGCATTTGATGATGATTTTAATTGGTTTTTCTTACCAAGTTAGTTTGATATTGTAATTTCTTATGTATGTATGTGTCTCCTCCTCTATGATACACAATTTCGTCTTGTAAAATTGACATTTCAGTTAGTGTGAACCTCTGTGCTTTTACAAATCAAGGAAGAAGCAAGAGTAGGTGACGTATGTGTTGGCATGTACCTACTTGACAGTTGAGCCCCATCGCCACCAGAAGGTGACAAAAGTAGCAGTTCAGAGGTTGACGACATGGGAGGAAGAAGCTGAAGGTTCATTTAAGTAACGCAAATGTCATGAAACCGCCGTTCATTATTAATCCTCCATACGCACTCGAAGTGTAATGTAAGAACTCACATGGCGTTACCAACTGCCATACAGTATTTGATTAGACTTTCTTCACGTCTCAACCATGGCGGCGATTGTCATGATATCAGAATCAGCAACAGATGCCATAAAATCCTGAAGAATTGATAACCTTAATAAAGCACCAGTTGTCCAGTTTGACTCAACCCTTGTAATTGTCATCACTTCCTCTGCTTTGTGTTTCTGTCGTTATCCTTTCACTTTCATGGCCAGCCTGTAGGTCGCAGCTGGCTGGGTTTGCTACAACTGGCGAATTAATGGGGAGTATTTCTGTATTTGCTACGTACGCAACCATATACGTTGGCATTAATCAAAAGCTTAGATATAATTAAACAAGTTCTGCAATTTCAAATGTCAAAATTGTTCCCGAGGACATGCAATGCCAACAGGCAACTTGCCGATTGTCCACCAGGAAGCCATATTCTAAGGCATGATTGACAGAGGGAAACGACATAAAAAATGAAATAAAATAGACTTGGTGAACTTTCATGGTATTGTAAACTAAAGATAACACATGCCATTTGACCTCTTTGTTTTGTTTTGTACTTCTGTTTCCTTGAAGGAGAAGCATTGTTTATTCTATCTCCATCTTCTAAACGAATACAAGGCGTAANGTGGTAGGTTGATGCATGTTGCATCCTAGGAGAGAGCTTTTGGCTGAAGTAAGCCACTGGAAGCTTATTATGAGACAGAACCGCGCCAATGCCAAGCCCCGATACATCAGTCTCTACTGTAAAAGATTGAGAGAAATCCGGTAATTGCAGTATTGGGGCTGAAGCTAGTAGATTCTTAAGCCCATGAAAAGCTTGTTGCGCCAGTATATCCCAATGAAAATAATTTCTTTGTAACAAATCAAATAATGGACCAGCAATAATTGCGTAATTATGAATAAAACGGCGGTAGTATCCTGCAAGCCTTAGGAAACTGCGAGTGTCCCTAACATTTTGCAAGGTTGGCCAGCTGATAATAGCTTGGATCTTCTCAGCATCTACCGACAGCCCTTCTGCTAAAATTGTATGCCCAAGGTAACCAATTTTTTGTTGGCTGAATTGACACTTAGACAACTTTGTTACTAATTGATTCTCCTGCAGTAATAGAAGGACCTAGCGTAAGTGCTGCAGATGGCCATCCCAGGATGAGCTATATACCAAGATATCATCAAAAAATACAAATGCAAACTTCCACAGAAAAGACCTGAAAATTTCATTCATAATTGATTGGAAGGTGGAAGGCGTGTTGGATAAACCAAAAGGCATTACCAGAAATTTATAGTGTCCGTCGTGTGTGCGGAATGCAGTACTCTCCACATCTGTAAGATTGATGCGAATCTGGTGGTATCCTATGAGGAGATCCAGTTTCGAGAAGTGTTGTGCTCCGAACAGTTCATCAAACAGCTCCTCGACCGATGGAATTGGAAAACGATCCCAAACAGTCAACACATTTAATGCCCGATAATTAACACAAAATCTCCAAGTTACATCTTTCTTCCACACAAGTAAAACTGGTGACGAGAAAGGACTGCTTTTAGGATGAATTATGCCTACTCTTAGCATATCCGCCACCAACTTCTCAATCTCTTGTTTTTGGAAGTGCGGGTATCGATAAGGACACACATTAATTGGTGCAGTGAGAGGCAACATGGGAATGTTATGGTTTTGGGGTCTCTGTGGAGGAAACCCTTAAGGCTTGGCAAATACATTCGGAAACTCTTGTAAGACTACGGTAAGTTCTGGTGGGTACTCAACCATAGCTTGCGGTTCTACATCTAATGCCTCAATTCGAATTAAGGACGTCGCTGTTTGGGTGGAAACTATGAGACAAAAAGAATGCAAGGAAGCCATCTACAGAGTACTAGAAGGTATGCCCACCCAACAAATTAACTTATCCCCCAACTCAAATTGAAAGCTTGATTCTGCATAGTTGGTAACCACCGGTCCTAAGGCCGCCAACCAAGAAACACCTAGGACAATATCCCACCCCTGAAGAGGCAACACAAACAAATCCACCTGAACTTCATGCCATTGAACCGTAATTGATACCTGGTGCACCATACCCGAGCAAACTAGGCATTCGTCATTGCCAACAAAAACCCCAAAATTTTCTGCCTCTACATTATCCTATCACAAAAATTGAGCAACCCTAGTTTGTATGAAACTGTGCGTGTTATCGCCATCAAGTAGTATATGGAGTGACTGACCATTAATGTGTCCCAGAAATATGATGGTGGTAGGGGGAGTATCTCCGGACATGGCTTAGTGTGATATGGTAGTGGTAATTGCGCAAGCTAAGTTGGACTATGGCTCCTGAGGGTCTTCAGTCACGACGGTCTCCTCTGCTGTGACGGGAGTGGAATCCGAGTCATCTTCCAATAATAGTAACTATGGCTTCTTGGTACACTTGGGGTCTCAGGAGTACTTCTCATCACAGTTATAATAGAGCCCTTGAGCACGCCGACTAGCTGTCTTAGCTGGGGATAGACGACAAATGGCCATCTTTGCTCCCGATGATAGCGTTACTGAGGATGAGGAAGAAGCTGATGTGCTGGTAGATGATACTGTTTTTGGTGTAGGTAATAGTGGTGGCAATGACGATTTTGGGCTTGGAAAAGTGAGTGGAGACTTACTGAGGCTGAGCTGAGCAAACCCTCGTTCTAGCATAATACGAGTTTCATGGGCTTGAGCTAAATACATTGCATTTTCAAACTCGGCTGACACTACTAATAAGACAACATGCTTGATATCGTCACGGAGGCCCGATATAAAGCATCGTACAACAAATAGAGCTGGCAACACGATCATTCTATTCATCAATAACTGAAACATAGCTCGATATTCTTCCACGGAGGCCTGCCGTTGCAGTTTGGCAAGCTGCCCTTCTAACGATTCTAAGTCTTTGGGCCAAAATCTCTTGTGAATCGCTACCAAAAATGCCTCACATCCCACTAGTTGCCGATTATGGTGCATCCATTCAGACCAATTGGCGGCTTATCCAAATAAAAAGAGGCTATCGTTACTCGATCCTCATTTCTGATCCCATAGAAATCAAAGTAACGGATAGTATAAAAGATCCAGCAATCCACATTGGTTCCTGCAAATCGAGACATCTCCACTGTAGCCACCTTATGTCAAGATCCATGAGGAGAGCCTTCTATAAGCCCAGTAATGTTGGATACGTGAGTACAATCACTGGAACCTGATCCTTCAGTTGAGTGTGATGAAGACACTATCGTCTAGGGTATATGGAGAAGCTGCTTGAGAAGCTGCTACTGCTCCAAAAATAACTTCGAATGCTCTGCAAGGGTTTCCATAATGACGGAAATATCACTTTGAAGCTTTGTATTTGACTCTTTGAGTGCAGTAACCTCTAAATCGAGAGACTTGAATCTGGTATTGTATTCTGCCATCTGAGCATATGATAATGAAAACACCAATGCAATGTATTAAGTAAATGTATTTTGATATATTCTTAGCTTTCTAGGAAAGCTGAGAAAGCCACCTTACAAAAGAGAAAATAATCCTTACTAGTAAGAGAAAGAAACTTCTAGAGAAGGAAAAGACAATATTCTGGTCAAAGATACCGTGCCAACCTAACTGTATTCCCCTTTATTGTGAACATTCCCTGACTCCTCTGATTCTGATCTCTGGTCCCTACTAACCTGTATTAGTCTTGGTATCTCTTAGGATATGTCCTATTCCTGGAGCTCCTGTGTGGACCTTATGCTTCGTCATCAGGACCATTGCCATCACCCTTGGGTATTGGCGACTCGCACTCCTGATTGATCACAACAAGGAGCAACAGAACTCACCTTGGTAACATTCCAGCTTGCCATTTCTTTCTCGAGTGCCTTTGCAAGGGAACTGTAGATGGAGTTATCGAGAATTGTGTAAGGTTGTACGGTGGTTATACTAGATCCACCAATTCTCGTCCTGTAGAATTCAAGGAGTGAAGTGTTTAAGGGGATAGGTTTTTTGTTGACCCAAATGGCGGAGACCCTAACAAATTAGGCTGGTATCTGTGCTCCTTGAACTCTGGGTGATGCTATTCTTACATAGTTGGTGTGATATTATATTAATGTTTAATGCTTCCAAAGTAAGAACTAATAGGGATGTAATAGAGAATGTTATGTTGATAATGTCACACTGATAATATACACAGACATACTCTTTGACATATTTATAATGTCATGTTCATGATGTCAAAATAAAAAAAAAATAGAGAGACAAGAAAAGTAAGAATAAAAAAAAGACAAAGAGAGGAGAGAGACATTAAAAAAGTGGCAATGACAGTCTGATATATACAATAATGATAAATTTTAAGACAAAACTACCATTACAACTTTACATATCATTATGCTTATATGAGACTGATTGAAAATTATAAAAAAATATTTGTGTCTGGGAGGAGCAAAAATGACCTGGTGCACCCAGAGCACCTTAAAGCTACACTAGCTTCACCATCTAGATTGATTTTCCTAGTCAACTAGGCACTATCGTTGTTCGTGTAGTTAAGGTGAGTTGCCAAGTGAGCCTTATATTTAAATCTGGAAGTACTATATTAGCCTAGCACGTAGAAACTAAGTTTTGTCAGTTAGTAAAAGAAGTCACGTGATCAATTATGAAAAATTTCGTAGTTTATTTACCTAGTTATCAGCAAACAAAAATGCCTGATTTTTTTAGTAGGACAGCTGTATGTAATAGGATTTTTTAATTCATATTTAGTCAGCATACCACGTCAGATATGCTAAATTTTTTTACTATTTAGAAAATAAAAAACAATTCTTTTTGTTCCCCCCAAAATTATCTGTGCTCCTTGAACTCTGGGTGATGCTATTCTTACATAGTTGGTGTGATATTATATTAATGTTTAATGCTTCCAAAGTAAGAACTAATAGGGATGTAATAGAGAATGTTATGTTGATAATGTCACACTGATAATATACACAGACATACTCTTTGACATATTTATAATGTCATGTTCATGATGTCAAAATAAAAAAAAAATAGAGAGACAAGAAAAGTAAGAATAAAAAAAAGACAAAGAGAGGAGAGAGACATTGAAAAAGTGGCAATAATAGTCTGATACACACAATAATGATAAATTTTGAGACAAAACTACCATTACAACTTTACATATCATTATGCTTATATGGGACTGATTGAAAATTATAAAAAAATATTTGTGTCTGGATGGAGCAAAAATGACCTGGTGCATCCAGAGCACCTTAAAGCTACACCAGCTTCACCATCTAGATTGTTTTCCTAGTCAACTAGGCACTATCGTTGTTCGTGTAGTTAAGGTGAGTTGCCAAGTGAGCCTTATATTTAAATCTGGAAGTACTATATTAGCCTAGCACGTAGAAACTAAGTTTTGTTAGTTAGTAAAAGAAGTCGCATGATCAATTATGACAAATTCCGTAGTTTATTTACCTAGTTATCAGCAAACAGAAATGCCAGATTTTCTAGTAGGACAGCCGTATGTAATAGGATTTTTTTATTCATATTTAGTCAGCATACCACGTCAGATATGCTAATTTTTTTATTATTTAGAAAATAAAAAACATTTATTTTTGTTCCCCCCAAAATTATCTCTCTCATCCCAATGAAAATTTTGAAATATCCCATGCCTGGTTGAACTTCATATGCAGAGTTTTGAAATCAAAATTTCACATTTCAAATTTTTTGGTCTGTCACATTCTCTCTCAAATGCTATTTCCTGAGTAAGTAGAAAATGCAGATGAAATTGAAGATTGACCAAGAAGGCTAGCGGGGATACACTTAGTGGCAAATGTTTATGGTAGTAAAGATGAAGTGGGAAAGCAAAGGTAATGCTTTATTTTGTAATTTTTTGTTTATTTATGTTATAAAATATAAATTTTATTGTGAATGTGAAGTTTATTTTAGTTAGTTTTTGAATATTTGTAAAGTAATCTACTGCCTATTGAGGAAAAGTTTGTAGCTTTGCAAATAAGAAGCGAAAGGTACTTGACCACTATTGTGTTGTGATGGCTTGTTTATTTTATGTGTTGTTTATTGGGTCTAAAATGTAATATTGCTTGTGTGTTTGCAGAGTAAAAGTGCGGTTGGGTCTGACAGGAAGGTTTCAAGAGTGAGGGACTGGCAGTGGAAGCGTACAGGGAGAGTGATCGTAACAGCTTTTGAAGAAGTCTAGGTGTTTAAACCTTTGGGGGATGGAAAGATTGTCGATTCAAATGTATTTATTCCATTCTTGTGCAATATTATACCGTTTAATGTGTGTGCTCTTTTATATGTGGTGCGTTGTGAATCAATTGAAGAAATCTAGTAACCTGGGTAATAGAGTGGAAACTATGTAGTCATGTAGTACCTATAAATGTAGTATTGCAATGGATTGTAATACGGAATGATAGTCGGGTCAGTTTGGATAATGTTCTCGTGCAATATTATAATTATAAAATGTGTATGCATTATGTGATAATACTTAGGATTTGTTGTGTTGGCCTAGTCAATAGAATGGACTAGTAATCTTGTAATGGGGTAAGAGGGTTGAGCTACCCAATCATGTATATTGAAGTAGAGTGAACTTGAAACATTGAATTGTGTAAGTTATACGTGTTCACCTAAGGGTTATTCATTGTATAACCATGTATTCTGTCAGTGATACCAAATAAAACAGTCACACTATAAACATTATTCAATTGACACATCAATTGCAGTTTAAGGCATCACAATGTAGATGATATAGTCATGTTAGTAGCCAATGTTGTGTTCAACAAGGTCTATAGACTCATTAATAATCATGTTGTGTTAACGAGTGTGTTATTAATTTTGCAGATGTCAAATTCCATTGGTATGGTTGGTCAATCGAATCAGTTGAAGTACAAAAATAAAAAGTTTGATAATTATATTAAATGATGTGAGATCAGGATATATCAGTTGGAACCTAGCAAAGGTAAATTGATATATTGGTGTGCCAATGATCGATTTGTTGGTTGGTGTAATCACACGGAGGATAGCTCAAAGATAACTACTGACGTTGATATGCATGAAATTCGGAAATGTATTAACGTTAATATGGAGGAAATAAAAGAGAAATTTGCATTGAAGATGAGAATGATGCTTACAGTTATGTTTGTAATATGCTATTATGTAATCATGAAGTAGGTGAGAGGAATTATAGTTGTTGTTGGAACTAATTTGTATATGTTTTGATCACACCGTTATGTATATATATGTTATGACTCATGGATATGAAATGTGACTGAGCTACTATTTTTATAAATAATTATTCACAACTATGTGACCTACGAAATGACCATGGAGATCGTAATAATAGAAGTAATTGAGCTAATACAGGATTCTATTATAGTCACATAAAACAACATGGCACTTATATTTTGGTATTACACGATTATGTAATACTCACATAAAATATAAACACATAGTCAATTTGTTATTACACTATTCTGTTATATTGTCATAAAACAAAAGCACTCTTCTCTTGTTGTAACATGCTTGTGTTGTACTTATATAAATCTCATATATAAACAAATTTCCATAAACACCAAAGTCATGATCAAACAAAATAGCTCCTAAAGAAGCATCAAAGTTACTACAAATAAGGAAGCATCCACATTAAGTTTAAGAAATATGCATCCAAAGTTACTATTCAAGTCGTGTCTTTTTCATTCTTCTTTGTTTTGAACAACTCTTGATGTCCCCTCATATGAACAAGAAAATTCTTTGCTAATGGGAAGGATTCAAGTGTAACTGAAAACTGCCCTTCTAATTATTTCACCTAAGTTGTTGTATCTTTTATTTTCCTTATTCATCCCAAATCCTCTACTGACCCCAAAAATATTATATGCAAGCTTTATCATCCATATAAAATACTGTTCATATTTTCAGTTCTTGCCTTATTGGGTTCGGTTCACTACCCTTTGCTCCTGGATGTTCATCCGTGATGCCCCTTAATATTAAAAAAATATTCATTTTTATGTCTCGTTATTTTTGTATGCTACTAACTCATATAACTTACGATTGACGATACAGTCGATATTATAGAGGAATATCCCTTTTTTTTCAACCTTGCATCGGAAGTTCTTCTTCAACCTTCCGACTTTTTCGTTTTCCTTCAAATTTTTCGAAGTTTCCACAGGAAGCTGTACAAAAGGTAAGAGAGAGAACAATATTTTTCTTTTTTTTTTTTGGTAAGAAAGCACAGGATTAAGCGCCTGGACGCATAAAGGACAAGCCAAGCTTGTCAAGTTCAACAAAATCATACATAAAGTAGGGTTGAACCTGAAAATCATATAAGCCAATGTTACAAGTTAGGCCAAATCTAGCTAAATGATCAGCGGATTGATTGGATTCGCGATAGACATGAGAGAGATGAGCTTGAGGGAGGAGTTGTAAGAGTTGCCTCCCTTGTATGAATAACGGGTGTTGGAACCTGTTTGGATCTCTGCTCTTGAGGCCTTCCACAATGGAATAGGCATCTGTTTCAATGAAAAGTTTCTGCCAGCCTCGTCGGATTGCAAATCTGAGGCCATTAATGACTGCTATAAGTTCTGCTTCCCAAACGTTGTGGCCCTCCCAGATTTGAGTGTAGCCCATTACCCAATTACCTGAAGAGTCCCTGAAAACACCAGCTGCAGTCATTCTATGGGTAGATGTAGCCGCATCACAATTAAGTTTTATCCATCCCGGAATTGGTGGGATCCAACGAACCCATCGATCTTCCTGACGGCCTTTGATAAGATTTGACCTTGTCAATGTCGTAGCTGCAAACCAGAATTCCTTGGCAGTGTGTAGAATCGACTGGACCTGTGTACTAATATGCGCTGGTTTTTCTTGAAACATCGCTTCATTTCGTCACCTCCATATTAGCCAGGCTGCCACAGCAAAAATAAGGGGCCACGAAGGGCCATTAGCACAATTGTTAGGGCCAGAAACATTAAACATAATCCAATCATGTAGAGACTGAGAAAAGAAATGGGTAGGGCCTCCCTGGGGTAACAGTTGGGACCAGATGGAATTAGCGTAGCTGCAATCCCTCAGAGCATGCAAAGTTGTCTCTTCGCTATCCTGGCACCTTAAACAAATATCAGAAGCAACTATGTGACATTTTTTACAATGGACACAAGTAGGTAATCTATCATGAGCTGCAAGCCAAAGGAAAGATCTCACCCGTTCCGGTGCTTTCAGCTTCCAAATACGGTCCCACAGTCTATCTTGGGGTTGCAAATCTGCATAATCAATAGACAAAGCAGTCTTAAGAGTAAAAGTACCACTAGAAGAAAGGTTCCAAACCAGAGTGTCAGGGTGGTCACCAGGGGCTGGAGGGGAAACTTCTGCAATTGTTGAGCAAGCATGGGACGGCAAAAACTCTTGTATCTTAGCCCAATCCCAACTACCTGCCTCCGTGACAAAGAAGAATACCGGGCGACCACAGAACGAAGGTGGAACCTCTCTGGAGGTATGATGAACCAAGGGGCCAAGTTGTGGAATCCAGGGATCCTCCCAAAACCTCACGCTTCTACCATTGCCAAGGTTCCAAGTAGAATTATGATTGACAACTGACCAGTGAGCACAAATAGCTCTCCAAGTGTTCGAATTATATGACTTAGCCGTAGGTTCAATAAGAGAAGAAACGGGCCAAGCATACTTGTTTAGGATCACTCTTGCCCAAAGGCTGTCACACTCTGTTCTGATACGCCAGGCAAGTTTCAACATACATGCCTTATTCAACTGAGTAGCCGAGTACATACCTAACCCACCTGTGTTCTTTGGAGAGCAGATAGTATCCCAACTTAGCAGATGCAACTTCTTCTTGTCACTTGAAGTGCCCCAAATGAAGTCTCTTGTGATCTTATCCAGCTCAGAGAGAATTTTCTGTGGCAACATAGTGGTCTGCATAGTGTGGAAAGGGATAGCCTGCAGGACAGATCTCGCCAAGGTAATTCGCCCTGAGAGAGCGAGACTCTTGGCTTTCCAGCCTGTCAGTTTCATACGAACCCGGTTCACCAAGTCATCATATAGAGATCTCGATTTCCGACCATGTATGAGCGGGGTACCCAGGTACCGACCAAGGTCCTTCGTAACACTAAAGCCAAAGAAGGAACTAATATCCTGAGCCCTGCAAGGACTGACATTCTTTGAGAAGTAAATCCTGGTTTTTTCTATGCTCACACGCTGTCCCAAACTACTACAGAAAGTGTGAAGGACATCCTGGATCACCTGAGCCTGCTCTATGGAAGCCTCTGCAAATAAGAACAGGTCATCAGCAAAGAATAGATGGGAAAGAGGAGGGCCAGACTTACTAAGCCTAATGGGAGCCCAGCTCTTGCTCTGAAGTCTATCACGGATTAGGTGGTTCAGACGTTCCATGCAAAGGAGGAAGAGGTAGGGAGATATGGGATCTCCTTGCCTCAACCCCCTGGATGGGACAAAACCATCAGTTGCCGCACCATTCCAGAGTAGTTTCATTGTTGAACTACGCACACAAGACATAATTCTGTCAATAAAGGTACAACTAAGGCCAGTATGCAATAAAGTATTCTCAATAAAGTCCCAATTGACTCGATCGTAGGCTTTTTCCAAATCAATCTTTAATGCCATCCAGCCTACACGACCGGTCTTTCTTCTCATTGAATGAATCACTTCCTGCACAATCAAAATATTGTCAGATATGTTTCTACCTATAACAAAGCTAGACTGTGTGTCAGCCACAAGAGAGTTTAGGATAGGTCTCAACCGATTCGCAAAAATTTTGGTAATAATCTTATAAAGGACATTACACAAGCTAATAGGACGAAAATTAAATAAGCAAACCGGATTCCTAATTTTTGGAATTAGGACAATGAGAGTTTCATTAAGTGCTCGATCCATTAAGCCAGTAGAGATGAAGTTCGAGATAACTTGGCAGACAGTATGACCCACGTGGTCCCATTGACTCTGAAAGAAGATTGGTTGTAGACCATCGACACCTGGCGCTTTGAAGCTGCCCATGCTTTTGACTATCTTGAGTATCTCATCATTGCTTGCATCACAAAGGAGATGGTTATTCGTGTCATTTGATACCTTCTTGAAACCCTGCGATGTGAATAGAGAAGAGAGAGTGTCAGTGTCATCGGAATATAAATTTCGGAAATAACTTACAGCCATCTCCTGAAGCCGTAGATCATCAGAAATCCAACCCCCATCCGCACCCTGCAACATTGAGATTTTATTAGCCCTGTGTCTAATAATTGTGGAAGTATGAAAGAAATGCGTATTTCTATCTCCAAAACTAATCCATTTTGATCTGGATTTCTGAAACCAAAGGATTTCCTCCTGGAGGAGGGTGTCTTCGAATTCTTTTTTCAGTATTCGGAGTTTCTCATCCAACACATGTGAGTCTCTCTTCCCGAGCACAGTTTCAATGTTAACCATCTGTTTCTTTAACATACTCTTCCTCCGGAAAATATTTCCAAACACATTCCTGTTCCAAAGTACCACATCTGAAACAAAACTAGAGTATGCATTAGACCAGTTCTCTTCGGGAGGCCAAGAGGATTTTAAAAAATCAGAAAACTCAGGATGTGTAAGCCAAGCCACTTGGAAGCGGAAAGGTTTAATACTCCCTGCACAGGCATCCGGATTGGTGGACATAATGATCGGTCGGTGGTCCGACTTTATTCTTGGCAGGTGCTGCACATATGACTCAGGAAATGCTTGACGCCACACCATATTACACAAAGCTCGGTCGAGCCGTTCTTTGATCGACCCTCGAAACCAAGTGAACCTGGGGCCTGCAAAATCCATATCAATGAGAGCAGTATCAGATATAAAAGAAATAAAATCACGAGTTCCCACAGGAGTAGAAGAAGAGCCTCCCCTTTTTTCTGATGCTGCCAACACAGCATTGAAATCACCGATTAAGCACCACGGAGTGGAGGTAGAGGCATTGATGTTCTCAAGGGCTTGCCATAAACCTTTCCTAGTAACCGGGTTAGGGCTCCCGTATACTGCAGTACATAAGCCTACCGAGGTACCCGAGTTCCACTCGAAATGTATAAACTGGCGATGGGTTTGGAGGATCGTAATAGTTGTAACATTGTTATTCCATAAAAGCCAAATACCACCTGAAAAACCTTGTGCCTCTTCACAAAAATTATTCTGGAAGCCTAATTTGTCCAAAACTTTTTTGGCTTTGGCTCCGCTAATACGAAGTTCCAATACAATGAATATATCAGGTTTATGTTCACGAATTAACTCCCGCGCACAAGTCCTGAAAAGTGGGCTAGCAGCCCCTTGACAATTCCAAGATAATATAAGCATAAATTTTATAAATATAAAATTGACCAATAAACAAAGTCAAACCTTGGAGGAAGCCGTGTCACTCCCCTTGGCGATTATGCTCTTCATACAGGGCATATCATTAACTATCATATTTGTCATTAATTCACCGCTTACCTCCATAATTGCATCACCATTAACACTACTGTCCCTTCCCTTGCCAGCGTCGGTGAAGCTCCCGTCCCCACCCACGAAGCTCGGCAAAGTCACCAGAGCGAGTTCCGTGAGCGTTTCACCGGCAGCCACGTCGCGGCGGGACCTCTTGGACAAGAGACGTTCCCCGTTCGTCGCCATCATCACCAGCTCCCTTCCCCGACCTGCCTCGTCGGCGGTTGGTTTCGGGATAGCCTGTTTCCGAGTTGAACTGGGTTTTTTCTTTGTTCTTCCGGTAGAAAAAACTGCCTTATCCCAGACGGTTGTCGTGGTCTTGCTACCAGAGGCGCTGAAGGAGGCATCGTGCGCAGAGGCCACCGGCTTGCCTACGGTTTGTGCCAGAGGCGGGTCGAGCTTGGTAGGCTGATGAACGACAGGCTTATGGGCTGCTCCTATCTGAGTTGTTTCCTCTTGGGCTACGGTTTGGGTAGCATTTAATTTTTGCAGATTGGGTTCACTTTGGCTAAGGCTTGAGGGAGGTCCAGCTATGACCTGGGTCGTAGGTTCTTTTGAGGGGGCTATAGAGTTAAAATGCAAAGGCTTCCCTGTGGACTTGGAAGACTTACCTTGGGCGTGGGCTTTAGGGGCCAATGCAGCAGCTGGAGGCCTTATGTTGGGACCTTGTTTCCCTTGACCAACATTCCTCTTGGGATGCGTTTCTGCAGCACCAAGGACACCAAAGCGTGACCCTAAATCTGCGTGTTCTTGTTCCTTCCTTGCCGGTTCCGCTAGTTCTTCACTGTTCTTTACCGGAATCCGGCCTCTCCTTCTTGTAACTTGTACCCAAGGTCCAAACAGGCTTTCCTTATCTGGGCTAGGAGACTGCTGCTGGGAGCTCGATGCAGCTTGTGATGTTGCATTCTTGGGGGAAGCAGGCCTGTTACTAGCCATATCTTTCCCATGAGATGAACACATGCTTTGGCTATGACCCACACGTCCACAGCTGAAGCAAATCTGTGGTAAGTTCTCGTATGCTATGCGCTGCCAGGCATCATTGATACGTATCTTCGGAAGGATCGGCTTGCTTAAGTCGATTTCGACTGCAATACGTGCAAATTTTCCCCTTTGTACATCCTTGGTGTTGATATCTACCTTGATAGTTTTGCCTACAAGGTTGCCTATGGTCCACAGGAGTTTTTCTTGATACATGAATGGCGGCATATCGGGGAGCCTTATCCATGCTACGACCCTCGACGCTTCAGCAGTGCTGGCCCGGAATGCCGGGTGCCACTCCTGAACCATAAGATAGTGGCCTAGGATGACCCAAGGACCTCCCAGTAAAGCCGCTTGCTTGTCCGCCTCATTATCAAATTTAACCAAGTAGAATCCATTCTCCATGTCGATGACTCTGGGCATGCTCGTTGGGTTCCAAAGGGTTTGTATTTTTGAATACAACATACGGTAGCCAATGTCTCTTCCAAGAAGTTTAACCATAACCGTATGCTTCCAGGGTACCTGCATCTCCAACAAAATCCGATCCGAGAGGAATATCTTAGGTCCTAAATTATCCCTAGTGACTACAAGGTCACCATCTTCAAAGTCTATTACAGCTTCCCTAGGAGTTCAAAATCAAAATATCTGATGAAAATATAATATTATAATATTATCAGATTATTTTAATATATTATTTTAATATTTACATAATTTTAGCGTTCAGCAACCCTGCAAGAAAAAAAATCAACGTGTCTTGCTGACTGGCCTTAAATAATAATTTAAAAAAGGCCAGTTGGATGTATATTAGAGACGGTGGTAACACCGTGGTCCCCGAAAGCTGCTCTTCTTGGTGTTGCTTGAAAGCTCCAGGATAATGTTGGTCTTCTATGTAATTGACCATATATCTTCGTTGATTTTTTATATTGAAGGATTGTCTTTGACTTCAAGATTTAAATTATTGGTAAAATCCCATAATTATTTATATATTCTAATGGTTTACCAAGTTTTCAATTATAATGATTCTAATTGTCAAATGCAAGTATGATAGTTTTCTTAGCTTTTGATTTTGTTAACTTATTTAAAACTAAAGAAAAACCATGTTCTTCTTAATTATTTTTGGTTTTGCAAAACTATGCAAATTTACATTCTCGTTTGAAAGATTTATAAAACCAACAAATTTAACAATTTTATCCTCCATTAATATTTAATACAATTCACCTATATAATAAGTCACCCTTTTATATATTCTTCAAGAGGTAAAATAATTATTTACCACTAAATCAAAGTCAATAATTCTTATCTTAATTGGTTTTACAAAACTAAAACTATTTTTCTTTTTTTCCTAAATTAATAATTTTGTAATATTAAAACAAACTTCGTATACTAAATGCATTGTTAATGTCAAGTCATTCAAACTCTGTGTGGCGTGGCATAGACAGGCACGGAGGGTGACAAAGTCATTGACAAAATAGATCCATCAATATAAAATAAAAAATGCCTAAATACCATATCAAACAAAGTGGACCTATTTCTCTATCTTCTAGGCTTGGGCACTTAATGAGACTTGTACTGTGTGGTCCACATGTTGAAAAGGACAGACTCCGTTAACGGATATACTACCTTAAAAGCTGTCATAATAAGAATTTCAATTAAGCATCTTCATATATATGATTGTAACAAACGAGAACAAATTAAACGATACTGAAAATGATTTCAGAATCGACCATTATTGTTACCTAAACACCATTAAACATCAACTCAGAATCTAAAGTTGGAACACTCAACCGCGGCCAAGAGGAGCGAGGAAGTAAATCCCACCCTATTAGAAGCAAGATCGAACTGAACAAGACTGTCCTGTAACTGATGTGCACCGAATGTTATGGCTGTTGTAAGAGCAGGATAAAAGTCCCCCACAACGCCTCCATCCACAAATGCTAAGCAGGACACATCTCGATTGATCTCCACCATTGTATTGCCCCCCAACATCTCCCAGTACACATTCTTATTCTCGAACACAAAGGCAATATCAGGAACGCCGAGGCCCAGCGGTGTCATCCCAATGTTCTTGGTGCTGTAACAGTCCTTAAAAGGAGCCACAGGATTCACCTTGGTGACGTTCCGGGCTGCCATTTCCTTTTCAAATGCCTTAACAAGGGAACTGTAGATGGTGGTATCAAGAATTGTGTAAGGTTGTACCGTGGTTATAGTAGATCCACCGATTCCCGTCCTGCGGAATTCAAGGAGGGAAGTGTTTAGGGAGATAGGTTTTTTGTTTACCCAAATGGCGGTGACCTTAACAAAGTAGCCTGGAAGCTGTGCTCCTTGAACTCTGGGCGATGCTGTTCTCTCATAGTTGGTCTGAAGTCTCGTGTAATGAGTTAACCTTTCTGAGACGTCAATGGCCTTGGACTTGTTGTAACTTGGGTAGAACACGTATGGAGAATCACCAAAGAATATGACCCCATCGGATTTTGCAGTGGAAGGCAGGCAAATGGCAAACTTTCGGCGAAAGCTTCCACCAAATGCGGATGAGAGTTGGGTTGGTATGGCAACTTTATTCTTGGACAGTCCAATCATGCCTTTAGCACCCTTTGCAAGATCATCCAAGTGAAACATATTGTCACAGCCAAAGATAAAATTGGGGATCGAAACACTTTTACCACCTCTTGCACCATCTGTGGAAGGAAGTGAAATGGTGTCCAAAGCAACTTCGGACAGACCAGCAGTTCCCCTGATAGAGTTCTCAGTTAAGAATCTACAAGTGTTGTTGTTGCATCCGGGCTTAGCAGGACCCGTGCAGAAACTGACACAATCAGCTTTGACTGCTGAACATGATGCAGAGCCGCAGCGTCCTGGTTTGTAACTGGATGATTTGTAGTCAGTTTGACAATCTATCCATAGATGTTCACCAGCTAGGTCCACAACAAGCTTTTGGTTAACGGGAGGAGTTGCCATATTGAGGCGAGTCGTGTATTGTATTTGTGGAGTTGAGGCATCCTTGGAGACTGGCAGGAGTAGTGCTTTGGGCTTTGTGGATGTTTGTGCTTGCGAGAGAGTCACGCAAACGAGAAAGGATAGACATACTAGTTGAGCTATAGAAGCCATTGATTAATGAATGATTTCTGTTGTTTCGTTGATGTAATAGAATCTGCAAACTCATCTGCTTTATATAAGGCGACCTCAGCCGCCAATGGTGACCCTGTCATTGCTGGCAGATTGCTTTTATGGTTATTCTTCTCTTAAGATAAGTCTTGCACTCTTGCTGGCATAGCTCACCATCGAAGCTGTTTCCCCGGTCAAACATAGGACTATCGTGTGGTTGGTGTAGTTACTACCTAGTCACTTGTCAAGTAACCTCACTTGATCCCGGAAGTACTGTGACCTCACACTCAGCAATTGTGTTTCCCCTACCGGTAGAAGGGATTAACAATTTTAGACTTTATTCATGTAGCTATCGACAGACAGGAATGCCTGATTTTCTTCGTTTTCCTGGAGAACTATCGATGCAAAGAACCAAACCGGCAAGAGAATGGATAAGACGGAGCTGCAGCCATTTAGGCAAAGATTAGACACAAGGAACCGGCATTCAATATGGTGACTTGTCTTTGAGATTGAAAAATCAAGCTATGGCGGAAAGGGGAGCTTTTTAGGTTTGAAACAAAATACGTCAAAGCACGTGGAACTGTTTCTTTAAATTAATTAGTAATTATCTGGCAGAAAATATGGACTCTAGAAACGGATATACTCTTCTGCAAGCTGTTAGATGTTGATGTTTTATTAGCACCCAGTATTGCTAATTTCTGGAAGTTTGTAGACTCATGATTTTTAATGTTATAGCAAGTTTTGTAGTTTCGGATTAGATCTCGAAAGAATGAATTTAATGGATCGAGGTAACAGCAAGAGATTAGTTTGATTCTCCACTCTTTATTATTATAAAAAAATCACATTAACTATTGCAAGATATGAATTAATAAGATTAAGCCAAAGTTTAACTCTTCGGAATTGGGCTAATCCATCCGAATCCGAATAGACGACAGATCATTTGAACGACCCAAATTAATCCAGATGTCCAGCTTAGCAAGGAGTAATGATACATCGGCCCGGACTGCTACTGTAGAATGTACAAGGATGAATATCTGAGTGAAGGCCCAATCTATTAAGATGGGTACAGGCCCATTGAAGCTCAAAACGGTGAGTACAGTGTATAATCTTATTCCTTCCTTTTATCGCATAGCGCATTTCCCGCCCCATCCGAGTCTACAAGTGAAAATATTAAAGCAGTGGTCTGTGGGACGCAATTACGCATATTCCTCTCTATCTGTCTTTCCCTCTTTTCTATTCCATCTTTTTAGTCATCTCTTGCTCTTGAGATCTTTTCAAAAATTCTATATTCCTCTTCATAAAATTACCTCCTACGTCAACATTCTTATGCCCGTCTCTGATCTTAAATTCTAGCTTCGAGGGTGAGTTCCGTCTCTCTCCTTCACGTTTTATTAATTGGTTGTTGTATGATTGACGTGCTTTTGTCTGTCAGTCCGATCTCAGTTACACTGATCAGAGAAAACAACAAAGGTCGGCTTTGTATTGTTTGCTTTGTTTTGACTTTTGTTTTGCAAGATTTGTGAGCTACACAGGTCACTTGTTTCCGTTTTTCGTCTATATCTGGTGAACCAAGTTGTTTTTTTTTCTAAATATTTCTAAGTGATCAGTGTGCAATTCTCGATTGGGTGTTTTGAGATTCTGTCTCTATTATTGAAGGGTTCCATAGACATCGGTTGAAATTTTATTTTTTATTCATCCTAGAAATGAATCAGGCTGATGAATCAATGAGGAACAAAATTGCAGCCCTTTGGCGGGTTATAAACGCGACGAGATGCTTTAAAGAGGACAATGTTCCTTGCCGAATCGAAGAGGTACCTGTTCTTTTTGGTTTATAGTTTTCCTTAAAGATGAGGAATGTTGATTCACGTTCTTTTTATGGTAAATCTTATTTGATTCCTCAGGGCCTGTACTTGGGTTCTGTTGGTGCCGCTAACAACAAGGATGAGCTTAAAAGCAAAAATATTACACATATCTTAACTGTGGCTAGTTCATTGCCTCCATCTTATCCCGATGATTTTGTGTATAAAGTCATTGCAGGTAGGACGCCCTCCCTTGTCAAGTTAGTATACCATGTTCTTTTAGCTTTTACAAGAAAGTTTAGCTCTTGCTGTTTACATTTTTTCGGTTTTGATTGTATTTCCCCCACATGGATTTAACACTTGCACTGAGAAATTCTTCTGGAATACTGTTCTGTGGCGTAGTATTGATCTTATCGAATATGGTTTTATAATGATGTTTGTGAGATAGTTGCGGATAGACTGGAGACAAATTTGAAGCAGTATTTCAGTGACGGTTTCAATTTTATTGAGGAAGCTAAAAGCCAAGGCGGCGGTGTTTTGGTTCATTGCTTTGTGGGAAGGTCCAGGAGGTGATTTGTGTTTCCTACTATTTATTATGTTCTTCTTAGAGACTGCCAGTCTAGAGATATCTCATTGATTGATAATTAATTGATTGCTTTATCTCCTTCCAAAATGGCTTGAGATTTGAGACTGGATGATCAATACTTTTTTGTTGAGCATTTTATTGATATAGTCTAGACGAATGCATATAGTGATAAAAAAAATTCTTAGTTGCATGCTGACCTAACTACTGTAGGCGTAAATCAGATCAAAAGACAGAAAGAACATGACTGAAATTTGTTAATCTTTGCGTGAACAGGTTCATTAAGGTGCACTTTACTTTGGATTAATAATAAAACGCCAACATCATGAACTGTGAATTCATTTTAAATAAATTTTTCAAAATTTTCTTCACGCATTTTGTATATTGCGTTTATTCTCATCTTATACCTTTTATGGCAATGCATATTTTTCAAGAAAGAGTGCTCAAACACTTCTAATTTGTTCATACCTTTCAAGTTGAAGCTGGATTCTTTATTACTTTCCAATGGGCTTAATATCTTTTCAATTCTCTGTTCTCCAGTGTGACTATTATTGTTGCTTATCTGATGAAAAAACACGGAATGAGCCTCTCTCAAGCGCTGGAACATGTGAAGATTAATCGACCTCAGGCCGCTCCTAATGCTGGTTTCATGTCGCAGCTGCAGGAATGGGAGAATTTACTTCAAGGTGTGTCATTCTTGGTATTGCTAGTTACATCAGTGCAACTTGTAATTGTTAGGACTACCGTCAAGAAAATCAGTTTGTCCATTTTGGTGATGAATGTTTTCTGCCAATCTAGGAGGCTTTTAACCTCAAAACAGGTTTTTTATGACGAACTAAAAAGAAAACTGTTAACTAGCTCGATCAAATAACAGTCGTCCCTTTAGGAACTTGCAGAGTACCGTTATTACCACCCTTCTTGCTAAACATCAACTTTTGTTCTTCTTTTTCCTCATGTCTTCCACTAATCTGGAGGAGAAAAAATGATTAACGTGGTAAGCTCTTATATGCTTTTTCCTCTCATTCAGACATTCCAATTCTGTTGTTTTCGTTGTGCATATTAGCGTTGTGAGGAAGCTCTTAGTTTCTGTTTAAGCTAACCACAGATTGAAGTTTCTTTGCAAGGGAACGTTTCGTAATTCAACGGAGGAAGCACAGAGCCACGGCATGTTTTGGCTAGTCGGGATTTGATTTCTAATGCTTGTCAGGGACATGTTCCAGTTGTGCTTACCAAACTTAAACCAGGGAAAATGCATAGAATACGCTTCACCGTTTGAACGTGATCTGGCAAGTATGTTTTTATGCTGCCATATTCGGTCTCAAACCACGGCCTCACTCTTTAAAGAATCTGCAGGACTGGAAAGTGTTTCCATGTTAACAGAAACCTAGACGATGCAACAGATGGCAGAATATAATGTCCGCCTGTGAATCTGTGGTGGTGGATTGGATTGGATTGTCTTAATTCTCGAATAGCTAGTTAAGTATTTATTTCTTCATGGGTGATATATGATCCTAGTATAGTACGTAGTACATCATGGAAGGCCCAAATATGGGCACACATGGACATATACACCATGAATTGGGATTGGCTGCGTTCGTGTCCAATCCATTTGCAGACCATTTTCCTCTTAAAAATAAAACTAAGAATGGCTGCACGTACGTGCGTTGGTGTTTATAACCGAATTCAACCCAATATTTGTATAAGAAAAAGACGAAGCAGTATCCGTATTAGTAATAAATCTGCAGAGGAAATGTGAATCAAGTAGGGTTCTTTTCCTTGCCAGGTAAGGTCAACCAATCTGAGGGACATTTAGACCGAAAGCCACAAAATCCATGTTGCAATAAAAGCTCAATAGCACCTCCTACCACATGAACCATTCATAATAAAAGTGATCTTTCAACTTGTAGTTGTTTTCTTACCTAACAAGGAAGCCCAAAATCTTAGAATACTTGTTGGGGATTATCAATATACGAATAATTAAAAAAAATTAAGATAGAGAGATTCTGATATTTACTGTTCTTACTTGCAAGAATATAAAAGAGATGTGAGATGCATTTCACCCTCCATATATATATGTAAATCGGCACTGCAACATAAATGCTTATTTCCTAATTCCCATAGTACAAAAACAATGAGTTACCCCAGAGCTACGTCATCATCACTAAAATCCTTAAATACGATCTTTTTTTTAAATGTTGTATCGTTGTCAGTGGTAGAACTTACAAAAATCATCAATCATAAAAAAATTGCATCTTATCAGATGAACTCGCCACTTGTAACTCACAAGAAATTGTGCATGCATGAAACCCAGTAGGACGCGTATGGAGTTAAGGAATTAAACGCCAACCTCCGTTCCTTTAACTCACGCGAGGCATGTAATTGAAGCCGGATAAGAAACGTGAGACGTAATATCTGCAAGAGAGAGACTGAGAGAACGATAGACAGGGAGTAAAAATAACCAAGAACCTCACGGGAGAGCAGCATAGAGCATTTAATGTTCAGGGAAAGTAGGTTTGCAGTCTTCTTGTAGCCCTGCTGCTTATAAATAGAGACGACTTTGGAGGGCTTTGGATGTATAAGAAGCAAAATCTTGACTGGAAGGCCGAAGAGAAAAGGCAATTAGTAGAACCTGCAGAAACATGTCTCACATAGCTATAGAACGGAACAGGAGAAAACAGATGAATGAGAATCTCAGAATCTTGCGTTCTCTGACTCCTTGTTTCTATATTAAAAGGGTATTTTCATCTCCGTTTACCTCTTCTTGATCTGCTATTGTACTCAGTCTGTTTTAGATTTTGCTACAATTTTAACTTTCTGATGATAGCTTGTTTTATGATTAGGGGGACCAAGCATCCATTATAGGCGGAGTGATAGAATTTATTAAGGAGTTGCACCAGGTTCTGCAGGCTTTGGAATCCAAAAAACGAAGGAAGAGCTTGAGCCCTACTCCCTGTCCTAGCCCTAGCCCTAGCCCTAGGCAACTGCAGCTTATACCTGTTCAACCTGATAGTACCTTTGGTTTTGAAAGTGTCAAGGAATTAGCTGCTTGCTGCAGCTCCTCGGTAGCAGAAATTGAAGCAAAGATATCAGGATCAAACGTTATCTTGAAGATAATTTCAAGGCGAGTACAAGGCCAAATATTAAGGATAATAAATGTGTTGGAAAGACTTTCTTTCGAGGTCCTCCATCTAAACATCAGTAGCATGGAAGACACTGTTCTCTACTCCATTGTCATTAAGGTATATCACCCGCTAACCCTCTAGAGACTAGCTTCTTAAGCTGCTAATTATGATTTTGGAGTTGCATGTCAGTTAAAAATCACGACCAACCACATACATAGATGCTATTAATTGGAACTAACATTGGCATACCTTAATTCTAGCTAATCCTTGGATCTTCAGACCTTCTCTTAATTAACTACCTAGTGAATCAACATGCCAGTTTTGATATGGAATTCAATTTTTTTTATGTGCGAGGCTAATTTTCATCATCGCAGCAAAAGGCAAGCGTATGTAAACAACAATAGGTGCAGTTCAACTCCCATGGAGGCATATAATCATTATCGAAACTTCACCTGAGGTTTTGAGATAGTCATTTGATACAGTAAAATTTCCACACATCGCTTCTGGTTTTCCTTGAAATGGTATATTAGAAAGTAGATTACAGCCATTGATGTTACATCTGCTCCAAATATTTCAAAAGACCTAAATATGCATTGCAAGAATCTAACAAGGACAAGATACTGTTGAAATATGCATGTCTACCGAAATGTTTTCCTCTCTGTCACATCAAGAAAAAAAGTTTATAGAATACATTTTATATAGGACCATTCACCAGCAGACTGACTCATATTTCTTACTCTCGGTTCTCAATATTCTGTTGCAGATAGGACTGGAATGCCAGATAAGTGTTGAGGAACTAGTACTTGAAGTTCAGCGAAGCTTCTTCCCAGACCACGAATATGCCCATAAGATACCCGTGTAGCTTCTTACAGTGATCATCGATCAAAGGAGTCCTTAAGAACCAGCTACTGGCTAACAGATAAGATTACTAGTGTTTTAAGAATGTAAAGTGGTACGAGGATGTTGATCAGACTGCTCCTGATGACTATATTATATTTAGTACTGAAACAGATAAGTTCCTAAAATATGGTAATAGTCTGATTAGCATCCTCGGAGTGTTTTTATTATGGAAAAATAACAGTAAATCCACAGTTTTATCTAATTTCGTTGCATTGATATTTGTGAATCCATGAGTAGATACAACAAAAGATCATAGATGTTATAATAAAAGGTGGAATATGACATAATATATCGATTCAAACCTGGAAACAATTAATTTTACAATCGATGAAAATATTTTTTTTTTTAAAAAATATTGCTTCATCTGAAAAAGGAACAAAAATACCATTCAAGTATTTTGGGATATATTAATACTATTTTGTATGATATTTGCATAATTTCAGACAGATCCTATTTTTTGGGCCAATCCAGTATATTAACTCATTACAAGCCCACCAACGTTAAACCCATAATCCTGAGTTTTTCATTCATACCTTGTACTCTATTTTATGGGCTCATACCCAGTGCGGGCCTGAGTTACCGGGGAATGTGGGTGTTTTTATTGGGCTAGACTTGACTTTGGTTGGCCCAAGTTCATTCCAACAATATCCATTTTTATTTTTATTACTTCTTTCCCATCCACCCTTTTGTTTATGGGTTAGTACAAAGTCCTTTTTCCTGCCCATACCCTGTGGCCTGCGATCAGTCAGTAGCAGTAGGTGACAATTATACAAAGTTTTGTTTCATCCTAGTCCGTGACTGAAATTTTGAAGGGGAAGTTTCTACGAAAAAAACAAGTTAGCCATAATACAACTAGCTCCAAGGTGGAGCCCAAAAGGGCCGCAATTAGCTGCCATTTCCTATACCAGCTAATCTATTATCATTCTCGGCTTCCATACTCAAAACATTACATAATTGAAGAGCTTGGGCCCCAACCAACACAGCTTTGATAGATACATACATCTATCTTATCTACACAAATGCTGTGACTTTATGATTGCAAGGACGGAGTACTTACCAAGCTTTCATGTCCACGTGGTTTTTAGGTGACCACTTGTTTTTGAACAACCCACATGCAAAATCCTTTTTTTTTTTTTTGTTCCCACAGCAATAATTATATGTGGTTCCTGTTCAATTGGCATGTGCACCACTGGTAAAACCCATTATTTTAAAGGTAATTTTGGGGACAGAAAGATAAGGTTTCGGATTTATACAATTTGATCTCCGTAGTGCTAATCTCACATGAATTTGACTTCCAATTATTATTTGTCGCTTGTATTTGTTCTTAGCTGAAGTTAAAAAACTTCTCTTCTAAAGTGACCAAAAGCATAAAAAGGATCACCTCTGACGCCATTTTTCTAACCCTCCAAACGAAGTCTTGACTCTGTGATCGTCCGTATCAATAACCGATGTTTGTTAACCTGATGATTCGAAAAAACCAAAAGAAATTAATCCGAATACTCTTTATTATTAAAAAAACGATATGTTTGGTGTCATAAAATTATCGGAATTAGAACATAGGGTTGAATTTCAAGTGAGATAGGATGGCATTAACTGGAAGGGCCACTCTATTCGGATGGGAAGCCATTTCCTTGGTGACATATACCAAACTCAAAAGATAATGGAGGATTCCTTACTGACATACACCCAAAATTCCTTAATATCAGCAGGACCGTATTAATGTTTGATGGACCACTATACGTATACAGCTCAAAACTGGCATATCATTATATCAGCAATGCCGTTTCCTTTTTTCTTTTTTTGTAAAAAGTTTTTTTGACTTCACTGACTTCTTCTTGAATTGAATCGCCCAATGACCCACCAAACCTTTTCCGGATATTTAATGTGAAGATGGTACTATGCGAAGGCAATGCAACACTAGCACGTAGCAGATCATAGCCCACCAGCCTCGCCCGCTCATGATGCAACCCATATCTGTCGTTATTCTCCCAGTACACATAGCCACGTGTACGGCCATCACAGCGTACTGGTGCTTGGGAGAGGGGGAGTGATGATGAGGGGTGGTGACCGTGTGTGGCGAGAGTACAGTGGATGTGCCCTTTTGGTTTGTGTGGGTCCCTCACTCCCTTCGCATTATAATATAACCCCACCGTACACAGATAAAAAAGATTCCCGCGCCTTCTAAGGGATGGGCCTCCTGTTTTTGCCAGGGTTAGCTGACAGTTTTTAGTCGTTAATTAACCTCCGTTATTTTTCTTTCTTTTTTTGTTTTTACTGCTCTTTGGTTTACCCGTGTTTGCTTCCCCCTGCCCTCTCTCTCTTTGATGGCTCGGCTCGAGCGGGTTCGGCTGGCTTTCGCGAGAATTGTTTTCATCTCTTTATCACTTTCAGCCTCTGGGTTTCTTGTGTTTTCTCCCATTTTTTCTGCCTCCTTTTTTTTTTAAGGTATAGGTTATCCACCATCGATCACACTGACTAATCCCCTACGCTGTTTCGTAAGCACCGGCTAAGGGTAGGTTCAGCTGGCCCGGAATTTTAAAACGTTCCATTCACAAAGGCAGGATTCGAACTCCTAACCTTATGGTTAAGGGAGGAGTAGTCTTACCACTCCACCACACCCCTGGTTCTTTTCTGCCTCCTTTTAACTTTCTCTTTTTCAAATGTTTTGTTTTACCATTTATATATTGTGCTTTTCTCTTCCCTTTTGACGAATTCCATGTGCTACTTTGCCAATTTAAGCTTCAAAGAATATCTGGTTCGCCATTTCTTGAAAAAGTCATATGAACATTCCATTAAATTCACATAAAAATACTGATCTAGCATCCAAAAAAAAATTAATCATACTACTACCCCGATAGGTATCCACAAAATATATTGATTGGAACCCCAAAAAATATTAGTCATACGATCGGAATGGGATAATCTTTGAAAAATCCACAAAATGTGATTCTGTATCTACCCAAGGTTTCCAATTGGTCAAAGATTTTGATATGAAACGGGGAGAGAGCAGACGGGCAAGCGCCTCTGCGTTTACGGCATTATCAAAACGTGTGCAGCTGACTGATTGTACAGATAATATCTTTGGTTAAGATATTTCTTCCCACCCGAGGATGATAAATCCCAGTCATCAATAAATACTCATTAGGCCTTTTTCCAGTAAAGATTCTGCCTTTTGCATCTAGTCACAGAACTAGCCCTGCACTGCACTGTGTCCTGCTATATGCTTAAGCCAAAACCTTTTCGTGTTTGTTTTTCGTAGTACTAAGCTTGACTTTTGGAAAAAAATCCATCTTAATAACCCAAACCAGGACTCCTCAACCCACTTACTAATTTTCCACCTCCAAAATTGTAGGTTCCTTTTACTTCCAGATATAGCCAAAGCTCCATTTCAGTGAAAGTGTTCATTAGTAGTAGAATACGACTGATGCAATCGCATGGGTGGTTGATTCTCTGGCTCCTTCGTTTTCTTCTCCTTAATAACATTAATTATTAGCAGGTTAACGAGGGCTAAGGACACCCACAGCAAGGCATGGGCGCTTAGGTCAAAAATTCGGACAAGTAGCTCTACGCCCTCGATAAAATTCTGGAGCCTGAAAGGATGGTATAGGCTGGTGTCAGTACCATATATATACATATATATGTAAAAGACTTCTTAGGTTCAGTTCACAATATTTCTCAGCAATCCATCGAAGCAATAAAAACAGATGAAACCACTCTGTGCGCAAGCAAGCATCATCTTTAACCCACAAGAACATAATGATACCATTACGGAAACATGTGCCCTCTGATTTCTTCTGCGGTTCATTAGTTTGTGAAGGAGTAGATAAGCTAGCTAGCGTGCGTGAGTAACGAGGAGGCAGTGAACAAAAGAAAACTAAAATAAGAAAAATATATTAACAGGACGAGATCACGTTGCAATGTTGGCTGGCTGCATAAACTGACAGTTTACCAAACTTCATAATCAGTGTGGAAGACTCCCCCACGCATAACTACAAATGTGCAATATTATACTATCGGTTTGGAGGAGTATAATTGCTATTTGGAAATAAGCGATGAACCATTTGTCTAACGCACATTCCATGATATTCAGGACGTTGTCGGCCCGTGTCTCTCTGCTCTCCATTGCACTGAGATGTGAAGTGGGTACAGAAAAAAAATAGTCACAATAGAAAATATGCCTCTTAAGTTCAATCAGCTTGGAGAGGAACGTGTGCAGTTGGGTTGATCAGAGGCAAGCCTTTCGTGCATGATGGATATATTGCTTACAAACTCGCGATACACTGGGTAGACTAAGTTTGAACTCCTCATTGAAACTAAATAAATAATTAAATAAATGGTATAAGGGAAACCTATAAGTAAGACTTGATTCTTTGATTATCTCCGATTTCTGCTTGTTTTGGTCTGCATTGGAGTCTGCAGAGATGTTCACAGAACCAAGTAATACTGTCGGTAAATTACTAAAAAATGGAATTAGAGACAGATTCTCTCCTAATAATCCTGTTTATGCTTCCGTATATCAATGCAAAAGCTGGGAGTATTCAATATACCTCCCTGTCAGAGGGAGGTTAACTATTCCAAGACAAAAAAAAACAGCTCCAATGTGAACCGTTTAGCAGAATCCAAAGATTCACAGTGTGAGCCTGTCCTGCTGGGTTCTGCCGCACAGACGATACCAGTTCTGGGATGGGGTGCACCGGTATTAGCCAGTGACCAACAACATGGCCCCCATGTGCACTGCTGCACTAAATTCCTTGGTTCTTGTGCTTTGAACGTAGAATCCCTCGCTTTGACTTTGCTAATCCTATGTTTGTTTACTAATCTATCAGCCCCTGGTATAGGTACTATTATATTGTTTTATCCGCAAGAATAAGGCAATCCACTGCCAAAAGCTGTGCAGTGGCAAAGTTCTTCGGTTTGACTATGGTTGCATTGAAGCCTATATGGTTAAAAAAAAATCCCGGCATGCTTAGCATAACCGTGACTAGTTCACTTTTCTATGAACGTGAGCGGGACAGCATCTGATAAGTCGGTGAATGTGGCTGTGAGTTCCATGTCATTTGCACTCGCAACAGCCTGCAAAAAACACCCTAAAACGAAGACACCCGTCGTCAAATGCATGCATGCTGGTATAGTAGGTTCCTCGGAGGACAAATTTCTGTAATTTCAAGAAAACTGTGAAACTCCATCCTAGATACCTGTCCAGTCAGCAAGTTTAGGTATAATCAGAATTGTTCAAGTGGTCTACGTGTCTGTTTGACAGTTTGACCAAGACAAAAATCGAGGCCGATTGTTTTTATTTCCAAACTAGGCTTGTTTTTCCAGGTAGGGCCAGTAGGGCTTCGGGATCCAAACTATTTAAGCTGGTGTTAGCTGTCAGAAAAATTACCCTAACTACTTCCGTTGCTTTTGTTTCAGAGGAAAACCCTTGTCTTTTCCTCCTGCTCTATTCTTCACGCTACCAAGCCCTACTCTTGATTTTTGTGCTGCCATCAATCTTTTTTGATTGGTGTGCACTTCTCCTCTAATCCAACGCTCGTGTTATGTTCTTTTTTTTCCACTAATCGATTGTTCGTTTTATACGTCGTGGGAACGGTAGGATTCCTCTCTTCTGTATTTTAATTTGGGTTTGCAATTGCAGATTTTAATATTGGTTTTATTTAGGTGATTTTGAATCTGGATCACGCGATAAATGCAAAGGAAATGCCACCAGTTCTTCTGCACGTGAGGTAGGAGACTATGCCTCATATGTTTGATCGGCAATTATGTTCGTCTTGTTTCTTTGCGCTTTTCTTTTGGCAACCAAACTTCGTTTCCCTCATTCTTAGTAATGATATATTATTTTGTTTTGTTTTATTGTCAATGTCGCCTCTTTGGGATTTTCGTTTATCTCCTTGCCATTTTCCTAATAATATTGCTTTTCTTTCCTTTTGATAATGGTGCGCACTAGTGTGTTGAGCTGCTGGTCATCTTCTTGCGATTTTCCTTTTTGCTTTGCTGGTTCTTCTTTTAAATCTTGTGGTACCATGTCGTCATTCTGCAACTGTTGATATATTTCATCCTTTTTGCGGTAAAGTTACTTGTCATCTTTCTATTTGACTGCCCTTGTTGTTGTTGCCTTCCGCGCAGCTTTATGCTGCTGCTAGTTTTTGTTTTGTTCTTCTTTTTTATAAATCCTTGTACATTGCCATTTTGTTTTGGCTGCCCACGTGATTGCCACCTTCCACGTAGCTTTGGGGCTGCTACATTTTATTTATTCTTTGAAATCACTGCACACCTATCATGTCTCATTGATAGTATGATTAAATGCGGTTTTACATTACGTAATAACCGGCTGGTTAGCACTTTCTATTTCCTAATATATGCATTTATGGAGTTATTACTGGTATCTTACAAGATTTCTCTGAAAGCAGGAATTCACAGGATATTTTGAAGATTTAAAGGCAGATTTCCTGAAAGAGAATCAGGAGCCACGATTTGACAGCTGCTGGCCTGGAAGATCGGAGATCTTACCGTGATCACGGACCGAGAATCTGCCTGATATCTCGGGTGATCCTAACTGATATGGCAGTAATCTGTTTCTGATCCTGCGAGATCTTGATAGATAGTATATAGAGACCCTGGCCGCCTGTGGCCAGGAGAGGGCAATTTTAGAGATTTCTCTTTGTTTTAGACATTATTCTAGATTTTACTCCAGAACTCAATGGAGGGCTAGAACTTATTCTTCCTTGATTTAGTTCATTTACCGGACCAACCCTTGTGAGGTCCCGTTCAATATATTACTCAGTTTCTTTTGTTATCTCTCGCCATTCTTGAGCATACTGATGTCATGGTGATTGATCAACTCCATAACAAATTAGAAGCCAATCACTGTAATCGTGGGCAGTGAGTGAAACACGAGTGACGAGAGGGCATACTCAGATTAACTATGTTGCTAATCCGGAGGTGAGGTTTTCTGGAAAGTAGGACACGAAAGGGCGAAGGACGTTCCTTCCCTCTGGTGTGCTCAGTCGTACTGAGCAACCCAGTAACTGGAATCCAGCAGAAAAGACGTGAGTACATCCCTAGAAGACCCGTGATCACGGGGAGGTCTCGGTGTGAATTGAATCAAGGATCATCACAAGCATCTGAATTACACCTTTATTTCTCACCTTCGAAACATTACATTTGTTACACAACCTCTATTCATCACTAAGATTTTATAACCCTTCATTCTCATTGACCGTGGGCACACCGTGACCACGGCCAATTCAAAGACTTCCAACTCTTAAAACCATCTCCCTGAGGATTCGACCTTCCTTACCACTAGCTACCTATTCAGAAGAGGAAGATTATTTTGGTGAACATACGACAGTCCATCACTCATCTTCTTACCTATTGTTTTTTTTGTCTTTTTACCTTTTTTTTTTGTTTCTTTTGGTTTACTGTTTTGTCGGCCTTGCCTTTTTCCACAAAGTGACTTTTCTATGCCTGAGATGGCATGTGTTCTTGTTCTGATAGTCAATATCTTGAGTGCCTAGTTTTAGCCTCTTTCAGTTCATGCCCTGTAGCATTGATCAGTTTGAATGCAAGTGATTTTTTTTTCAAGTTAATGAAATACGTGGTATGGCATGAGGAGAGATCTTCAAATCAATCTCTTCCAAGCCCAACGGCTGAAATAGCCGCCCTCTTTCCTTCAAAGAAAGAATGGAAGATCGGATTAGATTTCGAGTTTAGAGTTCGTTCTTCTTCTTCCTTAAACTTGAGAAAAAAAGAGAGGCTATTGCCTGCCTTCAAGCTAGGCGAACTACCTCACTCCTTTAGGAAAGAAAACAGAACATAGTGTTGATGTGGGCTGAAGGAGTACGACAAGAGCTACTTCTTCTTATATAGTATAGCACCCGGGGTCATGAGCTGCTTTTTTAGCATGATATAATATCATGCGCAGTCATTGTTTGTCCCTTATACACATGTTTGTTTCTTAAGCTAAAAGCAAAGAAGTGACTTTTCTATTTTCTACGTACACAATTGATGATAGTAAGCTTGTGACAGCACACCTTTTAATTTGTTTCAACTATAGTATTAATATCACTCCTTCACCGCCACTCTTCCTTTTGTTTCCCCAATAATGTCATTGCTAGTGTTTTCCTTTCCCCTTGTAAATTCAGTCTGTGAGCTTAGCCTAAAATTAATAAATTATATTTCTTATTATTTATAGTTATATTGGGTCCCAAAAGAATAATACTTGTAGATTTTGTAAACAATAATTATGGGTTTAATGTAACTATAAGTTGAGTTATGATAGTATATTCGAGGATGTGTGGTTTAGTCAAGTATATTGGTTTATAATCCTATGGTTTTGGTATTATGGTTTTTATTAAGTATATTGATTTATAAACGTAATATTTTTGGAACTGTGACGTTTGTCAAGTTTATTGCTTTATAAACATTCTATATGCATCAGTTTGGTATCTACAGTCATTAAACGTTCGCTTAGCCAATGCGATGTGAGTATACAGAATCCCAGTGATAGGGGAGAGTTGCTTACCTGTTTGGGAGTTGTATGGGTATTGTCTTCTTTCGCCTGCCACGTCTTCACAGGTTGGTTCGTATTGAGTATTGAGACATGTATGATACGTGTAGTTTTTCTCTTCCTAGTCTCGGACAACACTGGCAGTAGGAGTTACGTGTATATTTATTATTTTCTTAAAAATATAAATTATCATTGCCAGTGGGCTTCCGGTTTCCCTTTAGCGGGGGTTACTCGAGGAGTGATTTATCTCACCCGGTGACTCCTACTGAGATTATTATCGGTGACTCCTACTGAGATTATTATCTCACCCGTTGTTATTCCCCCTTTCAGGAGTAGTTAGTGAGCCGTAGAGAGTGTTTTGAGGTGTGAGAGCTTCTTACGACTTGGTTGGACTATCGCATTTGCACATTTTACATGGTTTTTCTTTTCTGGCATTTCCTTTTTGACTCATTTTGATATTTTGACTAACATTATATTCTTACGCATTTACTACGTTACTGGATACGGTTTTATGTACCGAGCTTTAAGCCCAGTTTGTGATTTTGGGCTTGTGACTGTATGGACTCGTCTTTCGTTTTGGATATTTTGTTTATTTAAATAAAGTCTTCTGCTGTGGTATTTTGTTCACTCTAATGATATGCCAGATATCTGTTTCTTATTTGACATGCTCAAATTTTTGAAATATTAAATACGTTTGTTTTGGGAATTGTGTTTGAAAAGTCGTCTAAGCCTTGTGAGATTCGGATTGGTCCACGTGTTGGGCTTGTCTGGATTTCACGACGGTAAGGACCTAGTTTTCGGGTTTGGATCCTTACAAAAACATCCTAAATTTTGATAATTGTTAAGGCGAGCGATTATTTACTAGCAACCATGTTTGTGTTCGTGTTCTTCCTCGTTGACTGTTGCTACGAGGTTTCGCCAATTATGAGCGATTTCCAGCGTAAGTCATTGGAATAGAAATTCCTTCTTATTGAATGATAATGATTCACTTCGGTTTGCTTTCTGGCCGGAAAGGCAATTAATTATAATATTGAATAAATGTTCTTGCCCTCGTCCTACCAAACTTCGAAGCCGATCATCGATATATTCATCATGGCACCTTCGTCAAATAAAGCTATGCCATGCAGGAAAAAGAAAGAGTAGTCCAACCAATGTTATTGATTGCCATCTTCTTAAGCAGACTCTTGACTAAATTATTAAAACACAATCACTTTCATTTTCAAATGTCAAAGACTTAATTGGCTGGATTGAGCTATCGTAAAGCTCTTTTCGGATTGGCATCAACTAGCCAGCGGATGCATTGGAGACTTTCAAATCAAAGATTATGATTTAATTAATTAAAGTTAAGGGGTGATAATCATCGCGCTACGTGATAGTGGTATTTGCTTCGCTCTGTTCGCTGTAAAGCTGAAATAAAAGTCAATCCTGCATCCGATCTTCGTAAATTGATGAACTTGATCAAGATTAACGGTGCCGTAATTACTTGAATATCCATTTTAATTATTTAAATAATTAATTTAAAGGTTACTCAAAATTAAGCTTATTTATTTGTAAATAACGAAAGATGGTAACAGTTTATTTTGTAAATTATGCAGCAAGTGATGTATTAAGTGAAGCCATGTATGCATTATTAAGTAATCACATTATGGATTGATATTATTTTATTTTGAAGCAATAATAATGTTGGCTCATTGCTTATCGCAGGGTTAATTATTATTCATCACATTTAAGTAATGTTTACATCAAGATGTCCAGTAATGTTTATTTTAAGTGCAATATATATCTATCAGGGAGATATTTTAAATGTTTATTTTAAGTGGTTGAATGATAACTTTTATAATTGAATTATTTCGTATAATTCCAGTCATTAACTTGAAAAAAAAAGAGAGATAATTTAGTGATCTTGCTGTCTACGGAGCAGGGTGGAAAGTAATGCTCATGATTCTATTCCATTCCTGCTCAAGCGAATTGGTCTCTTTATCAAAGTAATCATGAACGTTGCTAATTTTGGTATATCTTTCAATCCAATGGCACGTGAAGAGATTTGCCTGGAAAAAGTAAAAATCAAGACGAACAGTTCATAAGCTGCAGCTTTTGCATTTTTTTTTTCAGTTGGGATTATTTAAACTTTTGACAGCCCAAAGCATCCATTCTCTAGCACAAGTCCAATCTGTCTTTGAAAGTATAAGGCTGCAATATGTCCCATGTATTGGATGTTCGGTGGTGTATTAGTAATTTAGTAATCCTCGTGAAAATAATAAAATACCCCGATTTATATCAAATCAGGCATGAGCAGATATTTGTAGAATTGTATGTAGTTTTTTTCTTTCAAAAAATATCTGAGCAAAATTGTATGTAGTTTTGTAGAATTGTATTTTTCTTTCAAAAAATAAAAAAAAAAGAAGTAAAAATTAGTCACGAGATAACAAGATTGCAAATAATGAAAATCACAATATCTGAACAGATAATTAATTACTAGTTTCAATGGACATCAATCCAATATCATGTCTCTTCTGATAACTTTATTTGATTAGTCGAAAGATGTCAATTTCTAAGGATTTAAGTCTCGCGCCAGATGATGTTCTTTTGTCGTGTCCTAAACTTTAATAAATATCCCATCGCAAATGGAAATCAACTTTGAGACCCTTTTGTCGCAGGACGCGTTTACGTTTACCGGTCCGTGAGTAAAACGACAATATTTTGCTAAATAAAGTGGAAGATCCACAACAGTAGAGTTGGAAGATTTATGTTTGAAAGCACGCGCGCGGATGTGGAGTGGCGTGAAGTGTGAACATAAAATGATCCCATTCCGCCGTTCCATGGATAATAAGTGGATTTAATTTAATGGTTCGATGGTACGAGTCGATACACTTTCCGCCCCTCCCCAATTCGTAATTATGCCTGGGCTCTGTCTTTTAACACCTTTTTTATCTGAAGTAATCATCACACTTCACACCGTCAGTTCCCGCCGTTACATTAGTAGAAAGGGTGTCTTTGGTATTTACGCTTTTGCCATCCAATTCGTCTTACGGAGAATACGGTCGCGGTCACTGCCGGCAAGGGAAATTGATGGTTCCGTAAAGAATAAAAAAGAAATGAACAGACGGGTCCTTTCTCATCTCGATCGTCGGGTCCCGTTTGGAGTTATCAATATCCATGTAACATATGGGTTTAATCACATGATGTCTTTATTGACAAAATATCCTAAAGTAATCAATATAAATCTAAGTTTTCATTTCAGGTTAAGAATTCAAGTTGCGTGAAGCTTCAGCAAGAGATTAGAGGTTTTTTTTTATATATCCTAATGTCATTCAAGGCTATAGTAACATTTCCATTTTGTGCATGATTGCATGTATGTGGGTGAGTGGGTTTGTCAAATCATATCTTGACTTACTAATCATATGCAATTATTTCGTGACTCTTAATTGATTACAGTATCTTGGGGGAAAGATTTTATTAGGAAAAATGATTTATTTTGTCTAAATTGATTACCTCCTCTTTGGTGTTTACAGTAATTTCACTCTCTTTCTTTTCCCTGAAAAGTCTCCCTTGTGCGAGGTTGAAAGTTGACACCCGCAGTTCTCCACTAATCATTATTATTGTTTCCTTCTAGCAATAATTCGGGTCCGTGATTTGCCAATAAAATACGCATTCCCTCGCGAAAAATACAACCATTTTATCATAAACTGAAAAATAGAATAAAATAAAAATATTAAATTCGTTAGTTTAATTATAAATACCATTGGTTGTTTCATTTTATGAGGTAAATAAAATTGGTCAGCCAGTGGGATAAAAAGAAATTCCGGCTGGTCATTGACATCCAGGTGCTGTAAATTGTAAAGATTTGTTGAAGCAAAGGTTGGAACAAGAAATGCGAATCTGCGTTCTAAACAGTTAGATTTTGTGGGTGGCTCAGTGGCTCAGTGGCTCTCCTCTCATCCCCATGCACCTCCATGTGATTCCTCATTCCTCACATTCCCGTCAATGTCCTCCTCCTCAAGCTACCTCCACGTACACTCACGTGAACCTCTCATCCCCCACCCATGCGCCATTTGCACTGCCCGGAAAGCAACAGGCATAGCTGGTTCGTGCCCCTCTTCACACCCAATAATATCGTTAGCCCGGTAACTGAACGAACAGAGCCACCCGGAAAGCTTTCGTTTGTGCTATCCCGCACCCAAGTGCCACGTTTGCTTTACCAATTTTAACCAATGGATAAATCCGGAATCCAGTAAAGAATCCAGTAAATCTATCATTTCTTACCATATCTATACCGTGAATGTCTGAAATCTTATACACGTGTCGATAGAGTGCTCGGTCGCTCGCATGTAGTTATGCCGATGAGTGGACAGACTGACGACTCCAGTTGCTGATCATGTGACGAGTCCAATACATGATGGACTCGGGATTCTTTTTTATTCTTTTGATGCTCTTTCCCCTGATGAGACTACACAAACACATTACTACAATTCGCCTCAGGTGTCAACGCCGTTTGGATTTCCCAAGTGAAAATCTAGTTGGCTTGTCCTTGTCGTCGACATGTTTCTTTTTCCTCATCTCTCCGTAAGTAAGAGGGAAGGAGAAGAGTGTTTGAGTGTCCTTTGGCAGTTTCCAATAGGTTAAAAAAAAGTAGCAAACGCGTCCAATAATGGAGAAACTAGAAACCCACAACACAGTATTTGGCTGATAATTTAAGATTTAACAAATGGTAGGGCCAATAAGATAAAGGAACAGCTCTGTACGCGCACCAATAGACAAAAAAAAGTGCCCGATGCCAACTCCTGTAAGAAAATGAATGATGATGGTGGGGCTCCACTTCCGCTCCTCCCCAATAAACCAAACCAAACCAAACTCATAGCGTGAGCTCTCCCTACTCGGCATTGACGAGCAAAGACGAAAGAAAGAACACAGATGACAGGAAATCTAAAATCGGATCTCGATAGAATTGGAGAGAATTGGAGAGAATTTGAGAGAGAAAAGGGCAGTGAGATGGGTATTTATTGTAACCCATTCTCAAGTTATCTTATTTTCTTGGCTTTGGCACAGATATTAACACATATAAACATCCCCATGGAAAGAGAGCCCACTACCACTCCTAAGAGCTTTTCGATATATATTCTGTAGATACTTACTCCCTACGATAATTGAAGGCCCCTCTAATATTCAACTTAGGACAAAAAAAGCAAGTAAAAATCAAAGAGGTGAAAAATAATATAACTAGTAAGGACCCATTTCACGTATAATTATGACATCGAACTCTAGTCCCTTGGGAAGTATAACTGAACTCAACCACCGCGTAAGCTGAAAGCAGACTAACCCACAGCCGCAGCGGCAGCGGCAGCCCCACCGACAAAGCCCATGCGAAGCTTTACATCACACTGCAACTGGACGTGTTCTCATCACTGAAGTAGTTGGTATACGGGTCAGAAGCATGTGGGGGCGGGTACGGGTATGGATACGGATAAGGGTGTGGGGGCATGTAATTTACCGCTGGTGGGGGCCTAGCATACATCATGGGCTGGAATCTTTCATTATTACCCATTGCCCTTTGTTGGTTCATCACCGCTTGCATGTATTGCTGTTGTTGATATGGGTTACCCTGTGCGGTATCAGGTCCGGCTCCTTGGAAGTACCCGTTTGCACCGGCACCGCCGCCGCCACCTCCACCGGCATTGGCAGCAGCACCAGCGGGTAGACCTTGAACAGCAGGGATACCCCCCATCTGGTTCATGGGCATGCCACCAATTGGGCCCATGGGCATGTTCATGTTACCGATTTGGCCCGTGCTACCCGGGGGTCCGCCGATTTTGGGAAATCCACCGTTCATAGCACCTCCATTGTTGCCCTTCTTACCACCATTCATTTGCATGTTAATGCCATTACCACCTCCGCCGCCACCGTGGCCGTTACCGTTGCCACTGTTTTTGTTACCGCCACCTCCACTGTTACCATTTTGTGGCTTTCCACCTCCATTTTTACCTCCATTATTCTGAATTCCACCACTATTACTGCCGCTGCCGCCTCCTTTTTTTCCTCCATTTCCGTCTCTAACATCACCACCACCCAGGTTGACGTGCGGTAGAGCTCCATTAGCACCCCCGCTGCCCTTTTTTCCATTACCACCATTGTTTGGAGCACCCTTCTGCAGGTTCATCTGAGGTAGCATGTTTTTCATCATCAAACCATGAGGTCCTTGAATGTTGTTCCCCATCATGGGTTTCGCCTTGCCAAGCGGCTGTTCATCGATATCATCATCCAGGTCAGAATCATCATAATCATCATCTTCATCCAAGTCATAATCATCATCACTCAAGTCATCGTCTTCAGGGAGGTCAAACTTGACCGCTTTCTGGTTTTGCTGCTGGCCAGGGTGGTTTGGCATTTTGAGGTCTTTCAACTGGGGTAGCTTCAGATCTTGGAAAGCCTTCATCTGTTGGAGCTGCTGAAGCTGCTGAAGCTGCTGGAGCTGTTGCTGCGGGTTCGGTTGGCCACTCTTGGGCTGGCTACCGTTGTTGTTATTGTTACCCATCTGGCCTTTGCTATTGTTCCCACCACCTTTGACATTACCCATCTGCAAATTCTTAAGGTGGTTGGCCAGTTGGTTTTGGTTGGTGTTGTTGGCCTTCTGGGCACCCCAGAGCTCGGCGTGCTTCCCTGATTTTGCAAGCTTCTTTATCAGCACATTAGGGTCTACATTACCTGAAACTGTAACCTTCCCTTGCTCTGAATTTATTGTTGTCGTGAAGACCCCTGGGCAGATAATATGTAAGAACTTAGCAAAACAACGGAATGAGTAAGAAAATTAATGGATACGTATTCCAAGTAAGACAATAGCTGAATCAGCATCTGTCAGGAGAAAATAGAGCTAGCTGTAGACAGTGTTATACCATCAATTTTCTGCAATATTTTCTTCACTTTCTGCTTGCAACCATCACAGTGAATGTTCACTTTCAAATCACAGGTCTGCATGCGCAATCACCCGAGAAAGTTCAATAAAAGAATGCTAATAACAGTTACTAAGCGTGCATACAAGTATGAGTAGGAAGTACTTTGAGTACAAATGAAGCGAGGTAATTGAAGAAAAGAACAAATGAGAAAACGAACCAGTGTCGACAATAGAAACAGAGAAAAGCATACCTGAATCTTCAAAAACTCTTCTTTACTCATCTCTTCAACTCAAACGGAACAAACACAAAGGTCCAATATGAGAAGAGGGCAAAAGGGATGGTTAGTATCTAGATCTGAGAAACAGGAAGCAGCTAAAACCAGGACAAGATGAACTCCACAATGGGGTTCTCTTCTGTTTTTTCTTTTGGGTTTTTAGTCGAAATTAACACACAGAAAAAACGAGAGAAAACAAACAGGTGGTCTCAGTCTCGGGGCACAGAAGGTTAAAGACAAGAACAAGGCACGGTCTTGAAGTGTGTGTGAGAAAGTAATGTTCACAGGCCGTTGGGGCACATTAAACTCTCTCTGCTCTCTGCTTCCTCTGTTTCAGGGTAAGAGAGAAAGAAAATAAGAGGATATCACACATGACCCTTGCAAATAGATAAAATAGAGAGGGGAAGAACATCAACAGAAGGAGCGTGTTGCTACAAGCAAGTGTTGCCTCTCTCTTTTGTGCTTTATTTATTGGGTATATATGCCTATTTGTTACCCCCAATATTACTTGTGGTTTTGTAACTTGCACACTAGTCTTTCAGTTAAAAAACAGAAAGAATTACACAATCTTTCTTTTACTCCCTGCTTTTTAAGTTTTTAACCTACCCTAGCTGTGCCGCGGCTTGCTTTGGAGCCATCCCCTGTGAAGCCAGCCCAATTTGGCTTGGCTTAATTTAGCCTGGCATGGCAATGGCATTCCCTTGCTAGGGTTCTTAAGATTGTTTACTACCATGTGAAAGAGCAAGTGGGGATTACTGTAGAGAGAACACATTTGTTTTTATTACCGGATAGTAACTATCATCATCAGATTCGAATGAACTCTTGTCAGATCCCCTCTCCAGTTTGGGTGGTACATTAAATACCCTCATTTAATAGGTACCCAAGGTAGCTTGTACACAATTTAAGTATTGCCCGTATTCTGGTACCCCTCAGTTGCCAGATGTGCCAGTGCAGCCTAGTACCATTAACACCTGGACCCACTTTCACATTCTTATGGGTAGCATGAGCCATCAGATTTTATTGGATTTGGGTTAGGCTTTCAAATGGTCGTCGACTTCTATTGGCCCATAAGCCGTGCAGGTGTAAATAAAATGTTCTTCCCTTTTAGATTCCAGTTCTTGCAACCAGACAAGATTTCTTGCATGACAACCTCTTGTTGATTCAAGGATTGGTAATAATTGATTATGACAAGCTCCGTCAAGAGATTACTTAAAAACAGTTTAGGACTGCAAGACTTAGATTTGTAGCAGGAGGGTTAGGACTGCAAGTAGTCGTGCTTGAATGGTTTGAGATACATGATCGATGCTACTTGCTGCGTATTTGCTGTCAACTTTTAGTAATTGCTTCGAAGAGGAAAGAATTGCCTAACAAGGCAAGAGTTTGGCTCAACACAAAAGGGAACAGCATCTCCTTTAAATGCATCATTTGACACTGTAGGAGAAAAAGACCTGTTTCTGCTTAGCTATGGACTATGCAAGACAATGGGTCTTTCCGTGTAATATCAAAAGAGGAATATGAGTTTAACTACTTGCTACCATGGGTTTTGACTACTTGCTAGCTAGGCTGTGTTTTGGAGGCTGGGCTTCTTTTTTAAAGAAGAGTGGTAGGATCGTACGAGACTAAAGAAAGCTCTTTTGGTTTAATCATGTTACTACTTTTAAGAACAGTTAGGTAGGAAAGGTCGCCGAGGCTAGACCAGATATGGATTTAAAATCAGGTTTCCAATGGCGTTGGTTTTTCTCAAGTCAAGCTTCCTTTACAACCGAACCACTGGCTTACTTCTTCAAAACCTGACCCTCATCCTGAAGCCTTTGAGCACTTTCATTTTTCAGTAATTTTTAAGGAACTGGAATGGCGACGTATCACCTAAACCAAACTGCTTTGGGCAGGGCCTCTGAGGTTTAGTTTTAGTTACGCATGGAAATCCTAACAAATGCCCGTTGGATTAGGTGATGGTGATTAAAGACGTGTGTTTCTCTCTTCTACCTTTTCATTTAAACAAACTATTGACACTGCTAATTCCATTAAACCAGACCGCAAAGGGAAATTGAATGGGACATTTCTGGGTTTAGATTTTAGCACTTTTTGTCCCCATGCAGCTGCGCTACAAGGCAACAGCATCAGTTGCTATTTACATTTAGTGCGTCACATGAATAGCCACATGATCCGGATAGCGATTGACATTTGAGAGAGACTGAATTATTCAGGGATCTAAATGCATAATCCAATGGTCCCAACCCCCTTACTGTAGCACTAGATTTTTAGTTTTTGAGGTAAAATAGTAAAGAAGGTATGAAGACTGCGAATTCTTTGACTAGCAGGGAAAAAGGAAAACCCTTTGTAACCATCCCTGACACCCTCACTATCTCGTCAACTATCCACACAAAAAATCCAAAAAATCTTGTGGATTGATGAAGATTGGCTTGTTCTTGGGTGAGCACCACTAGCCTGTTATTGAGTTGTTTGGATCTTCTCGATAAGGCTTGGTTATGGGGACAGTTTTCTTCCACTATTCCATTTCGGTAGACTTGTCAATTTTATAGACTCCGAGAGTGCTATTTTCTTGCCAGAGTTTGTCCTCACAATTCCTCTTTCTCCTCAGAATATCATATCCACCACCAAAACGTTCAAAGGTTCAGAGTTGGAATTAAAGTTAGTAGGTGGTAGTAGGCAGATAGGCAGCACTAAGAAGAGCAATAGATTCTGGCACCCCATCAAGTTTTATGTGCTGCACTCCTCCATTGATCTGTTTTTCTTTCTTTAAGATGTGCCTTTTCATCTTTCTTACAAGATGGTTAGGCATAAAAAGTTTCTGAATTGTGTCACATGGAAACTACGTGCTGTGATTCAGCAAAACATGTTGAGATATTTCTCGATCGATGTCCATTCGAGAGGGATGAAAATATTGTGAAAATGAAATGTTTCTAATTTCACCAAAAGACAAGTGTTAGTAGTCATGGATGTTCCCTTCTATTGTCCGTTTACCATGAGAAGGCCAGGCCAAAATAAGGTAAAGCTGAGTTCTTTTTATTTTTTATTTTTTGGGTTGGGAAAACAGGATTTTGGCAGTGAAGAGTAATTGAAACCCACTCTTCAGTTCATCAGCTTCAACAAGCATCACTTGAGCAAAATATGAAGGCCGGTATCCCTTCCTTCAGTGTTCTTATCCCAACACAGGGTATCTCCTTTTTTACTCTTTCTTACCCCTTTACTCCTTCAGTTTCCTCTTTTACTTCCAAAAACAAGAAACATCTGTTTTGCAAAAGGGTAATAAGATGATGGAATAGGATCAATCTAAATAAGAAACCAAACATGAACAGCTTTTAACACCTTTTGGTCACATTTAATCGTTCAATACCCCAAAAGATCACAATGATACGGTATATGCATGGAGTTGTGGGATCGGATAAGCGTAAAAAGTTTCCTATACAGCACTTGCTAGAAGTCTACCATTGGCAGTACCACCATAGAGTTGTTCTACATACAAATTTCTTGCAAGAAACTACATTACCAAGATAACAGTCGCCTCATAGGCCAAATGAAAGAAAAGGAAAAAAAGAACAGGCAAAGGTTCGACTGATATTTCCTGTCGACAAATTACATCATTAATGGAGGATTTCATATGTATAATCTTATCAAAGCAACACAAAACGCGGAAAGGGACTGTAAGGATCAAAATATACAAAGCGGTATGCCCATTCATAGGGCGGAAGAAAACAAATAAAGAGGACAAGAAAGAAAAAGCTAACAATTTACCATGTTGAAGCAAAGTATTTCTCATTGATCACTCCTACTTATCTTGATCTCTATAAGTCTCTCAATGGGTTGGCGGCATATGGGGCATTTATTTGACTGAAGCCTCAATTCTTTCGCACATTCGCTGCACATACACTGAAAGCAAACAAATACACGGCTTCAGAATAGAGGTCTAAACATAGAATAGCACAGGGAGTACCAAATATGATTACTTTTTTAATGATAATCATTTCTTAAATAAATTGTAAACGGAAAAGGCATCTCACCATATGGCGGCAAGGCAAAACTGCTGTATCCTTGGGTTCAGTCATGCAAATGACACACTCCTTGCCAGGGTCATCATCGTTGAAGCCTTCGGCAGCTGAGCTGCCTATTCCATACAAATCACGTAGCTCATATCGTTCTCCATCGATCCACAAAATTTGCCTTACTACTTTTGCTAGGAAAGGGTCACCATTTTTCTTCTCCAGGACAGCTTGTGTAATCTGCATATGGCCAGATGTATTCAGTGCAGAATCATCAGCATCCACGTCAGTTGGATCAGTTGGCAAACTTGTTTCGGCGACTACGACAAGAGGGAACACATCTTCTCCTGGAGATGGTTTAGCCAGATCATCCAACTCAAAGAACCCCAAGTCCATGCCTGTTCCCGAAGGCTGACAAAATTTCTGGCCAAGACCTTTCTCAAAATGAACTTTTACTGGTAGGTGGGCTTCAGGAAATACAGGAACAAACCTACAATTGGACTCTTCCTTGGCAAAGTATAAAATCGTAAAGCTGGTATTTGGAAGGAAAAATGAAAAAAAGAAGCGGCATTAGATATGGATAAATACACCATGCTGCTCGTAGAATGAATGCAGATTCCTATTGTCAACAAACACAATCACAACTGCAACTTCTGATCAAAGACAACTTTTAGTATGAAAAATTATCTATCTCTGGTATTTGTCATATCAATCACAAAACCATATACACAACAAGCATTCTAAGAGTTCACATGTTGGGATTTTCGACAGCTTAAACTTGGCCGACTCAAGCTAAAGCACGGAAATCAGCCTCTTACCAGTAAACGTCCATTTTATCTTGTTTCTTCAGAAGAAGAGTTCTTACCATAGTTCCTAAATTCAGAATATCACGCCTGGTTATGTGTTGCACCAGTAGTATCTAACATACCCATTATGGATCAAATGATTAATGTCACCAAATATCAGGTCGTTATGTCAGATTTACATATAAAATTACAGATCTTACACACATTTATACATGCCAAACAACCAACAAAATACGGAAAAAGGGGTGCCGTTTCTACTTATGTCCATGTAATTGACTTACCCTGTATATATCAAAGTGTTGGAGTTTTCTCAGTATCCTTTTGTTGTTCATTTTTGTCTTTTCATACCATCCACTCAATAGTTTTATTCATTCATTTAGCTTGACTGCTTTATCTACAATCTCAAACTTTCTACCTCTTTCAGATACTTTAAGTAGTCTGTTCAGCCAAAATCAGTGAATATAGTAGGCATTTGAAGCAAAAGAAATGGCCGCAGACATGAGCTATATGCCTTTCTACAATTAAACACGGGCAAGGGACAGCATAATATGAGAGGTAAGAACATGCTATAGTTATCAGTGATATTACACAATAATGTGAGTCCCTTTCAATTTTCTTGCAAGACTTCCAATCCTAGTTTTCATCTATGACACTCTTTCACTATTTTCACTTTCACAGTTACAACAAAAAGGAAGATAAGTTTAGGAAAAATGCTAAATGTAATGGCAATATCACTGCGAACTATAATATCAAACATAGCTTACTGAAGAACTATAACATCAACTTGTCAATGAAAATTAGGTACAGCGATACTGTATTTCTACATTCCACCTCTGCTAATTCATCTTCGTTTACTGACAAGAAAAGAAGCCATAAAGCCTAATCATAATTGCTTTGGCAGCTGTTAGCTAATGAATTATCAGATTCAAGATCATACCTTTACCTGCTTTGTCAGCTCAAAAGAAGTCAACTTTTGCAGCAGAGTTAAGACACAAAATCCATAATTATCACCCAATAAGCAGCCAAAAATATGAGCACTAGCAGGAAACAATAACAAGAACAGCTTTGTCTGTTAATCAGAGAATTCACCGAGTGAAACTGCTAACCTTCCATCAAACATGGCATCAAAAACGAAGGAGACCAAGTATTGATCAGGGTTCTCCTCATCAATTTCCACCTTCAAAGTATCCTTATGAACGTTCACATCATTCCTGATCTTCTTCGCGTTCTGATGATCGACGTAAGGAGCCGGTTGAACTGGCTGCGCAAAACCCACATTGGGCCTCGCAGCAGGCCACCCATTTCCCTGACTAGGATAGGTGAAAGGAAGGTAATTGAATCTGCCCATCATGTTTTGATGATTGCCATAGCTGGAGGAGCTGTAGGCAGGAGCGCTGCTGTAAGAATGAACTGGAGGAGGTGGGGGTACAGGATAAGCGTTGTGGTGCGCATGATAAGCCGCCGCTGATGATGGTGGTGGTTGAAGTGGTGGAAGTGGTGGGGCAGGAGGTGAGGGAAAAGGAAGAGGGCGGGAAATTGGTTCTGCAGGGTAGTAGTAAGGCGGAGGTGGTGGCGGGGGATTGCGGTAATAAGAGGTTCTTCTTCTGTTACTACTCCACGAAATTCCCATCTTTTGGTGCGCGTGGAAGAGAGAATAGTGTCGGTTGGCAAATTCTTACCGGCTGCAGCAGAACTTGAATGGAGGTACGAAGAAAAAATGTTTCTTCTTTGAAGAAAATCTTGGTTCAGTTTATTTCCTTTTGACTTTTATCTTTTTTGTTTTTTTAACAGAGACGATATGGAAAGAAAGAAGAAGATGAAGATTTCCACTTTCGAGATCTTACCACCTATTTACGTATAAGATAAAATTAAGCATCCGATGTAAATTTACTTGAAAATTAAGGTAAAATCTTCTTTTCTTTCTGGGTTTATTGCATTCTGTGACGATGCTTGTCCGAACGAACAACGAAAACTTCTAGAAGTTCACCGGAATAAATTTCTTTGAATTGGGGTTTGAAACTTCTTCTGCGAAGAGTCATTATTTGGATATGTTGACTGAGTGTTTGCTTCAAATTCTGAAATAAAAACTAATCTTAAAAATGTTTTCTTTTGGTGTGCTCTTGTTCAATTTTTTCGCGTGCCTGTTAAGAAAAGGAATTTTCCACTAAACGGGCCTGATCCCGTACCCAGAAGGCTCGGATACTGGCCCGTCAGAATGGATTAAACTTCAAATACAATTTTGTGATTCGTTCGTCACATCCACACCTCAACAGAGATGGTGGTGAAGAAAAGACTTGTTTTGGATTAATTTACGCCCATCTAGGGTGCTGGTTACTGAAGTTTTTTGCTTAGTTTCTAGCAGAACCATCGCTCCAGCTTGTTATCAGTATTACTTTACTGTCAAGCAATCCTGAGGAGTATTGATTGCGTCCCTTTATGCTATTGTTGATTGCGTTTGTATGATCTATTACATTATATATTTCCTGTCAAAGTGGCTCTGTGCCTTAAAGAGGAGTAAATGGAGTGAAAAAAGGTGTAAAAGACCATTCAATTCTGACAGCAATTCCTTGGCAATCATTGGATAGATGCTCTTAGCAGTAGACTATTACTTCTTTTGCCATAAGCATCTGATTCTTGTTATTTCATTGATACAAGGACGGGCCTTTTTGTTTTCAAAAGGAAAAAATATTTCATTGATACTTCCCAAATAATTGAATTCACCACATTTCGGATTTCGACTGGCCACTTCTATCCACCCTACATTCTGTAAAAAGAACTGTACAGATTCAAGTGACAAGCATCACATGATGGACTACTGAATAGAAGCATAGCCTGTAAGGGAGGGGAAATAATTTACATAAACTATGAATGTCCTTTTTCATCAGAGTATTCGGAAGTATCTATTTTGACGATGAGAGGCTGGTTGAGATCAGCAGAAGGATCGGCAACGATGGGAAACTGAGGTGTGTCGTCAATGCCATCCAAGTCCTGCTGTTCCACCAAAGCTTTGTCCAAAGCGCTTTTAGCAATTTTTGTGACCCATAGCATCAGAATCACTGCACGAGCCATCAAAGGAAAGTCAACACCACAGACACAACCGAGTTCATACTAACTCATAAGAAGACCAATATGTCCTTCAGCTCCCAAGACGGGTCGGGAAGCATCTGTCTCTTTTGCATGTAAAACTTCACTAAATAATGGCATTAATCTAATTCAGAAACTTTTAGCATTGATCTTATTAACGCTTTGACTTTCTTCTTTAGCCTTGAACAAGTATTAAGAAGCACAGAAATCAAGCAAGGTCAAAATTAGATGTGCATGAGCATTCAACCACCACAAACTGTATTGCACAAAAGAAGAAAAAGGAAAAGAAACATAAAGGCATATTAATGGAACTTACCAGACAAAACTAGGCTCAATACAATAAAGACCTGGATCACAGTGAAGAAAGCCAGAGTATATTAGAATCCAAATGAACTTCAAAATCAAAGCATGTGCCAACAGAATACCAATAAAAGGTAATTAGAAAGCCGAGCAACCTTGAACATGCAAGAACACTTTATAGCCTTACCCATCTAGTGGTTGAAAACTCACTCCATCCATGTGTAACATCAGAAAGATCCTTTAGAGTTGTTCCAGCATATACCAATGCAAGAGTTATTGGCTGCAAATGAGACATTGGATTAGACAACGTCTTCATTGATAGGATTGAATGATCTAGATTTTGTGGATCACTTGAACAAAATGATTACACATGACTTTCACAATTAACAGTGAAATCTAAACAGCATATCCGAAGAGTGATACAATTCTTTGGTCCTCAGAAGGAAAATCACTTGAGCTTAAGACATGAGAAATTGACTTCCACTTTTTAACCTCAAGTAAGAGATCTTCATCCATGCCCAAACAGCCAGAAATAATGATGCAGGTTTTAACAGCATGGACGAACCATCTACTCAGAATGACTACCATGACCCACCAGAACATGTCACCTTTTTATTCATGTGCAAGAAATAAGCAAGTATAATGACAAGAAAGTAGAAAACTGAAAACTAATCAAATCATAAGGAGGAAAAGTGAGTCACAAATATAACCTTGCCAACTGATGCCAGAAAAGGAGAAAATAGCATACCATCATCCCTAACCAGGAAGCCAATAAGTATTCCCCTAGAGGAACAGGAGTCACAGAAAGCAGGTAATTCAACATGTTGAAAGGGAGCAAGGGAACCAGTCGAAGAAGAAGCACAATCTGCAGAACAGAATATAAAATTCGGTTGAAATGAAAGTCTTCAATATTCATTAACCCTCTAAGAGGTTATGGTGAGACAAAGACTGATGGACCAGAATAAAAAAAAAACAAAAGAACATATGTAACAAACAATGTCGGCGGAGGTTTCAAGGATCAAATGCAAGGTATACAAACCTTAAATCCAGATGTCTGAATTGCAACTGCCACGGACCTAAACTTAGGATAATCCTTCAACTTGGAAACTACAAAAGATCGGCCGATCTGAATTACATAACCAAAGAAAAATAAAAGTTATTCACAAACACACAATATCATAGATCGAAATAATCACATTTGGGAAACAATTGCATTTGGCTATCAAGAAAGAAATAAAACACTCAAAAAGAAGTGAAATTTTGTTAGAATAACCATGTTTCTGTCCACAAGCCTTTCGGAATAAGGTAGAAAACATGAACTTAAAGCTTACTGTTCTTCCGAGCAGAAATGCAGCTCCTGCACCAATGGTGGCACCAATAGAATCAGCAATAAATCCCACGGGTAACCCAAAAAGATATCCCCCACCTAACTGCAAGAAGGGTGCTAATTCAGTTGAAATTATATGGGAGCCAAGAATTAAAATTAGTCACTGATGAAGAAAACCGGATAATATTACCAAGATATATTAGAAAATCATGAGGTAGAATAAACATTGAGACCACCAATATACTAACAATAATAAGGTCATTGCGCAGGAAAAAAAAAATCAAAATTAAAAGGAATTGTGTCAATGCTTACAGTCAGCACTGATGCTGGAACTGCTAAGACAGTTAGAGGAATGTATGCAATAGCCCTGCAAAAATGCAGAAGATGACTCAAAATTTTGACTTCAAATGCACCAAATACAATATATGAACGAAAGATAATTCAATGCTCACATGGAAAGTTAAAAAGCATTCATGTAATTGGTTAGAAAATAAGAATCGTGAGGCAAGTTCCTCAGTGGATTAAAAAAAGATCAAAATCTTGCAAAATTTCCTGTATGAACAACCAGTAAGAAGTTCAGACCAAACAAAAATACTAGCCAAGCATCAAATGGAGCCAAATAACACAGTAAAATCCAGCCAAGAAATAAGAAGAGTTTTCCTTATAGACACAGAGAACAGATTAAGAAGCTTCAACAGACTGGAAACTACTTTGGAAATTTAATCTTGGAGGCTATGTGATTGGAGATGCATTCAAGACCATTTCAGAAGCATTCCTATATGATTTCTATTCATAATTTTAGGTATACAATAAAAAGTTGCAAGTATCGACAAGAAAAATCTTAACAACATTAGAAAAGAACATGATGCATGTCTAAAGAAATTAGCATCTCAATCAACACTGAAAAGATAGATTGACTTACAACACAAGGGGGCCCCAAGGCCCAAGGTCTTCATTAACCCATAACAAGAAGTCTTTCAATATCTGTGAGGCAACAACTCGTTTGGTTAATAAACAAATTCTGAAGCAACTTGATCAGAAGAAGCCATCCACTTATCAGAATTCTGTCACAGTAATATTCATGTATATTCACATCACATTAATAAAACCTTTGAATCAAGTTCACCTTATTGCTGCAGCCGTGAAGGGAACGAGTAGATACAGTAAATCAAGTCAAATGCTATCACGTTGCCAGTAACAAAACAAAATTTCCCCACTGTGATGATACGGATGCAATTACCTCTCAGTGGGGTTTCAAGAGGAAGAACAAACTATTTCAAAAAAGCAAAGAAGTATTCCACTAGCTCAAACATATCGAATAAACTAATATAATCAGTTTAAATTTAAACATCTAAATCAATACCAAATCAACACATGACCACAATTGGACTCAATTGATGAAAAGTTCCGCAGTCTCACGAATAATCACATATCCCTCCATCCCCTGAGCAATCACAACAATGCAAATATCCGTAACCTGAACAAACCGAACCCCATCCAAAACTCATAGGATTATAAGAAGCACGAAAACCCCACCTCAAACCACACACCGAAAAGCAGGCCAAGAAAAACGAGAAAGGAAGCAAACTTTAAAGAGACGCAGAAGAGAACGACGTAACCTTTTCCACAGGCAGGGTGAAGCAAGCGAAAACAACACCAGCAAATAGGAGGAGGAAGAGGGTGATTTTGAGAGCAGAGCCCCATGTGAAGACAGCCATGGAGAAGCCGATCAGAGACGCGGAGGCCTGCACTCTTCGTCGATGTTATCGTACTCGGATTCAGCTTGCTTCAACGACAAGCGAACCCTCAATCCTCCTAAAGATTTGCCAGAATTCTTTTTGGGAAGTTTCGTCAAAAGGAATGAGATGTGAACTCGATAATAAATCTTATTGTTACTTACAGTTAAGTCGGTAAAAATAAATAAAAATAACATAATTACTGTTATACAATATAAAATATGAAGAATTAAGGATAAAAGAATAAAAGAGAAAACTAAGAACAATATAGGGAGTAAAATATCTTATCAAGTAATTAAGCAAGTGTGTACAAAGCAAATAATGTTACCTCATATTTATAGGTAACATGATAGGGTACATAAAGAGACATTGGGAGATAAAGAGTTTTGTAGTTATAAAATATTCATTACACAATTGAATAGACATAATAAAGTTTTTTGTCTTTTCAATTTCTAAACCTATTATATTCATAACACTCCCTCTTGAATATTTTGAATATTAAGAATGTGAGTATGAAATCAGAATACTCCCTCATTAAAAACCTTACCAAGAAAAACCCAATGGGAATAAAAACTTGGTGAAGTAAAAAAGAGTGCAGTGTATACTCCCCCTGATTTAGTCATCCCTTTAAATCTTTCAAACGCTGCATTCCGATCTTTCGAACAAGCTTTTCAAATGTTGATGTAGGAAGAACTTTAGTAAATAAATCAGCCAGGTTATCCTTGAGCGTATTTGTAGGACACTGATTTCCCCTTTGCCTTGAAGATCATGAGTAAAGAAGAATTTTGGTGAAATATGTTTTGTCTTGTCACCCTTTATATAGTCTTCCTTCAATTGAGCTATACAAGCAGCATTATCTTCATAAAGTGAAGTTGCAAGTTCTCTATCACTTGATAATCCACATGCTTCTCTTATGTGTTGTGATATTGATCGTAGCCAAACGCATTCACGATTTGCTTCGTGAAGTGCTAAAATCTCTGCATGGTTAGAAGAAGTAGCAACCAAAGTTTGTTTCACCGACCGTCATGAAATAACAGTATTACCTATAGTGAATAAATAATTTGTCTGCGATCTGGCTTTATGTGGATCTGACAAATATCCTGCATCTGCATAACCAACTAAATCAAAAATGGATAAATTTGAATAATATAAACCCATATCCATTGTCCCTCGTAGATATCTAAAAATATGTTTAGCTCTATTCCAATGTCTTCGGGTTGGGGAAGAACTATATCTTGCTAGTAAATTTACTACAAATGATATGTCAGGTCGAGTGTTATTAGCAAGATAAGTAAGTGCACCAATAGCACTAAGGTATGGAACCTCAGGACTTAAGAGTTCTTCATTTTCTTCACGAGGTCGAAAAATATCTTTTTCACATCAAGTGACCTCACAATCATTGGTGTACTTAATGAATAAGCTTTATCCATATAAAATCTTTTAAGAATTTTATCCACATAATTTGATTGTTGAATAAATATTCCTTCACTTAGATGCTCAATTTGAAGACTCAAACAATATTTTGTTTTTCCAAGATCTTTTATTTCAAATTCATTTTTTAAATAGCTGATAGTTTTATATATCTCTTCACGAGTTCCAATGATATTTAAATCATCAACATAAACAACTAGTATAACAAAACCAGATCCATATCTTTTTATAAAGACACATGGACAAATTGGATCATTCTTGAAATCTACTTTAATTAAGCATTCACTAAGGCAATTATACCACATCTGTCCAGATTGCTTCAATCCATATAGAGCTCTATTTAACTTTATTGAATAAATTTCCCGGGAATTTGATTTATTTGCATATGAAAATTTAAATCCTTCAGGGATTTTCATATATATATCAGTATCCAACGAGCCATACAGATAGGCTGTAACTACATCCATTAGACGTATTTCAAGCTTTTCATGTACTGCCAAACAAAGTAAATATCGTAATGTTATTGCATCCACCACTGGAGAATACGTCTCACCATAATCAATACCCGATTTTTGGGTAAAACCTTGTGCGACGAGTCTTGCTTTATATCTCAGAATTTCATTTTTCTCGTTTCTTTTTCGCACAAATACCAATTTATATCCCACCGGTTTTACACCTTTTGGTGTATGGACTACAGGTCCAAAAACTCCACGTTTTTCAAATGAGTTTAATTCTGATTGAATTACGTCTTTCCACATTGGCCAATCATTTCTATTTTTACATTCCTCCACAGAGGTAAGTTCGAAATCCTCACTTTCTTCTATAATATTTAGCGCTATATTATATGCAAAAACATTGTCGACAAGTATTGAGCTTCGGTTCCATTGTGTTCCTGTAGTGACATAATTATTCGAGTTCTCTTCATTCTCTTGTGTTTCTTTCGGAATTTTATTAATTATGTTAACTGAATTTTCCAAAACTATATCCTCCTCATGACCATCTTGTGTAATTGCTCCTTTCTTTTTCCGAGGATTTTTATCTTTAGAACCGAATGGTCTTCCACGTTTCTGATGTGGTCTAGATTCACTAGCAACTTTAGATTGTCCTTCAGAGATCCATCAATTCTTATCGGAGCATTTACAGTTGGAATATGAGACCTAGTTATTCTTTTAAGGTCAGTAAATGTATCTGGCAGTTGATTTGCAATCGTTTGTAAATGAATTATCTTTTGAACTTCATGTTCATATTGATTTGTTCGAGGATCAAAACTAGATAATGATAATTCATTCCAAGAGATCTTTTTTCCAACTGTTTATTTTCTCTCCCAAGTGTTGGAAATATAGTCTCGTCAAAATGACAATCAGCGAATCTTGTCGTAAATAAATTTCCAGTTAATGGCTCAAGATATTTAATGATAGATGGAGACTCATATCCAACATATATTCCTATCCTTCTTTGAGGACCCATTTTTGTACGTTGTGGTGGAGAAATTGGAACATATACTGCACAATCAAAAATTCTTAGATGGAAAATATTTGGTTCCTAACCATGAACCAATTGCATCGAAGAGTGTTCATGATAACTTGTTGGCCTAATGCGTATATTGTTGCTGTATGTAAAATGGCATGTCCCTAAACATAAACTGGAAGTTTGGATATCATAAGCATAGGTTCTGCAATTAATTGTAAGCGTATTATAAATGATTCTGCAAGACCATTTTGTGTATGAACATAAGCAACAAGATGTTCAATCTTTATTCCAATAGACATGCAATAATCTATAAAGGCTTTTGATGTAAATTCACTAGCATTATCCATTCAAATAGACTTTATCGGATAATCAGGAAAATTGAGCTCGCAAACGAATTATTTGTGTAAGCAATCTCGCAAATTCCATATTGCGAGATGATAATAAACATACATGTGACCATCTAGTTGATGCATCGATCAAAACCATAAAATATCGAAATGGTCCACATGGTGGATGTATAGGCCCACAAATATCTCCTTGAATTCTTTCTAAAAATTTCGTAGATTCAATTCCAATTTTTGCTAGTGATGGCCTTATTATTAATTTGCCTTGAGAACAAGCAGCATATGAGAATTCATTAGATTGAAAAATCTTATTCTTTTTCAATGGATGACCACAAGAATTCTCTATTATTTTTCGTATCATTGTTGAACCGGGATGGCCTAACCGGTCATGCCAAATTTTAAACACATCGTTAAACTGATGATTTGTTATAGAGTGAGATTCTATCATTGTAATACTTGTGTAGTACAATCCGGAAGAAAAAGCAGGTAATTTTTCTAATATATACTTTTTACCCGAAATTATAGAAGTTATGCAAAGATACTCAATGCTTCCTTCGTTCATTGTCTCAATATGATATCCATTCAAACGAATATCCTTGAAACTTAACAAGTTTCTTTGAGACTTAGAAGAGTATAATGCATCTTCTATCATTATTTTGGTTCCACCAGATAGAATAATATTTGCTCTTCCGGAGCCCTCAATCAATCTTGTACTACCACTTATTGTATATACATTGGTTTTTCTATTATCCAAATAAGAGAAATATCTCTTATCTCTCAATATTGTATGCGTTGTGGCACTGTCAACTAAACATATTTTCTTAGCGTTCATCTTAGATATATCCATGTCAATATCCATTCTCTTCATTGAATAAATAAAATTAATAAGAAAATATAAAATAAATTAAAATATAAAAAAATATGAATAAATAAAACAAAATAAATAGACTTTTATTATAATAAAACAAGAGAACATAATTGAAATTTGTATAGTTATAAAATTAAAATCATTCTTGATTTCTTGCACTGTCATCATTTGGATCATTAAGTAAATCAGAAACATCCAAGTGCGTTATATCCTCGAGGCCATTAGCAAATTCAATGAAATCATCTTGGACAAAGTTTGTCTCCACATTATTGCCTTTAGACTTCAAAGATTCTTGATATAGGTTGGCAAAATATTTTGTTGTACAACAAGTACGTTGTCAATGACCTTGCATTCCACATCGATGACAGTTACTAATTGTAACTTTTTTCTTTATGTCACTCATTATTTTTCCAGGTCCTTCATCCTTTAAAACTTTCTGATTTTGGAAAATAAATTTACTTGATTGACCACCACCATGATGAAATTTATTATAACCTCGTCCTTGTCCTCGTCCGCGGCCTCGACTACGACCACTACTATGGTTATGAGATAGCATCGCATTCACTTCAGGGAATGGAGCAGAACCAGTAGGACGAGATTCATGATTTCTCATCAACAACTCATTGTTTTGTTCAGCCACCAGAAGGCATGAAATCAACTCAGAATATTTTGTGAAACTTTTTTCACGATATTACTGTTGCAAAAGCACATTTGAAGCATGAAAAGAAGAGAATATTTTTTAAGCATATCAACATCAATGATATTTTCTCCACATAATTTTAATTGTGAGCTGATTTTAAATAATACCGAATTATATTCACTCACATATTTAAAATCTTGTAAACTAAGATGCATCCAATCATAACGAGCTTTTGGAAGTATCACTGTTTTCTGGTGATCATACCTTTCGTTTAAATTTTTCCAAAGATCTACATGATCTTTTACTGTGAGATATTCAGATTTTAATCCCTCATGGAGATGATGACGAAGAAAAATCATAGTCTTTGCTTTATCTTGATTCGATGATTCATTTGATGTTTTGATTGTCTCTCCAAGTCCTTTGGCATCCAAATATACCTTTATAGAAACTAAGATTCTTGTTTGTTCTTTGTGAAGAACTCTTGTAAGACTCTTGATTCTCTTTTTATTTATAAGAGTATCGTGCTGATAACGTGTTATAGAATATAAAATAAGAAGAATTGAGGAGAAAAGAACAAGAGAGAAAACTAAGAACAATATATAGAGTAGAATATCTTATCAAGTAATCAAGCAAGTGTGTACAAAGCAAATAATGTTACCTCCTATTTATAGGTAACATGATAGGGTACATGAAAAGACATTGAGAGATAAAGAGTTTTGTAGTTATAAAATATTCATTACACAATTGAATAGACATAATAAAGTTTTTTATCTTTTTAATTTTTAAACCTATTATATTCATAACAATTACATTAATTTATGGCTTTTATGTTAATAATATTCTCTTTAGGATTTTTTAGATGAAGATACCGGAGGAAGATAAATGGCTTAAAATTTTTTCTAACATCAGTTTACCATTACCAGTTTTATTCTTTTTTTCTAATAAAATATTTTCCATAAATAATATGATTGTGTTTTATTTCATTTATCCCTTCTCGCCATCTTTACAGAGATTTATATGACATTGGATCGAATTGTTTAATTTATACCAATAAATATAAGTTTTACACTTGATTTGATACTAAAACCCAAGATCACCAATGAAGTTAGTTGTGGGCTTATCAGGTGGTCATGGATTGGGCTTTAAGGAGAGGTTTTAAGCCCGTTTAAAAAATTATAGAAGTTCGAGATCACCAAAGGAGTTAGTTGTGGCCTGATCAGGTAGTCCTGGATCGGGCTTCGTGGAAAAGTTTTAAGCCCGTTAGATGTCCTTGTTGGCTCTCAAGTAAAAAAGAAGTTTCCGTTGCCGGGACTTGAACCCGGGTCTCTCGGGTGAGAGCCGAGTATCCTAACCAACTAGACTACAACGGATTTGTTGAGTGATCAGCCCTTCTAAAATTAATTAATAAAAAATAGAGGTAGTAAAACAGAGAATATGTACCACTTGAAGAGTTTGTCTAAAGGTGGGTTAGCTTGGCTCTTGAGGTGCTCGTGAAGGTGGAAAAGGATGACCACATATCAGAATTTAAATATTAAATTCTTGATCTTTTATTAAGATGGTTGATTTGTTGTTTGGAATTTTCCCTTTTAGGGGATAAGCTTCCTGAGAATTCCAGTTAAGTTCTTCTCAAATGAAAAGCTCGTTTTCCTGCAGAAATGGGATGAGTGTCTGGACTTGGCAATATTATTGCAGCTTGGGTCTACTACGATTCAGATGCAATCCTGAGATTGTTACAACTGGGCCTGCTTAACTCCTTGTAGGTATAAAGTTGGTTCTGAGGCTATTTTTTTCTGTCAAGGTCGAACGAACAGAAGCTGCTGTTTAAACAAACACAAACCCATGATCATGGGTACCTACATGATGGAACTAGTCGACATTTGAGCCAAACCCCAGCTGTTGATCAAAATAAAACCTAAACGATTCTAACAAGTTGATAGAAACATGGTAACATCACTGGCCCGATAAAGAAAGCAAATCATCATATCCCGTGCACTATCTTCACTATGTGAAACTTTCCCTTCCATCCATGAAAAGCTGAAAAAGGAAAAGTGTGCACTTTTGATAAAGTTTCATGAGTCATTTAAAAAGCCAGAGCAGACATCATAAATTAAATCCCTTGATAACATTGTCATCTCGACATCTGCAATAATGTTTCGCCCCAGATGTTGAAAACAGAATGAGAATCAACAGTATGCACAAACATTGTACACTCATAAGACACGAAATGCTTCCATGAAATCCACTGCAAGCATGATATTCTGACAAACCTGCAGAAACCTATGAGTCGAGGACTCACCAACCTCAGAAGATTAACATAAACATTCGACTAAAAGCAAGTCCATGAGGAGTGAATAGCAAGCGGATTTTGTATGCACTGATACGAGTTGTTTCCAACCAAAACTATATGAAAATCATACTAAGACGTGGTAATTGATTCTGCGCTAAATGTGATTGTAATTAAAGGACCTCTCATATACAAACAAATAAAGAATGCCAATTCTAGACTGCAAGGGTAATAGGCCAACATCAGGAAGTCACTATCCACCATCTATATATTTGACTAACAATTCCATCTTCCCAGCAACTCATGGCAGGCCTTCTCTGGCTTCACAGTGCAGTATTGCAAGTGCTCATTCCTCTGAAACAAATCCAGTAAGTCCTTGCTTATCTCGCGCAAAGAGCATTGAGCAAAACATGAGCCAACATGAGGTCTACAAAATACTGGTGCCCTATTTCACCATCCTTCCACTTCAGCTTGGCAGGAGCTCTGCCATAATGCACCCCGTCGTTGCATCTGTTGTCGAAATGCCATGGAAAAGTCATGTCAAAATGGTCAATGACACTGGAAATTAACCCAGCTCTCCGAAATTTATCAAGTACCACCCAGTTAAACACCTCCATCTTGTTCGGATTAAACTGCAGCGCCCTTGCATAACCCCCCGTAGCTACTGTGGTACGGTAGAGGATCTGTGGAACTGGCAGTCCCCTCTTTCTCACCGAATCCATAACTTCTCGCCAGAAAGATGCAGCAAAATCAGCTCCATTGGTGAATACCCTTATGTTTTTCCAAAATACACCATCATGCAAACCTGAATTCATGATTATGGTGTCTGGTACGGTGTCTCCTGAAAAGTACTTCTTCAACAAATTCCTAAATCCTTCATCTTGCAAGGAATTCAATCCTTGGTAATTCCCTGTCTCATTCCAATGACCATTGAAAATGCTTGTGATCCGAACTGATTGAGATGCATCTCTGGGGTTTGTAAAATTCATATCGAAACGTCGAGGAACTTTCGGTATTCCCGGCAAACCCAAGATGAAATTGAGCATGTTTCTTATTGTATCCACATGATTCGAATCTCCCCAAAAGAAAATCCACCTGTTCTTTAGGCAATTCCATGCATAATCAGTGGTAAACAGCTTGAATGAACAATGACTAGAATACACCCAACCATTACTCTCCAATACACCTAATGAACCATTGCACCATGGACTTTGACATGGAAAATCTGATGGCAGACAACGGTACCTGCCATCATTGCTAATTTGGCAATCATCTTTTTTGCCATGTCGAGTCCACCTCCCAGTCCAAAGATCTCTATCAAAATCAGATTTCTGGCAAATCTGTAACTGAGGCAGTTGTGCATGACCTTTGACAAACCTAATCCGAATTTTACGCAACTCTTTATCATAGACAAATTTCGGTGGAGAATATCTAAGACCCTCATAATGCCTATAGAGCAAAATAATAGTAAGGTCATAATCCCCAGTAAAATCAGGATGAACCTGAAGCGAGAGTGAGTAAGACCCATTACCGAAATCTGTGACCAAAGGCCTAGACTTCCATGCCTCCCCTGATAGATCGGTCTCAAAATAATCTCCACCCCAACAGCGTCGATTCTTTGAGTCGTCCAGTGCCTCGAAAACAAACTCATGGATATCACCAGATGTCAGCTCAACAACATCCAGTCCGTCCAACCCAGGAATTGCAATATCCACGGTGTGTCCATCTCTACACGGCAGCCCTCCGGGGGCTATCCACCTTGAAAGAAGTTTTACAGAAAAATTTGACTCTAATTCAGCTAATAACCACTTCACATCACCTTTTGATCCATGCAGACCCGGTTTCTCTAACGACCCATCAGAATAGTTCCGAGCAGAAACATTGTCATTGTCGCTGTTGCTGGTGTTTAGCACTATACCTTGGGCAGAAGGACTGGCGGCGTTGGCGGTAGAGTTTCTATCCTCGGCTTCACCAGGGGAGGTAAAGTTTGTACCTTTGGGCAATGGAAGGTTGATGATATTCAAGTTAGAGGTGGAATTTTCAGGAGTTTTTGGTTCTTGTTGCTGGGCTACATTTGCAGGGGGTTCTTCCGTTGAGTGAACTCTCATGGTCGAAAATTGTTGCCTGGACCTCCATGATTCCACGAAGCTATTTATGGTGCAGCCATCAATGCTCCAGGCCACAACCATGCCGAAAAAAACCAGAGCCGTAAGTATGTGAAACCGCCACTGAAACAAAGGATTTGCGCGGAGAGACCATGGGAGGGAAGAAGAAGCTGAAAAGCTCAGGCCTTTACCCGGCATGGTATCGGCAAAGGAAAAAAAAACCAAAGAACCAGGAAACTAAAGGTAAATTGACCCTGTCTATTTAAACCCCCACCACCAGATATTGTTGATAACCGGAGAAAGTGAGGGCAAAGTTTTTGTGTGGAAGAAAATTATTTCCAGGCGAAGCACATTCCAATAAATAATCAGAAACGAGGAAAATACAAAAAGAATAAAGATATGCACTCGCCTGCGGTAATGGCTCTAGAAGACATAACTCATGATTATCTTGTTAACCCAAATATAAGGAGCCGCTAATAGAAGGCAACAGTAATTGGCGGCGAATACTCTGTTGCCTTTATCCTCATTAATTTGTGGTATTACTGTTCTTCTGTTCTGTTGTTTGGTACAACTAGATGCCTAATTCTTCCAAATCCTCTTGCTTTTTGAGGATTCTTCAGGTTCCGATATCTAAAAAAGATGGCGGAGCTATCCATCCTTAGAATTCGTTTTTAACTGATCCAAGATTCCTTAGTTTCCTGGATTTTTTTAGAAACCGAATGGCAAGTCAAAAAAACCCTTACGTGATTATCGGCTTGGAAACCAGCTCAACTTTAGGTAAATTGGATAATTTGGCGAGATTACTATATCTCCCTCCTAGGGATAATTTGGATATGTCATTAGCCTTTAACTCAAATTCATAATACAAATTTTATAAGAGATTAGGAAGCGCAGATATCGGAATTACTTTTCTTGCTGTATTTTCATAAAAAATAAATAAATAACACAAAAGTAAAGATGAGGACAATGGAAGTGCATTGACTATCACACCCTTGTCATGTTAGAAAAATGGCTGACGAGGATTCCTGTCTCACCGACAAGGAGGGTGTGGTTGGAATCTAGTTGGAGTCGGTGGAGAAGTGAGGAGAATTAAATGTTAAATTTATTTTGAAACAGAATTGATATATTTTGGCGTGGAGGGTCGATGTGTGGGTGTCCCATGAGAGTTGATGGGAATCGGGGTGGTGTGAATACCGAATCATAACATTAATATTGTGTAAAACTTTGGCTTTGTGCATGGCAGTTCAGGTCATCCCTGTCATGAAAAGACGAGTACAAGTGGGAGAAGACCCAAGTGGCGGCCTCGACATTGATGGACCTGAGCAAAGCATGTTAGTGGGTAAAAACGGATTTACATATTTGAATAAAGAAACTAGCACACAACCCATAACTTAAGTTTTAATTTGGAAATTAACATCAGATGCATGTGATTGTCTGAAAAGCCAGGGATGTGCGCTTCTGATACGATATTAAAATTCTTCAACCTAGTCTCGTCTGTAGAGGAGAGTGGTTGTGGACTTGACAGAAAGCTTGGTAGTAGAATGAGCTGTAAGGATCTACCAGTAATAGTACATGTGCAATCATTAAAATATTATAAAAAGTTTTTTAATTTAATTTTTGATGATGTGTATATATAAATAAATAGACACACTACACGTGTATGTGTATTTCTATCTCGTAACTATTCAAAATTGAGCGCTCGAGATGCCGACATCAGTCTCGGTTAACGGCCAAACATGCCTAGGTAAAACGTGTTTGACATTAGTTACGCTCAGTTACTGATGCTTACCGCAAAAGATAACGGATGTCAGAAATGAAGCAGATAGTGCGCCTGCGCCGTCGATTAATTGACGTGAACGTGTTTTTATGTACGGAGATGTAAATTTAATTATATACCAAAACTAGACAGCTGTCGGGATCTCTCGAGTTTCCGGAAAAAATAACCCAGGTTTCGTTGCTCTTTACTGGCAGAGGGAATCGGTGGCTGAGCGTATACAAGACAACGCTAGCATAATGTTCCAATTCCAACAACCAGAGAACCCGTCCGTCAACCTAACAATCCCCACGTGTTTTGCTGCTGTGTTGCTTAAAGACCAATAGATCATAATTCCATGCGATAATGGAATGACCGGAAGGGAGATCAACCAACAGCAATACTTCCAAGGCAATTATATCGCACACACGTTGAACTCAAACATTGGCTATAGATATGAAAAGAATGAGGAGTTTACCTGTAAAGGGAAGGTTCTGGGTAGAAACTGAAGTTTGGTCCCGCACAACAACTATTAAAGAATGCAAAGTCACAATGGTTCATTTGGTGGTAACTGAACGAACTTTGATTCTTAGGGAAGATAAACGTTAATTCAAAGCAGCAAGAAATCAGTTTCCGCTATGACAAAGATTGTGGTAAGTTGTCCAATTTTCAACCACAGAACGTACAATGATCATCTTTCTTTCTGTGACAAAGGTTCATCGTTCTAAGTTTATGTTTTTTCTAGAAGCAGCACATTTCATGATAGCAGACTCGAAATAAATGAAACAAAATAGAGGAAACCACGAAGCACTACAAGAATGTTAAAACCAGCAAGTTAGCTCCATGGATCATCTTCCCAGCCTACAGGTTCTTCTCTTTTAACAAAATCAGTGATTGCTTGAACAGCTTCTTGGACTCTATTAGAAAGAGTGTGATTCCCATGCTCAATTTCAACTTTCCCTGCACTGCCCATTGCTCTGCACAGTCTGAAAACAGTTCCAACTCTGTCACTTAATCAACTTCCTGAGTAAAAAATATACTACGACCACGACGATATACACTTCTCCAGTGTCACCGTGATTCCAAAATAAAAAATCGCAGTTTTTTTTTAACCAGGAATTGGAAATAATGAGGAATAACGGGAAACTTTGCTAAGCCGAGAGCTTCATTGGTCACCTGTCTACCAAAGCTTTCTTATCAACATACTCTGGAACATATTGGTCACCCATGGAAAAAAGAACCTGCAGAAAACAGTTTGCTTATTGAGCCAAAATAATTGACATGGCTTAGGGATGCAGCTACGGAAGTATCCTTTACACTCTCTGGTAAGTACCAACAGGAACAGCATTATGCTTGTTGGTTGAGACATTACCTCTAGCTAGAGCTTTGAAAGTTGGTATGTAAGAAGTGCTGAATTATTTTCGTAAAAGATCTTCCTAGAGCTATATGATAAATAATTTACATCTCCAAAAACTTCTCACTCATAAGATTGGATGAAAATTGTGATAATCCAAACACGAAGAAATTAGTTTCCAGGTCCAATTATTCTGTAAAGATCTAGAGTTGATCCCATTGCCCTTGGAGGAACATAAACATTTATACTATGTTTGTAGGTGTCAAAAAGATATCAATACCTGGCAAGGGATGTTAGACATGTGCCCAAGCCTCATTTTAAGCTGGTCATCACTTAGATCAGAACTAAACATGTCATCATCCCCCATGTAGGCACTAAGTGAGTGGTACCTGCAAAAATTTGTTTTCAAATGATATTGAAATCCTAGCATGTGGTATCTGAAACTTTTTGATAATTGAAGCCAGACATAAATGTGAATATGGTTCAATCGATATATTTGATAACACTGCCGTATCTGAAGCTTTAAACATCAACAAAATCATGCAGACTTGCCGGAAATTTGTATATTGAATTATAATCAGAGACCTGTTATTGGAAAGATTTCTTCAGGCTTAGACTGACGCCAGAGTTAATAAAAATGTGGAAAGCAAGTAAATATTCTGCACTCGTATATTATTCTAGTAAGTATGCAATTAAAACGCTTTCTTCCTGGGATAACAACTATTAGAAAATTTTGCATACCTATAGGCAGTTATGGGAGCAGATGGCTCTGCTTCCCTGGGCATTAATTCTGAGCCCCGACCGTCTGCTATCATGCTAGAGGCCAAGTCAATCATACTCTCAGTTTCTGGAAGAGTTGCTCGGTACTCGCGATCACTAACCGGAGCCTGAACATTCCAATTCAGACATTGAACAAATCTTAAAATAAATGCTTAACATGCAGGCAATACCTAAATATGCAACTATGGGATGCAATTCAAGAACTTATGATTTGTTCTTTTATGGATAATTCGTATCAAAATGTGAAATTCACAGAGAAATTATCATCTGCATATTACATGAACGAACTGGCGAAAGACTACCTGTAAAATGGCAGCACGGACAGCTCTCGAGCACGCTGCATTTGTGCGCATATAATTCACAACATCCTACATTCACATAGAAATTTAAAAAAACAAAAGGGAAACTATGCCCAAATTCTCTCTGGGACAGCTGAATTGCGTAAACAGTAAACTTTAAGCAGTATAAAACGTACACAAATTTCACCTGACAACCGGTACTACACCCAAGTAGTACCACACCCTCAGACTCTTCTTTGTTGATCAAGTGACTTATGAGCTGATCAAGCTCTGTGGCATCCTTCAAGATAAAGGTGCCAAAACATAATAAATTGATGTTGGAAAACCTTTGAAGCAGAAAAGCTACTTACGTACCACAAGCAAACGAGCAAGGAAATAAAGGGAGACAGAAGAGAGTTCCTTAGTAATGTATGGGTCGGCAGCTATGGATTAATCTGCCTGGCTCTAATAGGCCTTCACTAATTAAAAGAAAAGCCTTCACAAACTATGAGAAATTCAGATAGCCGGAACTTTGAATAAGGCCTTCACAAACTACGGCAATGCAAATATTTCAACTGCCTACTCCAGAGACGTAGTATTACATTTGATTGATGAGAGAAAAGGGAGATTACTTGTTGTAAGCTCGAGGTGCCATATCCACTGTAAGAGGATGACATCAACAGTTGAACAAGAGACCATTTTTCTCTGTCCAGAGCTACCGCAAGAGGTTCCAAGTACCTGAAAATAGGACAAAGAAACTGATTTCAGGAATTACGAGATTCAACGACTATTCTTCCAGCAGTCAGCTGTGACTTCATGGAAAGTTAAGTTGGACACTATGAACCCTAGGATGGACGAAATGATGACCAAAAACATTCAAACAAACATTTTACATACTCGGTTGCCAGCAAACCATCACCCAATCCAGCAATAAAAATCACTTGCCGTTTATAATCACCTGCTTTAAAAGCAACCTGTAGTGAAGTGCAAAGGAAAGTTAAACATCACGGGAGAAGTGCACGATGTATTAAAGACAGCCCATAACTCAGCCGCTTGAGAAGTGGTGACTGGTTACCTGTACGGGTTTGGGTCCGTATTTAAAAAGCACACCAGGGAGGCTTCTGCCTTTGATCGATCCGGCATTTCCTGAGTTGCTTGCAGCCATAGTTATGGACACAATAAAGTGGCTTTACAAACCAGCCTACAGCAACACGAAAGACATTGAATAACAGTTGAATCACTAAATGGGCCTTTTGCAAGTTTCTTAACAACATTTCCTAGCTTACAAGCCTTTTGAACAGTATGGTCATATGAAGCATAAAACGCACCATCCAAGAAATAGAGTCACCTAATTTGCTAGATGTTACGGTTCTGCTGCTTTTCAATGCCAAATGTATTGCCATCTTTTACCAAATCTTGCATTGATTGAGACACAGAATTTACTAGAAATGCCAGCGCTTGTGAGCTCCGAAAATTAGCCAATGTTTTTGCAGCAGAGGATTCGTTTGTTTAATACCACCGATCATTCCATTTTTGTAGCATATAGCGTCAGCTGCAGGCCAATCTACGAGAACAATCCCTTCATCCTGGAAATTGCCAAGGAGAAATATGTAGCCAGCTGTTATGTTCCCTCCTTAATTGAAGAAAATCTAGAGAATTCTAAAGTATTCTAGAAAAATGTAGAATTTTACAGAAAATTCTAGAACTCTCTAGAATATTCTAGAAGCTTATGGAAGAATATAGAAGCCTCTGGAATACCCTAAAAATATGTGGAACCTCTAGGAAGACTATAGAAGGTTATAGAAGAAAGTGGAAGAGGATGGAAAATGTAGAGAATTCTAAAGGATGAATCCTCATCCTTGAATGCAAGTGATCTCCATCATTCATTGAGTAGGTAGAGTAGTATAAATAGAGGAAGAAATTTTCATTCCTACGCATCCCAAAAACAAAGGGTGAAGCCACTCCTTGAAGTGAGAGTTACATAGTATCTTTGAGAGAGAAGAGACATAGCTTGGGAAGTTTCTATCCTCAAGCTTTGAGTGAACCACCATAGGGTGAGTTTGGTAAACACGACCTTGTAATCCTACTATTCTTTTGATTAGTAGAATGGGTTCTCTATATTGGAGAATTATAAACTTGTGTGCTCATATTACTAATTATTAAGTGCCCATCTTAACTTCACGAAGCGGGAAAGAATCAAGTTTTTCCCAACAGTGGTAGCGAAGACAGATTCATTAGTATTGTCTTTAGCTCGTGCAGTTTAAGATGGACGATAGCGTCCCTCATGATGGAGACATGTTCAAGCTTACAGTCAATAACTACTCATACTGGAAGCCGATGATGGAGGACCATTTATATTGCAAGGATTTGCATGAACTCATCATCTACAAAGACAAGGTAAAAGGCAAAAGCGATGCTCAATGAGAGCTGCTAAATCGGAAGACCATCGCTATGATCCGTAAGTATATTGATAAAACCCTCTTCGACCATGTTTCTACTTATACAAATGCTTATGAATTATGGACAAAGCTTGAGTCTATGATTAAAAAAAATGTCTCGTAACAAAGCCAATCTAGTTCGACAGTGGTGAAATTTGAGTATAAGGATGGTCACAATATGATTGAGCACTTGAATAATTTCAAGGGGCTCGTAAATCAATTAACAAAAATCGATATAAAAATCGATGATGAGCTACAAACCTTTTTACTCCTTAGTTCCTTACCAGAAAGCTGGGATACACTTGTGGTTATTCTTAGTAACTCAACTGCTGAAGGAAAACTCACAATGGATACCGTTAGTGATAGTCTTCTTGGTGAAGAACCAAGGAGATTGGAACGTGGTGAGGCCGCCTATCCCGAGGCTAATATTATTGAGAAACGGAGTAGAAATGAAACTCGTGGACGTAGCAAGAGCCAAGATTCACATCAATCTCGAGGTAGATCCAAGTCACCTTCGAAGTTTACATGTTATTATTGTAGAAGGACGGGCCACAAGAAAATAGAATGTCGTTCTTTCATAAGAGACCAAAAGGTTGGTAAAGTCAAACCAGACCAAAGCAACCCAACAAGAAGGCAAGAAGAAAAGAGTACTACCGCCGTAGTACCAATAGAAGATCTGTTACATCTTGTTGATGAAGGTGATATCCTAAACATTGCTTATGATGATAGTTCTTGGATTATCGATTTCGGTGCTTCCTTCCATGTTACTCCACATAAAAGTTTCTTCTTATCATACCAAAGTGGGGACTTTGGTATGGTACAAATGGGAAATTAAGATAGGAGTAAGATTGTTGGGATAGGAGATATCATCCTGACAACAAGTACCATATACAGTCTTCTCCTAAAGGATGTGAGGCATGTCCCGGCTATGCGTCTCAATCTTATCTCTGCTGAAAAACTAGATGACATTGGTATGATAAATTATTTTGGTGAAGGAAAGTGGAAGCTCACCAAAGGAAATTTAGTCATATCTCGAGGAAAGAAGGAAGGATCATTGTACGTAACGTAAGCAAAGCTTTGCAAAGAAGAGGTGAACATCGCCATTGATGATATAGAGATGTGGCATAAATGACTTGGGCATATCAGTGAAACGGGTCTTCACATACTCGCTTGAAAACATCTCCTCCCTCATGTGAAAGGTAAGCAACTTGATCTTTGTGCTCATTGTTTAGCTGGAAAACAACGTAGAATTGCTTTCCAAAGATCTTCTTCATCCACAAGGAGAAAGAACATTCTCGACCTTGTACACACTGATGTGTGTTCAATGTCTGAGAGATCCCTTATGGTGCATTCTAGAAAGATGTGGTTATACCTATTAAAAGCAAAGGATCAAGTGCTTGATGTAAGGACCCAAACCCGGAAAGCGGGCCCTTACCGCCGTGAAGCCCGGAGAAGCCCAACACGTGGACCAATCCGAACTACACAAGGCTATTTTGACTTTTCAAACGTAAATCCCAAAAATAAAAATTTAAAACGCTTGCAAATTACAGCATGACAAATAAGCACTAAAACATGGCACAATAAATAACGGAGAACATTTAAAACAGCGGAAGTCTTTTATAACAACACAATACAAACCAGTGAAACCATAACACACAAGCCCCAAGTATCTGAAAACGAAACCAAAAATCCAAACAATAAATATTCAACAGTGTGCCAATAAAACCATACATGTGCAGATGCAATAGTCCCAGCGTGTAGTCCCGACGTTCACACTGAAAACAGCTACTGACCACGATCTAGTCCTGGGAGGGAAAAACAAACACGAAGGGGGTGAGATTTTCGAGAATCTCAGTAGGGGACAACAAAGTGAACTTATCAAAGAAGAGGGACAACAAGGAACTTATCAAAGAAGAGGGACAAAAAGGAACTTATCAAAGGAGAGGTACAATACAACAATTATCAGATGAGAGGAAACAACAAGGAACTTATTAGAACATTACTGAACTTGTAATTTCTCAAAACTTAAACTTTACTGTTTACTTTACAAAACATTACTTACTGGACCCAACAAGCACTTTCTGTTTACTTTACAAAACGTTTACTTACTGGCCTCGAAAATGTACTTTTCGCTTTCAACAAAGAACTCAACAGGGTCAATAGTAAAAACATGGGCGGACTGGAAATCACTTCCCGAGTAACCCCCGCTAAAGGGAAACCGAAAGCCCACTGGTAGGTTTTATACATATACTTTTAAAAAAATTACATACATAGCCCCTTCTACCAGTGTTGTCCGAGACTAGATTGATTAACAAAACTGTATACGTAAAAGATCAACTAGTCCTCTCAGATCATCCTGCGAAGCAGGGAACATACAGTAACCATACTCCAACCATACACCTCCCAACAGATGAGTGTCTCTCCGCTTACTCTCAGAGACCGAGCACTCACCACGTTTGGCCAAACGGAACATAAGTACGAGTAACATGAAAACTTACATACTTTACAAAACAAAAACTGGTTTAACTTTCAATAGCACTGAAATACCATACTTTACAATTAATACTCAATAATACGATATATTATCATATATCGTTACAGAAACCTTTGATTACAACCTTTTTATTACTTTACGGGCAATGATACGGAATCAGCCCAATTTACACAACAAATCAATCAAATGGACTTTGATTGAACACATGAAATTTTGGAGATACATTATGATACATTACGGGTACATACGGAAAAGTCAATGTAATTTGGACAATGTATCCATCGGATGGGCTCCGATGGATTACACAACAATTCAATGACCAAAGTACGGATTTAAAATCAAAGAATACTTAATATGAGACAAATACGGTAAAGACCTCACATTATGATACTTTATAGCTACCTACGGAAGAGAACAATGAAATTTTGAACAATGGACCAATCGGATGGGCTCCGATGGACTATACAACGAATCACTCAAAACCAAGGTAAAATGGATTTTACAACAAGGAAATACTAATGATGAACCACATACGGTAAGGACCCTACCTTACGGGCTGAAGAAGAGGAAACGATACTCTTGCCTTTGTCCTCAATACTCGCCCTTCCTAAGAACACAACATTACAGTTAGACTCAACATACGGATATTAACCTTCAAATGACTATAACTCAATAACGACACATCAAATGGAAAAACGGATCACGCCATTGCGATCAGAACGTCGAAATTACCTAACGGGGAGGTTTCACTTTTTGGTCAAAGTCAAAGTCAACACGGTGGTCAACTCTAACGGTCAACGTCAGTCAACAGTAATCTTTAACGGTCAACGTTAGTCAACTGGTCAACGATGAACAGTGTCGGGTCGGGAAAACGGGTCGTCGGTCAACGTGAACAGTGTCGCCGGTCAACTGTCGCCGGCGGTGGCCGGAAAACTCCAACTTCATCCAAAACCGAAAATTTTTACATCAATACGAAGCTACAAACATCAGGAATATGAATCCGAAAACCAAACTTCAAGACTTACTTTAGATTGGCCGGAATCGACGATTTTCCGGTGAGAATTTCGAAATTTCCAGGCTCTGATCCGGCCGCGTCCGTGGTCCGATGAAGGTGAAAAATTTCCAGAAGAAGTTTGGACAGGAAAAAAGGCTTCATACAATCATCTCAAGGTATTCGGGTGTAGGGCATGTGTTTACATTCCCAAAGATGAGCGAGCTAAGCTTGATGCAAAGACGAAGGAATGTACTTACCTTCGCTCACCTAAGGATGAATTCGGATACCGATTTTGGGATCCAATCAGTAAGAAGGTTGTTCGCAGTAGAGATGTTGTATTCTTCGAAGACCAAACAATTGAAGACATCAAGAATTTAGAGAAACCAAGATTACGATGCAACAAGAGTTTTAAACATACTCCTATTCAACTTGAGGATCATGATACACAAGAATATAATGATGTCGAAGATCATGGACCTGTGTTAGAGCAAAGAAACCAGGAGTCTCATAATGAACCAGGTCAGGAGGAGTCTCAAACTAGCACTCCAATGACACAGGAGCTAAGACGATCCTCAAGGGACAGAAGACTATCCACTCTCTATAACATAGATGAGTATATTATGCTCATTGATGAGGGAAAGCCTCAAAGCTATAAAGAAGCAATAAGTGATATTCATAAAGAAGAGCGGAGAAGAGCCATGCAAGAAGAGATGCAATCTTTGCATGAGAATCATACCTATGAACTAGTGGAGTTACCAAAAGGGAGAAGAGCCCTAAAGAATAAGTGGGTGTATCGAATCAAGACCGAAGATAGCAACTCAAAGCCTCACTACAAAGCTCGGTTGGAGGTTAAAGGATTCAGACAAGAAAAAGGTATTGACTTTGAAGAAATATTCTCTCCCGTGGTAAAGATGTCATCCATCCGGGTGGTCCTTGGCCTAGCAGCAGCTCAAGACCTGGAGATTGAACAGCTCGACGTCAAGACGACATTCCTTCATGGTGATCTAGATGAAGAAATCTACATGGAGCAGCTTGAGGGATTTAAATTTCCAGGCAAGGAAAACCTAGCACGCCGCCTAAGGAAGAGTTTATATGGCCTTAAGCAAGCACCAAGGCAATGGTACAAGAAATTTGACTCTTTCATGGAAGATTATGGTTTCGAAAGGCAGAAAGCGATCATTGTGTCTTCATAAAGAGGTACACGCATGTAGTGACTCTCTTATACTTCTCCTCTATGTCGATGATATGTTGATTGTTGGAGAAGATCACATAAAAATAAATACTTTAAAAAAGGATCTAAGCAAGAGCTTCGCCATGAAATATTTGGGACCAGTTAAACAAATCCTTAGGATGAGAATAACTCGTGATAGACCGAAGAGACTGTTATGGCTATCCCAAGAGAGATACATTGAGAAGGTGTTGGAAAGGTTCAACATGTACAAATCAAAATCGATTAACACACCACTGGCTGGACACTTCAAGTTGAATTCCAAGCAAAGTCTCTCAAGTGAGAAAGACATGGAGAAAATAAAGAAAATACCATATTCATCTATAGTACGCAGTCTCATGTAAGCAATGATATGCACGAGACCAGATATTGCATATGCAGTTGGTGTCGTCAGTTGCTTCTTGGCCAACCTAGGGAATGAACATTGGATTGCAGTCAAATGGATCCTCCGGTATCTACGTGGAACTTCCAAAAGATGTTTATGTTTTGGAAAAGGAAAACCTGTGTTAGAAGGATACACAGATGCAGACTTGGCTGGTGATATTGATTCAAGAAAATCAACATCAGGATATATAACTACTTTTGCAGGGGAGCTATTTCCTGGCAATCAAAACTGCAAAAGTGTATTGCATTGTCCACTACTGAAGCAGAATACATCGCAGCTACTGAAGCCTGTAAGGAGATGCTATGGATGAAGAACTTGCTAATGGAGTTGGGGATAGATCAAGAAAGGTATGTCTTGAAGTGCGATAATCAAAGTGCAATTTATTTGGCAAAGAACTCAACATTCCACTCTCACACAAAGCACATTGACACAAGGTACCATTGGATCCGAGAAGTTCTTGAAGAAAATAAAATACATCTTGACAAGGTTCATACAGATGAGAACTGGTCAGATATGATGACCAAGGTGATACCGAAAAAGAAGTTTGAAGATTGTTGTCAAGGTGTTGGTCTGCTACTAAATTCCAATTAAGTCGGGAGGGGGAGATTTGTTAGGATCCCTCCTTAATTGAAGAAAATCTAGAGAATTCTAGAGTGTTCCAGAGATGTGTAGAATTTTATGAAAAATTCTAGAACTCTCTAGAATACTCTAGAAGCTTATGGAAGCCTCTGGAATACCCTAGAGATGTGTGGAACCTCTAGGAAGACTATGGAATGTTATAGAAGAAAGTGGAAGAGGGTGGAAAGTGTAGACGATTCTAGAGAATAAATCCTCACCCTTGGATGCAAGTGATCTCCACCATTCATTGAGGAGGTGGAGTAGTATAAATAGAGAAGTGTAGAATTTTACGAAAAATTCTAGAACTCTCTAGAATACTCTAGAAGCTTATGGAAGGATATGGAAGCCTCTGAAATACCCTAGAGATGTGTGGAACCTCTAGGAAGACTATGGAATGTTATAGAAGAAAGTGAAAGAGGATGAAAAGTGTAGAGGATTCTATAGGATGAATCCTCACCCTTGAATGCAAGTGATCTCCACCATTCATTGAGGAGGTGGAGTAGTATAAATGGAGGTAGGAACTCTCATTCCTACCCATCCCAAAAACAAAGGGTGAAGCAACTCTTTGAAGTGAGAGTTAGAGAGCTTCTTTGAGAGAGAAGAGAGATAGCTTGGGAAGTTTCTATCCTCAAGCTTTGAGTGAACCACCATAGGGTGAGTTTGGTAAGACCTTGTAATTTTACTATTCTTTTGATTAATAGAAGGATTCTCCATATTGAAGAATTATAAATCTGTGTGCTCATATTACTAATTATCAAGTGTCTATCTTAACTTCACGAAACGGGAAAGGATCAGACTTTTCACAACACCAGCTTCAAAATTCTACTGTTTAGAGACGTTCATCTATAAAAAAATACGTAGTCAAAAGCAAAATATAAAATCATAAAGCGTACAAGGAGAGGATCGAAAATAGAAAAAGAGAATTGCATCGATTAGCTCCACGGATCGGTCCCCGCTTTGGGTCCCAAAATATACAAAATCAATAATTGCCTGGACAACTCGGGTTGTTTGAAAGGAAGCGATTCCCATGCTCAGTCTGCACCAGCCATTCCTCGGCACAATCTGGAATGCAGAATCTAAAATCTCTAGGGAAAAAAAGAGAATAATCATGGAATTGATATTCCCACCTTCCAAACACTCATTCTTTATCTACTAATTGTTTTTTTTCTTAATTAACCATTATAAATATCATCATTAACGTATATTGGTACCATGCCTGGATCATAAATATCATCATTATAAAATTTTTAGTTCATTAAAATTGGAATTGAAAATAAATTATTAAAAATTATTAAATTAATTTTATAATAATAAATTTTGATTTTATTTTATAACAAATTAACATATTTTATATTAATATATTAAATTTTTTTTGAGATATTAATTCCAAATTAAAGTCAACACTAATAAAACCAAACGGGACCTAATAGTCAGTCCACCGACGCAAACAAATGGGCTACTATTGGACCCGGTATATTTTGTAGTATCTATGAATAATATTTATAATATAGCCGGAAGATTAGTTATTATTATTCATGTTAAATATCTCTTTAATTTAAGGAAAAAAAACTGAATAAATTTGAACTGAAAGAGGTTTTCTAGCCTGTCGGTAACCCGACCATGATGGACCCACTTTGATGACCATCAAGGCCCAAGGGTTGCATCGGGCCTAACCCAAGAAAGGGGTCAGGTTAACACGACGGCTATTAATTTCAAAGTTATCTAAAAGGTATCAAAACATCTTATTCTCCATTTTCCGAGCGAACCAAGGCCTGGAAATTAATTAGGTTTGACGATTTGGTTGAATAGCGGCCGCGGGTCACCAAGACTTGAAAAAGAAGGTGGGTAGCCAAATACCCAATAATTATATAATAATAAAGAGTGGGGTCAAGAGAAGAAACGACCTTTCAATAATTAAATTAGCAAACCATCTACAAGTGTGGGTGAATATTTATATATATATATATATCAAAGACAATTTATATAATGGTTTGACCTCTAAACATTGACTTGCTCATCATTGCCATTGTTGATTTTTCAAATGCATATAACGATTCCTGAAATGATAAAACCCCAATTGGAAACGGATATATCATAAATTCCACTAAGGAAGAGCAAGAGGGAACATAGAAAACCCTCCCCGTCCATTTATTTATTTATCTATTTCAAATGAATGATTGGAATGATTAGTGTGTGCTTGTTTCTTCTGTGCACTAGAATATTCATGTCAATGGAGCACAAATCATCAAACTAATTAAGGTAGAAGATATCATTGCGAGTGTTCCTTTTTAATCTATCATTACACCTAGTGCTATTCACTTTGATGATTTGATATTCGAAAAGTGACCCCTTCTGCGCTAGCTCCCTTGCGCATGCTTCATGATCATGGTGAAATGAAAGCAATATAGCATTGCATGTGTACGATCTGACTTCATTTCTATCATTTGAGTAATGCATTTTAGCTTTGGAGGAGACGAACAGCATTCTTTTCTGGTACCATGTTGAACATAGTTTACTTGTCAAGTTGAAGCCACAGATAATCTTAAATATTCCTCCTTTTTATCATTATTCTTTCTGACCAATCGCAAAGACCAAAAACCATTTTTGTAGTTTTTCTTTTGTTTCCTAAGATATATCAAATCCAAATTCTAAGAAAGATTGGTTTTACGATATATGCACGATGAAGTGATGTCACGAAGCCTTGAACATCCTTACTTTGACAAACCACTTCCATATTTTATAATTCCAAGTGCTTACACAGCACAAACACTTGTATTTCCACTACAGAGGAAGCCACACAAATAGAGGCTGAGAATTGTGAGGATGTCCCGTGATCGAAACCACACCTAAAAAATGCATAATGTCCAACATTAACTCATTTCCTTTTTCTCTTTTTTTTGTGTGTGCCTTTCATGCCTTTCATATATAAGGGTGACTAACGATATGATATGATCGGAGAGAATATAGCACTGCCTAATAAAGTATAGTTTTGGCCATTAGGGTACTTGGGGTTGTCAATGAGGCAGGCCAGGGTTACGCGGGGGAAGAAATGCTGAAATGGCATCATGTTTTCCTTTTTTAAACCTCTCCTTTTCTAATTTTGAGAAACATCAAACATCCCTTTCAGCCACCATAAGAATTAAATTTGTGAGGGAATAATTCAAAAAACAACTTTTCCCCTCAAGTAAATGATATTCCAAATGGAAAAGGTGTGTATCTGGTTCCGCTTTGCATCTTCCCACTTGTAGCAGTTGTTCTTTCTACATGGTTTTCCAACTATATTTAGTCATAACCTGTACTTTTATAGCTTCGCCTTGTAATTATTAATTAACCATGATCTTTGCTTAGAACACAAGTTAAAAATGGTTCTCCCCATTGCAATGTACACAGAAGAAGCAGATGAAAAAGGAACAAAAGGAACCATAATATTATCTTAAATGTTTAGCATCAGTCTTATACTAATTAACTTCCCGATTCCAAGATTCCTCACCGTCCCTCATATTAAACAATATCTTCATCTTAATTTAATTCCCCGCATGAAGTTCCTCACCAAAAATAAAACAATTATTTTCATCGCCCGAAAGTCTAGGAATCAAGAGAAAGACCTATACGAGGGTGGGTAGGGTAATTGCATTTCCATTTATGCACATCAATTTTCTTTATATTAATACTTGCGGATCATTATATTAATCTTTCTCTAAATTCCAATTAAACATTAATACACAAATAAATATCACATTAATATATTCGAAATATAATGTATCCATATAATATTTTAATTTCTTTATAATGGGATATGAAAATAACTATTAATATAATCTTAAGTGAGATTAATATTTAAAATCAGGACCAACAATAATAATATAATACAAAATGAATTGCAAAAAAAATATATGTCGTTAAATTTTATGGAATTAAAAAATATCCACATTCTATAACAATAACCAATCTTTTTACGCGTAACCAATATACGTATAGATTCTTAATTAATATTAATATTAGGGTCGACAAGCCAATACACCAGCATGGTATAAATTCTCTAGATTTTCAGTTTGTCACTCTATAAATATCAAATAGACATGGGATTCCGGAGGTTAAGATGATCAAAGAGAATTAAAGAAAAATTGCATAAGATTACATATTCTCATCAAGAGTTATTGTTAGCTTGTCATTTCATCACGCACACCTACATAAACATAAACTTACTTTGGGTATCTAAACCATAAAAGCAGAATTCTCTTTGTCCTCCTCTTTATTGAAAACAACTTCTCCACCCAGATTTATAGTTTTTGTGGGTGCTATTTGTTTAAGTAAGATAAACCACACAACATAAACCTGGTTTAAGGAACAAACAGTCTCTACTGGTTTTACCCAGTAAAACACTTGCATGATTGATTGTTAAGAATCCAAAGCATGTCGTCGTTCTAGATGTATGTGCAATGTTGTTTTCTGGGTATAATATGATTGATGTATTGGTTTCTGGAAAACAAGCCAAGGTTGTCATTTGCATATGTATATGCAGTCGTTATTCAGCAAAGCTTTTGCTTTTTCTAGGGCTTATATTGTACGGAAGAATAAGACTGAATAAGGTTTAGTTCTATGGATCGGAATTCCCATTTACTAAACCACGAAGAAAAAGGGGTTTTAAATATTGGCAAAAAGAAGAGAAAAGAAAAAGTTGCCACTAATATTATCTGCTGTATCCATGAAGAAAAAGGATTGACAGGAAAATTTCTTTCACTTCACTTCATCTGCACGCGTCTTGTCCAATTGACTTGTAATGGGCTACGCTTGTCTGTGGTGGGAGTCCTTTTTTGTTCCAAGCTGCCTATTATAAATACCCTGCTCACAACCCATGCTTGAGCAGGTGATCATTAAACTCCAACGAGTTTTTGGACATCTACTAGAGAGCCACAATCATTATTTTCACAAACAACCTAAACGCTCAAGTGGAGCTCTTATCACGCTTTCCTTTTCAAGTGTGTGTGTGTTTGTGTGTGAATTATACAAGGATAAATACGGGAATAGCTTCTGGAGGCCATATAGCTTTGCATATACCAATACCCAACAAAAGAAACCCAATTCTCCACTACCTTCATATTCTCAACCCCATTTCTTGCTAACCTTTTATTTTATCTCTTTCTTGCCTGCGAAAAGAGGAGAGGTCGTACGTACAGGCCATACTTCTGCTCAAGTCGCCACATATTTGGTACTAAAGGTATGGTGGTCCAAAATGTCATGTTTGAATGCTCTTATGATATACCTGGGCTTCCCTGTTTTGGGGTTGTTTTTTTCCTGTTTTCCTTCTAGGCGAAATTAAGGTCGTACTGAAATGAAATTTGGGTTTCATTACAGCTCGTAAAACAGAACCGTACAGTTCCTTTGGTCAGACAGAACTGAATAACCAGTAACATGACTATGAGGCTTTCCGTGTCTGCCTACAATCAAGTACAACCCCGTGTGAACTTCCAGGGTGCTCTGAACAAGAACCCCTTCCATTGTCGCAAAGACAAGATTGTGTTTGTGATTGGACCCACAGGCACGGGCAAGTCGAGAGTAGCTATTGACATGGCAACTCGAATTCCGGCGGAGATTGTCAATTGTGACAAAATGCAAGTTTTTAAAGGCCTTGACATAGTAACAAACAAAGTCACCGAAGAGGAGTGTCTGGGGGTACCGCATCATTTGCTGGGCGTAGTCGATCCCGATACTGATTTCACTTCAGAGGACTTTAGGATTCATGCATCCCTGGTGCTTGAATCAATTGTGGCGCGCGATCGGCTGCCTATAATCGCCGGCGGGTCTAACTCATACATCGAATCCTTGAACGATGTTCCTGATTTTCGATTAAGATACGAATGCTGTTTCATTTGGGTAGATGTATCTATGCCGGTACTCCATTCGTTTGTGTCGAATCGCGTTGATCGGATGGTGGAAGCGGGCTTGATCGACGAGGTCAGGAATATGTTTGATCGGAATAGGAATGATTATTCTCTGGGGATCAGAAGGGCAATTGGAGTTCCTGAACTGGATCAGTATTTCCGCAAGGAGGGAACAGCGGATGCTGCGACCCGTGGCAAGCTTCTGGACTCTGCCATTGCAAAAATTAAAGAAAACACTTGCATTCTAGCTTGTCGTCAACTACAGAAGATCCATCGCCTTCGTAGCCGATGGGGTTGGAATATGCATCGGATTGATGCCACCGAAGTTTTCCTGAGGAAAGGCAAAGAGGCAGATGAAGCATGGGAGAAACTTGTTGCAGGACCCAGTACAATGATCCTGAATAAATTCCTGTACGACACCGTTTCACCATCGGAATCCGTGGACATCCCAATCATTGGCCCTGCAGTGCCACTCCCCATACCTGCCATGGCAGCAGCAGCAGCAGCATCTAGGTAGAAGTTGGTTAGCCCAGAAACTCTCATATCCACTCATCATCATTATCATCATCACCATCATCATATGATTCAGACTAGTCATAATATGCCATTTGGACCCATTTTCACTGTCGAGACAATTTTGGTAAGTAAAAGGTTCTGTAATGGGAAAAATAAACAGTCACAATCAACAGGTTGTTTTACGGCTTGGGACTTGCGTGTCAGGCTGTTAAGTACCTAAATTTGGCGGCCGTACCTTTTCAGAAGAAACCAACCAATTTAGAAATCCTTAGAGCTGACCATCCGTACTAATTGCGATGTGATGCAGCTCCATCAAAATCAAACGGCAAAGAAGACAAGACCCATTGTGGAGATAGGGTCCATGTCCATTACTGCTTTATTTCCTCTTTTCCTTTTTTTTTTTTTTTTTTCCCTTACCATGACATCCAAATGGTAGGAGTATATATGCGATGGTGATTGAGAATATCTAAAGTGTGTAATTTTTCTACTATCTTTTTTTCGTGCAGTCATTGTCATATGCACAACAACCATCCTTTCATGGAAGAAACTCTAATGTATGTACAGTATCTGATTTGACGGGAAACAGTACTGGTGTGACATGCTTTCGTGCTATATATATGATTTGTGAACAATAAAAACCCTTGTGATTGAGCATTTGATACTACCTTATTTCCTTCTCTCTATCTCTATGTGTGGAAAATGTAAATGGGAATCTTGAAAGAAACAAAGAGAGCATATGTATTCTTGGTGGACCATTCAAGAACTCTGTCGTATCGCCTTTATACCCACTTAATTACCACCACCCTCCGTCTTCTAAAAGAACCCCAAGGGATCTTAAAAAAAACAATATCAATAATTAAAGAAACATCTTTTGTTCAAAGTTTTCGTAAAGGATATTGTTTTTATAGAAAGGGTCAATATCACCTTTGGCTAAAGGACGTAGCTGTGTTGTTCTTAGATGGAAGGCGTTAAGGGGGGCTTGCTTTTTCTTGACTTTCCAGTTCTCGACGATAAAGGAACGTTGATTTATTAAAGTTGCCAAGGATTTCCATCCTTTCCTTTTAAAGCTATACTTTCTTGGTTGGGGAAGAATGGTAGGCACAAGGGAGTCCCTACTCTAGGCCCTAGCAGGCATTTTTGTAAATATAAAATACTTTGGTAAAGCTCCACAGTGTGACTCGTTCAACGCCCGAGGTCCAAATCCTCCAATAGAAACAAGCGGGTCCATGGGTTACATTATTGTGTCATCCCAATGGGTCCAAACCATGAGCCCGTTAACTCTCATCCCCAACTAAGCCCTGTCGAAAACAGGTATTCTGTTCCCTCCTGTAGGCCCAGGGTTATAATATAACAAAACCCTAACTTTTCCATTTGACAAATAAATTCGCGGTTACTCTCATCAATTTTCCTTCTCGCGGCCACCACAACATCATCTGATCATTACTCTTGCTCTGGCCGTACCGGGGAATAACTGATCTTGCGCGATCCTCTTGTTCTGCGGGCTTGCTGACTCAGGATCATTATCAGTAGTCGATACTTCGTAGTCGTCGAGATCCAACGGGTAAGTATTGGTACTTTTTATGTCTCCGAGGATTAGAGGCGGATCCGTGGTTTCTTTTTTAATTTCGGAATAGCTGTTTCTGGATTAGTGATAGCTTAGATGCTGGATTTATATAATTTCTTTTATTTCGGTGGTTCCCTTAATGAATCGTGTTTGATAGTTACTGGTGTATCTGTATGTCATGATGATTGTTTGTGTCCCCGTTTTGGAGTTTGGCTAGCCTATGAATTGCTCTAATTGTTGCTTAATTTAGAAAGCTGAGGTGATGGAATATTCATTAAACTCTAGAGGTTTGAAATAACTGTTTTAGGTTTTGGTGGCTTGCAGTATTCGTGATATGTATTATACTATAGATATTTCGTGAGTGGTTTCTTCATAGAACAAGCTCTTGTGAGATGTGTTTAGTCTGTGTGATGCCTGATGGATGGGGATATATTATTTTTGTTATTTTGCTATATATAGATGAACAACCCAAATATTTACTAATATAGATGTTGGCTAGTTAGGTTTTTCTCCATATATTTGTCTAAAGTTCATGTTAATTGGTTTTCAAAATGTCTTGCCATTTGTCTTTCTAGGTGGAAATATGGATTAGTCAAATCTCTCCATTGTAGGAGAAATAAGCATTTGCTATCTCGATAGACAAGACTGTAGTACTGGGAAAAGGTCGGAAATTATCAAGGTTTAAGATAATGGATGAGGCGTTCAGTTTTTCTTGAAAGAATTTTCCATGCCTTTAATTTCCTTGGATTTTGTGAGAATTAACAAATCGTTTTATTTCAGGTCTTAGCATCCTGAAAACTTTGCTTCTGCTGTCATTTATATTTCATGTCTGATCTCGACAACCAGATCCCATCGACTTACGGTAAGTTTGGTTTGTTTATCTCTTTCTTTGAGATCTAGCAGTATTTCTTATCATGGAATCTTTTCTATAGATCCATTTGCTGATGCTAATGCTGAAGACTCAAGTATTGGATCAAAAGATTATGTGCATATACGTATACAGCAAAGGAATGGTAGGAAGAGTTTGACCACTGTGCAGGGTTTGAAGAAAGAATATAGCTACAACAAGATCCTCAAGGACCTTAAGAAGGAGTTCTGCTGCAACGGTACTGTTGTTCAAGATCCTGAGTTAGGGCAGGTAGTTGTTAGCCTCCAAACTGTAAGAGACGTATGTGTTTATGCATTTTTTTAGTTTGTCACATCATCAATTTTGTAGGTCATCCAACTTCAAGGTGATCAGAGAAAGAATGTGTCTACATTTCTGACGCAGGTATCTATAGTATTTTCTTTAGTATAGGGTGATGTATGATCAGAAACCCCATCCTATTTCGGGTTGTATTTTTGACAGTCCGGAGCTCTACCAAAAATTAATGTTCTTTTTTTCCTTACAGGCCGGCATTGTGAAGAAAGACTACATCAAAATTCATGGTTTTTAGGCCGCATCAAAGTAAAAGCTCAGCATTGTTTCTGCTCCTATGTTGGTTCAGAACTCGCTGAACTTCTATAGACATAATAACTATGTTGTGTTTCCTTCCTTTTGTTCTGGTTGAGGAACCGTCCGTTTCTACTTCTCTTCAATCTTGCTACTTGAATGTTGACAAATTATGGAATGATGATGGATTGTGTGACAATTTGCTCGTCTCTTTGAATGCTCAGCTGCTTGTTTTTCTCTGAAGGTCTAAAAGCTTGAAGAGCATGTGTTTGGATTGCTTTATCCAGTTTGGGGGGACTCTACCATTTGAGTGGAAGCCGCGTTGAGTCCTGAGTGGTTTGATTATCCTCCTCTCCAAACCCAGGGCTGACGGGTTAGGTTCTCCCACATTATACTGACCTTTTTAATAAGAATATATATAAGCTTCAACTGGTTGATGGCAGCATGTACTACAGCTGCCTTTCGTGCTATTGACTTTACCAACCACAACTCCCGATTGAATCAGACAAACAAAACCATGAAGCCGTGTATTCGAAACGGAACATAACACCCGTCCAGCAAAGATTATAGAATCGCACAATATTTGCTTATATCCATATATCTTTAAATTAATTTATTAATATTGACAAGAAATGGTTCCATATGAATTCGACTAAATTATAGGTATTCGAATTCAATCTATTTCCAGTCATAATATATTTTAATTTATATTGACCTATTTAAAATTTGTATTAATCGTAAGAGAATATAGATAAACGCTTGCCTCCCCTCAGAGCAACACGCTGTTCATCTTTCTGTTCGAGTCTATTGCATTTCTCTTCTTTACTCAGTTGCAGCCACTTTGTAGTGTCACGAACTTCGACCCCCCAGAATATCACTTATGCCCAAACCGTTGATTCCTGCATCACCTACACCTTCACCAAAACATTTCTCACTGGAGAAAGGTCCCCAATTCAGCTGCTCCTGTACTTGTGTTGAAACCAATCAATCTCCAGCCGGGACAGCAATTTTCATCAAAGGTATTTGCTTCGTTTGTCTGCTTTTAAATGAATCAATCGATTTTGCTTATCCTTCTACCTTCCTATTTCTGATCATGTAACATGTGTTGAGTTTCTGTGCTTATCTTATTCCATGTGTCTGTTTTCTGTAAGCTATTCAACTAAGACTTAGGTTTGTGGATGAAAAATGAGAGATAGACAGGCCTCTTTCTGACTCAGCAAGTCATTAAGACTAGGGAAGTGCCGCTGGCACACCTATGGTTCTAATGGGTAGCTTGCGCTTTCCCGTCTTTCTTGGCCAAAACAGCATACAACCAGTCACATTGAGAGTCTTAGATTTCCTGAGTCCAGATTATTGTTTAACTACCTTCTATCATTTTATAAAAAAACACTAAGTCGGACCAGGACTAATATGTAGTTGATCTGTAGTCTTGATCTTCCAGGAGAGTAGCCGCCAATTGGGACCATTAAATAATACTTTTAAAAGTGTTATTACTACTTTTACATTTTGAAATTACTTAATTGAAATATAATTGTCGTTTTGCACCTGCTACCCGTTTTTTCCAAGCTATAAAAAGGTTTTTTTTATTTAAAAAAATATGGCAGCCATCTGTCGAGCGCCACGAGTACCAAACGTGGAAAACAATTATTTCTTTTTTAAATTTTCTTTGATCCAGAGGATCGCGGATGAATAATGCATATTCCTGTCCTGTCTGCTTGAGTTTTTTTTTTCTTTTCCAAATCTGCTCCCCCGTAACCGCAACATAGCACAGTTCCAACCCAGTACACAGAAGTAACAGATCAAAAAACAAGATCAGAGATCCCCAGCATAGCGCCACCAACGACGTCGTATTCAGTGAATTTTACTGGTCGTCGTTAATTGATCAATCGAACAGTGGAAATGGTGCAGGTGATAAATGCGGTGATGGCGACTCGGATGCTGAGCACGGTAGCCTGGTCCAACGGTGGGGTGGGAGTGGAAGAGATGCCGTTTGGATCGTTGTTGTGGTTCACGTATGCAGGAGTATCTTGCTTCCTGGTCCTCTTCGCCGGAATCATGTCGGGCCTTACCTTGGGGCTCATGTCGCTTGGTCTAGTTGACCTCGAAATTCTACAACGTAGTGGCACCCCCAACGAGAAAAAACAAGCAGGTTTCCTTTTTATCCTTGCCTTTTTAAGAAGAAAGTTATTTGCTTCAATTCAATTTCTTAGTTTGATTGGTTCCGTTTGGTTCGGTTCCGTTTGGTTTGGTTTGGGATGGTCAGCTGCAATTCTGCCGGTCGTCCAAAAGCAGCACCAGCTTCTAGTGACTTTGCTCCTCTGCAATGCCGCAGCCATGGAGGTAATACTTATGGCAGTTCTCTTTCAAGAGTATTATAAAGAAAATATTTGCGGAAATCAGAAAAAAGAAGAAAAGCTAAAATTTATAGAACCAACCTGGGAAGACAATTTAGATTTTAGACTAAAACTTAGGGAAAAGGAAAGGAAACTATATGAGGCTAAAATTGTAAAATATCTTTACCTTGTTTTGGATAAATGTGAATGACGCGATTATATTACTGATGGAATGCAAATATTATGCATAGCTTTTCATGTCCATTGACAGTAGTTATTTCTGGTCTGTTTTCAATATGCAGGCTCTTCCTATCTATTTGGATAAGCTTTTCAATCAGTATGTTGCTATAATACTTTCTGTCACTTTTGTTCTATTTTTTGGTGAGGTACGAATTCTTCTTACCACCCTCTCTCTGGAAAATGGCAATTATGCTTTGACATTTTTTATTCCCTGACAGAAAAGAATGTCATTTTTTGGCCTGAGCGGAAATTTGTTCTTGTCAGGTTATTCCCCAATCAATATGTACTAGATATGGACTTGCTGTTGGTGCTAATTTTGTGTGGCTTGTGCGCATTTTGATGATGATTTGCTATCCAATAGCTTATCCTATTGGCAAGGTAATTGAAGACTTGACTTTCACTTATATTGAGATTTTTTGAAGCTTTAAATATTAAGCATATAAGAGGTTTGCGTGTTTGTTTTTCGAATGAAAATGCAGTGAGAGAGGTCCAACTTCTCCATATACATATATTTTTCTCATTTTCCTCCTCTTCTCTCTCTATTAATGTGATGCAAGGCAATTCCAACTTCCTTATGTTTTTTTATTAGCTTTCAAGGAAATCATCTCTTTGAATTCTAGTTCTAGTTCTAGTTCTAGCAAAAGAATGATTTGCTTGAGTTAATAAAACTCTTCCTAACTTTATTGTTTATTTGAGCTTCCTGGTAAATTTTTTTTCATTCTGGCTGTATGGAACTTATCTGTTTATGATATAGTATCAGTTTTAACTGGAATAGCTCAATCCATAAATTTTCAAGTTTATCACAATGTTTTGCTGGTGCCAGCATTTTATGTAGTGATTCTTTAACAATGAGAGATATGCTGTCACAGATTCTAGACTGGGTGTTGGGGCATAATGAAGTACTGTTTAGGCGGGCGCAGTTGAAAGCCCTTGTTTCCATCCATGGTCAGGAGGTATTGTACATCAATATAGATTTATATGTACGAAATTTTGCACTTGTGCTGCTTCGTGGAACTCCAACATTGCTGCAATTGACAAAACATTATCACATCTCTTACTTTTGCTTTACAAGATATGATAACATGCTTCTGTTGACATATCTAGGCTGGCAAGGGTGGTGAACTCACGCATGATGAAACAACAATTATAAGTGGAGCTCTAGATTTAACTGAGAAGGTATGGATTATTCTTTGGGTTAATAGTTTCTCAAACATGCATTTTCTGATTTCATATGTATTGACAAGATTGATATGTTTTGTAGCCAGCATCTTGATACCTTTTGTTTTAACTTCTACTATTTGAGCAGACAGCTGAAGAGGCTATGACACCAATAGAATCAACCTTCTCATTAGATGTGAATTCAAAGTTGGACTGGTAACTAGTATTTCTGGAGAACAACTGTTCTTGATTCCTTTTGTTTGTATTGTTCTGTAGTTTATGCATATTTTGATTCCTGTTAGTGTTTTCTCAAATCATTCTGGCAACTCAGGGAGGCAATGGGAAAAATCCTTGCTCGAGGTCATAGTCGGGTTCCTGTTTATTCTGGGAATCCAAAAAATATCATTGGACTTCTTTTGGTAGGTTTTATATATTAAATCTTCTGAATGTCCTGAATATGACATCGATATTCTTGTTATGGATTTAGCTAATTTCGCAAGTTGTTACTTTTCATTCTTTTTTGGTTCGTGTCTGATTTAGGTGAAAAGCCTTCTCACAGTACGACCTGAAACAGAGACCCCTGTCAGTGCTGTTTCAATTCGGAGGATTCCAAGGTGGGTTAATTTTCTCTCCAATTATCTGTTTTATGATTAATGGATTGAAATATTCATGTGTGGACAATTCTCTAGGGTTCCAGCTGATATGCCTCTGTACGATATTCTAAATGAGTTTCAAAAGGGTAGCAGTCATATGGCAGCTGTTGTAAGGGCTAAAGGAAAAAACAAGGTCCTTCCAATGAAAATTGATGGAGAAGTCCGTGAGGAGGAAAACAATGTAACTGATGGGAATTCCAATTTGACTACTCCCTTGCTATCCAAGCAGGATGAGAAGTCAGAAAGTGTTGTTGTTGATATTGACAGGGTTCCAAGGCCAGCGAGTTTTAGTAGGAAATCCTCTTCGCTGCGTAATGAGACAGCAACAAATGGATTGCCCCAGCTGTCGGAAGATATTGAAGATGGTGAAGTAATTGGTATCATCACACTGGAAGATGTTTTTGAAGAATTGCTACAGGTAGATTAATTAGAGGTCAATAATATCTTTTTTCCTTTCAGTTAGTAAGGTCTCATTTTCCTCTAATATGCACAATGATGTTTTGGCATGCAGGAGGAGATTGTGGATGAAACAGATGAATATGTGGATGTACATAAAAGGTGTTGTGGATTCAAATCTAGTTGCATTTTCTAATCTCAATATCTGCTAAAAAATTGAAAAATAACTTTGGCTCGTACTGTTCTGCAGAATTCGTGTTGCTGCGGCTGCAGCTGCGTCATCAGTGGCACGGGCCCCATCAAGTCGGAGGTTGATTGTGAACAAAGGGGCTGTAAGTACCAGATGTGTAGAATAGTTGTATAAAAAACAAAATTCCTTTGCATGTACATTTCTAGAGTTAGCCATCTAGATAATGCATATCCTGAATAAATCATAAAACGATGATCCAGAATCTGGTCATGTCCTCGATGGATTCTGTCGTCAGCTTAATTTCGGTTTACTCAGGTTTCAGTTAGTCCTCAATAACAGACAGATGCAGCTCAGAGGTCCAAAGTTGAATGACAATTTTGAAGTAGTTAATTAACGTTCTAAATCTATATGAAGCTGGTATTAAACTTTGAGAAACTTGGATTTCTTGGATTATATCCATCCATATAAGATCAAGGTCTTGATTTCAGATTGTTTTCTGGGATTGGTGTTTGAAGCTTTATTTTGCAATGGAATAGTCTTTTATGAAATATACAAATGCATTATTTAGTTTTGATCCTAAATTATGTTATCTCTTTTTGTTATTTCCTTAGGGAGGCCATAACAAGTCAAGCCAAACGCTGAAGAAATCCGAGAATGATTCTAATATGCCGAAGTCATAATGGGGCAGCCGGTGAAGCTTTACTAGAAAAATAATAGATAGATGTAACCTTGTGATGTACTGATCAAAATGATCTCGAGAAATGGCTATTACGTTTTTCTCTATCATGGTTTTGTCTACGTCGGAAGTTTAGTAATTTATCTGCAATGTTGAAAGATAAAGCCATTCATACTCTGGAACATCTTCCTTTCAAGAAAGTTCGATCTCCACTGTGGTTGCTTTTGTTCGTCCTGTGTTTTTTTTATTTGAGTGTTGATTTTCCGGTATCCAGCTTTCATACTCTCCCTTTTATCCTGTATTTGCACTTGAAACCAAACCATGCTGCATTTATTAAGGACTCTGTCCCTCTTAACTGGCATGAACAAGGCCTGCAAATAGCTTCCTGTAAATGCCTACTGACTGAGTGCAAGGCAGGATTCAATGCATCACCGATGTGCAAAGTTCAGCTATCCCTCTGCGAAATCCAAAGGATACCAGTTTTACTACATTATGTTCTCTTTCAAGCCCAAGATGGTTTCACTTTGGGAGTTGATCCCTTTTGTCTTCCCCTTCTTTCTGGGGCTGGGGCCAAATGCTGGAGAAATTTCAGAATTTGATCCCAGCTGTCATAAGAAAATATCACTTATTTTCCTCTGTGTCGGTAGCAATAGAATAATTTCCTCTCAAAGAATGAAACAGCTCTCGGAATATTTTCTGGACTGGAAAATTGATTAAATACGTTTAATTTACATGGGTGGTATGCGACTTGTTCTACCTTATATGTTTTGGGAGAATAATTAAGGAAGAAAAATTAAATTTTACTCATTATTAAAATTAGATGTATTTTTAAAAAAATAATAAAGAGTATCCGTGAAGAATATCTAGCAATATACTTTCTCAAAAATGTGAGCACTTTCTGTAAATATACGTTAACCTGTATTTGTGGAATCTAACCTAGTAAATTAGATGGATTGAATGGAAAGCAGCTCATATCTAGCAAGACTGTATGTATGAAGAACAGCAAAAACAGAGAGGTAAAGAAAAACTGGTTTTAAAATTCATTAACAAAAAATAATCTACATATCTTGCAAAATTTTCTTCACAATTCTTGGTTGCATCGAGCTTAGTGAGGTACTAATTACATGTTTACAGCTCAACCCTGACCATATACCAAGAACTCAAAGATTCCGCAGTACCGAACAAGGAAGAGTAGATTCGTTGTCTTCCTGCGGAAATTCACTCGTCCCAACACAGAAGCATCACCGTGCACCTCCATATTATATACAACCGTGTTCGCTGCTCTCGGATGAGCCTTGAACCCCGCTGCCATGGCTGGTACTTTTGGACTTTCGGTAGCTTCATGGATGGCTTGTTTCCTAGCATGTTCGTCAAAGGAGATACTAATGCAGTTAACTGCGTCGTTGCCTCAACTTTGGTGGAGTGACCGTCAGGGTGGTTTGTGGTGTAAGGAAAAGGTATTTGCTAGGATGGCCTTATATAGATAATACTTGAGGCGACAAGTGTCTGGCTGTGATTGGAGCTATAGGGCAGGGCCTCACTGAACAAAGATAACAGAGCAGTTCCATCGGCTTGTCTCCCTGACAAATCACCTGGAAAGAGACTCGTTAAGACTTATCTCCATTTTGATGGCCATCCCTGTCTCTGTAATGGGCTGTAATTTGTCCCTCTCTGTATAAGATAGCAATAATCCACACCTAGTGCCGCCTGATTTTCAGGATGGATTTGGCCGCTTCCTCTGCTTGATGTCTTGCACTTTTAAAGTACCTTGAATGTGAGAGATTTTAGAAGCTAATCAGAAACACACCCACAGTACTCTTTAGTTTCTAAACCACACAGTTTTCCCTCTGCAGCACTGCAGATAGACATGGATTTACCCATCTTCTGAAACTGCATATACCCGTCACCCGCTCAATGTAGGCGCCTAAAGAAGAGAAGCTTCCAAGCAGGGTAACCCAAGGACACACTCCCTCTTCTCAACGACTCCTCTGATATATTGACATCCTGCAGTTCATCTTGTCTGTCCTGGAATTTCACCAGGCAAAGTGATTTTAAAAAATGCCCGGTTGTTGCCAAGTCTAGCTACTAATTGTGTACTTTCAGATGTTACGTGCAGTCGTCTAGCTTTCCAACATTTCAACCCAAGTTCAGATTCCCTTCATTAGATGAGACTTTGCCTGCCTCTGATCTTCCTCGTCCAATACTGTAAACCAGTTGTTATCTACTTCCAGACATAAAAAACAGGAGTTTTTAACTATCAAACATATAATAATACATCTTATCTTCAAAAAACCAGCCCCACACCATAGTCTTTCCACAGACACCGGTATTTCACCTTCTTTAAGCAAGTAGAGCAAAAGGTACAGCGAAAAGCACTCTTTTGAAAGACCCCATCAAATTCATAATAGCCTCGCACGAACTCGATCGCTACACCACCTTCCTTCTCGAGAACTCGCTAATGAGTTCTTGGCACTAATGTGTTGTAGAAGATTTTAATCAGCGGTCGTAATCTGCCTGTCAAATCATGTTCTATTGCCATATTAAAGCATAGCAACGAAATTTCCGATACCTTATCGGAAAGCAACTGGTTTTCTCAAGATAAGATCCCTAATAGCTCTTGTATCTTGGTGGACCTCAAAGATTGGAACTCATTATGTACATGCCAGTTAGTAACAGACTTAATCGGATGGAAGTCAAGCATCCCGGTCCCCCATTGAGAAGCCTAGTCGAGACCAATGGTGATCAACAATTCCACACGTGGCAGACAGACCCAAAAGCTTAATGGTCTCACTGTTCAACAAAGCTTGGAGACCAACTTGTGTTAACTATTGGAATGTTGTACTTTACGAAACTGGAAGCGGAAGAAAGGAAAACTCCAATCTGGTGGGGGAAGCCCCCATGTTTAAACTCTGTTTGGGGGGGGGCTCTGGAAGTACAATTATTAGACTAGATAAGTTTCCTGATGTGACTAAGTCACCGAGCCACCACAATCACAATATTCTCTTCAAAGAAGAAACATGGTAATGGGCTCCTGAGCTTCAACAGGGTGGAGAACAGAGAAAACTATAAAGAGAGGGACAGGTCACGGTAAGAGAACAATGATTTCTCGACAGATCAAATCAAATTGAGAGGATAAATTAATCAACTTTTCCTCTTTTTTTCTTTTTTTTTTTCACTTTTGTTCGAAAAGGACACAAGTTTCCGTTCTGTCTACGTGTACTATACTACTTACTACACTTGGAAGTGGAACAATGACTTTGTACAATGGGCTTTCGAGTTGATCCATGGCCCAATATGGTATTTTGGGCCGGACCTAAATAAACTTAAAAACGAAATTCCACGTGGGCCGAACTGAAAGAATATCCACCTTGCCGGAACTCATAGAACGAAGATTTCAAAATCCCGTACGTAAAAGAGAACAACTGATTCCTGTTTTCTCGTCTACCAGTCTCGTTTTTTTCTTTGATAAATCGTCTACCGGTCTCGTTACTTGGCTCCGTACGTGGATTCGCTGGGTAGGTTCTACTATCCGGAAAGGGTAAAGCGAGATGTCGTGCTTGGCGTCGTGCTGCGCGTCGCTGACTTGCGGTCTCTGCTCGTCTGTGGCTTCTGGAATCACCAAGAAATCAGCTAGAATCGCTTACTGTGGTCTATTTGGTGCGTCCCTTGTCGTTTCTTGGATTCTCAGAGAAGTTGGTGCTCCTTTGCTGGAAAAACTCCCTTGTGAGTCTGATACTTCACTATCCTTTTCATTTTCTTCTGCTATTCCTTTGGTTTGTGTATTAAACTCCTTTCTTGCCAATTGGTGGGATGATATTGGAATAGTTAATAGTTAGGAAAATTTGAGGCTGTAAGTTGGGCTTTGCTTTGTTGAGTTTGCTCTGGCATCTTGTGAGCTTGGCTTGGCTGGATAAAGGCTGTTGTATATAATAATTAACCATGACAGTGTCTTTTTTATTCCACTTTGATTGGTGTAATTTGATTCGTTGCATTAGTTTGGCTAAGGATTTTAGACGGGGCTTGATGAATCAAACTGGAAATAAGCCTTAAAGGACCGACATAGAATCTATTAACCGTATAGTGGAATGAATTTGTAGTTGATGTGATAACATTGATGTGTTGGGTGTGCATGTTCATCGATACAATCGGTTTTTAGTTAGGGAAATTGGACTAATTTCGGTCGTGTCTTCGGTGTTACAGGGATAAGCTCGTCTGATTCTCATTCTAAGGAATGGTTCCAGATACAGGCCGTGCTTCGTGTGAGCCTTGGGAATTTCTTATTTTTCGCATTATTTTCCCTTATAATGATTGGTGTGAAGTACCAAAATGACAGACGTGATTCATGGCACCATGGTGGATGGATAGCAAAAATAGTGATGTGGCTGTTGCTTATGATCCTCATGTTTTTCGTTCCCAATGTCATCATCTCAATATATGGTCAGTTTTGGAACAACGATTCAGATACTGTATCACATCTTGTTTGATTTTGTTTGGCCAACCCTGAGCATTGAAAATTTACTACTCTTTTATTGATATGAAAGCATGCCTATAGGTAAATGAGACTGTAATTTTCAGAAGCTTTTAACATTATGCTGTAGGGACTGTTGGAACTTCTAAATGTGGACTATACTTTTCTCATCAACAAAATTTCTTATTTTTTATAAGCTCCTGTTCTATTGGAAAATATGTGATTTAGGCATGTGTAGCTCAATGCTAAGACATTTTAAATTATGGGTCAGACAATTTCTCAGGCTTCTTATTCTTAAGAGATATTACTTTAACGTGAAGGAGTCATAGGTATAAAATGATCAGATTTGCATTCGAAACAAAAACCTTTTGCTCTTGACAACTTCAAAAATCTTCTCTCTTTTCTCCTTCCCTCTTCAACAACATTTCTTCTCTGGCCAGTGTAGGAGCTATTTCTTACCTAGATTTGAAAATTTGCATGAGGTATTTTCCGATATTGATTTCAAAGTTTTTAATTTTCCTATGCCAAAAAAATGCAGGAATTTTATCGAAATTTGGGGCAGGATTATTTCTGTTGGTTCAAGTGATCATACTACTGGACTGTACACACTCATGGAATGATTCGTGGGTAGAGAAAGATGAACAAAAATGGTCAGCGCAAGTTCTTTTTTCATAAGTTTTCCCTTGATTACTTCTGTTCAAGTTCTAACCTGAGTATCCATGTTTGTAGGTATATTGCTTTGCTTGCTATATCAGTTGGATGCTATCTCGCAACTTTTGCCTTCTCTGGTGTTCTGTTTATGTGGTTCAATCCATCTGGTCATGATTGCGGGCTTAATATTTTCTTCATCATTATGACCATGATTCTCGCATTTGTTCTAGGTATAATAGCCCTGCATCCAGCGGTAAGTGAAAGATAGTTCTTTGTTTTAGGTGCCCAGTATTTAATACTTTAGTGCTAATCTGATTTGGTGATTTTTGCTATTAAATTTTGCATCAAATAGTTTTTCATGCTGGTGCAATTCTTAAATAAATAAGAGTAATCTATACTGGTACAGGTATTTTACAGTTGGACATATGTTCACCATGCTAGATAGTTAAAAAAGACATACGGGAAAAAGAAACTGCCCTTCCACGAGCAACTTTTATCATATTTATTCCTGCTATTCGTTTGATTGGCCCTAGCTTTAAACATGAACTTTTCCTTGTAGGTTGATCAGGTTGTTATCAGCTATAAGTGTATGCCCTGTTACTGTCAACATGCATAAATGTTGTGTTTTGCATATTTGGAACCTATATTGGGTGGATTTGGTGGTGTTGAACCCTGGTGCATATATGTACTGCCTTGGTACCAGAACTATTTAAACTTGTAAGACAACATAGTAGGGTTTCTAATGGACATCTTCAAAATTCCTGGAAATTTCCAACAGGTTAACGGCAGCCTCTTGCCTGCTTCAGTGATATCAGTTTACTGTGCTTATGTTTGCTACACGGGTCTCTCCAGTGAACCTCATGATTATGTTTGCAATGGTCTTCACAACAAATCAAAAGCAGTCTCCACAAGCACACTTGTTCTTGGGATGCTCACAACGGTTCTCTCGGTCCTGTACTCTGCTGTCCGTACTGGGTCGTCGACAGCATTTCTGTCGCCACCATCCTCACCCAAGGCATCAGGTGACCTTTCTTGCTTTAGAGTCTTCATAACATGATCTTGAAACATGGCCAATTGTTCTCTCGGTCCTGTACTCTGCTGTCCGTTCTTTTTTTTCCCCTACATATAATATATTGATGCACTGTGAGATGCCGATTGAATTGGATGTTTTACTGAATCTTATATGCAGGTGGGAAAAAGCCACTACTTGAAGCTGAAGCTGAGATAGAAGAAGGGAAAGAAAAGGAAACGGAAGCACAGCCCGTTAGTTATTCATATATGTTCTTCTACCTGATATTTGCCCTGGCTAGCATGTACTCCGCTATGCTTCTTTCAGGATGGACCGACTCATCTGAGAGCGCGGACCTAATAGACGTTGGCTGGACATCAGTTTGGGTTCGTGTGTGCACAGAATGGGTTACTGCCGGCCTCTACGTATGGACCCTTGTCGCCCCCTTACTATTACCAGACCGTGAATTCTTCTAGGAAACTGGCCTGCTGATATTGATATGGTTGGTGCTATGTTGTAGCGATGTTCATAGTTAGTTGTTTGTCTTTGTCCAAAAAAGAAAAGTTAAAGCGTATTCTCCCTGTAATAAATTAAAAGTAAAATTTAATATGTTCATAGTAGTTGTATTTTTGTAAATTTTTTCTTTTAAGTGCCGGCGACATACTGACATGTTGATCCAACAATCTGTTTGTTTTGTTAATAGTATATTATTAACCGTGTTTTGTCCTAACTAATTTCCCTTCAAAGCAAGCACAGTCTGATAAATCTCGGGGAGGAGATTAGCATGTATGCAGACCGATGGATACCTTCTCTCTCTTTTTTTTTTTTTTACAAATAAATATGATAAATCGTCACTAGCCCAAACCAAATCTTGAGATCAATATTAATGTCTCTTGGTGGGTTGGGAGTGGAAGTTTAGGAGGTGAAAGGGTTTGTTTAAGAAAAGGGAAAGAGACTTACGTAAGGGTGTTACGCAGGAGGATAAATTGTGTTGGGTCGAAAAGTTTGAAAAATATATTGTCAAAATGTGTTATAGAACTCTAATGAATGTGTGCCAAGAAAGTTCACGACTAATTTGTCCAAATGAGTAGGAGTTAGAAGTTTTCATGTGATTAGCTTGTTTAGATAAAATAATATCTAACGCTAAATTGACGAGATTCGGAATTATTAGCACTGAAGAGGTGAAATGCTCGCTAGTCACATTATGCTAACATGCAGGTTCTCTTGGCTACGCTGGTGCACGATGATGAACGAGTGGGGGTATGCTCTGGGTTCAACCCTGCAAAATGGCTGATATGTTCATTATGCGGGAAAGTTTCGCTAATAACAAGAGATAGAGGGAGATATGGTACACCATATTTTACTCAGTGGCTTGGTCTATTTGGATCAGCAAAAATGCTAGTCTTTCAAATTTCATTGTAATGTGATTATGTATTAGAGATGTTAAGTAGAGTATGATGTATATAATCTAAAAGTATAATGGTTTTCTTTTAAAAATAATCAATTATTTTTATCAAAAGTTTGAAAACATGTATGATATTTATCCAATAAAAAACACAATTGATAGTTGCACCTTACCTAAAATTTTGAAGACTGCTTGGTATGTGGAATTATTGGTGTCAATGTTAGATTAGAATGAAAGAAGGTTAGCCAATTTGTTATCAAGAAGAGAAGACAACATAAGTATTGATATAATATTACTGAGATGTAAGCACTAATTAGTTGATTTTTTTTTTCTTTTAATGGTACTCTAGTGTAGTTGTTTTATTAGGGTTTTAAACTAATAGTTTGATAAACCTAATCTAATGGAATTACTAAACATGACTAATATAATGCATAATGGTTTAAAGCATACTGTGTTCTCTTATTTCTAAGAACCTGAATTCGATTTCACAAAAATGATTTGTGGAAGATAAACTTATATAATTCAAGATCCTGGATTAGGCCCTAACTATAATATTGTTTATTATTCTAAAAAAATAGAATACTAAATGTGGAATTACTTATTGGTTTTGCTGTTATGCCCTGTTCCTAAATTAGAGGGCTCGGACCCTAAACGTGATTATAAAAAATGACTCATTGAATTTGGACCTTCCTTCATTTTGACAGGTTTGTTCTATCGATGTGATTGGATTCATAATGAGAAATTTTATTATGGGTCATTACCCAGAACACACCTGATAGTGACCCACAAAAAGAAAATATAAGCAAAGACAAGATACGGTCTTAAGTGATGATGTAGAATTTTTGTGTGCTGCTCTCCGTCCTTCCCTGGTGCTGGTGCAACGCAATTATGTGAAAATCTTTTTTACATCAGCTCTTAAGACTGTCTTAATCTTGTTTTTGCTTAGATTTTGTCTTCTTATAATCATCCACAGGCTTAAATAAAATTTCTCAGTCTATATAATATCTAATAATTTCCTGCAAGGATTCCTTTGTCAAACTTGCATTTAAGGGGCAAAAAGAAGGCTTATCATTCAACTTCATTTTGGTCCCGATGTGACGCTCTCTATCGTCCCCAGTGTCGGCATGAACTTGCCTGATAATTGACCCAAAACCCTCCATATCAGCTAAACAAAAAGAAAAAAAAGGCAACCGGCGGCTGCCACCGGCGGCCAGAGATTTTGTCTGATTATTGAAATTATACTTTATAAAGTGAGCGAGGAGCTTTATCCTTATTAAACACAATCCCATAAAAATAAACAAGGTCGATTCCTCTTTCCACTCCCCATGTCGATAATGACAAGGAGAAGATGATAGCACCCCTGGATTGGGGAATCAATAAAAAAAAGGTTATGATTGCTGATATTACTTCTGCTCTAAAGAGGAAACATTATAATAGTAAGAAAAACCATGGAAATCATAAACTTTAGAGGAGGAAATCTAATTTAATGAAAGAATGTTGTCATCGATGATGAAAGAATATCACATATAAGAAGCAGCGAATACAACATTCTTGGTAACAACTCCGCAGTCTATCTCGCATCTTCGTCGAACCGCAGGCATCGCATTGTTGGGTTGTGCTCTATTTTCTTGTCAACTACCAGAGTCAAACTATGGCGGGAGTTCAGTGCTGCTCCAACCCACCAACCCTGAACCCAAGCAGTGGAGCTGGCCATGTTGAGAAAGTGGGCGGCCTTGACTCTTATGTCACTGGCTCTCTCGACTCCAAACGCGCCGTACTCCTAATCACTGATATTTTTGGTATTTTCTTCTTTTACTTATCACTTCATTTTCCCACTTCAAAGGAGCTTTGAGCTTTTTTGGGTTCGGTGTTTTTTGTTCCACTAGTAGTTATCGCCTTTGTCCTTTTGTATTTAGAGTGACTTTTTCTTCTAATTCAATTCATCTCTGCTTGATCGTGCAGGATACGAAGCTCCAAAGTTGAGGTACCGTTCTTAAACATGCTTTTTCCCTGGCGCGGAGCTTCATTTCAAGGCTTGAGTCTGTTAAGGCCATTGTAGCTATTATATATACACTGTGATCTTGCTGATGCTTGGCTAGTTCTAACAGACTGTTAAATTCTTTCCTCATTTTTCAAGCGTGCTTTTACTCCTCTGCTTGCTAATTGCATACAAAAGGAACTATCTAACAGCTTCTGCTTTCTGCCATAAAGGAAACTTGCTGACAAGATTGCAGCTGCTGGATTCTATGTGGTAGCCCCTGACTTCTTTTATGGAGATCCATATGTACTTGAAAATGCTGAGAGAACCATGATGGTGTGGTTTGAGGATCACGGCCTTGTTAGTTCTGAACTTATCTTGTCTCTACTATTTCAGACTATATTATTTTCATCCTTCAACCCTTAATATAAGGGGTATATTGATAAATTAATATGAGTGTGGCTAATCCCACATTGCTAGTTTACAAGGGGGAGGGGAGGGGTTTCTTCACCTATAAAAGGAACCCCTCACCATCCTAGTAGAGCATCCCAACAAGCATTAATCTTCTCGTATAGCTTGTTCTTCTTCTTTTATCTTTATAATATTTCTACAAGAAATATTATTCAGTAGTGTCCGAGGACGTAAGCCAAATTGGTTGAACCTTGTAAATCTTTCTTTGGTGTTATCTTTCTTTGGTGTTCTCTTCTCTTTGGGTCTTTGTTTTGGTATAGTAATTGTGGTTATTGTGCTAGTTATTTTTCTTATAGAAAAATATAGTACAATTGCTCACTCTCTTGACTTTGTTGGGTTTTATTCCCAACATCAACATGCTGTTTTCATACCACAATATTTTTGTCAAATGCTATTTTCAATCTGCATGGTTCTCAGCAAGGTCAATCAATTTTGTTTCTTATCATGGAGTGTCACTTACAAAATTGGTTCCTGTGTTCTTCTTACCAGTTGGCTCAATCCCAATCTTTCCAGTCATGTTCAAACATTATGCTTTGATCTTCCTTCATGTGAATTGCCAATCGCTATCACATATGTTGCTAATTTTATGCTTAAAACACTTTCAATTTTCTTGCAGGATAAGGGTTTTGAAGATGCTAAACCTGTGATTGAAGACCTAAAAAGCAAAGGTGCATCTGCCATTGGAGCTGCAGGCTTTTGCTGGGGCTGTAGGTTTCTACCAGTGATATCTTCCATTATCAGCCGCTACATATACCACAGTTTAAAATTTTATTTACTCGGCTGGTTGTATTGCTGTTTCTGTTCAGCCAAGGTGGTGGTTCAGCTGTCAAAACATGACTTGATCCAAGCTGCCGTACTGTTGCATCCTGCTTCTCTCACCGTAGAAGACATCAAGGGTATGAATTCCTCAGCCTTACCCATCAGGGGGCTACATTCATAATGTTCTAGACTATCACTCCACATTATATTCAGACACTATCCTCTTTTTCCTACCTTTCTCTTCTGCCCTGAGGCTGTCAGCACGTTTAAGTTACTGATCTTATGTCCCTGTCTTTACAACTGACTTTCAATACCTGGCTTTGTTTGCAGAGATTACTCCTCCTACTGCTCCTATTGCAATCATAGGAGCCGAGATTGACCATCAATGTCCACCGGAACTTCTGAAACAGTTTGAAGAGATCTTAACTGCCAAACCTGGAGTAAGATTTATCATCTTTCCCTTCACTAATTCTTCGGCTGTTTCTTTATCCACCATTTCCAGCTTATCTTTCTCCTCCTGGCCGTGCTATGATTGGGAAACTCGAGTATTTATCGTTGGATTGTTTTGCAGGTTGTTGCTTCTGTGAAGGTGTTTCCCAAGGTGTCTCATGGCTGGACACTGCGATACAATGATGAAGATGAAGCAGAGGTGAAGGCTGCAGAGGAAGCCCACGGGGACTTGTTGGAATGGTTTGTCAAGTACGTCAAGTGAGACCAGGCACGAGGGCTGTACTGTAGATGATGTGTGTGTATTTTCATCTACAGCGCCATGTCCATCGCTACCAAGTATTATATAATAACTGGATCTGTGTTTTACTGTGTGTCTGTGAAGCTGAAATAAAAGGAATGGATTGATGAGGTGTTTTATGACCGTTGATCTACTGGGCCTAGGATGAGTCTTGGATTCGGATAAGCCCGGCCCAATATCGTACGTAAGGCCGACTTAAAATCTCGATTACGTGGCGAAGTCTTTTGCATTTTCTCATCATTATTATTAGAAGATGCCAGAAACACACTTTTGCAAGGCTATGCCTTCTGATAATGGATACCGCACATTTTATGGGGCATATTCATTACCGAGACAGAACAGCCAAACCCACTTAACTGACAGTTTGTATGCGTCTGGGTTGTTCTAGTCACACGTTTGTGTAAGTGGAATTGGTCAGAACAGAGTGGCATCTACAGTTGGGAAGACTTTCTTTCTTCTTTCTGATTAGGTTGTTGGTATATTATGATTGAAATTTTACTTTATAAAGCGAGCGAGGAGCTTCATCCTTTTTAATCCCATATCCTATAAATAAACGAGGTTATATTCGTCTTCCACTTCCTACGATCAATCATGGTAAGAAGAAAACGGGGATTTGGTACTTAATAATGAAAAGTGTTATGGTTGCTGATATTGCAATTGCTGGAAGGAGGTAATGTTATAATGGTAACGGAAAGCGATGGGAATCATGAAATTTAGAGGAAGAAACCCTATGTTAAAGAAAGAATGACGTCAGTGATGATGCAAGAATATCACTATTAAGTAATAAATAAGAAGCCGCGACTAGAATATTCTCGCCAACAACTCTTCAGTCTATCTCGCATCTTCCTCAGACCGTAGGCGTGGGATTGTTGGGTGTGTTATTTTCTTCTTCTCAATTACTTTAAGTGTCCAGCTATGGCGGGAGCTCAGTGCTGTTCCAACCCACCAACCCTGAACCCAAGTAGTGGAGCTGGTCGCGTTGAGAAAGTGGGCGGACTTGACTCTTATGTCTCTGGTTCTATCGACTCCAAACGCGCTATACTCCTAGTCACTGATGTTTTTGGTATTTTCTTCTTTTACTGTCATTACATTTTCCCATTTTTATGCTGTTCGTTTCCGTAGCTTTTGTTGATCTCTTTCTAAATTGATATGTTGGTGGTTTTAATTCGTATGTTTGGCGATTTCTTTTTGTTTGTTTGTTTGTTTTCAATTTTCCCTACTCCGCCGGTGATTTTTGCGATAAAACTGCATCTTCCTTTTTTGCTTTTGGGGAGCTCTGCGCTTTGTTTGGTGGTTTTAGTTTTTTTATTGTTCTCATTTGCAAAGAGTTTGAGTTGGTCATCGGGGGTGTGCTCTTTTTGATCCACTTACTTTGATAATATGTGGATAATAGTAGTGATCGCCTTTGACCTTTTGAATTTACTATTTAGAGTAATTTCTTCTTCTAATTCAATATTTCTCTACTTGATCGTGCAGGATATGAAGCCCCAAACTTGAGGTAGCATCCTTTTATATGCTTGTTTCCCTTTTGCTTTTTAGTACCTTGAGAAAGTTTCTTTGTTTGTTTTGATTTTGCTTAGTTTTGTACTGTTTCACTGTTGCCTTGTTTTGTTATAAAGGGAAAGAAAAAATGGTATTTTTCTATACTGACTGTGAGCAGTTTATTTATTCCCTGAACAGTTTGGTAAATGCTGATCTTGATCTCATATATTGTAATTGTTTTTCTGTGTTTAGTTTACCATGCATTTCAGTTTCATATGCTCTTGTTACAGATAATATGGTAATTGCATATAGCTGCTTGTGCAAGGCATGATTGGCTGGGGAGGGGCTTCAGTGTTTGTTCCGAGTAATGATATTCTCAAATAATAAACAAAAGCTGCATTTTTCAGTTCACTGCATCTTTCCTTTTTTTTTTTTTTTATGTATAATGGTAGGAGCTGCTTGTGTTGCTACATGTGTGTGCATGTGCTTGCTACTTGATTACTGAAGGAACTATCTAACAACTCCTGCTTTCTTCCATGAAGGAAACTTGCAGACAAAATTGCAGCTGCTGGATTCTATGTGGTAGCTCCTGACTTCTTTAATGGAGATCCATATGTACCTGAAAGTGCTGCGAGGCCCATAATGGAGTGGTTGAAGGACCATGGCGCTGTTAGTTCTGAACCTATCTTGTTCTCTACTAACGTAGACTATATTACTTTTTTCCTTAGAGTTGCTGTTTTCATTCCACATGAAACCCAAATCTACAACCCTCTTGTTAAATTTCAATTTTCAGTCTGTGTGGTTCTCGGCAAGCTATATCAATTTTCTTTCTTATCTTGGCGTGTCGCTGTTAAATCAATTCCCGTGTTCTTCTTTCCCCGTTGGCTGTATTCCAATCTTTCCATTCACATTCGAACTTTATGCTTTGAACCTCCTATATGTGAATTGCCATCCAGTTCCAGTTCCAATTCAAATGATTATATGTTTCTAATTTTATGCTTAACATGTCCATTTTTCTTGCAGGATAAGGGTTTTGAAGATGCTAAACCTGTGATTGAAGACCTAAAAAGCAAAGGTGCCTCTGCCATTGGTGCTGCAGGCTTTTGCTGGGGCGGTAGGATTCTCGTTTGTCCTTATCAGTGCTATCTTTCGTTATACTTCATTTAATGATACACAACTTTGTCTGAGGTTACTGCTGCTCTATATACAACAGTTCAAAATTTTAAGTACTCAGCTGAAGGATTGTTGTTTCTATTCAGCCAAGGTGGTGGTTCAGCTGTCAAAAGAGCAATTGATCCAAGCTGCCGTTCTGTTGCATCCTTCATTTGTAACCGTAGATGACATCAAGGGTATGAACTCCATTGCCTTACCATTAGAGGGCTATATTCATAACGTTCTATCACACAATCTGTGAAATCAACTATCCTGTTTCCTGCGTTGCTCTTCTGCCCTGAGGTTATCGATCTCATGTGCCTGACTTGCTATACCTTGAATTTTTTGCAGAGATTAGTGCTCCTATTGCAATTCTAGGAGCCGAGATTGACCATATGTCTCCACCGGCACTTCTGAAACAGTTTGAAGAGATCTTGACTGCTAAATCTGGAGTAAGATTTATCATCTTTCCCCTCACTAATTCTTCGGTTGTTTCTTTATCCACCATTTACAGCTTTTGCCCTCCTCTTCCTGGAAACTCGAGTGTTTATCGTTGGATTCTTTTGCAGGTTGAAGCTCACGTGAAAATATTTCCCAAGGTGTCTCATGGCTGGACAGTGCGATATAAAGTTGAGGATGAAGCAGAGGTGAAGGCTGCAGAGGAAGCCCATGGGGACTTGCTGGAATGGTTTGCCAAGTACGTCAATTGAGAGAGTCGTCACGAGAGTCTGTCCAAATGTGTTCTAGTCTTGTTTTCTGGCCCAAAAACCTATCGCCGACTTAAATTACCGAAAACCTATAAAGATAATATTGTAATAAAGTTTGTTAACGTTGGAAAGTGATATAACTTGATTTGTATGGTCATTGTATTTCTGCAAATTGTGGATTGTATCATATCTGCACGCGGTGTGTGGGCTCTTTGACAGGTCATCTAGAAGACAGACTCCGCTACGAGTCGTCTTAATAAAATTATTTTCCGCATTAAATATTAATATTAATCGCAATCAAATTGAAAAGCGCGTGGACTGGGACCATGGATAATTTATAATTTATATTAGTCATCTTCAATTAATTTCCAATATTAATTAATCCACATGGCACATCCAAATTCGTTTCTGCCTCTGATCTGTAAAAAGTTTAATAATATCTATCTTCCCTCGTCTTATCGGGTAGTTTTAAGGTGCTCCCGGTGTACTATGTCAGCTTTACTCCACCCACTCACATTCATTATTTAATATTATTCAGTCACCTGTCACATACGCTGCCACTCAGCAGCCTGAGATTGTCACAGTAACTCAAATTTCGGGAGGGTAAACGGTCTTTTTACCCTTCCCGCCCACTTTTGATAAAGTGAGTTTTGCCCCCAAATTTGAATTTCAATTTCGGCCCATATATATATGGATATAATTCTGGCTGTTACCACAGAGTCTGTCATCCTCAACGCAATCTGCAACACCACTTTTCTATCCCCAAAAACCAAGTTTGTAGATTGGAGGAGTATACTGAGTTGAAGGTAGCCACAAATACCCAGTTTTGAGTAATTCTTCAAGGCTCCACGAGTGGTTCTATAAATCCAACATTTATTGGTTTACCTTAGGGATTTTGTGGATATGTTGATATTATATAATGAATGCATGTCGACGATGGTTTTAGTGTTTGTTTGTGTAGTGTAATACATGGTATATAGGACATTGTGTATGTACCGAACACAATGTATGTACTAATATGTTGTGTTTTTTATTTGCAGATGTCTGTTAACAGTGGATCTTCTTCTCAACAAACTTCAGTATTACGTTACAAGAACAAACGGTGTCAAGAATGTGGGGAGTGGACATTGATAAGAATTTGTCAATCGGGTCCAAACAAAGGGAAGTTAATGTTTTGGTGTCGAGCTCACCATTTTGAAGGGTGGTGTATACCCATAAATGAGAGTGATTGTACTAGAATCCTTGAAACAAACCTAGATGATTTTCGAAAGTCTATTGAAAATATAATTGTTACTAATATTAGTATTATGGGGGATAAGATTGTATTAAAGTTGAAATTATTGATTATAGTTCTAGTTATAGGATTGTTGTTTGTAATAATCCATTGACAAGATGCATTCTGCATTGTAAAATATGTTGTTCAGCCCTACTGCGAAATATATGAATCAATTGTCAAATACATATTTTGTGGCACATTTACAATGATTATTCCTGCAAACACTTACAAGAATATATGCATCACATGCCGTATATCACTAATGTAATAATGTCGATTGATTCTATCAAATGGTAGACATTACACACGTTATATGGGGTGTGTAATCCATGTGATGTGGCCCGATTTTATGAAATGGTAGACATTATATACGTTATATGGGGTGTGTACCCCATGTGATGTGGCTCGATGCTATCAAATGGTGGACATTACATACGTAATATGGGGTGTGTACCCCATGTAATGTGGCCCGATGCTATCAAATGGTAGACATTACATACGTTATATGGGGTATGTACCCCATGTGATGTGGCCTGATGTTATCAAATGGTAGACATTATATACGCTATATGGGGTGTTTATGTCGTTATATTGTTGATAAAATCACAACCTTACTGATTATCCATTCGTGAACAATCAATCCACTGATAAAGCGAAAGTGAACGTGCATCAGTTTAAACAAAAAGATTAGTTCACATTAATAAGAATAAATAGAGGAAATAAACAGTCCACTAAGTTTCATCGTGAGTTTCTTCTTGAAATTCCTGTGGAGGTGTGGTAATGGGTCGTGGAGGACCTTGACCCGATACATGTCCTATCTTATTGAAGAAGTCGACCATACTGTTCTGCATCCACAACATTCGCTCTTGGCATTCATCAATCCTATCACATAGATAGTCCAAGTATCGTTGGAGGCGCATCTTCGTTAGTTTGGGATTGCGTACAACACCCCCAGTACTGGCCCTTGGTGGTGTATCAGGCTGCGGAGTGTGATCCTTGTTTGTTGGCTTTATTATTGGTGAATCTGGTTCTTCAGAATCAGTCGGAATGTCTGGATTTTCTTGGACGAACGTATAGCCCGTGGCGATGACCTTGTACTTATTCTTCTTTAACCCTTTCTTCTTGGTCACCCTACTCACAATTCCCATGTGTGCCAAAACTGTCAACCCAATTCGCCCCGTCATATAGAACCTGCCGACAATAAATTTTTCTTTGCCTAGGTTTTTGGCCAACCTGGTGATGTACGACTGTGAGGAACCCCCCCAGGAGGAACCTACCCCATATCAGGTATTGTCTGGCCCTCGGCCCTCAGCCCACGGCTGGCAACCGGCAACCAGGAGCCCTCAGCCCAAAGGCTGGCAACTCTGGCCCATGACTATTCGATCCCCCGGCTGCAGCCACTGAGACTCGAACCCCTGTCATGGCACCTTTTATTCCTCCTAAGAGGACGCCTCTCACCAATTCAGCTGCAGCTGAATTGGTGAGAGGCGTCCTCTTAGGAGGAATAAAAGGTGCCATGACAGGGGTTCGAGTCTCAGTGGCTGCAGCCAGGGGATCGAATAGTCATGGGCCAGAGTTGCCAGCCTTTGGGCTGAGGGCTCCTGGTTGCCGGTTGCCAGCCGTGGGCTGAGGGCCGAGGGCCAGACAATACCTGATATGGGGTAGGTTCCTCCTGGGGGGGTTCCTCACAAAAAGGAGCCTTTTATGTGAGGAACCCCCCCAGGAGGAACCTACCCCATATCAGGTATTGTCTGGCCCTCGGCCCTCAGCCCACGGCTGGCAACCGGCAACCAGGAGCCCTCAGCCCAAAGGCTGGCAACTCTGGCCCATGACTATTCGATCCCCTGGCTGCAGCCACTGAGACTCGAACCCCTGTCATGGCACCTTTTATTCCTCCTAAGAGGACGCCTCTTACCAATTCAGCTGCAGCCGTGGGCTGAGGGCTGAGGGCTCCTGGTTGCCGGTTGCCAGCCGTGGGCTGAGGGCCGAGGGCCAGACAATACCTGATATGGGGTAGGTTCCTCCTGGGGGGGTTCCTCACATAAAAGGCGCCTTTTATGTGAGGAACCCCCCCAGGAGGAACCTACCCCATATCAGGTATTGTCTGGCCCTCGGCCCTCAGCCCACGGCTGGCAACCGGCAACCAGGAGCCCTCAGCCCAAAGGCTGGCAACTCTGGCCCATGACTATTCGATCCCCTGGCTGCAGCCACTGAGACTCGAACCCCTGTCATGGCACCTTTTATTCCTCCTAAGAGGACGCCTCTCACCAATTCAGCTCAGCTGAATTGGTGAGAGGCGTCCTCTTAGGAGGAATAAAAGGTGCCATGACAGGGGTTCGAGTCTCAGTGGCTGCAGCCAGGGGATCGAATAGTCATGGGCCAGAGTTGCCAGCCTTTGGGCTGAGGGCTCCTGGTTGCCGGTTGCCAGCCGTGGGCTGAGGGCCGAGGGCCAGACAATACCTGATATGGGGTAGGTTCCTCCTGGGGGGGTTCCTCACAACGACGATCCATGGATAACACCTCCACGATCAACATTCTTCATGGCATGTAGGTGGCTTGCAAACAAGCGGGTAACATCGATTGGGATCGCCCTTTTCATGCAGTACAAACAAAGCAAGTCAGCTCTTGAAACGACATTCGTACTCCCCTTCCTCCCATGAATCGATTTAGTGAGCCATTTATGGATGACTCGGAGCGAAGGGTTCAATATGGCCGACCCTCTAGCACGTGTCGGGTTATATTTGTGCCCTCTACTGCTACCCTCACCGGCTTCATTCACTGTTAGTTCTGCCCATATATCTTGGACGACATCTTCTTCATCAAAATCAGAAATGGCATTTGCATAACCCTCACTATCCACAAACTCACGACTCCAAAAACCACAAGAAATTCCAAACTCCGCATAAGACATGTCATACCGTGTCCCCCCCAATCGAAAGTGAACATCGTTTTCATGCTCATCACTATCAGTTTTCTTAATAGCGAAAGTACTGATAAACTCATAAAAAACGAACCTCTCGCCATCTTCATTGATTTCTTCCATGTCAAGAAGGCCTCCATTGCGTATAAAGGTTCGTATTTCGTCTGCAAGACCGCACTTCTCCATATCTGGCCACATGATACGACGGTCTGGCATGACGTTTTGCTTGCTAGATCTCAATCGTTGATAATAAGCCTTCTCCTCTGGGTCTGTAAACCGCCGAATGTTCAAAATGGCAGATACTGCCACTTCATCGTCTTCGGGGGAAGCCTCGTCAGGCCTAACCGTCTCCGTTTGTTCAGCGTCTTCTGGGAGCAGACTATCATCAGAAGAAATATGCATTCGGTCAGTGTATGGTTGTTGAACGGGATTGGACTGTGGGTCTTGGTCGGTGTTATTAGGTGGTGGTTGTTGTTCAGGTTGCGATGTTGAAGCATATGGCTTCCGTAATCTCTTCCGTTGATGGGAGGAGGACAAATCTCTCGGCATGATGGATGAATGACTCAGAATGCGGAATAGCTTTGGCCTTCCGATTTTCCAGGTCGGCTGTGTATTACTTGTGGCGTGTTCAGTACCCTAACATTAATTGCTTACAGTCATTACAGAGCTGGATGACAAGTCGTCCCATCAACAAGGACCGGACCAGTATGTGTGATATTACAGTGGTCACATACCCTGTGTGTCCTAAGTGATGTACCAGTATGTGTGACATTACAATGGTCACATACCCTGTGTGTCCTACGTGATGTACCAGTATGTGTGACATTACAATGGTCACATACCCTGTGTGTCCTACGTGATGTACCAGTATGTGTGACTTACAATGGTCACATTCAAAACACAATATTCCTGTGGTGGCATTCAAATTAGAACATTACAATGGTGACATTCAAATCAGAACATTACAATGGTCACATTCAAATCAGAACATTACAGTCGCATTATAATATACTCTTGCATATATGTGAATACAATGATTTACAGTTGCACTATAGAGGATGATCGGGCAACTACTGCGAACCATATTGCTGCGAACCATACTGTTGAACTTGGGGCATGAACGTGAAAGGGTTCACTTGTTGATGTAAATGCATCATCTGTATCACATGATAAAATTAACAGTTAATACATCATGTCAGCAAATACATTAACCCAACTGTGTAATTATAGAAATCCTGAATCATACCTGTTGCCAATAAGACATGTAAATGGCATTGTGAGGGGCTGATGCGAATCCCTGGGGTGGTCCTAGGTCGACAGCTTCAGTAACATCACTTTGTGGAAAAGGACTGATTTGTATCCCTGGGGTTGATGGAGCATCGACTTGTACAACTTTCTTCTGCCCAGCCTTTTTCTTCCTTTCACAAGCTGGCTTTAGTCGTTTGTTCTTTTGCCCTTTCGGCCATCTCCCAGCTGGATCACCAATTTCGGTCTTGTTTACCCTGTTGATCATCAGAACCAAGTGACTGTAAATATGTTTTAAATCTTTTTTCCAGCTCCGTCAGACCATCATATGCCATCTCTGTCCATTCTTCTTCAGTTGCTGCACTACTCATTACAGCAAATGATCTCCTCATAAGACCACTCAATCTACTAGCTGTTGGTGTGCGAACAATGCCAGTACTCTGGTTTGTGTAATGGTGGAACCCAAGGCCATCTTTCGCTGTCTTTGTCCACCTCTTCATGATATACTTTTCTGGAACATAGTCTATGTTATAGATTGAATGCATTACCCTCAGTGAATGCTGGCACAACAATCCCATGGTTGTGAACTTCTTACAAAAACAAACAAATGTTTTGTGCTCCTCATCAACTTGGACCTGATAATCCCCTTCAATAGTGATTTGCGTTACATTTCCAGACTTGACATTGCCAAATATTTTAAGGGAGACAGACTTCAAAAACTCCTCGTGAAATCTACCGAATAGTTCTCGAGTGTATATGTCACCCGCATGTGCTAACATCCCATGTTCTAATGTCAGTTTCGGCTTGCCTCTGTCCCTGAAATCATGCAAAAGTTCCTCATCCCTCATTGCTCTCGATCTCTGTTCATAAGCACTCACAAATTCCACCAACAACATAGACTTCGTTGATATCTTGTTGAAGACATTATTTGCGCTTTCACTTCGTTGTGTAGACTTAATGTCAATGGAGAAAAGGTCTAAATTGAACGCTGGAGACCATTTTTCTCTCAAGTTGTACAATCTCTTCAGCCATGTCTGATCCACAAGATCAAACCGTCTAATCATATCTTTCCAAGTCTCCTCAAACTTGTCTTCATTTCGTATTTGCCATAGAATTGTATGAAATATTTCCTTGAAGTCTTTGTCACCCAACAGGTGCGGAATATTTTTCATTGCATTTTGTTCTATGTGCCACTGACAAAGACGATGTTTGGATTGAGGAAACACAGTCCGGCAAGCTGCTGCAATGGCTGGTGCCTGGTCGGTAAAAATAGTAATCGGTTGCTTCCCCCCCATAGCAGTCAAGAAAGACTCGAACAACCATTCAAAGGTAATTGTTGTCTCATCGCTCAAGAAGGCACATCCAACAAATACATTATGCCAATGACTATTTATGCAAGTAAATGGAGCATAAATCATATTGTATTTGTTAGTCCTATATGTGGTATCAAAAATCACCACATCTCCAAATGCATCATAGTGTAATTTTGACATACCATCCCGCCAAAACATATTCATCAATCTACCATCGTCATCAGGTTGCATGGCATATAAGAAGTTACTATCCTCCGCACTCATATTTCGAAAATGATCCATAACAGAAACCACATCTCCATGTCCGATCAAACTTTGCCTCCTTTGTTGTATGAAATTCTGACAGTCTTCCTCTATGAATCCAACATTCTAACTTCCCCCCGCTTCACCAGCAACAAAGCGAAATGCTCTAGATGGCTTCACACCTGCAGCCACCAGTGACCCAATTAACTCCTTATTTTCAGCACCTAACCTTCTTGCAGATTTTATAAAATGTCTCTGTCTCCCATCGATCATAGGATGATTGTGTTCATCCTCAAACAATTTCACTTCGTACTATCCTGCTGTAACCTTGAATACAATCTTCGCTAGACATTCGCATCTATAATCCATTCGTGTTTGCTTCGGTGGGTTGTTAACCTCAACAGTATTTGATGAACCTTCGCAGGCACAATACATCTCCCTCCTCATCAGTTCACCTCTATTGTTAAAATGTTTCTTGCCATTTCTCACACCAAATCCTCTAGACAGTCCATGAGCATTATATGCATCATATGCTTCATCATCACTTAAAAAAATAGAACCTACCCTTAGGTTCTCCATGCCTATTGCAAGATATCGGTAAACAATTAATGTTGTGTAAATAATGTTGCAATTATGAATATTTATATAACAAAACCTATGTACTAACCGATGCATTTCAATGCTAACAAGAAAGCAATTATAACTTCAATGCCACTAACCCAACATATGTACACACGTACCTATATAACTTCTTGAGTTGTCCAATGGCGAAGAATCCTTTGGGTTAGTGGCAGTGTCCATATCTACACAACAATACAAAATTGTTAATGAATCCTGTGAATCACAACAACAATAGGTACATTATGTTGGGGACACACCTAATGTTACCGACCCAGTGTATAATGACACCAGGCATATTATCCTAAAGATAATGGCACTCTAAAGATATACTGGCCATATACTAGTACATTATGTTGGGGCCATATACTGGCACTCTAAAGATAATTTATTCCACAATGCAATGCACATTTTGTACGTGATATACAGAATGTCCCCCACATGCCAACAACGGCTACCTTCAACTCAGTATACTCCTTCAATCTACAAACTTGGTTTTTGGGGATAAAAAAGTGATGTTGCAGATTGCGTTGAGGATGACAGACTCTGTGGTAACAGCCAGAATTATATCTATATATATATGGGCCGAAATTGAAATTCAAATTTGGGGGCAAAACTCACTTTATCAAAAGTGGGCGGGAAGGGTAAAAAAACCGTTTACCCTCTCAAAATTTGAGTTACTGTGACAATCCCAGGCTGTTGAGTGGCAGCGTATGTGGCAGGTGACTGGATAATATTAAATAATGAATATGAGTGGATGGAGTAAAGCTAACATGGTACACCGGGAGCACCTTAAAGCTACCCCGTCTTATCAGTCCAAAGGCTAACGCAGGTCTCTGTGATTCAGACACCTGGATTTGCTACGACCCCAATCTCTTGGGTGGTTTTCCTATCTGTACTGGACAACGAGGATAAATTCGTGGACACTAACGACCAACCGCAAGATAACAGGTATAATATAACGACAATGGATAGCCATGAAAAAACACTAAAGTATTAAAAGCAAAAGAAAAAAAGGTGATAAGTTGAATAATCCACGAATCGTGATAGTGATGTCCTCTTCATATTGCACAACCCATAAATTGCTAAACGACTTTTTTTAAAAAAAAATTAATTTATCTCATTGAATATTATACCTTTTTATAAAAATATCATTTTAAAAATTAATTTATTTCCAAATTTAAATTTTATCAATTATATTTATCCCCGACCTCCGTCTAATTTTATAATTAGATATAGCATTGATTTTTATATATATAATAAAATTTCTGGTTTCCAGTTGTACTTTTCTTGGTTTGCTTTTTAACGATCGAAAGGAGGCAACTTTGGCAAAGACATCCAGCTTTTTTATCGTTTCTGGCTATGATTGATGGGAATGAGGGTCACAAATAGGAACGACCCTCAGAAGAGGGAATTATGAACTATCTCTTTAGTTTATCCAAAATTTAGTTATTTCCGCTTTTTTTTTTCTTTTTTTTTTAACTACCATTTTCTTTTCTGGCTTCGATCTCATCTCTCTCGTTTGAAGCTTCTACGATTTAGTCTCCTCCGCCAATACTACTTTGGACGCACAAGCTTGCTTATTCCAAGTTCTGCCTTTTGTCTCTCCCTGTGTTGTTTCCTGTTCAGTTCCTCCAAGTCGCGAAAGTGAGAGAGAGAGAGAGGGAGAGCTTGGCTCTTAACTGAAATTTGTCCTCTTTGGATTCCGGAGATTCCAGCTTTTATTACTTCTTGTGCTCTCTGATCTTACTATTTGAGACCGAATTTCGTGTTTGTGAAGGGAGCTGCGGGATTTGGTTCCAGCTTTTACTGGATTTGTCATTGGAATATACTGTGTCCGGTTAGTCTTGTTTGGCAACTTTTGGGATCAGCTCCTTTTGCTTTTGCGCTGTGATTGGGGTTCGAGTTGGGTTGTAATCTGTTTGGAGGATTTTGATGCGTTGTCGCTAAGATGCAGTCTGATCAGAGAAAAAAGGTAAAACTCAGATACTTTTAGTAGACCGTACGTTTTCACTACCATCGTTTTTCTTTAATCTTCTTTGTAGTTCATTGTAGGTTTAGAGTCATACATAAGATCTTAAACCAGCAATGGTTGATTGTATGACCAAAAAATTCACTCATAGACTTGCAATCACAGAGAGTCCAGTTAGTATCGCTAAATCCATTTGTGCGATCCAACTGATACGGGATTCATTGGATTGGGAGCATGTGCCCTATCAATGGGTGAAGGAAGAATCTGTCTTGTTCCGTCCCTCTTGTTGCCAAGTTGTAATAGGTCCTAGGAGAAGTTTTGTCCATGACATGTAAACCTTAGCTGTTTGTTTTATTTGAATTTTTAACTTCTGGATGATGTGGGGAGCTCTGCATATCACGATCCAAGAGAACCTGCCGACCGCAAATATTCTTGTTCCCACCTTGCATCTATCTTTGGTGGTTGCTCTATAGTTGACCCAGTCATTCTTTTGATATTTAGCTTCAAAATAGATGAGATCTACGTTCGTATTACTGCTTGTCTTATGCATTTTCAAAAATTTGGGGAGCATGTTCCTTTCTCTATATTGGAATTATGGAGATATTATGATAACATTGGGAACCAAATAATTGCACTGCACTTAATCAGTTTATTGCGGTGGAGCATTTCATTTTAATCAAATGATAGGGAATAGATGTGTGGAGTTGTGCCCTTGTTAGTCAACTTCTATTGCTTGGATAACCATGAAAGGTAATTGAGTGCCAGATTGCAAGTATTATCTTTTGCTTGGTTGACCATAAAAGGTAATTGAGTGCCAGAACGCAAGGATTATCTTTGGTCACCGAAATCTGGATAACCTTTAGTTACTCACATAAAGTGCATTTGGACTACTTGTGTTACCTTTAGTATGATGGAAATTTTCGCTTCCACTTTCTGAAGGAAAACTGCAAGCATAAAATCCATCATGTCGCAAATATTCATTGTCAATCAATCAAAAATTGTGTTTTTTGAGTTCCATTTCCCTTATGAGATGCATTTTTACATGGTATTGCAGTCATCGGCGGACTTAGACTTTTTCACAGAATATGGTGAGGGGAGTCGGTACAGAATAGAGGAAGTAATTGGTAAAGGAAGCTATGGTGTTGTTTGCTCTGCATATGATACACGTACTGGAGAGAAGGTTGCAATTAAGAAGATCAATGATATATTTGAACATGTCTCTGATGCCACCCGCATCCTTCGAGAGATTAAACTTCTCAGGCTCTTGCGACATCCAGACATAGTGGAGATCAAGCATATTTTGTTGCCACCCTCAAGAAGGGAGTTTAAGGACATTTATGTTGTCTTTGAACTAATGGAATCTGATTTACACCAGGTCATTAAAGCAAATGATGATTTAACTCGGGAGCATTATCAATTCTTTCTTTATCAGCTCCTTCGAGGGCTGAAATACATACACACAGGTGATTGATATTTTCCCAAAGTTTCAATATCATAATCTATGACTCTGCTCTATGCTGTATTGTGGCAATGTAAATTTTGAAGCATATTTAGTAGTTAATTTTATTTTCACAAAACTATACGTTTTTGTAGCCAATGTGTTCCACCGGGATCTGAAACCAAAAAATATCTTGGCTAATGCTGACTGCAAGCTGAAAATCTGTGACTTTGGACTTGCAAGAGTAGCCTTCAATGATACTCCCACAGCCATTTTCTGGACGGTAATGTTTCTTTTGATATTGCCCAGTAAGAAAAGTTGGCATGGTGTAGGAATCTTGACTCTTTGTTTGAGGTTCAAGGAGCTCCAACTTTTCTTTTCTTATTCTTGCAGGATTATGTTGCAACAAGATGGTACAGAGCCCCTGAATTGTGCGGATCCTTTTTCTCGAAGGTGCCAAAACTAGTAACATTTACCCTTTGGTCAAGAGAGTTGATCTTTGATCTTATGACATTAGAGATCAGTTTGAAAAGATTGTATCTATCATGCTGGTCATGTATAACCCTTTAAGGTTACACGTTCACTTTTCTCACTTCCAATAATAGATAAAAGATGAAAAATATAATTTCTGTGGTAGCTTCCTAGAGCTCTATGCATTGTAATGTGGTAATAGTTTCTACAATATAAGATCTGAAGAAATCCAATCTTTTGATCCATGTGGAGTCAAGACTCCAATTGTAATTAAATAGAATGAACAATATTTGTACCATAGTCTCGTTGATCAGTTGTTGAATTTCTTTACTAACTTATGTTTGTTATCAGTATACGCCGGCAATTGACATATGGAGTATTGGATGCATATTTGCTGAGCTTCTGACAGGGAAGCCCCTTTTCCCTGGAAAAAATGTTGTCCATCAACTAGATCTGATGACTGATCTGCTGGGAACACCATCACCTGAAGCCATTGCAAGGGTGTGTCTTGATTTACTTGCTTTACTTTGGATATGACTGTTATTCCTTTAGATTTTATCCAGTATCTTTGTTCATGTAATTCTGTTGGCTGAAGTACTGGTTTTATCTGAACAGGTGCGCAATGACAAGGCTAGGAGATACTTAAGCAGCATGCGAAAGAAAAAACCTATTCCCTTCTCCCAAAAGTTCCCCCATGCTGATCCCCTTGCACTTCGTCTGTTAGAAAGGATGTTAGCATTTGAACCCAAGGATCGACCAACTGCTGAAGAGGTTTTTTTTTATTTTGCTTCTTCTTTTCCTTGGCCATGTTCTGTGCCTAATGGAGCATATCATGCTGCATATTGTCAGGCTCTTGCAGATCCATATTTTAAGGGTTTGGCCAAGGTCGAGAGAGAGCCTTCAGCTCAACCAGTTACCAAGATGGAATTTGAGTTTGAGAGACGAAGGATAACTAAGGAAGATGTGCGAGAGCTCATATACCGTGAAACTTTAGAGTATCATCCTAAGATGTTGAAAGAATTCTTAGAAGGTTCAGAGCCAACAAGCTTCATGTATCCAAGGTATTGCCATTTAAATTTGTTTTCCAAGAAAGGATCATTTTTTATAGAGTATTATATTTCCTGTACTCTGCAGCGCTGTTGATCATTTTAAGAAGCAATTTGCTTATCTTGAGGAACACTACGGAAATGGTGGTACTGTTACTCCCCCTGAGAGGCAGCATGCATCATTGCCCAGGTATCTTCATCCATCGATCATTTGATTCTTCTGTTACCCATTTTTGGAAAGCTTTTCGTATCCTGACAATTTACCCTTGCTGACTAAGTGGATAAAATTTTGATGCAGACCTTGTGTATTGTACTCGGATAATACCGCTAATGATTCTACCAGAGTCATTAATGATTTGTCCAAATGTTCTATTAAAGAAGTTGAGAAGCCACATGTGGACAGAAGTGGTGGGATACCAATGAATAGGCTTCCTATTCAAGTTCCTCAAGGCATCCAAGGTATGTTAATGATGTTGTTATTAGTAAAATTATAGAAAACAAATACGTTGCCCTCTCTCTGTCTTACTCTATGTTCCATGCACAGACTCAAACTCGAAGCTGCTTCTTTACCTTGAACTACTAACCATTCATACTTTTCTGAATTCATACACTATGTGAAACACGTTTTCTATGGCTTGTATCAAGTTTGGTGAATGTATGCAACCTATGGAAGGTCTAACATGTACTCAAGATTTTGTTGGACAAAGCTATTACTAGGATGATTTTGTTTCCACAACGCACTTATAAAATTGATGTATATTTAATTTTCTGCTCCCTTATTGGACAATGTTTCGATAAGTTCTTGTCCAAGTGTACCTGATAATTGGTTTTGGTTTTCACCGCGTTCTATACAGCATCTGGTCCGCGACCTGGGAAGGTTGTTAGCTCGGTGTTGCGATACAACAATTGTGGGGCTGCGGATGCTATAGAGCAGCGAAGAATGATCAGGAATTCTGCTATTCCAACACAGTATCCTGCTGCAAACTGTTCATATCCTCGAAGAAACCCTCCGGCCTGTAAAAGTGAAACTGCAGAAGAAGAAAGGGTTGAAGGGTCCAATGGATTGCAGCCAAAGCCACAGTACATGGCACAAAAAATTACTGCCAGTCAAGGTGGATCTGGAAGTCTCTGGTATTAATGACATACATTTCTGAGAGACTCGACACTAGCAAGATACAACTCTAAGGCTCCAGCATTCATTGAATCACATATCATCGTGCAGTGACGTGCCATCGACGGTGTAATTCACTGGATACAAAGCAGCTACTTTTTGACTGATCCATCACCCCAAACAAAACGAGGTCTGATACTGTATCCAAGATTAGCCGCAAATATTACTAATTTAGATTGAACAGGTTCTCTGGTGTCAATGGTTGACCTACTAACATAGTGTTGTGTTCCCTTGTGATTCTTTGGCAAGACAGACGCGCTGTTTGTATAACTTGTTAAATCATTTCCTTCTTTCGATCGTAACCCATCACAGTGGCTGCATTTTATAATGGAAGAACCCTTAGTTTCCTCTTTTACGTCGGCTATAAACTCAAGCCCAGGAGCATGGAACTCATCAAAAACTGTCACACTAGTAGTACTTTTATATGAACTCATCTGTTTTTCTTAATTAATTTATTTGGATGAGCAGAAATGTATACTTACTACCAAGAAATATTATTCACACTCCTTTAATAAATTAATGACTGAAAGAATTCTAACATACTGTGATAAAATATTTAGAAACTGTTATCATCTTTGGCTACAACATATGATCAATACACATCAATCAAAACCAAGATTTACATGTCCGACCATAAAAACCGAAGCCCAATCTGGTTAAGAATCTGGGTGATGTTTATACATGCAAAAAAACAAAGGCATTTCCTCCCTTTGATAGAGTGAAAGGGTTTACTGGAATGAAAAGGATACAAGCTGCACAAACAGGAGCGCATACATGCAATTATAAGAACGTACTAAAAATGAACCCGCTAGCTTCTATTTTCCATCTGAAATACAAGCGTTGGTATAATTCCCCCCAAAAAAAAAAACCAATTCCTACAACCTGCACAATCTCGACTGTGGTCGAAGCATGAAATTCCTAGTGTCCCTAAATCAATGCAACCTTTGCTTCACACGCCTTCCGTTGATATCTCCATCGAAGCTTATGTTTCCATGTCCACAGGCAACAAAAAAACGCTCTCCGGCTTTGGCTACATACTGCAGTAATTCCATAATGACGGTGGGGCAACTCTCTTTCAGGTATTCAAATCCATCCGTTTGCATTACAGCTGAAACATATGCCAACACTTGATCATTGGTTATGCACTTAATTTACACAAAACAAGGATTTCCTGATATTCGATCATCAAAAGCACACAGGAATCGAGACTGTCACACAATGAACCAAACAAATTCTAATGAAACAGAATCTACAAGTCATAAATCAAATATCACATCTTGCCCATGATTTCTTAACTTCGATGGCATGCAAGGAACACATAGAATTAGAAGGCACAAAAGAAGGGAGAAGAGCCTCTCTGGTATTAAATAACAGTCACCAGCCTTTTCCCCAGTTACAGCTACTAGCCTTTCTATCTTACAAGAGCAGCCTCAAAAAAAAATGCTTCCGCCCTTTGGCATTTTTACATTAAGAGACTAAGCCTAATGGTGCATTGTTACCATTCTAGCAAGCATCGTCCCTAAAGAATGCAACTATGTTGTTTTGGATAGATTTGCTTTCTACAACTAACCATCAACCAAAGAAAGTTACCTTTCAAGTTTTCAGGCAATGCAATGAATTTGAGGCATGATGCTTTTAGTTCAACACACTGGTGCTGGTCTGCCAAAGCTAGTGTTGTTGCAACAGTGTTTATGGAAACATCTTCAGAAAGTCTTGCCTCACAAAGCAATCTGAGCCTCTCAAGTGCATAGCGGTCCGCTGCTGCAAGCAGATGCTGAGCCATCAGTGTGGAAGCCCATTTAGGGTTCAGACCAACAAGCTCATCTACCTCAGGTAGGACATCCCAATATATAAAATGCAGTAATGCCTACAAAAGATGGTCATGAGAGTAATAAGAAATTATATTTATCAAAACTTATTCACCTTCTAACCATTAAGGTAAAGTACTGATCAACTTTTTATTAACTGATAATTGGACAGCGGAGATATCACCAACACTAACTTCAAAGTCCCAAGGTGAAAAGGTAAATAAAGATAATTTGTTTGGACCAACATACTTGGCTAATATTATAAATCCAATTCTATACGTAGATGCAAATAAACATATTGAATCAATTACAAGACAAGTTTAACATAAACTGATTGCTTTGAGATCACCCAAATTTTAATGAAGTACAAGGACAGCAGAATTGAGCAGTGACCCCAATGAATATTTAGCCAAAGTATCACGTGAACATTGGAAATTATTTTCATGAAAAAAAAAATCTTACCATCTACATGAATTGATAAAAGAATATAATTATATAGACATGAGAAACAGTGCCAACAGAAAATAAGTACACAACTTAGAAAGGAGTACAATCAGAAAGAGAGGCAATAAATGTTAGACTTTAGCCATAGTGGGTAAGATTTGTGTACAGAACAGCACCTTCGTAGATGAATCCCGATGTACATTTGTGTATGGCACCACAATCACCCTGTATGGCACCATAATTACTCACCAAAGGCAACCAACAAAAAAGCTACCTTTCCCTATGAATTTCTCATGGATTCAGAACAATAGAACAATTTATTTTAAAAAATTATGCAATTGAGACATTAATCATCAATTAACACACATGATGAAGCACTCTTCAAATTGAGAATACAGCTCAGTAATTTAGGAACCATGAGAATTTGAAAGATTACTATTTTCAGCCATCATGTCAAATTCTCCAATAGGAAAAGTTGACCTTAATGTTAGTACTGAACTCTGCAACAGCATAAAAGGTACATTGATAGTCAAGCTTTCTAATGATACTAAGATCCGAATCGAACAATGAAATGCATTCTGCCAGTTACTTATCATTTGAAAATCAAGAAATTGATAGAGCAACTACAGTTAATGCGTACATAAATATTATAATTGGCATTACAAAAGTAGTAAACATGTTTATGGGTATAGTCACTTCAGAATTAAAATCCAACATGGTAGTAAAATATTCTTTTCTGTCTAGCCTACAGTTAGAAACCATGCTTCCACAAAGCACAACTCTAATTTTGGCAAAACCAACATAAAATTATGCCTTTAAAATGGACAAGTCAGCAGAGTACAGCCATGTTACGTTTGGAATTAATAACATTAATAAAGGAGAGTAAGAGACCTTAAAAACTGGAGCTTTCATGTCTTCAACCTTAATGCATTCTGTATTTTTATCCTTCAGCGGACCAAAGAGTTGGGCCCTGAACACAGGTGACCGTGCTGAAAGAACTAATTTGTGAGCAGCAAATATTTCTCCATCAACTTCAAATTTTACATCAGCTCTGTTCCCATTTTCTAATAGCCTTCCAAAATGCAGACCAATATCAGGTGGTGGCACTGAAATGGAACAGCTTTTAGGTCCCTCTGTCAGGGACTTAACAACACCAACAGAACACCGAATTATTAGAGTGTCATCTCTGAGGTAGTCAGATGCCTCAAGCTGCGATCTTCTTAAAAACCTTTTATAACCCCTGAGACATTCCAATTGTGCATTCAGCCATTAAAATATCCATAAGTAAACCAAACTGCAGTAAGTCCATGATTGAAAGCAAAAAGATTATGCTGAAGAAAAAATACTTCATGACAAGGGCAAAGATTTTCACTGACATTTTTGTGCTTTGTATTTCTAAAAACAAACTGCTAAGATGCATTACTACTCAGTCACAAGTCTGTAGCAGAAGTATTACATAATGTTTGAGAAACCAATCACGCACCCAGCTTGGACAAGAATTATGTAAAACAAAGCAGATAGTCTGTATCATATGAAATGAAATATAGACCAAAGGGCTGAGTAAAAGCTCGGCTTATTGTACTTATATCAGAGTCAACGAATAGTTCCAGCCACCCACCAGTGCCCACCCATTACTACACTTTCCTATTTACATGGCAATGAAGGTATCATGCAAGTCACAAATAGCCAAAAGCGTCACCAATTACATGTCGATCAGACTTAGAAGACCGAATCAATATCAGAATAGCAATGCACAAAAACTACAAAGCAGTGTTTAAAGAGCATTCATCACAGCAGAACTCCCCCAACCCCTTCCCCCCCCACAAAGAACACACCTTCCCACCTCAAATACAAAAGCTAAACTAAAGAAATAAAAACAATTAGAACCCTCTAGAAATGATAAGAACTCACCACATGCTCCCACGATATTTAAGTGTATACGGTCCGCCTTCTAGTGTTCTTCCAAAATGGCTATGTACTTTATGCCTCCCCTTCCCGCTCTGATCAACCATAGTAAGCTCAAACAAGGCCCTCACATCAGTTCCGTCGCTCGCCAACGCTATGAACGCCGACACATAAGACGTATTGTCTTCCGGGCTCTTCCCATCCGGATAAAAATAGACAGCCCAAGCGTATCCGCCTACGAAGAAAGTCTCCGACGCTATGTACTTGCCAATTCCCATGCCTTTCGACAGAGAATACCCTCGGATCTGGAACTCGTGAGAGCCATTGACGGTGTCCGTACGAGAAGTGGAGGATGTGATGGTTGACCCTAGCGCAGAGAAGTCATCGTTCGGCAGCTTAGTTCTGCCCATCAACTGCCGATTGTCAAGGTTCGATCGTATGACAGATTTCGAAGCTTGACGAGGGAATCGGGCTTGTTCTGTAGGACTAGGGTTTTGTAAAAATTTGTAATCTCGATGGCTCAGTTCACCCAAATGAAATGAAATTGTAGTTTTAAGATTCGGATTGTTGGAGATTTACGGGTTTGGGAAAGTAAGGGAGGGCTTCGCGAAGATGTGAATTTCGAGGGGAGAAATTGACGAATGATTACGGGGAGCGCATGTTATATAGACTGGAAGATGAGAAAAGATAGGCGTTCATTATTAACGGCGTTAGAATAAAAGATAACCCAAAAAAGGGCGGCCACAACTTTTTATATATAAATGTTTGGTAATTGAAAAGATAAATAATTTATTATGTCTATTCAATTGTGTAATGAATATTTTGTAACTACAAAACTCTTTATCCTCCAATGTCTCTTCATGTACCCTATCATGTTACCTATAAATAGGAGGTAACATTGTTCACTTTGTACACACTTGTTTTGAGTACTTGATATGATCTTATACTCCCTATCTTGTTCTTAAGTTTTCTCTCTTGTTCTTTTCTCCTCAATTCTTCCTTATTCTTTTCTCCTCAATTCTTCTTTATTCTTTTCTCCTCAATTCTTCTTATCGTTATATTCTATAACACGTTATCAGCACGATACTCTTATAAACAAAAGGAGAATCAAGAGTCTTACAAGAGTTCTTCACAAAGAACAAACAAGAATCTTAGTTTCTACAAAGGTATATTTGGGTGAGTATAATTTTATAATTATTTAGATATAATCATGTTGTAATATTATTGTTATGCTTCAAATGTGTTTTTACAACAGTAATATCGTGAAAAAAGTTTCACAAAATATTCTGAGTTGATTTCATGTCTTCTGGTGGCTGAACAACACATTGAGCTGTTGATGAGAAATCATGAATCTCGTCCTACTGGTTCTGCTCCATTCCCTGAAGTGAATGTGATGCTATATCATAACCATAATCGTGGTCGTAGTCGAGGCCGCGGACGAGGACGAGGACGAGATTATAATAAATTTCATCATGGTGGTGGTCAATCAAGTAAATTTATCATCCAAAGAAAGTTGTAAAGGATGAAGGACCTAGAAAAATAATGAGTGACATAAAGAAAAAAAAAGTTACAATTAGTAACTGCCATCGATGTGGAATGCAAGGTCATTGGCAACGTACTTGTCGTACACCAAAATATTTTGCCGACCTAATCAAGGATCTTTGAATACAAGATGATTTGCGTATAAGTTTGTCCAAGATGAGTGGCAAGAATGTGGAGACAAACTTTGTCCAAAATGATTTCATTGAATTTGCTAATGGCCTTGAGAATATAACGCACTTGGATATTTCTAATTTTATTAATGATCCAAATGATGAAAGTGCAAGAAATCAAGAATGATTTTAATTTTATAACTATGCACATTTCAATTATGTTCTCTTGTTTTATTATAATACAAGTCTATTTATTTTATTTTACTTTTTCATATTTAATTTATTTTATATTTTCTTATTAATTTTATTTACTCAATGAAGAGAATGGATATTGGCATGAATATCTCTAAGATGAACGCCAAGGAAATATGTTTGGTTGACAGTGCCACAACGCATACAATATTGAGAGATAAGAGATATTTCTCTTATTTGGATAATAGAAAAATCAATGTGTATACCATAAGTGGTAGTACAAGATTGATTGAAGGCTCCGGAAGAGCAAATATTATTCTATCTGGTGGCACCAAAATAATGATAGAAGATGCATTATACTCTTCTAAGTCTCAAAGAAACTTGTTAAGTTTCAAAGATATTCGTCTGAATGGATATCATATTGAGACAATGAACGAAGGAAGCATTGAGTATCTTTGCATAACTTCTATAATTTCGGGTAAAAAGTATATATTAGAAAAATTACCCGCTTTTTCTTCCGGATTGTACTACACAAGTATTACAATGATAGAATCTCATTCTATAATAAACCATCAGTTTAATGATGTGTTTAAAATTTGGCATGACCGGTTAGGCCATCCCGGTTCAACAATGATGCGAAAAATAATAGAGAATTCTTATGGTCATCCATTGAAAAAGAATAAGATTTTTCAATCTAATGAATTCTCATGTGCTGCTTGTTCTCAAGGCAAATTAATAATAAGGTCATCACTAGCCAAAATTGGAATTGAATCTCCAAAATTTTTAGAAAGAATTCAAGGAGATATTTGTGGACCTATACATCCATCATGTGGACCATTTCGATATTTTATGGTTTTGATCGATGCATCAACCAGTATGGTCACATGTATGTTTATTATCATCTCGTAATATGGCATTTGCGAGATTGCTTGCACAAATAATTCGTTTGCGAGCTCAATTTCCTGATTATCCGATAAAGTCCATTCGAATGGATAATGCTAGTGAATTTACATCAAAAGCCTTTATAGATTATTGCATGTCTATTGGAATAAAGGTTGAACATCTTGTTGCTTATGTTCATACACAAAATGGTCTTGCAGAATCATTTATAAAACGCTTACAATTAATTGCAAGACCTATGCTTATGAGATCCAAACTTCCAGTTTATGTTTGGGGACATGCCATTTTACATGCAGCAACAATTATACGTATTCGACCAACAAGTTATCATGAACACTCTCCTATGCAATTGGTTCATGGTCAGGAACCAAATATTTCTCATCTAAGAATTTTTGGTTGTGCGGTATATGTTCCAATTTCTCCACCACAACGTACAAAAATGGGTCCTCAAAGAAGAATGGGAATATATGTTGGATATGAGTCTCCATCTATCATCAAATATCTTGAGCCATTAACTGGAAATTTATTTACGGCAAGATTCGCTGATTGTCATTTTGACGAGACTATATTTTCAACATTTGGGGGAGAAAATAAACAGTTGGAAAATAAGATCTCTTGGAATGAATTATCATTATCTAGTTTTGATCCTCGAACAAATCAATGTGAATATGAAGTTCAACAGATAATTCATTTACAAACGATTGCAAATCAACTGCCAGATGCATTTACTGACCTTAAAAGAGTAACTAAGTCTCATATTCCAGCTGTAAATGCTCCGATAAGAATTGATGTCTCTAAAGGACAATCTAAAGTTGCTAGTGAGTCTAGACCACGTCAGAAACGTGGAAGACCATTCGGTTCCAAAGATAAAAATCCTCAAAAAAAGAAAGGAGCAACTACACAAGATGGTCATGAGGAGGATATAGTTTTGGAAAATCCAGTTGACATAATTAATAAAATTCCGGAAGAACCACAAGAGAATGAAGAGATCTCGATTAATTATGTCACTACAAGAACAAGATGGAACCGAAGCTCAATACTTGTCGACAATATTTTTGCATATAATATAGCGCTAAATATTATGGAAGAAAATGAGGATTTTGAACCTACCTCTGTGGAGGAATGTAAAAATAGAAATGATTGGCCAATGTGGAAAGACGCAATTCAATCAGAATTAAAGTCATTTGAAAAACGTGGAGTTTTTGGACCTGTAGTCCATACACCAAAAGGTGTAAAACCGGTGGGATATAAATGGGTATTTGTGCGAAAAAGAAATGAGAAAAATGAAGTTGTGAGATATAAAGCAAGACTCGTCGCACAAGGTTTTACCCAAAAACCGGGTATTGATTATGATGAGACATATTCTCCAGTGGTGGATGCAATAACATTGCGATATTTACTTTGTTTGGCAGTACATGAAAAGCTTGAAATGCGTCTAATGGATGTAGTTACAGCCTATCTGTATGGCTCATTGGATACTAATATATATATGAAAATCCCTGAAGGATTTAAATTTCCAGATGCAAATAAATCAAATTTCAAAAGAAATTTATTCAATAAAATTAAATAGAGCTCTATATGGATTGAAGCAGTCTGGACGGATGTGGTATAATTGCCTCGGTGAATGCTTAATTAAAATTGATTTCAAGAATGATCCAATTTGTACATGTGTCTTTATAAAAAGATATGGATATAGTTTTGTTATAATAGCTGTTTATGTTGATGATTTAAATATCATTGGAACTCGTGAAGAGATAGATAAAACTATCAGCTATTTAAAAAACGAATTTGAAATGAAAGATCTTGGAAAAACAAGATATTGTTTGGGTCTTCAAATTGAGCATCTAAGTGAAGGAATATTTATTCATCAATCAAATTATGTGGATAAAGTTCTTAAAAGATTTTATATGGATAAAGCCCATCCGTTAAGTACACCAATGCTTGTGAGGTCACTTGATGTGAAAAAAGATATTTTTCGACCTCGTGAAGAAAATGAAGACCTCTTAAGTCCTGAGGTTCCATACCTTAGTGCTATTGGTGCACTTACATATCTTGCTAATAACACTCGACCTGATATATCATTTGTAGTAAATTTACTAGCAAGATATAGTTCTTCCCCAACTCGAAGACATTGGAATGAAGTTAAACATATTTTTAGATATCTACGAGGGACAATGGATATGAGTTTATATTATTCAAATTTATCCACTTTTGATTTAGTTGGCTATGCAGATGCAAGATATTTGTCAGATCCACATAAAGCCAGATCGCAGACAGGTTATTTATTCACTATAGGTAATACTGTCATTTCATGGCGATCGGTGAAACAAACTTTGGTTGCTACTTCTTCTAACCATGCAGAGATTTTAGCAATTCACGAAGCAAGTCGTGAATGTGTTTGGCTACGATCAATGTCACAACATATAAGAGAAGCATGTGGATTATCAAATGATAAAGAACTTGCAACTACACTGTATGAAGATAATGCTGCTTGTATAGCTCAATTGAAGGAAGGCTACATAAAGGGTGACAAGACAAAACATATTTCACCAAAATTCTTCTTTACTCATGATCTTCAAAGCAAAGGGGAAATCAATGTCCAACAAATACGCTCAAGTGATAACCTGGCTGATTTATTTACTAAAGCTCTTCCCACATCAATATTTGAAAAGCTTGTTCGAAAGATCGGAATGCAACACTTGAAAGATTTAAAGGGATGACTAAATCAGGGGGAGTATGCACTGCACTCTTTTTTCCTTCACTAAGTTTTTATTCCCATTGGGTTTTTCTTGGTAAGGTTTTTAATGAGGCAGTATTCTGATTTCATTCTCACATTCTTAAAATTCAAAATATTCAAGGGGGAGTGTTATGAATATCAAATGTTTGGCAATTGAAAAGACAAATAACTTATTATGTCTATTCAATTGTGTAATGAATATTTTGTAACTACAAAACTCTTTATCCTCCAATGTCTCTTCATGTACCCTATCATGTTACCTATAAATAGGAGGTAATATTGTTCACTTTGTACACACTTGTTTTAAGTACTTGATATGATCTTATATTTCCTATCTTGTTCTTAAGTTTTCTCTCTTATTCTTTTCTCCTCAATTCTTCTTATCGTTATATTCTATAACAATGTCAAAGATTTCTACCTGTAATTATTCTTTTTCTCTTATGCTTCATCCCGAGGAAGTATCTCATTATATAGCTTAGTACTGGTCGGACGGGCTCCCGCTCAGGCGACTTTTCAGCCGATCGTCGCCATCTGCAAAATTGTTGACCCTAATACAACAATATTTTTTTTATTATTAAAGATATAAATATGTAGTCTAAAAATTGATCAATATTTTTTATTTTATTGTAAATATAATCTAATAAATAAATCTTATTATTTAAACATGTTGTTGTAGTAGAAACTCTTTGGGATCCGTATTAATTTTAAGAATTATGATTATCACCATAATCTATTAACACGTAGCGCCTAGATGGAAGAAAGCTGGAACGTGGAAGGAGGTGGAAGAAACAGGATTAAAATTATGTGACGTGGCGAGGAACACGCGCTGTCCTCTTTTTTTTTTTTTCGGGATTTATTGCTGGTAAAGCTATGATGTGTGTTCTTCTGTTTGGTTATACTACATCACAGATTACACAATAATCGTAACATGGCTGGATATGAACAAAAGTAAGATCGCCATGTTTTGCCTTAACATGTGCTGTCTAATTAAGGCAAATATAGTTTATTTTTCAAATAAGTTGTCCTAAGAAAGAGATAAATTTGTAGGATATCCACCGGTGATTGAGTAAAAAAACTGTTCATCCTTAATTACATATCAATGATATGAATACCGTTTAATTTTTTAAGTATAAGTTTGTAAAACCTGTCCATATTTATACGTAAGAGAACTGTAGCTGTATTTTTTATTAACATCCTCGAGAAGATAGTTTTTGATCACTTGGGATGGACGTAGTTAAACAGGGTTGACTGTTTTTACCATGACACGCAGTTAAACAGCGGAAGCCCAGCCGCCCTGATCTTCCCCAAACAAACCGAGTCCTAGAACTACAGAAACAGAATCCAAACAGAGCCGATGCTCAGTGTTCCTTAGCGCATAAACGCCCAACCGCTTTTCGAACTACTCATGTTTTGCAGAGTTTACTTCTCGTTCCCCCGCAGCGTAATTCCGAAACCTGCTATCATTATTCCTCAACTTTCTCGGAAAGCCACCAAAACCCAACCCTTCTCACCAATCCCACACCGATTGATTGCGTCATCTTGCAAAATGAGCCAAGCTCACCAGGCCAAATCCACTCCAATCCCTTTACTAGACAAAGCATCCAAACCTGAGATCCTACGCGCTCTTGAGTTCTCTTTGGGCTCTGCATTTAGTACAGACCCTGTTTGCCCTCACGGGACTCCTTTAATTATTGTTATAAGCGGACCCAGCGGGGTTGGCAAGGATGCGGTGATAAAAAAGTTGCAAGAATCTCGCCAAGGTTTGCACTTTGTAGTGACTGCGACGAGCAGGTCGATGAGACCGGGTGAGGTGGATGGTAAAGACTATCACTTTGTGTCGAAGAAACAATTTTTAACTATGGTTGAGAGGAATGAGATGTTGGAATATGCCCTTGTTTATGGCGATTACAAGGGTATACCCAAGAAGCAAATCAGGGAATTCATGGCTAAAGGGTTTGATATAGTGCTGAGAGTGGATGTGCAAGGGGCACAGACTCTGAGGAGGATTTTGGGGAATTCAGCTGTGTTTGTGTTTTTGGTTGCCGAGAGCGAGTTGAAACTTGTGGAAAGATTGATTGATAGGAAGACCGAGACCGCTGAGTCTCTGCTTGTGAGGATTGCCACAGCTAGAGAGGAGATGAAGCATATCAAGAATTTTGATTATATCGTTGTCAATGCCGAAGGGAGGTTGGATAGTGCCGTGCAGTCAATTGAGTCTATTATCGATGCCGAGAAGGCTAAGGTTTGGCCTAGAAGGGCTGTAATTTGAATATTGAATTTAAAGCATTATACCAATTTTGGGGATATTTCTAGTTTACATGCTCTCTCTCTTTTTGATTCACTTCTAAGGAGGTTATATTTGATTTGCAGCATTTTATTGAGCTGGAAGTGATAAACACCTGTGAAAAGAATTCCTTGCACGTTTAACATGTGTTCACTTCTTTTTCTAGCGAGGTTAACATGTGGCTTATTACATCATGTCATGGAATTGCAGAGGATGGATGAACACTTTTGAAACTGTAAATTGCATGTTTGATAGAATCTGAACATTAGCTCATGGGCCTGAACTGATAGGTGTTCAGTTTTTAAAGTTTAGCGATTTTGTTAAGTAGCTTCTAGCAATAAGCAAAGGTTTTCATGAATTCATTAGTTTGTGTTCTTTGTCATGCTATATGTTCAAGCTACATAGGTGAAAACCAGTCTGTTGGATCCGGAGTGGAAGGAAAACCCCTGTCGTCTATCTTTGTGTTGTGTTGTGAAATTTGTGTTCTTTGTTCTCTTGGTTGCACAAGTCAACATAAACACCTATATGCCCGTTGTAACAAATCCTGCCAATTTCAGTTCATGGAGGCACTGGCTGCACATCTTGAAATTGGAAATTTGTTTCTTTTTTCTGAATACAGAGTTAAGATCGTTGCTTGAATTATAGTCCAAGCCCACTTGTGGTGTGAAATGCGCAGTGCACGTTCTTCTGGGTGTATGTGCACCTAGTCTGGTGTTTGGCACTGTAACCTGAGGAAATGCTTCAAATGCATTCCTGCCTGAACTGGTATTCAGATTCTTACATTTGTTCACATAAAGATATTCTAGTATTGACTTGGTTTTCTTTGGAAGTTCCTACATGAGGATGATAAACAAGAGAGTTGATTGGTGGCTCTCAATGATGTTGAAATGCCAGTCAAACATCATTACCTGAAATCAAACTTAATGGGAGGGATGACCAATCTAATACTTTTCCATTTATGGTTGTTGTTGATGTTTGAGCTCTAATTAAGGTGATGCCTGTGTGCTCTATAGGCTTTATGTTTCCATGCTTTCGTTTTCCTACTTGTTGACAGTTGTGGATGAAACAATATATCCATATTTTTCTTCTAAAATTCAAACGGTCAGAGAAGATTTGTAAGAAACTGGATCATTTTTGGGCAAATATTTATCCTTCTGTCCATGTGTTGTGACTTATCCATTCCCACCTTCTAAAACAGCTGGCTTCTCCTGAACTAAGTTACACTGTAGCTTCGAAAACTGAAAATATGGTTTGGCAAGTGAAATCCTTGTGAAACGGACTGGATTACATTCATCTTCCTCTTTGGGTTGATTTCCCGTTCAAGGTTTTCAGGACTGGATTCCATTGTTGTTTAAAAGACTCAAAATTTAGTTTGGGCTTGTTCTTGTTGTCGTGAACATCACTACCAATTGACTGCAGCTTGATCTGTGTAAAGAAGAGGGCATTCATCTTCCTGGATGATTGCTTTGCATCCTAGCTTAAGCTATGCGCAAGAAGTTTAGTTTCAAGGTTCCAGAAGATAAGGCAGAGGAAACTAATCGTTAAGCGAAGGTCACACGCAATATCAACGTAATTAACCACCACCACACAATCGAAGCCAAGGCTTAGGGGAAACTTCTCGTCAGCAAACATTGCATTCTTCTGCATTTTTTTTATTTGTTTGACAGATTTGAGGTACTTGTAAGTCAAAATCACATAATTCGTGTGGTTAAAGGGATGGAATGGACTTGGGTTGAGTTGGGTTGGGTCCCATTGGAACCTTTTACTTGACACAAGAAGACTCTTTCATGTAAACCCATCCCTGCAAGTTAATAGCTACAACCACCCACATTTGAGCTTTCGGTAGCACCATTGTAATGCATACAGTAAGAAACCAAAGGATGGAATGGGTCAATCATTCCCTTTTTTTAGGTACTTAATCTGATAATTCTGATGCTAATGCTTCCCTCAGCACGTAAGCTCATTGAATCAGTCTGGGTTGCGGATGGTTTGCCATTATTTTAACCATAAATTCTACACTTTGCACCGCTTGAACCTACTGGTTTATGGTCAAATCGACCAAGGAAGGGCAGGTGCACGGCATTTTGGGATCAAAGAAGGGCAAGATTCCAAGCAATTTATCCACTTCACAGCGACAAGCTTTTTTCTGATGACGAGAAAAAAGAAAGCTTTTTGGGAGTTTAGAAGGTCAGCCAAGGGACTTGCTAGCAGGAGACAACTTCCTTTAAGGCACATAAACATAAAGAAGGCAAGGCAATCACCTCACATACTAAACGTGCACCGCAAGCTCATCCTCCGTTCATTAATATGTCCATTTCTCCTCTTCTTTCCCAACTCAACTCAGAACACAAACTGCCACAAGCGAACCCACCCTGTTCTTTTATATTGTTATTACACAACCCAACGATCAGATTAACTGAATTCACACAACATGGATCGGGGGAAACCCAAAGGAGACGGGAGCATCTGTGTGCCGGTTGTTGAGCTTCAAAGGCTCAGTAAATCTTATGGCTCAGGCACCACCATTTTTGAACCTCGGAGTGGAATGGAGAAGAGAGATAGCAGCAATGCGATTCCTCTGGCTCCAACAAAAGCTGCAGCAGATCTTGCGCCGGAGAAGAAACTTACCCTCTTTGCTCTTCACCTTGCAATCCTCGAGAAGGCAGCCACTGGGTTGGGAACCCTCGGTTTCATTTGGGCAACTGTTGTTCTACTGGGCGGCTTTGCAATCACCTTAGATAAGACGGACTTTTGGTTCATCACCGTCATATTGCTGATCGAGAGTACTCGGATATTCAGCAGAAGCCATGAACTTGAATTGCAACACCAGGCCACCTGGTCAATAACTGATGCCGGAGTCAACAGTTTCCGGGCATTGAGGTCCAGCTCACACTTCATAGTTGAAAAAGTCATAGCATTTTTTAGGCCTATTTCGCTCATTACAGAGCAGAGTCGACATACTCGAGAAATGAAGAGGGACTCTGATGAGACTGGATACTGGGAAGGCCGTAAGATGCCCAGTCGGACATGGAAAAGTTCAGATGTCCCAATTCTACCATATGCTCAATGGTTGTTCTCATCAAGGAATATCAGTAGGCTTTTGTATTGGCTTCAGCTCGCATCAGCCACAGCCTGTGTAATTCTATCTATGCTGAAGCTCATCAAACACAACTACGGTGATATAGCGAAAGGAGACACCGATAAGAGGAACAGAAAAAGTGCTCTGAATATTTTCTATGCTCTGGCATTGGCAGAAGCTCTGTTATTTCTGGCGGAGAAAGCATACTGTGAATGGAAATTGAGCCACAGGAAGCTGTTGGAAGAGGTAAACGAGGAGTGCGAGTTGGGGCCTTCAGGTATAGTTTCTATAAAAAGATTTTTCTATGATGCCTATTCCAAGTGTGTTGAGGGGAGTGTTTTTGATGGTCTCAAGATGGACATGGTCACGTTCGCTGTTGATATGTTGGCTTCAAGTTCTCCGGACGAGCAACTCATTGGAGCAAGAAATCTTCGCCAATTTACTCAGAACGAACGATTTTCTGATGATACTCTCCAAAAGATTGGCGTGAACATATCCGTGATCGAACGATTAGTAGAGATGTTGAATTGGAAAGACCCACAAGAAGAAGAGATCAGACTCTCCGCCGCAAGAATACTGGCAAAACTGGCAGGGAAAAAGCAATATGCCATACGAGTTGCCGGAGTGCCAGGGGCGATGGAATCAATATCATCTCTCCTCCAAACCAACAGGCAATGCAGCACTTCAGCAGATGAAATTGGTGAGAAGAATATCATTTATGACCATGACCATTATGGGTTCTGGACATTTAGTAATTTAGGACTTCTTATCCTGAAAAAACTCTCCCACGATCACGATAATTGTGGGAAGATTGGAAATGCGAGAGGTCTCCTACCAAAAATCATTGATTTCACCCATGCAGAGGAGCGGCTATTGAAGGATGTAAATGCCGCACAAACTCAGATTTTGACCGTCAAACACTCTCTGCAACTGTTGAATACTTTGGCAAGCACAACAGGTGCAACAGGCAATCATCTCCGAAGAGAAATTTCGGAGATAGTGTTTACTATTAGCAACATCAGGGACATTTTACGACATGGGGAGAAGTACCCGGTGCTGCAGAAACTAGGCATAGAGATATTAACAAATCTGGCAATAGAAGAGGATGGAAAAGAAAGGATCGGCGGCACAGGTGGAATCATAAAGGAGTTATTTAATATTTTCTTCAACATTGAAAAGCCTGAGAGTCGCAATCATGCAAGAACTGTTGCAGGGGAAGCTCTAGCTATGTTGTCCTTAGACAGCACAAGTAATTGCTACCGGATTCTGAAGATGAAGGTACTTGACAGGCTTGTAGGAGCACTCGAGATTCCTGTTCTTCGTGTGAATGCCGCAAGAATCCTGAGAAACTTGTGTATTTATACTCGAGGGGATTGCTTTGACCAGCTAAAAGTAGTTGCAGTTTCTGCCCCTATTGTAAGTCCTTGCATGCATTAGTTGATTCTGTCGTAAAAACTGTGAATTTTCTAAAGCTGTATTCGTAATTTGGCATTTTTATTTCTGGCCATGCAGGTGCTGAAGGCAATTGTGTCAGAAGAAAACAAACCACAAGAAGTAATGGTTGGATTAGCAGCAGAAGTTTTCAAATTCATGACTTCAGAAGAAACCAATATCGCATTCAGAAGATCTGGGGTGACAGAAGATGAATTGGCTACAAAAGTAGTCAATATTTTGAAGAAGTATGACCATCCACCAATTAAGGTCCCCAGGATTCGAAGGTTTGCCATAGAATTGGCAATTTATTTGATGCAGAGCAACATAAAAAATATAAACAGTTTCAAGAATTTGGGATTGGAGAGGGAGCTTGAGGGTGTTTTAGAGACCACGACAGAAGTTGAAAGCTTCAATATTTTCTCTGGTTATGCAGGGATAAGTCGTCATGGCACGACTATCCATTCATTGGTTGAAACAGCTATTGAATTGCTTCAAGACAAGTGAAATCATCCACAAACTGTAATAACATCTATAGTTCAATCGAGCCAACAACAAAATTGTCAATATGTTTTGCTTTGTTGAATTCGATGAGTGTGGTTAAGTGGTAAGATGTATTTATACTTAACAAAAAATTAAAGGTTATATTTGGGTATGTAGCATTTTAAAAATTTTAGACTAGCTAGATCCATCCATAATTAGTGCTTATGATATGGTGAATGAGATTAGTCATTATTGTCGATACCGGTGGCTTGTGCCGGTGGCTTGTAATCAAATGGTCCTTTCCATATTCTCTCAATATTGATGGCTTGATGGATTTGATTTTAGTTTCTGAAAGATGTAGATTGAAGAATATTTGTATAAGAAAGATCTCACAAACCCTTATCATGGATGAATTTGGATTCTATATCTCAAAGACAAGTGGAAGCTTAAAGATAGACAGATACTAGGGTTGGTCAGTTTGACATTGTCTAGAAAAATTGCTTTCAAAGTCATTACGCGATATTTATGGGTAAATTATGCTCTTAAATCGGTCTGAATGTTGTATCTGATAAGTTATTTAATCTAAATTGTGCTTGTGAGATATTTGCAGATTTTGTAGCGGAAAGCACTGAAATCGAGGGAAGATTGGGGCCTCCGAGATTCTTAGACATAAAGGCGAGTAGACAAGCATGCATGATAGCAGAAGATCGGCTTTCCTATTATGGACTTTCAACAGATTTTTTTTGATTCGGCAAACAAAACATTTAATCTCGGTTTTACTAGAAAATCCTGCAAGATCCATTTTTGGGACATATAATGGTGTATACCACATGTGGTCACTATCTTGAATTCCATCTATCAATTTGTTTAGTTTTCAGTTGTGTATTCGTTAGATTATGTCGGGCTAAAACACTTAGTTTCGGTCTAGACTTGTAGCCAATCCCAAGCCCTCTACGAGGAATCGGTCCACCATCAGTAAAATTCTAATTTTCAATTTGTCTTGCCTTTGCATAATTTTATACATTTTATTTCTATCAGTAGGATAGAATCTTACTTTCAAAACCGGTGTGAATATCTTATTTTGTGAGTGACATGCTTTGTCAGTGACACACTTAGTGGGGTGTACTGAGAGAAACACACTTAGTGAGTGAAACACGAGAGAAAGTTGAGGGTACTTAAGGATTAACAACGTTTGTAGTCCAAGACTAGGGTTATCAGGGTTATCAGGAAGTTGGGTGCAAATGGGCCTTCATACATTCTAAGCCCTTAGAGTGTCCACGACCGTAACAGACAGTCCATTTTTGGTGTCTAGACTGAACTGAAGCTTTCTATCTTAAAGAGAGTGCATGACCATGGTTTGGACACGACGGGAAGGACTAGATTGCCGCAATATCTTAAGATAACAACACAACTCATTCTTTTTATTACTTTCAATCGATCAAGCATAGTTTCGGTTACAACTCTCAACAACAATCCTCGTAGGGTATGCTGAAAAAACGACATACACTCGACATCTTTGCAACAATAGTTCTAGCTTGGAATTGATCCCATCTACATAGTGAATTTAGCCCTTCTTGCTACGTACTACCATACTATTAATGATGTAATTTGGAGTAACTAACGACATCATATTATTAATGAATTTAATATGAGTGAAGGAGGATTTGTAATAGATCATATTAGCAAATTTAATATGATCACTAGTCAGCTGAGTTCAATTGATATTTATTTTGAAGATGAAATTAAGGTTTTAATTTTAATATCTTCTCTACGTGAGTTTTGGGATATCATAGTTGCCACAATTAATAGTTCTTGTGGATTTGGGAAGATCAAGTTTGATAAAACAAAAAATGTTGTTCTTTATGAAAGTATTCACAAAAGAGAACTTAGAAATTTATTTGATAGTGCTCTCATTGTGGATAGGAATGGAAAGAGCAAGAAGAAGGACCACAACAAACATGACCAATCAAAATCAAAGCAATAGAAAAAATCTGAAAATAGACCTAATATAACATGTTAGAATTGTTTGAAAAAAAAACATACTCAAGAATTACTGTATCAAGTCAAAGAAGAAGCAAGGACATAAGTTTGGCGATTACAATAGTTCCATGAACTTAGCAAAAGACTATGAGGATTTTTTAATCCCTTAATGTAGACAGTTTAGCTAAATCCTAGATATTAGATTCAGGTTCATCTTTTTATTCTATCTCCTTGCGAAAAATTGGTATAGAATTTCACAACTAGAAAATTTGGGAAGGTATATCTCATAGATAATAAAGCCTTGAAGATTGAACAAAAGAGAGAAATTTATTTAGAAACTCCAGGAAATTAGTGGACATCATAGGATGTTAGATACATTCCTAATTTCAAGAAGAATCTAATCTCTATAGGTCAGTTGGATACCAAAGGTTATGCAGCAAGATTTGAAAAAGGTTTATGGAAGATTTTCAAGGGTGTTATTGTCACTACTTGGAACCCAAAAGTTTGTGTGACAACTGTCATAGACTCACTATATATACTGTCACATCACATAGCAATACATATAATAAGTCTACAAGGCTAGTGGCACAAAGTGTGAAACCTGAGTTTTTCGTACCCTTTAAGTTAGAGTCTGTGTCTATAAGGGTGTGAGTATGTGTTAGTCTTTGTGTTTTAATTAGCGTGTCGAGGTACACGTTGGGCTTTGGTGAGTGTTTTGATGTTGGGTTAGCATCTTCAAGGAAGTACATTATCCATTTGTTGATTTGGGCCATTTGGGCCTATAAGCCCATTTACTGATTTCGGGCCCAATTTACTTCCCGAAGCCCGTACGACTATTCTATATTGATTTTTGATATTTCGTTTCCACATTTGAGATCGTGAAAAAATAATCTTCGATTTTGGTCCAAAATCCGAAAACACTATAAAAGCCCAAAAAACCCGAAAATTTACAACCTAATTTCTGAAAATCGTTTTTCTCTCACGATTTTCTCTCAAATAGAATACTGTTTGTCGTACAAAATTAAAATCACCATAACTCTCAAACCGTAAGTCAGAATTGAGTGATTCTTGTTGCTACGGTTTTGTATCGGCGAGAGATTTCTTTTTGTACCAGAATCGTTTTCTGAATCATCTTATTCCGGTGCCAGTGAGCCATTTTCAGTTCATCCAGATTTGGGTAAATTCCAATTTTTTCTCTCTTGGTTCAGTTACTTGACTTTATATTCTGGGGGTATGTTACTGATGGTTAGGAATAGCTATCCTGTTAATTTCGTGAGATTCTGTGATGGTAAAATTTCAGAGTAGTTTGGAATGGAATTTTGTTATCTTTTCGTAAATTGCGATATTCTGTTGGTTGAGATAGTTTTATTTTGAGCTGTTGATGTCACTGGATTCCTTAGTTTTATTGTGAACACAAGATTGGTGTTCTAGTTGAATTTTCAGGTATGATAATTTTGGGTTTGATTGTCCGAGCATTGAGTTAGTTTGTGAGGGTTGTTTATGGGGTAATGAGATGTTTCTGGTTGTGTCTAGAGCCTTGGTTTAGGTTCTGGAATTGTTGGGCAGAAGTTGGAACCCATAGGATATTCTGATTTGTTTTGTTCTAGTTAATCGGATTGAGTTTAATTCAATGTTTGGTGTGGTTTAGGTGTTTCCGAACGTGTCGAGAACCGAGGCAAGGAGCCGAGTTCTTCACACGCATCGAGAGGTGAGCAGACTTAATTTCATATTATTTGATGGTAAAACATTGTGTTTTGATAATTAAAACTGGAAGTGAATTGAATGTTTTGATAGTAGCAATTCATTTGAAATATATTTGAATGCATTAGAATTCATACCATGCTTTGAAATGATGTGTGATATGAAATGTGAAATTTGGTTTTAAGTCTGATTTTAAATGCAAATGACATTACCATTGACGTTGTTGGAATGCATGTGTTGCATACTAGGTAGTACGTGAGTTGAGTATGCAGAATTTATAGATTAGAATGAGTTGATTTGAAGTTTGAATTGAGGAATCAATTCTGGAAATTTTCTAAAAAATATGGTTTTTGATGAACTTTGGCACTTCATAAAGTGTAGAATAATTCTTTTGGAGTGATTCTTGGTCCATTGTAGAGTCTGTGCACTAGCCTATTAGTGTACGAAATTTAGTAAAATTCAGAATTGTATAAGATAGTTTTTGGTTATCCCAAAGTTGGGTGAATGAAACAGATTTTGCAGAAATATCTGCACTTTTCTTATTTTGTGGTCAACTTTAACACCCCGTAACTTTTTACCTATTTATGATTTTGAGTTGATTATTTTTGCATTCGAAAGAGGCTATGTAAGTCTCTGCACATGAAAATTTTTGTTGAATTTGAAGTCATGGAAGATAGGTTTTCAGTATCCAAAATATGGGTGGTTGAAAACTCTTTGCAGAAATTTTTATGCAGAATTTTCAATGTTTTTAGCCTTTGTTGTTGTTTCAAAACAACAACTGTAAATAGAAACCTTTTTGATCACTTTCTAATCATCCTGAATCCTTAGAATAATTTTTTTTCTATACCTTAAGATTGAAATATAAGATGGATTTAAAAGATTTAGGAATTTTAATCCCTTAGATTCGTAAGTTTGAATCACAATTTTTATCCGAGTGTAGGATAATCCGGGGTAGGAAATACTTGTCTATAAAATTATTATAGGCTGCATACATATTGTTTCATGCATTGAACATTCCACTGATATGAGATATGGTCCTTGAGACCTATGAGTATTATATCTTTAATATAATGATATATGATATAAGGAGTGGTAAGGACTCCTTTGTTTTATGAGTTTTCGAAGTATGAGATAAGTTAGCACTGGCCAGGGCTTAGTCAATCGTGTAGCAAAGGCACGGTAGGCATACCGGTGAGTTATCCGAAGGCACGATTAGACTTGGAGGGATATGGTGATTCACTTGCTTATTTATATGGTTAAATGCTAGTGATGATTTATGGTCGGACAGTTTCATCTGTCCTTCTATAGTTTCAGATGACAAGTGGGTGAAACAGACCATTACTCATCTTGATGAGAAGATATTAGGCAGTTTGCCTTACGCCTTACCGAGATTTGAATCTTATTGTGCATGTTTGAACATGTATGTTTTCGTTACATAATATCATATCACACAATATTTTAATTATCGAGATATATAATTCAGCATGTTGGCATGGTATAGGGGTTCATGATAGAATGGACAAAAATGAGTTTGTGCATAAATAATATTTCTTCATCTGATGTTTTATGATATTGCTACTATCCATTTCCGGATTTTGATATGACGTTCGGTCTCTCACTGAGATTCCTAGCGAATCTCACTCCTCTTATCGTTGTGATTTTCAGGTTAGATCGAGTTGAGGTTTAGCTCGAGGGTAGCGATCTTGTCTGGTTGGTCGCTTAGTTGCTGGTGGCACTGTACGTGAGGTAGCACACACAGGAGCACACATATCATTTCCTTAAGCATATCATGTATTATTTTTTTATTTTGGTGAACTTATTTAGGCCTAGTCACCTTTGACACTCATGACATAATTATTTGTATGAGTGCATCGTTTAATACTTCATATGAATATCCGCTGCGTGGTTTTAAATAAAGACTTCCGTTGTTGTTAAAGTTTCATATAATGTTTAATACATTATTTTATTTATGTGTGTGCGAGTTTTAAATTAAAAGAGTTAATGTGCTAAGCTTCGTGTAAACCCGATCATATCTCCTTGGAGGTGTGTGAAGGTGAGCATGGCTGGGTGCGTCATGTCTTGTGAGTTCCGGGGCGTGACACAAAGCCTAAGTGGAGATAATAATAAGAGAAATATTTGAAATATTATGCAATAGAATTAAAATAGAAGATATATTGGCTTTTCTGAATGACATCATAAAACAGTCAAGCTCATAGATAGCAACCTATAGTTTGACTTGGTACCATATCCTAATCATTCACAAACAAACTCAGAGAAAAACTATTATGAATATAATACTCATACACATTATTTTAAATGAGATTTTTTTTGTTATTCCCTTCTTGAAATACTTGTGAGTGAGCTCTTATTCATTAGTCCTGTATTAAATTACAATATTTTGACAGAATCCTGTCAAGGTGAATAGAATAGAAAAATATACAATGCATTTTATTCACATAATACATTTCACACACATTCACACATTAGAGTATTAAGGCATGAAAAGTCACACAATGCCTTCATCATACTCACATAATCACAATCAATTCATATGCTACAACATGACTCTTCAAAATACACATGACTGTGATTTGTGCTCACAATATCTTCCAGTCTATCCAGGCCATTGACAGGATCGGAGTTCGTTAATGGTACTCTATTCTCTTTTTCTTTTTACTTATCTCTTTTTCTTATGCAGTAACAATACCATGTCAAGTCAATTTCCTAGCCCTATCCTTTGACAATGCCAATAGCGTTAGGTAATGGTAGCTCCAACTAAATGATCCCCACTCTGTATGTGAGGACCACATCCCTGGAGGAACAATGGACAACGTGTAGCAACGAATCTCCAACTCACATATCAGGTATTGTTTGAGGAGAGCAACGAATCTCTCCAGTTCAAGGCCCAGTGGAATAAATTAAATCTCTGGCATGCTACCATTGAGATTCGAACCACCATTCACTACTTTTTGTTCCTTCAAGGAGTACGCCTCTTACCAATTCAGCTTATAAGGAGTGGGGGAGGTCTTGGGCTTATATGTGTTGTGTGATGGTATCATTTGTGACAAGATGCATCTTTTGGGCCAAGTGGTTAAAAGCCCAACTCAACGTTATAATTGTGATCCATCATGTGCACATACACGTCCAGGTCGTGACAAATGGTAGAGGAGCTGATCTCGCTTCTTATTCCGGGTGGGCTTGGGCCGTGTTGTGTGTTCACATTTGGGTCCGTGAATTTGGGCCCAAGTCAGTTACGTTTGGGCTCCCCTCGTGAGGATACGAGGTCTATAAGGAGGGGAGATTGTGAGACCCAGCCCATAGGGGGGTTTGTGTTACCCAATCCCACATCGGAAAGGAGTAAGGAAGGTCTTGGGCTTATATGTGTTGTGTGATGGTATCATTTGTAACAAGATGCATCTTTTGGGCCAAGTGGTTAAAAGCCCAACTCAGCGTTATAGTTGTGATCCATGACGTGCACATACACATCCAGGCCTACTAGGCCGGGGGTCCGGGGGCCGGTCGTGACAGAGAGACTTGTTTTAAACCTAGGGATAGACTCTATCTAGGTTGGAAGGTGTTTGTTTTTAGGAGAGTAGTTACTGTTTCCAGGCAGAGAAGTCCTTTTCCTTTTTGTTCCATTTTTTAACGTGGGAATATGGAATATTAAGAGCTTGAACTATATCAAATCAAATGCATGTGAGAAATTATATCAATATCAATATTAATATTGGTTATATATAGCTTTGATTCGTGTATCCATGGCAAGAAACATGAACTTCTCCATAGCCTCTTTCAGCATTAGTGCATAGGAGAAGTTGTTAAGTCTTCAGCAAAATGGAAAAAATTCAAGCACCTGAAATGAAATTGCAACCATAAACACGCATCCATTTCCAATACAAAGAAATAGCTATCTGCAGTATTAAATGAACTATTTGAATATTACAACCTTGGCAAGCTCCTAATACAAGTGACATTTCTTTTTCAGAAAACTGCTTTTACATCATGGTTTATCATTTTCTCGATGTCCTTAATTTGCAAAGCATCATCCATGCTGGAATGGACTCAAATGAGGGATCAAATGGTAGCTTCATTCTGAGTGTAAGAACTGGGAGCTACGGTAATGGTTGCTGGTCTCAAATGTAGGCAGAAGTCAACCCCTTCGATTCAAATAATTTTTACCGATTTCTCTTTTCTCATCATTGTTTGACTTTTCCCAAAGGTTATATAATGTATAATGAAAGAAAACTACAACCACAACTTCCTCTTTACAATTTGCATGGGTAGATGATACACCACACAGGGCCAGCTCGAAAACCACCATTACAACTTGTAAGTGTGTAATAATAATATTTTAATAATAAACAGTCAGCATGTCGTATTATCCGTTCAGTTATTTTTTTACAGTTCATAAAATAATAAAATATTAAATTTTGATTCCCCCAGATTTTCTCTATCTTTTGTCTGAAAACTTCAAAACATCCTACCAAGCTTGTCAAATATCTAGCTTGGCATTTTCAAATCAGTTTTTATCTTATCTTTTTCTCTCCTGTTTGAAAATACTCTAAATCGGGAAGAAGATGCTTGGGAAGAAAAGGCTCAGAAAGAAAAGCACTGGGAAGAAACGGATCGGGAAAAAAAAGGATCGGGAAGAAAAGGTTCGGGAAGAGAACGCTCAAGAAGAAATCATTGTAAATTATTACAAGAACAACAAAAGCTTTTAGGGAAGACAGGAGGGAGAGTGAATCAGTGGTGGAAGGTAGTGGATCTAGAAGAGAGAGAGACCAAATAAAAAAACCGACGTTGTATAAGAAAGAGAAGATATGTATGCTTTTATAAAGTTTTGTTTGTGTACAAGTTGTTTTTGTAAATGTTGTTAAATTTAATTTTTTCTGGAAAAGGAAGGAATCTATTACAGTGCTTGAAGATCTCGAGAGAGTGTGCTGAGAAGACGAAATACAGGTGAGATTAAGAATGAGAGGTTATCATTGTTCTTCATTGTTTGGTTTAAAGTTTGATTTTGATAATAATTGGCTCTTTTTTTTTAGAAAAGGATGAAACCCATTAGAGTGTGAAGATCTTGGGAGAGTGTGCTGAGGAAAGGAAGAATGAGTGGGAATAAAAAGGAGACGGTATATGTGAGACCCCGATCCTCTATAGTATCGATGTCCAGGAAGTTCAGGAGTCGATGCAGCTGAAATAGTTATTTTGCTCCTGAAGAAATGAATGTGTGATGGCCTAAAATGGTTATTGTTGAATATTTCCTATTTTAATTCTTGTTAATTATCCTTACTTTTATCCTTTATTATCCAAAATATTAGATAATTTTTCTTTTTAAATAGAATTAATCTTTTAATAGAATTATCTCCTAAGCTTTATCCTAACTCATATAAGCCTAAAAGTAAAGACTGTTAATCCCTTAAGACTCTATAAATTAACCAGTCAGCCACCCTATCTAAACATACTAAAAATTACCTTAGAATTTCAGGAAATTCCCTCCCCCTTCTGTAAGGACCCAAACCCAACCTATTAGGACTTTTACCTTCGTAAAACCCAAATAAACCATCGCAAGGTCCTATTTGAGTCCCACAAGGCTCAAGTTACCTAATTGTCACTTTTATTAGTTGATTCATATACTATTTTAAGGTTGGAGCATGTTTATATATTAATGAATTTCTGGTTTATAAGGAGAGAAAAGAAATCAACGGAAGATTTATATTAATACTGAAAACAAGTGGAAACATAACAGACAAGTCCCATAAAATCTCAAAATATCAGCCAATAGTATCAAACATATTTTTGAAGCAAAAAGAAAGAGGAAGAGGGATTGAAAAGCTAGAATGAAAATCCACACAAGTTTAAAACATAGCATTTGCATTTAATAGTAAAGGGGTGTAAATGAAGTGCAAATTCGTCCAGTCGTACATCCTTGATCTCACACCTTTGGTACCAACAACAAAGCACACACTTAACCCTACAAAAGTGGAGAAAGGAAGGAAATAGATTACAATAATCTCAGTAGGGTCACAACATCATAAGTCCTAGGGATTCCCAATCAAACATCTCCCAATAACCAAAAGATCAACACCTAAAACCAGTTAAGATATCCAATCAAAATTGCAAGCATCAATCACACATAATAGGGGTCATCACAAGCACACACAATATAATGGTAGGCCAAAATTGGTAAAAAATAAGGGAAAATACTGAAAACATTTCTCATTCAGAAACACACAGGCAGCCTATAACATAATCTGATTTTCAAAACCAAGTTTTGTCCCCATTTGCCTATGTTGTCCAAGGCTATGCTGCAAAAAAGGGTAAAACGATTAGACAATCAATATTACAGCAAGCCTTTTAGGTCTCCGACATCCAGACTTTAATTGACCTAGGAGCACTCTTATAGCTGCGTATACAAGTCATCCTGCCATACAAAAACAGGGCATCCTAATGTCCAGACTTGAACTGGCCTATAGGGCATCTTGACGTCCAGACTCGAACTGGCCTACAAGGCATCCTGACGTCCAGACTTGAACTTGCCTATAAGGTATCCAGCGAGCTTTTGCTAGGAATAACCACCTACAAACCTCCTGGTTTGGTAAGAATCTCCTCTCTCCCTAGGAGAAACAATACTTACCTCGCATGGCCAGCTACAAAAAGGATCCTTCAAACATAATCAAAGACACATACACGCATACACACAAGGTACACGTAAACACAAATCATATCAATGATCCACAAATAAAACCAATCACAAATCAACATACATGTTATAACCGAATATATGTAATTCATAGCCTTAATGATTTTCGAAATTCCCTATGATTATATCTTCCAATTATGCATGTATATTAAAGCCTTCAAACCAAAATCATTAAGTAAATAGGCATACAATCAAAGGGTAACCAAAGGAGTCGATGAGGCATAGATCCTACCTCTCATGTATCTGAATCAGATGTAATCTTTTGTCTTTCCAATAAGATCAGAATCTCCTAAACCATCACAAGGAAAAGACCACACAATACTAAGCCACAAGATACTTAATTAAGAACCAAAGGCATTGGGAATCCTTACCAATTAACCTAGCAAAATCCAGCGCTCCGAATTCAGCAATATCTTCCCCCTGAATGTTTGATGTGATGGCCAGAAACTCAGCAAGAAACAACCTGATTATTCACCCTAATTCACCATGCAAATTTCGGCTACACTTAGGGCTTAATAGGGTATATGCGATTTCAACATTAGAGGGGTTAGGGGTTGTGATTTCATGAAATTAATAAAGAAATAGGTGTCAATTACTCAAACAATTAAAAGGAACAAGATCTGAAACCAATAGACAAATCAATTGATCAAATTTCAGCAAACATAGGGTTAGGAATAGGGCATGCCAATTTCTTCAATAAGGAAGAAACAAGGCCTGAATTCATCATAACATAAGGATAGGCACCAAACATTCAAATGATGAAGAAGAACAGAAATATAAACCAACAATGGGTTGAATTAGGAGAAATTCGGCTAAGAACCCTAGAAATTGCGGGAACAAAATTAAAAGGGAAATACTAATGTTTTGCTTGTGAAACCAAGATAATAAGATGCATAATGAAGAGAGGATTCCAACAAGCTAACACTCACAAGAATCTGACTGAAGGAGTCAAATTTCGGCATTTAGGGTTTAGGGACAAAAGTTAGCTTTGAGAGGGAGAGAATGGAGGGAATAGTTCCAGAATTATTTAGGAGGTTTTGGGTATGATTCATCAGGGTAGGTCTGTCTTTTTTTTATATGGTGTTTAAGGGGTTAATTTCCCCTAATTTTAGGCATAGATAAGCTCAGATAATGCTTACAGATAATTAGGAATTATATCTGGAATAAACCTCTTAGAAGCATTCAAAACAAACAGGAAACAACAAAATAGGAAAGAACCATTTAGGAAAGAAACCAAATAGGAAAGGAAATGAATTGAACATAATAGGAAAGAATTGTCAAAATCATTTTTGGTCATCCCGCATCCGTTTCTTCAGTGGAAAAATAGTTATTTTAGCTACATCGACTCTTGGAATTCTTGGACATCTAAAAGTAGGGAAAGTTAATCCCCTACGACCCTATAAATTAACCAGTCGACCACCCTACCTAAGCATACCAAAAATTACCATAGAATTTCCGAAAATTCCCTCCCCCTTCTTTATTTAATTGTCGATTTTTCCTTTTGATAAACCCTAGCCGGATTCTTTCATACTTCATCAGATTCTTGTGGATGTTAGCTTGTTTGAATCCTCTCTTTATTCTGCATCTTATTATCTAAGTTTTATAAGCAAAATGTTAGTTTTTCTATCTTACTTTTGTTGCCGCAAGTTCCTAGGGTTTATAGCCGAAATTTCCTAATTTATTCCTTTGTTGGTTTTAGTTTTTGTTCCTCTTCATTGTTTGGATGTTTAGTACCTATCCTTGTTATCTTATAATAAATTCAACTCTTATATCCTCTTGTATAATGAAATTGACAAGCCCTAGCCTAATGCCTATATGTGTTGAAATTTCTTAATTCCTTGTCAATTGGTTTTAGTTTTTGTTCTTTTTAATCGTTTGAGTATTTGACATCTTTCCCTTTTTTATTTTTATGAAATTGTAACCCATACCCTTCTTGTTGACGAAATCACAATTTTCCATACAAACCCTAAGGTATTGCCAAAATTTGTATACCGATAATTAGGTTGATTCTTACTGAGTTTTTGGCCATCACATCACGCATTTAGGAGGAAGATACTGCTGCATCCGGATCGCTGATCTTTGGTAGGTTAATTGGTAAGGATTCCCATATGCCTTTGGTGTTGATGTTATACCCTATTGCTTAGTGTTGTGTGATCTTTGCCTTTTAATTATTTAGGAGATTCTGATCTTATTGGAAAGGCCAGGGATTGCGTCTGATTCAGATGTGTGTGAGGTGGAATCTATGCCTCATTGGTTTCTTTTGATTGTATGCTTGATTTGTTGTTGGATTCGGTTTGATTATTCTTGAAATTGCTTATGTAATTGATTCATATGTCTATAGGAAATCTCGGAAATTTATAAGGCAATATGTTGCCTAATTCAGTGATGATTTTGTGTATTGATCTTTAGTTTGATTGAGGATTCTTTGCTATGATTTGTGTATAATTGTACTATGCGTGTATGCGTGTATGTGCCTTGTTTTTGCTTTGTTTGAAGGATCTTTTTTTTCCTGGCCATTCGAGGTAAGTATTATTGCTCTTAGGGAGAGGAGAAGTGCTTACCAAACCGGGAGGTTTATGGGTGGTTATTCCCAGTACGAGCTCGCTGGATGCCTTGTAGGCTGGTTCAAGTCCGGACATCAGGATGCTCTGTATCTCAGTTCGAGTCTATGTGGAAGGATGACTTGTAAGCCAGTTCGAGTCTGGACATCAAGAGTTCCCCTAGGCTAGTTCGAGTCTGGATGTTGGGGACAAAGGCTTATTATGATATCGTTTAACTAACCGTTTTACCGTTTTTGCAGCAAAGCCTTGGACAACATGGGCAGATGGGGACAAACATTGGTTTTGAAAATCAGATAGGGATGTAGGCGGCCTGTGTGCTTCTGAATGAGAAATGTTTTCACTCCTTTCTCCTTGTTTTCTACTACTTTCGTCCCCACTTGTATACATATGTGCTTGCGAATTTAGTTATTTAGGTGTTGATATTATGGCATATCGAGAGATGGTTGATTGGGAATTCTTAGGTCTTATAATATCGTGATCCTAATGAGATTCTTGTAATCTCATCCCTTCTTTTCTCCCCCTTTATAGGCTTAGGTGTGTGTTTTGCTGGTGGTACCAAAGGTGTGAGATCAAGACTGCATGGTTGGACAAATTTGCACATCATTTCTATCCCTTTCCCATTGATTGTGCATGTATCCTATCTGAAACATGTTTGGACTTTCTTTCTGGCTTTTCAACTCCTCTTCTTCCTTTTGTTGCTTCCGAAATTCTTATGAATAATTGATTGATATTTTGAGATTTCTTTGGGACTTTTGTGTTATATTTCCACTTTTTTTCTGCATTAATATAAATCTTCCATTGATATTTTCTTTCACTCCATATAAGCCAAAGTTTTGTTTAATGAATTACATCCTCTAACTTTTAAAAAGCATATGAGTCAACCAATAAAATTTGTAATTAGTAAGACTTGAGCCTTGTGGGATTCGAATAGGACCTTGCTAGGGCTTATTCGGGTTTCACGGCGGTAAGAGTCTTTATAGGTTGGTTTTGGGTTATTGCAGTATACTATTCTTATTTATTGGGTATAAACTATGATTTTGATAATATCTGGTTCTTTTTTTTTTTTTGCATGTAAGCATTTGCATATGTATTTGCACAAAATAAGGGAGGAATTGATGGTTCAAGCTCGCATAGAAAGTAAGCATGAAGGTTCATCGGGAAAGTCTGCACAGGGACATAGGAAGAGGAGTAGTGTATCGATTGAGGTGAGGTATGCATATGCATTACATAGTTGTAAAATTTTTTAACTATAACTTGTGAAAGAATCATAAGACACACAATAAATTTCATTTGTTAGGATGTAATATGGGAGTGGATTCGCAATGAAATAATAGGTTTTGTAATTGATTTACATAGGACTGTAATGTTTACAATTTGATAATAGGTAAATCATTAGAAAGGACTCGTATCACCGATTGTGTATGATATAAGTATTGACATTAGCAATTTAATGTGAAATTTTGTGGGATACTATTGGTGTAGTGAACAATAGAGTTGTGTTGTATTGTACATATGCATTATATTTCATATCCAATCCAACAAAAGATTATGATGTGTGTATGTTTAACATGTGATATTGTCCATTATGGAGTGGTGTAATTACTTATTTCATATATTGTTTGTAGACATGCAAACAAGATGTTTGAAGCAATGAAAAAAAGGCCATGCAAGATGCTTGAATGTCACGACCTGGCCTCCGGACCCTCGGCCCAGCGGGCCCGGGCGTGTATGTGCGCGTGATGGATCACAACTGCAACGCTCGGTTGGACTTATAACCACATGGCCTAAAATATGTATCTTGTTACAAATGATCCACTCATATAACACATATAAGCCCAAGACCTCCCCCCCTCTTTTCCGATGTGGGATTGGGTAACCTGACTCCCCTACGGGCTGGGTCTCAAAATCTCCCCTCCTTATAGACCTCGTGTCCTCACGAGGGGAGCCAAACGTAACTGACTTGGGCCCAAACTCACGAGCCCAAGCGTAACACACAACACAGCCCAAGCCCATCCGGAAGAGGGAGCGAGATCGGCTCCGCTACCATTTGTCACGACCTGGTCTCCGGACCCTTGGCCCAGCGGGCCCGGACGTGTATGTGTGCGTGATGGATCACAATTGTAACGCTCGGTTGGGCTTATAACCACATGGCCCAAAAGATGCATCTTGTTACAAATGATCCACTCACACAACACATATAAGCCCAAGACCTCCTCCATTCCTTTCCGATGTGGGATTCTCTACGGGCTGGGTCTCACATTGAAGGTCAAGAGCATTTATAAATATATAGTCTGTGAAGAGGTTGAGTTTTATCATAATTCTTTTAAAAAAATACTAACTTAAAGTTTCAAAGTTATCTCTATTATTGAGTTACCGACTTAAAAAGATTTACCTTGAAAAACTTAGATTTATTTTTTAAAAAAATTAATTTTCCAAATTCGCGCTTGTTCATTGTTTCAAATGCTTTTACTCCTTCCAATGTGCTGTTGTTTTGTGTCCAATCTTTAATTAAGGATACCGATATCGCATCAACTACAAAGGTTAGATATGTGAAACCGTTCTCGTATTTATTTTACTGTAATTTTCATTCCATTTTTTCTTTGGTTCAATTTCATTATCTCTTTAATTCAATTCTCCCACTCTAGAGAAGATGACCGGTGTTAACGCCTGTGATTTTGAGCTTTTTAATTTAACGACGTGAAGGAGTTGTTGCCTGTAATGAGCGAATGTGGTCTCATTAACAATCATCTTCTTGTTGAGGTACATCCTCAACAATCCTTTTTGTTTCTTGTCTGTTTAAATTTTAGTAGTGATATTGCTCTCTTCTTTTTCATGTCTTATAGTCTATGGTGGATTGTCCTATTTTATAGGCTGAATTCGATGACCTTTGCTAGTATTTAACTTTTGATGCTTACTTTCCCAACATATTCAAAGAGGCCCTTAGTTTCAATACTATCTTTCAGATTAAATGGTTGCTGAAAGAATCTGAAATTCCTGAAGTTACAAAATTTCCAAACTTCAATCGAGAAGCTCAATCTTGATATTTCAGCATGGATGATACTTTGCAAGTTAAAGGACATCAGTCTTATTAGCTAGGTATGATTGATATTTCAGCATGGATGACAATTTGCAAGCTAAAAGACATCGAGAAAATGACAAACCATGATATAAAAGCAGTGAGATATTTTCTAAAAAAGAATGTCAACCGCATCCATAGATTATCAAGGTTGGAATATTCAAATAGCTCGTTTTGATATTGAAGATAGTTTAATTACCTCTTTGCATAGAAATTGGATTCGTGTTTACGAATGTAGTTATGTGTGCTTGAAAATTTTTACTTTGCTTGCACATTTGAAGACATCAACAACCTCATCCATGCACTAATGATGAAATAGGCAATAGAGATGGTCATGTTTTCTGCTACGGATACACTAATCAAATCTATATGTAACCTTGCAGAAAAAAATACTTTCACCCTATGATTTCCCGTACACATAGAGAATTAAAATGGTTGTAAGTGTTATTGAAGTGGCAAGTTGCCTGATTGGTGCAGCACATTTATGGAGACTACCCATTGTGACATTAAGATAGTTTTTAGGGGGAGAGTCTAAGGACATGAGATTCCATACGAGATGAGTTAGCCAAAAAGGCTAAAACGCCTGCTCAAAGATTACCTTCTCTAAAGGAGTGACAAAATACAATATCCCAATTAAGTTGTAAAAGATTTTGTATTCCTTTACCCACTTGAAATTTTTTCTCAAATCTGCCATGTTGATGTAGAAGCCACAAGATGATACTACTATTAACACATTCAAGTATGATCTTTCTGAAATCTTTATTCCAGTAGAGTTGCAGTCCTTGCCATACTTCTAGAAGTTTAGTCATAAATGAAGAATTCCCGCAAGATTTAGCAATAAAATCAATAAGTTAATCACCATTACTATTATGAATTAATTAATACACCGACATTGATTGTATAGTTCCCTCGATATGAGCCGTCAATATTTAATATTATGTTGTGGCTTTAATCTAATGTTTAGATAAAGCTGAGATAGGATATATAAGATAGAATTTATCTCTAATTTAAATCTAATGATTTAGATTAAACTGAGATAGGATATTTAAGATAGGATTTATCTCTAACCTTACTAGTTCACCTATAAATACATACTGATGGCTAGTTATCAGGTGACTCTTTCTATATTCTCTGATCAATAATGGAACTTCTCCCTTGTCCGAGGATGTAGGCTTTTTGGTTGAACCTTATTAAATCCTTGTGCGTTAATATTGGGTGTTTCAATAGAAAACCTCTGTGTCTTTTCTCTTCTTTTTTCTCCTATTACTTTAGATCGAAGAATGTGAATTGAAAGATCTTGACAACTTGTAGAGGAGCGAAAGTTTATTCACAACAATCTATAGGGATGGAGAGTGATAAGGTTCAAATCAACAAGTTCAATGGATTCAATTTCAGTTTCTGGAAGTTGCATATTGAAGACTATCTGTTCAAAAAGATCTTCACAAACCCTTGTCAAGGGTGAAGTTGGATTCCATATCGCAAGAGGAGTGGAAACTTAAGGATCGACAGGTGCTAGGTTTGATCCGGTTGATGTAGATTGCTTTCAACTTCATCAAGGACTGCATGCTATGTCATGAAGTACGCAGGATACAAAGTAAGGAAAGGTATCTAGAACTTCCCCACCAGGACCCACTCCCCAACCTAAAAATTTTACATGACAATCATCGTAGGCCCACTATATACACTGCTAACATACCCAGCTATACACATGATAAACATACAAGGCTAGAAAGGAATAATAAATAGCAGAGAGGATATAAAAATAATAATTAAGAAGCCAAGCAACAGATCTAGTTATAGACAATGGTGTCGTCCGGGAGACACAGAGTTATGATTAGACATCAAATGTTACATCATATTCTAATATGGATTCCCAATTTGATTTAGTGTACTCTTAATAAAACATTCATGACTATAAGATTTGAGTCTAGGGGAATATGATATCATGTATATAAAACACTAGGGTCCAAAGCGAATCCTAACCTGGCCTTAAGCTAATTCCTGGCTGGCTATCTGCTTGGGGAGAAACCATAACCATATTCAAACCTGGTCAATCACATATTCAAAGATTTGACAGAAACCTATCAGGTGAATGGATGGAAAAAACATAGATAACAATTCACATGCAATTACATATTAAGTTGACTGATGTGCTGGCACATATTCAAAGCATCAACGAGTCAAAAAACACAGTCGTAGGCAATGCACGTTGCAATAACAAGACTCTTTAGGAATTCACAACCGTGACTGGATTGGCGAAATCTCTCAGTCCGTAAAGGTCCTGAGAATATGACTGAGATATGTCAATGGTACTTTATAAGATACCTCAAGTATTTTCTCTCATTATCTCATTTGTAATGATTTTGTATGACCCGATGGGACGTGCATAACTCTTGGCCCATATCACTGATGATATCGAGATGATAGGTGATGGTAGCTCCACCTTTGCAATTCCCACATTAATAATTATTGTCATATATTTAGTTAGCACAATTTTATAATCGTTGTCCCTCTTCATGACTCCCTCGACAAGTCCATGCCACATTACCATACTTAGAAAGCTCTTAGGGTGAAATCCCGTCTATTGTAGTGCCAGTCAGTGGCAGCGTCAACGGTAGCGTTAGTGCCAGCGGCAGCGCGCCGATGCTAAAATTCTAGTTTGGGAGCACAGCCGTAGGAAGCCTTTAAGGAACCTATAGTGATTCTGAGAGTGTTTACGTATGAGTGTGAGTGAGATAGGTTAGACGATCGAGGTTGAGTCAGTGGAAAACAAACCAGGTTGATTTTGGTTCGTTTTGAGCGATCGCGGGCCGTTTGGGCCAAATACGAGCCCATTGGGCTCATTTGTGACGAAACGGGCTGACGATTGGCCAGTCCAGCCTTGTTGAACTTTTGGGCCAAAACCCATCAGCCCAAGTTCACTACATCCTTTACCCATCAGCCCAAGTTTACTCTTCACCCTTTCAACATTCCTCTTGCATAAGTGCCCAGCAGAACACACACACACAACCAGCCCTAACTCGTTTTTCTCCTTCCTTCACCCTTCCAACCTACCAAAATCCAACCCTTGCTCAAATTGATCCCAACAACTTGTGGGGGATTGTCCCAAAACACTTTCCCATCAATTTTCTACACTTTTCCACTGTTAGTTTGATGTCTAAGGCCTGATTTTGAGGTGTTCTTCATTCTGGACGAAAATTCCAGAGTTGTTGGTAAGTGCTTAATCTTTGGTTTTCTTTTGGATTGGTTGGTTTATTCAGGTTGCTAGTGATGTGATTGAATGTTTTTGATGGATGGAAATGCATGGAAACAACCTCTGATTCTTGTGTGAATTTCGGATGAACAGTATCAGGGGGTTGTTTCTTCATGTTCTTGATCATGTTGGTGTATGTTAATTGAGTGGTTGTGGTCAAATGAGGGTATCTGAAGTACTGTGATTTTGTTGTTTAGATTGGATATGAATTGGTTGTTTAGATTGGATATGATTGGAGTGTTTAGATTGGATAGGGGAATGTAGATGTGTGTGCAGTGTGAGAGGGTCCATAGGATTGCTTTCAATTATTTTGCTTTTTTGATTCCTGGATTGGTTATGCTTAGTATGGCTGTATGGTTTGTGCTTGTTTAGGAGGTACTGGATCGATCAGTAGAGGAAAGGATATCGTTGGCGAACCATCGACGCAACGAGAGGTGGGAGTTTATGTGTCATTTGTATATGCGTAACGTTTTGTTTTCAGAATTCATATATGATCTAATGTTTTGGTTTGAATGGAGGCATGACTTGAATTGTGTTTAACAATTGTGTTCAAATGATAATTTTCTGGCCATGTTTGAATGCTGGATATTCAAAAGCTGAAACATGCTGATTTGTTTGGTGTACATGAAATTTCATACGGGTTTTGCAACCTTCCATACGATATGATTTTTCGGCTTCTTAGACATTTTTGCTCTTGTGGCTGAATACTTCGAATATTATTTTGAGATGTTTGGCACCTGATTCTAAGACGGCAATGTTTAAATGCATGCATGGAATATCTTATGAATTTTTAGTTTTAATGACCCATACTGGATAAATTCGTTTTTGGTCACTGTACCGACTGGAGTTGACGGTAAATGCTTGATCAAGTTAGGTAAGTATATAGAGTCCTATAGAGAGGACAGTTGCTTACCTTGGAGAGTTATGGGTGGCTATGTGATTGAGTGCTGTGTGCACTATGAAGGGAAAGGCCTGATACATGCTTCATATATATCTTACGACGTTATATACGTGTGCAAAATTGAATGTGACAGATTGTGTTTTCTCCATTCAATTTTGGGACAATGCTGATGGTGGGGTTTTGTTTATAGATATATGCGACAATTGAAAACCATCAGTAGGCTTTTATGTAGCCCTTTAGCGGGGGTTACGTGGAAGTGGTTTGTGTCCACCCCATTATGTTGGGCATAGTAGCCAAGTATCAAAACTGTTTTTACTTCCTTTTGCATTTTGGTGTGTGCACGTATGATGGCTACATTGAAGAGTATGGATTGTACTGGTTTGAATAAATGTTTGATACTATGCTTTGGTTTTGTCTCCATTCCACCGTTTATGCTTATGACACGGTAACTTCCACTGAGGTCTTTGATCTCACCCCCTCCCTTTTTGTTTCAGGACTAAGGTGTGAAAGCTAGCTGTTCAACTTTGAGGTTACTATCCCGGTATTGGTCGTAGGGCTGGACAAATGCACATGCACGTTTTGGACTCAGCATCTTTCACATCTTTTTGTATATTGAAATACTTGTGTCGTTTGCTGGTGCATATGTGTACAACACATGCTTGCCTATTCTGATGTTTTGATATATACAAAGTAGTGTTGTTGTGAATTTATGGGAATCTGTGAGTGTGGACTCACGGTGTTGTATGTTTGAGGCCGTATGGCCCATTGTATGTGATCTGATATTTCCGCTGCAGGTGTTTGCTACTCCGTTGTTTGTATGTTATGCTGAGTACCAATTGATGCGTGCCCTGTTTGAAACAAAAATATTCAAATGTTGTGTTTGTGTTTTTTTGGAGAAGCCTTGTGTAGTTCCGTTTGGTCCACCGGTTGGGTTAATCGAGGCTGCACGGCGGTGAGGCTCCCGATTACCGGGAACGGGTCCTCACAAGGTTGGTAGCGGAGCCAGGTTATTTTGTGTGCATTGAGTGCAAACTGATATTTTGAAAAGTGCATCACACTCACGGCACCTGCATTGTCCAGCATAGAGTGTGTCTAGTTGTTGTGTTTCTTAGGCTTATACCTATGGCTGTGTGTTCTGTTATTTTAGATGGCACCTAAAAAGAAAGTGGGGAGACCACGCCGAGTACAGGCAGAAAATATTGAGGAAAGGTCCGATGCCCGTGGACCAACGGAAGAGGCACAAACAGAACAGACAGCACAGATAGGACATACAACACCTATGGCTCAAGACCCGGTTTTGATTCAGATATTGACAGCATTACAGACAACTCTGGGTCAGATGCAACAAACAATGCAATAGATGCAAACTGCAGCTACGCAGCAACCACAAGTGCAAGTACCGGTACAGCCTGAACCGGAAGTGCAGCCAGAGGTAAGGCAAGCTGATGTACAAGGCGGTACCTTACCAATACATGTGTCCAAGCTATTGAAGGAGGGAAGGCACTTGGGTTGCCAAAGTTTCTATGGTTTGAGTGATGCATTAGTGGCGAAGCTGTGGAAAGACAAAATAGTATTGACAGCTCAGGATCTGAGGATTTCAGTTGAGGACCGAGTCATATTGGCTACCCATTTACTGGAACGTGATGCAGCTACCTGGTGGGGTACCATTAGGAACCGTTATGGCGGCCAGCCCACGTGGGAAGAGTTCGAAAGGGAGTTTGATTTGCGGTATTTTCCACCTCATTTTCAGAACAATAAACGGTCTGAATTTTATATGCTTCGACAAGGGAACAAGACCGTGGCGGAGTATGAAACGGAGTTCCGGGCATTTGTTCATTTTGTACCGGAAATTGAACAGGACATGGTTTGTCTTGGCAAGTCGCTTTGAGCATGGGCTGAATCAGAACATCCGCACCATCATGGGGCCAAACACTAGCACAGACTTTGAGAAGTTAGTTATGGAGGCTGTGAAATCCGAGGAGATAGCACAGGGACAAGTCAGTAGGTCGAGGGACTTTGGTACGGGCAAGAGCCCCATGAGGTTTGGCAGCCGGTTTGATCGAAGACCAGAAAATAAGAGATACACCCCATATGCTACAGCCCCTACTAGATCACAAGGAACATCTTCCTTTGTGACTGGAACGCAACCTGCCCACTCGATGTCCAGTTTTAGCAGACCCTTTGGGTATCCGCGACCGTATCTCAACCGCTGTTATACATGTGGTCAGCCCGGGCACTTCTCTAGAGATTGTCCTCGGGGTGGCATTGCGAGATCAATGACATATCAGTCGACAACCTTAGCAATGTCAACGGGTCAGAGGGCTGGTGTAAGTTACAGAGTCTCACAAGGATCAACAAGACCACCGAGTAGAGTACAGGTGGGAAGACCATCTAGTAGCCAGGCTACGAATCAAGCTTCACAGCAGCAATCACAACGACCTCAGACGCGCCTGTTTACTTTGGCGGATGCAGAAGCGAGCGCCAATCCAGATGTTGTGACAGGTACACTCATTATCTTTTCCATACCTGCTAAAGTATTAATGGACCCCGGAGCGAATAGATCCTTTATTGGTCCTAGGGTAGCTATGAGAGCGGATAAGGAGTTGTCACCCCTAGAGCCACCCATAGAAGTTTTAACTCCGTTGGGTGAACGATTGGTCTGCGAGAGTGTGTATTTGGGCTGTTTGTTGCGAATGGGTTCCGCAGAAATTGAGGTTGATCTAATTCCCTTGAATATGCAAGAGATAGATGTTATCTTAGGGATGGACGGATTGGCTAAGTATCGAGCAAGGATGGACTGCTTCACAAAGAAGGTGAAGTTCAGTTTGGCAGATGGGTTAGAATTTTGTTTCGAAGGTGATCGGCGAGTCGTTCCTTCTTGTGTCATTTCTTGGCTGGATGCTGGACGTATGATCCGTAAGGGTTATTCAGCTTTCTTAGCACATATCAGAGATTTGACGATTGAGTCTCCGGAGCTGAGCAGGATACCAGTAGTACAAGATTTTCCCGATGTGTTCCCAGAAGAATTGGCAGGGTTACCACCAGAGAGGGAGATTGAATTTGAGATTGCGTTGTTGCCAGGGACAGCTCCTATCTCCATTGCACCATATCGGATGGCACCAGCTGAGTTGAAAGAGTTAAAGACTCAACTGGAGGACTTAGTGGATCGAGGATTTATCAGACCTAGTGTTTCACCTTGGGGAGCACCAGTTTTGTTTGTCAAGAAGAAAGATGGCACGTTGAGACTGTGTATCGATTACAGACAACTGAATCAGGTTACGGTGAAGAACCGGTACCCGTTGCCACGCATTGATGATCTGTTTGATCAGCTGCAAGGAGCCTCGGTATTTTCCAAAATTGATTTGAGATCAGGTTATCATCAACTGAGGGTTCGTGAGTCTGATGTACCAAAGACAGCCTTCCGGTCACGGTATGGGCATTACGAATTTCTGGTGATGCCGTTTGGAGTAACTAATGCGCCAGCCATGTTTATGGATTTGATGAATAGAGTCTTTCGGGAATACGTAGATCAGTTTGTCATTGTGTTTATTGATGACATCTTGGTCTATTCAAAGTCAGAGGAGGAGCACTTGGTACATTTGCGAACTGTGTTGAACAGACTTAGAGCGCAGCAGTTGTATGCCAAATTCACTAAGTGTGAATTTTGGCTGAAGGAAATAGGTTTCTTGGGACATGTGGTATCAGCAGAAGGTATACTTGTTGACCCCCAGAAGATAGAAGCCATTGTGTCATGGGAACCTCCTCATAATATCAAGGAAATCCGAAGTTTTCTTGGTTTGGCCGGCTACTATCGGAGGTTTGTGGAAAACTTTTCCGTCTTGGCAGGTCCGTTGACACGTCTAACACGCAAGGGAGTTCCGTTTGTATGGTCAGAGGCATGTGAGAAGAGTTTTCAGGAAGTGAAAGCCAGACTTGTATCAGCACCGGTTCTTACCTTGCCGGTCAGCGGCAAGGGGTACATTGTGTATAGCGATGCATCGAAGATGGGATTGGGTTGTGTGCTGATGCAAGATGGTAAGGTAGTGGCCTACGCATCGAGACAGTTGAGACCGCATGAGAGCAATTACCCGACTCACGATCTTGAATTGGCTGCGGTGGTCTTCGCACTCAAAATTTGGCGGCATTACCTATATGGTGAAACGTGCAAGATGTTCACCGATCACAAAAGCCTCAAATACCTTCTCACCCAGAAGGATTTGAACTTGAGACAGCGAAGGTGGCTGGAATTGATCAAAGATTATGACTTGGTGATTGACTACCATCCGGGCAAGGCGAATGTTGTCGCTGATGCATTAAGTAGAAAGACATCATCTTCCTTAGCCTATGTTCGTACCGAGTACATGTCTATGTTGATGTGTCTGAGAACATCTAGAGTACAACTTGGGAGTGATGATTCTGGAGCATTAATAGCACAGTTGATTGTGAGGCCAACTTTACTAGATGAGGTTCGAACCAAGCAATGTGAAGATCCATTATTGAGTCAAATAAAGCAACAGTTGGAGGAAGTAGACAGCGGTACTAGTACAGTAAGTGAGTATCGTATAAGAGAGGATGGTATCCTAACATTTCGAGGACGAGTGTGCATCCCTCATGATGAAGAGCTTAGGCAATTGATTTTGATGGAGGCACATAGTTCGACGTTTTCCATTCATCCGGGCAGCACCAAAATGTACAGGGACTTGCGAGAACAATATTGGTGGGCTGGAATGAAGAGGCATATTGCTGAATTTGTAGCAAAGTGCCTAGTGTGTCAGAAAGTTAAGGCGGAACATCAGAGACCTGCGGGATTACTACAGTCATTACCCATTCCGGAATGGAAATGGGAGCATGTGACGATGGATTTCGTAACAGGGTTGCCAAGATCACAACGAGGTTATGATGCGATATGGGTGATAGTGGACAGACTGACCAAGTCTGCACACTTCCTCCCCATTAAGGTGACAGATACACCGGAGAAATTGGCAGTAAAGTATCTTGATGAGATTGTCAGACTTCATGGTGTGCCAGTGTCGATTGTGTCGGATAGGGATCCGAGATTCACATCCAGATTTTGGGGGAAACTTCATAGTGCTTTAGACACACGACTAAATTTCAGCACCGCATTCCACCCACAGACAGATGGGCAGTCTGAGAGAACAATTCAGACCTTGGAAGACATGCTCCGAGCATGTGTGTTGGATAGGCAGAAGGCATGGGATCGATGCCTACCGTTAGCTGAGTTCGCCTATAATAACAGTTTTCAAGTGTCTATTGGCATGGCACCATATGAGGCATTGTATGGCAGACGGTGTCGAACACCTTTGTGTTGGAATGAGGTCGGAGAACGGAAACTGGATAGTCCCGAATTAGTTGAACAAGCGACAGAGTTGTTGTTACTGATTCGACAAAGGCTGAAAACAGCGCAAGATAGACAGAAAAATTACGCTGATAATCGCCGCCGAAACTTAGAATTTTCTGTGGGAGACAAAGTCTTTTTGAAAGTGGCACCGTGGAAAGGAGTTCTTCGGTTTCAACAGCGAGGAAAATTGGCACCAAGGTTCATTGGACCTTACAGCATTACAGCACGAGTGGGACCAGTGGCATACCGGTTGGATTTACCTCCGGAGTTGGAAAAGATCCACAATGTCTTCCATGTATCTATGCTACGGAAGTACATGCCAGATCCGTCCCACGTGTTGACGTCACCACCAATCGAAATTTCCAATGACTTGTCATACAAGACGCAGCCTGTTGCAATTGTGGACAGAGCGGTAAAACAGTTACGGAATCGCACAGTGCCAATGGTATCCGTATTGTGGCGTAGCGATGTCATGGAGGAACGGACATGGGAAACCGAGCATATGATGAGGCGGCAGTATCCACAGTTATTCAATGACCTTGGTAAGTAAATTTCGCGGACGAAATTTCTATAAGGAGGGGAGGATGTGAGATCCCGTCTATTGTAGTGCCAGTCAGTGGCAACGTCAACGGTAGCGTTAGTGCCAGCGGCAGCGCGCTGATGCTAAAATTCTAGTTTGGGAACACAGCCGTAGGAAGCCTTTAAGGAACCTATAGTGAATCTGAGAGTGTTTACGTATGAGTGTGAGTGAGATAGGTTAGACGATCGAGGTTGAGTCAGTGGAAAACAAACCAGGTTGATTTTGGTTCGTTTTGAGCGATCGCGGGCCGTTTGGGCCAAATACGAGCCCATTGGGCTCATTTGTGACGAAACGGGCTGACGATTGGCCAGTCCAGCCTTGTTGAACTTTTGGGCCAAAACCCATCAGCCCAAGTTCACTACATCCTTTACCCATCAGCCCAAGTTTACTCTTCACCCTTTCAACATTCCTCTTGCATAAGTGCCCAGCAGAACACACACACACAACCAGCCCTAACTCGTTTTTCTCCTTCCTTCACCCTTCCAACCTACCAAAATCCAACCCTTGCTCAAATTGATCCCAACAACTTGTGGGGGATTGTCCCAAAACACTTTCCCATCAATTTTCTACACTTTTCCACTGTTAGTTTGATGTCTAAGGCCTGATTTTGAGGTGTTCTTCATTCTGGACGAAAATTCCAGAGTTGTTGGTAAGTGCTTAATCTTTGGTTTTCTTTTGGATTGGTTGGTTTATTCAGGTTGCTAGTGATGTGATTGAATGTTTTTGATGGATGGAAATGCATGGAAACAACCTCTGATTCTTGTGTGAATTTCGGATGAACAGTATCAGGGGGTTGTTTCTTCATGTTCTTGATCATGTTGGTGTATGTTAATTGAGTGGTTGTGGTCAAATGAGGGTATCTGAAGTACTGTGATTTTGTTGTTTAGATTGGATATGAATTGGTTGTTTAGATTGGATATGATTGGAGTGTTTAGATTGGATAGGGGAATGTAGATGTGTGTGCAGTGTGAGAGGGTCCATAGGATTGCTTTCAATTATTTTGCTTTTTGATTCCTGGATTGGTTATGCTTAGTATGGCTGTATGGTTTGTGCTTGTTTAGGAGGTACTGGATCGATCAGTAGAGGAAAGGATATCGTTGGCGAACCATCGACGCAACGAGAGGTGGGAGTTTATGTGTCATTTGTATATGCGTAACGTTTTGTTTTCAGAATTCATATATGATCTAATGTTTTGGTTTGAATGGAGGCATGACTTGAATTGTGTTTAACAATTGTGTTCAAATGATAATTTTCTGGCCATGTTTGAATGCTGGATATTCAAAAGCTGAAACATGCTGATTTGTTTGGTGTACATGAAATTTCATACGGGTTTTGCAACCTTCCATACGATATGATTTTTCGGCTTCTTAGACATTTTTGCTCTTGTGGCTGAATACTTCGAATATTATTTTGAGATGTTTGGCACCTGATTCTAAGACGGCAATGTTTAAATGCATGCATGGAATATCTTATGAATTTTTAGTTTTAATGACCCATACTGGATAAATTCGTTTTTGGTCACTGTACCGACTGGAGTTGACGGTAAATGCTTGATCAAGTTAGGTAAGTATATAGAGTCCTATAGAGAGGACAGTTGCTTACCTTGGAGAGTTATGGGTGGCTATGTGATTGAGTGCTGTGTGCACTATGAAGGGAAAGGCCTGATACATGCTTCATATATATCTTACGACGTTATATACGTGTGCAAAATTGAATGTGACAGATTGTGTTTTCTCCATTCAATTTTGGGACAATGCTGATGGTGGGGTTTTGTTTATAGATATATGCGACAATTGAAAACCATCAGTAGGCTTTTATGTAGCCCTTTAGCGGGGGTTACGTGGAAGTGGTTTGTGTCCACCCCATTATGTTGGGCATAGTAGCCAAGTATCAAAACTGTTTTTACTTCCTTTTGCATTTTGGTGTGTGCACGTATGATGGCTACATTGAAGAGTATGGATTGTACTGGTTTGAATAAATGTTTGATACTATGCTTTGGTTTTGTCTCCATTCCACCGTTTATGCTTATGACACGGTAACTTCCACTGAGGTCTTTGATCTCACCCCCTCCCTTTTTGTTTCAGGACTAAGGTGTGAGAGCTAGCTGTTCAACTTTGAGGTTACTATCCCGGTATTGGTCGTAGGGCTGGACAAATGCACATGCACGTTTTGGACTCAGCATCTTTCACATCTTTTTGTATATTGAAATACTTGTGTCGTTTGCTGGTGCATATGTGTACAACACATGCTTGCCTATTCTGATGTTTTGATATATACAAAGTAGTGTTGTTGTGAATTTATGGGAATCTGTGAGTGTGGACTCACGGTGTTGTATGTTTGAGGCCGTATGGCCCATTGTATGTGATCTGATATTTCCGCTGCAGGTGTTTGCTACTCCGTTGTTTGTATGTTATGCTGAGTACCAATTGATGCGTGCCCTGTTTTAAACAAAAATATTCAAATGTTGTGTTTGTGTTTTTTTGGAGAAGCTTTGTGTAGTTACGTTTAGTCCACCAGTTGGGTTAATCGGGGCTTCACGGCGGTGAGGCTCCCGGTTACCGGGAACGGGTCCTCACACTTAGGGTCACATAGATCACTCTATGCTGCTGCAATGTATGATTCACCTCATGGTTTTGGATGCAACTTGATGTAACACTTGCACTTCACAACCTACATCTTATATTTTCATATCAAGCACAATATTTCCAAGCATGCAATGTATCATTTCATATAATGATTCTCATGGATTTAAGCAAATGCAAGATTGTTTGTTGCTATTTTATTATAATTTTTTTTACTAAATACATTAATACAATCATATCAGTAATTCAAGAAATTAAGTAAAAGAGTCTGTCCACTCATAGGTTTTGAAGTTCGTATTGCCCAAAACTACAAATCGAACCTATTCCTTAAGGTCTCGCATCAGTAGGTATCCATCTACACATAATTCATATCCAAATTCTTCATTAAACAATACTAGAGGGTTATAAATATATAAAATAACACTTTCAAACTCTCTACCCAATGAATTAGGTCATAGACCAAACCTAATATCAATCTGGAAAAATTTCTTATTTTTCCTAATTTTTTCAAGATTTGTACTATTTATTTAATAAATCAAATCAACTCCAAATCCTACAAATTTTGTACTAGTAGACTCCAAATTCAGTCTAGTATTTTTCATAATTTCTTTAAAAAAATTTCATTTTTTACTTTTTTCCATATTTTTATACAATTTTTAAATATTTTTAATTAGTTTTTGAATTAAATAATAATTTGACTAACCAGAACATATCACATGGTATCACTAGACACTACCACACCTACAACTGAATCTGCCTGAGGGTGACACGTGCCGGTTCCTGAGCTTATCATGCCTCGTCCAAGTCTCAGGCTCGGACAGTCTTGAGCGACATATCACCTGCCCATGCAGGCAACAAGTCATATGGTCCAACCGCCAAAGGAACTATCATTTGAAGGGACACGTCATTTTTTTTTCAATTAATAATACCTGTTTGCACTTCACCATACTGGTACCACTACTATATCTTTAGACGCTTTGCCTTGGATATTCTGCCCTGTGTCTTTGTTTGTTGTGGATGATCATCCCAGTTAAATCAAACATTATGAAAGCAACACCCAATTCCCTATTATTTTCTCTGTGAGAAGCACTAATTAAGGTGCATGGTGAAGCACACCAAAATGAAGTCTCGAATAGTAGGAGTCCCAGTAGAGTCCAATCTCATCATCTTTCTTCAAGTTTCTCCTCCTACAAACTCCTCACTCCACTTGCGGATGAACACATAACACTGTGTAGTAGACCATTGTTTCAAAACCACTGCATGCTCTGTCTAGGTATCCATATCCCAGACGACAACTCATACGTTATGCCGACTCTCAACTTCCCCGATAGTAGCATCCGGCATTAGAGGCAAGATATGTTTCTTGATCAACTTTGCTTCCAGCAAGAGCCTGCACTGGCCACTAACATTGCTAGTCGTGAGTTGTTTGCTTGTTTTCCAGGGATATTCATAGCGTAAAGTGAGTTTAGTTGAGATGCTTTGTGAAACCCCGTCCTAGTTGTATGTCTAGTCAGCACGTTTAGGTATAATCAACATTGTTCTAGTGGTCCACATGTTCGTTTGACACTATGACTGAGACGGAAATCGAGGTGGTGGAAAATTACCGTTTTGCCCTTATCAGACCCGAACTTGTTTTTAGGCCCGTTTATACCATAAGGCCTTATTTGTACCTTTTTAAGCCCAATCGGGTATCTTTGAGCTGAGTTTGTTTAAATCCGAGCCCACTTGACTATTTCGGGTTGGACTCTCCTTTTTTTTAAGCCTACTAGGGTTTTGAGGTCGGGTTATATTTAAGCCTATCAAATTACCCTAGCCACTTCCGTTACTTTTGTTTCAGACAAAAACCTTTGTCTTTTCCTCCTCCTCTATTTTTCACGCCACCAAGCCCTATTCTTGATTTTTGTGCCACCATCAATCTTTCTTGATTGGTGTGCACTCCTCCTTCCAATCCAACGCTTGCGTTAAGCTCCTTTCTTTTCCACTGCTTGATTGTTCGTGTAAAGCATAGCGGTTTTGTTGGTTTTATATGTCAGTGAGGGAACGGTAGGATTCCTCTCTTTCATATTTTAATTTTGGTTTGCAATTGCAGATTCTAATATTGGCTTGATTCAGGTAGTCCTGAATCTGGATCACGCGATAAAGGCAAAGGAATCGCCACCAATTCGTCTGCACGTGAGATAGGAGACTATGCCTCATATGTTTGATCGGCAATTATTTTCATTCTTGTTGCTTATGTTTTCGTTTCCCTCCTTTTTAACGTAATATACCACCATCCTTGATAATATTGTTGTCTCACCTATTTGTTTCTTTTGTTTTCTTTCCGCCAGTACCATTGGCACCTATTTGTCTCTTTTGTTTTCTTTTGCCCCCAGCACCTTTTTCGTAAAAAGAAACTTCATTCTTTCTTTTTGTGTTTTGTTTCTAGTTAACAATTGTTGTGAAATAGAAACTATCGCAACACACCTTCTTTGCTTCCTTTCATTTTTGTCCTATTCCTTAAGTCCTTGTCTTCTAATAACCCATAGTCCTCTCTTGATGATTTGTTGACTCGCAGTCAATGCTCTTTTGCAATTCGTTTGTACGACGGCTCTTTTTTTTATTGTTATTGAAAATCTGTTCTTTTAATTGTAAAAAAATCAAATCGTGAAGCTAAATATATTAGGTTTTCCTTAATATATATGCAGCTATTTTATTAAGTATAAATATTGTGTTAAAATAGTAGATTATGGCCCCAACATAATATACAAATAGGGTCAGTAAATAAAATATTTAAGTAAAATATATTAGCCCTCATTTGTTTTATCTTCATTATTAATGTCACAATTAATTTTCCGTTGCTGTTCCCGGACCACCCATCCCTTCCTTCCCCTTCGCCCGGCCCGGTCAGGTCCGATCAGATCAGATCTCTCGAACGAAGTGAAATGATAGGAAGAGAAGACTGCTGGCGGGAGATTTCTATTCATTACACTCCCTTGTATAGTAAGGGGAAAACGGAAGTGCGCTCCTGCGCACCGAGTCAAAAAAGAAAGGAGCTTTGGATACCTTATTATTAGAGAAAGGGGAAAGCCAAAACCTACTCCTAACAAATGTGACAATTAATTTTTGGTGTCAGGTTAGTGAAATGCACTAATTTGATTGTCTAAATAATCTTTGGGTGCAGTACAATAATGTCGTTGGCAAATACCTTTAGTAAAGTACATAGTTGTCAATTAACTCTTCTATAAAATACAGAATTTTTTTTCCCCTAGTCTTTGATTTGTGAGTCTTGAGCTGAAGTATTTAGGATAGACTAGAATATTAGCATATAATATATACTTATAAATATATATATATTAACATGTTAACTATAAATCATGGTTTGTGGTCAATTGTTGCGTAATAAATCAAAATTCAGTTTGTAGGCTTAGTAAAAAATATAAATGAATAAATTTAAAGAATTATATTTCTTATTATTTATATTTATATTGGATCCAAAAAAATAATATTAATATATTTTATAAACAATAATTATTGGCTTAATATAATTATAAATTGAGTTATGATGGTAAGAGTTGAAGATGTCTTGATGCATGATATATTTTATAATTTTATTTTGTATTCTGATATCTATATTATTATTTAATAACTGCAGATCGAGTTGGAAACAAGAATCATGAAATTACATAATAAAGTCATCAGCTAAGATTTCCACCCATGAAAGCAACACCCAATTATCTGTTGTTTTCTCCGTGATAAGCTCTAACTAATTCGCACGGCGAAGCACACCAAAATGAAGTCTTGAATAGTAGGAGTCCCAGTAGAGTCCAATCTCGTCACCTTTCTTCAAGTTTCTCCTCCTGACGAAGTCCTCACTCCATTTGTGTATGAACACATAACACTGTGTGGTAGACCATTGTTTGAAGACCAGCGCATGCTCCGTCCAGGTATTCGTATCCCAGACGGCAACTCGTCACCATCTCTCAACTTCCCTGATAGCAGCATCCGGCATTAGAGGCAACATATGTTTCTTGATCAATTTTGCTTCCACCAAGAGCCAGCACTGGCCACTAACATCGCTGGCCGTGAGTTGTTTCCTTATTTTCCAGGGATCTTCATAGCGTAAAGTGAGTTCAGTTGAGATGCCAATCCGCTTATCGGAGTCATTGACATCGGAGTTATCAATGGTAATAAGTTTACCAAACAGCCTAATCTTATTTGAAGTCTCACAAGGCCGAGCCAAATCACGGAGATAATCAGCGGTGGAACTATCCGCATTATTTCCTGACTCATTGGTGTTTCCTGATACCCTCTGGGAATCCGCCTCATAAACTTAATGAAAACAGTAATCCGGAGACCCTGTTGACATACGAGAGAGAGGTTAAGTATAAGTATAAATATAGATATAAGTTTAAGTATATGTGGTTAGAAATTCATGGGTTACTAATGAAATCTGCGGTAACTTTACCGAAATTAATTAGAAAAAAAAAAAAACACTATATTCGTTAGGTGTTTAACGATGAATAGAACTCTGAAACGATGAATAGAACTCTGAAAAGATAAATTTTAAAAAACGCGGGAACAAAAATTTCCACCGGCATACTTTTTTTTATAATGATCAGTCGGGAGAGCAATTCAGAGAAACCTCAATCACTGCTCCTCTCTTAATTTTATCGGTAGTGGAGCATTACGGGAGGCTCTTCTGGTTTTCACATTCCATTGCCTAGGAGATTGATCGAGCGTTATTTGGCCTTGGCTCCACTCAGGACCCTTGAATCTCAATCCTACGTTGTAGAGAATCTCCTTATTTTTACTGCGTAAAGATGAGTTCATCTGTGACAATAAAAGATATTAAGGAGAGGGTCGGCGATACCGATCTGTCCAACATGAACAAATTAGAAATCCTTGCAATGGTAGCTGGCTTCTTTTACGACAAAGAAAAGGAGGTAGAGAGCTCCAGATCGAATCCTGGTTTACTCGGGTGTGATGAAGGCAAAGACAGAAAAGATATTAAGGTGTGGGATATTGATCTCAATCAACCAATTGAATGCTTTGATCCTCCGGTGAAGGAGACGGAGTTGCCAGCGGAATTGGGACGTTATGAAGGAGTAGCTCGAAGACCTCGTGCCAAAACGGTGGTTGTACTGAACTCAATCAATCAACGTACGAAAGAAGACCTTACTCGCAATAAAAAAAGAAAAGAGAGAAAAGAATCCCGCAATTGCGACAGGAAGGGTAAAAGAATTAAAGTGGCCCTTCCAGATCCTGCACTTGCAACCCTTCCTCAAGCATTCAAGTCAAAGATTACTGATATGATAGGCGCTCCATTAGAGGATAACATTGCCGTCTTATTGATCCAGAAACAACTGACCAACACTGATATGGATCCTGCCCAATCTCGCCTGTCAATGCCACAAAATCAACTTCACAACGCCGACTTCTTAAATGATGCAGAGAAGGCACAGCTCGGAAAAGGGAAAGAAGGATTTGAAGTACAGATTGTTCAACCTAATCTTGAAACCTGTGAGGCAAATTTCCAACTTTGGCCGTGTGGAAAACATAGTTCACAATATGTGCTGAAGACTGTATGGAACAAAATCAAGACGAGCAACAACCTCATGCCGGACGATCTCATTCAGATATGGCATTTCAGGAAGAATGAAAAGCTATTCTTTGCTATGGTTAAGGTTCAGTAAGAACAATCTCAAGTCTCATTATGTATCTATGGAAGGAAGAAGATATTATTTTATTCCTTTCCGGTACATTTTTTTGGTTTATGGGTAATTATAATGTATTCCAGTTGGACTGCAAGGATATTTTACGTTGTTGTTTATTGTTTCCTCTTTTTATCCATCACAGTTTTTCTGAAAATTAAGCTATCGTCTTAATCCATGCATGCACGTTCTAAACTGAATCTAATGAATGTGAGTCTGTATTCGCCCATTGAGTGCGTATAACAATCTCAAATTCATACTACTGTCTGCATACTCTTCTTGCAATAAGAAATGAGAGGGAGAGTGTGAAACCCCGTCCTAGTTGTATGTCCAGTCAGCATGTTTAGGTATAATCGGCATTGTTCTTGTGGTCCACTTGTTTGTTTGATACTTTGACCGAGATGGAAATCAAGGTAATAAAAAATAACCGTTTTCACTCTATCGGACCCGAACTTGTTTTTGGACTCGTTTTGAGTAGCCGAGTGTTTTCGGGTCGTTTTGTAGGCCTTTGAGCCTGTCCAGTTATTCGTTCTTTTCGAGCCTGATTATTTTTATTTACCGAGATAGGCTTGTTTTTCAAGTTGGGCTAGTAGGGTTTCGGGACCTAGATTATTTAAGCTTGTATTAGCTGCCAGAAAAATAACCAGTCACCTTTATTTTCTTCATACGTTATTCCTTCTCTCCCGATACTACTGACTATTCTCTTCTGATTCTCTCTAGACAAAAACCATCCTTCCCCAATTCTTGCAAGATTCACTTAATTTCTTTTCCAAATTCTGTCGTCGTCTTATCCTTTTTCTAAGTTGCGCACGACCTTTGTTCCAAATCGGTATCTGTATCGTAATCCTTCTATTTTTCTCTAACCAATTTATTTTCTTTTAATCGTTCTCTTTCTTTCCTCCAGTAATATTCCACTGCGCTCGTGTTTGTTAGGGTGAAGGGAATCGGTATAGCAGTGAGGAGCCGGTAGGGTTATGTTCCCTTTTTGATTTATTTATTTTGATTGTTTTGAGTGTTCACTGTTATTGTTATTCAGGTAGTTCTGGATTACGCGAGGCAAAGTCATTGCCAACAATTCTTCCACATGTGAGGTAGGAGACTATGCCTCAAAAATTTGATCGGTAAATTATCTTATTTCTAAATCATCTGGTTATTTAGAGTCGTTGGTCTAGCGATTTAATGAAATAGAAGGAAAGAAAAATCGTAAAAGAGAGAGTGTTGTCTTTTTTTACTTATATGTAGCCTTTTTGTCGCATTATATTATTTTTTTCTTTGATGCTCAACTCTTTATCGTTGCCTTGATGCGCTATTCTTTTCTTGTCTTTTTGTTTCCTTTTGATGCGCTATCTTTTGTCTTTCCCTTTTCAATACATTCTTGGCTACGGTGATTAACTAAGAAAACATTAAATATTACTATAAACATTAGTTTATTAACATTTATCCTAACCTTTTTATCAATATTACTATTAAATATTAATTTAATGGGCTTAGTATAAATACAAGGTTAGTTTTCAATAAAAAAATAATATCTTAATACATAATTTATAATAAGCATATTGCTTAATAAATATTTTGTATTCAGTATGGTATCTATCTCGATAAATGTTCGCTTGGCCAATGCGAGGTGAGTATATGGAATCCCAGTAATAGGGGAGCGTTGCTTGCCAGTTCGGGAGTTGTATGGGTGTTGTCTTCATTTGTCTGCCACGTCCTTCGCAGGTTAGTTTGTATTGAGTATTGAGACATGTATGATACGTGTAGTTTTTCTCTGCCTAGTCTCGGACAACACTGGCAGTAGGGATTACGTGTATATTTATTATTTTTTAAAAAATATAAATTAACACTGCCAGTGGGCTTCCAGTTTCCCTTTAGCGGGGTTACTCGAGGAGTGATTTATTATGCCCATCCTGATAGGTTTTGTTAGGCATTATTAGCCGTGTTGTATTATGCGTTTTGAGTTATAACCTATTGGGCTGGAACTACGTTTTACATTATAACATCAAATGCATGAATTCTATGTTCTTTGAGTTGCATTAGTTACGTGCTCGTTCTTATAGTAAATCGTTTTTTCTCTTCTTAGTATATGCCTTTGTTTCCCCGTAGGATATATGATGCGGTGACTCCTACTGAGATTATTATCTCACCCGTTGTTATTTCCCCCTTTCAGGAGTAGTTCGTAAGCCGTAGGCAGTGTTTTGAGGTGTGTGAGCTTTGTACGACTTGGTTGGACTATCGCACCAGCACATTTTACTTGATTTTCTTTTCTGGCATTTCCTTTTTAGACTCATTTTGATGTTTTGATTATTATTATATCCTTATACATTTACTACGTTACTGGTTACGGTTTTATATACTGGGTTTTAAGCTCAATTTGTGATTTTAGGCTTATGACTGCATGGACCCGTCTTTTGTTTTGGATTTTTGTTTATTTAAATAAAGTCTTCCGCTGTGATATTTTGTTCACTCCGATGATATGCCAGATGTTTGTTTCTTATTTGACATACTCAAATTCTTGAAATATTAAATACGTTTGTTTTGGAAATCGCGTTTGAAAAGTCTTCTAAGCCTTGTGTGGTTCGGATTGGTCCACGTGTTGAGCTTGTCCGGGTTTCACGGTGGTAAGGGCCTGGTTTTCAGGTTTGGGTTCTTATATTGTAGGATCCTAATTAAAATTATATTATAATAAATAAATAAATAATACTCATTTTTTTCTTACTATCTTATTCTTTGACATTTTCATGCCACACTATTAGGTCCGAAAAACCTCTCAAGGATTGCATAGGTTATCCTATACGGATTCAATGCATCACACATGTCATATCCCGAATGTGCTCAATGCATTACATGCATCTCAATAATCCAAAATGGCAAGGCACGTTCATATATTTCACAACATAGCATATTATTCATTGCATAGTGTAACAACAATTAGTCATTCACAGCATAGCATTGCACAGGCATAACACAACACACGTCATTCCAGTCAATTGTTTTATATTAAGCATGCTTCATTACTCATGCTAGCAACTAAGCAAACAAAAGAAGGGTTAGTCACTCATGGGTTTGAAGCCCACAATTCTCCCCCTTGCTCGCTAGACTGATTTTCTCGAGGTCTTGCCATTATAAGTATCCACCTACACACAAGTATTTTTCAAATGCTCAATAAATCATTCTTATTTTATAATAATACATAAAATTACACGTTTATATCCTTTATCCGATGTATTTTCACCCGTAAACTAACATGGGACAAAATAGGGTATTCTTCATATTTTTTCTTAATTATCTAAAACTTTCATAAACTTTTATACCCACCAAAATATATCAAAATTATGCAAACTTAACACCATTAGTCTTTTCATTTTTTTTTTGAATTCTCCTTAATTTTTCCTAATTTTTTTTATTTTTTCTGAATTTTTTTAATTAAATTATTTTCTAAAATCCGTTCAAAATTAAACAAATCAACATGACATATGTCATCTTCTAGCCATACCACATGTCACTCACCCATTGGATCATGTCTCATACTGAACTTACTAGACATCAACACATCATTAACCGAACCTAACTCTATACCATCATGTGGCCCAACCGGAAGCTGCCTGATTCTACCTTCGACGGAGAATCAAATTCATGTCGGATGGGTGATGCGCTTGTAACAAGAGAAGGATGTTTGGAGGCTAGCTTTTGGCCATTCATTACTAAAGAGAAAGGCGATTCCACCTTTGTGGAAACTGAAGATGGTATGGTCTCCAAAGAGTCATGCAATTCTGAATCACCACGCTTTTCACATGATTTGACAGAATCCATGCTGACACTGGCCAATTGTTCTTAGATTCTTACAAATACATTAGATGTGAGACAGCACCAAATAGGCTTGCTTTGGCTTTAGATTTTCTCTGTTTTATCTCATTATGAAATTTTATCTGTGCCACAGTTGGATTATTTGGTTGGAAGTGGAGCAACATCATACTCCTCTTCGCTAACTTCTCATAAATTTTTGTCATTAAGATAGGCTTGCATTGCATATTTAATAATTTGTTCCATCAAACACTAGCAATAGCAATCCAGTGATGTTCTTGAATTCGTCTTGAATTCTTATGGTTGTTTGGATAAACTAAGTAAGAATGTTTAAGCTGGCATAGAAATACTTGGGAAATTTCACTAGTTTCCGAAGATATAAAAAAAACTTGATAATAACACATGATTAACTGAAAATATTAACCGTAAATCTAAGGCAAACCTCAATACATCTATAATTCAATATGTTTGCTCTGTTTATACACGATTTTTTTTTTAAGCAACAAAGCAACCGCATTGATGTAATTGTGATGTACACTATTGAATTATCAAGTCTTTTGCCATTCTCATCTTTGTTCGTTGCCATACAGCACGTCTTCACGTTGGGTCATGCAGAAGCATACCTCCACGTACCGGCTCCAAATTATATGGCAGTTTCGCATTTCTCTATTTGTTTTCCAGTCAACAAGAGTTGGGAAGAGCCACTGGTCCATTCAAATCAACATTTCACAGCTACAGCTAAAGAGCTCTGTCTTTTATGACCCCAAAAACTTAGTTTAATGCACCATGTGAGAGTTCCCCTATCCAGCGATGACTTTCCGAACAAAATCCCAAGAGAAATTGGTCAGAAAACTCACAAAGATATTCTTATATTCTAAAAAAAGGCAGCAACCTTTTTTTTCATACCGTTTTGAGCATTTTACAGAGCTGAATCACTAAGACTATCTTAATTACAAAATAGTACACAATTTGGATGTTGATATTAGACAATTCTTTGAGTTTATCATCGGTTGTTTCGGAAAAAGTTGAAATCCCAACGACGCATCAAACCATCCATAATGTGGCCGGCCGGGTTCCTTTCCACAGTCAGTGTAGCTTTTGTATTAGCCGACAAGTCTGCCTCATTTGAGCTTCGGTTGCTTTCTGAAGTATCACTTTGAGTAGAAATGGTTGTGCTTCCTGAATCTACCTTCGACGGAGAATCAAATTCATGTCGTATGGATGATGCGCTTGTATCAGGAGAAGGTTGTTCGGAGGCCAGCTTTTGGCCATTAATTACTGAAGAGGAAGACGATTCCACTTCTGTGGATACTGAAGTTGGTATGGTCTCCAAAGGGTCATGCTGTTCTGAATCACCACCCTTTTCACATGATTTGACAGAAGCCAGGCTGACACCGGACAACTGTTCTTCCCGATGTGGGGGTTGCACCTCCATGTCCTTCAATGATTGGATTACTGCTTCCATGAACATCTATGCACAGAAAAGAAGGGAATCAACCGAGTCAAAACATTATTTTATCATTTTGGCAGATGCAGTAGGTACCACTCACCCGTTCTTCCTCCTCTACATCACATGGAAAGCCTGCCAAATCATCCAGCTGGTATTCCACATATTGCTCATCATCCATCATCGTGGGAATATGTGAGCTATGGGGATGATCATTAGATAATTCAAAGCTGATCATTTCGGAGGATGATGGCATATTATCACCATTAGTCTCTTTATGCTGCATCACGTTAAAGCATTAAATAATAACAATGGTTTAGTGCATTTTCAATCATAATAACCAAAAGAGAGTACATACCTCAGCTTCAGATTGACTGTCTTCAATTGGGGTATCAGAAGGGACCTGGAGCCAAAAGAACAAACAGAGGTCTGAAAAGGATCATGCAGCAAAATAATTAAACCAGCATCTCATTTTGGTTTCATGAACCTAATTCCCTAAAAAGGAACCACACAGACATCGAGTCGAACAAAATGATCGCTAACCTCCATCCGGCTCATCGGTCTTTTGGATCGAACTTGTTCGATGGCATCTGCCGTGCTGATATTTGATGGTTCTGTGGTTAATAATCACAGAAGAATTTAAACGAGCCTGCCATAAAGGATCCGACGGAAGTGGGCATTAACTCAAGAAAAACATGAGAAACATGAGGCATACCTTTTGATGCAACAGAAGATTGGGAATGACAGCCCAATCCCTGAAAATTGCTTTGACTATCCTGCAGGCAAGAAAATAAACAGAAACGAGGGTTCTATGTGGAGTTTATGACTTGCAATAAATGCACGACAAAGTTCAACGGATTTGAAGTCATATTTACCTTACCATAGTGATCGTGCATTGGATAAAAGTATCTTCCTCCCATATTATCCTCTGGAGGTTGCAAGACATTGTGGAAAAATATGTTTATCGAATCAAAGTAGAATTGCGGGCGTGGGGAGTTGTGATCTCCTTCAAACTTGATAATATTCTTGTCTCCCTACGATATCGATTTGATCGAAACCAATAAACACAATGCAGCAGTCCAAAACAAAAGCAAAAAGATGAACAACATCCACTTTTACGCAATTGTCTGACAAGCATTTCACATTGGGGACAGAAAGGATACACTAAAATTGCAGCTAAAACATCCAGATGAATCATTGACCAGAGAGGTGCTACTCAATCATATTCAGGTGCTTAATGAACCATATGCACAAAAGGTTTGGTATAACTCTCAGTAGAACTATATGCATATATTCAAAGAACGATTGCAAATAAGGAAAAGGTGGTGATGTAGAACAGATGTTGAAGTCAATCATAGCCATGCGTTATCAAATAGTTCACGTTATAAAAGAAACTTACCATGTAAGCTTCAAATATGCGGTCAGAGTGATGGGGGCGAATAAAATCATCATCAGTGGCATGCCCAAATAAAGCTGGAACGAAGCAGGATTTTGCCACCTGGAATTTGAAATGATTGATCAAATAAATGTTCACAAATAAAAAGAGATTCACAGATAAAAACTACTTGTTCGTTGCTAGAAATATCCATATCACATCAGATGGTGCAAAATAACTAGAGAAGGGAATGAGATATCAGGCAAATGTTTCGATAAAAATGCAGCCAAAAATCCGCACGAGTTTCTGCAACAAGATAACCTTAATGGTGTTCAGGTCCATTATGTCAAACTTTGCCTTTTTCAGGATAGCTTTTCGCATGTATTGGATTGCAAACTTCACCTAAAACAAGAAAGAAAATTTGAGATCAGCAAACAAAACAGAAGCAAGGCACTGAATATCTTGGCATGGAATTTGCACTCATCATGGCCTCAACAACTATGACACATAGAACTGGACGGTATCTATCTTCAACATGCAAATCTGAGCAAATCCGAAATTTTGTTAAGACCTTGGAGATAACAAGAAAATTAAATGAAAAATATTCATCTTCTAAGCCCTTCAACCCCTAGAAAACCAACAGCAGGCACATAGCATGAAAATAGCAGCATATCAAAATATGCAGTCAAGAAGAAAGATATCATACATACCCCATCTATCATTCTTTGGCTTACATTTACAAGTGTCAACATAGAAGCATACTACAAAATTCTTGTATATTGATTATTGAAAGAACTTTGTCTGCACTAGGCCAATTCATAGTTATCAAGGACTCCCAATAGCAGGCAGAATAACATTTCATGTCAAAAATATATACCAATTCGAATGAGATGTGATTATAGAAAACGGTGTGGATTCACAAGTTGTTATGTATAGCCTAGTACATAGCAGTTGAGAATGGCAGAGGTGGAGATGGAGATGGATCTGCACGGCTGACTGTATTATTCTCCTCAATTCTTATCATGCTCATCAAGTTGCAAAATCATTGCACATTATACATGAAAGCTGCAAGCATAAGAAATATAAATTGCTAAATTATAGTGACCTGGCTATACTTACAGTGAATTTTGGCAGACGAAATCTGTAGGTGTCAACTAGTTCCATCATCAGGTCAACCATAACAGAAAAAGGACTGTCAAGAACCATTCCTGCTATTGAGGGATCCTCAGCTCCATACATCAGGCTTCAAGAACAATGCATATTGTTAGTGATAAATAAGTAAAAAAGATGGCCACTGAAGTAGGGCCATAAGAATGTAAACCATGAAACGCTAAGCTGCAAGAAAAGAAAAACTGGTAAATGTATTCAATAAAATCTTAAAAAAGTGAACCGGAAAAACAACTTCAAAGCAATACACTGCCAAACAAACAAAAAGAGATGACATGCATAATATCCAATGAACCAAACAAATTATATCGGCAAAAACAGAACAGAACAAAGAGAACCTGGTTACAGCACCCATTGAACGGCCCCATAAGCCGATCAAAGATACATTTCCATCTTGCCGCAAGTGATCAACCACCGCCCCAAGATCATTTTTCTGGAAACAATACAAAAAATATTAGATGAGAATTCAAATTTAAGGCTATCAATCACCAAAATGAGATGGTGATGTCACATGTAAAAAACTTAAGCCATAATATATTTGTGAAGTAGTGGATTGATAGTAAAGAGAGCAGCTCATATGAAGCATTAAACAAATCTAATTTAGATGCATGGTTGCACAGAGCATCCTTCCCTAATTAACATATACTGTTGACATGTTGATTATCAACTTACTTCATGCCAACCCAAGCTAACGTGCTCCCCCCCAGAAATTCCAGATCCTGAGAAATCAAGAGTGAAAACAGTAATATTTGATGGCAGCAATATAATAGCAGCTTCACTTGCGTCAGCCCTGCATCCACTGCCAAAATCAAAGAGGCACTGATCACATTGTAATAATTATTTCCCAAAATTCATATTTGAACACATCATTTGCTTTATCATTTATAAGAAGCTGCATTCACTAAATGATCCAAACTCAAATTTGTCCATCACATGATGGTGCCAGTTCATCAACAGTGCAAGCCAAGTGCTGACAACAAGATGAGTCATGAACCTGAATTCTGAAGATGAGAGGAACATCGAACAATAGGCCTAACGAATCCATGAATTTTCCACCAGAATCTACACCTACTTTCTCAACAAATGAACATATTTATCGTAATAAACAAATATTTCCGAAGGTTACCTGTTCCCATGACAATATATTACACAGGGAAGAGGCTTTTTTTCAGGACTCCCAAGGGGAACATAATGACTACATTGAAGAACATCACCACGGCCATTTTTTACCTACAAAATATAAACATCTCCAAAATACATAAACTCAATAAAAGAAAAGCATAACTCAAGAAAACATGATTGTGAAATTAAAAAGCTTCTACAAAGTAGGCGAACTGTTAAATCATCTTTTCCACTGTAAAAGAATAAAATTCATTCATACACAAGTTTGAAACTTGCCTCCAGATCCTTCCTTTGATACCATTTCCCCTTCAGCATAAACTCCTCATCCAATAAATCATTCTTAGGATCGTATTCAGCTCTGCAGCAATGCATGTATATAACTGTGAAAATCTATAAACAGGGAGATAAATCAAATTAAATTCATAATAATCAGCACTCCATCATAACTTAAGTAATCTTGTCACGACCAACTTTAATTAGTCTCAGAAGAAATTCCTGTAGCTCTCTAATCACAATATACGATGAAGGGCACCAACAGTACAGAAATCGAGCTATGAATGCTAGAGATATAAAGAGCACTAAGTCCCATGTGCGGAATCCATCTGTTTGCAGAGTATAGCACGAACATCTCAGAACTATCACCGGGTAACATTACAATGTTAATGAACCTTGATCACACTTGCAACTCTACCAGAACGTGAGAGGTCTCCCGGCTCAAAAACGATTTAAGAGGAGATCAACCAGTCGATACGGCAGATGTGTACAATTATATAAATGGTGCTTTCCATATCCTCAAAAAAGTGACACAGAAAGATGTTGAATTCTGAATAAAGCAGGCACGGGGAGAGTTAAGCTAGATTATTCAAAATCCAATAAAGCCACCAAGTTGAAGCCAAGATTCATATACCCTCTCGGTTGCTGGGAGAATTAGTTAAAACTATGTCCAACCAACCCCTGAGTTAGACTCACTTTAACACTCATGATCTCCGTAGGGAAAGGAATCGAAACTAAGACAACTTAAAAATTTCTCTATCAAACCCAGATAACATATCACCCAATAGCCATAGATAGTCCCTGGTATGATAGTTGATTTTAACAAGACAATACACAAGAAGAATACCCATCCAGAAATTGAAGCCCAAAATGTGAAAAAATATTAAACTTTATTACCTGGGTGGCCGTATAATAAAGTTCACAAACTGCTCCATAGAGATTCAGAACTGTAATTTTTGACCTCAAACCTGCCTCTCCCTCTCTCTCTTCTTTCTGTCTCGGCCGTTCTTTTCTATCTCACTCGGCAAATAAAATAACAATATAATTATCTTGATCGCGTAGAAAATGGCATTCCAAAAAAATATAAGTGAGAAGAGACAGAAAAGAGAGAAGAAAACAGAGGAGACAGAGTCAGTCCTGCATGCTCTGTAACGGAAAGATGGATTCTTTTAGTATCAGACTGATAAAGAGGGAAGAAAAAAGAGAGGGAAAGAGGCAGAAAAAAAGGACTCTTTTTGTTATAATTCTTCTGAGTTGTTTTCTTCTTTGAACTTCTGCTGTTTTTTGCTGTTTTGTTTTTGTACTTTGTTTTCCATCTCCTGTCTGTTGTTCTTACATAGCAAAGCAAAACAAAGCTTTATTTATTTAATATATTTTCTTTTTTTTTTTTTTTTTTGATCAAGAAAAACACAGGCTAAGCGCCTGGACGGTACATAGGACAGCCAAGTTTGTCTTGGAACAGAGTATTACAGATCGTAGCCGGTGGTAAATCAAAATGCACAATTGTAGAAGAAAGACTAATATCTAGGTGAGCTAATTTATCTGCCGCATGGTTCGCTTCACGCAGGACTTGGGAGATTTGAGCTCTCGGAAGCTGTCGGAGGAGCCTTCGTCCTTCAGCAAAAAGGGGGTGGAGATACTTCGTTGGGCTGCTAGATTGCAGCCCTTCTATTATGTCGCCTGCATCAGATTCAATTACAATCTGGTGACAGCCTTTCCAAATTGCAACTTCCAATCCAACGATGATACTCCTGAGCTCTGACTCCCAGCTTGTATCACAATCACACCTAAGAGCAAATCCTGAGAGCCATGTACCTGAGTGGTCCCTGAATAAGCCGCCTCCACCTGCTTGTCTAGTGATTGGATTGAAGGCTCCGTCGCAATTGAGTTTGATCCAACCCGGGATAGGGGGGATCCATCGTACCCAACGATCCTCTTTTCTGCCTTTGAGAAGAGATGATTTAGCATAGGTTACCAATGTAGACCAGAACTCCTGTGCAGTCTGGAAAATAGTTTGCAAAGGATTGTGGATGTGGGCTGATATATCATCAAAGATCAGCTGGTTGCGCCACCTCCACAGCAACCAAGTGACAGTACAGAACATAGTCGGCCATGGGATATCCTCCTCACGTGCATGTCTCGATTTGTATTTCAGATTTGCTTCTATCCACTCCTTTAAGGGTAACCTGAAAAAGCAAGAGGATAAATCAGGAGGCAGCAATTGGTTCCAAATCATAGAAGCATACCTGCAGTCTCGTAAGACATGAGTAGTCGTCTCCGGAGTGGCTGCGCATCTCGGGCAGTCATCAACGTCACATATTGCGCGAGTCTTGCATAGGCTTCTTGTAGGGAGTCGTTCATGAGCTGCCAACCAGACAAAGGTGCGCACTCTTTCTGGACATTTGACCCTCCAAATATTTTTCCATAAGTCAGGTTGTGGGTGGTGGCATGGCTCTCTTATTGCTGTAATTGCTGAACGAACAGAAAAACTACCACTTGGAGTAAGGTTCCACACAAGTGTGTCCGGACCAGCATCAAGGGCAGGAGGGCCAACTTCGGCTATAACCAAACAAGCGAATGCCGGGAGCCAAGAATGGAATAACTCCCAACTCCAGTCACCCGATTCAGTTACATAGTCTTTAATCTTAGCCTTGCGGGCTTCCTCAGGGATATCCTGTGAGACAAGAGAGATTAGCGGGCCAAGGGAGCCTATCCAAGTATCCTCCCAAAACAAAATGGACCGGCCGTTACCAACAATCCAACTAGAATTACCAGAGATAGGATTCCACATAGAGCACATAGATTTCCAAGTGGGAGAGTGATATGGTTTAACTACCGGGTTACCTGAACAAAGAGCATCGAGACCGTATTTATGACTAAGGATTCTCACCCAAAGTCTGTCCTGTGATGATCTGAATCGCCAGACGAGCTTCATAACTAGAGCTTTGTTCAATTCGGAAGCCGTGTGGAAGCCCAGCCCACCATGATCCTTTGGGTCACATAAGGAATTCCAATTCAAAAGGTGCATCTTCTTATTATTGGGGGAACTACCCCAAACAAAGTTCCTTGTCAGCTGGTCAAGTTCCTGGATAACCTTATTCGGAAGGAGAATGGACTGCATTATATGAGTAGGAATCGCCTGAAGAGTGGATTTGGCTAAGGTAATCCGCCCGGCCAAGGAGAGGGAGTTAGCCTTCCACCCCGATAGTTTACCCCGAACCTTGCATATAAGCTCGTCATAAAGATTCCTCGAGTGTCTGCCATGAATAAGGGGAACTCCTAGATACTTCCCAAGGTCATTTGTAATTTTAAATCCCAGAGCGGAGCTTATAGAATTCATAGCTGAGGTTGACATATTTTTGGAGAAGAAGATCCTTGTCTTATTTGCATTGACACGCTGCCCCGACTTCTCACAAAAGTTTTGGAGGGTCTCTTGGATAACCTGTGCCTGCTCAAGAGAAGCTTCTGCAAACAGGAACAAATCATCAGCAAAAAATAGGTGAGATAAGGGGGGACCATTCTTACTCAGATGAATAGGGCGCCATTTCTTAGTCATAAGTGCATCCTGGATTAGGTGACCCAGTCTCTCCATGCATAGTACAAACAGGTATGGCGAGATCGGGTCCCCCTGTCTGACTCCTCGAGAGGGGAGGAAGCCCTCCGTTATCGAGCCATTCCAAAGAATCCTCATCAAAGAGCTACGAACACAGGCCATGATACGATCTGTAAAATCCCGAGGGAAGCCCGCAAGTAAAAGTGTATCTTCAATAAAGCTCCATTTCACACGGTCATAAGCTTTCTCCAGATCGATTTTAACTGCCATCCATCCTCTCTTGCCAGTTTTCTGTTTCATGGAATGTACAGCCTCTTGGACAATAATGATGTTGTCAGATATGACACGCCCTGCAATAAAACTAGACTGTGTTTCTGCAACCAGAACATTCATTAATGGCTTAATGCGATTAGCAAGAATTTTTGTTATAATTTTGTAAGGCACATTACAGAGGCTAATTGGTCTGAAGTTCGAGAGGGAGTCAGGCTTAGCAATTTTTGGAATGAGAACTAAAAGGGTCTCATTCAAAGATTGACTAAGTTGACCCGAAGTAAAGAAATCAGTTACCAGCTTTATGATGGAGGGACCAATGATTGACCACTGACTTTGGAAGAAAATTGGTTGCAAACCGTCAAGTCCGGGCGCTTTAAAGCTCCCCATGGCCTTGATCACTTTTAGAATTTCATCATTACCCGGAATATTAAGGAGGGTATTGGATTCCTCATGAGCAATATTTGGGAAGCCCTGCGAAGTAAACAAAGGAGTGTAATGATTAAAGTCATCAGTATATAATCTCCTGAAAAAATTAAGTGTCATATTGCATAGCATGGTATTGTCAGAAATCCAATTGTTGTGCTCGTCTCTAAGCATTGTGATCCTGTTCGCTTGGCGCCTTATGAGAGTTGAGGTGTGGAAGAAATGGGTGTTCCTGTCCCCGAAATTAAGCCATTTTGACCGGGATTTTTGGAACCACAAGAGTTCCTCCTGCATAATTGTGTCCTCATAGGATTGACGTAGACGAGTATAGGAATTCTTAAGGTTTGGCGATTGTCTTAGCCCAAGGGTTGACTCCACTCTTTCTATCTGTTTCAGGAGGCTCCTCTTCCTCTGCATGATGTCACCAAACACATTCCTGTTCCACAAAACAACATCATTAGTAAATTTTGAAGAGGCCGAGAACCACTCAATATTATCATTCCAGGAATTTTTCACAAGGTCACTAAATTGGGGATGAGTTAGCCACGCCGCTTGGAAACGAAATGGTCTCTTGTTCTTGCTTGTTGCTGCTTGAGTGCTCAACAAAATTGGTCTGTGGTCCGACTTAATCCTAGGAAGATGGCGAACCGTTGTCCCCGGAAACTGGATCTTCCAAAGATCACTGTACATCGCACGGTCTAGCCTCTCACAAAGGAAGCCTCGGAACCACGTAAAATTAGGTCCAGTAAAGCCTGCATCAATGAGACCACAGTCAGTTACACATGAGCTAAAGTCATTAGTATTAGAGAGATAAAAAGAAGTGCCTCCCCTTTTCTCAGAAGGTGAGAGAATAGCATTGAAGTCCCCAATTAGGGACCATGGTTCCGCAACCGATGCGTGAAGCTGTCGTAAGTGACTCCATAGTTTGCGTCTCCGGATCGGGTTTGGACTCCCGTAAATAGCAGTGCAGAGTCCTGTTTCCTTATCATTCGACCACCTGAAATGAATAAACTGGCGGCCAGAGGATAAAACATGAACTGAAGTGCAATTTTCATTCCAGGTAAGCCAAATTCCTCCTGAGAAGCCAACAGCATCCTCCCGAAATGAGTTATTGAACCCCAATTTAGAAATAACCTGCACAGCTTTCACACCACTAATGCGAGGTTCCATGAGTACACAAATGTCTGGGCGATGAGCTTTCACAATTTCCTTCATGCATTTTCTGAAAAGGGTGCTGGCAGCACCTTGGCAATTCCATGATAATATAATCATTAAAATAATCTTTAAATAAATTAACAACTGTAACTTTAAACCTGAAGGGATGAATCGACAGCACATCCCTCGCACGTTGCAATATCCATGGTTGTCGGCAGTTCCTGGTTATCGGCGGCGACATCCGACGGCTGGTCGGGAGGGTCGTTGGTGTGAGCTTGGGTCGCGGCAGAAGTTCCAACCACGTCCGGAAGCACCAGGGTCGGCATGTCCTCCAAGTTTGGTTCGATGCCAGTGGCACCATACCTGGAGCGTTTTGCCGAGAGAGAAGAAGAGGGCAGCAGCGACTCCGGCGAACTATGGGAGGTTCCATAGTCACGGACGATGGCGGTCCTCCTCTGATTTCGTGTCTTTTTCCTCATCGCAGGATTTGAGAGCGTGTATACCTGTGTAATCATATCCTGCTCTTTTTGTTTAAAGTTAAACACTGGCTGGTCCTGGACGATGGTTGCACCAGGGGAGACACTGATGGGCTCATGTGTGGGCTTGTTGGTTACCATGGTCTGCGAGCTTGTATGGGCAGGCTGTGATTTACCTATGGAAGATTGGGCTGCTTTTGGCAGGGCGAGGTTGGGCTGGATTGGCTGGCTGGTAGGATCTGATGTCATGTGTATATGGAGCTGGTTAGGCTGAGTTGTTTGTGATGGGCTAGGTATTGCATTGGGGGAGCCAACTGGGCCAGGCTTATAAGAAGTCGTGGCTTTCGTGCTTTTAAGGTCGGTTGAGGACGGGTAGAACCATTGACTTTGTCTTGAATTGATCCCCATTTTTAGGGATGATAACTGTTGTACAACGGTATTTTCCATAACCTTAGCTTGAGAACCTCCAGTTATAGCTTTTGGGAGCGTATCTGAAGCCATATCACCTCCGGATGCGGCGCTTAATACGCTGAATCTTGATCCAGATTTTCCCTCGCTTGATTCTTTCCTTGTAGGATCAAATGCAGTTTCCTTTCCTTTCTGGGGATAACGGCGGAGCCTCCGTGGTGCGTGGAGCCATGGACCAAATTCTCCTCCCTCCGATGTGCTGGAACTCATATGAATCATTGAATCCGACATGGAAGTTTCTGGTGATGACTGGTTTGGTGGCTGTATTCTCCCCATCCCCTCAGTGGAATTTTGCGAGTTCTTGGCATGAGGGCAGGCATTGGGTGTATGCCCAACTCTACCACAACCAAAGCAGATTTGCGGGAGGTTCTCATATTCAATCTTCTGCCATATCCCTTCCACTCTGAATCTTGGTAATAACGGCCGAGAAAGATCAAGTTCCACGGCTATTCTGGCAAATCTTCCACGTTGAGCTTCTAATGTGGTGGTATCAATCTTTATGGTCTTCCCTATCATATTACCAATCTTATTGAGGATTTTATCATGGTAGAACTTCGGGGACATATCCGGTAAACGAATCCAAGCAACTACTTTGGGGGTAGTGGCCGAGCTAGCTTTGAAGGCAGGATACCAGTACTGTACTGTCAGATAATGGCCAAGGACTACCCAGGGACCACCCAGCATTACGTGTTGCATATCCTCGATATTGTCAAATTTGACCAGATAATATCCATTATCCATATCTATGACCTTGGGAAGAGTAGATGGTTTCCATAGATCTCTAATCTTAGCACAGAAGACGGCATATCCAATATTCCTCCCCAAGAGTTTGACGATCACAGTATTTTGCCATACCTGATTGAGTTGTAGATGAGCTTTCTCCGTAAGTCTTAGGTTGGGGCCATGTTCGTCTTGCTCAATGCTAATATCGTCTTCAGAGATGTCTGCATCAAGAGGTATATCCTTTGCCTTCCCCAGCAATCTATCCTTATAGGAGATTGGGGCATCATCCATGGTCAAGTCCCCATTCGGTACACTGTCATTCTGGCGAAGCTTGACTTTTCCAGCAGTGTCGCTAGTTTCTGTTGAAGCATCGGGGAGTGTCTCGTCCCCCATCGAGCACTCCCACACTTTTTATCTGAGGAATTTTATCAAACAGGAAGAGAGCAATCTAGAGCATATGCTTTTTGCTTTCGAGTCTCTCGCTTTTCGCTTTTTTTCTTTGATCTCTTCCAGTTCCACTTTTATTTTCTTTTTTACATTTGCTCTGCAACACACGCTTCTGTCTCTTCCAGCCATTCTAGATCTGACACGTTTCGGACAAGACCAAGATCCCAGCCTGGGTTTAACTTTGCTTTTCTCCACTCTTTATAGCATATTCCCATAATGAGGAGCAAATGTTCTTTTTATGGAAATGAAGAACTTACTTGAAAACCTGTCCAATGCATTTCTCCTCTTAAAATATTGAATAAAAGGGAAAAAAGTAAAATATGAGTTTGTGTTTTCAGGCAGTCTCATGGATGTATTGGTCCATCCATCCATAATCCATCCACTAACCTGTAGTTCCAATGTCAATGGACGACAATGCATTTCGCTTTATCTCTTGTTGTGTTCTTTTTGTTTGTTCCTCAGGTGCCTGTACATACGGATTTCTCAAAGAATATAGCCCAAATTTGTATCAATATTCTGAGTTACAGAAGGAAAGACCAAGAGTTACCATCAATGGAACTCGGTGCCAATCATAGAGTTAGGTCTTTCCCCGTGTTGTCGTATTGAGTGGGGGATTCCCGATAGTGACATCTTCGAGCTGGGGAGGAGATTGAAGAAGGGCTGGAATGCTCTTGTGCGCTTTGCTTGAAAGGTAGCCACAAATTTTCTACAAGTAGGTGTAATATAAAGATGAATAATGCCTTCCTTAATAACGACTGTACACCTTTCCTGCAACGGCATGATTTTTAAGCATCACGGGATGAACAACTCTGTTTTATTAGAAACCCAACAACCAATTTCGGTATCATATTGAGTTAGCTTTTTTAGTCCAAACTCCTCTGTGCTGATGTGAATAAAGGAAAAACCTTATCTTTTAGTCATAATTGATGTAGCTCAAGCCTGTCTTGGTGTCATTTACAAGGCCAACCAGCAGTTTCCACCACTCATAGCGCACCCGTATCTGTCAAGGAAAAAGCCAACGGACCTCTTTGTTTCGGCCATCCAAAGTACCGGGCCCTTTCTTGTATAAGAATAAAGACATCTGCCACCATAACAGATCGCTTTCTCCACTCATCACTCTCTCTACTGGGTGGGGTTCAGGCCATTTTCAGGCATTTTCTAGGTGAGACCTTCCGAATCAATGAATCAATGAATCAATTCCCTGTTACTTCCCCTATACGGACAAGAAAAATGCTGAATGAACATTGTTGTAATACCGTGTCCTTGCTTTAGAACATAATGGTCATCCAAGTAATATGCACTTCCTCTTTGGATTTATGAAGTCTCCTTTCTTGGTGTTCGTTTTATAGGGAATGGGATATAGAAAAGGAAACGGAAATGAAAATAATAATAATAAATTATTAAAATAATTTTATAATAATAAAATTTAATTATTTTAATAATTAAATATTTTTTAGATTAAAATATATTATTTCACGTCTTCCAAGAGTCTATTTCCAACTCCTTTTTTCCTTTTACGTCTTTCCAAAAAGTTTCTCTGTGATACTTAAGTTGTGTAGAAGTTGTGAAACATCTGTGATACTTGATCCAATTTTCAGAGAGAAACAAGCGGAAATGGCAAGGATTTTGACGCTCAATTCCCAGTGGCAGATGAGAATGTGGAAGACCTTAATGCCTTCTAGCTCCCTCACTAGAAACATGTGTGGTTCTCTGTTTTTGAAGCCTAAGGGGAAAGGCATGGCTAGAGGTTCTGTTAAATTTGCTGTGTCCGCTCTCATGTCAAGCAGCACCATCAGCAGGGTAGAGGATCTTCTGAATTTGGACCTCACTCCATACTCCGACAAGATCATTGTCGAGTACATCTGGTAATGGCTTACTTTGTGGAAGTAGTATAAATTCAGGTCTAAGCAACTCTTCCAGTCACAACAAGTGTTCATCTCAAAGCTTTGCAGATTGAAATTTAGCTTTGGCTCAATTTGTTAACTTATCTTGTGTCTGTATTGCTGATAGTCATCTGCCATGTCGAAGCAGGATAGGAGGAGCTGGGCTTGATCTGCGCAGCAAGTCGAGGGTAACAGAATGTTAAATGATGTATCGTACAGATTTCCTTACAACAAGAGTTCATCTCAGGACTTTATTATTCATGTCTGCGGACGATCCCGAAGCCTGTGGAGCATCATTCTGAGCTTCCCAAGTGGAACTATGATGGATCAAGTACTGGACAAGCACCTGGGGAGGATAGCGTGGTTATTCTATAGTAAGTTTTAAGGAAGCAATTCTCCCCTTTCTGCCTGTTTTCTATATAATGAAGCACTGATCGACCATACACTTTTATTCAGTCCCCAGGCGATTTTCAAAGATCCTTTCCGCTGAGGTAACAATATTCTGGTGGGTGTTAAACACATACATTTGCCACAGAAATTCAGTCTCACAAATTTTATCTTTATTGACATATTTCTTTTCTTGAGCAAAGGTAATATGTGATTCATACACCCCAGCTGGTGAGCCCATTCCAACGAACAAGCGCAACCAGAAGGTTATTGATGAAGTTCCATGGTATGCCTTGTTGTGTAATCTTGAGCGTTGTCGTTAGTCTTGACAATCATGGTCTCCACGGAATTTACCTTTAGCTCAGGTTGTTTCAGCATATCAGCATCCTGTGAACTCCATCGTTGCTTATGATATCACGTTTTATCATATCACTCCAGGTATGGGATATAGCAAGAGTACACCTTACTTCAAGCAGATGTAAAGTGGCCTTTAGGGTGGCCTGTTGGAGGCTATCCTGCTCCTCAGGTGATAGCCTGGCCTGTTCTATATTTAGTAGGTATTCATTCTAGATCACCTTGTATAACTCGGGCTGACATTCCAGGGTCCTTACTACTGTGGAGCGGGAGCTGATAAGTCTTTTGGCCGGGACATCTCAGATGCCCATTATAAGGCTTGCTTATATGCTGGCTTCAATATCAGTGGTACCAACGGGTAGGTCATGCCAGGCCAGGTATATCAGAAAAAGTCCACCGTATTTTGTCATCTTGTCCTGCTCTCTGTCACCATCTAAACCTTTTTTTGCTACAGTGGGAGTATCAGGTGGGTCCTAACGTGGGCATTGAAGCTGGTGATCATGTTTGGTGTTCAAGATACATTCTTGAGGTAATTTTGAGACTAATTCAAGAGAATAATGTGTTCAGGATAGATCTAATATTTTTTTTTCTTGAAACAGAAAATTACTGTACAAACTGGTGTTGTTCTCTCCCTTGATCCAAAACCAATTGAGGTAATACAGATATCTTTTGTTCTTCGTTCAAATCAATCTCTGAAATAGAATGGATCCGTAAAACTTGCATTTTCTTTGTGCCAATAGGGAGATTGGAACGGTGCAGGATGTCACCAATTTCAGGCAATAACAAGAATCATGTTCTTTAGTCTGAACATTTTTCCTCAGTCCAAGCTTTTTTTTTTCATGTTCATGCATAATAATGACTATTAGAACTATGAGACCGAGTCCTTTTGAGAGTCTAGTCAGCATTCGGATTCAGTCAGATTTTTTGGATTGGTCGGTTTGAGTGAGTTGACCAATTGACTGTCAGAGTTGACCTTTTGACCTGAACATAGTCATAGAGCTTAGGTGTCAGGTTTAGGATGTCTAGAATGTCAGGTCGTTTATAGTGTGTCGATAATTTGAGTGACTTATTGGAGTTTTAGTGTGCAATAGAATAATTAGTCGATTGATGTATTGTTCGAGACTTGAGTCCTGTAGATATACCAATTTCTACTTCTTTGACCCACGTATGAGTTTCGGAGGCCCGTTTTGAATGACTGGAGGTCTTTAGATCGTCTTACCTTTGGTGGGTCCGATTTTTGTTTCTCGAAAGACAAACGGTCAGCCTCAATCATGGATCCTTATGTTGTGAGTGGTTACTTGCAAGAGACAACAATCTTGTGGGAACCAAAACTTAGAAGCTGGAGCTCTAGCTGCTCAAAAAGTGGCTTTGAATGTCTAATGTTTGATGGGCCCACTAGGAGGAAGCGCTTGATCTTTATTGGGAAAATCATTAATCTATGAAAAAAAAGGTAATTTATAAATAAAGAAATTTTTTTAATAAATAAACTTTTTTGGTTGTAACATATGTTTATTTAGGTTCACATTAAATTTTACATAAATTTATTGAATATATTATGTATAAAATTTATCTAAACAGAATAATCTTTTTTTTACATGTTCTTCTTTAATGATTTTCTTTAATGATTAAGTAATTATGTTTGTTTCAACTTTCTATTTTTATTATTTTTAGCCAATGGTAAATTGTCACAATATATATTCTCAATGGCCTAAATATAGTATCCAAAGTCCAATTCAATCGATGAAACTCTTTAATTATGCTTCTTGTGAGATAGTTTGAAAACATGAAACAAACACAGCTTACATAATAGAAGTAGCAATCAATGTTTACGCGGTAGTTGTTGGAAGCCTAATGTAGGCCTAAGTATGCACAAGACCTGATATTGCATTTGGGATGTTAGGAAGATATTAATCTAATACAAGAATGGACCATTGGAGAATAATAAAAAAGATACTAAGATATCTTCAAGGAACAAGGAACAAAGGATCATATGCTTATGTATAAATGATCGCAAATAATTCTTGTTCCTTAAAGATATCTAAAAATATATTTAATTTCATTTCAATATTTTTGAGTTAGAGAAGAACTATATCTTACTAGCAAAGTATATATCAGGTCATGTATTATAACATATGTTTATACACCAATAGCACTAAGGTATAGTATTTCAAGATTTAAAAATTCTTAATTTTCTTTAAAAGTCTGGAAAATATCATTTTTCACATAGAGTGATGTCACAACCATTGTTGTACTTAATGGATGAGTTTTATCTATATAAAACCTTTAAAAGTTCTTTATTTTCTTCAAGAGTTAGAAAAATATCATTTTTTACATCAAATAATCTCATAACTATTGGTGTACTTAATAGATGCGTTTTATTCCTATAAAACCTCTTGAATACTTTATCAACATAATTAGATCGGTGAATAAATATTCTCTCACTTAAGTACTCAATCTAAAGGCCTAAACAATATTTTATTTTTTCTAGATCTTTCATTTCAAGTTCTTTCTTCAAATAATTGATGGTTTTGTTTATTTTTTTCATAAGTTCCAATGATATTTAGATTATTAGAATAAACAACAATAATAACAAAATCAATGGTTGTGAGATGTCTTTCTTGTAGGAGCAAAAGATAGTAAGTGATGGTTTGAATCCCAATGACAACAGTCAAGAATTGAATATGTTCAACTCAGCTTTAGGTCGGAGAGACTGGAGTTTAACCTAATTATGAATTATTAAATAATCTAAAAAATAAAATAAAATATTTCCTAATCAAGCAACAATAATATTAGGGTTAAAGAATTATTCAAATATCTAAACTGAAAAATCAAATACTAATAGTATATTGTTAACAATCTCCTCCTTACCTTAGTATTTTCATATACTCAACTTGGCGAATCTTCAAATATTTTCAGAAAAAAAAATTGATCTTCATTATTTTCTTCTATATTCATATGATTAGGATTTATATATTTTCACAATATTTTTCATAATTCCACACTTTTTGGAAGTAAATATCAGGTCTCTACCAATATTTTGTTGGTTAATGGTTTTACTTCTTGCAGTAAGGACAAGGAGTGTTCTTGTTATTATTATATTTTTTTCTCTTGATCTCTCTGATTTGGTTATCAAAGCTTCCTCAATATTTTCTTCTTCTTTGATCATCTTTTTTTGATATCCTTCTTTGTTCTTGAGCCTACAAAGCATTAACCAATTCTATTAAAGATATGCTTGACAAATCCTTAGGCTTCTCCAATGAAGAGAATTTTGACTCATATTTTTTTAGGAGGAGTGACAAGAATTTTTTGAAAAATTCTTTCAACATCAAAATCTTTACCTGGAAGTTTTATTTTGCTGACAATACCCAATAGTTTGTCTCAATACTTCTTAATTGTTTCTAACTCATTCATCTTTATAATCTCAAATTTACTATTTAAATTGAAAATTTTCATGATCTTCATTCTTTTATTGCCTTGATACTCCTCCTTAAGATAATTCTATATGGTTTTAACATACATGATCTTTGTAAATATAATGCTTGAAATGGCAGAGGAAAGACAAACCATAACTTTTGAATTTTTTATCTTTCTCTTCTTACGCTTGTGTCACTATTGGATTTTCAGACAATGACGCAATGTCATAATCTTCTTTTACAACCTCTCAAAAATCTATCGCATTAAAATAGACTTTCATTCGAGCAACCCATACTTTATAATTTTGCCCAAAAAACTAATGAAGCAGCATAATACCTAAAAGTTGATTGCATATCGCTCTATATTCTCACAAGTACCTTAAAGAAAATTTACTCCAGTACCAATTTGATGGAGTGGCAAAATCCTTAACAAAATAGAAAAATAATCGATTGACAGTGATGATGGTGAAAGAGAATTAGAAAAACAAAAGAAATTAAGGAAAAACAGATCGGTGAGAACAAAATAGGAGAGAAGAAGAAAGGCAATGATAAGGGTGAAAGAGAAATAAAAAAAGAAAAAAAAGAAAAAAAAAAGAATTTAGTAAAAAGAAAATTAAGATACTCAGTTGATATCTGCTTTTATGAGGTCTGGATTCAAATTCAGTTAAGTGATTCGTTTAAGAGATGGGGTGGGATTAAGGTAAAATTAATGATATAAAAAAAACGTAAAAGATTGAAATCTTTATATAGCCTTAAAACTTTTAAAGGTTGAATTTTTTCTCTTAATTAATCTCATAAGGAGAGTAACTTTTTGAATGAGTCAACTACTCCACTCCACCTAATTCATATATTTATTATTTTTCATATAATAAATCTTGATAAAATTTCATCAAATTGTTTATCATGATATTAATTATAGAGTTTTTTTTTTCTAGATTTTTCTCTATCTAAATCTTCTAAGTCTCCACATAACTTTAGTACACTCAAAGTCTGAATGACAATTTAAACTTATAACATGATACATTGTAAATTTTCATATACATCTTGAATGGATCCTCACATTACATAAAGTTATCTTACAATGGATCCTCATATTGATTATGATATAATACTCTATGCGGTTCAATCAGTCAAAATAATTTTGTTAAGATTATTAAAATTTGTCAATGAGTGTTAGCTGAGATGGTATAATCTCCTACTGGGATAAGAGAGATGTTTTTTAATAGAATAATGTCTTAATTGTCTTCGCCGTTCCCAGATTAATCTTCTCTTTTAAGATGGACAAGCATAATGCTGCAATGTGCTCATGCATTTAAGCTTTCCCTGTTGGGTTTTGATGGTTGAAAATCCAGAAACTTTAATACACACCCTGAACAAGAATTGCCACAGTGAACCTTATCCAATGATGGAATTGTAGAAAAGCAACAAGAGAATGAATATATTAGAAATAACAGAAGAAGCATTTTATTTATGTATCGACGAACCTGAAATAAACAAGAAACCTCCCTATTATAAACAAAGCCGAAAACACATGCTGTTGTTTATTAGTTTGCTTCAGAATTAGCACAACTAAATGAATCGAGCCCAACCCTCCAACATGAATCTTGGAGGAGGAGCTCAAAAGTGCAGGTCCAACATATGAAGCTGTCTTCAACCAACTAATACAGTATATAATCCACACTTCTAGACCTAACAGAGTTCAAGAAGAAAATGAATCACCGAGCAGGCACCCCAAATATGAGAATCCATCTTAATTAAATGAACTGTTGGCTCCATGAACCTTTTGTTGACTTGGCACTGCTATCAAACTCATGCCCTGACTCCCAGCTTTTACCGCATGAAAGTTGCTGTTTATTTCCTCAGGTATGGAAAGTTAAGTAATTACCGTCAGGAAATATGTCTATAATAACAGACTGTTCCTTAACTACCACCACCACGTTTAGCAGCTTCTGCTTTACTCGTTGTCATAAAAGACTCCCCACAACCGCACTGTCCCTTAGAGTTGGGATTGATAAAAATAAATTCAGATCTGCAGAACATAAGTCGATGCATTAAATGCTTGTATTGATAAAAAAGATCTACATCTACACAACATGCTTCCAATTGTAATGAGTTAATGTAAAACATACTACCAATTCACCAACAATGAGAAAGACACGAAATTAAAGGGAGACGATGAACTTTATACTCGACAACAATTTCATATATTTTCATTGTTAATTAGAAAATACAACATCAAAGCAAGTAAAGAATATCAGCCTTTGCCTAACGCAACCATCAGATGATTTCAATTGTCTAACACCAGAGGTAATAATTCAATCATGAATATAACAGCCCAAGTTAGTATAGAGAAGACAAGAGGTAACACCGAAGTGTGTAATCAATCATGCACATAACGACCCAAGTTTGTATTTTGCACAGGGAAGATGGGAAGCCCTGTATAAGTTTTCCCAGAACAAACTTTTACATATAAAACAGAACCGCTCACCGGAGTTTGTCATCCACAAAATCCATTTTTGTTCCAATAACATGCATCAAGGCCTTGGGTTCAATCAATATCTTCACACCTTTATCTTCAACCAGTTCGTCAAACTTGGCTTTATCATCTGTAAATTCACAGCAGTATTTAGCAGTATTAATTGTAATAACCAATGATTTATCAATCAAATTAGTAAACCCATCGATCCAAAACCCTACACCAACCACAAAATAGAAACAAACAAGAAGCCCAAAGGAGATGAAGTTGCCAACCGGCATAATTGAGGGTGTATGATAAACCGTTGCATCCGCGAGCCTTGACTCCAAGCCGTAGGTAAGAGCGTTGTCGCTGCTGCAACAGGTCGCGAATTCTAGCGGCGGCAGCGTCCGTCAAGCTCAAGACTTGTCGCCGGGCAGTGGTTCCCAACTTCTCTGCCGCCGCCGCCATGACTTTTGTTGCCGAGGCCGCCATGAAACTCACCTCTCCCCGCGCGTCCCTCTTACGTAGTTTTCAAAGAAATGGAACCGCTGACTGTACTCGAACGCCCAAAGAATGCGCGAAATCTAATTCGACAGAACCCATAACTAAACAAAATGGAACCTTCCTGGATGTATGCAAGGCTGCATGACGCATCTCATCCGTCAACGAAGGCGGGTCCAACTCGAATCAATGGTCATCATTATCTTATTACAGAGCGACAAGTAGTTCTCATTGTCTTGCCAAATCTTACAGCTGGTTTGTTGATCTGCAAATTCGACCAATTTTTAAGGATTAAAAATAAATAAAAAATATTTTAAACATCAACCGAATTTTAAATTAAATTCTAAAATAATATTATAATAATTATTAGTCGAAATAAAACATCAAAAGGATAGATAAAGCAAGTTTATTACTCGAAATTATGGGAATAAAAATTAGAAATAAAATAGGGTATGCAAGTCAAAGTCAAAGTCATGGTGATATAACTAAACTTAAAACATAACCACAGGTAACTAAGTTGAAACTGAAGATCATTAGACCATATAACCCTTCTCGAGCATTGCCCTAACCCTCATTGGGAGACCATATCACCGGATAAACCCAGCTGCATCAGCCTGATCATATATCTCTCCGCTCTCGAAGGACGACATATCCTGCCTGTACAGACTATGGGGGCTTGTTCGGCTAGCTACAGACACAGATCCTTTGTACAATTTGAGTACCACAGAGCCAAGATATTGAATTGGTCCAATTGGATAGTGTTTTTTCTGTAATATATTTTAATTTTCTCCAATATCTTATGATAAAGAAATTATTTACTATTACAAATATCATTCAAATGTAAACTTCTAACACTAAATAAATACATTATATTCATGGAAGTAGGTATGTGTGAAATATGTAATTTTTATTACAAAATATGTATTTGTTTTCATAGTAATTAAATGAAAAGAAAAAAAGATTATTCATGTGATCTCTTAATCGACTTAAATCTCTATCCCTATAACCAACTTCATTCATGTAAATTTGACCAATTCATTCCTTCACGACAAAAAAAATACATCCACAAGTCAATACTATATAGTCTCATATTTCAAGCCAATCTTTTAATTTTTTTTAATCCATCAACTTGTTAAAAACGCATGAATGCAAAGAGATTATCAATCCTAATAAATCTTTCATCAGAATAGGAAAGAATGCTGAATTTTCAAGGTTCTTAAATTAGTGAGATGTTTAGCAAAACTACCCTGAACATATATAGCGCTCTGGCTTGCTCGCTTGACTGATACAGTACCTCCAAGGGGTTGTTAGTACGTACAAGATTGTCCTGCAGAGAGCATACTCTGGAACAGGAAACCAGTGAGGAGTGCATCCCTTCTTCATCCTAACCCTCCTGGAAATATGAAATTCATCTGTAGATAAACAAATGTCTATGCAGAATGTAGAGGACACATTTTTATAGATGCTCAGAATAGCAGTACGGGAGAGATGGAGGAGAACTTTCACGTATAGTTGCAAAGCATGGGATTCCAGATAAACTTTATTCTTTCTCTGCGAGGGAAGGTAACGGTAGTTCCTTTGAGACTTGGGTTGTGATTCCTTCCTGCCCGACACGGCAAATACCATGTATAAGGAATCGAAGACATTTCTTCAAAATCAAGACAAACGGTTCATAATAAAAGGGTGTTTCCATGTAAAGCTTTACTTGGCCCTGGAGCAAACTCTCTTCTCTGATTTCAGTAAGCTGACCTCTGATTTCTGGGCCAACCGAAAGATCATGGCTTCTGGAGCTTCAAAATCTGCTGCCTTTATCCTCTCAATCCTCAATATGGGGCTGTATTTCATTGTAATTCTAATAGCTTCATGGGCTATAAATCATGGAATTGAAAGATCTCATGAATCAGGTAATTGAAGGTAGCTTTTGCTTGCTAGTGTTATAGCTACGCTGCTCATTTTTGCTGACCAACTGTTCTAATTCTAACATTGGAAACGCAGCATCTGTCTTATCAATCCCTGCTCGGATATTTCCAATCTTCTTTCCTATGGGAAACATGGCAACAGGTCCCTTCATCATTTTTTCCCTCCTCGCCGGGATTGTGGGTTTCACCACCTCCGTCACCGGACTGCATAATATAGCTCAGACGAATGCTCCTCCAAATTTACACGCAGCTGCTACTTCTTCCTTGGCAACTCTGTCACTCACTCTACTTGCCATGGGGTTTGACACATTAATTTTTATGCTATTTCAATGAACATTAATCAATTTCAGTGCACACCCATGAAGCTTCTCTATTACTTGTATCGCAGATTGGCGTGTAAAGAGATTGAAGTTGGCTGGACAGATTCAAACCTGGTAAGTTCTTCACTTCAATGCGACATTTTCTATTGAACTTGCTGAAGAACATCAATCTGATGCCTCAATTACCTCCTACATAAACTGTTGGTTAAACAGCGCACTTTGGAAGTTGTAACGATTGTAGTGAGCGCAACCCAACTCTTCTGCACAGGAGCTATCCACGCCAGTCTTTAACTCTTGAAGTAGTCATGAAGTAGACAAGTTGGGGTGGAAGTACCTGGGCTTCCACTTTAATGCTTGTCATATTCTCACATAAACATGGATATCCCTGTGATCTTGTAACTATTTATATCTCCGGTCCAATTTTTTTGTTTTCTCTCCAATCGTAGTCGAGGATTTCAAGGTTGTAATTACGTGCCGCCCTTTGTGTCGATGTATTGTGAGATTGGTTATTGATTTTTTCTACTCTTTTACCAGATTAATCAATTGAACATGGTTTTTGAATTTTTTTTCAAGATTTAGGTCGAAATGACGGATCTCGGGAAAAAAAAATTAGTTTTACGAACTTTGGATATTATACTGTTAAAGGAACCGTTAAAGGTCAAATCTTGAATTAATATCTTTTAAATTGCTTGCACAGTCTCCTCTTTATTTGCCAAAAGCCAGGCAAAACGGAGTTCATAAGAATGTTGCGTTAAATTCCCGCCAATATTTTGCGCAGCCATTATCTGCAAGTAATCTCCAATCGCCCTCTTATCAAATTCTACCCATGAACTGTATGGTCGGTGCCATCCCAACAGTCATTTTCCCCCGTTCATTTCCAGGTGCCAATCACAAAACCCAAATTCCTCCAAATTTCATCCAAGTAAATACCTACTTGCGATTACATAAAACCCCTAAAAAATGGAGGGCCTTCAAAATCAAAGCTTCGGTAGAGAATAGCGGCGATGCCAGCAACTGGCTTAGCTGGTTACCGGCTGAAAGTTTTTCCGGAGAGAAGATTTTCAGACTGATCTCCGGCGCCACTGCCAGTCCAATTGGCCAGTTCATATCTTCTCCCACAACGTTTCTACATTCCGTGGACCCCAGAATCAAACTGGTAACTTTGGTTTTCAGCCTAAAAGTTTATTTTATTTTCTTTAAGCTTTGGGTATTGGGTGTTTGTCTGTCACGGAGAAAGATAATAGATTGGTTATTGTCTGGCATTGGATGGTTAAAGGGTATTGGCTTAATTGAGTCCGAGGGAAAGTTAATGTCTTGCCTGAATTGCTAGATGGCGTTTGCTCTTTTTGTCTTGCCGATGAAATCATGGGTAGATTTTTGGTCAAGTGATGGGGAATTTATACGGACTCTGTTGAAGCAATTGACATCCTAAAATTTTAGGAGCTTTAGTCATTTCAGTAGAGAAAATAGGAAATATGAAGCTTTCATCAGTGAGCTAATCATGTGGTTTACTATTCCTGACTTGGGATTGCAATTATATTGAAGGTATGTAAAAGGGGCTGATGGAATAATTTATAGTTTCTCAACTTTCGCTACTCTGATTTCCTGAGAATGATTTTGTTCAAGTAATTTGAAAAGTTAGAGTGATTTTGCATTTCGGAATCTTGGAGTTGAACTTGCTGGTACTAATTTTGTTGAGTCAAAATTATTCAGAAAGGTCCATTCATGGTCTTGAAATGCTATGACTAGAGATTGGAATAAAGATTTAGCTAGACATCATAATATCTTTTGATGCTAATTATTTGAACGCTAAAAAATAATGTGTACGTTTTTATGCATTAATTTGTGGATATTGTTTGTGCAGGTATGGCTCTTGGCTTTAGTTCTTTTGCCTGCACGAGCACATATAGTAATGAGAGTTGGATTGGTTGCATGCATATCACTTTTATCTATCTGGGTTCTGCCAAGACATCTGTGGATGGTAATTTGAATTACCTTAAATTTACACAAAAAATGCAACCAATATTTTGAAAAGGTTATGAACTTTATTATCTGATTCTGTGCAAGAGTTTTCCAAGAAATTTTGTTACCAATCTGACTTTGCAATGATAGCCGCCACCTTCTAGGCTAGATGAGGTGTCATGTTTATGTCATTAAGATTATAGGTTAGTTTTGTTGGATTTTCTTCTGCAAAAAAGCAGTGCACATTCCTCTTGTTGTAATTCAAATTTTTTTGTTAGACCTTATTTATCTTGTTGACTTGTATCGATTTTTTTTTTAGAACTTACTTATTTGGATCTTTCTTTTTGAGCTATATTACTTTTTCTTTTGGCATTTTTGAAACTAGAAAATGGATATGTTATAGGTTACTGTATACCAATATAACTAATATGCTATAAGATATTGAATGGATGTTCCATCTATTCTTGTAGAATCAATTGGGAAGAGTGTCATTACTTTCTGGAATTCTATTCATAACGTTGGGACTGGGTTCAGATAGCGTGCCTCCACTTCTCCAAGCAAGAACCCCCCCACCTTCATTAATGGGCTTGCCTAATCTCTCTATGTCTTTGGGAGGTTATTCATATGTGATCATGAAGCTCGGACCATTACAATTTACCAGGAAGGGCCTGTCAGTAGCAAGTACTGCTGCAAGCTTAACCTTCACTGTGAGTTGCATTTCTTCTTCGTAGGTCCTCTTGCTGCCTTGATGTAGGGTGTGATTTTTGTTGGTATAGAAATTTGTTTCCTGTTGAATAAGAGGTGATTCTTTCACACATATCCCGCAGTGTTGGCATGGATTTGTTGCATTGCAAAGTCTAAAATGATTTTTTTTTTCAGAAATTATATGCTAAAAATATGAAATTCATATGCATAGTGTGTGAAACTACTAATAGTTATTCTCAATTAAAATAGAATCTCTCCAACAGCTGAGGTTTCTCTCACTCTCTTTCTGAGTGTGTGTTTCCTTTTCTCTAATTCTTGTTTTTTAATTCTTAAAGATTTTTCAAAGTGCAAGCCTCTGCCTGGCAACTACAACCCCAGAACAACTGGCATTCGCTTTGCAATGGTTTATACTCCCTTTGAAATACGTCGGTGTTCCGGTGGCTGAAATCATCCTGACTCTGTTGCTTTCTTTGAGGTTTGTCAATCTAGTTTTTGATGAGGTGAGATAAGGGTTGGTTTATGTAATTCTCTTCAAACTTGATTCAATTAAAAATCCCATATGGTCAATGTAATTGATTATAAGTTTTCTGTAACACCTCAACTTTTAATTGCTGTTATTCTGTGTGCAGGTCCGTAATGTTGCTCTGGGGATTGTATCTCGTAGGATAAATTGGCGACAGTTGACAGTTATGGAGACAATTGACAGTAAGTAAATGGTCTTAGATTTTTCGTTACTCTTCATCTGATATGATGCTTGGGATCACACACCTTTCTCACTGTGATTTCATTATTCAATCTTTGCTTCCAATTTCTATATTTCACTGCATTTTCCTTCAAGGCCATCTATTTGACAATTTCTTTTGAATTTTTAACTAAAACCTTTTTCTTCCATGATATTTCCTGACTACTCTAAAGTCTCAGCTAGGTATACTGGTTATTCCAAACCTACTCTTTATCCTTGTCTGCTAGAATTCTAATTAGCACTACTCATAATGTGATTGTATATATCATGTAATGTCTACTTGTAGGACCTTGGTTGTGATTGTATATATGCTTTTTACAGTGTATCTTTTATCTGTTTATTGGCTTGCAGTTTTCGCTTCCTACATACGCCGAATCTTTAAAAATATATTCAGCCATGCAGAGCAAATATCTCAGGTTGTAACTAATCTTGGAAACCCTTCTTGTTTTGCACGCTGTTACCATCTCTCTGCTTATATTTTGTGTCAATTGCTCATTTAGCACAACTTTTTAGCTTAAGCTGAGCCATTGGTGCTTGTGTAAAACGAAGCTGACTAGAAAAGCGAGGTTGTATTTACTGTCTCTGCTCATTTAGCAAAATTTCTAGCTTATGCTGGGATTTACAGTAATTGATGTTGTTGCCAAAGAAAGCTGACGAGAAAATCAGGGTTGATACTAATTGGGAAAATAAGCTCTTGTTTAAGTAATGCATGACGAGGTTCTTCGGCTTAGATATCTATATTGGTGATTTTGTTTTCAAGCCTAGAGATGAGTAAATTATCATCTCTTATGTATCATCAATATATTCTCATACATGTGTCATGGAAGCAAATACTGACACCCATCCTTGATTATCCTGACCTTAGAATATGCATTTGCTTATTGGCCCTGTGAATCAAATTATTAAAATTATGAGATGAGGCTTTGTGAGATCTGTCTGCTTCTGCATAGTTTTCTCCAAATATATTCTAATACCTGAGTTTCTAGAAGTTATAGAATATAAAATTTTTCTTCATATTTTCTCCCTATGTGGTTTCTGCAGGCAATGATTGTGAGGGGTTTTAGAGGGGACAGCAACAATCATAAAATCTACTTCTTACCAAACACATCAGTCAGGATGGAAAATTTCCTTTCTGTGCTGTGTTTGATCGGTGTTGTAGGTGCTGCTTTTTTCTCTGATTATTTACTCGTTTAAACCATGTTCACTCCATTACCTCGGTCAGTAAACTCTCTTCTTATATCTAAAACATCGTCTATTGTTCTATGGATTGTTTGAATGAGAATATTTGCTTCTTTTTGTCTGCAGATACAAAATCACACTGATCGTGGATACAGTCAGTATGTATAGATTTATTAAACTTTTGGGCCACATTGTTACGTTGCACCCAAGGCTTATTAACTTGGCCACGAAACTTCCTGGTCAAAGGCTCTATATTCTCCATTGTTGCCAAGTAGCTACCATTTGGTCAGTTTCTATTCATTCGGCCAGTTTCTACCAATGATGATATTCAGACTTACAAGACTGAGTACTATGCAAGGAAGTTTTGTTCCATTGAAGAAAAGGATCTCCAAAATCATTATTGGTGGCTCTGAATCATCTTGATCTTGTTCTTGTGGCGCTGAACCCATTGACAGTCCTATTTGCTAAATAAGAAAAACAAATATAGGCAGGAAGTTCTGCAGTTAACTAAAGTATTGTTTGAATCTACTTCTATCTCTCGGCAACTAAGGCATAAGCATCTGAATAGGAAAGAGTATCTATTTATACAGTTGAGCTTTGACATAGATTCTATGTGAGATATAATTATGCCGGGTACCAGCCACACAATTCCATTACTTGTGTTGCAATTTTGGATGAATTGACATAACTTCTTGGTATGGAAGCTTTGAATTGCAAGAGAGCAATCCTCTCTTCCTCAAAGCAATGAACTGCAAAAATACTATTTTTTTTACTGAGGACTGGGAAATATCATTTTTTATAGCTAAAAACGCTGCCGTATATATATCACCGATGAAAACAAACAAAGAGACATCATTTTACATGTTATGGAAAGGTTGATTCCAGTCATCACAAAACCAGTTAAAAAAAATACTATTACTGTAAATATAGAATTCTTCAAATATACAATACTGAACTTCTTATTATGAACTTGTTTGTTTGAGTTATGGTCCCGATATCAGAATTAATCAAAATTAAGAGTAAAATTGGTCTAACGTGTCATCAGTTTTCTATTTTCAAAAAAAATATTTATTGTTGTTTAGGGTAAGGATATCTATCATAATAGAGCTTCGTACGAACGCAGAATACAAATGGCAAGTTGAATGGTCTGGTTCCACTTAGTAGCCCAAATCCGCGTACCCCCTTTCAAAACGCAAGTTGTCACGCCTGTAGGCCCAAGAGGGGTAGGCAGGGTGGCTGATCCCACATCGGATGAGAACTGGGTGATCGTTGGGCTTATAAACGTGGGTGCTGCACATCCCACCAGACGCGTCTTTTGGGAAGAGAGTAATGACCCCGTGACAAGTGGTAGCGGAGCCAAACCGGGCCCCAGTTCGGTGTCCACGCCTGTAGGCCCAGTGGGGTAGGCAGGGTGGCCCAAGTCAACGACGAGGGCGTCGTTGGGCTTGGTGGGGAGAGTATGTCACGCCTGTAGGCCCAAGAGGGGTAGGCAGGGTGGCTGATCCCACATCGGATGGGAACTGGGTGATCGTTGGGCTTATAAACGTGGGTGCTGCACATCCCATCAGGTGCGTCTTTTGGGAAGAGAGTAATGACCCCGTGAAAAGTGGTAGCGGAGCCAAACCAGGCCCCAGTTCGGTGTCCACGCCTGTAGGCCCAGTGGGGTAGGCAGGGTGGCCCAAGTCAACGACGAGGGCGTCGTTGGGCTTGGTGGGGAGAGTATGTCACGCCTGTAGGCCCAAGAGGGGTAGGTAGGGTGGCTGATCCCACATCGGATGGGAACTGGGTGATTGTTGGGCTTATAAACGTGGGTGCTGCACATCCCATCAGGTGCGTCTTTTGGGAAGAGAGTAATGACCCCGTGACAAGTGGTAGCGGAGCCAAACCGGGCCCCAGTTCGGAGTCCACGCCTGTAGGCCCAGTGGGGTAGGCAGGGTGGCCCAAGTCAACGACGAGGGCGTCGTTGGGCTTGGTGGGGAGAGTATGTCACGCCTGTAGGCCCAAGAGGGGTAGGCAGGGTGGCTGATCCCACATCGGATGGGAACTGGGTGATCGTTGGGCTTATAAACGTGGGTGCTGCACATCCCACCAGACACGTCTTTTGGGAAGAGAGTAATGACCCCGTGACAAAGTTCGCTTTAACTACTAACCGTCAACCAATTTGCTGGTTGGATAGTTGTAACCTTTAACCAATTATGAACAGCTTCACTCCAACATTAAATATGTTCAAATCCAAGACCTGATATTTCTTGGAGGAGAACATGGTACAGTCAATACCATATTTCCCTCCTCCTCAGAAAATGGACCTGATACTTTAGTGAGGTGAATTGATGTTTGTCTGTCATGTATCCATTCCATGCATGACCTTATCAGGTTGTTCAGTATCTCTTTTACTCCATTGTGCACCATCTCTTTCCTTGGCGTCCAAACAACTCTAGAAGAATAAACTATCCAATGGGAAAGATAGAGCTTTAGTGTTATTTCATGGGTAGATCTCTTTCATCTATCGCAGCTTTCCTTCCCCAAAGCCCTTGTAAAGACACCTGGAAACTCACCATAAAATCCAAAGAAGGGAACTTTAGTACAGAAGAATTCAAGGAATGTTCAATTAAACAACTCACAAGCAGTGTCAATCTATCATTTTTCTACTGTGGCACCATCTTTCAAATCAACTAAGCATATTTATTAATCCAAATATTTAATGGAACTATTTTGCAAGATTGATTTTTTATAATGATTGAATTAACAATAAATTCATCTCTCAATTCATTGATAAGTCTTTCGAATGTATCCACCTAATCTTTTGTTGATGAAAAAGGTAAAAATAAAAATATTATATTTGATTCTGAAAATATTATATTAATTAAAAATTATTTATACCTTTAAATTTTTAGGTAAAGGATAAGATATTTTTAAGTAAAATTTTTGTTAGGTAAAATATAAGATTTTTTAAGTAAAAGATAAGATATTTTACTTTAGGATCATATGAGACATGGTGGTCCAGGACCACATTAGATTTACCTATAGCTTGGGTTTAGGGGTAACAAAACTAAAGAGACTTTGACTCCTCATTAACCTTATTGAAAATATTACTATCATTTTAAGTGCAATACCCATAAATGCTCCTAACAACAAGGGGTATGCGTTTAAGTAGGTGTCCGTTTGACATCCCTTTCATTGTCGGTTTCTTACTTTGGCGAAGAGAAAGTAGAACTCAGGTTTGTCCCCTTCGTGCAGTACTTGTGATTTCAGAAAAAAAGTACACTTTATGCTTTTTCACATTGGGTTTGCTTATTATTGGGTTGTCGGGTAACTTGTGTTGTGCATACTTTAACGATTGCTTAGGTTTTTCTTTTTATTATTGGTTGTTATGGTATGTATATTGATATGCCTTTAAATTGATTAGTTTACAATAGGGAATAACAATTGTGAATGTGAATGGTAGTTGTGGGTATGTAATAGGATGAATGCTGGTGTTCCTCACATTCATGGGCCCAATTGCTTACTACCTATAGGTTGAGCCTATTTTTGTAAGCTGGTTATGTGACTAAGATATATTATTGTATATGTTCACTGTATATGCAAGCAAGTTGTGGTTCAAGTTGTGATTCACATGGGCAATGCATATGACATACATGTATATTGTGTTGTTAGGGATGAAAGAAGTGTTGGGATAATTGTAAGGTAACTTGCATGCATATATTTACAGGTACAATGAATATAAGATCAAAGATGATAGCCATTCCCAATCCGTTGTAGCTGTTTCAGTCACATGACCATAGGGCTCGCTATGCACATTTGAGTCGAAGAAGTATTATTTGAAACAGTTATATCGATTGGGACGACATGGTGAGTATTGAAATGGGGGATGGTAGGGAGTCAATAACATTGATGGCTGAAGTGGCATGCCTTTTGTGAAATGTTGGATTGTATGAAATGACAGCAATTAGAGAGGATTATTGCATGGAGTTATTTTTGGAGTTCTTATCCACGTATAAGCTCCTGGAGAATACTGACATGATGACAAAGGTGATTCAATTTTGGTTAGGACATATAGATTGGAGGATGACCTTTGATGAATTCGATATCATGTGTGACTTCTACTCAGATTATTATGTCAGGACTGATGATTTTAAGTAGAACGCCTTGCACGAGTTTCCAGCCGATGTGGACAGAAACTTGATTTGGCAAACAATGACATAGGACATCACAGACATTCGGTTTGATGACATTTGGATGTCCAATATGTATGATTCTGAAAAATCGAAGGACACATTGCTGTTAGATCATGCCTTCAGAGTTATACATGGATGATTTGCACATTCATTGGATGGTAGGAAGGGCAATTGGAATGTTGTAATAGAGACTAAGTTGTTATGCCTTTATTGCTTGACTGTCAACATCCCGATCAACATAGGACAAATATTTTCAGTGTATTTCCACAACATGGTAAATGGTATGGGTGACATACTAAGTGATGGGAGTTATATAACTTGTATAGTAAAGAAATTTTCTGTGTATGATGAGGGTGAGAGGTACATTGTTGTGCATCTGATGATGCCAATAAACCTCACAGCATTGCTGACGACGAAGGTGGCGAAGAGAAGAGATGGACATTATGTAATGAGTGATGACCCTATGCCTAGTCCGTGTAGCATTTGAGGAGACAAGTGTAAATGATAAAGAGTTATCACCATCTTTAGCAACCAGTGGATCCCAACAAAAGCCAACTATAAGGAAATCCATAGTGGTCATTCGCAATGACATTGCGAATATCTATGGTATACTAAGAACCATCCGCAATGACCAGATATCCCTTCGTTGTTTGTTTGATAATTTTGTGAAGGGGCGCAGTGCCAGAAGATTTAATAGGGTGCTTCACTTGTCATGTTTGATTGCTTTTATTTTTTTTTTAGGTGGTTTAAGCACTTATGGTTTTACAATGCATTTGTTTTTTTCTTATTGTGTTTGTATGCTGTGATTTGTGGTGTTTAATGTATTGGGTTTTATTGACAATATTTTTATTTTATGTTAGAATAACACAATCATATGATAACTAAGATGGAACAAATATTAATAATGATAGCTAAAATCTGCAATGCATCTCCGCGACATAGTTATGGATAAACACTTATGAAAACAACAATTAACTATATATCCATAACATACGTTAACATGTATGAGTTATGAAAACACAAACATAACTAGTAGTAACTACATATCCTATGAACTATCTTATGATTACATAATAGCATATTACAAACATAACAATAAGAATCATTCTCATCTTTGATGCAAATGTCCCTTTCATTTCCTCAAGATTAGCATTTTTATATTTTAGAAGTTTATACATCTCATATATATCAACATCGCATATTAGTTTTGACTTGTCCACCGTGGGATAACGCCAACTAGCAAATCGATTATTCACACACCAATACATCAATTTTTCTTTGTTGGGTTTCGGGTGACATATTCTGATCTCACTCCATAAACTGCATTGATCATACTTTTTATTCCAACTTCAAGTGACTCGGTTGACCAACAGTACTGATGGAACTTGACATTTGCAAAATTAATAATAAAGTCGTTAGCGATACATGATTATGTATATAAATATTATGTAATACAACATTGACTTACATGACTGTGTTATCAACACTATGACGTATTATATATGCATATCGTAACACAATTTTGGAATTGGTGTATCAATTTACATATGTTTAAAACAAGAATATTTAATCTGGTAACACCGAGAGTATACTTGCCTTTGCAATGAATTGTATAGTTATAGTCAACCAACACAATTGGATTAAGTAATAAAGTTCACTATATTTCAATACTATACATGACTATATAACTTAACCTTATTATCTATTATTAGTCCATTTCATTCATTCGGCCTACATAACAGGTTTTTTGTATGCCAAAATGTAAGATGCCGCCTCATAATGCATACACATTCAACAATTATAATATTACAGGAGAATGTAATGCATGTCCTTGAAAGCTGTCCATCTTTACCCTCCTTCTTTTTAAAATATTTCCCTGCTTGAGTTCAGATTTTTATGACTTTTGGTTGGCTGCTTGGATAGTTAGTATCTTCGTCATTTCTTTAGAGCCACTAAACCTTGTTATTCATGCCATGAAATTTGTTGCTTAATCTATGTTCCACTCTTCAATATGTGTTACGGAGTTGCGCAAGCTTTTCATAACTACAACATAACCTAACCATGCATGTGGCAGGCAGTATACTTTAAATTTATAGATGGTGGTATCTACAAAGTATTAAGTATTCTATAACTTTCCAATGTATGACCAGCTGTTGCAGAACTCTGCATAGATGATGCATTACGACATGCTTGTAGGGAATTAATCCTATATTGAATTTTATTTTTCTTTCAGATATCAGCCTTATCTGTCACATGATTTGTGGTCTAAGGAACAATCAAACTCTATGTGGTTTATAATGTTTTAGAGGTGAGAAAAGAAGTTTAATCACCTATGAATTATTCATCTTGAACTACTCGTATAACTCAATGTTTAATTCGAGTGGATGAAAATTAGATTTTCAAAGCCTGTCTTTTTCTTGATTGCTTGAATCCATCAATTAGGGAGCTTAATCACTCTGCAAATTATAAATATCATAGTTGTAGTCACTGTATCATCACAACATTTTTTACAGTACTGCATATGTTTCCAACGTTTCTTAGTTTGAAGATGTAAGGACCCGAACCCGAAACCAGGCCCTTACTGCCGTGAAACTCGGGCAAGCCCAATACGTGGACCAATCCAAATCCCACAAGGCTTAGACGACTTTTCAAACACGATTCCCAAAACATATGCATTTAAAATTTCAAGAATTGGGAGCAAGTCAAATAAGAAATTGACATCTGGCATAAAAGTCGGAGTGAACAAAATACCACAGCGGAAGTCTTTATTTCAAAACGGAAAATGGGTCCAAACAACCACAAGCCCAAAATCACAAACTGGGCTTAAAGCCCGGAACATAAAAACCGTATTCAGTAGAGAAATAACCGTATAAAATAAAATGTAAGTCAAAACATCAAAACGAGTCAATAGAAAATGCCAGAATAGAAAACCGTGTAAAATATGCAAGTGCGATAGTCCAGCCAAGTCGTAGGAAACACTCACACCTCAAACGCCGTCTACGGCTCACGAACTACTCCTGAAAGGGAGAAACAACAACGGATGAGATAATAAAATCTCAGTAGGAGTCACAGCATCATATGTCCTTACGGGGAAACGAGAATATAAACAAAGAAAAGAAGAAACAGATTACTATACGAACAAGAACGTAATCGAAACAACCAGAAGGATAAGGAATTCACACATTAAATTGGGAAACGAGAAGACATACAAAGAAGAGGGATAACGGATTACTATACGAACAAGGACGTAACGGAAAAATCAGAAGGATAAGGAATTCACACTTTAATGTTCCATATCATAGAATACGATTCCAACCCAATAGGTTATATAACAACAACTCGTAACACAATACTATTAACAATGTCAACCAAAAAAAAAAACCCATCGGGATGGACATAATAAACCACTCCTCAAGTAACCCCCGCTAAAGGGAAACTGGGAGCCCACTGGCAGTTTAACTTTATATTTTAAGAAAATAATAAATAAATATATACGTAACCCTTACTGCCAGTGTTGTCCGAGACTGGGCAGAGAAAACATAACACACTTCATACCCGTCTCAATACTCAAAACGGACCAACCTGCGAAGTCGTGGCAGGTAACGATAACAACACCCATACGACTCCCGAACAGGTAAGCAACTCTCCCCTGTCACTGGGATTCCGTCTACTTACCTCGCATTGGCCAAGCAAACGTTTACTCATAGTAATTACCAAACTGGATACAAGTATTTAAATACCATACTCATTTTTAAAACGTTTCCTTGAAAGCCATAAGAACTCATATGTATATACGTTAAATTAGTTTCCTATTTGACTTGCACTGTGTTACTAAATTAAATTAAATAAATAAATGCTTAAATACATAACGTAATACCAGATGACTCCAAATATAACATATACGAGTAGGCATATAGTTTCCCAAATCAAATACTACAAACATAACTTTCTCATGTTAAATTTGATTAAGTAATTACTACGTTGATTTATTTCTTTTCCATACGAAGGCAAAAAGGAACTGTGAGCAAAGGAAAACCCACGCAGCGCCGAAGAACCACGTCGCCCCCACTAGAAGAAGAAATTAAAAGGGTAAACACGAAAGTTAAAGAATTAACAGGGCAGGGTAAAGCTGGAATCCCGGTGAGACAATCGGTGATGCAACAACCCACAAAGGAAGGAGAGGAATAAGGGATGCGAGCCATAAACACAGGAACAGTTGATGCGGAACAACACGACTTCCAGTAGCAAACCAGCTCACGCACCAGGTGATAACTAAAGAAGAAGAGGGCTTAATCATCGTGAAAGGGAGAAGGGAAGCAAGGCACGCATCCCACAAATTGCGAATGAAGAACATGAAATCGCTGGGGAGGAAGCCAATGCATTCCCTGTACCAAGCAACCGAATAGAAAGGAATCAACATGGGAGGTGGAGCACAGATCTGGTTCGCCCGATTCTAGTGGAGAAGAAGAAACTCGGGGCACTGAGGATAGAGGAAAAACAGGGGACGCGAACCCAGGGGAGAACCAGTTCGTGACAACGGAAGATAGATGAGAAGCACGAGCATGTATCTGGTGGAGACATCACACGGCTCCGAGAAAGATTGGAGAGGAAGATGGTTTACTGAAAAACATGCGCACAGCTTTGGTGGAGAAACAACTCACGGCACCCGGGGAGGACAAACAAGGAGCACGAATCAGTGGGGCAGAGAAGAAAGCTCCCGTGTTGCGAGGTGGGTAACACTGGAAATCAGGTGGGGAAAGAAGGTGGGGTAACGGAAAGGCTCGACGAAAGAGGGAGGAGAAGAGTCACTGGCCAGATGTGTGAAACCCCGTCCCAATCGGGTGTCCAATCAGCATAGTATTAGTGGTCCACGTGTACGTTTGACGTGTCGACCGGGATGAAAACCGAGATGGTAGAAAAATTACCGTTTTGCCCCTATCGGACCCGGGCTTGTTTCCGGGCCTGTTTGATGTCCCGAGGGCCTTGTAGATGCTTGTGTTTTGGTTCTAGGCCCATTAACTCACCTAAGGCCCAGTCCTGTATACACCCCTTAAAAATCTATCTGCCTACCCTATCTGTCGCCTTACTCACGTTCATACAGACAGCCAGTAACCGCCTTGTTCCCTGCTCCCTTTTCTCTTACACATCTTTCCCAATCTGCCGTCTGTAGCCCTTCCTGGTTCCATAGTCAGATTGTAGTCCAATCCTGTAGATCGGAGAGGGTATGGTAAGGAGCATCTTTTTGTATTTTTAATTAGGTTCATGAATTTATCTGATTGGGGTCTGATTCAGGTGTATCTGAGTTCACGAATCGTGATAAGGGCAAAGAAATTACCAGTTGTTCATCTGCATATCAGGTAGGAGTCTATGACTCATAAGTCTGATTGGTGAATCCTCCTTGTTTCTAAATCCGTTCTTTTATTTGGTATTGAATGCTTTGATCAACCCTTGTTTCTGACTCCTATTGAATGTCTGGTTAATTACCTTTGTTTTAATTATAAAATCATGTCTCGTAATGCAGTGATTCGTATTTCGTGCTTCTGGTGATTTCTGTTCTTTGTATTTACTTAGGTACGTTAGATCCTTCTTATAGCAGCTATCAAATTGGATTTCATTCTTCTGTTTTCTTGGCTCTCTTTTCTTCTCCCTTTGTAGCTTCGTACCAGCCAGCCCTTTCCAGTTTCTTATTTGTTTTCCTTTTCTTGTCGAGCTTGTCCTTCCTTGCTGGATTGATGTTCTTTTTTTTGATTTCTTTTATTTCCTTCCTTTGTATTCTTGTTCCACTCAATTAAATAATGGAATGGGATGTATACCTAATAATCTTCATTTTTAATATATATACATGGGTCCCTTTCTTGCAGCCATTGTTGACTTTTCCTTTAGCTCTTTATGCCCCACGTATTCATCTTGTCATAAGTGTTGTCGACTTTTCCTTTCATTCCTCCTTGTGGCTGCGCAAAAAGAGAGTTGCCACTCTCCCTTTTGTTTTATTGTTTAGTTATCTTTTTAATTAATAAAAGGTGACTTTTCTATGCTAAGAGATGACCTGCATTGTTGTGTCCCTGCTTCTATATGCGGTTTCAGTTCCACCTTGGAGCTCGGGGTCTCAACCATAGCAGCGAGTAGACCCGGTTCTAGCTCCCCTTTCTTCCAGCTCTCAATTGCCTCCTCCGTTCTTTGTTCTGTCCCATACCCAGCTTGCGTCTCTTCCTCGCAATTGCCCTTCGTTAGGTCACGTACCCAGCTGCTTACTGTTTTCTTTCCTTCATTCGTTCCCAGTGTCGTGAGCAGTGCTTCTCCGATTCTGTGCTCTCTCTCTTTTCTTCTACTCGTGTAAATCGGATGCATGTTTCCCTGTTGTTCCCCTTTCGCATGTCCCCTCGTACCAGTGCCTTGATCTTCTTCTTCCTCAGTATTTTCTGGATCTTCGTTCCTGGTTGAGCAACGTGCGTGTGTGTGCTGGTTTCCTTTGATTTTCGGTGCTCTGTATTTCCGGTGCGGCTTGGTTCTCTTTGTAAGTGGCATGGGTTACATTTTTCTTCTTCCTCCCTTACCTGCCTCGCCGTAGCTCCTGAGATTTGCGTGAAATTTGTGCCATCCCTTTTCTCGGCATCTTAATTGTATCTCTTGTGTGTGCTTTGTTGGGTCTTGCCTTGGGAATTACTTGTTCGTTTCTTCTTTCATATCAGTACCCATTCACTGTCGCAGTTGGCCTTTTTCCTTCCTTGTAGACCGTCGCATGTTCTTCCTCGAGTTGCCGTAATAACTGGGCTTTTGTTCTTATTGATTCATCCCAGTTTTTCATGAATTTCTTTTGGATCATAGCTTACTTCGCATTCCAGTTTTTCGTGAGTTTTGGTTGGTTCACGGCTCACTTTGTATGCCGTATTTGTTCTTTGTTGGCCTCCTTTGATTGTGTGCTTCGGACCTAGCATGCCTTGAGTTCCTTTTCCCAGCAATCCCATGGTCATTGTTCACGACTCACTCAATGCTCATCTTCCTCTTCCTTCAGCAACGAGTTCCACTTGTTCCGATATAATGTATCAAATTAACTAATCCCATAAAGAAATTAATAAAAATGGGTAGGGATGGAATCTAAGTCAATCCCGGCATTTAATGATTAAGCAAGGATGTGAACTAATTTAGGAGCAAGCTTCTTCTGTGAAACGTACCAAACTCTGCAGTGGTTACCAATTAGCTGAAGTCCCTATCCGCCACTAAAGTTCTCCATAATAAGCATGAGACTTCTACGTTCCCTGTATTAGTCGATTGCTAAATCCCAGCAACCCTCTGCTGGCAAATTATTTATCCAGTTGACTTTAATGTTTATTAACCAATGTTAACTATTAGTAAAAAGGGGTATGCGAGGCGAATACTTTAAGGAATTGATGTGTACAAATATAAGTTTTCTTGCGGTTTTTAATGAAACAATATCAATGTGTGTGTGTTAATGTGTGTTGTCAGTTGATCAATACAGTATGTAAATGTTCGCTTGGCCAATGCGAGGTAAGTCAACGGAATCCCGTTACAGGGGAGAGTTGCTTACCAGTTGGGAGTCGTATGGGTGATGTTTATGTATACCTGCCATGTCTTCGCAGGTCGGTTCATATTGTGTATTGAGGCAGGTACGATGTGTGTGATATTTTCTCTGCCTAGTCTCGGACAACACTGGCAGTACGGGTTACGTATTATGTATTGTTTTAAAAATAAATTAATCTGCCAGTGGGCTCCCGGTTTCCCTTTAGCGGGGGTTACTAGAGGAGTGTTTTACGATGTCCACCCCGATGGTTTCTGATTAATAATGTTAATCATGTGGTGATATGAACCGTTGTGTGATAATATATTGGGTTGGAATTGTGAATTAAGAAAGTGAATGTGCTAATTCCATATCCCTCATGTTTGTTCAGTTACACCCCTGTTTGCATCATGATCCGTTCCTTGTCCTCCTTTGTTGTATTCCAGTTTGCCCGTAGGACATATGATGCTGTGACTCCTACTGAGATTTTATAATCTCACCCGTTGTTGTATTTCCCCCTTTCAGGAGTAGTACGAGAGCCGTAGACGGCATTTGAGGTGTGGTTGTTTCCTACGACTCGGCTGGACTATCGCACCTACACGTTTTATACAGATTTCCATTTCTGGCATTTTCCGGTTTGAATCGTTTTGAATGTTTGACCTACTTTACGTTTTATACATCTTTTCGTTATCGTGTACTTTGTTTTTACGTATCGGGCTTTAAGCCCATTTCGTGATTTTGGACTTGACTGTTTGGGTCCGTTTTCGTTTATGGTATTTCATTTCCAGTCATGAAAGTCTTCCGCTGTATATTTCGTTTACTCCGTTTTATGCCAGATGTCAGTTTTTAATTTGTCATGCTCCATTTTGTAATCATTAAATGTATTGGTTTTCGAGAATCGTGTTTGAAAAGTCAAAATAGCCTAGTGGGATTCGGATTGGTCCACGTGTTGGGTCTATCCGAGTTTCACGGCGGTAAGGGCTCGGTGTTCGGGTTCGGGTCCTTACAATGGTGGTAGCGGAGCATGGTTTTACAAATCGGTTTTTGGACTGTTTTCGGAAAATAAGTTTTAAACTCACTCGCACGTGTATAGTCCAGCGTCGTATCATTATGTTAGTTATGTGAGTTACTAGGTTTATGTTTCATAATTATTACGTGCTATATGCAGTTACCATGGTTAGGACACGTAGTACCGCTGTCGCTCGGAATCGCCAGGTAGGAGACTACGTATCCTCTGTATGATCGGCTTGTTTCGTTCTTATTGTTTATACTCTCTGTTGTGGAATTGTTTTTCCTGATTTCTATGTTGTTGATTTCTTGTGACTCATTTCTCTCGTATAATCGCCTCTGTTCGTTTGTGAAACTACTAGCCTATCGGTTCCCTTCTCTACCCCTTTTCATTGGGTCTGCTTATTGACTGTGATTTTTCCTATTGGTTTTCGTTTCTTTCAGTCAACTCTCGGTCCTTCCCATCAGCCACTCGTTTTCTGTAATAACTGATATTCTTGTATTACCCATCAGACTTTTGTGTGCTTCTTTGTCTTCTATTCTGTTTTGATAAAGTTGTGCACCTTCCCCGATGCATTCCTAGCACTTGTCCCAACCATACTATCATTCCGGTTTACGTGGCTTTCCCAACATTTTTAAGTTCGATTCAAGTCAGACTTCTCCTATTAACGCTGCTGTCTCTTCTGCTTTTTCCATGCTTAGCCTTGACAACCTTTTGAATAGCAAAGGAAACACCAGCAGAAGCAGCTTTATTCTTGCCTGATGAATCCATTTGTACACTATTGGCAGCAGATTCTGTTCATTTACACTGGCTTCTTTAGTAGATCGGTTGATAGAAGAAAAATTAGCCTTAGAAGCATCAGAAGGCAAAGTAGTTCTCTCATTAGGTGAAGTAACAGTTTATTCAACCAATTCAGTTCAAACTTTTTTATGTTGATAGGAAATAAGATCATCGCATGCCATCTCAAGGGCATCCATAGAAGCAGTATTTAACTGTTTAACATGAATTATGGTCTCCATGAATAGACAACAGTGATTACAGAGGTTCTTCCCATTTTTTAGAAACTCTGTAGAAGGAAATAATTCCTTGAAGATACCAGAAGAGACAGAAATATAAACATTCTGGGAACTAAACATTTTATCAGCAGCAGTAAGCTCAAGAGGGATATTTGTTACACTAACCCACAATGGTTGGCCGAATAAGACACATGCATCTCCTCCATTCCAGCCCCTCTGTTTATGACAGGTTGAAGGGCATCTTCCTTCCGTAGAGCACCCAAAAGTATCCTATTATGGCTAGATTCTTGGAAATTTGGAAAAGAACAGATCATCAAGAAGTCACATGACTTCAATTCTACCCTCTTTACCCTAGATTTTGTTCACTGTTGCTAGCCCAAGACCTGTATAATACCAATGAATTGTGCATCTAGTCAAGCGTTGTATTTTGGCAAACCTTTGGTGATGACTGATTCCGGAAGAATAAAAAAAATGCCATGACTTTAAAGAAGAGCAACAAACGCAAGAAGCAAAGAACCTTCTTGTCTCCCTTCTAGAGAGTGAACTTTCCATCAGTGCTGCTCTGCTGAGTTAATAATGGTGGAATAAGTAATCCTGTAGAAGGAAAGTTCTGCATTATTCTTCTAACTGCATTATGTAGATTAGTTGCTTTAGCTGACAGGGAATTTCTCACCAAATAGAAACCAGACTTTCTGGTGATTACAGTTACTAACTTTGGGAGAAGAATGAAGAAGCAGTTTTCCGCAGTAAAAGACTTTGGCAGCAGGGCTTTACGGGAAATAACTGGCAGGGTGAGTCTTATATGGGATAGTAGGTAGTATAGAGGGGACATACGATTCTTGTTAAGGATACCCTTCAACTCATATTTTGGAAAGGAATACATCATTCATTCATGTACTGTTCAGGAGTTTGAATGCAGAGAATATTCATCTTATCATGATGAGGGTAAGTATTTGGTTGCAGGTTTTCTAAGCTTAAGGACACGATCTTAACTCTATCAAAACTGCAACTCCTAAAAGCAGCAAAGAGTAAACAGGACAGATACAAACAGAATAAAAAAAAAGTAGAATGAGGACGACAATGTATTTTGAGGAAATCTTTTCAAGAGTGATAATGTATTTTTAGGAAATATCTTAGAGAGAGAATGCAAGATCAGAGCTTTTCTGGCTAACAATGTATGACGAAGATGTGACGACTAGTACCTCGAACTTGAGTCGCCGACATCCATCATATGTCCTTGAATAGCCTGACTAATCAAACTATTTCGAATCACTAGGCTTATCCCATTTATTCCTTGGAACCATTCCCAAGTAACGGTTCATTTATAAAGAAACAACGAAAAATATTCTTATTAGTAAAAATAAGCAGAAGACTTTATTATATTATATCTTATTTGGGGTCCCAAAATTTGAAGTTCAGTCCTCATAGTTTATAATACAATTCCATTAAATAATATCTCAAATTATTCATAGTACTTTTCAAACCATAATTTAGCAAACCAAAATCCAAAACGTATAAATTATCCAACATAGGTCAATTAAAAAAAAAATAAAATAAAATAAAATACTTGATATTTGGGGCTGGCTATAAACTGAATGAGTTATCTATTCCTTAAGGGATTAAGACTAAATAGCGGCTATGGTTTGTGGGCTTAGAAAAAAAAAAAAAAGGGGCTCTTTTCTTCTTCTTTGTTTTATTTCCTCTATTCCTTTTATACGATAGCCTTCATGTCAATTGTCATTAAAAGCTGCTCCTCACTCCTGACAAGCGTCAAAAATAATATTTGCTGCCAGGAAACTCCATCAGTGAAAGTCGCAGCCTTTATTTTCCTTTCATTTACAAGGCTGATATAACATCATGCGCAGCTATTGCTTCTCCCTTCTGTTTTCTGTTCGCTCATTTTTCCCTCGTCGAGCGTGTACTCTTGCTTGCTGCAGTAAATTGCTTCCTTGTATTTTATTTCCATTTATTATTGTATTTAGTCAATTAGTTTACTACTTAATTAATTAACATAAGATCATGGTTGTCCCAAGGAGAGTATTAATTGAATCCTCTAGATATCAGGCGTGTTCTTCCGTTTCTGCTTGGATTTCTTTTGTTCACATCTTCTTTCCTTCGCATTTTTGTACGTAAGTAATTAATTAGTTTAGGAATTAATTAATCAAAATCGAACATGGTGACAAGTATTGTTACTATTCATCGAGTAATGCTATAGTAGTGATAGAACCCAAAGCGAATATGTGGTTTGTGGGCCCCAATATTGCAATTAGTGTAAATTGCCTATTGTAATCCTTGTTTCCATCAATCGTGGTCTTAACTCCATTCGTTGAGTGATACCTAAATTTCGAGGACGAAATTTTTGTAAGGAGGGGAGAATGTGAAACCCCGTCCCAATCGGGTGTCCAATCAGCATAGTATTAGTGGTCCACGTGTACGTTTGACGTGTCGACCGGGATGAAAACCGAGATGGTAGAAAAATTACCGTTTTGCCCCTATCGGACCCGGGCTTGTTTCCGGGCCTGTTTGATGTCCCGAGGGCCTTGTAGATGCTTGTGTTTTGGTTCTAGGCCCATTAACTCACCTAAGGCCCAGTCCTGTATACACCCCTTAAAAATCTATCTGCCTACCCTATCTGTCGCCTTACTCACGTTCATACAGACAGCCAGTAACCGCCTTGTTCCCTGCTCCCTTTTCTCTTACACATCTTTCCCAATCTGCCGTCTGTAGCCCTTCCTGGTTCCATAGTCAGATTGTAGTCCAATCCTGTAGATCGGAGAGGGTATGGTAAGGAGCATCTTTTTGTATTTTTAATTAGGTTCATGAATTTATCTGATTGGGGTCTGATTCAGGTGTATCTGAGTTCACGAATCGTGATAAGGGCAAAGAAATTACCAGTTGTTCATCTGCATATCAGGTAGGAGTCTATGACTCATAAGTCTGATTGGTGAATCCTCCTTGTTTCTAAATCCGTTCTTTTATTTGGTATTGAATGCTTTGATCAACCCTTGTTTCTGCCTCCTATTGATGTCTGGTTAATTACCTTTGTTTTAATTATAAAATCATGTCTCGTAATGCGTGATTCGTATTTCGTGCTCTGGTGATTTCTGTTCTTTGTATTTACTTAGGTACGTTAGATCCTCTTATAGCAGCTATCAAATTGGATTTCATTCTTCTGTTTTCTTGGCTCTCTTTTCTTCTCCCTTTGTAGCTTCGTACCAGCCAGCCCTTTCCAGTTTCTTATTTGTTTTCCTTTTCTTGTCGAGCTTGTCCTTCCTTGCTGGATTGATGTTCTTTCTTTTGATTTCTTTTATTTACTTCCTTTGTATTTTTGTTCCACTCAATTAAATAATGGAATGGGATGTATACCTAATAATCTTCATTTTTAATATATATACATGGGTCCCTTTCTTGCACCCATTGTTGACTTTTCCTTTAGCTCTTTATGCCCCACGTATTCATCTTGTCATAAGTGTTGTCGACTTTTCCTTTCATTCCTCCTTGTGGCTGCGCAAAAAGAGAGTTGCCACTCTCCCTTTTGTTTTATTGTTTAGTTATCTTTTTAATTAATAAAAGGTGACTTTTCTATGCTAAGAGATGACCTGCATTGTTGTGTCCCTGCTTCTATATGCGGTTTCAGTTCCACCTTGGAGCTCGGGGTCTCAACCATAGCAGCGAGTAGACCCGGTTCTAGCTCCCCTTTCTTCCAGCTCTCAATTGCCTCCTCCGTTCTTTGTTCTGTCCCATACCCAGCTTGCGTCTCTTCCTCGCAATTGCCCTTCGTTAGGTCACGTACCCAGCTGCTTACTGTTTTCTTTCCTTCATTCGTTCCCAGTGTCGTGAGCAGTGCTTCTCCGATTCTGTGCTCTCTCTCTTTTCTTCTACTCGTGTAAATCGGATGCATGTTTCCCTGTTGTTCCCCTTTCGCATGTCCCCTCGTACCAGTGCCTTGATCTTCTTCTTCCTCAGTATTTTCTGGATCTTCGTTCCTGGTTGAGCAACGTGCGTGTGTGTGCTGGTTTCCTTTGATTTTCGGTGCTCTGTATTTCCGGTGCGGCTTGGTTCTCTTTGTAAGTGGCATGGGTTACATTTTTCTTCTTCCTCCCTTACCTGCCTCGCCGTAGCTCCTGAGATTTGCGTGAAATTTGTGCCATCCCTTTTCTCGGCATCTTAATTGTATCTCTTGTGTGTGCTTTGTTGGGTCTTGCCTTGGGAATTACTTGTTCGTTTCTTCTTTCATATCAGTACCCATTCACTGTCGCAGTTGGCCTTTTTCCTTCCTTGTAGACCGTCGCATGTTCTTCCTCGAGTTGCCGTAATAACTGGGCTTTTGTTCTTATTGATTCATCCCAGTTTTTCATGAATTTCTTTTGGATCATAGCTTACTTCGCATTCCAGTTTTTCGTGAGTTTTGGTTGGTTCACGGCTCACTTTGTATGCCGTATTTGTTCTTTGTTGGCCTCCTTTGATTGTGTGCTTCGGACCTAGCATGCCTTGAGTTCCTTTTCCCAGCAATCCCATGGTCATTGTTCACGACTCACTCAATGCTCATCTTCCTCTTCCTTCAGCAACGAGTTCCACTTGTTCCGATATAATGTATCAAATTAACTAATCCCATAAAGAAATTAATAAAAATGGGTAGGGATGGAATCTAAGTCAATCCCGGCATTTAATGATTAAGCAAGGATGTGAACTAATTTAGGAGCAAGCTTCTTCTGTGAAACGTACCAAACTCTGCAGTGGTTACCAATTAGCTGAAGTCCCTATCCGCCACTAAAGTTCTCCATAATAAGCATGAGACTTCTACGTTCCCTGTATTAGTCGATTGCTAAATCCCAGCAACCCTCTGCTGGCAAATTATTTATCCAGTTGACTTTAATGTTTATTAACCAATGTTAACTATTAGTAAAAAGGGGTATGCGAGGCGAATACTTTAAGGAATTGATGTGTACAAATATAAGTTTTCTTGCGGTTTTTAATGAAACAATATCAATGTGTGTGTGTTAATGTGTGTTGTCAGTTGATCAATACAGTATGTAAATGTTCGCTTGGCCAATGCGAGGTAAGTCAACGGAATCCCGTTACAGGGGAGAGTTGCTTACCAGTTGGGAGTCGTATGGGTGATGTTTATGTATACCTGCCATGTCTTCGCAGGTCGGTTCATATTGTGTATTGAGGCAGGTACGATGTGTGTGATATTTTCTCTGCCTAGTCTCGGACAACACTGGCAGTACGGGTTACGTATTATGTATTGTTTTAAAAATAAATTAATCTGCCAGTGGGCTCCCGGTTTCCCTTTAGCGGGGGTTACTAGAGGAGTGTTTTACGATGTCCACCCCGATGGTTTCTGATTAATAATGTTAATCATGTGGTGATATGAACCGTTGTGTGATAATATATTGGGTTGGAATTGTGAATTAAGAAAGTGAATGTGCTAATTCCATATCCCTCATGTTTGTTCAGTTACACCCCTGTTTGCATCATGATCCGTTCCTTGTCCTCCTTTGTTGTATTCCAGTTTGCCCGTAGGACATATGATGCTGTGACTCCTACTGAGATTTTATAATCTCACCCGTTGTTGTATTTCCCCCTTTCAGGAGTAGTACGAGAGCCGTAGACGGCATTTGAGGTGTGGTTGTTTCCTACGACTCGGCTGGACTATCGCACCTACACGTTTTATACAGATTTCCATTTCTGGCATTTTCCGGTTTGAATCGTTTTGAATGTTTGACCTACTTTACGTTTTATACATCTTTTCGTTATCGTGTACTTTGTTTTTACGTATCGGGCTTTAAGCCCATTTCGTGATTTTGGACTTGACTGTTTGGGTCCGTTTTCGTTTATGGTATTTCATTTCCAGTCATGAAAGTCTTCCGCTGTATATTTCGTTTACTCCGTTTTATGCCAGATGTCAGTTTTTAATTTGTCATGCTCCATTTTGTAATCATTAAATGTATTGGTTTTCGAGAATCGTGTTTGAAAAGTCAAAATAGCCTAGTGGGATTCGGATTGGTCCACGTGTTGGGTCTATCCGAGTTTCACGGCGGTAAGGGCTCGGTGTTCGGGTTCGGGTCCTTACAAGATGGGGAGCGAAGGAATGGCTGGGCTACGCGAGGATGAAGAAGAACTCTCTGTTCACTCCCGGTTGCACAGAACAGGTTCTCGACTTCTGGAGCTAGGTGGAGAAGAAAATAACACTCGACCGCTGAAAAGAACAGGACATAGCAGGGAAAATCAAGGAGAGTAGCTGGGTAGTCGCGTGTGCAGGGATAGTAGGCGCGAGTGATGGAGAAGCACTCGGGGGAGGGTGCGCCACTAGATACAGAATCGCACTGGGTAAGAACGGAAGGGACGGGTCTAATCCATGGGCTTTAGAGACGGCTGACTGGAAAGAACGAGGAAAGGATGAAAGAATCAAACCTAGGCAGTCAAGGGACAATCCAAACGGAAGGTGAAACCGAGAAGACAAAACATCAATAAATCAAGGAATTCATGAATCGAAGGGTGCGAATATTCACCCGTTAAATAATACATCTACTAGACATATGGAAGCAGATAACAAGAAATCAGTCAACACAGGAACCAGAGGAAAGAATTTAATAAACGAAGGTACAATCAACATGGACGAGACAAACAGGAAACGGGCATATCTAATAACACAAGAATTAAGGGAGAACAATCAACAAGAACGCACAAACACCAGAGTTACGGAAAGGAGATAAACAGAGGAACGCACAAACAACGAGGACAACACAATCGCCGATCAGACAGATGAGGCGTAGTTTCCTACTTTGTGTGCAGATGAACTGGTGGCAATCCCTTTGCCCTTATCGCGGTATCCCGATTCAGATCCACCTGAATCAAAGCAATAACAGACAAACAATCACAACCCAATCTACATACGGAGAAGAAACAAAACCCTTACCGTACCCTCACTGATCTGTAGATTAACTGACAATCTGGCAGTGGAACAAGGAAATGCTAGAGGCGGCAAATTGCAAAGAATAGAGAGCGAACGAATATTAGGTTTCTGTCTGAGGCGTATACAGTGATGGTGCTTAGGGTAGGCTAATAGGCTTAAAAGGGTACGCATTGGGCTTAGGGTATCAAACGGGCCCGGGAATAAAACACAGGTACTTAGAAGGCTATAAGGGGAAATAAACAGGCCCGGAGACAAGCCCGGGTCCAATAGAGGCAAAACGATAATCTTTTTTCTGTCTCGGTTTCCGTCCCGATCAACACGTCAAATGTACACGTGGACCACTAATACAATGCTGACTGGACACACGACTGGGACGGGGTTTCACATCCTCCCCTCTTTACAAAAATTTCGTCCTCGAAATTTTCATGTCGCTCACCTAACGGAGTGATAACGAACGATCTGTACTAATTACTACACTGGGGGCCCCAACAATCTATTAGCTCTTGGGTCTAAAAATACCATAGTATTACGAGAAAAATTTGTAACAGTACCTGTCACCATGTCGGGGTTGGCACAAGCCTCAACGTCGGTCAAAGTGAAAAGTCTAGTTGACCTCGGCTGTGATGGCTGGGCAGACGGTTGATTATCAGAAGGTCTTTCTGGTGCTTTGGATGGAGGCCTGGAAGAAGCATATGAACCAGCGTAACTACCACTCGGTCTCGAATCTTCGAAAGGCTGTGAAGCATTACGTCTCGGCTTCGGACAATCTCAAGACATATGGCTGACCTCTTCACAATTGTAGCACTTCCGCAAATGCAGACAAGGAGGGATGTGGTGCTGATGGAAACTAGCGCACCATGGCATAGGTGGTCGACTCACACTGTGACTAGAAGCAGCTGGTTGTGATGGGGTGGTCCTGTGGCTACCTCCTAGGAAACGGGGAGGTCTCGAAGGATATGGCCCTGCGGAATGACTCGATCTATGATCATGTCTCGTACCATGTCGCATCGGCCCACTATCCGACGAAAAATCTCTGCGGTCCTGACTGTGAGTCTTCCGCCTTTGAATCATCTTCTCAGCGTCAGTGGAAGCAACGACCAACGCCTATAGGTAGTAAATCGGGGTCGTACCCACAATCGTTCGGATATCGCTATTCAGCCCATCCTGGAAACGACGAGCTAACTTTGCCTCCAAACGATCCTCAGCCGGGGCAAAATGAGACAACTCCCTTAACTCCGACTCGAACTCTAATACAGATCGAGAATTTTGCTTCACCTTATAGAACTCCGACCTCTTCTCATCCTGGTGAAACTGCGTATAGAACCGGTTATTGAACTCGCCCAAAAACTTATCCCACGACGGCTGCTGACCTTCATACCTCAAACTCACTGCGGTCCACCATGATAAAGCTTCCTTCTCGAATAGGAAGGTGGCCAGGGTAACCTTGTCCTCCTCAGAAATACGTAACGCCTGTGCTGTACGGAAAACTGTATCAAGCCACTCCCGGGCTACAGCTACGTCAGCTGTCCCGGAAAAATTCGTGCAACCCAACTGACGAGCTTCCATCAGCAGCTTCGTAATCATCACCGGGAGTCTCCTGGCATCTTGTTGCTGAACCGGGGCTACTGGTCGCTACATTGGAACTGCGGGTGTATCCGCAGCGGGAACAAGTAGCTACTGTGCCACTAACTGCTGCAATGTGGTCTGCATCGAGGCCAAAATCTGAACCAACGTCGGATCCTGACCAGGTGCTACTGGGGCTGCCGGAACGACCTGAGCTACGGGTGCAGCCTGACTAGTGGATGCGGCTGGGGCTTGCCGATCCACCTGTATCTCGGGTTCAGCCGGCCGGTGAACTGATTCGCCACTCCCATCCTGGTGGTTCCGAGCGGAGGCGGTACTACGCTTCCTAACCATGGTGACTGCGTATATCATATAAGAACAACGAAACGTAAGTCTAGAAACTCAACAATCAACTTAATGATGCGACGCTGGACTATGCACGTGCAAGTAAGTTTAAAACCTAGTTTTCGAAAACACTTTTGAAGCCGATTGGTAAAACCTGGCTCCGCTACCACCGTTGTAAGGACCCGAACCCGAAAACCAGGTCCTTACCGCCGTGAAACCCGAACAATCCCAATACATGGACCAATCCAAATCCCACAAGGCTTAGACGACTTTTCAAACACGATTCCCAAAACATATGCATTTAAAATTTCAAGAATTTGGAGCAAGTCAAATAAGAAATTGACATCTGGCATAAAAGTCGGAGTGAACAAAATACCACAGCGGAAGTCTTTATTTCAAAACGGAAAATGGGTCCAAACAACCACAAGCCCAAAATCACAAACTGGGCTTAAAGCCCGGAACATAAAAACCGTATTCAGTAGAGAAATAACCGTATAAAATAAAATGTAAGTCAAAACATCAAAACGAGTCAATAGAAAATGCCAGAATAGAAAACCGTGTAAAATATGCAAGTGCGATAGTCCAGCCAAGTCGTAGGAAACACTCACACCTCAAACGCCGTCTACGGCTCACGAACTACTCCTGAAAGGGAGAAACAACAACGGATGAGATAATAAAAACTCAGTAGGAGTCACAGCATCATATGTCCTTATGGGGAAACGAGAATACAAACAAAGAAAGATGAAACAGATTACTATACGAACAAGAACGTAATCGAAACAACCAGAAGGATTAGGAATTCACACATTAAATTGGGAAACGAGAAGACATACAAAGAAGAGGGATAACGGATTACTATATGAACAAGGACGTAACGGAAACAATCAGAAGGATAAGGAATTCACACTTTAATGTTCCATATCATAGAATACGATTCTAACCCAATAGGTTATATAACAACAACTCGTAACACAATACTATTAACAATGTCAACCAAAAAAAAAAACTCATCGGGATGGACATAATAAACCACTCCTCGAGTATCCCCCGCTAAAGGGAAACTGGGAGCCCACTGGCAGTTTATCTTTATATTTTAAGAACATAATAAATAAATATATACGTAACCCTACTGCCAGTGTTGTCCGAGATTGGGCAGAGAAAACATAACACACATCATACCCGTCTCAATACTCATACGGACCAACCTGCAAAGTCGTGGCAGGTAACGATAACAACACCCATACGACTCCCGAACAGGTAAGCAACTCTCCCCTATCACTGGGATTCTGTTTACTTACCTCGTATTGGCCAAGCGAACGTTTACTCATAGTAATTACCAAACTGGATACAAGTATTTAAATACCATACTCATTTTTAAAATGTTTCCTTGAAAGCCATAAGAACTCATATGTATATCTGTTAAATTAGTTTCCTATTTGACTTGCACTGTGTTACTAAATTAAATTAAATAAATAAATGCTTAAATACATAACGTAATACCAGATGACTCCAAATATAACATATACGAGTAGGCATACAGTTTCCTAAATCAAATACTACAAACATAACTTTCTCATGTTAAATTTGATTAAGTAATTACTACGTTGATTTACTTCTCTTCCACACGAAGGCAAAAAGGAACTGTGAGCAAAGGAAAACCCACGCAGCGCCGAAGAACCATGTCTCCCCCACTGGAAGAAGAAATTAAAAAGGGTAAACACGAAAGTGAAAGAATTAACAGGGCAGGGTAAAGCTGGAATCCCGGTGAGACGATCGGTGATGCAACAACACACAAAGGAAGGAGAGGAATAAGGGATGCGAGCCATAAACACAGGAACAGTTGATGCGGAACAACACGACTTCCAGTAGCAAACCAGCTCACGCACCAGGTGATAACTGAAGAAGAAGAGGGCTTAATCATTGTGAAAGGGAGAAGGGAAGCAAGGCACGCATCCCACAAATTGCGAATGAAGAACATGAAATCGCTGGGGAGGAAGCCAATGCATGCCCTGTACCAAACAACCGAATAGAAGGAATCAACATGGGAGGTGGAGCACAGATCTGGTTCGCCCGATTCCAGTGGAGAAGAAGAAACTCGGGGCACTGAGGATAGAGGAAAAACAGGGGACGTGAACCCAGGGGAGAACCAGTTCGTGACAACAGAAGATAGATGAGAAGCACGAGCATGAATCTGGTGGAGACATCACACGGCTCCGAGAAAGATTGGAGAGGAAGATGGCTTACTGAAAAACATGCGCACAGCTCTGGTGGAGAAACAACTCACGGCACCCGGGGAGGACAAGCAAGGAGCACGAATCAGTGGGGCAGAGAAGAAAGCTCCCGTGCTGCGAGGTGGGTAACACTGGAAATCAGGTGGGGAAAGAAGGTGGGGTAACGGAAAGGCTCGACGAAAGAGGGAGGAGAAGAGTCACTGGCCAGATGGGGAGCGAAGGAACGGCTGGGCTACGCGAGGATGAAGAAGAACTCTCTGTTCACTCCCGGTTGCACAGAACAGGTTCTCGACATCTGGAGCTAGGTGGAGAAGAAAGCAACACTCGACCGCTGAAAAGAACAGGACATAGCAGGGAAAATCAAGGAGAGTAGCTGGGTAGTCGCGTGTGCAGGGATAGTAGGCGCGAGTGATGGAGAAGCACTCGGGGGAGGGTGCGCCACTAGATACAGAATCGCACTGGGTAAGAACGGAAGGGACGGGTCTAATCCATGGGCTTTAGAGACGGCTGACTGGAAAGAACGAGGAAAGGATGAAAGAATCAAACCTAGGCAGTCAAGGGACAATCCAAATGGAAGGTGAAACCGAGAAGACAAAACATCAATAAATCAAGGAATTCATGAATCGAAGGGTGCGAATATTCACCCGTTAAATAATACATCTACTAGACATATGGAAGCAGATAACAAGAAATCAGTCAACACAGGAACCAGAGGAAAGAATTTAATAAACGAAGGTACAATCAACATGGACGAGACAAACAGGAAACGGGCATATCTAATAACACAAGAATTAAGGGAGAACAATCAACAAGAACGCACAAACACCAGAGTTACGGAAAGGAGATAAACAAAAGAACGTACAAACAACGAGGACAACACAATCGCCGATCAGACAGATGAGGCGTAGTCTCCTACCTGGTGTGCAGATGAACTGGTGGCAATCCCTTTGCCCTTATCGCGGTATCCCGATTCAGATCCACCTGAATCAAAGCAATAACAGACAAACAATCACAACCCAATCTACATACGGAGAAGAAACAAAACCCTTACCGTACCCTCACTGATCTGTAGATTAACTGACAATCTGGCAGTGGAACAAGGAAAGGCTAGAGGCGGCAAATTGCAAAGAATAGAGAGCGAACGAATATTAGGTTTCTGTCTGAGGCGTATACAGTGATGGTGCTTAGGGTAGGCTAATAGGCTTAAAAGGGTACGCATTGGGCTTAGGGTATCAAACGGGCCCTGGAATAAAACACAGGTACTTAGAAGGCTCTAAAGGGAAATAAACAGACCCGGAAACAAGCCCGGGTCCAATAGGGGCAAAACGGTAATCTTTCTGCCGTCTCGGTTTCCGTCCCGATCAACACGTCAAATGTACACGTGGACCACTAATACGACGCTGACTGGACACACGACTGTGACGGGGTTTCACAGAAGATGATTTGAATCAGTATTGACAGTTGGAAAAGTTTATTTAGAATGATCATTGCCAATTTGCAAAATTGGACTTTTGTCTTTGAACAGCTGTATATCTGTTTCCTTCAATTTTTTGTGTGCGCTGATTGTCGGTGCATGAGTTTTGTCTGAGGTGATATTTGTAGGTTTCCTCCCCAAATGCAAGCACAATTTGATTACTACTCTCTAGACAAAAATCAATCTTTATATGTTTTCGATATAAGGGTTGCAACTAATTTATGTGGGTTTTATACCGTAGTAAAAATTTTTTTGTTCATATAATTTTTAATGAATGGAATATCAAAGATAGAGATGACAGTCTCGCCTTTGTAGGTCCTTTTTTTTTGAAGAAGATATTGATATATATAAAAGGCAAAATGCCAAAGAACTATACAATGAATGAGTGTATCAGATCATTGGACAAAATGAAACAAATAGATCCTGTGAGTAAGTGACAGGATATGTTAGTTTCAGAACTCCAAATGCTAAGATCAGTACAAGAACATGAGCCCCAACAAGCAATGCAATCAAGGACCAAACTAAACTGGACTACATAAACCGCCAGCCGCAGACCCTTGGAACACACAGCTGCCGCCCTGCTGACTGCATCTCTAAAACCTGCTGATACAGCCCAACCAAATGCACCATACACCAGAAAATAATGACCATGCCAGTAATCAAACCAGTGAACTCCAGGGGAAACAAAACAAAAACATTCCCTCCACAAAGCAGTCCACTACCCAGGCACCCAACGCAGATAGGAAACTACCGGAAGCAATCAATCCCAAAATATCAACATCAGCATTCAACAAAGTAAATCTAGCCCAACAGCAACCATATCGTAAGCTAGCAGGATAATGAAAAGGTATCACTACTGGCTACCAAAAAGAAAAATAACAGATTCCAAATAATTGCACCAAAATCAGTGACTTCCATCCCCCAACAACTACGTAGTTAGTAAGGAGACAAGATCACCGGAGGGAAGAACGTCAAGGCTGTCCACATTAACCTCCGATAGGTTAGTTTTAGCCCAAAAGAAACCATGTCTCATGCCTGCATAGTAGGCATCGGCTGCACTGCTGTCGACTCCTTTGAAGATACGATTATTGCGACCCAACCAGATACTCCATGCACATGAGAACAGCAGGACGTACCACAATTTACTCCAACGACGTGGGATGGGGAAACCTTCCCATTGTTCGAACATATCCACCAAAGAACGTGGCTGGACCCAACAAAAGCCCCAGTGCTTAAAGAGCAGTGACCAACACTCCCACGCTGTCCTACATTCAATCAAAATGTGATAAGAGTCCTGTTCCACCCTGCCACATACCTCACAAAGTGCAGCCGAAACAGGGATAATACCAAGCTGACTTAAGTATCCTTTTGCCGATAATTTCTCCTGGCATGCAAGCCACATAAAAGCCTGCCATTTAGGTGCCCCTGGTTTGCTCCAGACATTAGGAATCGACGACTCGCCAGTCCTAGCTGTTAGCACCACCATATCCTGGTAACACATGCTCACCGAGAAAGGTCTGAGCTGAGGCCCCCAAAGAGTCAAGTCCTCCTCCAAAGAATTCGGCCTGTAAGCCTCCAGAAGGGCCAGCAATCGCCCCACTTCTTCCTCTTCCCATACAAACAAGCTGCGCCTCCATATCAAAGTCCAGCACCATACCTCGTTGGTCCACATACCAAATTGCCGAACTGAGCCTTCCTTCTCCAGGGAGAGGGCGTACAATCTGGGGAATGTGTCACGCAAAGGAGATGAACTACACCAGACATCATCCCAGAAGCCAATAGATTCCCCGTTACCCAGTCGCCAGTGGAAAAAAGAAGAGATGCATTGGCCATTAGGCAATACCACTTTGCTGTTGCGGACTATGCCAGCCCATAAGGCAGAGAACCTGCTACCATCACATACAAGCCCAGCAGGACGTAGCTTAGGGCTGTACTTGTGCGTGATTATCCTGCTCCAAAGGGAGCAAGTGTCATTAGCAATCCGCAAACTCCACTTGGTGAGTAGAGCTTGATTTCGCAACTTTAGACAGCCTAAACCAGCGCCCCCCGCAATCAGTTGGCAGCACACACGTTGTCCACTTCACCTTGCACATGCAACGTTTGTCCATTGTCCCACCCCACAAAAATCGTTTAGTCCATTTCTCTAAATCTGTCCTCACTCCTGCAGGCAGCTGGAAGAAGGTCATATAGTACACCGGTAGGCTTCTGAGAACAGACCTGATCAGGGTAATTCTACCCCCCAATGAAAGTAAATAGCCTTTCCAGGAAGCCAGCTTTCCTTTAAAGCGCTTGACCACCGGCATCCACGTACTACGGCGACGAGGATTGGCTCCCAAGGGCACTCCAAGATAAGTGAAAGGCAAAGACTGCTGGCGACAATGTAATGATGCAGCACAGGCTGCAGCCGCTGATGTGGGGATGTTGATGCCTACCAGACCAGATTTGAAGAAATTGACCTTGAGCCCGGATAGCAGTTCAAAGCACCTGAGGATACTTTGGATGTTAACTATACCCTGATGATCGCCTTTGCAGAAGAGAATTATGTCATCCGCATACTGCAAATGCGTGAGCTGCAAGTTGCCAATACCGATACCTTGGAAGAGCTGACAGTCAGCAGCTCGACTTAGCATGCGCGACAGAACTTCCGCAGCCAAGTTGAATAATAGTGGGGACAAGGGATCGCCTTGCCGCAGACCTCTGCCCAAATTAAACTCCTCTGTAGGCACGCCATTGAGGAGCATAGCACAGCGGGCCGAGGAGAAGCATTCTGTCATCCAACGACACCATTGTACCCCAAAACCCATCCGGTCCAGAACTTCGGACATAAAATTCCAGTCCACTGAGTCATAAGCCTTCTGAAAATCCAGTTTAAGACACCATCCCGGATCTTTGGACAGTTGCATAGAATGGATGATCTCGTTGGCGACCATCACCGTGTCCGTGATGAATCGCCCTGCCATAAAACCGGTCTGCAGTGGGGAAATCAGCTGGTCCATCACTGACTTGAGGCGACTTGCTAGTAATTTGGCAATAACTTTGTACAGACTGTTGATAAGGCTGATGGGTCGATACTCCGACAGCTCCGCAGCTCCAGAAATCTTGGGAATTAAGATGAGATAACTGTTGTTAATGCCTCGCGGTAGCACTCCACTAATCTGAAACTCCTGGATCATGACAATAATCTCTTCTCCAATCACCGACCAGGCGTTCTTGATGAAGAAGAAATTGAAACCATCGGGGCCTGGGGCTTTGTGGCTACCACACGCCCAGACAGCCTGCTTGATTTCATCCGCAAGAAAAGGCCTCTCCAACTCATTGGCAACTGCCGGAGCTAACCTGGGTAAATCCAGTCCGCCTAAACCAAACCAGCTGTGTTCTGCAGCCATGAAAACTTGCTGGAAATAGCCAACCGCCTCAGCCTTCATCTCTTCCGGCTGGCGCACTTCTCTTCCCCGTACTCGAATCATTCCTATGAAATTGCGACAGTGTCTAATGGTGGCACAAGCATGAAAGAAACGAGTGTTCCTATCACCAAGGGTCAACCATTGCTGCCTGGATTTTTGCCTCCATAGTGCCTCAATTCTCCTCTTGAACACCCACTTCTGCTCCTGTAAAACCTCATATCTCCTCAGGGAGTCAGGCCCCAGGTGTCCTCGAGTTTGATCAAGCAGATCGAGTTCATCCAAGATGGTTTTCAGCTGCTGCTCTAATAAACCAAAGGAACCATGGTGCCAAACCTGCAGCTGCCTCCTCACAAAAGCCAGTTTCCGAACCACTGCAAATTCTCCAGGAAAGTGAATCCCTGCCTCTTGCCACCACTCATCCACCTTTGACAAGAAATGTTTATCCTCCCACCAAACATCCCAGGTACGGAATGGTCTACTACCCCATGAAAAGGAGTCCGCTCTCAAGATGAGAGGCACATGATCAGAAAAACCTTTATCACCAGCATACAAACGATGACGGCTAAACTGTACACACCAAGCCGAGGAGACTAACACCCGATCAATGCGAGAAGCGCTGTTGGTACGAAACCAGGTATACTCCTTACCAATGAGAGGCATGTCAATCAATCCATTCCGATGGATGAAAGTTTGAAGATTGCGTGCAGCACTGTCATTGAGGGAGCGGCCTGAACGTTCCTCCACACAGAGAGATTCATTGAAATCTCCCATAATCACCCATGGGCCATCGTCCGCTGATATCCGCTGCTGTATCTCCTCCCAGAGGCCGCGACGCTCAGATGCTAGGTTCTGAGCATACAGCCCAATACACTTAAAACGAAAATCAGAAGCCTGAACTCTCAAGTCTAATACCAACCAGCGTTCAAAGTGCTCAATCCCCAAATTCTGCACAATCGCATCATTCCATGCGCAAGGAATGCCACCTGATCGACCACAAGCATCGATTGCTGTCCACTGAATGTCTGAACCCGACCATAGCCTGCGTGTCAATCCAGCAGGGAAAGTTTCCCACTTTGTCTCACACAGTATCAGCAAACACAAATGCTCTAAATCTATAAGCCTACGAATGTGATTCTCCTTCAGCTTACCACGACAACCTCTAATATTCCATATAGCCATATTGATCATCAACAGAAAATTACCCGCATCTACTATAAAACTGACCTGCGCTAATTGGCACAATGAGTCTGCCATGCCTGTCGATCTTCCGATATGCGTCCCTTCAATTTCTGGCGTATGGCGTCTTTAGTTTGCTTTCGATGAAGACCCAAAACATCTGCCACTTCTAGAACATGTTGAGCCTCCTCCTCCAGAGTGCAATGATTAGAACCAGAGCCCTTGGAACAAGATTGCTCCGAAGGACCTGTAGACTATTCGCAATCAGCCAGCAGAAAAGATGGGTCCTCCGCCAATTGAGAAGCCCCTTCCTTCGCCATCTGGCTCGCCCGCCCAGACGAAAGACTGCCAGTCGATTTAAGATGGCGAAGCTTCTTCTGCTTCCCAATCCTACTATGCATAGCCCAACCTTTGAAACCAATCTGGGGTACTTTATGACCAGCCTTCTTCTGCCGAGTGGAGGCTGTATCAGCCAGAGCCGAGACCAGCACAGGAGCCTCCGAGATGGGTTCCATGGGCAGCTGTTCAGACATGGCTTTCCTAAAAGGCTGTAATTGACTCCCAACACTAGACTCCTCACGAACCAAAAGGAAGTCGGGAGCAGAGCAGTGACTAAAGTCCTCTACACTAGAAGGGGAAGGACTAAAAGACCCTTCCTGGTGTAACTTAGCCTCAGAAGTAGAACTCACGTGCCCAAGCCGTGGCTGTGAAACACCTGTGAGTGGTTGAGAGGGACCCACAGCAGTAGAGGTAAATACCTCTATTCCAGTCCCAACTGTTCTCCTTTGTACCAACAACTCCTTCTGCCTCAGATCAGCTTGTCCAGTAACGTATGTATGTCCCTGTTCTGGCAGCAGCCTTGTCCTGACACCAGACTGATGTGCAATGAGACAATTGTATAGGGCGGCTAGGAGGCCCCCCTGGTGGGGTTCCTTGTGGCCCTAACTTAAAATCCATTTGCTTATCCACATTCTCAGCCACCACACGTACCATAAAGGTGAGTCCTTCAACCTGTATCTGAACCTGTTCCTGGAAAGCTGACATCATGAAAGTGGAAACTTGTAGCTTGGCCATATCCAAACGGGTCCAATGAACAGTATCAGATGAATTTGAACTAGAGAGCCAAAAGGTTGAACTATCCTGGAGAAAGCATACTCTGACCATACATGAAGAGGAAGACCAACACCGTTACCCAGCGAAGGCGTCAGCCACCAGCATCAGCTGAACACCAGGCATGTAATCCTACAAAACATGTCTGACCAAAGACTAAGATTGACAGTGAGTGCCTGCTTCATCAATGCCACCGTGGGAAAAATGAGTAATCTTTGAGACTCTCCCATTGGAACACACTCAACTTCCTGTGGAAACAATAACTCCCCAGACTTATCTTCTCTAAGAAAACCGACAGCACTCCTCTTAAGCTTTTCCAATAAGACCTGTTGAACTGTAAGCTCTACCGGAGTGTCTACCTTGAGCGGGCAGACCGCCCCTGTAGTAACTTCAGCGTAGGAGCGACCATCACGTTCCTGCATGGCGACCCTTGGAGCATCCTTCGGCAATGCCTTCTGCTGAGGGGCTTGTTCTACGCTCGAGGTAGCCATACTTCGCACACGAGACCCTTTTCTGTCCGGAAAACGTGCCACGCTGATGTGCATCCGATGGACTCGACCCAAGAAAGATGAGAGTCTCCTTAGGCGATGTTGCTCCTGAGTTCCGCAACGTACGAATTTTGCAAAGCCAAACCTCGTTCCACTGGTGGATTTACGGTGTGGAATGAAAACATCCGCAACTGGTTCAATGGTAGCTATCTCTTGGAATAGTCTATTCAAACCCCACTCCTCTGGAATATGGTCAATGAAGTAGGAGATGTATCTATCATCACGAAATACTGTGGCAGGATCCCAGGTAGGACGAGCCCGAACCGGTGGACTCGGGACCGCCAGAGGAGTCTCCCTGGCTGTTGATGCTTTCCCCGTAGTAGTGCGACGAACAGGTAACAAGGTGGAAGAAGATGGAACTGGGAGTGAGGGGTTGGCAAGGGAGGTGCGAGGGGTCGGGGGAGAGGGAAGGACTTGGGAAGGGAGAGAAACCATTTTTTGATTATGAAGCAATCGATATTCCAACGTCTCGCACGAGATCATGCCTTTGTAGGTCCTTAGACAGAATAGCAAGCAGTAAACACCAGTTTTCAGAAAAAAAGAATCTATCTTTCCATGTCTACTTAGCTAGAGGGTAAACAGCTTTCATATCGTGTTATTAGTTACATCTAGTAAGTTAAGTTTCTTGGTATTCTTTTTCTTTCTTCTACATATTCTATATGAAGTCCTCGTCCTCTACCCATGCCCATAGTTGGCAACCTGATAACCTGAACAAACTCGTTGACAATGTGGCAAGCGCGGGATCTTCCTCCCCCGCTGCCCAAAACTGGGAAGATGATGATGTGAAAAAGCTGGATGACAAGGCGACTCCCTCCTCCTCTACCCAGAATCAAGCAGAAAGAGCAGAAAATATACGAAGTGGAGGACCTCCAGATGATCAAGGAGCAGAAACAGCACCAAAGATTAAAAAAAAAGAAAAAGAAAAATTGATTTACTCAACAGCACCAAAGATCTCTCCTATAAAAAGAAAACCGACCTTACTGTTTTATATAGAGTATCTCAAAGAAGAACTTGAGATTCGTCAGCGTTGAATTGAAACTTTGGAAAGAACCATAAGAGAGACAATTGAAAATCTAGAAAAAGTTATAGAATCATCACCTAATCCCGGAGCTGCACATGCACAGCATAGGATATCCTTTGATACCTTTATTTTGATAAATGATTAACCCAATCCGATCCCAACATTCACGCCTGAAGTTTTTTGATTGATTGGTCATTTTTTTTATTCTGATACGGATGGAATGCTTTTTGTATACATATGATCTCTATCCAGAGCTTGCAGATCAAAGAGTCAATTGGGTTTTGTTCTTTTTCTGCAGGTGAAGAACACATAATGATACAACCACCAAAGAGGCTGATGGCGGCCAACAAAGGACCCGAAGCCATAGAGGAATTGTAATTTCATATTGAAAAAGGGCAATTGAATCAGGATTGGTAATGAATATCTCAACTCTCACAAGCAAGCAATAGTTGTTTTGATTTAATTTACTCCATTTGTATAATGAAGAAAAAGGGATCTGTCCTGGGACCAAATTGTCAAACCTATTAAATCACTACAAATTTTAACTCATTTTGCTACGATCCCATAAGTAGCAAGTTAGTATCTGAATATAAATTTGCTACTATTTTGCTATTATAATGACAGTAACAAAAAGTTAAGTAGGTAACTATACGAACGTAGATATTCAGTAGCAAATTAACTGCTACTTTCCTATTTCCTGGATCAGTAGCAAATTAGCTGCTACTTTCTTGAATCCGTAGCAATTATTTTGCTACTTTCTTGTATCAGTAGCAATTACTTTGCTAGGGATATCTTTTTTGGATCAATAGCAATTAATTTGCTACGGAGGAATCCGGTAACCGTAGCAAATATATTGCTACTTTCTGGGTCAGTAGCAATTAATTTGATACTCTCGAAGATATCAGTGACAATTTGCTACTGTTGTGATATTGATAGCAATTATATATTGCTACTGAAGATTTGTAGTAAATCTAGATTTTGATTTTTTTAGATATTTAATTTAAAAAATATTAAATATATATTATAAAAATTTAAATTTTGATATAAATTTTAATTAAATTTATTTTATATAGATTAATATACTAAATCTACAAAATATATAATAATTATTTTTAGAACAAAGTGTAATTATTATTTTAATATATTAATATTTTTTAAAATATTATACTGAATAGTTATTTTTATTTAAATACAATGTCAAAATTTTAACAATATTAAATAGAAAATAAAAATAATTAATATAACTCCTAGAAAACCTATAATTATCAATGCTCCCCTTTCACATCTGCACCAACGCCACTTACGATTGGTTATTTGTTGTCACCAAGTCCAAGTTTGCCTTGTTTGTCTCCACCATGGCTAAACAAAAGACACTCCGATTCTTAACTGCATTGGCAACGGTACCAGCGAGATCTCTTCTATTTTCTCTCTTAAACGAGTTGATACCTGCCCTCTTTTTCTTTCGTCTTCTCTTCCTATAAGGACCCAAACCCGGAAAGCGGGCCCTTACCGCCGTGAAGCCCGGAGAAGCCCGACACATGGACCAATCCGAACTCCACAAGGCTATTTTGACTTTTCAAAAGCAAACCCCCAAAAATAAAATTTAAAATATTTACAAATTACAGCTTGGCAGGTAAGCACTAACACATGGCACAATAAATAACAGAGAACATTTAAAACAGCGGAAGTCTTTTTATAACAACACAATACAAACCAGTGAAACCATAACACACAAGCCCCAAGTATCTGAAAACGAAACCAAAAATCCAAACAATAAATATTCAACAGTGTGCCAATAAAACCATACATGTGCAGATGCAATAGTCCCAGCGAGTAGTCCCAACGTGCACACTGAAAATAGCTACTGCTCACGATCTAATCCTGGGAGGGAAAAACAAACACGAAGGGGGTGAGATTTTCGAGAATCTCAGTAGGGGACAACAAAGTGAACTTATCAAAGAAGAGGGACAACAAGGAACTTATTAGAAAATTACTGAACTTGTAATTTCTCAAAACTTAAACTTTACTGTTTACTTTACAAAACATTACTTACTGGACCCAATATGTACTTTCTGTTTACTTTACAAAACATTACTTACTGGACCCAACATGTACTTTCTGTTTACTTTACAAAACGTTTACTTACTGGCCTCGAAAATGTACTTTCGCTTTCAACAAAGAACTCAACAGGGTCAATAGTAAAAACATGGGCGGACTGGAAATCACTTCCCGAGTAACCCCCGCTAAAGGGAAACCGGAAGCCCACTGGTAGGTTTTATACATATACTTTTAAAATAATTACATACATAGCCCCTTCTACCAGTGTTGTCCGAGACTAGAGTGATTAATAAAACTTTATACGGAAAAGATCAACTAGTCCCTTTCAGATCATCCTGCGAAGCAGGGAACATACAGTAACCATACTCCAACCATACGCCTCCCAACAGATGAGTGTCTCTCCGCTTACTCTCAGAGACCGAGCACTCACCACGTTTGGCCAAACGGAACACAAGTACGAGTAACATAAAAACTTACATACTTTACAAATACCATACTTTACAAACTGGTTTAACTTTCAATAACACTGAAATATCATACTTTACAATTCATACTCAATAATACGATATATTATCATATATCGTTACAGAAACCTTTGATTACAACTTTTTTTATTACTTTACGGGCAATGATACGGAATCAGCCCAATTTACTCAACAAATCAATCAAATGGACTTTGATTGATCACATGAAATTTTGGAGATACATTATGATACGTTACGGGTACATACAGAAAAGTCAAGGTAATTTGGACGATGGATCCATCGGATGGGCTCCGATGGATTACACAACAACTCAATGACCAAAGTACGGATTTAAAATCAAGGAATACTTAATATGAGACAAATACGGTAAAGACTCTACATTATAATACTTTACAGCTACCTACGGAAGAGAGTAATGAAATTTGAACAATGGACCAATCGGATGGGCTCCGATGGACTATACAACGAATCAATCAAAACCGAGGTAAAACAGATTTTACAACAAGGAAATACTAATGATGAACCACATACGGTAAGGACCCTACATTAGGATACTTTGCGGCTACTTACGGAAGAGAACAATGAAATTTTGAACAATGGACCAATCGGATGGGCTCCGATGGACAATACTACGAATCAATCAAAACCAAGTTAATACGGAATTGAAGATGATGAAATACTCAAACTGGGTAACATATTGTAAGGACCCTACTTTACAAGAACATACGGTAAAGGACAAGGTAACTTGGACATGGATCCATCGGATGGACTCCGATGGATTATACAACGATTCAATTTAAAACCAAGGTACGGATTTAAAGGTCAAGAAATACTTATGATTGAACACATACGGTAAAGACCCTACCTTACGGGCTGAAGAAGAGGAAACGATACTCTTGCCTTTGTCCTCAACACTCGCCCTTCCTAAGAACACAACATTACGGTTAGACTCAACATACGGATATTAACCTTCAAATGACTATAACTCAATAACGACACATCAAATGGAAAAACGGATCGCGCCATTGCGATCAGAACGTCGAAATTACCTAACGGGGAGGGTTTCACTTTTGGTCAACGGTCAAAGTCAACTTTAACGGTCAAAGTCAACTTTAACGGGTCAACTTTAACGGTCAACGGGTCAACGTTAGTCACCGTTAGTCAACAGGTCAACAGCGAACAGTGTCGGGTCGACGGGTCACCGGGTCGGGCCGACGGGTCACGGGTCGGGTCAACGGGTCGCCGGTCAACGTGAACAGTGTCGTCGATCAACGGTGGCCCGAAAACTCCAATTTTATCCAAAATCGAAAATTTTTATATCAATACGAAGCTACAAACATCAGGAATATGAATCCGAAAACCAAACTTCAAGACTTACTTTAGATTGGCCGGAATCGACGATTTTTTGGTGAGAATTTCGAAACTTTCAGACTCCGATCCGGGCGTGTCCGTGGTTCGATGAAGGTGAAATCAACGGCAGGTTGATCGTGACAACGAGAGGAACGCAATGGTGTAAACAATTCGACGATCAGACGGTTGGATTTGATACTGGAGGTAATTGAAGTTGTATAGAAGATGAGAGAATGAAAAAAAATGCAGGGTAAGGCAGCAGGGGGGAAATTCTCGGCAGGCTTTCCCTTTTATGCTGTGGGTGACGTGGCAAATTTTTGCCACGTCACCAGAGGTCTCACAACCTACCCCCCTTACAAAAATTTCGTCCCCGAAATTTACGTACCGTACTACTGGAAGAGATAAGGGTAACGCTCCCGCATAGACTCCTCGGTCTCCCATGAGAGCTCCTCAGAACTACCACTACGCCAAGAAACTCGAACCATAGGGACTAAACGACTGCGAAGCTGCCTAATCGACTCGTCAACGATAGCCACTGGCTGAGCAGGAAACGACAAGTCACTGGCAACTTCTACTGGCGGTGCATCCAACACGTGTGACGGATCCCGTACATACTTCCGTAGCATAGAAACATGGAAGACATTATGGATCCTCTCCAAGGACGGTGGCAGAGCAAGACGGTATGCCACTGGCCCAACGCGCTCGGTGATCTCATACGGTCCAATAAAGCGCGGCGCTAACTTGCCTCGCTGCTGGAACCGAAGTACTCCTTTCCACGGTGCAACCTTCAGGAATACTTTGTCACCAACTTGAAACTCTAGGTCACGACGTCGGTTGTTTGCATAACTCCGTTGTCTGTCCTGAGCTGTCTGCAAACGTTGTCTGATCAAAGTCAAGTGCTCTGTCGCCTGATCTATCAACTCGGGATTGTCCAGATATCTCTCGCCTACCTCATCCCAACATATCGGTGTCCGACAACGTCTACCATACAGCGCCTCATACGGTGTCATCCCGATACTGACCTGGAAACTGTTGTTGTATGCGAATTCTGCCAACGGAAGGCATCTATCCCACGTAGTATGTCTATCGAGCGCACACGCTCGTAACATATCTTCCAACGTCTGTATTGTCCTCTCGGACTGACCATCTGTCTGGGGATGGAAGGCCGTACTGAAGTTCAACCGGGAACCTAAAGCACGATGTAGTTTCTCCCAAAATCGGGAAGTGAACCTCGGATCTCGATCGGATACTATGGACACTGGCACTCCGTGCAATCTCACAATCTCGTCCATATACCGGGAAGCTAACTTCTCCGGAGTATCGGAGACTCGTACAGGGAGAAAATGGGCAGACTTGATCAATCTGTCCACAATCACCCATACTGCATCAAAACCTCGCTGAGTCCTCGGTAGACCCACGACGAAGTCCATCGTGATATGCTCCCACTTCCACTCTGGAATGGGAAGCGACTGCAACATACCTGCGGGTTTTTGGTGCTCGGCCTTGACTTGTTGGCATACGAGGCAACGGGCAACAAACTCCGCAATGTGTCTCTTCATTCCCGACCACCAGTAATGTTCCCTCAAATCCCGATACATCTTGGTACTACCGGGATGAATCGAGAACGTAGAACTGTGCGCCTCGGTCAAAATCAACTGATGTAACTTCTCATCTCGAGGAACACAAATTCTACCTCGGAACGTCAGAATACCATCATCTCGAACCCTATACTCACTGACTGTATCACCACTAGTAACACTATCCAGCTGCTGTCTCAACTGAGTCAAACTCGGATCTTCTAACTGTCTGACTCGGATCTCCTCAAGTAACGACGGTCTGACAGCAATCTGTGCTAACAATGCCCACGAGCCATCACTACCAAGCTGGACTCGGTTTGCCCTCAAACACATCAACATCGGCATGTATTCCGCCCGAACGTAGGCTAAGGAAGATGAAGTCTTCCTACTCAAGGCATCGGCAACCACATTGGCTTTCCCGGGATGATAATCGATTACAAGATCGTAATCCTTTATCAACTCAAGCCATCTCCTTTGTCTCAAGTTAAGCTCCTTTTGGGTTAAGAGATACTTGAGACTCTTATGGTCCGTAAAGACTCTGCAAGTCTCACCATACAGATAGTGGCGCCAAATCTTCAATGCAAACACCACAGCTGCTAACTCCAAATCATGGGTCGGGTAGTTACATTCGTGTGGCCTCAACTGTCGAGAGGCGTAGGCGACTACCTTCCCATCTTGCATAAGCACACACCCCAAACCATGCTTCGATGCATCACTATACACCACATACTCCTTACCGCTGACTGGTAAAGTAAGAACAGGAGCGGAAACCAATCTGGACTTCAACTCCTCAAAACTACTCTGGCACTTCTCGGACCACACAAACGGTTCGCCCTTGCGTGTCAACCGGGTCAACGGTCCTGCTAACCTCGAGAAATTCTCCACAAACCGTCTGTAATAACCGGCTAAACCCAGAAAACTTCGTATCTCAGGCACATTACGGGGAGGTTCCCATGATACAACGGCCTCGATCTTCTTGGGATCCACCAATACTCCTCTAACCGACACAACATGTCCCAAGAAACCGACTTCTCGCAACCAGAACTCACACTTGGAGAACTTGGCGTATAACTGCCTAGCTCTAAGTATCTCCAATACCATCCTCAAATGCTCAGAATGCTCCTCCTCTGACTTTGAATAAATGAGGATGTCATCAATGAAGACAATCACGAACCGATCAAGATACTCCCGGAATACTCGGTTCATCAAATCCATGAAGACGGCTGGTGCATTCGTCAACCCGAAGGGCATGACCAGGAACTCGTAGTGTCCGTACCGAGACCTGAAAGCTGTCTTCGGAACATCCGACTCACGGACTCGCAACTGATGATAACCCGATCGCAAATCAATCTTTGAAAACACCGACGCCCCCTGAAGCTGGTCGAACAGATCATCTATACGGGGCAGAGGGTACCTGTTCTTCACAGTAACCCGGTTCAACTGCCGGTAATCAATACACAACCGTAATGAACCATCTTTCTTCTTCACAAACAATACTGGCGCTCCCCATGGAGAAACACTGGGTCGGATGAAACCACGATCTACCAGATCCTCCAATTGAGCCTTCAGCTCCTTCATTTCAGCTGGAGCCATCCTATACGGCGGGATGGATATCGAGTTTGTTCCGGGTATCAGCTCGATCCCGAACTCCACCTCTCTCTCCGGCGGTAACCCGACTACATCATCTAGGAATACATCGGGAAATTCACTAGCAATCGGAACCTGACTCAGCTCTAGTGACTCGGCTGAGGTGTCCCTGATATATGCTAGGAATGCTGTACATCCCTTGCTGATCATCTTCTTTGCACTAAGCCACGAGATCATACAAGTAGGCACAATACGCCTATCTCCCTCGAAGCAGTACTCCGAACTATCGGGTAGAGTAAACCAAACTCGCTTGGTGAAACACTCCATTCGGGCACGATACCGGGCTAAGCAATCCATACCCAATATAACATCAAACTCCCGGATGTCAAGCGGAATCAAATCTGCCTCTAACACAACTGTACTCAACCTCAGAACACAACCTATATACACCTGACTGCATGTCAAAAGCTCACCTAACGGGGTCATAACCTCAATAGGTGGAGCCAACGGAGACAACAGGCAATCTGCACTAGCTGAAATTCTAGGACTGACAAAAGATCTATTTGCTCCTGGATCTAACAAAACTCAAGCAAAAACAGAAAATACAGTAATAGGACCCTGAGTCTGTACTGGCCAACTGGACTGCTGACCCTGTGTCTGACTACCAGAAGGTCTGCCTAGTGCTATGGACGGTGGCCTAGTAAAACCCTGAGAAGGTGTACGACTGCCACTGGGTCTCGAAGCATTAAAGGACTGTGATCTCGGTAACTTGGGGCAGTCCCTCGCCAAGTCCAAACTCTGAGCAGTTGTAACACTGTCTGCTCTATGGACACGGAGGAATGCGGCGCCTCTGACATCTGTCGCACCACGACATGAGTCTACCTTTACTCTGACTGGAAGTTATCGACTGTGACTGGGAAGGTGTGTGACTATGAGACGGCCTCGGGGAATACTGTACTACTGAACGACTCGGTCGACGGTAAGATCTCAAACTGTGCCTAACTGACAAGGACATCCTAATTAGTCTACAGACTAAATGGGACAATTAATACGATACAATGCTGGACTATGCACGTGCAGTGTAGTGAGTTGGAAATCATACTTGGAAAATATTATGAAAACACTTTCGAAACTTTGTTTGTAAAAATAAAAACCTGGGGCTCCGCTACCACTCCTGTAAGGACCCAAACCCGGAAAGCGGGCCCTTACCGCCGTGAAGCCCGGAGAAGCCCGACACATGGACCAATCCGAACTCCACAAGGCTATTTGACTTTTCAAACGCAAACCCCCAAAAATAAAATTTAAAATATTTACAAATTACAGCTTGGCAGGTAAGCACTAACACATGGCACAATAAATAACAGAGAACATTTAAAACAGCGGAAGTCTTTTTATAACAACACAATACAAACCAGTGAAACCATAACACACAAGCCCCAAGTATCTGAAAACGAAACCAAAAATCCAAACAATAAATATTCAACAGTGTGCCAATAAAACCATACATGTGCAGATGCAATAGTCCCAGCGAGTAGTCCCAACGTGCACACTGAAAATAGCTACTGCTCACGATCTAATCCTGGGAGGGAAAAACAAACACGAAGGGGGTGAGATTTTCGAGAATCTCAGTAGGGGACAACAAAGTGAACTTATCAAAGAAGAGGGACAACAAGGAACTTATTAGAACATTACTGAACTTGTAATTTCTCAAAACTTAAACTTTACTGTTTACTTTACAAAACATTACTTATTGGACCCAACATGTACTTTCTGTTTACTTTACAAAACATTACTTACTGAACCCAACATGTACTTTCTGTTTACTTACTGGCCTCGAAAATGTACTTTCTCTTTCAACAAAGAACTCAACAGGGTCAATAGTAAAAACATGGGCGGACTGGAAATCACTTCCCGAGTAACCCCCGCTAAAGGGAAACCGGAAGCCCACTGGTAGGTTTTATACATATACTTTTAAAACAATTACATACATAGCCCCTTCTACCAGTGTTGTCCGAGACTAGAGTGATTAATAAAACTTTATACGGAAAAGATCAACTAGTCCCTTTCAGATCATCCTGCGAAGCAGGGAACATACAGTAACCATACTCCAACCATACGCCTCCCAACAGATGAGTGTCTCTCCGCTTACTCTCAGAGACCGAGCACTCACCACGTTTGGCCAAACGGAACACAAGTACGAGTAACATAAAAACTTACATACTTTACAAATACCATACTTTACAAACTGGTTTAACTTTCAATAACACTGAAATATCATACTTTACAATTCATACTCAATAATACGATATATTATCATATATCGTTACAGAAACCTTTGATTACAACTTTTTTTATTACTTTACAGGCAATGATACGGAATCAGCCCAATTTACTCAACAAATCAATCAAATGGACTTTGATTGATCACATGAAATTTTGGAGATACATTATGATACGTTACGGGTACATACAGAAAAGTCAAGGTAATTTGGACGATGGATCCATCGGATGGGCTCCGATGGATTACACAACAACTCAATGACCAAAGTACGGATTTAAAATCAAGGAATACTTAATATGAGACAAATACGGTAAAGACTCTACATTATAATACTTTACAGCTACCTACGGAAGAGAGTAATGAAATTTGAACAATGGACCAATCGGATGGGCTCCGATGGACTATACAACGAATCAATCAAAACCGAGGTAAAACAGATTTTACAACAAGGAAATACTAATGATGAACCACATACGGTAAGGACCCTACATTAGGATACTTTGCGGCTACTTACGGAAGAGACTAATGAAATTTGAACAATGGACCAATCGGATGGGCTCCGATGGACTATACTACGAATCAATCAAAACCAAGTTAATACGGAATTGAAGATGATGAAATACTCAAACTGGGTAACATATTGTAAGGACCCTACTTTACAAGAACATACGGTAAAGGACAAGGTAACTTGGACATGGATCCATCGGATGGACTCCGATGGATTATACAACGATTCAATTTAAAACCAAGGTACGGATTTAAAGGTCAAGAAATACTTATGATTGAACACATACGGTAAAGACCCTACCTTACGGGCTGAAGAAGAGGAAACGATACTCTTGCCTTTGTCCTCAACACTCGCCCTTCCTAAGAACACAACATTACGGTTAGACTCAACATACGGATATTAACCTTCAAATGACTATAACTCAATAACGACACATCAAATGGAAAAACGGATCGCGCCATTGCGATCAGAACGTCGAAATTACCTAACGGGGAGGGTTTCACTTTTGGTCAACGGTCAAAGTCAACTTTAACGGTCAAAGTCAACTTTAACGGGTCAACTTTAACGGTCAACGGGTCAACGTTAGTCACCGTTAGTCAACAGGTCAACAGCGAACAGTGTCGGGTCGACGGGTCACCGGGTCGGGCCGACGGGTCACGGGTCGGGTCAACGGGTCGCCGGTCAACGTGAACAGTGTCGCCGGTCAACTGTCGCCGGCGGTGGCCGGAAAACTCCAACTTCATCCAAAACCGAAAATTTTTACATCAATACGAAGCTACAAACATCAGGAATATGAATCCGAAAACCAAACTTCAAGACTTACTTTAGATTGGCCGGAATCGACGATTTTCCGGTGAGAATTTCGAAACTTTCAGGCTCCGATCCGGGCGTGTCCGTGGTCCGATGAAGGTGAAACCAACGGCAGGTTGATCGTGACAACGAGAGGAACGCAATGGTGCAAACAATTCGACGATCAGACGGTTGGATTTGATACTGGAGGTAATTGAAGTTGTATAAAATATGAGAGAATGAAAAAAAAAATTGAAAAAAAATGCAGGGTAAGGCAGCGGGGGGAAATTCTCGGCAGGCTTTCCCTTTTATGCTGTGGGTGACGTGGCAAATTTTTGCCACGTCACCAGAGGTCTCACACTTCCTCTCGCAATTGTTTTCTTCTCAATTCTTGCTCCTTTAATTGCTTAAATCTGAATGGATAGATCACAAACAAACAGCCATTAATTTTAAGAAAATAAAGATGGTAAAGGAATTAGTAAAACTTGACAACTAGTAACCTTTCACCAGGATGCAACCATTATGGTGTCAACGTTTCTACTAGCGCAGCCTCAGTTTTTGGGAGATGAAATTCAGAGACACGCTCCTGAATCTACTGTTTATCTTCTATGACAATGTTGTTCTCCAATGGCCTCAAAGGATTTTTTCCACTCCCTAACTTTTGAAGCCACACCTGTTGTAATGTGCTCAAGATGTTGTTTGCAAACCTATGTTATATCAAATAAAAAGAAAAAGTAATAAATGGTTTGTAGTCACAATTCTAGAAAAGACAAAATACAATAAGAAAGGACTTCACATCTCAGCAATGAAGGCTCAGACAAGAAGGAAGAAGGAAGAAGGAAGTTAGTCAGCGAACTCTTAATTGCCATAGCGCATGGTTCGTCACCAGCCCCGTGCTTTCCTCTCCAACCGCTGTAAAAATCAAAACCCAGATGTGTTTATACAGTTTTTTTATGTACACCATGTACATACTCAAATATTATATAAAAGAAAGAGAGCAGAGAAAAAAATTAAAGGGAAGGACAAATAAAAAGAAAAAAAGAAGCGACTAGCTATAGTGAGGGAAACACACGTTTTCTGAAAAAGGCTGCTTATAGAAAAGGGCGGCAACAGATTTATTTTAAATATTAATTTTTAATCTAAATTAATTCATTATTTAATTTTTAAATTTGGCTTGATATTTATTGATAGCATATCATTGTAGAGCAGATATGCCTATTAAACCTGACATTGCAATATAGAGTGCGTTGCTTGCTGCTTGCAAGATTCACAATAACGTTGAGATGGGCAAATATGCAGCTCGTCATCTTCTTGAAATATTGGAGCCACGTATGGCTGTTCCTTACATTGATATGGCTGTTCCTTACATTGAGATGGCTAATTTATATGCATCAATTAAAGGGGAGGTGGGGCGAAGTTGCCATTTCATTCCTATTTGTACACGTTTTTTATAGTCTTTTGCACGAATCCTTATTTCTATCCTCCCATGCTGCTAAGTTATACTCTTTCTGCTGGTTGTTAGTTTTGTTCCTATGGAGGTCCTATCAAATTTTTTGCCTATGGAAATTAATAATAAAAAATATTTAAATAAATAATTATATATAAAAAGTCAAAAAAATCTTACAATACCATCAAATAACATAACATTATTTGTCAATATCATTAACACTAGTATTTAAATAAACATCATGGAGGAGGAGGCAATTGGTTCTGTTGTTGTGACGGAGGAAATTGACCATCTATAAGTTGTTGGAATGATAGAGCTAAATTGTATTGATGGAGGGATAGGACACTAAGGTGTTTGACTATTATTTTGTGCCAAATTAGTTGATTGGCATGATTTATTTTGATGAACAAGTGCATGTGGGAATGGGTTTTGTGGCATAAATCCACTCAAATTTTGTGAGTTACCTTCTAATCAAGGAGAACTTGATGTTCCATTGAGAGTACCCATTATATACTGCATTATTTCAGACTGTTGTTGTATTAAATTTTGTTATTGTGCTACTGTCTGTGACAACTCGGTTATTTGTGCTTGTAGATCAGATGAAGTGCTATATATATTAGAAGATATAAATCTTTGACATGATGTCCCCTTAATATATATTCTTCCAACACTCTTTGTAACTCCATAAATCTGTCATTTTGTAGGTCCATCAATAGCTTTCATCCATAATTCCCATGTCTTCTAATGGAGCATTAAAAAGGTCGGATTCATATTTTTCCATCATTAATTGACAGTATTTATCCTGCAAATTAAAAAATAGTTATGATATGTACATATATAAAAAAATAAATAAAACTCATAATTATAAGTATATATAATGATATAAAAAATTTATCTCGTCCTAGATATATAAAATTCATGAAACTTACATAAACATTTCCAGCTTTGTCACCAATAAATGCATTCTCCTCGCCCTTTTTAGTATGTGTAGCTAAAAACACCTCTGCATGAGTTGGTTCACGTCCCATCTGTTTTTTCAACATTATACAATCATGATATATTAGAAATAATATTATAATATAATTAAAATTAAAATATTAAAAATATAATAACAATATAAAAATTTCACAAAAATAGAATTACCATTTTATTCTTCACAATCTCGAAGATTACAGAACTGTCACCATGTTTGCTAGACATACGACGTATTTTTTTGACTTTGCAGCCCAATCTTCTTTACCCCAATATACAAGTCCAATTAATTCTCTCCACACTCTTGCATGTATCCAACCAGGAGTATGCCCATCTGTTTGACTTATATTTATTGCATTTGCATCATTTTTAGCTTTAGCTCGAGCTCTACTAAGTGCATCTTTTTATCGCATAAAACCAACTTCATTCCAGATACGCCATACTATTTCATCACTGATGGAGTCATCCCAATAGTATTTAGATTGAAAAAAAAATTATATTAACTTAATATGATATAAACTGATATTGATCTAATATATTTACAATATTAATTCAACTATTCATTAAAGAATTTTGTTACCTTGAACATACTCCATAAATAATCTTTGATCTTCTTATCAATATTGTGCCAAGATGTCCATGGTTTTTTAGAGAGAATGATTTGGTCGTATCTGATATAAATTTTGATACTCCACGATTGAGAAAATTGTAAAAAAAAAAAATAGTTGAATAATTTATATAATATTACTAAGATAAATAAATAAAATAATATGATACTTATACAGTCTTACTATCGTTGAATTCTAGATTCAGGAAAGAATGATTAATGGATGGAATTTCTTGAGAACTAGATGATTCAGTAGGTTGATGTATTATTTCTGTAGGAGGAGCATGAACTTCATTATTTGTTTCCTCTAACTGAACGTCATCTGAAATAGCTTGTTTACTATCCAGTGGATGAGAAGACAATAATGGAGGAAGTTGAGTATCTCCATGGTTTCTCTCGACTCGTGATACATCCCTTAACATAACTCTTCTAAAAGCAGACATACTAATCAAATAAAAATTGTTAGTTTTATTTCAAAAATAATAAATAAATAAACAATAAATATCCTTATAACAAATAAATATCCATTAACATCAAATATCCATGGAAAAATTCATATATAGTAAAAAGATATTCTATATATCAAAATAACATCATAAAATTTAAGCAAATTAGTGAAACTACAGCCATAAACAAATATATGAAATATTACATAAATAAACATAGATCAATCTTCATCGTCTTCAATTTCATCATCAGCGGTGTCATCTCCAACCATATCATCATCACTGTTAGAATAACTAAAGGTATTTTCATTATCATCCTCCTCAAAAAGTAATGATGCCTCATGTGTGTGCTGACTACAATCACCAATGTCATCATCAATAATAGGTATTGGGTTTATTTGATATAACTCTACTTGTTGATAAGGTTCGATATCATCATCTGACTCTTCTCTTATGTTTTCCATGATAGTAGTTGTCTTAATGACCACATCAACTCTTTGTTTGGTATTTGTTTTACAAACAACCAATCAATTTTGTCTTCTTGAACAAGGATAGCTTAAGTAGTATACTTGCTGACACTGTTGAGCAAGTACATAAGTATCCTTTGAGTTCAAATGCAGTCGACAATTCACCTCAATAATCTCGTGGTTAACATTTATCCCGCTACTCCTCTCTGTATCATATCAACAACAGTTGAAAAGGACAAATTTGTTATCTCCAATATAGTTGTAGTTCAATAATTTCTTGTATAACTCCATAATAGTCATGATTATCCTCATCTGTGATATGACATTTAACCCAAACACCATAGTTTTGTGTCACTTTATCTTTGCAAGCATCATATATTTCAAACTTGAAACTATTGGTGATGTATACTCTATAGTATGTAGTAGAGCAAGATGGTCCAAATGCTATATGATATATTCTTTCATCATATTGATTCATATTATCCAACTGCAAACATAATATATTTGCATTAACAAACTTGTATATTGTATTACTTATTAATATACAATTTTTTATATCAAAAGACTTATCGAACTCAGTAACCAGTCCGCAAAGTGTTCATCACATTTTCGGATGACTTCAATCCCACTAACACCCTCGTTATAATTTCTTAGCATTATGCAAAAATGTCCACAAATAATCATAAGCAAAGAAAATTGTTAAAAAAGTCACTCTATAAAAAAAGTAAAATATTATAAGTTATGTAACTTACTCTAAATATGGTGTCACTTCTTCATAGTTAATAAGAACATACACTCTCATGCGACTCAATTCATCATCCAGTAATTTTCTCTTGTTATTCGGTGTACCTAACAGTCTCCTAGGATGTTTGAAAATAGATAATTGAGAATCATCACCATCAACTCCACCATCATCATTTTGTAGAGGTTTATTTATATAAGTGACAATATTATCATCAATGAAGTACAAAAAACAAAAGTTTACAATCTCCTCCACTATATATGCCTTAGTAATTGAACCAGTAACAACCACTTTGTTTTTTATTTTTCTTTTTTAGATTTAAAAAATACCTGCAAAATCCAATGTAGAGTTATGTTATTTAAATTTAATTGTTATAAAAATTTCAAATGATATTATGAATTAAGATGCTTACCTCTCAAATGGATACATCCATTGATATTGTACTGGTCCTCCAATTTTAGCTTCATGAGCTAAATGAATTGGCAAGTGCTCCATAGAATCAAAAAAAGATGGATGGAATATTGTCTCCAATTTGCAAAGAATCACCACAATATTTTTTTCAAGCATCTCTAAGTGGTTTAGATGGCGTACAGAAGAACATAAATCTTTGAAAAACTGACTAAGATCAGTAAGTGCATCTCAAATTGAGTGAGAAAGTGAATCACAGAATGCAATTGGGAGAAACCTTTCTATTGTAATATGACAATCATGAGATTTTAGGCCATAGAGTCTTCCATCTTCAGAATTTATGTAATATTTGATGTATAATCATATGGAAACTTCACATCTGAAAACCAATTGCAAATATCTTTTTGATCTTATTTTGACAAAACAAACAGTGCTTTCGACTTCATCCACTTGTCACCCACTTGCTTCAACTCTAGATTAGATCTATTGCAATACTACTATAAATCTTGTCTTGACTTCATATTGTCTTTTGTCTTTCCAGACACATCCATCATTGTATTCCAAACATTATCAAATATATTTTTCTCTACATACATAGCATCCAAATTGTGATGAATAAGCATTGTTTTCCAATAATCTAGTTCCCAAAAAATACGTTTTTTTGTCCAATTATCTGTTACTCCATAACCAATAGGTTTCTCTCTTCGGAAAGACAAACCAAATGGTATATGATGGACTTCACAAACACTCGATTATAATTCTTCACCGGATGGATATAGCAAAGGCAAATTTCTCTATATATCTCCTTCTAATTAAAAACTGATTTTGCTGACGATGAAACGGTTGATTCTCTGGTAAAAATCTTCGATGAAAATCAAACCAACAAGGTTTACCACCTGCTTGTAGTCTAAAAGATTTTGTGCTATCAAGACAATAAGGACAAGCAAGCTTACCATGCGTACTCAAACCAGACAACATACCATATGCTGGAAAATCACTAATTGTCCACAATAATGCTGCTCTCATCACAAAATTTTGTCTTCTATATGCATCATATGTCATGCAACCATTCTCCTAGAAGCTCTTAAGTTCATCAATCAAGGCCCGTAAACAAACATCAATATCTCGCCTTGGATTTTTTGGCCCAGGTATCAACAATGATAGAAACATAAATTGTTGTTTCATACACATACCTGGTGGTAGGTTATAAACTGTCATAACTACTGGCCAACAAGTTTGGGATTGGAATTGGAGTTAAATGGATTAAAACCATCAGTGTAAAACCACAATCTTACATACCTCACATCATTAGCAAACTCGAGATGCATACGATCAAAATGCATCCATGCATCACTATGGGAAGGGTGTGACAGCTTTCCATTCTCAGGTATATTAGTAGCATGCCATATCATATGTTGAGCAATATACTTGGACATGAATAATCGTTGAAGACATTTTGTAATAGGAAAGTATATCAACTTCTTAGATGCTATGGGCCCTTTCTTCCCAATTCTTCAATATCATGGATGGCCACAAATATTGCAATCTGAACTATCAGCTTCATCACCATAAAAAAAGCATGCATAAGTTCTTGCACATATCAATAGTTTGGTAACTCAATCCAAGCTTCTGAACTAATTTTTTTGCATTGTAGAAATCTTTTGGTAGTTTGTGGTCATTAGGCAAAAACTCCAAGAACACCTTTGTAAAATAATCATACTATGCATTTGACAATCCACAATAAGATTTTGCATGTAGAAGTCGGGCAACAACAGATAATTGTTTGTGAGAACTAGTGCACCCATCCCATAATGGCTCTTGACTAGCATTTAACAAGTCATAAAAGCTTTGTGCTTGTGGATTTGGAGTTTCATCCATAGTATAACTAAGATCATGTTCTTCACAGTCTCCATGCCCAATATCACTAATCAAACTTGCCATTTGCTTTTTCCAATTTTTTTATGTTTGTCTACAATCATTTGGTGTTGCTAAACATGAATATCCATTCTGAGATAATTTTTCCCCATGATGAATCCATACATAGTAAGGTTTAACAAATCTATGTTTCAATAAATGATAATGGATATCATCCTAACATTGATAATGTAGATTTCGGGATCTTTTACAGGGACAATGAATTTGAGAATTTGACCATCCTCGGTAACCAAATCAGCTTGAGAATAAGCATAGTCCAAAAATTTTAGAACTCCATTAACATAAATCTCACTAATGCCACCACCCTTTTCTTGTTGACAATACATCTATTCTCGATTGATATCCATCACCTTATAAATTACATACCAATCAATAACATATTTTAATAATTTTGTCACAGTACTTTATGAATAAATTTTTAATCAATTTATTTTCATACTTAATAACACATCTAAATTCCAATAATTTTTATTTTAAAGTTATTTACAATTTTAATATACACAAGAATACCACCTTATATGCATGTGAATAATAATGATTATTTTATATCATTTTTCATTTTATTCTATATGAATGGAGACATTATGTAACGAGTAAACTTATATAAATAAATAGAGATGCTAACCTGGGGAAGTGAATCCAAACAGTATGATATAATCACAAGTCCCAAAACAATACGATACAATTCCGCATCAAAATATGAAATGTAGAAGATCGCTGCACACAAAAATAAAATTTTTTAATCAAATAATAAATAAATTCTAAAAATCTATTAAATCTAACATAATAAATTATATTTGTTCAGTATTTAAAAATCATATCTCTAACATATTAATTAAATTAAAACCTAATTTTATTGAATAAACACTAAAATTTAGTTACGAGTTAATATGAGATTAAATAAGAAACTAAAATATTAGATTTTTAATATTGAGTATTATATTAATATACTTAATAATAACAGATATGTTTAGAATAATAAAATTTTAAAAATATTGACAATATGATTAAAAATATTAATATTTTTTAAATATTAATAATTATAATTGATAAAAAAATATAATTAAATTTATATTTTTCATAAAAATAAAATACAAAATGAGTATTTTTATTCAAATATATAAAATTTTTGTTATTTAAATAAATATTATGAAAATGATAACTTATTTAATTATATCGATAATATCTAATAGACAAAAATTTAATAAATAAAATTTTAATAAATGATTAGATTTATTATATAAATAATGAAAAAAATTATCTTATTTTTCTATTTTTTTCAATAATTTATTTGTTTATATAGTATTTTTTAGAAGTTTAAATATCTTTTTTATGCCTTATCTAATTATTTAGGATATAATATATTAATTTTATAAAATCAGAATGAAATAAATAGCGATAAATATAATAAGAATATCAATTTCTAAAAAAATATAATTAATAAATAAACGGAATAAAAAGTAATTAATTTAATTTACTGTCTAAAAACTAAATTTTTATTTAAAAATAATAATAAAATTTTAAATTATATTACTAATTTACTATTCAAACCTTTAAAAATCTGAACTAAATCTTCAATATATTCTTCTTGAATGAACCATTCGATCAATATATCCCACTGCAAAAAATAAATCATTAGAACTTTTAAAATTGTATTTTAATCCAAATACAAGATGCATTTTGTTTAAAAAAAAAGAACTCCAATCTAATTTTACATGCTAATAGTGTTTAATACGGTTTAATAGTTTAAAATAAAACGACAATAACTAATCTTTTTTTCTGATTAATTATAATATACCGAGTAAACTTAGTTATGATAAGCACAGAGTAAAAGGTTGAATTTGATAACCTATTTTGATTCCCTAACTAATATTTTCTAGGTACCGTCGCTTGGTGAATTAGAACAAGTTGTCACTGGATTAGAGTTTTGCGGAATAGAAACTCTCCGTGCGGCCTTAGACTATCGCACTTGCAATAGTCTAAGTTAGCCTTTCTCACAAAGCTAGCTAAAATGCTAAGCTTAGAACGCAACCGAAAAGAGAGAGACACAAAAGAATGGAGAGAAAACTCTAAACTCTCAGTATTGCAAGAATTGTTGGATGATTACAAATGAGGGGAGGCACCCCTTGTATAGCCAATATAGCTCCCTAATGAATGGCGGAGATCGAGTCAACAGATCTAACGGTGTCTATACAAAGATATACAAGGCAAGCACTAATGGCTGATTTCCCATTTATGGTAATCTTTGATTACCTTGATTCCCCAAATCGGGTCTTCTATATGGCAGGAACGGATTCCCATTGAATTCCCCGATTGCCTCTGATTGATCCTCCATTAATGTGCCGATTCTCCTTGATTGAGGCTCAAGATTTGAGGGACGGGTCACACACGAAGCCGAATGACGCGTAGTCTGAGTTTCAGTCGTAATATTCTCCCCCACCAAACTCGACAACGTCCTCATTGTGTGCTGCCTCAAGAATTCATCGATCTAGTCTTGATGTTGCCAAAGATTGGATTCACTCTCCCAAATAGTCTCACTAGGAGGGTCATCTTTCTAATGAACCAGATACTCCACATGGTTCATGTGCTTCCCATTCACCTGCCTTGATAAAATTCCATCAAGTTGCTTGTCTTGAGTCTTGACGGCTGCAAGCTCGGCCCTTCTACTGAGAGCATCCACCACCAAGTTTGCCTTCCTCGGCTTATAATCAAGTATGTAATCGAACTCTGCTAAAACATCTTGCCACCTTGCTTGCTTTGGTGATAACTTCTTATGCGAAAGGAAGTAGCTTGTGGCAATGTTGTCACTCTTGATAACGAACTTGCTCCCCAGCTAGTAATGTCTCCAAACTCGCAAGCAATGCACCACGACTGTCATTTCCTTCTCTTGCACTGTGTACTGCCTCTCGGTATCATTCAACTTACGACTCTCATAGGCAATTGGGTGGCCTTCTTGCATCAAGACACCACCAATTGCAAAATCTAAGGCATCTGTCTGTACCTCGTATGGAAGTAGGTGGTTAGGCAAGGCTAACACCGGCTCCTCCACAATGGCTGCCTTCAAAGAATCAAATGCCTCTTGGCATCCACTCGACCAATCCCATGCCTTGTTCTTCTTGAATAACTCGGTCAAGGGTGTGGCAATGGTAGAGTACCCTCGTATGAACCATCGATAGTAATTGGCCAACCCTAAGAAGGAACGAAGATCTATGACCTTTTTTGGTGGTTGCCAATCCTTGATAGCTTGGATCTTGGCGCTATCCATCTTGATCTTTCCTTTGCCCACTATGTGACCAAAAAAAGTCACCTCTTGTTTGGAAAATGCACACTTCTCCCGCTTGACATACAACTCATTGTCCCTCAAGGCTTGAAATACCATCCTTATATGTTGGATGTGCTTCTCAAGTGTGTGGTCGTATATCACTATATCATCCAAATACACAACAACAAAGCGGTCCAAGAACTTATGGAGTACTTTGTTCATTAGTGTACAAAAGGTAGCAGGTGTATTTGTTAAACCAAATGGCATGACCCAGAATTCATAAGAATCATACCGTGTGACACATACAGTCTTGGCCTCATCTCCCTTTGCTATGCGGACTTGATAGTAGCCCGACCTCAAATCCAACTTGGTGGACCATCTCGCATCCCCAAGTTGATCGAACAAGTCAGCAATGAGAGGAATTGTTCTTCATAGTTATCTTATTCAAGGCTCGATAATCGATGCACAATCTCAACGACCCACCTTGCTTCTTTTGAAAAAACACAGGTGCTTCGTAAGGTACTTTAGATGGTTGGATGAATCCCGCATCCAACAACTCCTTCAACTGCCTCTGTAATTCAGCTAACTTCGGAGGTGTCATTCGATAAGGGACTCTTGCAGGAGGCTTGGCCCCGACTTCTAATTTGATGGCATGGTCTACCTCCTGTATGGGTGGTAACTTCTTCGGGAGTTCCTTGGGCATCACATCCTCAAACTCCCCAAGAACTTCCATAACTTGGATGGGCACATCGTCATCAACAGTTGTGCCTTCATCCATCACCAAGGTAGCTAAAAATATGGGTTCTAGCTTCCTTACTCCTTTCTTCAGCTGCATGGCTGAAAGTGTTTTTGCCTTCAGCTCCTTCTCTCAAACAACAGGCACCACGCAACACTGGCTTCCTTCCGAAAGTATGAGGATGTTTGTGCAAGATAATAATACTGCTCTCGTCTGAACCAAGAATCGCATCCCTAACACAATTGGAAAATCATCCATAGGAACAATGGAGAAGTCAAGTTTACCTTTCCATTCTCTCATTTGTAGCTCGACCCCTCGGGCTACTCCAAAGATTGGCTGGGCTGTAGTGTTCACCATCTTTAGCCAACCTTTCTCTTCTCGAAATTTGATGCCAAGTCGTTGTGCTTCCTCCTTCTTCATGAAGTTGTGAGTAGCACTAGTATCGATCAATGCAAAGGACTCCCCCTTGAATAGTGGGTCTAGCAAACATTCTCCCAGTTTGCTCCACCTTGGCATCTTTGGTTGAGGCTTTGACAGCACTCAACAATTGCATGGAATTCATCCTTGGAGCCTCCAACTCTTCGGCCTCCATGGCAATTGCTGCCAGCTTGTTCCTCATCGGGTAATCCACAACTTTATACGGCCCCTCACATAGAAAGCATGAGAGCTTTGGTCTCTCACCTTTGCCCCGATTTTCACCTCCCCCTTGTGTGGGTTTGGCTGGATTGAAGGACTTGAAAGGCTTCTCCTTCCCTTCATTAGCTTTGTGGATTGCTCCCCCACCTTTAGCCTTTTAGTCGAGGAAACTCTTAGGCTTAGGTGGGCTAGAACCCTCAGACTTCCTCTCGAATTCCGCCAAGGATTCAGCCTCGGAAATCGCATTATTGAGTTCATTAACATTGCGTTGATGAAGCTCTACCTTGGCCTAACTTTGTAGGCCTCCTGAAAATACAGACATGGCCTCTGTTTCGGGCATGCCTGGGATCTCCAATAAGACTTCCGTGAACTCCTTCACGTAGTCTCGAATGTCGCCTTTGTGAGACAATTTGCAAAGCTTCTCCCTTGCTTCTAGCTCCACATTTCTCGGTGAGAATTGTGCTATCAGGAGCCTTTTGAAATCTACCCATGTCTCCAACTTCAAGGTTCCATGCTCAATTTGAGCATGCTTCATCCTCCACCAGGTTGTGGCACTGTAGGTTAGATACAGTGGGGCTTGGGAAAGTCGATCTCCATCGCTCTCCATGCCCACCCCTTGAAAGTATTGCTCAAGGGTGAAAAGGAGGTGTCCACCTCCTTGGCATTCCTCATCCTGCCAAATGACTTTAGCTTTGGGACATCCAATTTCACCTTGGGCTTGACAACTCCTTGCACTATGCCCTTCTTGCATTCAGACCTGATTTCTACCAAATCATCCTTGAATAAAGTGATTTCAGCAAGAAGATTTACCTTGAAATCATCTAACTATTTCCTTCAAGAGTTGATAGCAATAAGGGCGCCTTGCATCTCCTCACGAAGCTCATTCATGTCCCCTGACTCGAGCTCGTCTATGCGTTGGCCAAATTCCTCAAGCTTATTGTTGTCATCGGCAACCTTCATCTCCATACGAGTGATCCTTGCCTCCAATGACGACAGATAATCTACCGTCTTCATTCTCTTCTTGTTAGGTTCGGGAGCATGTTGGGGTAATCTCCCCACACGAACCTCCTCCACCTCCTTAACAATAGGGATATTGGCATCAGTAGGCATCTTCATTTCTCTCTCAAAGAATTGAGCCTTAGCTCCGCTACCAACTGTCACGGGACTAGAGTTTTGCAGAATAGAAACTCTCCGTGCGGCCTTAGACTATCGCACTCGCAATAGGTTAAGTCAGCCTTCCTCACAAAGCTAGCTAAAATGCTAAGCTTAGAACACAACCGAAAAGAGAGATAGACACAAGAGAATGGAGAGAAAACTCTAAACTCTCAATATTGCGAGAATTGTTGGATGATTACAAATGAGGGGAGGCACCCCTTATATAGCCAATACAGCTTCCCAATGAATGGTGGAGATCGAGTCAACCGATCTAACGGTGTCTATACAAAGATATACAAGGCAAGCACTAATGGCTAATTTCCCATTTATGGTAATTTTTTATTTCATTGATTACCTTGATTCTCCAAATCGGGTCCCCTATATGGCAAGAACGGATTCCCATTGAATTCCCTGATTGTCTCTGATTGATCATCCATTAATGTGTCGATTCTCCTTGATTGAGGCTCCAGATTTGAGGGACGGGTCACACACAAAGCCGAATGACGCGTAGTCTGAGTTTCGGTCGTGGCAAAGTGGACTTGTTCAACTTGTCTACGTAAGAAAGAAACAATAAATCTGAATAGTTGCATTAAAAGAATCGACACATTTAGCGAGAGATCGATGTTTGGCATACTTAATTAATTATCACACTCTGGTGCACCTTCACCCTTGGCAGCCGTGCACCTACAAGAGATCACAAGGATCTATGTTAGAGGTTGGAAGAGAGCTTCAAATTGAGATGGGAACATAAATGATACAAAAAGATTAGAAAAATATCAAGTTGCTCCCTCTTACCGATGATACTCAATATATTTTGTAAAACAGTTAGCGCCTTGTCTGATGGTTTCAACTTCAAGCACAGCGACCAACTACATAAAAAACAAATATTAAAAAATTCATTAATAATTGATTGTCTTCAACCTTAACTGCTTCTTTAGCACTAATATAGTCGGTAAATCAAAATAATATAATCTAAATCCAAAAATTATTGATAATATTAGAATAAATATTTTAAATAATTAAATTAAATTAAATTAATATAAATATAACAAATATTAAATTAAACAAAATAAAATTATAAAATTACCTTCAAACTTAGACTGTATTGCTTTCGAAGTATGATAAAACTATTTTTAACGAGTATGATAGAACAGGATAAAACTGTATCACTATTTATAAAAGAAAAAAAAATATTTGTTATAATAAAAAATTATATTTAATATTTTTTTAAAAAAGATTTTTAAACAGAATATCTTTTAAATATCTTTGAATATATTCTGTTTCGACTCAATCTTTCTCTTTTGGAATTTGTTCATCGGTCCAAATATTTGTGTGACTCACTCCGTATGAGTCGGAAGTTAAATATTTTGCAACAGATAATGAGTTATAAATCCGTAGTAAAATTTAAAAATATTAAAAATATATATTTTTAATATTTTTCACTACATAATCGATTGCAAATCTATAGTAGCAAAACTATTCTTATATATTTTGTTATAATTGTTGCAAATTCGTAGCCAAATTTGCTATCAACTATATTTGTTGAAAAGATTAAGTAGCAGAATGACTTAAAATTTGTAGTGAATTAAAGGGTATCGAATTTATTTCACTACTCTTCGCCAAACCCAATATGGGAGATCGATCCTAAACCTAATGAATCGTTCCGTTTTCTGTTGATATTGGAAATACGGAATTCCGCTAAGTTTAAGTCGATTTTTAGGAAATCACGAATCAAACCATTTGTACTTATTTCAACAAAAGAAGCATGAGCCTCTTCGATAGAAGAATTTTTTTTGTCTTCATCCCAATTCAAGACTAAATAAGTACGAACTACTTGAATACTTGTGTCATAAATTTCCCGAATCGATTTACCATTTCCATAAAAAATAGAATTGACAACTTGAAGTTTCAGATTTTCCTTTTCCCGCAATAGATCTGGAGGGAAAAGTGTTTCGAAATTTCTATCGTATGTTCTTTTTTTTTATTTTTATATAGGATTACTGGCCGAACCAAAAGAAAATACTTTTTATTGGTAAGTGTAATGCATTGGGCATAGGTGCTATTTTTTTTTTTTGATTCCTTAGAATTCGTTTTTACCGTTCCTGGTGGTATTAAGATACCACTGGATCGTGATATGTTATCTGTCTGCCCCGGAAAATGGAGATCTCCAGAAAGAATTTGAAGTTTCATTTTTTTTTTTTTTCTCTCTATTCGTACCAATCCGCTTATCGTATGTGAAGAGGATGAGATTGGAGTTTGAGGTAAAGTTTGGTTGGAATTTTTAGAACTACTGATCGTCTATTTGTCAAAGTCATAAACTGGATTTTCTATCCTTCTTTTGCTTTACTCCATGAATGACTTCCAATGGAATTTGGTGAAGTTGATTATGGATCTATTTTTTTTGAAACTTTGTATCAAAATACTTAGATAGTGAAAGTTTGCTTAGTGACCACCGTGATTTTTTTCCAGTTTAGGTTTTCACGTAAATTCTGGTGTTTTTTCAATTTTTCTAGTATACAGTTGATTTTATCTTGTTCAGAAGCATAAACTGAGAAGAATTTTGTGTAAAAAATTCAAACAAGTGGTAGCAGAGCTAGGTTCTATTGAACAAGATGGCTGAAGAAAAAATTATAAAATTGATATTCTTGAAAGGAGCAAGCAAGTAGCACTATTGGAAGGGGAAGAAGATAGATCACCTTTGAATATTTATATCATCCATTGAATTATCCAAAATCGAATGATATGAATGGACTAGACTGGATAGAAAAGCTATAACAAATCTTAGACAGTTGGTGGATGAATCTGTGTATCAATTTGTATGTGAATTGTCGACTTCTAAAGAAATTTGGAAGAAGCTTGAAGATGTGTTTGAGAATAATAATGCTGGAAACAAAACATTTTTTATAAGGAAAATGGTGAACTTAAAATACAAGGATGGCGATGATGTTGGGGAGCATCTGAATGAAATGAAGAATATAATGACTCAACTTAGTAGAATGAATATGACTCTTGATGATGAGTGACAAGTGTGTCTATTACTCAACATCTTACCAGAGTCTTGGGAGACTTTGGTAATTTTCTTGAATAATACAACACCAAGAGGGAAGTTATCAGTGGATATGGTGACAAGTAGTTTTCTCAATGAAGAAATCAGAGGAATATCTCTCTTCAAACTACTCTCAGCTCTCAAGCATTAGTGTTAGAAGAAAGCAGAGGCAGATCAAGAATAAAAGAATTTTTTAAAAATACTATAAAGGGTGATAAAAACAAAGATCATTCAAAATTACATAAGTGATATGCTATTATTTTGATAAGGAGGGTCATATTAAAAAGAATTGTTGGAAACTCAATAAGGATAAAAAAAGGAAAAGGAAAGGAGCATGGTGAACAAAATGCAAATACTGTTGCATAGGATTTGGTTATTGTCTATGACTGCGGGAATAATTGTTTGACAAATGAGTGTGATGCCACTTGGATTGTTGATTCTAGGGCATTATTTCATGCTACTCCAAACCGAGATCTCTTTAATATTTACGAGTCATCAAATTTGGGAGGGATAAAGATGGGTAACACTGGTACTTTGAAAATTATTGGGCATGAAGTTGTTAACGTTATAACCAACAAAGGTTTTAGATTAATGTTGAATGATGTCAGACATATTTCAGATTTAAGATTAAATTTGATTTCTATCGGTGTACTTGATGATGAAGGTTTTCAATCTAACATTGCACGAGATGTTTGGAAACTGTCAAAAGGGTCTCTTATTGTTGCAAGTGGGAAGAAGTGTTGTAGTTTGTACAAAACTGATATGAATCTGGTTCAAGGGGAGGTTAATGTATCCTTGCAAGATCTCACTACTGATTTGTGGTATCGTCGCTTGGGCCACATGAGTGAGAAAGGACTAGAGCTTTTGAAGAAGTAGAATTTACTCTCAAACATCAAAGATATTTCAATTATAGCTCATGACCGTTGTTTAATGGGTAAACAACGAAGAGCATCTTTTGCAAATTCAAGAACAAAAAAGTCTGATACTCTTGAGTTGGTGTGTGGTCCCATTGAGTTAAAATCTCTTGGTGGTTCTTCTTATTTTGTTACTTTCATTGACGATGCTTCTAGGAAGGTGTGGGCTTATGGAATGAAAAATAAAAATGAAGTATTTGGTAGTTTTAAGAATTTTCATATGATGGTTGAGAGAGAAACTAGAAAACTATTTAAATTTCTTAGAAGGTACAATAGCGGGACTATTGTTCTATTAGATTTGCTGAATATTGTAGCAAACATGGTATTAGGCATGAGAAGACAGTTTCGTACACTCCTCAACACAATGGAGTGGGTGAAAGGATGAATAGAACTGTTTCTGAGAGAATAAGTAGTATGTTGTCTACGTCTAAATTGCCTAAGAGTTTCTAGGGTGAAGCTTTGGTTACAAATTGTTACTTGATCGATAGGTCTCCCACATATTGTTTGGACAGTAATATACCAAAAAGAGTATGGAGTGGTAAAAAAGTAAATTATTCTCATTTGAGAGTATTTGGTTGTAAAGCATTTTTACATGTACCAAAAGAACAAAGGTCAAAGCTTGATGCTAAAGCCCATTTTTATTAGATATGGTGATGATAAGTTTGGATATAAACTTTGGGATCGTAAGAAAAAAGAAAGTCATTTGCAGCAAAGATGTGATTTTTAGAGAGGATCAAACACTTGAAGACTTTGGAAGAGAAGTCAATCATGATAAATCTCATGAATTGTTTGAAAAATTGAGTGGATCATCCATATTAATTAAAAACAATGGCATGGCTCAAGATGGAGGGGAGGAGAATGCTGCTCGTGATCCTTTATCTAGTAATGATGAGGATGAGTCTGACAAAGCTAATGAAAGCTTCTCTAGTAATTTTATAGATGATGTAATTGAGCAGGAATATGTGGTTCACGAGCAAAGGGAACCTTCAAATTGAAGGAAGTCTAGTAGAAACCAAATTCCTTCCAAGAAATATCCATCGTCTAAGTATGTTACCCTCACTGAGTCTGGAGAGTTAGAAAACTTCTGTAAGGCAGAGGAGGTGGTTGGAGTTGATAAAGGATTATGATCTTATTATCGATTACCACCCCGAGAAGGCTAATGTTGTTGTTGATGCTCTTAGCTATAAGTCTTCGACTTTCTTGTCTTATATTCGGGAGATGTACCTACCGTTGCTTGTTAGTTTGAGGTCCACAAGTACATCCTTAGCAGTTGATCAAAGAGGACTAATGTTGGCTAGTCTTTCGGTACGACCTATTTTGCTTGATGAGATTCGGGGTGCTCAGAGTCATGATCCGGTATTGATGGGAGTGAGAGATGGTCTTTCAGATGATTCAGACTCCGGTTACAGAGTCCGAGATGATGATGTATTGTTATTCAGAGACCGGATTTGTGTTATGACGGATGATAGGTTGAGGGACATGATTTTTTCTAAGGCTCACTCTTCAGTTTATGCCTTGCACCCTGGAGGTACAAAGATGTACAGGACTCTTAGAGACTTGTACTGGTGGGAAGGTATGAAGAGGGATATTGCTCAGTATGTTGTTTGATGCTCGACTTGCCAACAAGTCAAGGCAGAGAGACAGGGACCCGATGGATTGTTGTAGCCTCTTTTTATTCTTGAGTGGAAGTGGGAGCATGTGACTATGGATTTTTATCTGGTTTTCCTAGATCTCAGAGAGGGCATAATGCAGTATGGGTAGTGGTGGAACGACTGACCAAGTCGGCTCATTTCCTACCTATTCGGATGGGTGTTCCATTGGAATGTCTTGCAGAGTTGTATGTTCTAGAGGTTGTTAGATTGTATGGTGCGTCGATGTCTATTGTGTCTGAAAGAGATCCCTATTTTGCATCGAGATTTTGGGGTCAGCTAGAGGAGGCTCTGGTTATGTGGTTGAGTTTCTGTACCGTATTTCATCCTCAGATAGACGATCAGTCAAACAGGACTATTCAGACCCTTGAGGTTATACTAAGAGCTTGTGTCTTGGATTTTCAGGGTAGTTGAGATTGTTATATACCGTTGGTCGAGTTTGCATAAAATAATAGTTTTTAGGCGAGTATTAGTATGGTGTCTTCTAAGGCATTTGTAGAGGAGAGCTGGTCGTACTTTGTTGTTGTGGAGTGAGGTTGGAGAGAGGAGATTGAGAGGAGCATAGTTGATAGATTTCACCTTGGATAAGGTGAAATTGATTCGAGACAGGTTGAGAGAGGCCCAGGAGAGGATACATGATGTGTTCCATGAATCGATGTTGAGGAGAAATATCTCGGATCCCAGTCATATGTTGGAGGCGCCTACTTTGGAGATAGCAGAGGATTTGACCTATCCTACTCAGCCGGTGTCCATTTTCGATAGATCCGAGAGAGTCTTGTGGAGCAAGACCTTTCCTAAGATGCGTGTGCTTTGGAGGATCCCTTAGTTAGAAGAGGAGACATGGGAGACTGAGGCTGAGATGACGAGGAGATTCCCTCAGTTTTTTGCTTAGTGAGTTTTCTTTTTCCTTTGAGTGTATTTCTTGCTTTTCTTTTATGTTTATATTATTTTTGTGCTTGTTGATATTGCTATTGTGTCTGTTGATATTATGGTAATAGAGGATATCTATGGTGTTGAAGATATTGTAGTTGCTTTTGGGGATATTATAGATGTGTTTGGTAATATATTATAGATGTGTTTGGTAATATATTATGACCGTTGTTGAGTTTAAGAAAAGCTTCAGGACGAAACTTTTTTTAAGGGGGTAGGATGTAAACCCCCAGTTTTTGTGTTTAAGGGTAGTTTTGTAAATTTCTTTTGGGTGTATTTGTGTTGGATAGTATGTATAAGTGATATTGTGATTTTAAAATATTTTTAGGCATGTATATGAGAATTATATGATAAGGTTTGATTTTTCATAATTTTAAGATATAATTTATTATTTTTTGATGATATTTTAGTTTTTATTAAATATTTTTTTATTAGAAAATTATAATTTTTAATTTATTGAAAAGATATGGTTTTTCTAGATTTATGGTGAAATTCTCATAATTTTTGGATTTATATCTTATTTACTATGACTTTTTCTAAAATTTAAAGTATTTTTCAGAATTATATTATTAATTTAAATTTAAAATATTATTAATTTATTTTTGTCTGTACGAAGCCTTTAAAATGATGTCATTTTGTCTCGTGACCAAAATGACATTGTTTTGGTTAGTATAGCTTATAAAAGCATTTTTTTTCTTTTCCTTTTTTTTCCCCTCTTTCTTTTATCTCTCTTCCTTTACTTCTTTCCCTTCTCTCTCGAGTTCTTCTCTCGTTTGGATGCACCAAAGAACCCCAACCCATGCCCGGCCACTGTACTTCGTTACCGCCATCACCATTCGGAGCAGTTCCTCGTCAGAAACACTCGGCAACAAGAATTGTCAGATTTCACCGTTAACGCTCCTTCCCTAAGCTCCCGAATACTTGGTTTTTTTTTTCGGATTGCGATTTCCGGCCTACTCCAGCTAGGCATCATCAATCTGACTCCATAATCATGTTCCTGAGGTTCATACCTTTCTATTGATGGTTATTCCGTCCGGCAACCGTTCGGTCACTGCCCGGCCATGCACCGCCACACTGCTGCCGCCGTCTGACCATGCCCTGCCTTCAGATCCCAAAACATGAAATTTTCCCCATTGCCTAATTTCATGTTCCAAACGCGATGGTATAATTGGTTTTATGATTTGACTTGTCGTTTGTGAAATATGGACTTTTAAAGTTTTTTAACAAAACGTGTTTTGATTTTAAATGATTAATTATGATTTTATAAATAATACTATATTGATAAAAATATTATTTGAGTGATTTATCAATTTAATTCTGGATTTCTATGTGATTTTCCAAAAATATGAATTTGCCTCGTTTTGTGTGTTGGCTTGTATAGATTATAATTATATGTTGGGTATATTATGCAGGTGTGTGACCTGTGTTGATTGTTGTGGATTGTGGATTGGATCTTGCTGTGCTTTTTGATTTGTTATGTTGTGGCTATGTACTGGTGAGTGGAGATCTCAAACCTACTTGGTTTTTGTTTCAAAAAAATGCATGATTGAGATTTATATATTTTAGAAAATTAAATAGTGAATCGTGTTGGTTCTTTGACTTATATGTTTTGTGATTTAAAACATGATTGATTTTGATATTATGAAATTTGACATCTATACTGGATTTATTATGGTTTATTACTAAGAGGCATATTGTGATATTATGCATGTGGTTGCACTGACTATTGAGATATATGTCTATGAGAGTATATGCTTGCTATTGACACCGTGATATTGGGTTGAGTTCGACTTGTTTTTGACTAGTTTTATATCCTACTCTGGTTACTTGAGTATTCCAGTGTACTGACGACTCTTGTTTGAGATTAGTGACCGACGGGTCACATGTTTAGATGGTCACAAGAAGTTTGACCATAGAAGCCTTCGGCAACACTAAAGTGAGCTATATTTTAATAAAATGATAAAGAGAACCACTAGTGGGTCTTGTCTTCTCCCCTGGCCCACAGGAAGACAGGTGTTTGTTAGCCGACTTTCCAGCCCTTTTTTTTATAAAGATATGTATACTTGAGCGTATGATTCACCATTTCTATGTTTCTGCTTTATTTGAATTTGAATTTGAGTTTTGTTGAGAGTTTTTACAGATTTTATAATTTCAGCTTTGGTTTTTTATTATGTTTATTTTTTATGCATATCGTGGTTCCAATTTCCCCTCACCTAGATATTTAACTAATTATTTGAGTGCTACAGGTATAGGTTGCTAGCCGTCCACCTCTCGTTGTTGATTACAGAGCAGTCTGCTGATTTAGGTTTGATCAATATTTCGAATTGATTTGTAGATATTAATTGGACTGATTTTTGACTTTACACAGTTGTTTACTATTTTGATTTTACACATGTTATCTGGAGCTTAGTTTTTACAGATATTATAATGACATGTGGTATATGATATTTTTTATTGGATTTTTAGTTGATGGTTTTGGATATAATTGCGATATAGATATACCCCACATATGATATAATTCCGCTACGATATTTTACTATTTTTTTTCAAGTCTTACAGGATTCTAAGGGTAGTACCATAATTACTACTCTAGGAGTTCCGTGGCGGAGGTGATCACCCATAGAATAGGGTATGGGGTTTGACACTTGGTATTATTGTCTCATTGACTATTGTTTATGATTTTAATTATATTTGTTCTTTTATTATCCTCTAGATGATATGAATATTCCATAACTAAATATGATATTTCAATTTCCATCTTTGTCATCAACAGAAGATTGGGTGGTAATATTCAAAAATTTCATTAATGAATTTGTTGTTGATTTAATCATTATAGAATGCAAAATACTTCTATAGAATTTTTGGATTTACAAATATGCTAAGTTGATTGTGAATGATGATGGAATCACGATGAAGATTTGTACTGCAAATTTATAGCTCAAAGGTTGGTGGTTTCATCATCAACATAAATAGTGTTTTTTTTGGTGAGAAGACTTATTTGTTTCCTCCAACTTGTGAAGATTTGAAATTCAAGAATCGTTATGATAGTATTATATGAGCTGCACACGATCATTCTAAGATGGATATAAATATAGGGATGCTAGTTTTTCAACAAACTATCACTAATTTAGACAGGAGGTGATAAGAAAAGCATGGAAAGGAGTATATCTACGTTATTACTTATGGTGATCGAGTCCTCTTGATTTAAGAGCATTGCCAACTACGATCAGTCATATCTGCAAAAAAAGTTTTGATAACACTTCAAATTTGAAGCCTGAACTTGCTAAAAAATTATAACTAAATGGAAGAAGATAAGTGGTCAATTATTATTAGGTACAATGTAGATGCTGAATTCTTTCCAATAAATATCTCTTTATGTATGCCAAATCTCTGATCTACCTAGAAAAAAGTGTCAGTGTTAAGGTAGTATCCTAAAATGAAAGAAAATTTGTGGGTTCTAGTTTCATATAGTTAGGAATGAGTGATGTCTTTTAATTAATAATATAGTTTTCTAAAAATACTTATACTATAAATTTTTAGATAAAAGATAATACATCTTTAGCTAAAATATATGATTCTCTCAAGTAAAAGATAAGATATTTTACTTTATTTTCTGTATCGTGAGTATCATTTCTGATTTGGTGGTAGACTACCTTAGATTTATCCCTCAGTAGGTGGCTCTGAGAAAAATTTGATATCTGGTTTTAAAATCTGGCGGGAAAACAAAAGACCTAAGCAAAGGAACCAAAAAAAATACAGTAGCAAAAAATAGACAAACATAATATCTACGGCTGATTGTTTTTATCTTCTTCAAGTAATTACAATGGGGATGGGTATCAATTATCAATACAATATGCATTTTCACCAGTTGGAATGACTCTAGTTTGCTACGAAATCCTGCATCTTCTCCATCTTTTTTTCCCTTGTCATAAAAAGACCATGTTTTGTATTGTGTCGCTACTTATCAAGTCTCTATGCCATCTGTTCTTGTTTACATCTTTTCTTTCCTTGTGCTCCTGTAGTTATATTTTTCCATTTCAAGTGCAGGATGCTAAGGGACGGGATATAGATCTTGGCATCTTCAAGGGAAAAATTCTTCAAAGTGTCAATGTTGCTTCTAAATGGTAACTCGGTCCTTCTTCTTTCTAGTTTCTTAGAAAATATAACTTAATTTTTTATATTTTGTTGGTTGATCATATAGCGGAATGACCAACTCGAATTACACAGAGCTAAATCAATTACATGATAAGTACAAAAAGCAAGGTTAAAATTCAAACGTCCTTCTTAATTCTAATGGCTACACCGTTCAGTCTTGAATAGTATTACAATTTCTCAGTGATGGAGAACATTTTTGTTTTGATGATATCAGGAACAAAGTTCCTTTCATGTCGGAATATCTGATAACTTATCTTTTTCTACCATCATGTTCAGATACTAACACCTATCTCCCATTGCAGATGGAATTTTACAAGCCCCCAAAAATCAAAATATAAAACCGTGGCAAGTATACATCAGAAAGATAGGTGTTAGTGTTTGAACATGGTGGGAGAAAAAGATGAGATATATACAATACAAATAAAGAGACACCACCAGTCATCGCAAAACCAAAACCAGTTAAAAAGGACACAATTACGGTAAATATGGGCTTCTTCAAATATACAATATTGAACTTCTTCGTATTCTGAAAAGATCGGTCCCAATCATAATAGACTACCATTTTAGTTTTGTCCATTACCATTAATCTCAAATTGGCCAACTTGCTTGTTTGACTTATGGTCTCTTTGATATCAGAATTAATCAAGATTAGGAATAAGAATGTTAATAATTTTTTATTTTTTAAAAAAATATATTTATTATTGTTCAAGGTAAGAATACCACAGAGCCTGGTCAAAGGCTCTATATTCTCCAGTGTTGTTGCCAAGTAGCTACCATTTGGCCAGTTTCTATTCATTTGGCGTTGAGTGTTGCCAAAGCTCTGCGGTTTTTAATGATATAGAATAAACCAGTTCAATCACCTATTCAGGTTCAATTGGATTGCCGGTTCAATATTGTTTAAATAATTTTGGTTTTATTTGTTTAGTATTATGAATATCAAATGTTCTATTCAATTATGTAATGAATATTTTGTAATTATTATATTCTTCATTTCTTCAATATTTCTTCATGTACCCTATAAACAGGAGATAACATTATTTGTTTTGTATATTTGCTTGAGTATTTATAAAGAAATTATACTCCCTATATTGTTTTTAATTTTCTCTCTTATTTTTTTCTTCTCAAATCCTTATATTTCTATTGTTATTTTTTCTTAAAAAGTTATATTATTTATATTGAATTTCTCCTCAATTATTCTTATTTTCTATAATATTTAGTTTAATTTAAAAAATAAAAATTATATATATATATATATATATTTATATTTATATATATACATATAAGTTATGTTATGAAATATTTTAGTTAGAATATGATAATTTTTAAAAGAAAATTATATTTAGCACTCCATTTCATATAAAATATCCAAAAGTTTCATGTTTAATTTGATATGATAATCGGAGAATATTATATGATAATACATACAAAACGACAATATAGTCACAATGCAAAGGTCGCCGTACCCTTATTTTGTTGCCGATGGCATTACAGATACATATTGAGACCATGATACATACCCTTAGAGATATACTCCCACACCGAAGCCACCGCTTCACCGATTAACACCGCGGCCGCTGCTCGCCTTCCTCGCACATTCATGGCTGCTGCTTACCATCTCCGTTCCATGCTCCTTCCGAACTTCTCCTTCACTCATTGCCGGATCACCTTGCCGTCGACTGCTCAGGAAAAGCAGTATCACCAAGTAGGTTGCACTCCCCATCTGGTTCTTCTCCCTGGAGTATGCTTTAATTAATTCCGCATGATTGATTGAGGCTGCACTGAGTAAATTGATTTGATATAAATGATTTAGCAATCAAAGTTTTTTTTTTTATGTAAGTTATAGTGTGTTAAACTATTCGATTTTAACCACACATTCCTCTCCATTTCTCTGTATTTCCATGCCGTTGGAATTCATGAGTTTTAACTTTTCTGGTCAAGTGATGAACGGGTCTCCTCTGTACTTGTTTGTGATAGATTATAGAGTGGGAACAAAATGCATTCCCCAAAACTTCTAAACAGAGAGTTGAATTCGCCTTAATTGTACCCCCATGGTTAGCTGACGGGATGAAATCATAGCGGACTTACATCTTGATTAACTGATTCACCAAGCGGACTCACGTTTATGAGAGGACAAAAACACATTCAAGCCTACGAGCTTATAAATTTAAGAAGAGAAAAAAATGGAGAAAAATCAATGACATGACTATATCTGTTGTATTATGAAAATCAATTTCAGGTAGCTGAAAATTGAAAGAGCAGAACTATGATAAATTGAATTCGAGATAGGTTCATTTACTAAATTTAGAGCATGCACTATGATATCTCTTTTAATTCTCTAAAGAAAATATGCTTAGCTTTCGATTCTGTCTCTAGTAAAACCACATACTGGAAGAAGCCCACTGTTCTTAACTATAGGTTGAATGATGTTATTTTCCCCACGGAGAAGTGTTTGGTTGTATGCTCTACTGTGTTTTCTTTATTATCTCTTAGTCGTGTGCTAGGTTATCATGGCTAATCTATGACCTGTTGGCCTTATATGTAACTTTTAACATATTTTGTGAGTATTTCGGTGAGGTGAATTGATGTTTGTTTTTCATGTATCCATTCCATGCAGGACCTTATCAGGTTGTTCGATCTATAGGGAAACTAAACGCTTGAAACTTTCTCCTTTACTCAATTGTGCACCATCTCTTTCCTTGGTGTCCAAACAACTGTAGAAGAAGAAACTATCTAATGGGAAGGATCGAGCTTTAGTGTTATTTCATGGGTAGAGCTCCTTCATCTATCGCAGCTTTCCTTCACCAACACCCTCGCAGTACTTGCCAAAACCCTTGTCGGAAACTCACCATAAAATCCAAAGAAGGGAACTTTAGTACGGAAGAATTCAAGGAAGGTTCAATTAAGCAACTCACAGGCAATGTCAATCATCATTTTTCTATTGTGGCCAAAGAGGTTTCTGAGATAACTAGGGAGAAACCCAGATGGGAGCTCACTCTGGTATCTGATTTCCCTTCTTTCAATTTCGCTCATCCTCAATTCTTTCATGAATTCTTGAAGCACCAAAGTAATGCTTTTCTCGCACTCAATTTTTATCACTGGCTGAGGTCAAGATATAATTTGATGCCCGACCAAGTTTCATGTAATGTACTTTTTGATTTGCTATTGGATGCCAAGGCATGTAATGCAGCAAAACAGTTCCTTGAGCAATCAGGCTTTGTTCCCAAGCTGGGTTCTCTTGAACGCTATATTCGTTGTCTTTGTGAGGGTGGATTGGTGCAGGAAGCATTGGAAATATTTGAAAAGTTTAAAGCATTGGGAGAGTGTCCTTCAATCGAGACATGGAAATCAGCTTTGTTGGTTTGTCTTAATATTAGGAGAACTGATCTTGTTTGGCAGTTGTATCAGGAAATGATCGAGTTAGGTGCTGTGGCAAATCTTGATGTTGAGACTGTGGAGTATTTAATTCAAGCTTTTTGCAGGGAGGGCAATGTGTCTAAAGCATATGAACTCCTTACACAGGTTTTGGAGGATGGATTTCTTGTGCGAAACATTGCTTTTAACAAATTGATATCTGAATTTTGTAAGAAGAGAGAGTTTTCTATGGTGTCTGAACTTCTTCACAAAATGATTGCAAAGCATAACATTCCAGATATTTATACATATCAGGAAGTGATAAACGGGCTATGCAAAAGAAGGAAATGGCCTGAAGCTTTAAACGTTTTCAATGATCTTAAGGACAGGGGGTATTTCCCAGATAGAGTCATGTACACTACAATTATTCATGGTCTATGTGATTGGAAATGTATTGATGAAGCTAAGCGACTGTGGTTTGAGATGATAAATAGGGGAATTTCTCCAAATATATACACATATAATGCATTAATTGATGGGTTTTGCAAGATTGGTAACTTTGAGGAAGCTTGGAAGCTGTATAAAGAGATGTGTAATAGAGGTTTCCAAGAAACAACTGTAACTTGCAATACTATGATTTCAGGGTTGTGCTTGCATGGTAGGGCTACTGAGGCTTTTGACTTGTTTAAAGAAATGCCAGAAAAAGGAATAGTTCGTGATGCCATTTCATACAATGCTTTGATTCAAGGCTTTTGCAAGGAAGGGAGGGTTGCTGAGAGCAAAATCCTATTGGAAGAATTACTGGCGCAAGGTTTACAGCCAGGATTTTATTCTTACAATTTGCTGATTGAAAAGCTGTGTGAGTTGGGAGATGTGCATGCAGCAGTAGAGTCGTTAAAACATATGTTAAAGAGGGGTATGAAGCCAATGGCTCAGTCTCTTGATCATCTAATTCAAGGCATTTGCAAAGAAGGGAGGGTTGCCGAGAGTAGAAACCTATTGAATGAGCTACTGGATCAAGGTTTACAGCCACAAATTTATTCTTATATTCTGCTCCTTGAAAAGCTATGCGAGATGGGAGATATGCAAGAAGCAGAGAAGTTTATACATCATATGCAAAGCAGGGGTCTGGAGGAACCAATGGCTCAATCTCTTGATCATCTGATTAATGTAACGTGTAAACAGGGGTATGCAACCAAAGGCTTGAAATGGTTCATTACAACCACAAAATATAAACTGAAACCACAGAGGAAGAAGACTTTTGAGAGGTTGGTTTGGAGCCTTTCTAGAGCTAATAAGTTGGATAATTCCTTACCCGTGTTGGATTTCATGAGTAGAGTAGGTTTTATTCTCAAAACAGGCTTCCAGTATTTGCTCATTGGTGAACTATGCAAAAACAATCCCCTTTTTGTTAGAAGTTTGTCTTCTCCGTAAGCTATAGATCTATCATAGCCATTTGGGTGCATAGATGGCCAACAATAATTTGGATGTGCCTCGTGCTTGTATTTAGACAACGACTTATGTCTTGCATAATCGCATAAACTTCTTTCTATACCTCAAAATCTCAAAATCTCAAAACCTAAAACAATAAATAGTTTTCCCTAAATTCTTTTATTGTCTTCACTTGACTCTTATATGTACATCCAAGTCTGAATGGATGGATAAATGCTCTCATTTTTATTACAGATGATCTTGTTCTTGGATATGGGTTCTCATTCTTATTAAAGGCATTTGTTTTGATTTTGTTCTTGGATCATTCTTATCGAAGGCATTTACATTTAATTATTTATGAACATGGGATCAACTCATCTATTTTGGAATCCAAGTTTTGAAACCCGTATGGTACACTAATCTTTCATAAAAGAACGGGCAAGCAGATTTCTACCAGGTTTGAAAACAACTGAAGCTTTATTGTGCATGTTCTGCTACTTTTCCAGGGTTGCTCGGAATGAAACAGTGAGTGGGGACCTGCCAAGTTCCTTTCTTTAAGTGGTTGGTGACCTGCCAGTACATATCTCTCATTTAAGCCATCTCATGTCTATTTTTCTCTTTGCATTCATCCTTTGAAAATTTTATACACCTTAATACACACTGTTGCCCGAAGCTCATAATATTTATGGGGAACTCCCTGAAAATAATAAGCAAATAATAGAGTGAAACACAAATCAACCAGACCAAGACATTCCACAAATCTGGAGATAGGCTTGGCCATGAATGTACCCGTTCCTGGATTAAACGGTCTCCATACTCGTTATAATTGCATCCAAAAGAGGAAGAAACGAAAAAATAAAAGGTATTTCATCTCTAAAAAACTGACTGTTCAAATAGTTGAAGGCAGTCATCAAAAACAAGAAGGGTAGCTACTTATTAATTCGCAATTAAAATAACGGATGTGAAGAAGGGGGAAGGTGGAAAAAGATCATGGAAGCTGTATACTTGACTCTAATTGGTCTCTTTTACCATCTCAATGTATGTACAGAAGCTAAAGAATCTAATTAGATGATCATGAGAAATGAGAATTACACATTGGGCTAAATATCAACAGAACTACAATACACGGAAGGGCATCCGGCATTCATCCCGAATGGTCTACCTTCGCCAGGGAAGTTTTCTGGCACCTTCTTGTAGAATCTCATGAACAAGTTTGTATGCCTCGAGTGATGCTGTTCCAGACTCTACATATTTGTTGACCATTTCCCTCAAACTCCATACCATTAAGGCTTTTAGTTCTTGAGAACCGGCCGCAGATTCAACGCCAGAGACCATAAAATTCTCGGAGTTTCTCATCCACCGTTGTAAGAGGTAAGGACGTGGAATTTCTCTTATTTCCAATATCTTGAATACTCTCAAAGCATGCCTACATAGTACTCCTTCGTATTCAAACATTTGACAGCTACAACTCACACTGAGATCTGATGAACTGAAGGTAACAAAATGTTTGTCAGTCTCATTCCCACACCTCCTGACTGAATATCTTCTGATGGTCCCTTCTTCGTAAATCTTTGTTCCAATATAGCTATAACATTGTACAAGTTCATATTGAAATATTTTGAACATTGTGAGTGTATAAAATCTTCTACTCTGCTCTTCTATTGGTTCTTTTGATGGCAGCATCGTCTGCAAACTGAAAGAGTTGAAATCCTCTTTTCTCTCCTCTTGCTGCTGCCGATCAAGGCCTTGTTCATATAAAGATATAAAATCTTCGAGAGGTGTCTGAGCGCTCAGAAATGTACCGGGGAATGAGTCCATACTTCCATCTAGAGGAATGCCAGCAAAAAAGGTACCCTTCAAGTACAATGGAACCCAATGTTCACGTCTTTCAAACATTTCCTTGAGCCAAGCGTTATCCTTGAAGCCATATTTCTTGATAAGTGCATCCCACGAGAAACTAAACTCAACAGTAGTTCGGCTCTGATAGATGCACCTCTCGTACTCAATCTTAAATTCACGTGACATTGAATTAAAGTTCTCCCGTTCCTTCTCCTTAATCTGCCACATTGAAAATCGATGACAAGTCCCAGGGAAAACTTGTGCAATTGCTTGCTGGATGGCCTTGTCCTGATCAGCAATTATAGATATTGGATGGCATCCAGACATTGCCCTAAGCCATGTCTGAAACAGCCAAGTGAAAGACTCTTTAGATTCATTGGCAATTAGAGCACAACCAAGAACCAGAGGCTGCTTATGATGATTAACTGCAACAAATGTTGCAAATGGCACAAGATAATTACTCTTTCTGTATGAAGTATCCAAGACAATAGCATGACCAAATCGACTGCATGAATACCGGCACCTGCTATCCGTCCAGAAAACATTCATGCAACTACCATTGTCGACCTGTACCGAGTAAAAGAATCCTGTATCTTCAGCTTGCCTGGTTTGAAAATAATCAAGAAGCAAACGGTACCAATTACTTCCAATGTCGTTTTTCCTATTAACGTCGATAAGGATACCATTGTTAATTTCAGCAAGATCCAACGAGTCTAATCCACCATTAATGTCATCCAGGAATTTCCTTGGAGCTGTAACACTTTTCTTCAGAATTCCCATTTGTACTTCACGGCTATGATTGTGATCTTTCTCGAGACGGTCCACTATCCAAGTCCCAGATTCTTGTCTCTTAATCCTCATATATGCTCCACAGCCTACCCTTGAAGGATGCTGAAACCCTTCTTTAGAGCACACAAAACGCCGGGATGTAATTGAACCATCATTCTTTGACCGGAACAGCTGACCAATCCGGATTCTAAACCCAGCAGTTTCTGCATAATTTTGGTAAAAATGGTATGCCTCGTCAGCAGACTTGAATACTAGACCAGCATATGGTTCAGACCTAGTTTGTCTTTCATCCTCCCCCTTCTTGAAGCGTTTGACATTAATGACACCAGATGGGCATGGGTTCTCGTCATCAGCATCCTCAAGCAATTTGAATTTTGGCCGTTGAGACGCCTTATCTGATGATTTAGTAATAGGAGTTTTCTGCAGCAAAACAGGAGGATGACAATCTGCTGAAAATTCAAGTTTATGATTATGATCCTTATGGATTTGATCAATCACCCACTTTCCAGAAACCTGTCTCTGCACCCTCATGAATGCTGGACAACCACTCCTTGAATTAAGCTGAAAACCCTCTTTAGAGCAAACATATCGTCTTGAAGCAATCGACCCATCAGTACGAGAGCGATAGAGCTGACCGATCCTAATCCTGAATCCTACACTTGATGCATATACAGTGTAAAATTCACGTGCATCATCAGCTGAATCAAACTCCATTCCTATACATGGTTCCAGTCTAGACTGCCCTTCATTCTCTACATTGACCCTGTTACTGACCATAACCATACCCAAGGGATATGCATCTACAATCACACCATTCACACGCTCTTGGCAAGGAGGATCAGATTCGGAACTGCATTAGTAGATCATAGTTACAAAAAATTAAAAGGCAGCAACTAAGCACAAGACAAATCTTGCCCTAGTGAAGTGACGAAGAATAACTAAAACCAATAAATTGAAAAGAAAAAAGAAGAAGAAGACAGCTTTAAATGAATACCGATTACGGGTTCCTCGTTCAATTAACTACCTTCTGATCTTGGAAAACACACCGGAACCCGAATCGAAAACCATAATCTGCGAGGAATAGCAAAAAATTCGAAACGTGATGAATGAAACTTGTTCTACAGATGAAATTACGCGGAGATATAGATAGAAACGTGAGGACCTTCTCCGTCTCTACAGATTCTTCAAAGCAGACATGGGACAAGACTGTCTCTTCTCCACCTCCATTATCGGTTTTCTTTCTCGTAGCTAGCAGGTTTGCGCGTGGAGCGTGTACATTTGCGTGCGCGTGTTCCTTCCTTGGATTTACAAATTTTCTAATAATAAACGTTTTTTTGGTATTATAGGATCCGGCCCAAAAAATCCAGATTGAGGCCCACTCTTTTGCTAGGTTGACTCCAGAAGGCCCAAATAAGGAATTCCAATCTGGGCTTGAAAACCCAACTACTGATTGCTACTGGGCCGTATCTCCCGCCTCCTTCCTTCCGTCTTCCTCTCGAGCTGCAGCTTCGCAACTCTGAAATCAGAAGATTCAGAACATACAGACCGGAAATCGATTTAATAGATACTCTCTGTATCTATTGCAGTTATTTGCAAAGAAGGCGGGAACAAAGAACACTTGTCCGTATATGATTCATTCGGTTCACTAAATCCATGTGTTAATTGAATAAAAGCAGAGACAGAGGAAGAAGAAATACAGGAGGAGGAAGAATAATGACGGGTTTTGGTAAGCAAGCAGGCCCAACGGCTTCCTCATCATCACAGCCCCGTTTCGGTCCTCCTCCGACTCCAGAGGGTTTCCCTCATCTTGCCCCTAGGTACGCATCTTTAAAGTCCACGATTCACGTACTCTACTGTGTGTTTGTAAGCCTAGAAGTGATGAACCCTGGAAATTTTGGGATTGTACTTCTTCTGCTTACGAGGAAGGGAAATTTTGATTTTTTGCTGGAGTAGTGGGTTTGGTGGGACCTGACATTGGATAATAGAATAGTGCGTATCCGCAGTTGGGATATCAATTGCCCGTGTTTTTTAGTCCATCTGACTGAATGTGTTTGTTTGGTGGTCTTATTGTTGCCTGATATGTTTTGATCCCTAGGGGTCCAGAAGCTGTACAAAGACCGCGCTCTCCGCCAGTGGCTTATCAAAGCTCCGGTTTTGCTGCCAGTCATTACCAACCTACTGGAGCTCCCAGGTCAGACATCCATATAGCCTGGTTTTTAACTGGATTTTTTCGTCGCTATACTTTCTGCACTCTGTTCGTGAAAATGATGGTTTTAATTTTGATGATAGAAGGCCAGAAGTGTTACATGGTGTGCGCCCTTCTCCTTCAGCTTTCGAAAGCTCTCATCTTTCAGCAAGCCCTCCATACCCATACGTTGCTCCTAAGAGGTGAATTTTTTGCTTGCGCTAAGGTTTCTCATATGCCTCGATGAAATGTTCCAGCCAGGAATCATTTTCCTGCCTAAGGAGTGTTGACAAGGTTGTACTCGTGATAGTTGTGCAACAGAACAGCATGTTGATGGTTTGTGTCTTTATTCCAGGCCTCATGCATCTTCTTCAAGATGGGTTAATGAGCATAGGCCTTCCTTTAAAGATGATGCCCAAACAAATGCAACGCCTTCTTTGGTCACATCATTTGTTGCTTCTCGTAACTCTACGTCTAGCATGACAGCTATGGTAGCCAGATCTCCGGACCAAGAAAGGGTCAGGCCGTCTCCTTCACTCTATGCATACAAGGACCATTCAAGGAATTACTCTCAAACATTCCCACGAATGTATGTTCCTTTTATTATAAATTGTTTGGTAGATTGGTTGTCTTTGTAGCCTTGAGTTTCCACTTCAACTTTTACAGAAGTTGCATCAGGTTTAACCATTTGACTTTGCTAGCTATTTATATTGGTGGCATGACGTCTTCAAATGACCTGTCTTCAAATTCAAGCCTAGTACAGTTACTGAAAGTGCCATACTGACAAATTTTTGTTCAAAATTATATTTCATCCGGATCATGTGATGGCTTTTTGAACAGTTAATTTACCAATTTACTTGTTGTGATTCTAATCCTTTATTAATTGTTTGATCTGGTGGCCCTTCAGTTTTTTGTCCTGACAATGGCAAGCACTTGATTCTTCTGAAATCATGATCATCTTCTTTGCTTTTGAAATCAAAGATGTTACCTAAGTCAGTTTTCCCCGTGTCTTGGTCATGCCCAATGGTACTTTGGACCTTTATTTTTCTTGTGTGCTTGTTGTTGTTTATGTCCACATTGGTATGTATTCTACCATAAATTCATAATCTGCAATAGATTATCTTATCTGGTTCAGACCACTTTCTCTGTCTTACAGCATAAATACTGTACTGTGTCTGCTCTTTTATCAGCCTATTCATTGTTGAACAGGCCTGCTCAAACTTACCTCTGCATGGGGTCGGCCCAGGTCGCCGATAGATTATACTGATTTGCTGACTCAAGAAGACAAGCCATCAGTATTGCCTCATGTAGGTTATCATGAGATTGACAGGAATTTGAAAGGTGATGTTGCTGATGTCCATAACCAAACGCAAACTCAGTCACTTCCTATCAGTGAAGTTCACCGTGAGAATTCATCTTTGGTCCAAAAGGAATATAAAAGGTAATTTCTAGAGAAAAGTTGTGGACTCTGAAGTGCTTATCATCTTTGTTGTGTCTGGTAAGCTATATTGAAAACTTCCCAGGGTTCAGTTTCTAAAATTTGAAGCTCTTGTCCTATGTGAATTTATTGATGGGCACAGTTGAAGTCTAACTCCAACTGTAAAATGCTTAGAAACTTTAAAGTCTGAACTATCTAGAATGGCAATTTAGCATTGCCAAATTCTATGATAACAATTTTATTCACAGTTGCCTCTAGTCAGTTACAATTAAAGAATGTTGGAAATAGGCAAAGAGGCGTGAAAGAGGTTGCAGTATCCACTTTATATATTTTTTGCACACAAGAAGATACCATTCTCGTTGTATTCAAGTGGAAAGGGGTAGTTGGAAAGCAGGTTGCTGGCATTATTCATTCAATAATGAAATACTGAGTTTCATTTGCATCATTGTCCTTTCTTTTATCACTGCTTTAGTCATATCTCTTAATTCAACTTGGAGAGCCTATTCTGTGCTTTTTTTCAGGTCTTCTATCTCTCCGCCTAGGCTGGGTGTTAGGTCAAATGCTCCTCTCATTGCCTCTGATTCTGAAATACCACAAAAGCAGCTGAAATCTGCCACTCAAAGTACTGATACTTTTCCAACCAGGAGCGTTAGCCTCTTAGTTACTAAAAGAGCAAGATCCCCTCCTTTACCTTCGGTGGATAGAGTTTCAGAGGGAAACTTCTACTCCAACCAAGATGATACTGACAGGTAAAAATGTTTATCATGTTGAAGTGTTTTTGGATGTTTGTTATTCATTGAGCCATTATAATCTCTTAGTTATTTGCAGAGAGATACAAGCCAAAGCAAAGCGCGCAGCCCGCTTCAAGTTAGAAAATAGTTCTAATATTACTGAGCAAAAGCTTGCTAGACATGAGCAGTCCATGGTGGAAAGGAAAACAAATTCAAGCGGGTACTCTGCTGAATCTGCTGGTGATTTTACCGATGGCAACGCATCATCTGATTTTGAAGGCTTAGAACCATCAAGCGTCATTATTGGATTGTGTCCTGATATGTGTCCTGGTACACTTCTTCACCTAATTGATCTTGGAGCTAGTCTTAACATTTTACAGACGTGGAGGTCAAAATATTGTCTTTTTTTGTTTTTAAATGAATCTCACTAAAGTATTGGCATTTCCATTAACTCTTAAGAAGAAAACTAATTGTCTGAGAAACTAAGGATTCCATATTTATACTTAATATATTTGAGCTTGTATGATTTACACACAGTAATAACTAGTTTTCTGTTTTATGAGCATATAAGATTTCCAAAATCTTCATGTAAATGGAATCTGGATTCATATTTCAGAGTCTGAAAGGGAAGAAAGGGAAAGGAAAGGAGATCTTGACCAGTATGAACGCTTGGATGGGGATAGGAATCAGACCAACAAATCTCTTGCTGTGAAGAAGGTACGTTTATGATGGTTGCTTGTCTTTCAATTGCCATGGTTGTTCTTTTTTATGGTAGTTATTTGATATGGCCGTTTCTAGATTAGTTGGAATTGATGTTAATTCTATGGTCTTCCAGTACAGCCGGACTGCAGAAAGGGAATCCACTCTCATACGTCCCATGCCAATCCTCCAGAAGACTGTTGTTTATCTGCTTGGTTTGTTAGATCAGCCTTATGATGACAGGTTTCTTGGAACCTATAACTTTTTGTGGGACAGAATGAGAGCAGTACGAGTAGATCTCAGAATGCAACATATTTTTAACCTGGATGCTATAAGTATGTTGGAGCAAATGGTATGTCATCCTTGTAATGTATAATTCATTTATTTTATTTCGTAAATGTCTTTTTTTTCTTATGTTATCTCTGCTTCAGACCTACAGCATGTGGTTGATATTTCTTGTAGGAGTGTTTATTACATAAGCAATGTGCTCAGTTTCACAGTTGAAAGAAGAAAAGGAGAATTTGTTCCCTTAAAACATGCATGTGGGTTACATCTCGTAAATGAATGTCTTTAGATTCACAGGATTGTGGGTAACAGTAGTCATACCAACTTCTTTTTCAAACACTTTATGATAGCAGATGTCGCAATAGTTTTGGCGCACTAAGATTTTCCCAATCAATTTGAAACCTAAAACACTTTCTCTAAAATATTATGTAGTTTCTGTACATTTTTCATGTTCTGGTTGTTTCACATCTAAACTTCAAAGGATAAACTTATCTTTTAGTATAAATTTGTCAGAAACCTGTGACCCTGGCACTACGGAGTTAGGAATTAGCTCATTGCGAGTGATCTATTTATGCATTTGAAAGAAAGAATTATGCTTCTATGTGAGTGGTTGGCATGATCATGGCTAGTCTGAGATTTCCAAGAAGTTATTGTTATCATCAATTTTCAGATGCATCAATCAGATGATCAAACATGATCATGTTGTTCACTACACTAAAATTACAGCCAATTTGTATGGGTCTCAGATAAGGCTTCATGTAATTGCGATGCACGAGTTATGTGAATATAATAGAGGAGAAGGCTTTTCAGAGGGATTTGATGCACACCTTAATATAGAGCAGATGAACAAGACATCAGTTGAACTGTTTCAAATGTATAATGATCATAGAAAGAAAGGACTGAATGTGCCGACAGAAAAGGAATTCCGTGGTTATTATGCTCTCCTCAAACTAGATAAGCATCCCGGATATAAAGTAAGTCATTTTCGTGCCCACTTGATTTGATGGAGATTATACTGCCTCTTCGAGAATAAAAAACACACACTCACTTTCTACCAGGTTGAACCATCGGAGCTCTCTCTGGATCTTGCTAAAATGACTCCAGAGATAAGGCAGACCTCAGAAGTATTATTTGCTCGTGATGTAGCAAGGTAGTACTTTCCCTTTGACTTATTTGCATGTTTACAATTTTTTTAAGCCATTATGTAACTGGTGTTGAGTTTGATTGGCTTCTCCAGGGCTTGCAGAGCTGGTAATTTTATTGCCTTCTTTCGACTTGCAAGGAAAGCTAGTTATCTTCAAGCATGCTTAATGCATGCTCACTTTGCAAAGGTAGGGTTAGCTGTTTCTTGATGTTTCACTGATGAGGATTTTCACGATGCTGCTCCATAATATGCACTGATGCTATTTTGTTACTCTGAGCATGCAAGGAGTAGGAAACCAAAAATCGTTGTGAATTTATCTTCTAATCCATATGATATACTTTAATGGTGACGTTTTGAAGTTAAGTGTCCTAACATCTAACCAACAAGGGTTGACCTCAATAGAGAAGTTCTGTGGTCTTGTAAGCATTTAATCAGGGTTTGAATCCTAAGGATGTGAATTAAACTTGTTTTATTAGTAGGGTGCCCACCATAACTGGTGCTGATTGAAACTCAGAAAGAGATTAGTCCTACAACCAGCAAGGATATTCTTCTATTCAAAAAAAAATTTTCTTAACATCTCTGTATACATACTCATATTTTCTGTGTGCTCAAAAAGAAAGCAGTTACAGAACCAGAAGGAGAAAAAAAGGAACTTGCTGATGCACATGGAACTTTTTTTTTCTAAACTGTACTGCTTGTCAAAAGGAATTATTATAAATATCTAAGCCCCTATCAATTAATTACTGCTTCATATCTGGGTTAATTTGTATCAGTATACTGGCATGCTTACATTCTTCAGTTCTTCTGTTCTATCTAATCGTATGCATTCTTTTACCAGTTGCGAACCCAGGCTCTTGCTTCATTGCACTTTGGCTTGCAGAATAACCAAGGTCTCCCTGTTGCCTGTGTTGCTGAGTGGCTGGGAATGGAGGTTTCTTTTTCCTAATGTGTAACTCTTTTGTTTACTTGATGCAATGATCTTCTCTCCTTATATCGGTGCTTTCATGATCAAAACCAGGAAGAAGACATATATAGCTTGTTAGAGTATCACGGGTTTATGATAAAGGAATTTGAAGAACCGTATATGGTGAAGGAAGGCCCATTTCTCAATGGGGATAAAGACTATCCTACCAAGTGCTCAAAACTTGTTCATTTGAAAAAATCAAGGAGAATAGTGGAGGATGTTTCGCCACAAGAACATCAGGTTTCCTTGTCTGTTAGAGCAACTAAAGAGGTTCAGCTTCCTACGATCCACAAACGTGCCACAAAAAATGGGCCTTCTGCTCTTGCAGAAGGTAAGAGTTCTGATCAAGAATCATCCCGAAACTTCTTACGAGTGCAGCCACGAATGGAAGAGTCAATGGATAATCAGCACAGAGAAAGCAATCATGACATAGCAATTGTAAATACCTCTCCATGGAGCTTCTCCTCACCTCGTATATCATCTGCATCTCAGCCGACTAAGCTTGATTCGGCAGAGAAAATCTCACCATGGGGCTTATCCTCATTTCATAGTTCATCTGCAACTCAGCCAACTAAGCTTGGAGATGTAGAAAAATTCTCACCACGGGGATTCTCCTCACCTCATGGTTCATCTGCATCTCAGCCAACTAAGCTTGGAGCTGTAGAGAAAATCTCACCATGGGGCTTCTCCTCACCTCACAGTTCATCTGCATCTCAGCCGGCTAACCTTGGAGCTATAGAGAAAACCTCTCCGTGGACACACTCGTCTGCTCATAGTTCCCTTGTACCTCAGCCATTAAAATTAGGAATTTTACAGAAGGTGGATCATAGATCACTTCCCGAAGCATATTCTGAAAGGGGGATACTTTCTGACATGGAAGCTGAGCCATTCCCAACTATGTTAAGAGCAGATTTTCCGGAGAAAGGCTTAAGTGATAAAGATGGACACGTGGTGGACAATGACCAGATTGAGGCTTTTGATGACTCAAAAGATGAAGAACTTCCTGATATTAATCAAGCAAATGAAAACAACGAAGTCACAGAAAATTACACAGATGAAGTTGCCCGGGCAAAACTTAAGTTGATAATAAGGTTCATCACTATTCTTCTATTTTGATGTGAGATCTTACTGTGTAATATATGTTTATGCTTTTAAATTTGCTCTATGTCAGGTTGTGGAATAGACGCGCTTCAAAACTGAAGTACTTAAATATGCAAAGGCAGATAGCAGCCGATGCTGCACTTAGCTCGTTGCCATTGGGACTACTAATTCGACAGGCTGAGAATGTAAACTTTAGACTCTTAAGACTTCAAGTTTATATGCCTCCACCTTTTACATTCAGTTTACATCTATACCATGGTTTTTTATTCTGCAGAATAGCTTAATATATATCTAACTCTAAGCTCTGTTTGCTACTTGTTTTATTTGGGCATTTAGGTTTTTAGTGATTTAGTTGGTTCTGCAATCATACAGTGTCCCCATATAATTCGCATTTAGAAATATACATTTATCTTCAAGCAAACCTGTTTTGAATGGTACATTTTTTGACCTTTCCTTTCTTTAATTGTAGCAATCTAGCGCTGCTACTGGATTTGACATTGACTATGTTGTAAGGGAGCGGTTTGAAAAACATGACCAATCTTGGTCGAGGCTGAATGTTTCAGATGTGATCATGGATGTACTTTGTAGAAGAAATCCGGATGCCAAGTTTCTATGCTGGAAAATTATTTTATGCTCTCAGATCAACACTCAAGAAAGGGACAAGCTGAGCCACAGAAACCGAATCATGCCGGTGTCAGCAGGCCCATGGTTGACTTCAAAACTCATGCCTTTTGGAAAAGATAATGACACTGAGAATGAAGATATGCTAATTTCATCTCCTGGTCTGGCAATATGGAGAAAATGGATTTCTAGTGAACCTGGTAGCGACCTAACATACTGCCTTTCAGTTGTTAAGGATGTTGACTTCAATCATTTGGATGAGACAGTTACTGGTGCAAGTGCAGTACTGTTTCTTGTATCGGAAAGCATCCCTTGGAGCCTTCAGAAAGTCCAATTTCATAATCTTATAACCTCAATACCTTCCGGTTCTTCTTTGCCACTTCTCATCTTGAGTGGTTCACACAATGGAGAACTTTCAGATGCTTCCTCCGTCATAACAAGTGAATTAGGCCTCCATGAACTTGACAAATTGAAGATAAGTAGCTTTTCGGTTCTTTTCCTTGTTGGAGAAAAAAGAACATCGGATTTGGATGGATTTTTTAGTGACTTGAAACTAAGGGAAGGGCTGCAGTGGTTGGCAAATGAGTCACCCTTACAACCTGATCTTCATTGCACAAAAATGCGTGACCTGGTCTTTACCAGTTTGAATCCCTCTTTGGATGTTCTTGAAAATATGAATGATTACGAGGTAAGTCCAGACGATTGCATCTCAGCCTTCAATGAAGCCTTGGACTGGTCTATGGGGGAAATTGAAGCTGCTGCCTTGGCAAATCCTGCCTCTTGGCCTTGTCCTGAAATAGCTTTGCTGAAGGAGACTAGTCATGAGCATGCGATGGCGCAGTTGTACCTGCCAGGAACCGGGTGGAGCTCAGCTTCAAGAATTGCACGACTTTTAAGTGCGGTTAGGGACTGCAAGCTTCCCAGTTTTCCTGATACCGAATCCTGGTTAGCTAATAGTGCTAGTGTGGGCAAAGGCATTGAGAAGCTGATACTAGAACTTGAAACTAGCTTAATCAGATATATGACAGAATCAAGCAAGATGATGGGATTTCCTTTAGCAGCAAAAGAGGCAAATCTAATGCTTCAAAGAAGCTCTCGGCTTGAGCTCTGTGACTCGACCTACCGTGTTGTTCCAAAATGGGTTCAGCTTTTTCGTCGGATTTTTAATTGGCGATTGACAAGGTTATCTGGTGGGCCTTTCTCTTCAATTTATGTCTTGAGAAGTCATCATGCCAAGATTACTCTACCAGTTCGCGAAGACTTGGGACTTGAAGCAAGTACATCTTCCCCTTATTTGAGTAAACCTACTCTAGATGAAGTCATCGATGCCGGCTGCTGGATACATCAAGCAGAAAGGGACCGATCACCTTCAGAAAGGACAAGGTCAGGCTCAGAGGGTGAGCTCTTCTTGGTTTCTAACACAAATGGAAGAAATTTGGGAAACAGTGATCATTTGTCTGATATGAAGATAATGGATCACGAGACAAATGGCTTAAAGACTGGCGGCACTGAAACCATGGTTTCCGGCAAGCCAATCGATGGGGCTGAGGAATTTAGCAATGGCTTGAGAAGTAGCAGTACAGCAATTGTGGTTTCTGGCAAAGCAACTGATGGAGCCGACAGATTAAGCAAATTGTTGGAACAATGTAACATAGTGCAAAACTCGATAGATGCTAAGCTTTCCATTTATTTTTAATGTGTAGGAGAGCAATTTTGGCATCTGTACCCTACATGTCGTTCAAAGGTATGATGCAATGCAAGAGGTTAACCCTTCACTATTTTTTTCTTCCAAGGGAGGTTCCCAAAATCACACACCTTTTTTACCTCCATCCCGATCCTCGGAACCCCATAGGTTTTGGGGATCCACTATTCTTCAGCGCAGGATGTGAGCAGTATTTTGGATTCGATCTGGTGGGTCCTTCACTGCATCCTTTGTAGTCATTGACAAGCTTTCCTGGGCAGGTCCATGCATTTAATACTGCTACTTCCAGATGGGTTACTAAATGAAACAGCAATTTGCTCGATATGACCCCAAGCTTGACATTGGACGGGACGAGACCACCCAACTGCCCGGAGTTGTTCTCATAAAGAAGGGACAGGTTGCTTTTGCCTCTGTTTATGCTATTGGGAAAGAATGGCTTGCCGACAAAAAGGGTAGGGGCACGAAAAGAAAAGACCGCTAAGAGTGGCCATGAGGCCTTGTCCCTCTCGATGATTACAATAACACATGAGAAACCAGCAAGCTATGAAAAGAAGAGTTGGTAAGATCAACAGCTACCCAAGCTCGTTCAGATAACAGAACAAAAATGAGCCACATTGCTTTCGAGTACGGACCCTAATTCCCTACTGTTGTGAGGATATGATCGATGCTGGACCATTTTACCGTACAAAGTACACAATGAAGAAAATGAATTACACCATTATCAGTACAACGAAGTTAACAAAGAAAATGACATAACTGCAATTAACATTCTGAGACTGAAGATTAATGCCATTCATAAAGACACTTGAGGGTAGAACTGCTACTACCATTCATACATTAAAAGCTGTTGTCATTGACAATTTCAGTCTCCATCTCCTGTCATGTCCAAATTAATAGGTTCAAGGTGACAGCTCGGTCAGTAGTCAGAAGGGTAAGGAACTATCAACCCGAAACCTTACACAAGGTAGGTATTATTACCTTTGATGTCGGTGGACAATACCACTAAACCCCATCCTGGAACAAATTGGAAGTGGGATCAGATTTTAACTCCAAATTGAAGAGCAGCAGATTATGCAATATTGAAATCGGGTCAGTATCAACAATTGTAGGGAATAGCCATTGCCTTGTCAATAATGTAGAAGTAACAACTAAAGTGCACAAGAAAGCTCAGAAGACCCACCAATTCCAACGGTCCCTGAGGTGACGGTGAAGAAACAACAATAGCTGGGCTTCAATGCACAGATAACTGCAGTTCTACGAATTGACTACCAATTTAATAGAAAACATCAGACCCCCTAACAGAGAAGCCGTTGGAAGTTTCTCTTCCAGCCCTTGAAAGGGCTGGATTCCTATGGACACCAGTGCTTTCCATCTATGGTACCAGCACCTGACTATTAAGCAGAATTATAGATATACCGGTTGTAAGCCTGTCAATGGCGGCATGGAAACATTTCCTGGCAGCATCTTACAGATTCTTTTGAGTACAATGGCCAAGCATAGCAGGAATAGAGAGAACATTGAAGTATGTTTTGTGATGGTTTCAGTAATACATAGTAGCTAACCACTAGATCTATTTCGAAGAAGAAGCTTCAACGATACTCTCACCCGCAATGCCTTGTGCTAAATCAATAACAGGCCCCATCTCAACCACTTACTTTATTCTTGTTGGATATGATCCTTATTCTTGAAAATGGGTGCAGCGAATAACAAGCTCAAGGCTCTTTTGTGCATTCTGATAACATGCGATGCTCCGGTAATAATAACTACTAAACAAGGACACAAGATATGATATTCAAACCTGAGGCATTGAAAATGGTAAAAGCAACATGCTATTTAACCACACTTGCATCAGACAAGTCTTTAATCTGTACAACAATGATAGTTATGTCATCTGTCCGATTTTCATGCTCTAGCCATAATTTGTATGACTCTCCAGCAATGGCGGCACAAGCATCACGAGGATCAGCATATTTTGCCACCTGTAAGAAAATAGAAAATGTAAACAAAAGGGAAGAAACAATAATCATTTATCTATAACTTCATATTGAACAAAATCATTCCCGGCCTTCAATACTCACAAATACCTTCTTCTTGTTTCATCTTCAGTACCGATCGGAGATTTAGCAGGTATTCAGTAAATAGCAAATGGATGGAAAAAATTACTACCAATTGCCACATACAGGCATCTGGCAGAATAGGAATGGAAAAAAAGAAGCTATATCTCAAAGCTTGTACTTGTAATCGATAATGGTAAGGAGAGAAACTATTTTAATTAAGAAGTTAGAACTTCTGGTAGAAATGCAGAAAGCAAATATACCACAGTTTTCAGAAAAATAACAAAATTGGTGATTGCAGTACACTCGGAGAATCGTACTGAAGACAATAGAAATTTTCCAGAAAGAGAGGTAACGGCTTAAAATAAAGAACGGAAAGCTCGAAAGCAGGAAAAAATCAAGGAACCTATAAACCCACAAATCAACAAATTAAACACTGAAACACATAAGAAACAGCTATTTGAAATACATACAGGTGATAGTGGCATACCATATTGACAACAGTTTGGCTTGGGAGAAACTCAAAAACTCCATCACTTGCCACGACAAAGAACAAATGATTAGAAGTGAGCCGAATCATGGACACCTCTGGGACAGCAACGACACCAATTCTCTCAGCTGTACTATCCCCAACACTCCGTGTAAATGCAGTTCCTGGATACATCCCATTCTGAACCCATAACCTAGGAGGATCACCTCCTTCAGTTTCCTCATCGCCCCACGTCTGTATCTTCGGGTCCTTGAACCCTTCCACTTGATCAACACTCAGAACCCTGGCCCCACAAAGCTTCACCCTTTCACACTCATCTTTCCTAAATGGTGTTTGATCACTAGACAAATCCTCAGCCGTGACTCTATTCCCACTGTTAACACCAATCACTGCCCTCGAATCTCCAACATTGGCAACATATAGTGTATCCCCAATTACAAGAACAGTTATCGCCGTTGTACCGCTCATCGTATCGTCAATCCCACTCGTATGCAACTCATAATTTGTCACTAAAAATGCCGAATTATATGCTTTAATAGGATCATCTAACAAGGCGGGATCGTTTGCAAGTATTTCAACTAGTCTATCCCTAACAAAATTCGAACACTGTGCACCAAAATGGCCGTGGCCATCAAATACACCAAAGAAGTGCACGTCTGGATTACCTTGAATCTCTGTTTTAATGCAGAATGTGTCCTGGTTTTCCTTGTTCGGTGAGTCTGGATAATGACCTCGCTGAGTTAGAACAGAGTACTGCAACTTGTAACTACATGAAGGGACCGAAACAACCTCCACGGGTCTTTGTGAGAGCACTTGCTTGTTATACGCTCTCGGTTCATCACGTTCACTAGGGTCCCCCTCTGATGATGATGGATAGCGACTACAGCATTTTCCGTGGACGCAACCCATGTTCTTTGCAAATGAATGCTAAAAAAAAGAAACTTCCAAGATGAACAGCCAAGTCTATTGAAAGCCCCGAAAGAAAAACAAACCGACTAAGCCTGCAGCTTACAGGGACACAATTCTGGATGAAGATACCGAAATGAGCACCTCTCTTTTTTTTTCTAATTCAACAATGAAGCGCCCGGATGAATGACTACGGAGAGAAGTCATGCTCGTCACGATGAACTTAAAAGAAACGAGGAAACAAAACCCTAGAAACAATTTGAATAAAAGGCTCTGATTTTGAAGATTGACTTGCTTCGCAACAATGGTTCATTTCTGGGTTTTGCATAGGAAAACGTCTTTCAGCTAGAATATTCAAGACAGCTATAACCCATTAAGAAAATAACAATTCTTTTTGTGCCTGTGAAAGGGAAGTAGAAATTTTTAGAACCCCTGACAAGAAACAATTGCAAGAGAGACTTTTCAACAGTCCCTCTCTTCGATCACAATGCGAGGATTACTTTTCCCGCACCCGAAATTTGGCTGGTCTCCGACACGGATCAGGGCTCGAGGAGGAAAAATCAAGTGAAAGGGGGAAAGGAGCGGTACAAATGTTTCAAAGACGAAGAAAAAAATAGGAGAACAAAGACGGAGGGAGGGAATTGTATTTGTGTTGCATGGGGTGTGTTTTGTCTGTTGACAGACAAAGGCTCCCCTTCCAAGGAAAAACAACTCTAACACAGTTTAAAAAAAAAAACAGATTCACTAAACCGAAAAATTAATTAAAAATAAAAAATAAAACAATTCCAAAGTTGTTGTTGAAGAGACGTGGAGAGAGGTTAATTTAGGTAAATAGAGTTATTTCGGTGGCTGGAACAAGATGCTCTTGTTTTAATTTTTATCCATATTTCATACACACGATGTAATAGTCTTCATTAATCTTAAACAAACCCGTGTTAATGATGGGATTAATATATAACTCACGACCCTCTCCCCCTTTTAGATCATTACCGCTAATCTATTAGTACTATGAAGGGCCTGAGAAATCCAAGCAGGCCCATCTCCATAAACGTACGGCTCAAGCCCATATCGAGAAGCACGTAAAAGGCCCATCGGGTATTCAACCGGACCAGTTTATAATATGTATTAATGATTTAGCCCACCACGCGTTCATGTTAAATAATCACTGTTTTCCGGCCCATGAAGCAATTGAATTGAAGAAGGATTGAGAAAAATTTATGAAGAAAAACAAATTAAATATAAATCTGAAAATATGAGCACTTTGAAGTTTGAACCCACCCCCCCACTACGCAGCCTCAAAAAATCTTAGGCGTGACAGGCCTAAGTGGGGTGCAATATCATGATAGAACGAACCCAACTCTTACCCCTCCTCCTCCCCCTCCCCCTCATCCCCATTCTTTTGATGCTTCCACGTCATCCACTTATCCTTCTTATACTAGTCAACCTCTCATTCATCACCCCCTCAATAACGAATCAGTTTGCTCCACTTCATCACCTTTTCGTAGATTCTAAGAATTCCCGACTAAACTCCTAAAACCCTATTTTTTTATTTTTTTTTCTTTTAACCACAGATATATATCTACCGCGGAGGCGCCAACACCAACTTCACGGCTATTTTCTGCGGGCGGTGAACGTTTGAAACACGACGATTCCAGCCGCCGGGAACTCGTCTACAGCATAGCTCCTGCACTTCAATCCAAGTGGCTCGAGCACGCGGGCTACACGTGTCCACATCTCGTGGCTTGCACAAGTTGTTGCGATAGACATGGTTGCTGGCCTGAAAACTTGCACCACTTTCTTTACAGCCTCGGCGAGGTCAAAGGTACTGTCGAAGATGGATCCCACGCACTCATAGCTAGCATAGCTAAAACCATCCTCCGGAGTGACATGGATGGTGGAATAACGGTCATTGTCGATCCCGTTCATGGAGTAACCACAGGGATCAAATGCGAAATCACAGATGATGGAGCCTGGATTGATTTCGCCTATACCGGTGATCTTTGTCATTTCTTTGCCTGCTATATCGCTGGTTTTGCAGTCCCCGGGAGGTTGGAAGAATTTACGAGCGGAAGCACGGTCAAGTTCAGTCATGCACACCTCCACAGTGAATGCATCATTTGGCGTGGTTTGCGAGATGATGTTGGCTTGGTCACTGGCAGTGAAAACATGCCATGAATGAGAAGTGAGTTTAGAGGGCATGACCGAGGCCTTTCTATAGCAAAGATTGGGCGGGAGATTCTCTTGAATATAGATGACTTCTTCCTTGAAGCTGGTGTGGGGTGAAGGTTGTGATTTGGGGAAGATAAAGCTACCTCGGGTGTACCTACAGGAGCACAAGGTGAGGCCAAGCTTGCAAGCATATTGAAGCATTGGACGGATGGATTTCAGGAGCTGGGTGGTCCCACATGTCTTGATGATGATTTTCGTAGGGTAGACAAACAGGCTTGATTCTGATAACACATAGGCATCCAAGTACTGGTTCCCAACTGCAGATACCACGGTGCATTGCACAGCATTTAACACCTGCACTAGTGACTCAAAGTCGATAAGTCTTAGCCCCATATTGTCCATCATCACCGGGTCATCGCCGAAGAAGTGAAGCTCCAGTCGCTTCTCAAACCCTTCAAATCCTGACGCAGCCATTGAAATATGGATGGAATATTTGGAAGAGCCGGCACAGACGAATTAGATGTAAAAACAGAAGCAAGGAAGTAGGAAGAAGAGAAAACAACGGGGAGCTAGAGGGTGAGAGATAAGAAGGGCGTGCATAGCATTTATAGGAGGGTGAAAGCGAATCAAAAAGAGTGGGGGGGTTAAGAAGAAAGTGAGTGAAGGAGAAAGAGGGGGCATGCGGGTGAGGCAACCAAGAATCATGATTGCAGGCATAATGAAGTAAATAAGATGATGATATGGTTTCTCATATAAACAAAAAAATCTTAACAGATGAAAAAGAATTTTAATAATATGTTGGCAACAAAATCTCTCGTCAACAGACGACAGACAGCGGAAGGTTTTCATGCCCACGCGCATGCATTTCTCTCTTTGCCATCTCTGTCCACTGTAAATACCACTACTGATGAGGTATGGTATCTCTTCTGCCTGCTCATTTTTCCCATATATAACCACTAATCCCAGCTAATTTCCCTCATAGATATACCAAATTCAGGCGCTTGCTAGGCATTGTTGGGGATCAAACAAAAGTCCATTATGTGGCCGGGTCAAATTCAACATTCACAATGAAAAATCACTGTGTCCAAGTCATTCGCGGATGCCACTTTTATAGAGCACACAGACATAATGATACACTAGACTATATGTTCTTTTACACGACAACAGGTAATAGCTTTGTTGTAGCGAGGAGTAACGAATTAAAGGTGTGGCTAAGCTACCTACGTTTAATTTGCCTTTCCATAGTCCTCCGGAAGAAGAAGAAGAAGACGAAGCAGCTATATATGGAAGCATATATAGCCAACACCCCAGCACAAAACTGGGGTCCTTTTTGCGCCTACTTTTGTGGGTGCGAAAGGAGCACTCTGGATAGAGACCAGTGGTCACTGGGTGGTGGTAGAAAGGTGAAGGTGAAAACTATAGTGGCATTATCACATTGTGGGTATATTGGTATATGGTATATAGTATATGGAAAAGAACATGGCTAAGAGAGGAGAGACCTCTTTGTCGTTTTCGGAGAGGGCAAGAGTTAATTAATGGAAAGCTAGACGTGCCCAAATATCATCAGTATTTTACGGTAAAAATAATAATTATGCACAACACGGCTGCACAAGTTCGGCAAAAAACGAAAAAAAAAAGAAAAAGAAAGGAATCAGGCGTGGCGTGGGTTTATAAATAATGAGAATATCCTTGAATTAGGGGAGGCCCCTTACGTGAATTAAAAAGCACAGAGTCGCATCATTTTTATTCTCCATGCAATTTCGTGTAAGTGTGTAAGGGGGCATTACCATCATTCCCTAATGCACATTCCTTAACCATCTAGTCCCAGTTCAAGATTAATCGGTTCCCTCTTGATTAATTAGTCTTAAAAGTTGAAGACTGGAAAGATTAATCCATAATTATCATCCATACATGATAATAACTCCATGGAAGTAAGGAAGCTCGAGGACGTATAGTAGGTGGGGGTATAGAAGCAAAAAGTGGCTAGTTATGAGTAGAGTTGCTATTTCTTTGTGTTGGGTAAATACTAAATACTAAAGACTGATTAGTGGAGAAGGCAAAAGGGTAGAACATGAGACAAGATATGGGAGAAAGCTAGCTAGCCAGCCAGCCAAGTGTAGAAAAGAGGGGAAAGGCAATGATGGGGAAAGGTGAGTTTAGAATCGAAATTGCAGATTTAAGGGCAGGGAATGATTCGGAATGTATGCTTCAGGAATAATCTTATGTGGGTATGGCTGCCAGCTCCCATTATGACCACAATCCCACATCTTGAGCTGCATGCGCATCCACCAAACTCGAACACTATCACATATGTGTGCAACGACGCACACCCACAAAGACAAAACAAACGAACCCCAACTCCAACTCTTTTGAAAGATCCTTTTCCCCTCCAGCTACCTTTTCTCACCGGAAATGGTCAACCACCGAGCCCTTCTTCCACCCAAACCCCATCCTTTTCCATCGAAAGATATCGGTAGAATGAGATTTGGGTTTTTGTTTAAAAGAAAAAGGTGAATTTCTTTCAAAAGAGCCTACTCATAGTCCCAAGTTTAGGACCCACCTCCTGCGCTTTTTTTTATCCCAAACACCTCTCCACCCAAATCATGCAGACCCAACCCATGATGGGTCCTACTCATCGGTTCTGTGTGCCCCGACAGGCACCGTGGGTGGACCCACCCAGCTACACATCATCCATTGTGCGCCCTAGCACATTGCACATGAGGTCCGTCGAGGGTATGTGGCTGAACTGATCTCAAGACAGGGAATCCCCACCGGTTCCTCCATTGGGCGACAGTTCAATATGTTGGGCCTGGAACGAGTTGCCTTTAGCCGCCATACATTGCAAGAATTGACACATTTGGCACACATGTGCCAATCGGTGATGCAAAGGAATTTGAGCTTTTCTTTTCCTTTTTTTTCTATCTTCTCCTGCGCTAGCATCGGTGAGTGCCACAGTACCATGCGCAGTACAGGATTTGTTTCGATAAATTCTGAAGCAGGCCCACCACCGATGTGATTTGGGTGTGCAACTGTTTGGAGTTAGTGCCCCAAGAAATTGAGAGTTATGCGATTCATATTCATGGGATATCAAATCTCCAAACCAGCAATCAAAAGCTCCTTTTCCTGGGGTGATGAATGGTTGAGGTGATGCCAAGATAAAATGGTGTCTGTCATGTGATGTTTCATCGTCATTTCCTTTTTTGACTTCCATTATCTAAACAAAAAACCAAGTACATGACATCCTAGGATCCAAACGCTTAGCTTGGATTAAACAATCTCAGAGTATGTTTAACAAGCAAAATATATGGCTATAACATGTTCTGCAAGATATGAACCCACCAGAATGGCGTCTCGCTTTGTCCCCATCATTCACTGCAGAAGGCTCTTTCTTCTTTCGTTCTTTTTCTTTTCTTTATCTCTACATGGTTAATTACAAAAAGTTATTTTCAGAATTGGGTCTAAATACACTGGATGGTTCCCATGCCAGAATCATACCTGGTAGCTAGGGGTGGGCAAGATTTATAAAGGAAACAAGACACGTTACTGCTTACGAGAAATGTTTCTTTTGCTCTTTGATGGAAGTGTCAATAGCTCGTAGTCCAGCAAAGCAATTTGTTTGGCCCACAGCTAAAGTTTGCCAACCATTCAAAGAAAACAAAAAACAAAGGGGAGCATAGCACTGCACCCTTAAAGTGACCAAATTATTTTGTACCTCGAGCCCTGCCAAAGCAAGAAGAGCAAAATCTATCTCGAACTATGGTGAGGCACCAACAAGGCACATCATTCCTCGTGCTTGCCTGAGAAAGTGAGACTGCGAACAAGTCTTATTCTTTCATGTTCCTTTTTGGTTTAAAAGAAAAAATCCATTGCAGCAAGCAAACAAGCAAGCAAGCATGATGCCACTGCAACTGTTGTGGCCTGTGACAACTTCCCTCTGACTCACAACTGTCTTATTCGCTTACTTTCCCGTACACTTCAAGTCTTCTGTGGTAACTAAGGACACCTACTACCCAATCATGGCCTGTTCCCAATCGCCCAGTTCTGCTCCCGGACATTTTTGTTGTATAGTGTACGCTTCAATTCAGAGTTGGGGAATTAAATTTATGTAAGGGTGCTGCAACTGCTGACATAAACATTCATCATTCCTGCTTCCTAGTGCGCTGGGGGATAAGGCTGGATAAAAACCCAGGACAAGCCAGTAAAATTTGGCAAGTGCAGGCAAATGGGCCCTGGAAACGAGGAAGTCAGTGCACGGTGCACAGGGGAATAAGAGTTTTTCAAATTTCAAGAGATCTCAGCGACCTTTGTAGAGGATGTGGGTGGCTCTGTTAGTATGGATATCATCATGTTCTCTCTCCCCTCCTTGCCTCAAAAAAGTTTCACATTTCATTCATTGACAAACTTTTCACATCCCTGACTCATAATCCACAATGTCACACCAAAGATTCCTATCTATTCTATAATATTTTTACCCCCTGTTTCAAAGTAAATCTCTTGAAAGTTGGCGAGAAGCTTCGGCAATCTCCACACTATCCAACAAAAGCCAGCAAGTCTGATTAGAAAAGGTAAATTTGATCAGACTTTGGATAAAAACATGGCATTACCGACATCTTGGAACTCTTAACACCTGCTTTAATCATTGCTTCTGAAACATTTAGATTCTAATGCGTACCGCATATGATTACCTAGCCATTTCTCAAAACATAAAAAGGTGACTTCATCCAGGATATAGATTAAACTATACTTGGCTGCAACCCTTTGTCCATAAACTTTAGTAAAAATGGACTAGTAGAAATAATAATGACTTGCTATATTCAAATCTCTAGAATGGCATCTAAGTTCTGATATCACATCGATCTATAGCATACTTAGCCACCTTTTTCTTTTTTCTTTCTACTCTTCCTTGTACAACTGTGAAAAATCTCCCAATATTTGCTAGAAAAAGGTTTCATAACATCATGGCAAATACAGTACATTCCTTCTAGAAAAAAGGGGGGAAAAGAAAAGGCAAGTAGGTTTTAAGTTATGCACACGCATATGTTATACTTCCAAGAGAGGATCTTGTTTTTGCTAGTTTGAGGAGCTTTGCTGATTGAACTGCAGGTAAGGGCTTAAACTAATGAGGAAGCTAAAGGTCCACGCATAGATAGGAAATGACAGAGCCTGCTCTTCGTTTGGTCCTCTCACTGACCTTCCATTTCTCCACAAGGACCTTCTTTATGTTCGGGCAACTGGAAACCACAGTAGCAACTCCGGCTGTCGTCACACCCGGGCAATAAACCATGTGGCAAGACTCGAGCAGTGTGCAATGTTTTACAAGATGTGACAAACCTACGTCAGTTATTTGGTGGCAGTGTGACAGTACAATCTCCTTCAGCAACGGACAACCCTCTCCCAGCTCCGCCAATGCCATATCTCCTAAACTCTGTACAAGTTGATTAAAGTAGTCAGACATGTATTAGAAAGCAAGTAATGATAACAAACAATATAATGCTAGAGACCAAACCTGAGGTACATGTTGGAGCAGATCAGAAAAAATAAAAGGGAGCATAACAAGAACAGCTATATTTAGGATAGCCAGATAATATTAGAAAACAATAGTGATATAATAACATATGGGAGATCTTACCTGAAGAACGCTTACATCCAGGCAAGTGAGTTCAGAGCACCCTCTTGCAATAGCTATAATGCCGGCATCACGAATTTGGTGGCAACCACTGACATTTAGATATTGCAAGGAACATCCCTGACCAATGGCTATAAGAGCTTTATCACCCACCCTGGAAGATAGCAAACAGCATCAGGCGGTGAGCCACTATATAGCTTTTACAAAATATTTGATCATTTAGTATAATATCGAGCGTTTTTAGAACACACTGCAAGCTAAATGCAGACAACTTATAAAAGAAGGTATTTCTAGTGTTCAGCAAATAAATTTTTGTATTTGGGGCCGGAAGAGGAGAAAAAACATGCTTTATGCCATTACCTATCACAAAACCGAAGGCTAAGATCTGTGAGCTCCTTGCAATACTCACCAATGGCTATAATTCCCTTGTTTCCAACCTAGAAATCATGAAGCGAAATGAAAGAGAGAAGAATGAATTTCAATAACATAATTTCCCAAACCTAAGAACCACTAACTACTGCGAAGTGTATCATCACTAGCTAGTACTACAGAAACATTTCCGGCAGTAAGCACGAATGACTGAGTCAAAAAATATGTTTCTATGAACGAGAACATGTCGGTGCAAACACTCATCGTCTCAAAGCAGGTCCATTTAAAACTGCTTCCTAACTTTGTCAATAAATGTCACGAATAAGTAGTGTACCAACTATACCAATGAAAAGCTCATGTAGCACGTAGGAAAGTAAGAGAACAAAGAGTTATGCGTCATGTTTGTGAACAGCATATGGATAGAGAGAACCTCATAGCATCGGCGAATATGCAGTTTCTTCAGATTCCTGCAACCTTTTGCTATATTGCAAATGGCATCATCTCCAACACCAGAGCAATCCACTAGATGAAGAGCCTGCAAGAACTGACAACCCCTTCCAACCTGACGGAGAGCATAATTACCAATTCTTTGGCAATATAACAAAGCTAACTCGGTGAGGCGCCTGCAGAGAGTGAAAACATGCAGTATTGATGTCACACGGATATTTCAGAAGATGGTATCAAAGTTTCACAGTTGGACCAATAACGATATAGATAACTCAGTCATATACATACTAATCAAAGGATATACAAAGCTTAGGTAGAAAGAAAGCGAGGAATGTGAGCCATATCATTCTACGATTTAAGTCATCAAAAGAAAAAGGGCAGGAAAACAAATTAACATACAAGCAATGTTTTCCAATGGCCTCCAATCCTATAGTTCCAATGTTGTGGCAGCCATTAACTTCAAGATGTGTGAGTTCTCTGCAACCGCTGGCAATAAATTCTAAACCCCTATCACTCAGGAAATAGCAGTCACTAAGAGTAAGATTCTTCAACTTCTTACATCCTTCCCCAATGGCATGCAAACCCCTGAAATATAAATGTCGCCGATGAATTCATCTTAGTTATTACTCCTGAAATACTTGAATTAGATTTATTTTCTAAAAAAAATTGACTGACTTGTCTGTAAATTGCTGAAAACTGTACAAAGCCAAAAACTCCAATGACAAACAATGGCTTCCCACAGTTATCAAAGTCTCATCGGTGACATTAATGCATTGTAGCTTCAAAACTTTCAAAAGGGGACATCCTTGGGCGACGGCAAGAACTCCAGGATTGCGGACAAATTCAGAATCCAGCGACAGTTTTTCAAGAGATTTGCAGTGAGCACCTACCGCCTCTAGTGAAGTGTCAGTTATTTTTGCACAAGCTGCAAGACCTAGTGACTTTAATGTCTTCCCACATCCAAATGCTAATTGAACTAATCCGGCATCCGTGAGCCCCTCACAGAATCGCAAATTCAAATCTTCGAGGCGCTCGCAACACTTTCCAATGGAAGCAAGACCATTGTCTCCAACATAACATCCCTAAGATAAATGGATAAAAAAGGGGTTTCTTATATTGTTAACTTGAAGTCCGTTAAAATTCATAATCTTATATATAAAAAAATCAACTCACCTGCAAATCTAGAGACTTCAAGAAGCTACATTTATATGCAATGGATATCAAACCAAAACTTGAAACGTTAGAGCACCAAATCAAGCTTAATTTTTCTAGCTTTGGAAAACCATCGGCAAGCGCGCTCAATCCAGTATCCGACAAAGAGTAGGATTCAGAAGTCCTATTCCCCTCTTCTGCCACACCTTTATCCTTTGGCTTATGATACGGGTGCACCTGATCGTCTCCACCGCCCCTCTTTACCTGCATAGCAACCTCGACACCTAATCATAATTCGCCGCATAACCTGACATCGCAGATTAACGCAACGTATACAGGATAGGTACAGCAAATAGCATGGCATCTGTACTTTTTACAAAAGACTGCCGCATAGGCCAAATAGACTGATTTAGTGAAATACGGCAATCCAATCATTCATAATAAAACGAACTGACCCGATGCATTTATTGTGTATTATATAGCAGATGGCTGCAAATTAAACAGTTGGGGAACGGGGAAGGTGCCCTTACAATGGGGCTGGAGAGGGGAACGGAGAGACGCTCATCGAAGTGAATGGTGCGGACATTGCAGAAGCGACGGGAGAGGAGGGAGATAAAGAGGTCAGGGTTGTTGGAAGCGCCGATGCGTAGGGTGGAACGGCTGAGGCGTTCGAGGGAGAGCCAGCGCTTGCAGACGAGAGAACAGGCGTCACGGCTGGGCTTGGAGTCGGACAGGTGGCGGAAGATCTCCAGAATCAGCTCGTCCGGGAGACAAGTGTTGATCCAGTCCTGTCCGCGCATGACTGACCGATAATCCACGCACAAAACTTGAAAACAAACCGGACAGGAGAAATTGATAAGAGGAATTGGTTTTCAGGTGAACGAATCGGAGGATTTTCTTTGGCTATTCCGCTTTGGGTGCTTCTCGGTGTTGATGAGGATGGATCGGCACCTATAGAGTTTTACCGGAATACCCCTATCTTTGAATATAATTACGACACCTAGTTATTACTTTGAGACGTGGCCTGCTTCGGATCGTTATGAAACACGTGCTTCGGAGAAGTAAGGGAAAAAGTCAAAAATACACTTGTCCTTTTTAAATCTCAATACATTACGCAGGTTCTTGAACGCACTTGTATTCTGCTCCAAATTCTCAGGAGCTGTGTGGTTAATCCACAGTTCACAGTTTCACATACGTTAAGGAGATTGAACGTATTTATAGTTCTTTTTCTATGGGCTGGGTATGTGCAAACAGACTAGAAGAGCTATTTGAAGGATCTGTGTTGCCTAAGCAAGGAAGAGGATTGGGGATCATGAAGTTGGTGGATATCTTTTTAATTTTTTTAAAAAAGGGAGATGGATGAAACCAAGAGGGAAGATAACTTGTCCCCGGAAGCCTCTTATTTAGTACACACAGTTTGAATAACGTACGAAGAACATGTGAGTGGAACACGTATCTTTTACTTGGCTTTCCGACAATAATGAGGAAGAAATGAAACATTTTTATGCTATTTTTACACTACGGAGTTCTTTTCCTTCCCTCCACGCTCGTTTAAATGTGAAACTATCTGCATTGGTTGGCGAATATAGTGGAGATTCGTTGGCGGATAGGATATTACCAGTAACTTGTAGACAGAGGCTCTTTGCTTATCCGTTATAACTGAAAAACCATGCGTGTTTGGATACGGATCAAATATACTCCAACCCGTTTTATATATGTTCTACCCTAAATCGTCATACTTTCTGTATTTCTGGTTTTTGCTTCCTATCTCACAAGCTCGACGGATTGCCATCGCCTAAGCCTTTCCCTATATTTTAATGAATTTCTTGAAATCAGTCTTCTCAGAGGAGCCGACGCCCCCGGATTCACCCGAATCCTCCAACTCGCCCGAGGCCCGCGCAACATCCCCCGAATCCTCCAATCCGCCAGAAACGCGCAGCGCGTGGTCCTTTGGCTTCCTGATCGAAACGTACCGCAAGGACTTGGTGGATTTCGGCTCCGAGCTCCGAAAGGAGACCTCTTTGATCCGGGATGTGGCCTCCCGCGCTATCTCCGACCTCCCCAACTCCCTGGAGGCCGGCGCTTCCGTCGCGCAGGATTCCCTCGAGTCTGTCGGCCAGGCTGTGGACGTGGTCAGTGCCACCGTGTGGAAATCGACGGCTCAGTTTATCACCAGCGGTAGGGACTCGATCGTAGACAGGCGTCGCGATAAAGATCGTTGGTTTGGTGGGCACGGGAATAGTAACGAGCGGCGAGAGTCTTTTCCCGTGCGGTATAGTCGGTTGGAAGCAATTCAGGGCGATTTGGACACGTACTGCAAGCAACCGGAGGATCAGGAGGCGTACGAGAAGTGGAGATTGCAGGGTTTTGGATTGCGTGAGAAAATAGCAGAGATTGAGGACTTGATTAACAACAATGGGGTTGTTTCCAAGATTTATAATGAGGTGGTTCCTAGTAGAATTAGTAATGAAGCGTTCTGGAGTAGGTATTTCTACAGATTGCACAAGGTGAAGCAAGCGGAGGAGACAAAAGCTTTGCTTGTTAAGCGCCAGATTGCCGACGAAGAAGGGGAGGACTTGAGCTGGGATTTGGATGATGATGACGTCGGTGAAGATGATGAAGGCAAGTCAGGCGGGAATGCGGAGGATGTAGAGAAGAGGGGTGCAGAAGAATCAACAGATGGTAATACGGCCGAGAAAGGGAAGATTGAAACTTTTGGAGATGAGAATGGTAAGCTGGAAGGAGACAGTGGTGAACAGTGCGAGGACATGGATGTTTCGGTGGTTTCGAGGGCTGAGGAGGATGATTTTGGGTGGGATGAACTTGAAGATATCGGTGGAAGTATGAATGGCAGCAGAAGCGAAGGTGCGAGAAGCGTGATGACTAGAAGTACAGTTGATGATTTGCGTAAGCGGTTGAGTTCTGCTGGGGAAGAGGAGGATTTGAGTTGGGATATTGAAGATGAGGACGACAATGTACGATGAAAGGATCCGTTCTGTGGCGTATATTCTCTTCTCCTGGCTGTATGATATACCCAAAATATTATGATATTGTCTTTGTATTTACTCATCTACTGAGGCTCAAGTAAAGTCCTCGTCACCAGTACGCTGATGCGATGCTGCTGCAGTGTTGCCATCTTTCTTTCCATTTTACCTAGTTGGAATATATATTTTTTTACCAGTGAATTATGGGTGAATTCAACTGATGTATCTTCTGATATATTTTATCATTTAATCACATACGTTTGGATTCCTTGGAATAAAGGTACGTTCCTACTAGTATTGTACTGGACTGTATACTAAATTACAAACAGGTTCCATAAAACGCCAACTGTAAATTAAACGAGGACGAACACTATGTAGGCCGTGCAGCCACGTAAAATTCTCGTGTCTGGATCAGGTCCAACACTATCATACACTCAGTTGAAAAACTGCATTTGGATGATCATATGGTATTGATGGGTAAGGCTGGGCTCAAGCTTCCAGATAACTCAATGACAGGAGGCCGTTATTTCTGTACACGGGACGCGGGTAGGTGATCAAATGAACCGCAATGGGTCGGGTTGGAGGCCGAGAGACCGATGGATGAGTAATGAAATCAATCTCGGAATAAAGGATGAGTTGAATTCATATTATAAGTCAAAGAGATATAACTTTTAGACCGAGGTTGGTTTCTTTTTAATTATATTTTAAAATTAAAAAAATATTCAGGCTTGTTGATGCAATTATTTCTTTATTTATATTATACTTTTATTGGATACCGTCATATCTCATGACCACCGAACTCTTACTACAGCCAAAAATGTTGGCAAATGTGTCTTCATTTGGCTACATAATTTAGGTAGACGGAAGCGTTAGCATGGGTATGGACCGCGGCCATTGTTGTTTTTACTGTAAACTTTATTTGTTATATGGTTTATTGAATATTGAACGGTTATTTTATATAAACGCCAAGGTAACTAAATAATAATGGATTATCAGTATCTACATATTTGGGTTGCTGTAGTTTATTTGATGAATTACGTAATTAACAACAAAAACATATGGGAAACACTTCACGGCTTGGTACTCGGCGTTATATATATATATATATATAAATAAATGTATATATTATTATTTATTGTTACATTCTCACTGAGGAAAAAAGAAAACAACAAAAACTTGTGAAAAGGAAATTGACATAAGAAAAACTAGAAACCCACAGAAATCTCAGCTTTACACACATATTTCTCTTTCTTTTTTTTGGATGTTTTGTGATTTGTTCTCTAATTGATCACTTTTGAATTGGTATTGTTCTCGTAATCCCGGTACGCCTTATTCGATTTGGATCATTCATCTCTAATTTCTCGTCCGCTTGCTTTATGGATCTTTCCGCATGTGACTGTTGCCTGTTTCCGTTTTTGTTGGATTGCTATATTTGAGCTGATTTGATCCGTGAATCGATCGATGATTCTGGGTGTTTGTTCCAATTCACACTGTTGATATTGAGATTAGCACGTTCCGGTTTACTGGCTGTGTTTCGGATTCATTGGATATTGGTTTTCCTAGGCTGGGTATTCTTTGTGTGTGTGTGTTTTTTTGTTTTATATTATTGTTCATTGATTTCCGATTTCCGACGCTGACTAATGTTTGCGAGATGATAAGGATACATCTCGGTTTCTTTTATGTGTAAATGAAGTTTATTTTGTTTTGGTATCTGGTACCACAAAGATGAACGAATGCTGGCTTCTGATGTTAGATTTCGATGTTTGTGTATATTTCTTTCCTTTTTATGTATTGAATATTTGGAGGACTTGGACTGGTAGATGGAAGACAATTAAGTTTTATAGTTCCGTTGAAACCTTTTAGTTCTTTTGCAGCTTCAAATGGCATCAATGGTTGCTAGAGCCACCAGCAGTAGTAGTTATGGTGGTCAAGTATCGCCTCTGGTGTTGGTCCAAGAGAAAGGGAGTCGGAATAAGAGAAAATTCCGGGCTGATCCTCCTATGACTGATCCTGATAAGAGTGCACTTTCGTCTCAGACTGAGTGCTCGGATTATGAATTCTCTGCGGAGAAATTTGAAACCACTCCTTGTCATGGGTCGTCCAGTGCCTGTGACATGTGCGGTGTTAACCAAGATCATTCTGATGGACTAAAACTTGATCTTGGATTATCTAGTGCTATTAGGTCCTCTGAGGTTGTTTCAAGCCAGCATACACACGGTTCAGATGCTGAGGCACTTGAAGATGTTGATTGGAGTGATCTTACAGAGTCTCATCTAGAGGAACTTGTTTTATGCAATTTGGATGCAATCTTCAAGAGTGCAATAAAAAAGATTGTTGCTTGTGGTTACAGTGAAGAAGTTGCTACAAAGGCTGTTTTGAGGTCTGGCCTTTGTTATGGTTGTAAAGACACAGTGTCGAATATTGTAGACAACACTTTCAAATTCCTTAGGAACGGTCAAGAGATTGATCCTTCTAGGGAACATTGTTTTGAGGATATACAGCAGTTGGAGAAGTATGTGTTGGCAGAGATGGTCTGTGTACTGCGAGAAGTAAGACCTTTCTTCAGCACTGGGGATGCCATGTGGTGCTTGTTAATCTGTGATATGAATGTTTCTCATGCTTGTGCAATGGATGGTGATCCCTTGAATAGTTTTACTGGTGATGATGCTTCAAACAGGGCTGGTCCAGTTTCCACCCAACCCCAGTCGAAATCAGAAGCTAAATGTACTGAATTAAATCTTACTAAATCTTGCAAAGCAATAGCTTCTAGTTCTTGTTCTCGTAGTCCTCAACCTGAGGCACAAATCAACATGACAAGAGTTTCTAACATAGTCAGAACTAAGAACTCTGCCGTTCTCACCGGGCTAGTCCCAGAGAAAGAAGGATCCAGTTCTTCATTTGATTCTGTGGATAAATCTTTCAGCACTGGAGGACCATCTGAAGCTCCTATGTTGGAAGAAAAGTTTGTAGTTAGTAGAAAAGTCCATTCTGGTAATGCTAAGAGAGAATTCATACTTCGATCAAAGTCACTTCATCTGGATAAGAATCACCGGGGATATGGGTCTAAAGGGACTTCAAGAGCTGCAAAACTGAAGGGCTTGGGTGGTTTAATCTTGGACAAGAAACTAAAATCTGTATCAGATTCTGCTGCTGTTAATATAAAGAGTGGTTCACTGAGATTAACCAATGCAACCGAAGTTAGTACACCTCAAGATAACGGGACCCAGAATCCTCCAAACATTCCTGGTCTCTCATCCCCAGAATCATTTAATGCAGAAACTTCTAGTGCAACATCTTCTTTCTCAGTAACCACTAGTCCATCCACACCACCCCCTATAAGTGTGCTACCTGCATTTCCTGCAGTCAAGCCCTCTCCAGCATTATCAGCTTCTGATACTGAGCTTTCTCTTTCTCTGCCTACAAAAAGCATCTCAAGTTCAGCGCCAGTTTGTTGTATGGCTGAAGGACCAAAATTGTGCTATCCTGGGGTACAGTATGAAAACTCTCTGACTCAGTGGGTTCCCTGGGACAAGAAAGATGAAATGCTTATGAAGCTTCTTCCCAAGACGCAATTATTGCAAATTCGTCTTCAAGACTGGACAGAGTGGGCAAATCAGAAAGTTATGCAGGCTGCTCGAAGGCTGAATGAGGACAAGGCTGAACTTAAATCTCTGAGGCAAGAGAAGGAAGAAGTTGAAAGGCTCAAGAAAGAAAAGCAAGCTTTGGAGGAAAGCACTATGAAGAAGCTTGCAGAGATGGAAAATGCTTTGTGCAAGGCTAGTGGACAGGTGGAGAAAGCTAATTCTACTATTCGGAGGCTTGAGGTGGAAAATGCTGCGCTGAGGCGAGAGATGGAGGCTGCTAGATTGCGTGCAGCAGAGTCTGCTGCAAGCTGTCAAGAAGTATCAAAGAGGGAGAAGAAGACACAGATGAAGTTTCAGTCCTGGGAGAAGCAGAAAATGCTGCTGCAAGAAGAGCTTGGGAATGAAAGACGCTCCGTCGCACAACTGCTGCAGGAAGTAGAACAGGCTAGACAGCAGCAGGAACAACATGAGGTGTGCTTCTTCAATTTATTTCAATATATGTTTCCTCCATTTCTTCTGAATTTCATGATTGGTTATAGGTGAAGGATATTCCTGAGAGTCTTTTTAGCATTTTTTTAAAAAATATTCTGCAGATTTATGGCATAATTTAGAAGTATGTAATGATTAAGTTGGACCAGTCATTGGTAATGTGCTCACTGGCAGGTGAATCTTTCAAGTTAGTGTTGAATCGTATGCGGTTAACCTGGTATAAGCATTGGCAGTGCACTAATTGGAATTGACAGATGGAATAATGAAAATATTCCATTAGATCAATACCAGTGCAAAAATTTTCACAACTATTCTGAAGTTCTGTCATATATCAGACAATTCATGACATTTAGTTAGCCTGACCTTTTATATGATTAGCACTGCTGTCAACTGAGGGATGTGATGTGCATATATAGTTGAATCGTGCATGTGTTTGTACACAAAATGCATGCATCTCCTGCTAAAAGAGAAGGTATGAAGTTATTGTTGCGTATGCATGGAATGGTTTGCAAGCAATGTGAATGAAGATATATGTTCTTGTCCAGACTGAGTTGTATTTCACACGTGTAATTACTGTTATGATAAACTCTTCAAGTATCTCTGGGTATTTAGTTGCTTGATTTTACCTTATTTTGAATGCTTCTCTTGTCAATCAGGTCATTGTTGATCCTTGTGTTTGTGCTCTTATTCATGAGAAAATATTTAGCTTCTTATTGTTGTTTTACTTTAATTTATCTCCCTTTTCTTTTATATCTCTTGAAGGCTTGCCCCTGAAGCAAAATTTATAAGTATCCTGTAATAAGAAACTGTGGTGCCAATTAAATAAATAGAATGGATATGTGATGCTCAGTTTTAGAACAAGTTAATAGTAAAGCCTACAGATCACATGTCGGTTTGCATTTTAGATAAATCAACTTCCTAATCTTAGTGTCGATGGAAGGTTCAAGTGATTAAGCTTTTATTGCTATGCCCTTTGTCACCTGAAAAAGGAAAATATTGCAGGCTAGATGGAAACAGGAAGAGAAGTCAAAGGAAGAGCTGCTTCTTCAGGCCAGTTCCTTAAGAGAAGAGAGAGAGCACATTGAGGCTTCAGCAAAATCAAAGGAGACTATGTTCAGATTGAAAGCGGAAACCAATCTCCAGAAATACAAAAATGACATCCAGAAACTTGAAAAAGAAATTTCCCAAATGAGACTGAAGGCTGACTCCTCAAAAATTGCAGCTCTTAGGCGTGGCATTGATGGAAGCTATGCTAGCAGGCTCACAGAAGTGAAGAGTAGCCATACTCAGGAATCCTGGATGCCTAGTATCTCAGATCAGGTCAAGGATTTCCATGACGATACCGAGACAGATGGGTTGAAACGTGAAAGAGAGTGTGTGATGTGCCTTTCGGAAGAGATGTCCGTTGTGTTTATGCCTTGTGCCCACCAGGTGGTTTGCACCACATGCAATGATTTGCATGAAAGACAAGGGATGAAGGACTGCCCTTCTTGTAGGAGCCCCATCCAGCAGCGCCTTCCTGTACGTTATGCTCACTCATAATTTTGTTATGCAGTTTGAGTGTTTTTGAATAATGATTCTGGGATTCGTTTGAGTCGAATATTGACTCTTAAGTTGGAATCTTTTCAAGAGTGCAGACAATCAAATTGCTCCTTTTATAAGTTCAAAGTTTGTTACTTCACGGCTGCTTTCTCCTCATCTCTACTTTCATTTTCCTCCTTTTCTTCAATATATGTCTGTCTTATCCGGCTTTTGTGCTCGTGTGGGGAGGGTATGATAGTCTTGATTTCTACTTGTATTTAATGATGGGCTTTTCAATTGTTAATTTTATTTTTAATTTTAAAAATTATGAAACCTCACTTTTGGTTTTCTTTTTAAAAAAAATTAAGAAGTAAAGATTCATTAGAGGATAAGAGGGGAAATAGCTGGATTTGTACTCCCTATGTGTCCAGTGTTGTGCCATGTGGCAGATCCTTGAAAGTATAAGAATATTCCAGTTTCAGAATAGCCGGTCCCACATATCTATTGGCTGCATTTGAACCATCTGTTTCATCAGTGAAATCTCCGTAATATCCTTTTTAACTTTATGTCCAATGATTTCGTGAAGCGTGGTCCTGTACGTCACTTCATCTATATATGAAAAATTAAATATAGTCTATGCTTGTATTTTGTCAATGGGAATTTTAGAAAATATTTTTCTGATTAAATTTTTTTGGTTGGTTTTCTAGGACCATTATGTTTTACTTAAATAAATTCCCACACATTATTTTTTAAGAGTAAAAAAGCAACATGCGAAGTATCTCTAAAATAATTTATAACATAAATGTGCCGCATCATGACATTTTTTTCAAATATGAACAACATTATAAAATAAAAAAGGCATAACAATTTAATTTATACAACATAAATTAATGTAATAATAATACAAGATCTCTGGTCTTTTCTTAATTGCCAGAGTGAGGAAACAGAAGAATACCCAATTAGACCAGGGGGTCAAAACTTAAATCAAATATTTTCCTAGATTTTCGGTCATTATTTTGCGTGCCATCAACAACCCAGATAGAGGGTTTTATCTCTTCGCAGAGGGGGAAATTCCGAGATCGATCAATACATGAAATGGACCGTTCCGGACAGTTGAACCAAAGAGTAATCATAGGCCATGGAAATACCTGTTTTAATAATATATTTTATGAGTTCCATAACTTTGCCGCTATAACCGTAATTTTCCTGTCCACTCATGTCACTCGTCAGGAGCTTTTGTAATAAGATGATGATTTATATGCAAAATACAAAAATCTAACAACCGCCATTTTTGTTTTTGAAGGAGCTTCTCTTCGTCCCTCATTGCCATCAATAATTCCCTCCAGCTCTCTCTCTCTAGTTCTCTCTGCATTTTCAGGTGGGCGAACGCTCATGATCCTTTCTTAGAAGACCTCTTTTTCAGTCTCTTACCGTATCGGTTCCTTCTGAAACACTAACTTCGTTTGATTCTTTATTATGTACTAGAATCCACTCGTCTAAGATTTTCCGACTTTTCGGACATGCTGGAACGATATAATTATGACCGTTAAAAACAGGCTTGACTGTTATTTTAGTACAGTACGATAAGATTGCCACATGATGTTTGTTGAATCATTACAGGTTTCTTCTTTCAGCTGTGAAGACAGGACAGGACAGGCCATGTCATCAACGATAGAAGGGATGCTCATCAGGACTGCACCAGGTTTGTGCAGTCGTGATAAACTAGTCAAGGGGAAATTTTATGTGGAACCCAGCGATCATCTTGTTGGAGATAGCGGTTCAATCTTACGCTTCGGTAGCCGTGCTGGCCGAGCCCCTTGCATTTGCTGCCATAAAGGGTTCATCAACTACACGGCTAAGAGATATCATTCACCTTTATGTGGAAAAACCCGAGCTCAAATTCTTAGCACCCCAGTTTCAGACCCAACACCAACAACTAGAAAGGTAATACCTTTTCCACTTTACTTTTTTTGTTTTTCTTTTTGTGGAACTGATTGTATGAACTTTGTATAGAGACATGTATAGTTATTGCCTACTTCTAATAAACTCACTGAAGCTGAAAAGCACCTATACTATAGTGGAAGAAATAAGGTTGATGATATAAAGTTATTTTTACTCTTGAGGGTTGTATTTAGTTCGATATGATTTGAATGTTGACGGGTCGAAAAGTGTGCTAGTTTGATTCTTCAATCCCCTGGATATTTCTTTGGTGGTCCATGCCATAAATTGTAAATATGAAATTAGTATTATATGGGGATAATAGTTGTCATGCCCGTTCCAAGTTGCTGGGCAACGGCTTGTCCTGTTGGAGGTTAAAGCTAAGGCTAAAGGGAGAGCCAGGGCTATTTTTATTCGCTGTTTTCGTCTCTATATGGCATGGAGGTCGCTGATTGGCCTGGGTCGAGCCGGGAAGGGGTTTGGGGACTGTCCTTTAACTCATTTCTTCTCGATTGTTCGAAATGAAATTACAATGTGGTGTGGATGAGGAGTTTGCCATGAAATTGGAAGTGCAAATTGTGGCGAATGTCGGATTGGTTGCAGTTGCCATTGTGGAACTGAAGAACTGATGAGTAAATCTTGTTCTTGGGTGTACTGAAACATAAACTTTGAAATGGTCTTAAAATCCGGTCTAATAACGACAAGTGAAGCCTGAGAACTGAACTGGTTTTTTTTTTTGATGAATAAACTGGGTTATTGTTCTGGGAATGCGTGAAATCATTCACACATAGTGCAATAAGTCGGATTGTTGCAGAGTTTTTCCATTCACCTGGTTTTTCTGAAGACAACATAGATATAGTTACTACCAATTTTCTGGGTGGATATCCTAAAAACCAGTTGTCCAGATGTCGGGAAAAGATGGACAGTAATATAGGATATCAGTTTTATATGAATGAACTGTTAAATAGTTATTGGAGTGTCTATGCTGAAATTCTTTTCTTTCTGTGCTCTTACTTAAACAGCGAGTATTTACTTTTGGCAAAGGAAAAAGCGAAGGAAATAAAAGCATGAAGCCTTTGGTAAGAAATATTTCCTTGCAAAACTCATTCTAATGTTGTCAAATTCATGATTTCTTTATGTGGTCTAAGCTGGTTTTTTTATATAAGCAACTAAATTTACCAAGTTTATGTGCTTATTTGGAGTTATAATGGTCTGTTGGTCATAGTTGGGAGGGAAGGGAGCAAACTTGGCGGAGATGGCCAGTATTGGGTTATCAGTGCCACCCGGACTAACTATATCAACAGAAGCATGCCAGGAATATCAGCAGGTTGGGAAAAGACTACCCGAAGGTCTATGGGAGGAGATACTGGAAGGTTTACGAAGCGTAGAGGAGGATATGGGAGCTATACTTGGCGACCCTTCCAAGCCTCTCCTCCTCTCTGTCCGCTCTGGTGCTGCGGTAAGAGTCTAAATGATTTATCTAGAGATATGAGCATAAGCAACATCCTGTTAATTGGAATTTCATCTTCATCTAGATTTCTATGCCTGGCATGATGGATACTGTCCTGAACCTTGGACTAAATGATGAAGTGGTTGCTGGTTTGGCTGCAAAAAGCGGAGAGCGTTTTGCCTATGACTCTTATAGACGTTTCCTGGATATGTATGGAGATGTTGTAAGTGATTATTGTTGATTTGCGGTTCATTAGCATACCGCTAGTCTGTGCTTCGTAGTGATGTACTCCACTTCTACATAGTTCTGAATTCTATGGAGAGAAAGATGCTGCAGGTTTGCTATAGCGTACCCCTATAACCTTCTGGAATTTACTTTGAAGGTAATGGGAATCCCTCATGCATCATTTGAAGAGAAACTTGAGCAGATGAAGGACACAAAAGGGGTGAGACTAGACACTGATCTATCAGCTTCTGATCTTAAAGCACTTGTAGAGCAGTACAAGAAGGTCTACTTGGAAGTTACCGGTGAAGAATTTCCTTCAGGTTCCAAGTATAACACTAAATAACTTGTTATAATTATATGAGTTGCATTGCAATCTAAAATAACAGTCTTTTTCTGGTGTTATCTGCAGATCCAAAAAAGCAGTTGCAGTTAGCAATTAAAGCAGTTTTTGATTCTTGGGACAGCCCAAGAGCAATCAAGTACCGCAGTATCAATCAAATCACTGGTCTAAAAGGAACTGCGGTCAACATTCAATGCATGGTATTTGGTAATATGGGGAATACCTCAGGAACTGGAGTGTTGTTTACTAGAAATCCAAGCACAGGTGAAAAGAAGCTCTACGGAGAGTTTCTGATCAATGCTCAGGTTTTATCTATTTGTCCCACTTTGTCCAGCTTCTTCATATTAAGCTGATATCGATCACAGAGAATATTATCCTTTCAAGTTTTGCTGATGGATGTCTCTTAATAGGGTGAGGATGTAGTCGCCGGAATTAGAACGCCTGAAGACTTGGATACCATGAAAAACAGTATGCCTGAAGCTTACAACGAGCTTGTGGAGAATTGTGAAATTTTGGAGCGGCATTACAAAGATATGATGGTATAAAAACTCCCTTTTCCAGTCAAGATGTTTTTCTTTTTGTCCTTTCTTTTTTTGTTTTCATTTGTTATCAGGTCATAAATTGCCAATTCAGAAATTTTAGTTGAGATTATCTTCCCTGTACCTTTTTCTTCCTTGAGGAATCTGTATCGGTGACTGAAAGGCTAACAAAAGAGGAGTAGAAAGAGGAGATTAGCTTAGATCAATTTGGTCTATGCAGGATATCGAGTTCACTGTTCAAGAAAATAGGCTGTGGATGCTGCAATGCCGATCAGGGAAGCGAACTGGTAAAGGAGCTGTGAAGATAGCGGTGGATATGGTCAATGAAGGTCTAGTTGACATACGTTCTGCAGTTAAGATGGTGGAGCCACAGCATCTTGACCAGCTTCTTCATCCACAAGTACTCGCACTGCAAATTTTAAATTATGTACCTTATCTTGCATTTTAGTACCGTTCTCTTCAAGTGGTGGACTCACATCATGAAGGCTTTGTGTGGCTAGTTTGAGGATCCATCTGCTTATAAAGACAAAGTGGTCGCAACAGGCTTGCCAGCATCTCCAGGGGCAGCTGTAGGGCAGGTTGTGTTTAGTGCTGATGATGCTGAAGAATGGCACGCACAAGGAAAAAGTGTCATTTTGGTACATTCATTCCTAATGAAATATGTTACCTTCCTTTTCAAATAGATGAGTATCCTAGGATCGCAGGACTAATCACTTTCCGAACGAACTTAATGAAATATGTTGAACTAGAACTCCTTATCATTACTGCTTCTTAGCATTGTGGGGGTTATAGTTAAACTTTGGAGATGAATTGAATGGTTTTCAGATAAGGACCGAGACCAGCCCTGAGGATATAGGGGGCATGCACGCGGCTGCCGGAATCTTGACGGCACGAGGTGGAATGACATCTCATGCTGCTGTTGTAGCGCGTGGTTGGGGAAAATGTTGTGTTTCAGGCTGCTCTGATGTCCGAGTCAATGATGCAGAGAAGGTGAATCATTCATTTCGTATTTATAGTTCCTGAAAAGAAAATAAGCAATTCTATTATCTTACTGGTATTTCAGGTTGTGGTGGTTGGGGATGTAGCCATATTAGAAGGTGAATGGATCTCACTCAATGGATCTACAGGTGAAGTTATTCTGGGAAAACAGCCTCTGTCTCCTCCAGCTCTAAGTCGTGACTTGGAGATATTTATGTCTTGGGCTGATGAGATAAGGCACATCAAGGTGTCGTCATATCCCCTTCAAACAATTCCTTGTATTGTCTTTATATTTTGAAAATGGAAACTCTTTCTGATGTGTATTCTGCTTCTGCAATAGGTAATGGCAAATGCTGATACTCCTGAAGACGCACATACTGCAAGAAACAATGGCGCCCAAGGAATTGGACTTTGTAGGACAGAGCACATGGTAATTATTCCCTCATCATCGTCTTCACAACCCTACAGGAAAGAAAGGAAAAAAGACATCACGGATCATTAAAGCTCTGTTGCTCTCTGTATGATGTCGTATATGCTTACACTGTCAATTGTGCATTGGAATGTTTCAGTTCTTCGCTTCAGATGACAGAATCAAGGCTGTGAGGAAGATGATAATGGCAGCTACGCAAGAGCAGAGAAAAGAAGCACTAGACCTGCTACTACCGTATCAAAGATCAGATTTTGAGGGAATTTTTCGTGCAATGGATGGTATTTTGACATACTGTAGTTTTCTTTATCTTTTTAAATTTTTAGGCTTACTTTGTGCCTAGTGTCGTATTCCTTTGTGTCATTTCAGGCCTTCCAGTAACAATCCGACTTTTGGACCCTCCACTTCATGAATTTCTGCCAGAAGGAGACCTGGAACAGATTGTGAAAGAACTAACCGGAGAGACTGGCATGAATGAAGATGAAGTCTTCTCAAGAATTGAGAAATTATCAGAAGTAAATCCTATGCTGGGTTTTCGAGGATGCAGGTCTGATGTCTCACTCACCTTATAGAACTACAAAGCTTTCTGACCCCATCTATTCTCTATTTCCTTCAGCTAAACTCTTCATGAGCACCAAATCTTTCCTCTTTACAGATGTTCATGCATTGGATTTACTGATATCTTTGCAGGCTAGGGATATCATACCCTGAACTCACTGAAATGCAAGCGCGTGCAATCTTTCAAGCTGCTATCATAATGAGCAACCAGGGTGTCACTGTTCTTCCCGAGATAATGGTTCCCCTCGTCGGAACCCCACAGGCATGTAGACATGATTCCGGTGTCAAAATTCCTGTTGTGGTCATAAAATTTGGAAGAAAACTTGCTGGAATTATAGTGACTTCACATGGTATTCTGCTCATAGCTAAAGAGAAATCTACTCCCTAACTTGTTGCATTCACTATTGACAGGAATTAGGACATCAAATAACTTTGATCCGTGATGTTGCAAAGAAGGTATTCTCTGAAATGGGAATCACCTTGAGTTATAAAGTGGGAACCATGATTGAGATTCCCAGAGCTGCTCTGATAGCCGATGAGGTATGTCAAGAGAAACATTCCCTTTGATGTACTCTTCTCCAAAAGTGAGGCTCAGCATTGCAATAAATTCCGGCGACTTACTTCTTCTGTTTTGATCATGGCAGATCGCAAAGCAGGCAGATTTCTTCTCCTTTGGGACCAATGATCTCACCCAGATGACATTTGGTTACAGTAGGGACGATGTTGGTAAGTTTCTTCCCATATATCTCTCCAAAGGCATCCTGCAAAGCGATCCATTTGAGGTAAGCAATATCATATCCCACTTCTCATACACTCCATTCATGTAAAAATGAATCAAATCACCGTCTTCCTGACGGCAATCGCTTGAGATAATCAAAACTGATCGCTAGGCAATGACCATCCACAAATTTTCACTCGTAGGTGCTTGATCAGAAAGGTGTCGGCCAACTCATCAAGATTGCCACCGAAAGAGGCCGTGCCGCCAGGCCTAGCTTGAAGGTAGGTAGAAAGTAGCTCATTTAAAAGTATCAAGAGGATAGATAAATGGCATTCAATGAATTTTCCAATGACGAACAGGTTGGAATATGTGGAGAGCACGGCGGTGAGCCTTCTTCCGTTGCGTTCTTCGCAGAAACTGGACTGGACTACGTGTCGTGTTCTCCATTCAGGTTAGGAATCTGTAATCGTCTCATGGAAAAGCATGTAACCTTACGCTTAGGCTTAGCCACAGCATGTTCTAAGATTCCTGATGCTTCACTTGGCAGAGTTCCTATTGCAAGGCTAGCAGCTGCTCAGGTTGCCGCCTGAAACAGAATTCGAGGGCACAGAACTAGCTCCGATCAGCCTCCCCTGAATTTCAATCTTGTAAATAATAATGTCATAAAGTACCTGCAGTGACCATAGCATTCCTACATAAGATACTCATACGACATCGCATTGAGCATTCGTAAGTGTAAGTAAGGATCAGAACTAGTGAATAAGCTATTTCCAGTGTACAGATGGATGGCTGTGATTCAAAACCACCACTTATTATTTGCTTATTTTATTTTATTTCGAGCGATGCTATTTTTTTTTTAAAAAAAAAACTTTCAATTTCCGTGTAATTTTTCTTCAATCAGTTTTTCATTGGGCTGGGCTTTTGTTGTCAGGGATAGAAAAAGCCTTAATTCACGCGGTGAATAGCTCTTTTAAAACATTGACGACAACCCTTTATTTACTCTGTCAATTATGAACATGTTTAAATTAAAATAATATAATTTATATACTATCATTTCATAATTTAATTTAAAATTTAATTAATATATAAAAAATTAAATTTTATTGTAAATAAAGGAGGAAATAAAGAAAATAAGGAAATAGATATATACAGATATGAGGAGAGAATAAAGAGATATTATTCATAGGTATTCAGGATACTCTAAGATATCTCAAATGATGATGTGACATACATATTTATAGGTACTAAAGTGTATCATCTATATCTCTTGGAAAAGATATATTCGTTGGTAAAGATATACCTCTTGAGAAGAGTTCAATGGATATTCACCAAGCATTTTATTCACAAGACTCCCCCTTAAATGTCCATTGAATTAAAAGTAATAGATATTCAACTTCATAACACTCTCTCTTTGAAATATTTAAAATATTTATTCACTGTCAGATTTATCATACATTGCAACATTATTCATCCACCATCATCATGAGATATTTTTCTTCAGAATAATCAGTTGTATGAAAACTTGTGAGATAAGCTCTTTTTATTATAATATAATTTATATCGTTTTCGCACAACTATCAATTTATATACCATCATTTTCACACAAATTAGTATATGGACCATAAATCCAACAATACTCATGTAGTAAATTAATCATAAACATCTTTCTAGATTGATTAATTATTTATAGTTTATACTCATTCATAGAATTTAATCAAGATCCTTATAATGTATAGCTCTAAATTATATATAAGTATATTGTCAACATTTTATCTCGATTCTATCTTTTTTCACATTGACATAATTTATTGAGATTTTTTTATTTTTCTGAATATATTTCAGAAATTAATAATGTCAATGGAATATTTTAAATTTATTCTCTTTCAAACCATCATAAATATTTGTTCCTTTTATGAGAATTTAATATCTTTAGAACCGATTAGTAACTTACATTCCAAATGTATACCAAATTTGTATATAATATTGTCTCTTACAATATTATCTTACATTAGAGCAATATAACTAGAACTCAATTACTATGAGATCAGTAAATTCATCTGGCAATAATATTTATCAATGAGTTATCTTATAAACTTTAAGTTCATAAATTATGATAAGGATCGTAATTATGATAATTTATCATGATATTTCTTCTCCAGCTATTTATCTTTTCTTCACTTCAATGCTAGAACATTGCCTAATTTATATCTTTCTTCGATGATCTATCTTTGTACGGTATGGTGGATAATAATATTATCTATCGCATATATAAATTTCATAGATGGTTTTACTTGGTTCCTGATCACAAACCAATTTATGAATGATTGTATATTGACATGATGTGAATAAACTTATTGCATGACAAATGTATTATAATAAGCATATGATATCTCACAAAGGTCCATAATATATATATAATCACAATATATATTCATATTATTTGTATTGAATTATCATGATGCACACGCTGGCCAGCGATTTTTTTTTCACAAGTTGTTTTACAAACGTCACTTACATTGTAACTATATTTATATATGTAAACATTTTGGTTGATATATCATCAAAACCAAATATATGTATTTCATATCTTTATCCTGATTTAATATCAAATTGAGCAAAGAGAGACATTGTGCTTAATATGAATTTGCACATAGGAAAGTTTATGTACTATGGAACAGTTTATAGTTTTCCAATCATAATCGATATAACTTATCGATGTATATATCACACATCAATTTTCAATCGGAATGGTCCCACCGATAATGTCATCTTTTTATAATCGTACTATCTCATCTTTTGTAATCTTATTAAAGGTTTAACATTTTGTCATATCCTTAATCATGGATATAATATAAAAACATATTCACTTCAGGGAATTGTGCTTAATTTTTAGGATGAGATACATACGGTCATTACACGACTATTATATTGTATCATTCACTGTAAAGCATAGATTATGGTAATTATAAGATAATATTATACTAAAATAAATAAATAAAAATAAAAATTTCTTATAATGCCTACAATATCATATATTTTGTATATTATTAACCTTCCAAAGAGAGTTGTGGTACAGTACTAACATGCTTTGTGCAAGAAATAATATTGCATACAAACTTATTTTAATTAATGACTGAATTATGGTATGTTATGTTTGTAACTAAAAATTATCATTTATCTTATATTATATATGAAATTACATAAGTAATTTTATTGACAAAAAATCATTATACACAATCCTAATTTAGATTTATATTTATATAATATGAAAAATTATGTCTAAATATCAATTAATTTCATATGCATATGTATACATAACATGCATACTAAGTTTTAATATAATTGATACCAATTGTATTAAAAAAAATTGATACCAATTAATTTCATATGCATATGTATACATAACATGCATATCAAGTATTAATATAATTGATTATTATTATATAAAAATAAATAAAAAGATATATAATAAATTTATTAAATGAAAGAAAACTTAATTTTTTTATCTGTGAATTCTCTATGAGATTTGATAATTCATCATCAGATCTTTGCATCTATAAACCATCCAAGACTTTCTTGCAATGAGAAGGTGAGATGTCAGATATGAAGATATGATTTTTGCTAGAGAATCGTATGTTGTAAATCAAGGAGGAGAGAAAAAAAAAAGAAAAAATAGTATGACATACATATTTAATATATATTAAAGATTATCATTTATATCCGTAAATAAAGATATAATTCTTGAAAAGAGTTCAAATAGATATTTATCAAATATTTTATTCACAACAAATTTATTTTAATTGATAGAACTGTTACAATAAGAAGCACAACAAATATAAATATATTGCAAGGAACATTAGAGAGATGGTGAGATATGTAAGAAGCAGTTTTCCCTTTATTCAAGAAGCACAGTGGGAAATCCTGTCAAGATTCAGGTATTGTTCGGTATCCAATTCCATGGCGGTTGTTAGGGAACAACATGAACACAGTGCCTGAAATTGCTCCGATAACCGGAGGCAACGAAGCAAGCAAATTTCTTTCTGTGGACTCGAAGGAAGGATAAAAGCACTTGACAGTATTGGAATCCAGAAGAGACAGCACGGCGAACACTGTCAACGATAAGGAAGCGTGGACAAAGTCCGCAAATTGAAGCTTGTACCTCGACAAGTCCTCGGTGGTTGAGGATGTCCAAAGCCCTTTCGTGGTTACAATTCCATGTCGTGTGACGCCTTTACCGTCAACATAACTGTCGGTGAAACTAGAGAACCAACAGGAGAGGCCGCAGAGAGCTATCAGGATTCCACTTGCGTACTTGTGTCCAGGAGCACAATGGCCGCTGTTGGTCAGAACAGGGTTAAGAAAGTGGAAAGCAAAGACTGTTCCTGTCGGGAGGAGCTTGACGAGGCTGCCAAGACCAGTAAGTGTCGTGGCCTGGATTGATTTAGTGGAGCTATCGTTGGATGGTTCAGCCATTGCTCTGTCGATCAGGCCCGTGCTTTCCCTTGATGGTTCCTTGAGATAAACCCTGTAAAGAATATATAGACATGTGAAGCTGAAGCCGAGTGGGTGGGCGAAAATAACAGGTTGCTAAAATATAGTGTTTTCACGAGTGTTAACCTTCCTGGCTGCTTTTCCCGTCAGCCTCTCCATCGTCAGGATCTTATATACAAACATTAGCAGAATGGAAGTAATGCATAATTAATTGGTTTGATAACTACGATTATCTCGATGATTCGTCTGGAAAACGTCATTAGTTATAGAGGGTACGCGATTGTCATTTGACATTTATGGTTCTTGCTATGGAAATTGCCTAAAAACTGAGTTTATCAACAACATAGATGAATGTGGAAAATAAACGAAAGCTGGATGGATGACCGGGGTGGGATGAATAGTTTGGTTTGTTCAACTTCAACACAAAGGCAAGTTTTAGAAATAGCAATAACCACAAAGCAACAAGATTTGAATACTATTGAAAATGGCCGTAGAAACTAACACTGTTGGCGGCAAATGCAGAGGATATGGTAAAAAATGAGCTCTTCCGAAGGCCAAGACCATATCAGTTCATTCTTTTATGGAAGGGTCATTGTCATCTCTTGGATGAAATCATGGAAAACGAAAGTGTGCGTGGAATTACAGCTATAACCTAATGTTTATTGGGTTATGTTTTTCGCGATCTAAATATATTTCTACTGATCCTACAACGGAGAAGCTCGCCGACCCTATTACACACCGAAGCCCAGAAATCTGCCACGCCAGATAGGCCCAGGCTGACAATAGTCCTTTAGAGAGGCTACTGCTAAAAAGCGCACAAATTCGATTAATTAATTGCAATAATTACACGCTATTAAATTTTGCTCTATCAAAAAAGAAATTCGAGATGGTAAATCAGACCAAATGTATTTATTTTCACGAAAATTTCGTCTTTTAACTTCATCAGAACTCTATCTTGTACACTACTGTAAGTTCCCACTTACAACAAAGCATAACCACATACCCCCTAATTCCTCCTGCACAACGATACCCTTCTACTATTAAAATTTTACAAACTGACCCATTTATTCCTTCAGATTTTCATAACCCCACCCCCACATCTACATGATCATCATCCCTAAACTACAACCCCACACTACGGACAAACACACAAACAACTACATCACACTGAATTATTATACTATTTCGACCAATTCGCCCCACAGTTTCCCAGAATTATAGACCCGCCCCCCGTTTAACTAAAACACACGGGAGGATCCGATCTTCAAAACCCGTGGGTACTGCGCGGAGACTAAGTCAAAGAGGATAATGATAAGATAAACCGATTCCAACCAACTACGAACCCGAACCCGAACCCCAACCCCAACTCCGACGTCAAAATTCGAGTTGAAGCAGGCGCTTGAGGTCCCTGGTAGCCAAGTCATCGACAGAGATCTGCTTCTTCTTCGAGAAAGATGGTAAAGGAAGAGAACTCGGAGCCGGGGACACTGAACACACAGATCCAGCGTACATGTCGCAGTTTCCGACCATCGAATACCTTCGAGCAGACTTCGATGCACCCAAACAGTTTTTACCCGTTACATACAAACCGCCACCGGCGCTGCCGGTCTGTACCTTTCTCGAAGCTGCAACCGTTGTTTCGCTGCTCTTGATCTTTGAATCTAGAGACTCTCCTCTCCTCAAAATAGTCACCTTCTCCACCGTGAGAGAATTGTTTTTGTTGTTGCCCTGTTGGAGGCTTTGGCCCCTGGAGATCTTAATATCATCGGCGGAACTCGATCCCTTGGAAACCGGCTGCTCGGATGTCCTCTTCCTCTGGTAGTCCAGCCTCTCGGACCGACCCGCTGGTTTTTTGTGAAATCTAGCGTTAGAGTTGTTAGATTTATGGTTACTAGATCTGGAAGAGCTAAAATTTGGACTTCCATAGTGATAGTTCCTCCGACGACAAGGAGATATCCTACTCCTCTCGATTAAATAGTCCTGTGGAAGAAAAATCTCCGTACCCATTTTGCTGTCTAATAATTACAAATTCCGTTCTCACTCTCTTTTTTCTCTCTTGGCCGGAATAAAATATTATGAGACGAAAAAGTGTCGGCGGTGGTACCTTTGTTGTTCAGGTTGTGAGTCCTAACGGGTGTGGTGTAGGTCGGAAGAAGGGAAGGAAAGAACGAATATATAGAGAAGGGAAATGAAGAGGAGAAATGGGGAGAAGGTAAGGTTGTGTAAGGGAGCATTCGTACCTACCTTCTTAAGCTATCGATTTATTTCACGCGTCGGTTCAGGGAATATTGTTTCGCGTAAAATAATAAAGCGGTGGCCAACTAGGATTGGCTGCGGACAATACGAGAAGTGGAATAGTTACCATCGTATTGTTATTCGTTCGTGCGTGGACTTTGATTAAATACGGTAGAATAGTTTTAACAATTTTTAACTGGATTAAGCAAAATTAATCAGACCACCTGGGATTTTAGTTATATTTGAACGCTAAATTTATGTTTCATCGTTTCCGTTATAGTGCCCGTTAATTATTGCAAATATTTTCAATAAATAAATATTAAGGAAAAAATAAATAATACTAAAAAAGATAAATGAAGTGGAAAAAAAGGAAAAGCGGGTAAAAAAGACGAAGTATGACTCAAGGTCAGATAGCCGCCTAGTTTGATCAATAAATGACTCGGGTGACGGACCGACTGGGTCTGCTTGACGGAATAGTTGGAGGTGGGGCCCAAAACGTGACGGAAGGTAGAGATTTTTACAAAAATAAACTATTGAGCAAACCAGCAAGCGGAAACGGAGAGGAAACTGGTTTACCGGATGTTGGGCTATTGGGTTGGCTTACAGGGGATAACGACGTGATGACGGATGTACCAGCTAATGCGTTTAGCTGTCGTTTAGTTGCACGACGATGCAAATTGCTATCCGAGTGGGGACCAGGAGATGATGATGGTCTATCATTGAGTTGGAAACCACCAGGTGCGGGTGCACCAAAGAGCTATAGTTGTGGTTGCAGAGACGCGCTTCTCAATAAACTAAAAGATAAGGTCGGACATTTGTCCCTACCACGGAAGAAAAAGGTAAAAATATCGTACGTAGTGGCGGAACTATAACATGAATTCCTTCCCGGCCGAGGCCTAAGCTTCAGAGGATTACTCGGTAAGAAGTAGAAGTATACGTTTTCTATTTTGTACACGTTGGTCTACTTAACCAGTCAAAGTCAACATGGTGGCAGAGAATGACGCGGTACTTGAGTTTGAAGTTTTATATTTGGACAAAACATTTAATTTCTGGTTCCAATCAGGCAGCAACACGTGGACTCGACTAGAATTGGTCATCCTTCTCCATCTATTAGTTAACATCGACCTAACACGGGAGGTGAACAAATGGACACCCTTACAAGAATCTCCAATATAATTTTCCAGTAAATATTAATTAAAATAAATTTTATCAATAATGGGGGATTAGTGACGATAATTTAATTTATTGCAAGGTTTCTAGCGTAAAAAGATCATGCTACTCGATCGGAGACCAACAACGTTGGTTCATAATCTTCTACGAATCTATATGAGATAATATAAAATAGCAAAGAAATCTTGATACCATATACACTGACGTGTATGTATGAGTCCTTTATTCAAGTGGTCGCCAACACACAAAGTCTAGCTTTAGGCCATTTCTTTATCCAGACATTTAAGTTGCAAACTTTAGATTTAAGTTCAAACTTTTTTGGGCACTTTACAGCAGGAAGATTGGCTAGTCAATACTTTTTTATGTAAACGGGAATTTTAATTGAAAAGATGTAGTTGCTCGTAAAGTTAGCCGTTCTAGAATTAGGGTTGTAATTAGAAATAAATAATAATAAATTATTAAATTAATTTTATAATAATAAATTTTGTTATGGTGAGATAAGAAATTTAAATTTAAATTTAAATTTATATTTTTCCAGATAGAATTACCAATTCCAACACTAATTCCACAGTAATCAAACTGATCTTGTGTTTAGTTGAAATTAAATGAAATTACATATATATTTTAATTTCAACTTAATTAAATTATTATAATAGCTTTTATGATTTTATTTGGTTATTTGGTATTTAATATTTAAACATTGAGAGTGCCTAAATTCCCATTTATTATAGCTGTATTTTATTGTAGCATAGAGTAACTGAATAACGGACCTGATAGGCCGGGCTTGCATTTTCTATTATTTTCTTACATAATACCTGTTAGGTCCCAGACAAAACTTAATATTTCTGTACCGAAATAAAGGATGAAATATGAACCAGAGGGAACGAACCAATGAATGATTAGTTTGCGGGTGTGGCCCAAAGAAGACTTTTCTGTTTATATGGGAAGGAAGAGAGGATACAGCCCCCTTCTCCAGTGTCAATCTGTCTTTTCTATAATCATCATACAAGAAACCAAGAAAAAAATAATAATTGATAACTAAGATGGCCCTTATCTTTTTGAACTTTAAAATTAAAGATGAAGATATGTGGGAATCCAAGTATCTATTTATGTCCCTTTTTGTCCTTTAGAAATGATTCTGTCGCCTGTGGAGATGGAGATGGAGATGGGCAACTTTATATCATGTTAAATTACAAGTAGTAAATAAATCCGCAAGTAAACGTAATAATAATCAGTGTTTTTGATTAATAATATTCATCAATCTAAAATCAAAGTTTCGATTTGGTTAGGCATTTAACCAGAAAAATGCATTCAATTCTAAACTGTGCGAGTTTTTATATGGTTATCACCCCATTGGCTGATCAAACGTGGGCAGGATTCAGCTCGGATGGCTTCAATTTCCACAAGCTACTAGTTTTGTTCATCAGTAACGTGGCAGGAACCCAGCAGCAAGAGGAAACAGAATTTCCCGGGCTGGCTGGAGTCATATTTTCTACTAGTTTCTGCATTTTTTTTTTTTTCTAGTTTTAGTCACAATCTTAAATTGGTTAGTGATATTACTCCCCCAAAATGAGGAGGGGTTACGTGAACAAGAAACAATGATAGATGTAGCCGGGTTTTATGCATGATTATCAGGTAAAAAATGTTCCAAAATGTTGCAGAATATAAGAGAAGCGAAAGAGCAAGTCACGCCAATCGCTGTGTTTTCACCTGTCTCTGTTTATTTTTCCTCCCTAGCACGCACTTTTTCATTCACCTTCAATTGGGTTAGTGAGGCCTCTCTGATTTGGTCGCCATCTTCAGCTTTCATGGAAGATGCCGGGGAACCTTCAGCATCTTCAAGGTACATTTTTGCGTTCTGCTGCCTTGTTTTGTTCTTTGTTTGTATGTCTTGGCGTTTATCTTATATTCTCTGCTGTTCCTGTTTTCATATTTTCATAAATGCGAACATATATTTGGAGATATTTCCATTGTTTCCCTCCATCTTCATAAATTTCTCCTGTGGATTCTGAATTATGTGGTATCAGTTACATTGGCGGTAGATTTTATTCAGATTCCGTAATCCTTAGTTCTCAGGTTCCGTTAACTTGCAGCTTCTGTCCTAAATTTGCAGCAATGGCTCCAAGGACACTGCCGGAGGAAATGAAAACATGGAGGTTATTCCTGTTAAACGAAAATTATTAAGGCGATTCTCCAACTCCTTTTCTTCTGATGGTGTGGAACTTTCCATCTTTACATTTCGTTCAAAATCATGAATTTGCTTTGCTTTTTAATTCTACTGACAATCACCATTAACGTGGGACCTTATTCTTAATAGAATTTGATCCGGATGAGCTGGAGGAAGCGGAGGAGTGCATAGAGGATTCCTCTCCCGAAGAGTTTGTAGAGGAGGAGGATAGCTCTATCAGCTTTGAACCCGAAATCCCTTTTGAAGAGAGTACTGTAAATCGCTTGGAATACGAATCAGCCTCAGCCCCGGCCGCTACTAATGTCACCACTTCAGGTTCAAACGGGCTCCCGGATCATCTTGTCGCCCACCACTGGCGTTACTTCCATCGTGTATTTAAAAAGGGACATGCAATGTCCCAGGCTATTCATGCGAAGCGCATTCAAGCCTTACCCCCTGTGAAGAAAGTTATCCCGAGGCTCACAAGGAGGACTGTTCCGAAGGCTAGAGAGGCAAATAATCAGCCTCTCGCCCCTCTGGATGGTGAATTCTGCTATTTTAAGTCTTCTTGGAAAAACTATTCCCTCCGTGAGCTCCAAGCTGCAACCAACGATTTCAACCACGGTTCGCGCAGTTTACTAATTTGCATACGTTTCGCTTTACTTGCACTTGAAAGCTGTTTCATTGAGTATGTATTTCTTTCACTATCCTGATGCAGAAAATTTGATCGGACAAGGAGGTTATGCTGAAGTTTACAAGGGACGTTTGGAAGATGGACAGGTGGTTGCAATAAAAAGGCTGACCAGGGGATGTCCAGAAGAGATGACTATGGATTTCTTGTCTGAGCTTGGCATAATGGTCCATGTTGATCACCCCAACGTTGCAAGACTGATTGGATATGGGGTTGAAGGGGGAATGCACCTTGTCCTGCCGTTGTCTGCCCATGGAAGCCTAGCATCATTACTTTATGGTTTGTTCAGTGTTCAGATCTTCAAATGTTTGGATCCTTGCAAGACCAATATATCCAACTTGTGTGTTTTCTGCGCTTTACCAGGCCCAAAGGAGAAACTTACTTGGGGAACGAGATACAAAATTGCCTTGGGAACTGCCGAGGGCCTTCTCTATCTTCATGAGGAATGTCAGAGAAGAATTATCCATAAAGATATCAAGGCTGCTAATATATTGCTGTCGGAAGATTTTGATCCCCAAGTAAGCTTTAAAACTAAAAGTTGATCACCATTGCAGCTGTATCATGGAACTGCAAAAATACTTTTTTGGGCTAATCTGAAACTCCATTTTAATCAATACCCAGATTTCTGATTTTGGACTCTCAAAGTGGCTACCAGAGGAATGGACTCATCATACGGTTGAAAAAATTGAAGGCACATTTGGGTTTGTACTCCAAACTTGCATATTATCTGAATCGTTAATATATCTATATATATGACCAGAACCTAATCTCGTTTCTAATTTTCCAGTTACCTTCCTCCTGAGTTCTTCACGCATGGTATTGTCGATGAAAAAACAGATGTTTATGCTTACGGAGTCCTTGTACTGGAGCTTGTAACTGGAAGGCAAGCGTTGGATAGTTCACAGCAAAGTCTTGTGATGTGGGTATGTGAGCTTTCTTCCACTGTGTATGTAGCTTATCATACTTATATTCCTTACAAATATTGATCTACCGCCATTTTTGCTGTATTGAACAATGTCTGCAGGCTAAACCACTGATTGTGAAGAATAATGTGAAGGAGCTTGTTGATCCAATTATTACCGATGCCTATGACTCTAAACAGATGGACCAGCTGGTCTGCACAGCTTACATGTGCGTACATCATTCTTCAATGCAACGACCTGACATGGGCCAGGCAAGTTCCGCAGAACCAATAGTAGGAACTTTTAGACCTGGTGATAGTTTGGCCAACCTACTAGAACTGAAGACCTCTTCCTCAGTTTGGCTTTGGAGAGTTTATTTCACCGGAGCCTGCATTGGTAGTGTTAGTTTCCTTAGAGCGATTTCTAATACCAAGCTCAATATTTCCTGCTTTGGGTTGAATGCAGGTGGTGCAGGTTCTGAAGGGAGACGAAAACAGTTTCAAAGAAATGAAAGAACAGCTAAATCCTAAACATCAAAGAACGTACTCAGAGGAGCTCGTTGACGCAGAAGAATACAATTCAACCAAGTGTTTAACAGATCGAAATCAACATCTGGAGATTCCAAGTTCAGAGGAGCTTTGCTCGGTAGATTATCTAAACAATCGGAATCGACTGATGCAACTTGCTTTTGACCATGCTGAAATTTAAGCTAGAACAAGGATTACTCTCTGTAGTGTAAACAATGGGAGTCATAGGGTCAAAGAAATTCCTAACTTTCCTACCCCGGTTGTTGCCCGGCAGATCAATACTGAAGCAGTGAAAACTGCAGAACCAAACAATTTAGAATAGCTAAGAGAAATGGGAATCATGTGTTTAATGCTTGAGGATTCTTTTTCTCAAAACTGCTAATGTCAGGATAATTTAACGAACTTCGGCTTTGTGTCAGGATTTCTCTGCACAATTATCTTAGCTAAAAAATCGTCTTTTATTACATAGAAAAGAAAAATTCTGAAAGACTTACTAAACCATGCAACAGTCTGAGCATGCCATTAATATTGTTGCCACCTCGTTCCGAGCCACTTCCGCATATATAATCAACCCATTACAAATTTGAAAGAAAAAGAAAAAGGAACGCAGTGGAGGATCATATGCTTGGATAGTTTGATACTCGTCATATCAAAAGAAAGTAACAGAACAAATCTCAATTTCAAGCAAGATGCCGTCCGTTTTCTCTGGGGAATCCATGAACAAAAGGATACAATCATCCACAAACAAATTAGAAAAAAAGGCAAAGCATCTTTTCTTTCTTCTTCATCATTTATTTGTTCATGCATCTTCTAGAAAGCTCAAATAATAGTGCGTTGAATAGTGTTCTTTACTCAAGAGCTACTTCGGATTCTGGAAATTGCAGATGATGTGGATCAATGGTTAGGATTTTCCAGTCTATTGCCTATCTAACAACTTGTTTGATTCTGTCGTTTTTTAATGAAACAATGGAATCTGTACGTCCTTTCACATGATATGGCATATCTTTCTAGTTTCCATCTTCAATGCAATGTTGGGCGATTGAGATATACACGAACAACAGTAGAGCCAGGAAGCGAAGACTTTTTAAAAGATAATTGAAGGAGAAGGGTAAACAGACAATGGCCATCACCTAATCCGACAAAAAAAAAAATTAATGGAATCCTTTCTTCCTTTCCTTCACGTTTATGATGTCAAAATAAGCAAGTCAAACCGGCCAGGCAATTTTTGAGGCCACGTCTCCTGTCCAAATGTCTATTCATGATTCAGAAAAAGCTAATTTATTTTACTTCAGAATCAAAACAGCTGTAGCCTGTGGGATTTCTCTCAGGACTCGATCAAATCAAAGGGTAACTGAAGTGAAACTGAAGTGTGAAGTCACTGGCAAAATAACCTCACTTGTAACTTTCAGTCAGGACGAATTGTCGATTTGCATATTGAAGTAATAGTTTTAATAAATTTGTCTGTGTATATTTAAAAGAAACAGAGGATGAAATGGTGGGGGCTGTGAACCTGCGACTCTGAGCAAAAATACTCAAAAACACAGAAAGACCCAAACTCAGCACAAATCCTGAGAGCCATCCATAAAAAGGTGGGAAACCTATACTTTTTGTACCAGTGGAGACAAAACCCAAAAGCAAGCAAATTTTTCCATTTCCTTCTCCACCTTTTTATCAAATTCGCCATATCCTTTTCAAGGTCTGCTAAAGCATATATTCCCTCTTTGATTGTACCATTATCTCACAAGATCTGCAGACTAAAGCCAGAAAGCGTTATTGGTATTGGGCTAAGAGAAAACACACTACTGTTTAGAGAGAAAGAGAACGCGGAAGAAACGAAGCATGGACGTGGATCAGATGCGGAGGACATGGATAGAATTTACAAAGTCCTTGTTTAGTGAGGTAAGTCAAGCACCGAAAAACGCGAACTTCGCGCAGTGTTATTGCTGATTATGCCCCTATTTTTCTTCCCACGTCCGTACGTACGATCCTTCCCGGTGTTCATTTTTCGCTGATGTTTTGCTTGCTCCGTTTGGTTTTGTTGAAGGGTTTTCTGGATGACCAGTTCACGCAGCTTCAGATGCTCCAAGATGAGAGTAACCCAGACTTTATTGTTGAACTGGTGTCTCTCTTCTTTGAAGATTCAGAGAGGCTTCTCAATGACCTCACTTGGGCTTTGTAAGGATTCTTGCTCTCTTCGTTTCTTTGATCTCTTTCACATCTGAAAACTATTTGATCTTGCTCAAAAGCTTTGACCTTTCGTTTCCCAACACTCATCTTTTCTTCCTCTTTTGCTGCAGAGAACAGCCAAGTGTGGACTTCAAAAAGGTTGATGCTCATGTTCACCAGTTGAAGGGTAGTAGCTCTAGGTACGTATTAGGTTATTCTATCTTCTCATATATTCTTTTATGTTTGCATATCTGCCTGTGGTGAGCGGGAGGTTTGCTCTATATAGTTACAGCAGCATTCTTTTCAGTTGTTATACATCCTTTATTGTACCTCTAGGACACATTCCAAAACCATTAAGAGTTCACTGTCTCACTCACAAACAAGCTCAATCTAGTTTGGATCTGAGCATGGACGGGGAAATATGATGATAATGCTAATATTTTCTTTTTTATTTTACATTATTGTTGATGAAAATGTGTTTTTCTTCTGAACAGCATTGGTGCGCAGAGAGTGAAAAATTCCTGCGTTGCTTTCCGCAACTTCTGTGAAGAGCAGAACGTTGAGATGTTCGTTACTACAGATCTCTCTCTTTTTTTCTGTTCTTTTCACTCATATTCAGTGTTCATTCCCATCAGTTGAACAGTTAAAATTTTTATGTTGACTGCTTGTATGCAGGTGCATTAGATGTCTACATCAGGTGAAGCAAGAGTACTATCTTGTGAAGAACAAGCTCGATACTTTAATCAGGGTGAGTGTAGTCTACTTTCTCCACCCTTGGAAATCTTTTTTCTTTTCTTTTTTTTTGAAGTTCATATTATAATTGCTACGATGCAATATTGCTTTTTGTAGTTGGAGCAACAGATAGTGGCAGCTGGCGGGTCCGTTCCTATGGACGAGTTAAGTTTTCAAGGGTTTTAGATGAATGGCAATGGGAAAAGGGAAGTAAAGATTAGCAGCAGGGGATTGCAAAGCAAGAATTTTGGGTTTCTGTTTTCGGCAATTCTCATGTTAAGACTTTCTAAGTAGTGTATCAGTTTGTGCAACTCGTGCTTATAATTGATATTATGCAGATAAGAGTTTCATATGATGCTCCCTCATTGTCCAGACATCAAAAGAAACTTCTTCTGTTTATGCATTTATCTGATAATTTACTGTTGAAACGTTTCAAAGATCAACCTCAAGGGAATACAGCACCCTGTGTTGCTGATGTTACTTGTTAGTAACTTGATGGATTTCTCATGGTGCTGCACTGTTCTTCCTTGCTAAATGAAAAAATGGCAAAAAGATTGAGGCAGCATAACTTGCTGTCGGGTTGGGACTGTTGATGTTTCTGACATGAGATTATGTTAATCTCCCAGGCTTAATCCTTGCCTCTGAGCACCTAAACAAGGACTTTTTCAAGTGTGACTAGGGAAAGCTTCTGAAGCTTCGATAAAGTAACGCATCACAGGTACCTTAGATCAACCAGCAACGTAAACTATGTGGATAAGAACAAATTAACAGTTGCAGTTAGAGAGAGAACTCGAAGAAAATCAGAATAATTTGTCATACATGTTGGACAGCCAATGCTTTTCTGGATTTGTAAAGGCCATATAACCTGACCATGAATTGATTGGAGAAGATTTGATTCTTCGACAGTAATGGGTGTCTGTCTATTCTGTCTCCTGTCATTACTGAGGGTGTATCATTGAGGGGTATGGGAATATACGGTGAAAGGAGCAGTCACCATCATCAAATAAATTAACATTTCCAAAAGCAAAACCCCTGCCATTCTGATATATATACGGTCTGCAGAATAATCGAGGGGATTAGAAATATAAAGTATAAACCCCTTTCTGATGCTGATAACTGATAACCATCATCCAAAACTACAGACATGTATGAATCACCACTGTAGTTTTATTGGGGTCACTTCAATGGCAACTAGCTCGCAAAAGTTTTCATTTCATCCTGAAATCTAGGAGTCGAATTTGCAGATAATCTGCAATTTAGAATACGAGATTTGATAGTGCTCCAATGTTTCCAGCTGTAAATTCACACTCTCAAGTATACCATTCATCCACATATAATTCGTACACTGAAATTATTCAAACTCAAGCAATTATGACTCCTAATTAAATCAATCCATCAGTGTAAGAGAAGTAAAATTACAATAGATTCATATAATAAAAGAAAATTAAGATTAAAATAATTTAAACAAGATTTTATTCTAAATTTTGTATCAACTGAATCATATTAATATTAACTCTATTTTTATATTAATCATAACTTCTCTTTTCTCTTCAAAATATAAGATTGTCTCGCAACTAATCCTAATTTCACAAATAAACAATAAATTACATTAAATAAATTTCCAACAACAATACATACCTTCTATTTTTTGTTGGATCAAAGATACGTTCAAAAGAAAATAACTATTATTATGAACGAAAAGCTAAATTCTAACAAAATACTCTGATGTTTCTAACTATGTCCTGCTATGATTTATATAGTAAATCCTTTACGCGTTAGTCGCTAACATAATCCTATACGATGACCTACTTCTTCCATTGGATTAGCTACTTTGTGTTCAGTTGGTGTGACTACACTTACTGTACATGAAATCATGCTTGGACTGCTTATTGTATGTACCAATGGGTGGTGGTTGGGCATGATCGATTTGACAGGGATAATTGGCCGATTAGATTTTGTAAATCCTAGCAGTCGGATTTCCAAGTCTGAAGAGCCAGATTGTGTCGAGGGATCAGACCATCGAGCGAGGGATAGGGCTGCTTAGTTCAATTGTTCTGACTAACAAGTCCGACCTGTTAGACTAGGCTATCCGACCCATCGGACTTAATAGTCGGACACTCTACTCCAATGAGTCGTCTCACATATGTTTCTGTTGCCTTTCCTATCAATCTTGTATCGAATAAAATCTATATATTTTTATTATATCTTTTCATTCCGATTTATGTCATAAATATTCTAATTTATGTTATAAACATTCACAAATAATAGTGCATGATACTATAATATTGAACTAACAGAATGACATTGAACTATTACTGGGTTAAGAACAACTTGCTCCCATAAACAACTGAGCCAAAAAATTTGAACAAAATGAATCCTTTTCAGTTTGTTCCCTTTACCGTGCTTTGTTCTTTTTCTCATGGAGTTGCATAAAGAACAAAATGGATGTTTCCCTATGTGAGAATGGTAAAGGGGAAGTTTCTACAAAGGAGAGTATCAGAACATGCAATTGCCCTTGTGTTAAGAAGAAACCAACAAAAAATCATCTCCTGTCGTCAGATAATGGTTAGCCTCGTCTATAGATAATCGTACCATCAGCTCTATTAGGAGGCCTGTTCCAAATTTTTCTCTGTTCATCAAAGCTTCCTATAACAGCCGATTGATTCTTCTCACCCATTTGTTTTGCAATAAGATCATAATATGCTGTTGAGTCCACACTTTCCAATAATTTAACCAATTTTCCTCGTCTTTGATCTACCACAGTTTGTCCTCTGTCGGATTCATAACCTTCTGCGAGGACCTTGATGGGTTTGACTTGCCAGATTGGCTTCAAAGAAGAAGTATTAGCGGCTAAGGCTACTACCCCAAGAATTTCTCCAAGGAAAGTCTCCTGCAGCACAATATCATTTAATAAAAGATTTATTTTTTTTCCCGGAAAGTTCTTTGAACTGGTTCACAGGTCAGAACATTTACCATATGTCTGTATCTAAAATGTGTCTTTTGCAAGCGATAGAGAGTGGACAGCAAATCCTGAGCGAAAAGTGCCTCGGGGGTTTTCTTTGTCAAGCGCAGGACTTTCAGTATCTTAGTGAAGGAACAGACTTTACGCTGACCACCAAGTGGAATCAAGGTGATGTTAAATGGGGACTCAAAAACTGTTTTCGCTGCCAAGGGATCGAGGAACATATTCATTTCTGTGTATTTATTAGGAACATTTACGACGTTTCCTTCCTCTACAACGTCGTGGTTAACGTGCCCTCCAACAATGTATACCTCCTGCAGTGAGATTTACAATTGGAAGTTGTAGAACTATGGCAAATCTGAAAGCATTTGTCTAGTTGGTATTTGACAGGTGCACTGACCTGAATCAGTGAGCTTGAATTCTTTGACAGAATGATCTTTGCTAGACTAGTCAGGGGTCCGTTTGTTAGTATGGTGATCTTAGATCCTGGATCCAATGTTTTTACGGCCGCCTCCCAGACTTCCAGTGCTAGAGGTTGTCTGAGTTCAGGGTGATCTGTGTCCCGAGGAGCTCCATATTTCGCAGAATTTTCTGCAGTATACCTTGAAAAGAAAAGCCAAAGCTTCAGGAAAACACAGAGCAGGAACAAACTCTGCAGCATGCAAATGCAAACAGATTAGCAGAAAGCATTCGTACATTACAGGAACTAGTTACCTTTTAGGACTTCTTGGCAAATTGCGTGCGAGTCCATACAGAGTGTCCGAGTCTAAAAACCCACCACTTCCGTGTGGGATAACCTTAACGTACTTGCAGTCTCCAACAGCAGGGAAAATTGGATCCGACTGGTTCATCGGAAATACATCTCCTAGTCCCACCGGAATATCATCACGACCCATCATGTGTAGTAAATCATACACCACATCTATTGTTGCAGCATTCGCCCAGCCAGTTGGACTCACAAGAATTGCCTGGCACAAGCCGAGGAATGTTAATGAATTTACTGGCCTCTTTTATTTTTCTGTGTAAAAATAGCTGTCTCTGGCAATATCTAAGCCATAATAAAACAAACGTAGATGCAAATTTCTGTGCTTGGTCTCAATGTTTTAGGGACAACCGTTTACCTTAAGGTTGATCACTTCTACAGGTACTTTAAGGAGATAGAGTAGAGCCACGAAATCTCCGGCACTCATGTCCATATCAAAGACAACTGGCTTGCCCAGTTTCTTGGTTCCAAAGTCTGGCTTGTGAAGAACTTCTCTGTAATATGGAAATTGTGTACGAAAATTGAATTTCCCAGTTTGCTGAGGGTAGTTTAGAACCTGTTTTCAGAAAAAAAGAAAGAAAAGAGAGAACATATAATGATTAAACGAATTTATATTTTTAAATCAATTAAACAAACTTACATCCAAGAAGCTCTTGAAAAAAGCTCTGTCAAGTTTGCTACTGGCGTCAGGATTAGGTTTTGCTCTTGCAGCCACGAGAACACGGACAGAGTCTGGCCCAGTTATCTCCTCTGTGTAGCCATCCTGTCCAGGCATCATGAAAAAGGTTGAGCATGTAAATGTGTAAAGGTGAACCTCTGTTCGCAGCTTCACATGATGCAGGTTTTCAGAGGGTGGGTACTTTTTTTTTTATCAAAAAAATTGCCTGTCGTAATCTTCTGAGAGAATTCTACTTACCTTGCATTTTCCTTTCCCACCTGGGACAATGCAAAATGGATCCCTGAGGCCTGTCTGGACATGACCACTGTGTACTCCATTTGTCTTAAGATTGAACTTTGGAACTCTACGGCCGTCAAAGAATGGATTTGAGCCATCATGTATCCCATAAGGCTCATTTGAAGTGACAACTGTAATATTCATGTACTTCATTTCGCAAAATTCATTTTCTCCATTTTGGTTATGGGAATTTTGCATGCTGGAAACGGCTACGCCGGACATGAAGGAATCCCACATGAAATAGCTCTGCATGATTTCGATGTCCAGCATTTAACTATTTAATACTGAAAAGAATTTTATGAAAGATGGAAGCATTTTGAAGAATGTATATACCGTGTAGAATTGGCTATCGAACCAAGTATCACGAGCAATTTTCAAGGACTGGAAGCAATATTGTGCCTCGTATGTATGCTGATTCTTCTCAAAGGCTTTGAAGAAATCTTTAGTTATTGGAATGGTATTCGTCGCATCCAGGGGCACGAGAGTGATAGGAATTCCAGAATGAAAAACCTGAAACAAAAGTGAAAATTATGTCACTGTCAAACGCAGTGATTCTGAGTATCTGTAATGCCAATACATTGACAAGGTTCGAAGACAGATTGTTCTGTTTACCTGATATGCAGAAAAAGGATCTCCGAAGATGTTAAACTCAGCGTAAGGGTTACTAGTGTAGTCCGTGTAGAGATTACCCCTGTCACCGCATTGCCTTGGCTGGCAAGATGTGCTGCCATTTTTGGGGCAGCAACCAGTTGGGTTTTGTGATCTCACTCCACCCCCCATTATGTAAATGTGCTCAATATTCTTCTTCAGAAGAGGGTTTCTCATGAGAAAAATGGCAATATTTGTGTGAGATCCTGTAATGAAAACAGTGATGGGACCTGCTGATATTCTGTCTATCAGTACTTGCTGGGAAGTAGGCTGACGAAGAGGAGAATATTTCCTGCTGCCCTGGTTTTATTCACAAATCTACGACCTTTGTAATTTTTTACGCGACCAATAAGAAACTCTAATGCATCAACTTCTTCATATGATTTTTTTTTTTCTGAATTTCTGTAAATTTCTCGGTCTTTCAGAATTGTACCTGAGGTAGGAAAGCCTTCCTTATTCCAAAGTTTGTATCAATATCCAGTCGGCCTCCAAGACCAACCGGAATAGCTTGCCTGTATCTACAACTTCCTGCTGTGGTGTAACCCTAGATTTCGATTTGCAGTCGAAGAGAGTAAAAAGGCAATTAATTGGTCGACCATTGTGTTGAAGGTCAGCAAAATAAGCATGGAAAACGGTACTTGTTGATTCACCTGTTCAATGATGGGAAGATACCCACCAACGTCTGGTTGTACGAGACCATCTTCCGTTATCCCACCTTCTCCTCCCACACCCACAGGAACGTCATCACGACCCATCATGAAAAGAAGGTCATATATTTGGTTTACAGCATGCCCTGCATCCGTCCACGCATTCGTGCTGATGGTGACTGCCTGGAACCGACGAGCAACTCATTCTCAGATCATCATGGCTGAGAGAAATCTAATTATGTAAAGCCAGAGATGTCATCAGATAACACCAAAAAACACTAACCGCCAATTCTAATTGTGATCGGTTGAGCTTCAAAAGGTACAGGAGAGCAAAGAAATCATCTGTATCAACATCTGTATCTAAAATAATCCGGCGCGACGGCTTCCCTTCCGCTTTGATAATATTAGCTCCGACTAGTCCTAACACCAGAAATACTACCGCGCAGGTATTTCTGTGCAGCAACATTTTTCCCTTAAAACTGCAAAAGAATCACCAGGCGAGAACTGTTACATCAGCAACAAAATGCAGAAACCAGGCAAAAGTGTTAAGATAGAAGCGTATAGGGAGACAAATACCCGAGTTTTAAATGGCTATAGGAATTAATCCTACAAATGGCAAAGCAGAGAGACAAGGTAGAACATAAGATACAATCACGTCTTCATTACAAGCATGGGAGTTAAATATTAGGCCAGACAAAAGTGATGGAAACAGTATTTTTACTGGCAATGTCACAGCCTGAGCCTGACCCCAAATGACAATGCTAGTCTAATTATATCCAGTCTTTTTCCTCGATTGTATTTTCAACCGTGCTCTGTTTTTTAAGAAAGTTTGATATAAAAAGTATTTTTGAAGACGTCATATTTCAAGAAGTCGGAGATTAATAATGTACACATTACTGTCCCTGCTCCCTCTAACACCAACAGTAGTCAACAACTAATGAGTTCAATTTGGAAAACCAAAGGGAATTCACAAGCAAGTAGGGCTAACTTACCTGTCAATGGAGAAAACGAAATCGCTACTGCAATAACAAGGGAAGAGCAAAACAGGCATTACAGCTTTCCCATCCAATGCAAGATGTTCGACCTGGAACTACTCTCGAGAATTCAATAGAGTCAATCAGAAGAAGGGTTCATGCTCTCCAAGCATTCTATAGATATATCCGTTCTCTCTTTTTTTTCTGAGGGAAAACACAGAGACTAATATGGTAAACTGGACATATCATCAGAACCGGAAAGCTCCTCTCGTGTTTCACTAAAAACATGGATGAGACTCCATCACCACCACCATCATCATAATGAACATGGCCACATTGTTGTGCAGTGAGCTCTAATTTTGTATTTATATTATTCTTTGGGGCTTGCGTAAGTTGACTGGCTATACACATTTCCGGTGATCAGGAGGATTACCTTCCTTTTCCATCCTGCCTTTTCAACGACCTGGAAAATAGTGCATTGTCCCCATTATTCCAATTTTCTGTAAACCTTGGGCAGCTTTAAATCATTGCAATCACAAAACCAAACAAAAACAGCATTATTATAATGGACAAAGAGCTCCTCCTCACAGAAAGTGGATTCATTCAGAGTTCTTCTATTTTTTGTAACTCACAACCACAAAGCGTAAAACCCTTGTCGTAATTATTACAAAATCGCAGGTTAATCAGCTAATCAACTTCATGGACGAATTAGTAAGGTCTACTTACATTAACCATTTCCGTCATCGACAGTTTGTTTTCATATCATGAAATGTGATCAGCATCATAATGCATAACAGCACTGATCCTTACATGCATTTCAAACTGGTCCCCATAAAGCTACCCGATTCGGTGAAGACAGCAAAACAGTTACTACCGGAGAAATAGTTTTTATAACCATAAATGTAATATTTTGTCTAGGTTGAAAAGTCAAAAGTGGAAAGAAGATCCAAGTATTTCGATACAACGGTCAAACTGAGAAGCCCATACCCTCGTGGGGCCACTTACAAAGCGAAAGATTCTAAAGGCAATTATTTTTTGGTCATCCGCTGCTTCTTCGTTTTGCCCGTAGGGTTTTGCAATGCATTTCCCACGTGGAATGTCCCTTCTGTCTTGCAGTTTGACAGTTGAAGCTCCCCACCGGTCAATCTACGTGGACCCCACACCTCTGGGAGCGTGAGTCTGGTATAGGTTGTTGAAGAGAAAAAAAAAACTAGCAAGCATACTTTATTTTAATTTGGAACAAGTTCCATATAAGTGGGAACATTTCATATGTTCCCTTTCTTTTCTTTTCTTTTTTTCTATCATATCATAAATTTTGGCTTGTACTTCTGGATAAGCTTAGATGGTTTTCGCTGTTTGACTGCCCTAATGGGAGAAAAAAAGAAAATTGACTATGATCGGTGGAATCGTAATAATGTTTCATAATTATTTTATATATTTCATAAAATATTTAGTCTTAAAAATATAAATATAATTTATTATATTTTGTTATAAAAAAAATGTATTACTGAAAATGTCCACATATGACATGTAGAAATTAGAAAAACCCTCACGGTTCTGTGCAGTAAAAAAGCCGACACTGAAAAGGTATTTTGTTTATTTGATTGATGTACCACATCAACATTGTCATCGTAACCGCGGACAACCTTACACAACATTACGTGCCTCCCTTTTCTTTGTTCGACACGACAGTGGTATATATTTACCTGATGAATTTAGGGTTTTGAAATTACTTTTACAGTTTAACTTTTTTTTTTTACAAGATCTGAAGAACATTGCTAGGTGGATTGAAAAGTTGAGGGATTTAATGTTGGAGAGCATTATGTCCATATCAACGGTGTCTGTAAAGGCACGGACAGGACAATTGGCCAGCAAAGATTGGCAGAATATAGGGTGTGTCAATCTTTTGGAAAAGGATAAATCTCATCTCGATGAAATCCAATCAAATCTCCCACAGTTTTACAGGGATTTGGTTTGATGGGCCGGGAATGACAATTTGATTCGAGGACAAAGAAAAGAGAACGGAATAAGATTATTATCTTACTGATTTGTTGTTCTTCAGAGAATTGGATATAGGATGCCGAAAAATGGTAAAGATATGGTCCATAATTATATTATAGGGTAAAGTTTTTTTCTGCATGATTATAGGCTTTTAAGCCTACAGCGTTCTAGATTTGGAGAGGGGGCAGTAAGCGGAATGGAATGGAGTGTCGGCAACATTGACTGTACTTTTGGACTATGAAAGTCAATTCCGAAAGTAAGTGTGATTCACTGATTCCCCCATTCTCAGCTATAAAACTTTCAAAAAAGCAAGGCCTAATTCGTTGCTAAATTATTCTCTTAATCATGTTTTGGGCAACTCTGGCTTTGGTTTTGGTGATCGAGCTCCAACCCCACATTATCCTTTGAAGAATATTATTATGAATAATAATTTTATTTTTATTTTTGGATTCCGATCCGACAATAAAACAATAACTGTAATTCCGTCTGTGTTAACTCGTAAATATCAAGGATCAATTAATAATTTTTTTAAAAATAATATATATAAATGATTGTTGTCGATTCCAATTTGTTTATTGATAGTCAAGCCACACTTTTTCTGCAAATATAAGTAATCATAGCAATCACGACACGTCAGGCGGCTATGAGTACCAAAAAGGATTTGCCACCCACCACGCCAAAGGTGATTAAAACTGATTCCATCATTCGAGTGTTAATTAATGTTTTACACATCAAATAAAAAATCTGAAGAAAAAGAAAAAGGAAAGGCAACAAATACTTGTAGGTCTTTAAGATGGGTGCTTGTAAATATGTGTTAGGGATAAGGAGCATTTTGCTTTCACCAACCACGTAATCGCACTTTGCTGGGTTTCCTTTTGTTCATGCGCACACCCACTCATGCCCCAAGAAACTATATAGTACGCCAAAACTATAGAGCCCTACAATTCAATGCTTAGGACATGCCTTGTTACATTAGAATAGACAAGTGGTAAGGGTATATGATGATTCAACCTATTCATTTTATGCCAAAGTCAGCCAGGAGTAATAATATCATATAGATTTTAGTTACTAGCCCACTTTATATAATATTACGTAAGATCTACTATCTAGCCTTTGAATAAGGTTTTTAATTTTTTCCATGACTCCAAGTCATTCATCATTGAAGTGTGTGTGGGAGTATTTGCTCGGATGACATCTTTTATAAATCAGTTTAAGATATAGCTTTAAGATATTTCTAGATAAACTCTTATAGTCAAAATAAAATCACAAATTTATTTTTTAATAATTTTTTTAAGACACATATTAAAATAAGTAAATAGATTATTTTGTATTCGAAATAAAGTGAATCAAAAGCGAATTCATAAATTATCATGTAACAGTAAATTATTATTTATTGGATATGCTATATTATATAGAATATTCATCTCTCTGCTAATTTTTAATTTTTTAATGATGGGCTATGAAATTGACATTTACCTAGACAAACGTATTTACGCTTTAATTTCCAATGACAAAATTTATATTAAGAGCCTCAATCACAATATGTGAACCTAAAGAATGTTCAAAACGTGGAATTATTGTAGAACTGAAATGTATTCCTTGTCTTCATTCTTATTGGCTAGAATTTTTTTTTTTGTACTGCTCCTCAATGACCTTAAAGAACCGGCCGAATAGACCGGTTGGCGGTTTTGACTAGTCCACAGAGTTCATAATTCTGTCGCCGACTTTGCTCGTCGGGTGAATGCAAGTTGGCAAGAAGGGACCCAACTGTACTTCTGCCGTTGATCTCATTAACGCATAGCTATCCTTTGGCTACGGGTTAGGTGTAACAGTGCTTCTAGGATTGAACTTGTTTCCATCAAGGATGGTTTAGGTTTGTGGAGGTGGTGGTGGTGCTTCCTTTGGTGGGTCTGTGTTATGGACCTGGGTTTGGGGATTCACAGAAAGTCCGGATCTAAGCTCTCTCCCATGGGCAACAGACTCAACAAGCCCGGGCCTCGAGACTTTCTTTCGTTGGGTCTTAAATGAAATTTTACCTTGCGCTTGCTCTCCTGTGGGTAATTCAATTTCTCCAACAAGAACATGCCCGGTTGTGAAAAGCGCAGAGCCTCAAGTGAAAATCATATGTTTTACCAGGAAAAAGGTTAGGTGAATAGAATTCCATGAAGGAAATACCAAGAACGTGAACCTTAGTATTTTGACAATTGCCATTTTAGGCCGAACATTTTCAAGGCAATTCATAGAGGATTTCCTCGTTTGACAGTGGTTAAAAAAGCAAACTTCCCAAGCGCAGCCTTATCATCTACAATATTAAGTACTAAAGAAAGGCTCTGCCATGGAATTCAATACACCCGAGCAAAATTTAGCAAAAAAGGCTGGAGGAACAACAGAAACATTTCTGATCCAGCCTAAAATGTTAAACAAACAGCAACTTTAAAAAAATGCAAGCCAGTTACAAGGCTTAGCAGATGAATTACCTGTAACACATCATTTTATTCTACCCAATCGGTTAATCCATCCTTCTAGATCCATGATTCCATAAGAAACAATGAGTAAATCTCTTTGGGTTTTGTCTAGTCTACACATAATATACTACAAACAACAACCTCAATCTCCTTCTGCCATTCCCTCAATGAAGCATGGACATTACACGCAGAACATCTAATCCAGATAAGATCGGGAGAAAAGCATATTTGTAAGCCATTTGATCAACGTAAAACATGAAAGTAAAACAAGAAATTTGCATAGAACAAAAATCACCCCAAGTTACATTGGATATTGTAGCTTGACATGACAATGCACAAATCAAAGTATCACTGCCAACAGTGTAACAAGCATTGTCATTCAACTAATTATGAAATCCCACCTACCAACAAGATCAATATATTGGTTCTCACACTGTCACATTCATCACTATCCCGACCCAGAAAATCAGTTACAAGAGTAGCCTTCGATGAGCAGCTCTTCGATGATCCCGGAATCCGGAGTCGGATTCGTCGTGAAACCACCCCACCGTCTTCTGGGCTTCGTAAACAATCTGCGAAATGCCTGATATATGCTTATAGGGTCAGAATCCGGAATGTGTTGAAACCTAATTAGGAAAAAATTCAGATTGTTGATTGAATCATTAAAGTCAATGGAAACGAATGTACCTTGCTTGACGGTCCGCTTGTTGTCGCGGATCTCTTGGATGGTGGCCGTGATTTTCCAGTAGAGAGGGCGGCCCATATAGAAGAGCACAAGAATCACAACCACCGCCACCGCCACGCGAAAAGTTAATCTTGCCATCGCCGATGCCATTGTACGTGTTCGGGTGAGAGAGATGAGGAGGTGTACGACGAGAAGCCAAAGCCAATATCTGACGATCTCACTAGCGAGTCTAGTGACAAGATAACCCCTCTCTATTGAGTAGACATGTACGTTCTTCGTTCCCTATATGGACTCTCCTTCACGGACTAGGCTCATATTGTTAATGGGCCCTAATGTGGGCTAGATCCACATGAGGCCTGGGCCAACTATCTATATTGAACCGAGGGTTCGAATCGCAGCCAAGCATAAATAGAAATATCCTTTGTTACATTTTTATTTTATTTTTAAATAGAAAAATATTCAAGCCGTTAATCTCTTATTACATGCATTGATTTGTTCTGTTTTCTGTTGTTATCACATAATTAAACGAATATTGTCTCCATCATGACCGGTTTGGTTCATCGGAATTGGAGTAATAAATGATTTAAAATTTATTAAATTAAAATTTTAATAATAAATTAATATTAAAATATAATATTTAATACTTTTCGAGACACCAGCACCTATTTGGCTATTTCATTTCCAAGTCAAGGCATCCTCTGCAAACTACCCATCATTAATACAGTGAAGGAGAAGAAAAGACAAAAAATCTGTAATCTATTATCCTCCCAAAATCCTGACAAACAAGTTGGAATCCACTCCAGCCCAGAAAAGAATTTTCTAACTCAGGATAATAGCTAGGGACCATTGATTCTCTCGAGCACTGATCACATCGAAGCGGCTAAATACCTCCAAAAGAATATCTTTCAATCATCGAAGCAGTTTCCCTTTCTATGAGTTGAGGCATGCCTGGATCTCTTCCAGTGTTTTTCCTTTGGTTTCTGGTACGAATTTGGCTACAAACAGTATTGTCATCAACGAAAACCCAGAGTACAGGAAGAATGTACCTGAAAGTAGCACGACCAGGACATGAGGGAGTTTGATGTAATAACCTGGCAAACTAGAAACTCCAACTGAAAAAAAAACAAGGAAGCAAATTTATATACCTGAGGAACTCCAGTTCAAAAGGAAGTTGAAAGTGAAAGAAACCGCCCAGGCGCCTAACCAATTCACCAGCACCACTAGGCTGCCACCGATTCCCTTTATATTGATAGGGAAGATCTGCGAGGGATGGAAGTTTTAGACTACACAGAATGGCAGTGTCACATCCTTAGTCTACAGGGTAGGTAAAACCAGTTACCTCAGACATTATCACCCAAGGAACTGCTCCCATTCCAATCGAGAATGCTGATATATAAATCTATTTCAATCCAAGTCAAGAGCCTTGTTAAAAAGTTTCAGGATTTGGGCAGCAAGTTAAGAAATATGGCAAGTAAGTTTACCAGTACTCCTGATACGGCCAATATAGGAACCCACTGCAGTAACACACCGTGCTCCTGATTCAGAAGGAATTGAAAACAAAAGTCAGACTCTCTGTACTATGCTCGATATAAATCTGCGCATTTGCAGACACTAACCTTGAGAAAGAAAGAAGCCCCGGCCAAGAAGCAGCCTAAAAATGTCCCAGATGCGGAAACCTTCAAGTAGAAAACCATGTTTCAGTCAGTTTCTCTTTGTAAACTAAACTTATGAGGTTAAAAGTCGTGGATGGATTGTACCATTATAAGTGGCCGTCTTCCAGATTTGTCCATTAAAACTGCTCCCACTATAGTAATTGGAACCTGCAAACGATTTTTTTGATGGGTCAGATTTTCGAAAGGTGTTTTTGACCATCTCGTTCTTCTTGGTTAGTAGCATTTGGTAAAAACCTGAACGCAGGCATAAGCTATGGTTCCAATTTTTCCTGAAGAGAGTCCTGCAGTTTGTATCAGAGATTAAGAATCCACTGTGAGATTTGAAGCTAACACGGTCAAAGTAGTAACCCTTATTGCATAACATAATTTACCAGCTGATGCAAAGGTTTCACTTGCATAAAATCCTATGCCATTGATTCCTCCAAATTGTTGGAAAAACATCAACGCCACTCCAATCTGAATGTCATGACAACGTTGTAATATATATCAGAAGCAAGATAATTATTTGTGGGCAATGGAACATGAATAAAGTTTAAACGGTCATAAAGAGATAGATACTCACAATCACAGAGCGAATGTATTTGCTTTGGAACAAATCAAGAATTCTTGATTTAGGAAGGCTTCCAAGAGTTTCCAGGGAGACCTATGAGGCAGCAGATCGAAAAGGTTAATTCCCTTTGAGAAAGAACCAGTTGGAAGCAGCATTTTCTAGTTGAAAGTAAACAAATTAAGTACTTGGATTTCAGCAGCTTCACGGCTTATATCAGCATCTTTGCCTCGGAGTCTTTGCAATGCAACTTGGAATTGCTTCTCTCGGCCAACCTTTGCCTGAATACGAGACGTGCACTCCTTTTTCATCTCATTTTTTCCTTTTTTTCAAAAGAAGAGCTTAATTCTGCAGAGATGCTTACCAGCCATCTTGGAGATTCTGGAATGAAGCAAAGACCAACAAGCAGGAAAACGCACGGAACCAGACCTTTCAGATCAGATCAAACCATCAGTGCTTCTATAAACTCTCACCCTTTTTCTCCTTTCAAAATATTCAGTGCAACCTGATGCCACTGCAAATAAATAACGCTGCGCAGTACAGGCCGAAACTTACCGGTTAGAGCAAGTTGTCTCCAGGTTATAACTGTCCCAAATAGGAATGCAACAGATGACCCAGTGACAATCATGAGCTAAAGAGAAACAGAGTATCAAAAACAACAACGTTAGTCATCGTTTCCATTCGATCAATCTGGAAATTGGGTTTCTTAATGAGATGGTTTTTCAAAGTTATACCTGGTTTAATGTGGTGAGTCCTCCACGGAGATTTTTTGGTGCTATCTCTGCAATAAATATCGGGACCTATGTATATTTTCAAACAGCAGCATCAGAAGCTGGGCTGGGGCCAAAAACAGAAAAGATCATATCTTCTGACAGAGAAAAGAAAAGCCATTACGGAATTCTTTCAGGAAAAAAAAACTAAGTACCACGTAAGAGAATATTCCAATGCCATAACCGGTGAGCAGTCTTCCTACGTCAAGTGATAAAGCTCCCTGTATCAGAAGCATAAAATAGCTTTAAGTGCTGCACAAGTAATGTTTTCAAAGAAATACAAAAGGCAGAGACAACATACTCTGGAGAAGAAAACTGCGAGCCATCCAGTTATGCAGAATCCAGCAGACATTCTCATTGCCTGCTTAATAAAAATAAAAGATAATTAATTGGAGATATATTAACCACAAATTATGAGCTGAATTTTCGTAAACTTTTCATACCCCTTTTCGACCAATGAAATCTCCAATCCGGCCGCTTGTAATAGCACCAACCATTGCGCCGATTGTTAAGATTGAGCCAAACATGGAATACTGCAATTGTAAAACAAAATTAGGCACGTAGAAATAGAACACCACAGTGAGAATAAAAACAGAGTAAGAAGCCAACCTCAGCTATGGAAAGGTTAAGATCTTCCCTGATTGCAGATTGAGTGGGTGCTGAATAGCCCACCTGTCAAAACAATAACTTAAGCTGAACAAAACTTTCTTTTTTTTTCTATTTTTTGGACATTTTGGTTCCTAACCAAAAACAAAAAAAAAAGAAGAAAACAACTTAGTAATGACGAAGAACTTGTGTCTTAAACCAGGATCCAGAATTTACAGTTTCCAGAACTAACGTCACGAAAGCAAGCAACAAGAGAGCTAAAATTGTACTTACACAAGAACCAAATTCGAAAGAGCCACAGACAGCAACAAATGTGCATAGCAGAACCATCCATATCGATCCACTCTCCTCCTCATTGTCAATATCACTCCCACCTGACACAGTTCTCGCATCCCCGACGACGACGACTAATGGCTTCTGCAAATCCTCGAGGTCATTAATTTCTGCTTGTTGTTCAACATCTTTGAACTGACCGATTGCCATGGAGATCTAGATGGAGAAGAACACAGATTTGCCAGTGAGGCCCTGCAACTCCTCTGTGGGAGAGAATAACAGAAGCCTCAGAGTTGCAAGCAAGGACTTGGTGTGTGCAAAAATATGGATGAGGCTATGGGGTATATATACATGCAGAGGGGAGCCGTGGCAACTGGTAGATATTTACAACATTTGTCCTTGCTTGCATGATTGAGAATGTACCAGGGTCTGAAATGAAGCTAGAAAGTTGCAAGGCAAATACCTCCTCCCGTATGGGGTAAAGCTGTCATCCTGTCGCTATCTATCTCTGATGACGTGGTGCTGATTATAAACAGCCCATCAATGGGAGGATGATTCAGACCGAAGTGAAAACATAAACAATCCATTTCGCTATCAGTTTCTCTGACTTTCCTTCCTCTCTTCCATATACATAAATATCTAATTTGCTGACCAAAAAACATCTAAACAATGATTCTGAAGTGTTACCAGCTGAAATGATACTACCATTCTCGGGGTTTCCAGCCTTGTCTAGCTTCCTCCTCCTGATCATGGGGCGGCCATCAGAAGCCATTGTTTCTAATTAAATAGTAAATTCAGACATGTTTGCTTCCATATATATGTTTCCTGTCAGATTCTTGTCGTTTTGAAGAAGGGGTTCAAATTACCAGTGTCCGATCACAGGAAATGAATTGAAAAAATCAGAGCTAAGCTGTACATGACTGGGATGATGCAGAGAATCGCATATTATCATAACCAACTATCTAACAAATTCAAGCATTCGTAGTTTTTTATTGGACCCAGAGAAGGGTGGGAAGATTGGAAGTATGTTTGATTAGTCTTTGTCCTACGTCGATCCGAGTCAGATCCAACGCACCCAAATCCGAATTAAGTAACCCCATCAAATCCACCAAAGTTCACATATCATACATGTACAATGACATTTTTAAAGATGATCATCGGTATATCCATTCAAGAATAAAATTATATATCCTTTCAATATAAATTATCCAATTAAATCATATCAAATAATATAAAATTTTAATTCAAAATGTATGATTGAATAATAAAATTCATTCATTCTAACCCAAATTTCCAATACAAAATGACATTATTACATTCTAAGATTACATAGTTATATATGTTGATAAAAATTTTATTGATTCCATACTCCTTGGAGAGCACATATAAAATTGAAAGGTTAGAAAGTACATTAATTAGGACTACTACCTACCTCTTCTGAATGACATAGCGTTTATGTCAACATCAGCAAGATGGATGTGCGGAGATTAGGATGTCATAGCTAGAAAAAATCCATCTCTCAAACATCTCCGTAATCGAACCGGATGGAGGAGGAAAGCAACGACTCCAAAACAAACAGCAAGAAGAGCAATCACAAAAACAGTAGATTGGGGCTTCATGACTCTGGTATAAACTACGAGACTAGGTAAGTGCCTCGGCTGTTCCTTGATAAGGTGCATCTTAGTTGCATCCTCATTATTCATAACAAGGCTCCGTTCACTTCTACCAACATCGGTCGAGCACGTAGTTTTTCCTATCTTCCCATCTGGCCTTTCCACCAAATCCTACAAGCAAATAATTAGTTATTAATCCTTCAATAGAATTAAAACCGGCCACACTCAATGTGGATTCTTACCTGGCTACTTGGAGTAACTACTGGCCTCACACTCGTACAAGAGCTTCCACAAGTATCACCCCTTTCATACAAGTGCTCAGGATGGAGAACAGAACCTTGACTCACAAGTTTTCTACGAAGAACATCACCTACACAATTCATATGTTTCTGTAATAGCCTTAAATCATCATCACTAGTACCATCAACTACATTGCAGACCTCCAGTTTTTCCACTATGATCTTCAGATTCCGTAAAATTTTATTCAAAATGGCAGTTGGTTCGAATTGTAGCAGAAATATTAGCAAGGAATTGTATCTCTGGATCTGCGAAGAAGTCATGGTTTTGTGAAAATTTTCTAACAAAGGCTCCTGAAGTAGCCAGGCTATGTCCACAAGAAGTTCGGAAAATGCCATCTGCCTCAGGGCAGAAACCTCACATGGTGAACCCTTTGGTGAATTCGAAGCATTAAATTTATGCTGAATCATTTCCATTTCAGAACATATCCGTTTGTCCCCAATTACTACAGGAATAAAGTTTGATAAGCCACCATCGTTCTCAACCTACATAAAGACAAATGGAGTGAAAATCCGAAACACCAAAATGTTAAAAGGTTTCAGGCAAACAAAAGCCACTTTATTCCTTTGTTATATCTAAGCTAACACACACAGGTTGGATGGAAAATGTTTGCAGTAATGCCTGGCAACACCTAAGACTGATAGCAACATATCAAAAGAAGAAAGACAACTTGTTTCAGCACAAAAAGCCCCGTCTTCAACAACTGAAGTGATTTTCACTTTTCATAATGGACTGGGTATTCGTCAGACAAACCGAGATAATAAATTAATAATAATAGACTATTGCATCAAGAGCACAGTAATACATACAGCTTTATACTTTCTCAATTGCAAATATTTGTTCTATGACCTTGAGGTTCTGTTTATCGCAGCTGCATTTTCTTTTTATATAATAAGCATTATCGCCACCATTGAAGATGTATAACTCTCGGTGAGCTCGTTATGGTCTATTTACAAGATAAAAAAACATACTTACCTCCTATAAAAACTAGTCTTAAAGTAAACATCAATGCCACAGACAAAAATGAAGACAATATATTTTAGGAACACTCCATCATTATTGTTCCTATAAATGAAGGCATAGATGCGCAACATGTACTATTAAGCAGGAGTAGCACCTCAATAAAAGCCGGACCGCAGAGGTTAGCTTCAATTGGAGGGATGGATATCTTGAACAGTTGATGATCAGGAGTAGAATCTTCAGCAAGAAAACGAGGAAGTTCCAAGCAATAATCATTATTAAGATACTTCCCAGCAAAAGACACCAGAAACCTGCCATGAACCAGTTTATTACAATTTTTTGTTGGCACAGACCATTTACTAGTATACAATTCACTATAATCATTTTAAGGAGGATATTGCATCTCATGCAATTAACCTCCAGCAGTGAAATAACTAACTCCATGCCTCTGAATCCCACATGTTACCGAACCTCCCGTGTACGTCTTTGATCTCTTCTAAGGGCTTTATTTGAATGTTACGAAGATGAAATTTATTAGGGATACAGTACCAGTATCAATATGGGAAGTGGCTTTATTACCTATGAAAGAAAGCTGAAGGATTATAAATGACGAAGGATGAAGTTAGTCGAAGAGGGTAATATCACAAGCTGAAAGGCGAGTCAATATATATAAATGAAGAGTGAGGCAAACATACAATATTCATATATGACTAGAGATTATATTAGGCCACCATGTTAAAAAGCGAAGAATCAGCCTACCAATGCATATAACCCTGTTTCAAGGGTTAAAAACATAATAAATAAATTGCTTACGGAAAAATAGTACTACAGACAGCTACCTGTATAAAGCTCAAGTAAATCATTCAACTAGGAAAATTTCCATACCTATATTTGGGTTGCGATAGATTACTTCCACAAGCAGTCAATTCCATGGATCTTCCGGCCTCAACACATGCAGGGTGTACATAGTGAAGTCTTGGAGCCTGTCCTTTCAAATTGACTTTTCTGACAGAAGTTCCATCTACATCAATCAAAAGGTACTGAGAGAATTAAAGTTGAAGTTAGAAATAATTTCAATTTTAAGTAATTTGAAGACTGTGCTTTGCCATATCCACAAGATTTACATACCTTCAGTGACATGGAAGGCCATATTGTTAAGATAAACAAGCAACGGTCCTTTTTTAGACAAAACCTCTCCACAGGCGAGAAAATCATGCAAGTATGACACAGGATCTTCCAATAACTGCGTACAAATGAAAATTTGAAGGTAAAGAAGTGACTACATAAGCTTACATAACAGTGATGCAAAAGTAAATAACCAATAGAATGGAGGCACAGATACTTGCGACAACCTACTAACTTACCCATATCCACTAGAAGCGTATAATTAGTGCCAGATACATACAGTTCAGATTAGAAACAAGAATTAAGCTGCACGGCACATCAGTGAATGGAATTGGCCGATCAATCTATACATCACTCTGCTATGTACCAACATAGAAAATTCAAGAACCGTAGATAAATGGATGAAGCCAAGTACTGTCCACCAATAGAAAGCAGCATCTTATTTTACTCTATTGCGGAACTAGAACAATTTTTTCCTTGTAAAAACCGAAAACTAGCGTTATTAACCATAACTAGCAGAATAAAGGGGAAGAGAAGCGTCATAACAGAGGCATCTATGAGAAATAACGGACGAAGCTGCTATTTTGCAAGGCTCGCTATCAAGACTGGTGAAAAGAAACTTTAGACACTCCACAAGAGCGGCTTTAGTGTCAAATATATCCTTGCATAAGTGTCAGAAAAACAAACAGAGCGCCCAATGGCAGCGTCTCATTGTTATAATATACAAGGCTGTCTAGATGCAAACAATCAACGCAATCCAAAGAGAAGTAGAGCACAGGACTGAATTCAATTCTTTTGCGTTAAAAAGTGGACCTTAAGGGAAAAGATAAACTTGATATGAAATGATTACCGTATGCCACATAAATGATGGCATAGCAATGAAAGCAGTCAAAATAGTGCATCCAGGACGAATATATCCCTCTAACTCGACAGGCATGCTCGCCAACCATTCGTATATCTGCAATCAAATTACAATGTGTCAAACAACTCTAAACACCAAGGTCAAACCGAAATCCATTCTCGTCCAAATACTAAACTGTAACAGTAAGTCTTTAAAATACTTGGTGCCGAAGCCTTCTCGGAAATTCTGCAGGGTTCCAATCATAAAGCTTGAATGAAATCCGACCTGTTGGACACTACAAAGGACAAAGACATGAAAACGCAAGCAACAGCATCATATGCATCATCATCCATACAGAAAAAGAGTGGAAACCCACCATAGATGAGTAAGCAGTCTTATTAGCATAATTTGCTGTCGACAAAGAAGCCTTTGAATCATCCTCTCTGCCACCCATCTGGGCATCACTAGAAGCTCCAACAGACAGACCGTCACTTCCATTGATATTATGGGATCTAGGATCACCCGAGTAATGAGCTGATACATGACAACTATCTGCGAGACAAAAATCCAAATCAATTACCAAACCCAATACCCAAACTCTGAATATAACATAGCAAATTCAAAATCCAAACAAATAGAAATTTTTTCAGTTTCATCTTCACCATCGCAATTAGTATCTTGAGATACCGAACCCCCATCAACCTTCGTAAGATCCTGAGGCTTTCTTCGCCTCCTACTGTTATGACGCTCCAATTTCCTTCTACAACTCCGATTCCCTCTATCGAAATCCAGTAACACATGAAACCTACAGAATAGACGCACCAGATTAACAAACTATGACAATTCAAGAATTGTGATTATGCCGATCACCATAGAGACGGCATTTGATAAACATTTTCACATTATTACTTCCCAGATGATAAAGCGACATCCTATACCGGCTTTCTAATTATTCGGTCAATGGAATCAACACCTTTTCGGAGCGAGATTAAATAATCTTTAAACAATATTATAAGCAAGCGACTCACTTCCCACACTGTTGGCAGAATCTTTGAGTCTCTCCGTCGAGCAGAACAGCACTGGCATTAGCGCAACCCAAACAGACCTTATGTCTCCTATGGTACCCTTTCAGTTGCGTGATATCTGCTTCACATCCAGGAACTTGACACCTGGAAGGATTCGTCACCCGTACACGTTTCTTCCCAGACATGGCTGCTTCCTCCTCCGCCAACTTCTCGTCAATCTCCGGGCAAGCACAAGGGACTCGCCCTTCGAGGAAGTTGGAGCATGTCAGCCTCGGGTCTCGCTTCCGGATCCGGTCAACCGAAGTTTGAACTTGGTCAGGTATTGGGGAACGTGTACTGTCATGGTTTTCTGCTTGCAGATGGGCAATCGCATCAACACCGTCAAAAGAGAGCAAGAACGAGTCGTCTACCGTGCAGTTCAGTAAATCGTCCAGGCCCCATTGAGAAGAAGAGGACGGGGCTGTCTCGCTGACTGGCGGGTGAACTTCCACTGGGAAAACTGCATCGCCTTGTATAGGAGGAAGAGAGGGATCCATACTCACCAACCTTGGAACCTTCAAGGTGGTAAGGTGGCTTCCAAATGGAAAGAAGACGAGGGAGGAAGACAATCTCGACGTTTGGCAGGCTCTGTTTGGGTTGGTTTTTTTGTTTGAAATAAAAAAAAAGAAAAAACGACGTTATTGTGGCGACGTGAATTCTTGCATTTCCCGCGCCATAAATAGATTAGGTTAAGTGCTTGTTAATTGTACCTAATCATCCATTATTTACACACTTTACGACGCCGTATTATCAAAAGGAAAGTGTAATGAAGTTTACTTGGAAACAATTAGACTTTTAACATAAATGGAGATGGGTATCTATCAGTCTAGGTGGAAAAAAAAGGCAGATCCCATTTTTTGAGGTGTAGAAATTAGAGGAATATCGTGCACTTTTTCAGGTGTAAAATTAAATGTACGTCATAATCATATAATGGAAATGATTACGTGTTTAAGCTAATATTAGTCTTTCATGTAATTAAATCACATTTCCTAATTAATCAAGTCCCTCTATCATTATGAGAATCTTTCTCTGTTTTCGTCATTGGCCAGCAATGTAATGGAATGGTCCCCCATCGGTTTCGAAAGGAGAATCCTACACCGTCAGCTATCATCAACCAATGATAATTTAACACATGGGGGGTTTATATCTACAACAATTATTAGCCCGACCTATACTTTGTTGATGTCAAATCGTTAATGATGCTCGCTCGGATTGGACAGTTACGAAGTTATGTCTATCTATAAATAATTGGGCCTTCATGTGGGCTCTAGCCTGGATACTTCATGGGCTTCTCTGTACAACTTTTTCCCTCACATAATTAAACATGCATTTGGATTCTCGTCGCTAAACACCATTAAAGCTTCATCGTCTTCACTGCACTGCGGGAATGGTGGCAACGCAAGTTGAGACGCCACTTCCGGTAACGTAGCGTCTTCTTCACTGGACGCGTCTTTTGGAGGTTCCTCCTCTTCCTCTTTACTCTCCACAATCTCCACTTTCTTCCTCGTCTTTTTCTTTAGTTTCTTCAAAAGTTTTCCCGCATCAAACTGGCCGGTGACTACCACCTTGTGGTTCGCCATTTCTGTTGTGAATGTCTCTACCCCTTCAAGATCACCACGCCAACAACAGAGTTACACAATTATTGACGATAAATCATAATGCTCCGTGCGTTGTTGGATGAATGTGGGGATGGTTTTACCTTTGAACTTTGAAATGATCTCGGCCACGGATCTTTCACATGCATTACAGTGCATGGAGACTCTAAATTCTACGACCAATACCTGAAGGAAGAACAATGTGGGAGACGATTGATGAATTTGAGAAAAGCCTACTTTTACTGGTCTTTCTTGTTCACGCATGCAAAAGAAGAACAACTCACTTGCGGGTCTTTATTTTCCTCTTCCTCTGCCATTGTAACTTGAAATAGGAAAATGGAGGGTAAGTCGGTGGTTAGGAAAAAAGGACATTTAACGAATCGTCAAAGGTCGTGATGGTAAGGGATCTTAAGTTACTAACCGTGTTGAGACAACAGCAGACAACAGTTTGGCATTAAGGAACCGGCCTGAATGTTAGTTAGCCTATATTCAGTTATGAGAAATCTTTTTATTTTCAGACGAATTATTGATTTTTCTTGTCTGAAAATCAATAGATTAAATTAAAACAAAGGAAGTTGTATACAGTCCCAGCATCTAAGAAGAACTGAGAAAACCACGATTTGAAAACTGAAATCTAGAAAGGATCATATGAATACATTCAGAATTCTATCAGAGGCTAAACACTCTTGAGAAACATTATACATGTCCCTTATGTTGTTCTTCACCCCCCCCAAAATGACATATACAGAGCTTCCATGCAAATATCTCCAGGGGATTTACCAGTCCCTTTAAAAATCCTACTACTTCTCTCTATCCAAATTTTCCAAGCAACTATATACATCATTACATCCCGCAATTTTATTCCTCTATTGCTAGGACATAGCTCTGACCACTGAGAGATTAGCTCCCTCACAGATTTAGGATGAACCCCCCATTACCTCCGTTTCCTAACTTCCACCACAAATTCCTCCTTACTTCGAGAGCAGCAGAGGACCTGTATTGATAGTAGAACAAATATCTTTACATAAGGGTGAAAGTTTATGTCTCCGATTAACCGTTCTGTTCTCTTCTAACTTGAACTCATATAAATCGGAAATGATTTTTTTCCACACGCACTATTCTTCTGTATAAAATTTCCAAATCCGTTTGAATAACATTGCAGAGTTCTTAGCCTCCAGCGACCCTAAGCCTGGACCGCCACTACTAACACTCAAACATACCGTCTTCCAAGTAATCTTATTCACTCCCTTTTTATCCAGCACCTCTCTCCAGAAAAAAATTCCTTCTAATCTTCTCTAATTTCTTCCGCACACCCACTGGAACTTTGAAAATTGAGAAGTAGAACAACGGTAAGCTGTTTAAAACAGACTTTAACAATACCATGCATTTTACCACCAAGTGATAGGAATTTACCACGCCAAGAGTGTAGTTTCTTCTTAAAGCTATGAATCACCGAGTCCCAAGTACTATTTCTAGCACCTAAGGGAATTCCTAAGTATTTAATTGGGAGCTTTTGAGCGACACATCTAAGAGAGTTTGGTCTTCTGTCAATTACCTCACTGCTGATGTTAATACCAGTAATAGAACTTTTGAACAGATTAATCTTAAGCCCAGAAAAAAGTACAAAACCTCTCAGCAACCTGATCAAAGTTCAAAATCTCTCCCTCTTATGTTGATAGAATCTATTGAAATAATAAAAAACAACAAGCGTTACCTCTGCTGGTTTAGAGATAATATTTCCTTCCACATCAAGAGCTCTAATAGCATTCTTGTGTTGTCTCCAATTAACGCATGCTTGAAAAAACTTGGTATTTTTATCCCCAATTTTACCTAGTTTTGTCTTGATTTCTGTCTCCAATCAGATTCAACTTTTCTGTTTATTTCCCATTTAACTGCTTGAAGCGACCGATACTTTCTTTCATCCTCATCACTGTTGGGTTGGGGTTTTTAGAGAGGGGGGATAGATTTTGGTTAACAAGGAGAGCCATTTTTCTTGCTATGAATTTATGAAGTGGATACATGGACGAATTATTGATTTTACAACCAAATCAAATATTATTTGCTGCCATTGTTTATTGCAAATTACAACAGAATTAATAAAGGTGTTACAGAATATAAAATAAGAAGAATTGAGGAGAAGAGAACAAGAGAGAAAACTAAGAACAATATAGGAAGCTTAAGATCTTATCAAGTACTCAAGCAAGTGTGTACAAAGTGAACAAAGTTACCTCCTATTTATAGGTAACATGATAGGGTACATGAAGAGACATTGAGAGATAAAGAGTTTTGTAGTTATAAAATATTCATTACATAATTGAATAGACATAATAAAGTTTTTTGTCTTTTCAATTTCCAAACCTATTATATTCATAACACTCCCCTTGAATCTTTTGAATATTAAGAATATGAGTATGAAATCAGAATACTGCCTCATTAAAAACCTTACAAAAAAAAACCCAGTGGGGATAAAAACTTGGTGAAGGAAAAAAGAGTGCAGTGCATACTCCCCCTGATTTAGTCAATCCACTGCCTTTATCCACTTGGCTACATCCGCCCCAATAGTCCAATAGTCTAGTTTCAAACTACCTAAATATTAGCACAATTTCCATTTTTTCAAAAATGGAAAGAAAAGAAGAAATCGTTTTTTAAACTTTTTTAAACTAAAGGCTAAAAAAAGTACTAAATAAAAAAATTGAATAAAAATAAAGGAGCAATAACCATACCCTTGATATAACAAGAAATTGGTTATTGCTCCTTTATTTCAAGAACTTCTATACACTAAGACCAAAATCTTACCCATTTGTAGATGGAGCTTCAACAGCAGCTAGGTCTAGGGGGAAGTTATGAGCATTACGTTCATGCATAACTTCCATACCAAGGTTAGCACGGTTGATAATATCCGCCCAAGTATTAATTACAATCCCCTTAAATCTTTCAAACGTTGCATTCTGATCTTTCGAACAAGCTTTTCAAATGTTGATGTGGGAAGAGCTTTAGTAAATAAATCAGCCAGGTTATTACTTGACCGTATTTGTTGGACACTGATTTCCCCTTTGTTTTGAAGATCATGAGTAAAGAAGAATTTTGGTGAAATATGTTTTGTCTTGTCACGCTTTATGTAGCCTTCCTTCAATTGAGCTATACAAGCAGCATTATCTTCATACAGTGTAGTTGCAAGTTCTTTATCACTTGATAATCCACATGCTTCTTTTATGTGTTGTGATATTGATCGTAGCCAAACACATTCACGACTTGCTTCATGAATTGCTAAAATCTCTGCATGGTTAGAAGAAGTAGCAACCAAAGTTTGTTTCACCGACCGCCATGAAATAACAGTATTACCTATAGTGAATAAATAACCTGTCTGCGATCTGGCTTTATGTGGATCTGACAAATATCCTGCATCTGCATAACCAACTAAATCAAAAGTGGATAAATTTGAATAATATAAACCCATATCCATTGTCCCTCGTAGATATCTAAAAATATGTTTAACTCCATTCCAATATCTTCGAGTTGGGGAAGGACTATATCTTGCTAGTAAATTTACTGCAAATGGTATGTCAGGTCGAGTGTTATTAGCAAGATATGTAAGTGCACCAATAGCACTAAGGTATGGAACCTCAGGACTTAAGAGTTCTTCATTTTCTTCACGAGGTCGAAAAATATCTTTTTTCATATCAAGTGACCTCACAATCATTGGTGTACTTAATGGATGAGCTTTATCTATATAAAATCTTTTAAAAACTTTATCCACATAATTTGATTGATGAATAAATATTCCTTCACTTAGATGCTCAATTTGAAGACCCAAACAATATCTTGTTTTTCCAAGATCTTTCATTTCAAATTCATATTTTAAATAGCTGATAGTTTTATCTATCTCTTCACGAGTGCCAATGATATTTAAATCATCAACATAAACAGCTATTACAACAAAACCAGATCCATATCTTTTTATAAAGACACATGGAAAAATTGGATCATTCTTGAAATCTACTTTAATTAAGCATTCATTAAGGCAATTATACCACATCCGTCCAGATTGCTTCAATCCATATAGAGCTCTATTTAACTTTATTGAATAAATTTTCCGGGAATTTGATTTATTTGCATCTGGAAATTTAAATCCTTCAATGATTTTCATATATATATCAGTATCCAACGAGCCATACAGATAGGCTGTAACTACATCCATTAGACGCATTTCAAGCTCTTCATGTACTGCCAAACAAAGTAAATATCGCAATGTTATTGCATCCACCACTGGAGAATACGTTTCATCATAATCAATACCCGATTTTTGGGTAAAATCTTGTGCGACGAGTCTTGTTTTATATCTCACAACTTCATTTTTCTCATTTCTTTTTAGCACAAATACCCATTTATATCCCACCGGTTTTACACCTTTTGGTGTATGGACTACAGGTCCAAAAACTCCACGTTTTTCAAATGAGTTTAATTCTGATTGAATTGCGTCTTTCCACATTGGCCAATCATTTCTATTTTTACATTCCTCCACAGAGGTAGGTTCAAAATCCTCACTTTCTTCTATAATATTTAGCGCTATATTATATGCAAAAATATTGTCGACAAGTATTGAGCTTCGGTTCCATCTTGTTCCTGTAGTGACATAATTAATCGAGATCTCTTCATTCTCTTGTGTTTCTTCCGGAATTTTATTAATTATGTCAACTAGATTTTCCAAAACTATATCCTCCACATGACCATCTTGTGTAGTTGCTCCTTTCTTTTTCCGAGGATTTTTATCTTTAGAACCGAATGGTCTTCCACGTTTCTGACGTGGTCTAGATTCACTAGCAACTTTAGATTATCCTTCAGGGACATCAATTCTTATCGGAGCATTTGCAGCTGGAATATGAGACCTAATTATTCTTTTAAGGTCAGTAAATGCATCTGACAGTTGATTTGCAATCGTTTGTAAATGAATTATCTTTTGAACTTCATGTTCACATTGATTTGTTCGAGGATCAAAACTAGATAATGATAATTCATTCCAAGAAATCTTCTTTTCCAACTGTTTATTTTCTCCCCCAAGTGTTGGAAATATAGTCTCGTCAAAATGACAATCAGCGAATCTTGCCGTAAATAAATTTCCAGTTAATGGCTCAAGATATTTAATGATAGATGGAGACTCATATCTAACATATATTCCTATCCTTCTTTGAGGACCCATTTTTGTACGTTGTGGTGGAGAAATTGGAACATATACCGCACAACCAAAAATTCTTAGATGAGAAATATTTGGTTCCTGACCATGAACCAATTGCATCGGAGAGTGTTCATGATAACTTGTTGGCCTAATGCGTATAATTGTTGCTGCATGTAAAATGGCATGTCCCCAAACATAAACTGGAAGTTTGGATCTCATAAGCATAGGTCTTGCAATTAATTGTAAGCGTTTTATAAATGATTCTGAAAGACCATTTTGTGTATGAACATAAGCAACAGGATGTTCAACTTTTATTCCAATAGACATGCAATAATCTATAAAGGATTTTGATATAAATTCACTAGCATTATCCATTCGAATAGATTTTATCGGATAATCAGGAAATTGAGCTCGTAAACAAATTATTTGTGCAAGCAATCTCACAAATGCCATATTGCGAGATGATAATAAACATACATGTGATCATCTGGTTGATGCATCGATCAAAACCATAAAATATCGAAATGGTCCACATGGTGGATGTATAGGCCCACAAATATCTCCTTGAATTCTTTCTAAAAATTTTAGAGATTCAATTCCAATTTTTGCTAGTGATGGCCTTATTATTAATTTGCCTTGAGAACAAGCAGCACATGAGAATTCATTAAATTAAAAAATCTTATTCTTTTTCAATGAATGACCACAAGAATTCTCTATTATTTTTCGCATCATTGTTGAACCGGGATGGCCTAACCAGTCATGCCAAATTTTAAACACATCATTTAACTGATGGTTTATTATAGAATGAGATTCTATCATTGTAATACTTGTGTAGTACAATCCGGAAGAAAAAACGGGTAATTTTTCTAATATATACTTTTTACCCAAAATTATAGAAGTTATGCAAAGATACTCAATGCTTCCTTCGTTCATTGTCTCAATATGATATCCATTCAAACAAATCTCTTTGAAACTGAACAAGTTTCTTTGAGACTTAGAAGAGTATAATGCATCTTCTATCATTATTTTGGTTCCACCAGATAGAATAATATTTGCTCTTCCGGAGCCCTCAATCAATCTTGTACTACCACTTATTGTATATACATTGGTTTTTCTATTATCCAAATAAGAGAAATATCTCTTATCTCTCAATATTGTATGCGTTGTGGCACTGTCAATCAAACATATTTCCTTGGCGTTCATCTTAGATATATCCATGTCAATATCCATTCTCTTCATTGAATAAATAAAATTAATAAGAAAATATAAAATAAATTAAAATATAAAAAAATATGAATAAATAAAACAAAATAAATAGACTTTTATTATAATAAAACAAGAGAACATAATTGAAATTTGCATAGTGATAAAATTAAAATCATTCTTGATTTCTTGCACTTTCATCATTTGGATCATTAAGAAAATCAGAAACATCTAAGTGCGTTATATCCTCAAGGCCATTAGCAAATTCAGTGAAATCATCTTGGACAAAGTTTGTCTCCATATTCTTGCCTTTAGACTTCAAAACTTCTTGATATAGGTCGGCAAAATATTTTGGTGTACTGAAAAGTACGTTGTCAATGACCTTGCATTCCACATCGATGACAGTTACTCATTGTAACTTTTTTCTTTATGCCACTCATTATTTTTCCAGGTCCTTCATCCTTTACAATTTTCTGATTTTGGAAGATAAATTTACTTGATTAACTACCACCATGACGAAATTTATTATAACCTCGTCCTCGTCTGCGGCCTCGACTACGACCACGACTATGATAGCATCACATTCACTTAAGGGAATGGAGCAGAACCAGTAGGACGGGATTCATGATTTCTCATCAATAGCTCATTGTTTTGTTCAGCCACCAGAAGGCAAGAAATTAACTCAGAATATTTTGTGAAACCTTTTTCATGATATTGCTGTTGTAAAAGCACATTTGAAGCATGAAAAGTAGAGAATATTTTTTCAAGCATATCAGCATCAGTGATATTTTCTCCACATAATTTTAATTGTGAGCTGATTTTAAATAATGCCGAATTATATTCACTCACAGATTTAAAATCTTGTAAACGAAGATGCATCCAATCATAACGAGCTTTTAGAAGTATCACTGTTTTCTGGTGATCATACCTTTCGTTTAAATTTTTCCAAAGATCTGCAGGATCTTTTACTGTGAGATATTCAGATTTCAATCCCTCATGGAGATGATGGCGAAGAAAAATCATAGTTTTTGCCTTATCTTGATTCGATGCTTCATTTGATGTTTTGATTGTCTCTCCAGGCCCTTTGGCATCCAAATGAATTTCACCATCCAATATCTATGATAAATAATTTTTGCCAGTAATGTCAAGAGGTTCAAACTCAAGCTTTGCAATATTTGCCATTGTAAAACTATAAAATATTAAAAATACATAAAATTAATCACATAATAAGATAAAAAATAAAATTTTAATTTAAGCATAAGAAATAATCTATAAGAATAATATTTAATGATGGTAATATTATGATAATATAATATTAAAAATTTAGAATTTATTATTTATTTCTTTTAAGATTGTATTAGAGTAATGATTATATTATAAAATTGACATAAATTATTTTTTTAATATAACATGTATTTAAACAAATAAAACAATCATGAACTTAAATTTCTAAAAAATATAGGAAAATAAAATTTAAGAACATGTAATATGAAACAATAATATTACAACATGATTATATTTAAATAATTATAAAAATATACTCACCCAAATATACCTTTGTAGAAACTAAAATTCTTGTTTGTTCTTTGTGAAGAACTCTTGTAAGACTCTTGATTCTCTTTTTGTTTATAAGAGTATCGTGCTGATAATGTGTTATAGAATATAAAATAAGAAAAATTGAGGAGAAAAGAATAAGGAAGAATTGAGAAGAAAAAAACAAGAAAGAAAACTAAGAACAATATAGGGAGTATAAGATCTTATCAAGTACTCAAGCAAGTATAAAGTGAACAATGTTACCTCCTATTTATAGGTAACATGATAGGGTACATGAAGAGATAATGAGAGATAAAGAGTTTTGTAGTTATAAAATATTCATTACACAATTGAATAGACATAATAAAGTTTTTTGTCTTTTCAATTTCCAAACCTATTATATTCATAACAAAATGGTAATTATCAATTTGTGATCATCAGTTAACGACGTGACAATTCTTCCTGATCTCTCCATCTTCTTGACTTCCAAGTCCAATCCCACCCATATTTACCATTGACCGAGCAAACTGATCAAAGAAAGAGGAGGGATTTTCAAATTTACAGACTAACGAAGCCATCGTCGAGTCGGTGAGCAAAGCGGCATCTGAAATGAAGAGGCCCTTGTTTCTATTTAAAGCTAGATGGTAATGGCTGTCAGGATCCAATCCAACCATAGAAGTAGCACTGGGCGGGTTGGGGCACTGTGTCTTCAAGAAATTAGCATAATATGAATCAATTGAAGGATCTGTGTCGTTGTTTCCAGTGAAATTGTAGAGTCTTATTGCAATAAATGTGCACTGTGCTATTCCAAAGGTATGAGCCCTGCACAATATTTTTCGTCTAGTAATCTTTTAAATTTAGGAAATACTATCAAGATATAAACAAGCATCGTTGGCTTGTTTTTTTTTTGAGGAATATCGACGATATATTAAGCATATAAGTAACAAATACAATGGAGGACAATGAAACATTGTGCTCCCTAAATAGCCTAAATGAAACTGCCAGATACCAGACACATGTGACGGTATCAGACATTTACATTCGCCAGATAAACTATGAAACCAGTAAGGAAACAAAATCACCTGTAGCTAACAGGTCCAAACTATCAAAGCAAACATCCTTAAGATTAGATTTAGCCCAACAAAAACCATGCCGCAAACCATTATAAAATATATCAGTAACGCTACACATTTCATGTCTGAAAATCCTGTGATTACGACCCAGCCAAATGCTCCATGTTAGTGAAAATAACAGGGTGTACCACAAACCTTGCCACCGACGCGGAATCTGATACCCCTTCCATTGCTCAAACAAAGCTGCCATGGAGCGAGGTTGTACCCAAACTAAGCCCCAATGCTTGAAAAGGAGTGACCAGCTGATCCATGCCTGTTTACAATGAAGCACAATATGATTTGAGTCCCCTTCAACTTCTCCACATGCCTCACAATATTGATCAGTCTCTGTTAAGAGACCAAGTCGGAGTAAGTGTCCCTTGGTGGTAAGCTTCTCCCTGCACGCGAGCCACATGAAAGCTTGCCACTTAGGTGCTCCCTGCTTACGCCAAACATTTGGAATCCGCTGCTCACTATGAAGGACCAAACCCTCAGTCAATGTTGTATAGCAATTACGCACCGAAAAAGGACGCATCTGAGCTCCCCATAACAGCATATCTTCGTTCACAAGTGAAGGCCGGATCCCATCCAATGCGAACCTAAGACGTCCGACTTCAGTTTCCTCCCATGCAAAAAGATTTCTCCGCCAAAGGAAAGACCAACACCAATCCTCGCCACTGAAGGTTCCAAACCGCCATACTGCACCTTCTTTATCCAATGATAATGCATACAAGCGAGGGAAAAGAAGCCGTAAAGGAAGACTACTGCACCAAACATCATGCCAGAAAACAATGGAGTCCCTTTTACCTAGACGCCAACGATAGGAAGCAGATAGGCACTGACCGTTTGGCTGGCAGCAGTGAGCTGCTCGTCCGTACAATACCCCTCCATATGGCAGAGCCACCTGATACAGGACTCACGATACCATCAGGCCTCAACGTAGGCTGATATTTTTGGTTTATGACCTGACTCCACAATGAGCAAGTATCTGTAGGTAGTCTGTAACTACACTTCATTAACAGAGCGTCATTCCTCAGTTTCAGACAACCCAATCCCGCCCCACCATGGTCTGGCGATCGGACAGCCACGTCCCACCTCACCTTGCATAAACAACGCTTGTCCACCTTTCCTACCCATAAAAATCGTCGCATCCATTTATCAAATTCTTTCCGAACTCCAACAGGCATTTGAAAGAAAGTCATGTAGTATACCGGTAAGTTATTTAACACTGACTTCAGCATAGTGATGCGTCCCCCCAAAGACAGCAAGGAGCCCTTCCAGGAGGCCAACTTGCTTTTAAAACGATCAATCACCGTCAACCATATACTTTTCCTTCGCTGATTTGCCCCAAGAGGCACCCCTAGATACTGAAACGGTAAGAACTGAAGCTGACAATGCAGATGTGCCGCCATGAGTCTAGCCTCCTCTAATGGCACATTGAGCCCTATTAAACCAGATTTAAAGAAGTTAATCTTTAATCCGGATAGTAGCTCAAAGCAGCTCAATAGTCTTTTCATCCCGCAAATGCTTTGCTGGTCACCCTTGCTGAAAAGGATCACGTCGTCGGCATATTGTAAGTGCGTTAGCCGTAAAGTCCCAACCGGGATGCCTTGGACCAATTGACAATCCCCTGCTACACCAATCATACGGGACAACACTTCTGCCACTAGATTGAACAAGAGTGGAGACAGCGGGTCTCCTTGGCGCAGGCCACGACCCATAGCAAACTCCTCAGTAGGGGCCCCGTTAATGAGCACGGAACAGCGAGCTGTGGATATACACATCTGAATCCATTTTCACCATTTGTCACCAAAACCCATCTTGCCCAACACCTCAAGTAGAAAGACCCAGTCCACCGAATCATAGGCCTTTTGGAAATCCAATTTAAAGCACCAGCCCCGTTGTTTGGATGTCTTCATGGAATGAATGATTTCATTTGCAACCATAATGGAGTCCGCTATGTATCGCCCCTCCATAAAGCCTATTTGAAAAGGAGATATAAGCTGGTCCATCACTCCTTTGAGATGGTGCGCTAAGAGCTTAGCAATAATTTTATACAGGCTGTTTATAATACTAATAGGGCGATATGCATGAAAATCAGCCGCTCCTGTAACCTTGGGGATTAAGGTGATAAAACTGGTGTTTATACCACGAGGCATATCCCCACTAGAGTGGAATTCCTTCACTAGCGTCATTATCTCATCGCCAATTACAGACCACGCCTTCTTGATGAAATAAAAGTTAAAGCCATCGGGGCCCGGGGCCTTATGGCTGCCACAATCCCAAACAGCTCTTTTGATTTCCTCATCCAGGAAAGGACCTTCCAGGCTGATGGCTGCCATAGGAGATAATTTGGGGAGGGGAAGTCGGCCCAGGCCTACACTCCGGACTCCCTCACACGCAAACACCTTCCTGAAATGTCTAACCGCCTCTGTTTTGATTTCTGTTGGTGTACATTTGATCTCCTCATTAATTTTGATAGCACCAATGAAATTAGAACACCGGCGGATAGAAGCACAGGAGTGGAAAAACTTGCTGTTTTTATCCCCCAATTTGAGCCAATGTTGTCTGGATTTCTGCTGCCACATAGCCTCCAATTTCTGTTTCAACTCCCATTTGTGAGACTGTAATTCTTCGTAACGTCGTTGTGATCCCGCTCCCCACTCGCTACGAGTCTGATCAAGAGTGTCTAACTCAGCCAAAAGCACCTTCATCTTATTTTCCGGCTCTCCAAAAACCTCTTTATGCCAAACTTGCAGCTGCTTAAGCAGAAAATTCAACTTTTTAACCACACAAAAATTTCCAGGAAAGTGAAGCCCCACTGCCTGCCAATAATTGTCAACCAAAACCAGAAACTTTTTATCCTCCCACCACAAATCCCACGACCGGAATGGCCGAAATCCCCAGCAATAGGAATCGGCTTTCAAAATCAGTGGGACATGATCCGACAGGCCTTTATTGCCAGCATACAACCGATGACTACTGAAACACAGGCTCCATGATGGAGAAACCAAAACCTGATCGATGCGAGAAGCTCGCTGCGCAGTAAACCAAGTGAACTCTTTACCAAGCAGAGGCATATCGATCAGGCCGGCTTGAAATGTGAAAGTCCGGAAGCAACGAGCCGCAGCCCTATTGAAAGCACTGTTCATTCGTTCCTTAGCGTGAGCTGACTCATTGAAATCACCTAGAAGCACCCATGGACTATCATCCGTGGATTTCCTATTTCGTATCTCTTCCTACAAAATCCCGCATTCAGCCACCACGTTGGGAGCATGTAAGCCAACACATACGAAACAAAATCCAGAAGTGCGGAGCCTCATCACCATTAGTAGCCACCGCTCAAATTTTTCCACACTGATAGTTTGTACCTGTGCATCATCCCATAAACAAGCAATACCTCCTGACTGCCCGTGAGCGTCAATGGCTGCCCACTTAATATTCTGTCCACGCCATAAACGGCCTGCTAGCCGATCAGAGAAATTTTCCAGCTTGGTCTCACATAAAAACAAAACCCCCAGCTGCTCCTTATTAATAAGAGTATTGATGTGTTGCCCCTTCATCCTTCCTCGACATCCTCGTACGTTCCATAGAGCGAAAGTAATCATCACAGCATAAAATCCCTGATGCGTACTAACCAGTAGCAGCACTGCTAGTTGCAGTGAGCTTGCCACTCCTTGCCTTCCTCAAGAATCCGGGTCTTCAAACTACGCCGAATGGCAGCCTTTGTTTGCTTGCGACTTAAACCCAGAGTCTCCAAGACCTCCAACGATTTCTTCACCTCGGTGTCAATCGGACTGGTAGCCGGTTCTGGTCAAGAACAGGTCTTATTCGATCCACCAGCGGTCAGTTCTTGAGGAGCTCGCAAGAAGGAGGGATCTTCAACCGGAGGAGATGCTTGTCCCGCCCCCGCCCCCTGCAGCCTAGTTCTATCTGAAGACAAGCTACCTGTGGGCTTAAGATGTTTCAGCTTTTTCGGTTTCCCAGTCCTATTGTCGGCTGCTCTGCCTTTAACCCCCAGACTGGAAGCTTTGGTGCCCTCCTTTCTCATCCTAGCAAAAACCATATCTTCGTATAAACCCGTAAAATCAATGGATTCCTCTGCAACAGCTTGGGGTAAACACTCGGATATGGCCCTGCGAGAAAACTGATGCTGTCCGTGTCCACTTGCTGTCTCAGGAACCGTAGAAAAATCAGGGGCAGTGAGATTACTCCATTGCCCCCACTTTGCACCGAGGAAAGAGAGTGGTATCGTTGGCTTGTTTTAATATAATTTGTAATAAAAATTGGTAAAAAGGAAACTTTAACCTACCTGACAGGGCAACAAGGTCAGCAACGTCTAGCCCCTTACTTGAAAATTGCTGTTTCAGAGTAATGAAGTTGGTAGAAGAATTTGGTAAATCTCCAGCAGACAGATCGGAGGCCAATGAAATTCTTCCATCCTTCCTTCCCGTGAAAACAGGCCACAATCGCCTCTGAAACTGTATGATTATTAACGACAAAGGAATTATTGTTATGGTTTAATTTTCCTTCTCATACAATATATTTACATGTGTATTAGTAGTTAGATGAGTACTCACTTGGTAAGAAACAGCATCTCTTGCGGCCAAGGCAAGTATATCAGCACACGAGACTGTATCCGGACATTCTTCTTCTACTTTTTCTTTTATCTGATCAATAACATCGTACCCTGACAGAGAGAGGTTTATGATTGCATCTTTCTCCGCTGTATTATTAGTAGTTGAATCCAACAGTACGGATGCATCACAGCCCTGCAACACAATATTGTGAGCATGGAAGTGGGTCTATCGGCTACGTACTTAGTTAGAAAAAGGAACGAATAATACCCTCACGAAACAGTCATGGTAATGCAGCCTTAGTAGCTTGGCTGCCAAGGTATGGTCTGCTCTAACCCTGTTCCAAGTTATATCCCTTGAAATTCTTTGCAGTTGCGGGCAACCATTACCGTCATGGGGTTTACTCCAGCCATCCTGGTGAGCTTTTTCCTGATCATCATAGTGTTTATCATCCTGAGGTTTTCCGCCATTGTAGTGCCCATAAGAAACTCCAAGAATATCAAACAATAAAATAGAAATAAGCAGGAAAACGAGCAAAGGCCTCATGACAAGTACACGTTCTGAGAGCTACCAGATAGATATATATGTATGCCAAATGGCTCAAAATGTAGAAATGATTCGAATAATGAATCAAACTGCAGAAGACCCATTTTATAACTGAACCAAACTAGAGCAATTAAGATGGCTTGAGTTTTTCAAACCTGTTCCTTTTTTTTTAAAAAAAATATATAAAGAAGGTTACCTTACCTAACACTGGATGTGTGAGACCTGTGGTGACGTGAAAAATTTTTGTCACATCACCCACATAATAAAAACATCTCCTGGCCAGTATTTCCCCCTCCCCTCTCCATTTTTCTTCTTTTTCCTTTTTCTCCACTATCTTCAATTACCTTCAGTATCAAAACCAACCGTCCGATCGTCGAACCGTTTGCACCGTTGCGTTCCTCTCGTCATCACGATCAACCGGCCATTGGTTTCATCTTCATCGGACCACGGACGCGCACAGATCGGAGCTCGGAAGTTCCGAATTTCTCACCGGAAAATTGTCGATTCCGGCCAATCGGAAGTGAGTTTTACAGTTTGGTTTTCGGATTCATATTCCTGATGTTTGTAGCTTCGTTTTGATGTAAAAATTTTCGGTTTTGGATGAAGTTGGAATTTTCCGGCCGCCACCGGCGACACTGTTCATTTGTTGACTGACCGTTGACTTTGACCAAAAAGTGAAAACTTCCCCGTTAGGTAATTTCGACGTTCTGATCGCAATGGCGCATCCATTTTTCCGTTTGATGTGTCGTTTTTGACTTATAGTCGTTCAAAGTATATTGTGTAGGTTTAATACCCGTTGCTTGAGCCTAACCTTAATGTTGTGTGTTTTTAGGAAGGGCGAGTGTTGAGGATAAATGCAAGTATATCGCTTCCTCTTCTTCAGCCCCTAAGGTAGGGTCTTTACCGTATGTGTTCCATCATAAGTATTTCTTGATTTTTAAATCCGTATCTTGGTTTTAAATTGAATCGTTGTGAAATCCATCGGAGCCCATCCGATGGATCCGTTGTCCAAGTAACATTGACCTTTTCCGTATGTTCCTGTAAAGTATCATAATATATATCCAAAATTTTATGTGATCAATCAAAGTCCATTTGATTGATTTGTTGTGTAAATTGGACTGATTCCGTATCATTGCTCGTAAGTAAGAAAAATATTATAATCAAAGGTTTCTGTAACGGTATACGGTAATATATCGTACTGTTGAGTTTTAATTATAAAGTATGGTATTTAAGTGTTATTGAAAGTTAAACCAGTTTTGTTTTGTAAAGTATGTAAGTTTTTATGTTACTCGTATTTATGTTCCGTTTGACCAAACGTAGTGAGTGCTCGGTCTCTGAGAGTAAGCAGAGAGACACTCATCTGTTGGGAGGTGTATGGTTGGTGTATGGTTACTGTATGTTCCCTGCTTTGCAGGATGATCTGAGAGGACTAGTTGATCTTTTACGTATAAAGTTTTGTTAATCAATCTAGTCTCGGACAACACTGGTAGAAGGGGCTACGTATGTAAATATTTTTAAAGTATATGTAAAACCTATCAGTGGGCTTCCGGTTTTCTTTTAGCGGGGGTTACTCGGGAAGTGATTTGCAGTCCGTCCATGTTTTCGTATTGAGCCTTGTTGAGTTCTATATTGTTTCCGGGTCCAGTAAGTAAACGTTTTATAAACTAAACAGTAAAATTAAATTTTGAGAATTCATAGGTTAGCGATGAATTATTAGTTTCCTTGTTGCTCCTCTCCTATGATAAGTACACCTTGTTGCTCATCTCCTTTGATAAGTTCACTTTGTTGTCCCCTACTGAGATTCTCAAAAATCTCCCCCCTTCGTCTTTGTTTTTCCCTCCCAGGACTATATCGTGATCAGTAGCTGTTTTAGTGTGAGCGTCGGGACTACTCGCTGGGACTATTGCATCTGCACATGTATGGTTTTATTGGCACACTATTGAATACTTATTGTTTGGACTTTTGGTTTCGTTTTCAAATACTTGGGGCTTGTGTGTTATGGTTTCACTTGTTTGTCTTGTGTTATCATAAAAGACTTCCGCTGTGTTTGAATGTTGCTCCGTTATTTATTGAGCCATGTATTTAGTGCTTATCTACCATGCTGTAATTTGTAAATATTTTAAATTTTATTTTTGGGATTTGCATTTGAAAAGTCAAAATAGCCTTGTGAAGTTCAGATTGGTCCACGTGTCGGGCTTCTCCGGGCTTCATGGCGGTAAGGGCTCGATTTTCAGGTTTGGGTCCTTACAGGATGCCTGTCAATCCTCGCAGTGCTTTTTTATCAGATGTTTCTCTTCTACCCACTTCCCACCTCTCATATGTGTTTTTTCTTTTTCAGTTATGTTTCGTTTCACACAGGAGTTACCGAATATCTATGTTCAATTCAATCTGTCAGTACGTACACTGTCTATCACAGATTTGTGTAGCTAGGAATCTGGCAAGTATAGGACATATAAATCACAAATGAGGAATGGCACCGCAAGAAGGGCGAAAAGGTGTAACATCGTTTTCGAGTAACGGGATGGGGGGAGACGAAGTGCAAGTGGAAGCTAGTGGTAGAGCCAAAAACGGTTTCGGGCGTTCATCTTCCTCTTCATCTCTGCCATACTAAACTTGAAATAGGAAAATTGTGACAAAAACAGTCGGTAGGACAAAAGTACATTGTAATCGTGTTCAGACAATTTCAGACTAAAGGTCGCCAGCCGGCCTGAACGTTTGTTAGCCAAAATCCGTTACGAGAAAAACACAACTATCTTCCTTCATGATTCTTTAGCCCAATTTAACAAAGTAGAGAAATTTAAATCAATTTTTCATTTTTACTGCAACCGTAAATAAAATAATTAATACTTCTTTTGTTAACCTCTTTGTTTCTTGAGGAATTATTATTTTTTACAACGAAATTAAATACAGTTTGCAGATATGCTTACTTGTAAATTACAACATGAATATCAGAAAATACGAGAACAGAATACAATTAGTAAAGGGTAATTATAATTTTGTCATCAGTTAACGATGTGGCAATTCTTCCTGATCTCTCCACCTGCTTGACTTCCAAGTCCAATCCCACCCATATTTACCATTGACCGACCAAACTGAAAAATGAAAACTGAGGGATTTTCAAATTTACGAGCTATCAAAGCTGCCGTCGAGTCGGTGAGCAAAGCGGCATCTGAAGTAAAGAGACCCTTGTTTCTATTTAGAGCTACATAATAATGGCTGTCAAAGGAGAATTGGCTGTCAGGATCCATTCCAACTATAGAAGTAGTACTGGGCGGGTTGGGGCACTGTGTCTTCAAGAAATTAGCATAATCTGTATCAATTGAAGGATCTGTGTCGTTGTTTCCAGTAAAATTGTAGAGTCTTCTAGCAATCAGTCTGCAATGTGCTATTCCAATGGTATGAGCACCTGCAGAATATATTTTTTTCGTCTTGTAAGATTTTAAATTTTCGAAAACATTATCAAGTTATAAACGAGCATCTTTTACTTGTATTACTATAATTTGTAAGAGAAAATTGGTAAAAAGAAAACTTTAACCTACCTGACAGGGCAACAAGATCAGTAACGTCTAGCCCATTACTTGAAAATTGCTGTTTCAGAGTACTGAAGTTGGCAGATGCGGATGGTAAATCTCTTGCAGCCTCGGAGGCCACTGAAATTCTTCCATCTTTCCTTCCCATGAAAACAGGCCACAGTGGCCTCTGAAACTGGATGATAATGACAAAGAAACCATTATGCTTTTGCCTTCTCATACAATATATTTACATGTATATAGATAGAAGTTCCTAGTTAAGCACTTACTTGGTAAGAAACAGCATCTCTTGCTGCCAAGGCAACAACATCAGCACACGAGACTGTATCCGGACATTCTTCTTCTACTTTTTCTTTGATCTGATCAATAACATCGTACCCTGATATAGAGAGGTTTGGGGTGGCATCTTTCTCCGCCGTATTATTAGTAGTTGAATCCAACAGTATGGATGCATCACAGCCCTGCAACATAAATGGATTTCCAATATGAGCATGCAGGAAGTGGGTCAATCGGCCTACGTAGTTTTTTAGAATCATAGGAAACAGATATTGATGGAAAAAGAAAGGAATAATACCCTTACGAAACAGTCATGGTAATGCAGCCTTAGTAGCTTGGCTCCCAAGGTTCGGTCTGCTGCAACCCTGCTCCAAGTTATATCCCTTGAAATTCTTTCGAGTTGCTGGCAACCATTCCCGTGGGGTTTACTCCTTCCATCTTGGTGACCTTTATCATGATCATTGTTGTGCTTATCATTGTGAGGTTTTCCGCCATTGTCGTGCCCATAAGAGGCTCCGAGAATATCAAACAACACAATAGAAATAAAGAGGAAAACGAAGAAAGACCTCATGATCACTGATTCTAAGAGCGAACAGATGTGTATGCCGCCAAATGGTCTAAAATGTTGTAATGATTGGAATGAAGAATCAAACCACACAAGACCCTTTTTATACCTGAACCAAACTAGAGCAATCAGATATGTTGAGTCTTTCAAAGCTGCTTTATTATTCTCTTATAGATGATGGACCTCCATCTACAGCTTCTTTTATATATATAATATGAATCGTAAATCTCACAAGGAACATTCGTTGCATTAAAAAAAACAAATTAAAACAGGTTTGAAGTCAACTCTATCACCTTCAGTGTTTGTCAAATTCTGAATCAACTCAGCGCCTTGGGACTAATCCAGAAAGAAAATATGTTAAAATAAAATGAAAAAAGAAACTTAGGAAGCAACACATTTGTATTCTATCTACACCTAATCATTTTATTCCCTTCGTAATCTTAATCATTTGACTTGTATTAAATAAGGGAAATAAATGGCTGACTTCTATTTGAAGAATCATAGCGTCCACCTAATCCTTTAAAACAATGGTTATCATAAAAGATAATCTTTCTAAAACGCGTACATACTAAGATATCTGCTTAATACTTTATTCTTAATCCATATTATCCATTTAGACATACATAATTATCAAGATAATAACCCGACAATGTACTTTTGTTTACCAGAAGGCCAAATTTTAGTCTCTCATTTGCTGTATCTCTTCTGCTGCTTATGTTTGTCTTTTCCCGTCATCAGTATAGGAAACACAATAAAAAATATATAGAAAACTGTGTTTATTTGTTCAAATACTATAAAAAGCGCCGTTGACTAGGGTATGCACGTTCTAAAGAATGTACCTACCACGTCTACTGTTGTTGCCTACTGAGACAAACTTATAGCCAACATATAGAATATATACATCCAATTATATTATAACTAGTACTTTTACACTTAATTTTCCAAATAGTTGGAACATCGTCAGAAGAACCAATAACAGAAAAATGGAGGTATGTAGTGCTGCAAGAATTGGGTTAACATCAAATTCCAAACAGTGGCTAGATCCCTGGAACCATGAGCAGCTTTAGATTCTCCCAGCTTGAATATTAGGGCTATGTCGGGTTTAATGATATTAAGCCGTATGTTATAGGTTAAGTCCCCTAGAATGGTATAGTGGGAATCCATTCTTGCTAGAATGGTGCTTTGAATTGCTACTGAAATAATATAAACATCTTTGTCATAATTTTGTATTGGTGGAATTATATGTTATAAAAATACTTTTAATTGTGTAGAATTGATATATATGGTTTAATTTTGGTATTTTTTTTTTAAAGTTATGCATTTTGAACAAGCATCAATAGAATAAATTTACACAAAACCACATCATATGATATTTCAATCGAGTTTGTGTTTGGTCATAATCGTTCCTTGTATGTTTTTCGTGAAGGTGTTTCATTCGGACCAAGCTGAATACCCAAGTGATGCGCCGGCGTCCCGCCCGTCTCTCTAAGTGGGCTCAGCCTGGTAAATTTATGAGCTCTAACCTAATCCAAGACCAAAAGCTTTTGGTTGGTTTTGGACGGGGCTAGTAGTGTCTCACGTGCCTGAAAGATTAGGAGGTCCGTGAAAAGAAAATGAACCACAGTGAAATGCGCTATAAACAAAAAGTTTCTTTTTGTAGAAAAGAGCATATATATATATATATATATATATATATATACATAAGAGTAGACTTAAAACACAAGTCTCTGATTCTTCAAATAGAAGTTAGTGATTGATTTCCTTTAAATAAAGCACAAGTCAAATGATAAAGAATACTTAGGGAATAAATAAACTGATGGAAATAGCAATGTTGAGCTTTTCAAGTTAGTTTCTTTTTCCAGATTAGTCCCAAAGCGACTTCAAACCTGTTTTAATTTTTATTTAATCCGACAAATGTTTGTAACTCGTAAGATAAAGTTTTTGATAATTTTTAACTACGCAGGTTTGAAAGTATCAACACATCTTGGTATTTTGGTTCAGGTATAAAAAAGGTATTATATGCATGGTTTGATTATCATTACAACATTTTTCTGTTTGCTTCCAGAACCAGTGATCATGAGGCCTTTCTTCGTTTTCCTCGCTATCTCGTTTTCCTCGTTTTTTGATATTCTCGGAGCCTCTTATGGGCATGACAATGGCGGAAAGCCTCGCGATAGCGAACACAACAATGATCATGATAAAGGTCACCAGGATGGCAGGAGTAGACCCCATGCTAATGGTTGCCCGCAACTTGAAAGAATTTCGAGGGATATAACTTCGACCAGGGTTAGAGCCGACCGAACATTGGCAGCTAAGCTACTAAGGCTGCATTACCATGACTGCTTCGTGAGGGTAAAGAATGACTGTTCAGTGTTTCTTTTATATCTATGCTGCATTTGTTTCCGATGATTCTAATAAAGTACGTAGGCCGATTGACCCAGTTCTTGCATGCTCATATTGGAAATCCATTTATGTTGTAGGGCTGTGATGCATCTATACTGTTGGATTCAACTACTAATAATACGGCGGAGAAAGATGCCACCACAAACCGCTCTATATCAGGGTATGATGTTATTGATCAGATCAAAGAAAAAGTAGAAGAAGAATGTCCAGATACAGTCTCCTGTGCTGATATTGTTGCCTTGGCCGCAAGAGATGCTGTTTCTTACCAAGTAAGTACTTAAACTAAGTACTTCTATATATATATACATGTAAATATATTGTATGAGGAGGCAAAAGCATAATGGTTTCTTTGTCATGATCATCTAGTTTCAGAGGCCACTGTGGCTTGTTTTCATGGGAAGGAAATATGGAAGAATTTCAGTGGCCTTTGAGGCTGCAAGAGATTTATTGTGAAACCCCATCTTAGTTGTATGTCCAGTCAGTTTTGTTTTAGTGGTCCACGTATACGTTTGACACTTTGACTGAGATAAAAATCGAGATAGTGAAAAATTACCGTTTCGCCCCTATCTTATCCGAACTTGTTTTTGGGTCCGTTTGTGACGACCCCAATTCCTAACTATTACTATTTACTCCGATTAAGGTCATCACCGCCATAAAACCCAAATACGCCCAAATGACACCTAGGACCTATCTGAATCTCACCAGGCTTACCATTAACTTCCGATTGTTATAGCATGTTTATTTCAATTTTTAACAACAATTGGAGCATGATATTGGACAAATATTCTAGTAATATACGGAGTAAAAAAAACATCAGCGGAAGTCTTTAGATTAAATCATTGGGTTCATAACTCACAAGTCCCATAGGGATCCAAACAATCAGCAAGAAATCCTCCAACATACTTCGGAAATAGCAAGCAAAGGAGGGATATGAAAATAAACCAGAAAGTAGCCCAATCATTCATGTTATATGCGCAAGTAAACAAGGATCAAGTATGCAAATGTGATGCGATATCGTCCCGCCGTGCAGCCTTGATCTCACACACTGGTACCACGAACAGTGGATGTACCTAAGCCTGAAAAATGGTAAAAAACAACGGTATGAGATTACAAGAATCTCAGTAGGGTCGCAACATCATAAGATCTGCAGAAACCCTAAACACAAATCTCCCAATTCGCATTAGATCATTCCTAAACATCTAAAGGGGATCACGCAATTCAAGAATCATTCAGAAAGGGGTTAGGGCCGAATCTATGGTTGAGGGAGGACTACAAACACTTCCGAAAGTTTCAGAAGTACACAGGTAGGTGGAACTCATTAGATTGCTCTCGGCAATGAAGAAGAAAGGCCATCCCCTTCCACCTGCGTTGTCCAAGGCTTACTGCACAAAGGGTAAACGGTTAACATACAAGCTAATCAGTAAGCCTATTAAGTCATCTTGCCACACAAGGACAAGTCATCCCAAGCCACACATGGACTTGGGCATCCCAAACCATACAAGGATAAGGGCTTCCTGCCACACAAGGACAGGGTTTCGTCGTCTTGCCACACAAGGACAAGTCTTCCCAAGCCACACACGGACTTGGGCATCCCAAGCCACACAAGGATAAGGGCTTCCTGCTACATAAGGACAGGGTTCCGGCCACACAAGGACCAGACATCCAGTGCGCACATGCTGGGCTTTTTTACCCATACAACTCCTATACCAGTAAGAATCTCTCCTCTCCCTAGAAGTATTAGCGCTTACCTCGAATGGCCACCGGAAAAGGATCCTGACACACAAACACGTACAAGCACACACAGGCAAGTACAAAGCATAATACCACAACAAGGTATCCTCAATCTTGTCAGAACACAATCAACATATTCAATTCACATAACATATGCAACTCAGGCATTCAATACCTAACTTAAGGGTTCAATATATCCTATGAGATCCATATCTCAATCCAAAATTCATACTCTCACCCTATAATCAAATCGCATATAATACAATAAGGGCAGGTATCAAAAACATCAAGAAAATAACAGGGGTCTCCTTGTCTCTAAGGCGATGAGGCGTAGATCCTACCTCTAGAGAAAATAACATGTATTTTTTCATCAAGAAAATAACAGGGGTCTCTAGAGAAACCGATGAGGCGTAGATCCTACCTCTCTTGTCTCTGAACAAGAAGCTACTCCTTTGCCTTTATTAGGTAATTCCGAACCACCTATATTATCACCAAGCAAAGAAGAAAACAAACTAAGCATGCATATTCAATAATCAATTGAATACCCTATTTCCTTACCAATTCCACTCACCAAACCTATCAGAAACCAGTGATCAAATGTTGCAGGTGTCTCCCCCTTGGATGTGTGATGTGATAGCCAGGAACTTAACAAGATTCAACCTGAATTACCATTCCAATTAACTATGCAAATTTCGTCGCTAAAAGTAGGGCATAGGACAATTTTGATTTTAAGCATAGAAAGTTTAAAAGAAGGAAATTCATGATCATACATCATGAATAGATGCTAAGCAATCATAAGAACACACGAAACGACAACAGAAATTAACCGAAGAGAAAACTGTAGAAATCTAAAAAAAAAACTAATTTCGTCACCGATTTTCAACTTAACCTTAGATAAGGAAATATTTACGTAAAAATAACAAAAAATATATGGTTGGAAAGAGGATGAAAATAGTTTTCCAAAAAGCTATTATTTGTAGAGATACAACAAATGATGAAAGAGTTATGCTATTTTGAAGTTCAATAAGATTTGGCAAAAACCTAATTCCGTTGCCAATTTTCGACTTATCTTATGAGGAAGAAATACTAACCTCCTGACAAAAAACCAAAGATGTTAGAAAGAGAATGAAGAGAGCTTTCCAACAAGCTATTATTTGCAGGAATCCGACAAGCGATGAGTGAGTTTTGCTGGTTTAAAGTTTCAACGAATTTTGGTAGATATAGGGAGGTGTTAGGGTTTTAGGCTATACGATTTTTGTGTGTTTTCTATGAATGATTTTTATCCTTTCCTTTAGGGGAAAAATCTTCTTTTCACCTGCACTGACTTTTGGACTTCTAGGACTCAAAATTCGGGGTTTCACATCGTTTATACCGTAAGGCATTATTCGTACCTTTTAAGCCCAATTGAGTATATTTGGGCCAAGTTTGTTAAGCCGAGCCCACTAGGGTTTTGAGGTCAGGTTATATTTAATCCCATCTAATAACCCTACCCACCTCCGTTGCTTTTGTTTCAGGCAAAAACCTGTGTCCTTTCCTCCTCTATTTTTTTTCTTCTCACGCTATTCTTGATTGCCGCCATCAATCATTCTCGTTTGGCGTGCCTTCCTCCTTCCAACCCAACGCCCGCATTAAGCTCCTTTCTTTTCCACTGCTCGATTATTCGTGTGAAGCTTAGTGGTCTTGTTGGTTTTATAGGTCGGTAAGGGAACGATAGGATTCTTTTCTTCCGTATTTTAAATCTGGTCTGTAATTGCATATTCTGATATTGGTTTGATTCAGGTGGTTCTGAATCTGGGTTTCGCGATAAAGGCAAAGGAATTGCCACCAGTTCGTCTGGACGTAAGGTAGGAGACTATGCCTCATAAGTTTGATCGGTAAATTCTCTTATTTCTAAATCACATAGTTATTTAGAGGCGTATTATATTGTTCTTTTAATTGATGCTTATTGCTTTGATTGCGCTGCAGTTACATTGTCCTTCTTTGTGTAATGACAGCTTTAAGTCTTGCATAGGTTACCATGTATTTTTTTTTCCGTCTTTTTCTCGTTTAGTCTTCTTCCCGTTTCGTCTTCTTTCCGTTTTGTCTTCTTTCCGTTTTGTCTTCTTTCCGTTTTGTCTTCTTCTCGTTTTGTCTCTTTCGGTTTTATCTTCTTTCGATTTTGTCTTCCTTCGGTTTTGTCTTTTCCTGTTTTGTCTTTTTGCGGTTTTATCTTTTTGCGATTTTGTCTTTTTCCGGTTTTTGTCTTTTTTCCAGTTTTATCTTCTTCCTGTTTCGCCTGCTTCCAGTTTCGTCTGCTTCCCGTTTCGTTTTATAAAATCTTTCTTGGTTCATTTGGCTTTTAGTTTATTCCTTTAGAATCCCAATGAATGTTCTTATGAATTCTATGCTCACTATGCGATTTTCTTGTCCTTTAAACATATTATATTGTGAGCCTTAGATTGGGTAAGCCAGGATCATATGAGTATATTTGAGGTTGTGTGATGCATGTGCATGTTTTACACTCAGTTATTAAAAGTATGGTATTGTACTACTGTTTTGGTCAAGCATATTTGTTTATAAGACTATTATTTTGGTATTATGGTTTTTGTCCAATATATTGAATTATAAACGTAGTATTTGTTTGGAACTATGATGTTTGACAAGTATATTGTTCTATAAACATTCTATATGCATTAGTTTGGGAATCTACAGTCATTAAACGTTCGCTTGGCTAATGTGAGGTGAGTATACGGAATCCCAGTGATAGGGGAGAGTTGCTTACCTGTTTGGGAGTTGTATGGGTGTTGTCTTCATTTGCCTGCCACGTCTTCGCAGGTTGGTTCGTATTGAGTATTGAGACGAGTATGATACGTGTTGTAGTTTTTTTTTCTCTCTCTGCCTAGTCTCGGAGAACACTGGCAGTAGGGGTTACGTGTATATTTATTTTTTTCTTAAAAATATAAATTTAACACTGCCAGTGGGCTTCCGGTTTCCTTTTAGCGGGAGTTATTCGAGGAGTGGTTTATTATGTCCATCCCGATAGGTTTTGGTAGTCATTGATAGCCGTGTTGAATTATGAGTTTATGTGTTATAACCTATTGGGCTGGAACTATGTTTTACATTATAAAAACAAATACATGAATTCTATATTCTTTAAGTTGTATCAGTTACGTCCTCGTTCCTATAGTAAACCATTTTTTCTCCTCTTAGTATGTGCCTCTAATTCCCCGTAGAACATATGATGCGGTGACTCCTACTGAGATTATTATCTTACCCGTTGTTATTTTCCCCTTTCAGGAGTGGTTCGTGACCTGTAGGCAGTGTTTTGAGGTCTGTGAGCTTCATACGACTTGGCTGGACTATCGCACCTATATTTTACATGGTTTTCTTTTCTGGCATTTTCTTTTTGACTCATTTTGATTTTTTTATTATTATTATATCCTTATGCATTTACTACGTTTCTGACTACGGTTTAATGTACCGGGCTTTAAGCCCGGTTGTGATTTTGGGCTTATGACAACAAGATCAGTAACGTCTAGCCCATTACTTGAAAATTGTTGTTTCAGAGTACTAAAGTTGGCAGATGCAGATGGTAAATGTAAGGATCCAAACCCGAAAACTAGGCCCTTACCGCTGTGAAACCCGGGCAAGCCCACCACGTGGACCAATCCGAATCCCACAAGGCTAAGAAAATTTTTCAAACACGATTCCCAAAACAAACGTATTTAATATTTCAAGAATTGGAGCATGCCAAATAAGAAATAGACACCTTTAGGACATCAGGAAGGTGTTTCATTCGGACCAAGAGAAATGTTAATTGGATCTATGCGGGCTCTAGCCTCTCCTTAATTGGATCCATTGGGTCTATAAACCTTTTAGTTTTGGACTAGGCTAATAATGTAGCACTGTGCATGAAAGCCTGAAAGGTCCGTAAAAAGAAAAATTATTTAAATCTCTGTGTTATATTTATTTTGTTAGTAAGTTGAATGTTTATTGACGAAGGAATATTAATCTTCACAATAATTGTTTCTCAACATACGTGATTCTTTTCCTGTTACTTATCATGTCTATAAATATAGGTTTGTTGTATATGATTTATATATTCTACAATATCCTGAATTCGTATGAATAAGATCCCTCTATCTGTATATATCTATCTCATATCTTTCTCTCCTTCTTCATTCACAACACGTTATCAATACGGACTCTTTAAATAAAAATCAATATTATCTTACAGAATCCTCCATATTCTCTTTCAAGACAAGCGTCTCAAAAAACAAATAAGAAAAAGTGAATATCTCTTACACAAAATCAAGCTATCTTTGTGTGATCCAAGAAAAAAGAAGAGATAAATTTTTTAATTGCTTGTTCATTTATATATTTATGATATTAAAATATTCATAAATATATGTATATATAATATATATATATATATATATATATATATATATATATATATATATATATTCCAAATAGTGGTTGATGTTAATAACATTATAGATATGTCTTTTTATGGTAGGAAATGACTTTCTATAATGCATGTTCCTTTAATTGCTTAACTTAGGACAATACGGAATTATTGCAATCATATGTATGTCTTAATTTCTCAATTTTGTACGTTAGAAATTTATTTGATATGTGATAATTTTGATTTATTTGTTGATTTAAACAATCTAATTGCTCTTATAAAAGATATTCTCATGTGAGGATCTTATATATATTATGATTCTAAGGTAATTTTATTTTTATTTATTAATTTTAATATGATATTATCTTATAATTTCAATTATTATGGTCTATTCCTTGCAATAAATGAGACATTATTATAGTCGTATATACGACCAAATCTCATCCATGATTATGGACATGAATAAAATGTTAAACCTTAAAAAGGTTACAAATGGTGAGTTATTTAAAATATAAAAGGTTGGCATAACCGGTATAACCATCCCGGTTGTATATTTATGTAAGATATAATTCGATGGGCTTTATCAAATGTTATTAGAAAAATAAAAATTTTTCTATAATACATAAAATCTCGAATGTTGTTGTGCAAATCCATCTCAAGCATAAGGTCTTTATTCGCTTAATTTGATATCAAATCAGAATCAAGATGTGAACTATAAATATTTTGTTTTGATGATAAATCTACCAAAATATTCATATATATACGTATAGTTTACAACCCAAGTGACGTTTGTAAGTCAAATTGTGAAAAAAATAAATTGTTGGGCAGCTTAAGCATCCTAATAATTCGATATCAATAATATGAATATCTACTATAAGTATATTAATGTTTTAGACTTTTGTTGATTATCATATACTAGTTATAATGGATTTGACATATAACAAACTTGTTCACATCATGCTAATATATCATCATTAATATCCCCATAAAATTGGTTTTTGGTAAGGAACCAAGTAAAACCCATTTAAGAATGTTATATGTGATAGATAATAAAATTATCCACCATAACTCACAAATATGAGTCCTCAAAGGAGAATATAAGTAAAAAAAATAGTTGGATAAGAAATTTCACGACGAGTTATCATTATTATGATCTTTATTATAATTTATGAATTTAAATTTCATAAGATAACTTATTGATATTATATTACTTTCAGATGATTTTTCTAACCTTAAAAGAATTGAGTTCTAGCTATGTTGCTCTAATATAAGATGATGTTGTTAGGGACAATATTATATATGAATTTTGTACACGTTCAAAATATTCCAAAGATATTAGATTCTCATAAAAGAAGCAAATATTTATGATGGTCTGAAAGAGAATAAATTTGAAATATTCTATTGACATTATTAATGTCTAAAAGAGATTAAAAAAAATAAAGAGATCTCGATAAATTATGTCAATATAAAAAAAATAGAACCAAGATTAAATGTCGATAATATAACTTAAGAGCTCTACATTATGAGAATTTTGATTAAACTCTATGAGAGATTATAAATTATAAATAATTGATCAATCTAGAAAGACCGTTTATGATTGATTTGCAACATGAGTGTTGATGGACCTGTGGTCCATATACTAATTTGTGTGAAAAAATGATATATAAATTGATAGTTGTGCGAAAACGAGATAAATTATATTATAATGAAAACGGCTTATCGCACAAGTTTTCACACAAATAATTATTCTGAAGAGAAATATCTCATTACGATATAATGTTGCAATATATGATAGATTTGATAGTGAATAGATATTTTAAATACGTCTTGAAAGTATCAAGACATCTTGGTAATGACATCACAGATGAGAGAAAGCGACATCTTGGTATTCTTTCAAGACAGACGTCCCGAAAAGCAAAAAGCAAATAAGAGAAAACGAAGATCTCATACGAAAAAAGTGAAGATCTCTTAAAAAAAAGTGAAGATCTCTTACACAATATCAAACTATCTTCATGTGATCCAAGAAAAAGAAGAGATAAATTTTTTATGGTTTATTCATTTATATATTTATTTTAACTATAATTCTTTAAAATTATATTTATTTTTATTTTGTGATATTTTTTTTTTAACTTGGTGTTAGTATATAGTATTATATTGTGATTCTTCAACTATTTGTTCTCTTTAAAAAAAAAATCTTGAAAAGAAGACAATAATAAAAAAAGAAAAGAAATGACAATGATTTTTTTTTTCACACACACATATAATATTAAAATATTAAGATATACATATTTTGTATATTCCAAATAGTGGTTGATGTTAATAACATTATAGATGTGTCTTCTTATGGTAGGAAATGACTTTCTATAATACATGGTCCTTTAATTGCTCAACCTAGGACAATATAGAATTATTACAATCATATGTGTGACTTAATTACTCAATTTAGTACGTTAGAAATTTATTTGATATATGATAATTTTGATTTATTTGTTGATTTAAGCAATTTGATTATTTTTATAAAAGATATTCTCATGTTAGGATTTTATATATTATGATTTTAAGGTAATTTTATTTTTATTTATTAATTTTAATATAATATTATCTTATAATTTCAATTATTATGGTCTATTCCTTGCAATGAATGAGACATTATTACAGTCATATATACGATCAAATCTCATTCATAATTATAAACATGAATAAAATGTTAAACTTTCAAAAAGTTACAAACGATGAGTTATTTAAAATATAAAAGGTTGGCATAAATGGTGGAACCCTCCCGATTGTACATTTATGTAAGATATAATTCGATGAGCTATATCAATTTTTACTGGAAAACTAAATTTTTTTCTAGAATACATAAGTTCTCAATTGTTTTGTGCAAATTCATCGCAGTTTATATGGTCTCTACTTGCTTAATTTGATATCAAATCAGAATCAAGATATGAACTATAAATATTTGATTTTGATGATAAATCTACTAAAATGTTCACATATATACATATAGTTACAACCCAAGTAACATTTGTAAGTCAAATTGTAAAAACAAATCGCTGGGCAACTTAAGCATCCTGATAATTTGATATCAATAACATGGATATTTACTATGAGTATATCAATATTTTGGACCTTTGTTAATTATCATATCCTTGTTATAATGCATTTTACATACAACAAACTTATTCACATCATACTAATATATCATCATTAGTTTATGGTCAGGAGTCAAATAAAACCCATCTAAGAATATTATATGTGCGATAGTTAATACAATTATCCACCATAACGAACAAAGATGGGTCTTCAAAGTAGGATATAAATAAAAAAAAATAGATAGAGAAGAAATTTCATGACGAGTTATTATTATTATGATATTCATTACAATTTATGAATTTAAAGTTCATAAGATAACTTATTGATAATATATTATTGTCAGATGATTTTTCTAAACTTAAAAGATCTGAGTTCTAGCTATGTTGCTCCAATATAAGATGATGTTGTAAGGTACAATATTATATATGAATTTGGTACACGTTCGAAATGTTAGTTACCAATCGGTTCTAAAGATATTAAATTCTCATAAAAGGAGTATATATTTATGATGGTCTGAAAGAAAATCAATTTAAAATATTCTATTGACATTATTAATGTCTGAAAGAAATTCAAAAAAATAAAGAGATCTCGATAAATTATGTCAATATGAAAAAAAATAAAGTCAGGATTAAATGTCGATAATATAACTTAAGAGCTCTATATTATGAGAATTTTGATTAAACTCTATGAGAGAGTATAAACTATAAATAATTCATCAATTTAGAAAGACCGTGTATGATTGATTTGAAACATGAGTATTATTGGACTTGTAGTCTATATACTAATTTGTGTGAAAATAATGATATATAAATTGATAATTGTACGAAAACGAGATAAATCATATTATAATGAAAACGGCTTATCGCACACATTTTCACACAAATAATTATTCTGAAGAGAAATATCTCATTATGATATAATTTTGCAATACATGATAGATTTGAGAGTGAATAGATATTTTAAATACGTCTTATATATGAAAATCCTAGATAGATATCTATTGCAAAAGGTAATGATTGAATTTTCAGGAAATTTATATTATATCAAGCTAAATAAAGTTTGTATTTATCAAAACAATCATGATATATATATTTTAAAAAAAATCTAGATCTAAATTCGATATGGTTGCTAATCACCATGAACAGATGAAATTATTGAAACTTTTATAGAGTAATCGAAAGTCGTGGATCATATAAAGACTATTTTATTCGAGTCTTTGTAAATAAGTAATATTCGATAAAAGTGCTATAAAAAGTTAGGGATAAAGTTTATACATCAAAACTATCCTACTATGATATCATATATAAATCTTGATAAGAAATATAATCGAGACTTATGTTTAACAAAATTGTTATATATATATATATATATATGATCATATCACATATCGAATGATACTAACATTTGAGATGTTGGTCGATTTCAAAAGGATGATATCATCAGGGGAGTAAAAACTATGTATTGCACTATTTTTTTCTTCATCAAGATTTTTCTCACTGGATTTTTCTTGATAAGGTTTTTAACGAGGCAATACTTTGATTGCATACTTATATATATTCGAGAAAAAATTATTTAAAAGATTTAAAGGGATAGTTGAATATGGAGAATATAAACTGTATTTTTTTTCCTTCACCAAATTGTTTTCTATTAGGTTTTTTGGTAAGGTTTTTAATAAGAAAGTATTTCAATAACATATTCTCAACTTAAGAATGATGTACTTTTTTTGCTTTACTAGATTTTTCCCATGAAGTTTTCCTAGTAAGGTTTTAACAAGACATTTAGTCATATAATGAATATAGATTCAAAAAGAAAATATTATGAAGTAGAATGTCTATTGATGAAGGAATGCTACTCTTCACAATAGTTATTTTCCAACATACGTTATTCTTTCTGTATTCCTTCTCATGCCTGTAAATATAGGCTATGATTCATTTATCTTACAATATCCTAAATACCTCCGAATAAGATTCTTTTATTCTTTCCCCATATATGTATATATATATCCCTTATCTTTCTCTCCTTCTTCGTTCACAAACATATTTCCATTTTTACATTCTATTTTCATCAATAATCAATCTTCAAGAAATTTCTACCCTTTCAACACCGCTCCAACAGAGTTACACCATGACAATAAATTATAAATCTTCATATCACAAAAAATAAGAAATTAAATTTTATTATTACAATATAACATGCACAGAAATTAAATTAATTTTTAATTTTGTTGGAGACAGTTTTTCTACCGTAATTAAAATAATCAATACTTATTTCATTAACCTCTTTATTTATCGAGGAATTATTGATTTTACAACAATCAAATGCAATTTCCTGCCATGGTTGATTGCAAATTACAACATGATTATCGGAAAATAGGAAAACATAATACGATTAGTAAAGGGTAATTATCAATTTGTCATCAGTTAAGGACGTGACCGTTCTTCCTAATCTCTCCACCTTCTTGACTTCCAAGTCCAATCCCTCCCATATTTACCATTGACCGAGCAAACTGATCAAAGGAAACGGACGGATTTTCGAATTCACGGGCTAATGAAGCCGCCGTTGAGTCAGTGAGCAAAGCGGCATCTGAAGTGAAGAGGCCCTTGTTTCCATTCAAAGCTACGAAGTAATGTCTGTCAAAGGAGAATTGACCGTCAGGATCCATTCCAATTATAGAAGTATTACTCGGCGGGTTGGGGCACTGTGTCTTCAAGAAATTAGTATAATCTGGATCAATTGAAGGATCTGTATCGTTGTTTCCAGTGAAATTGTAGAGTCTTTTTGCGATCAATCTGCAATGTGCTACTCCAATGGTATGAGCACCTGCAGAATATATGTTTTTCGTCTTGTAAGCTTCTTTTACATTTCCGAAAATACTGTATATCAAGATATATATTCCGAAAAGCTTTTTTTTTTCTCATTAAAAAAAAAAAATATTTTTTTTTTTTGAAGAGATATCGATATGTATATTAAGAAGTAAGAATGATACATATAGTCTGTACAATGGAGCATTGTACCAAAACAATGGCCAAAATGAAACAAACAGATCCTATGACTGAATTACAGGATCCATAACTTTCACAACACCAATGCACTGCATATCCATTAAGGAATCAAAGACAGAACCTCCAAACTGGCAATACAAGCAGTAAGATACTTCTTTCCTAGAAGGAACCAGTGAGCAACTTAATCAGCTGTAAAACTAATATAAACCAACTGAAATCCACCAAGCTTGCTACGGCCATCAAACCTGTATCGAGACCAGAAACAACCAAAGCAAACATACTGGCAGCTTACCGTTTCACCTACCTTGCACCTACAGAATCCGAAAAGCAAGAAAGTCTCCTGAAGGTAAAAAGGACAAGCAGTCAGGGCAGCCGTCCTTCAGGTTATGCTTAGCCCAACAGAAGCCATGCCTAATGGCATTGTAGAACAATGCATCCACAGTGCTGGGTACTTGTTGAAAAATCCGTGCATTACGTCCTAACCATATACTCCATGTCAATGTAAAAAGTAACACATACCAAAGACCCATCCATCTGGCTGGAATTGAAAAACCTCCCCACTGTAGGAATAGATCTGTCATACATCTTGGCTGGACCCAACATAAGCCCCATTTGTGGAATAAAAGCGACCAACACTGCCACGCCAATCTGCAGTCGAGTAGGATGTGGTTTGAGTCCCCTTCCGGCAGGCCACATGCCGCACAATCACCATCAGAATCTGGTAATAAGCCAAGTCGTATGAGATGCCCTTTAGCATTGAGTTTCTCCCTACATGCAAGCCACATGAATGCTTGCCATTTAGGGGCACCCGATCTTCTCCAAACATTTGGAATCGTTGGTTCACTGGACGTAACCGTAATGCCTTCCAAAGTATGGTAACAGTTGCTGACAGAGAATGGCCGCATCTGTTCACCCCACACTAACTCATCTTCCTGAAAGGAGGACGGAACAAAGGCACTCAACAGATCCTCTAGTCTATGAACTTCCCCCTCCTCCCATACAAATAACCTTCTCCTCCATTTCAATCTCCACTCTCAAGTCTGGCCAATGAAACCCCCGAATTGAAGGATTGCTCCCTCTTTATCTAGCGAAAGAGCATACAAACGTGGGAACAACAACATTAAAGGGCGACTGCCACACCAACAATCACGCCAAAAAGCTATAGACGTACCTTGCCCCAATCTCCACCGATGAAATTCTGAAAGGCACTGGCCGCTGGGAAAAATAATCTTACTGGTCTGCACAATCCCTTGCCAGGTAGAAGATACATCGCTAATAGCACATTCTATGCCTGCCGAAGTGAGATGAGGGCTATATTTCTGCATAATCACCTACTTCCATAGAGAACAAGTATCAGTGGCTAGTCTGACACACCATTTCGTAAGAAGGGCTTGATTTCTAAGCCGCAGACAACCCAGGCCGACTCCTCCCCTATCTTTTGCACGCACCACCGTAGACCAACTGACTTTGCACAAGCAACGTGATTCAGTTTTCCCCGTCCATAAGAATCGTCTCATCCATTTTTCTAATGCCTTTCTAACACCTACCGGCATCTGAAAAAAGGTCATATAGTAGACCGGAAGGCTGTTCAGCACAGCTTTTATTAAGGTAATCCTGCCACCCAGCGATAGTAAGGATCCTTTCCACGATGTAAGTTTGCCCTTGAATCTATCCATCACCGTTTGCCACGTACTTCTGCGATTGGGGTTCGCTCCAAGGGGAACACCTAGATACGTGAAGGGAAACACCTGCTGCCGACAGTGCAACTTAGAGGCCAAGTCCGCTGCTTCAGTCGTAGAGGAATTAATACCAACTAGACCTGATTTATGAAAGTTGATTTTTAATCCTGACAGCAACTCAAAACATCGCAGCAACCTTTGCAGACGCATAACCTCTTGTGTATCACCTTGACTAAAGAGAATTATATCGTCGGCGTACTGCAAATGCGTGAGACTTAAACCGCCCATGAAGATACCCCTAAAAACTTGGCAATCAGCGGCTGTAATCAACATCCGAGACAAAACCTCAGCCGCAAGATTAAACAACAATGGAGAGAGCGGATCACCTTGTCTCAAACCACGCTCCATCAAGAATTCCTCCGTGGGCGCCCCATTAATGAGAATGGCGCACCGGGCAGATGATATACAGCTGTGAATCCAAGTCCGCCACCGTCTCCCGAAACCCATCAATTCCATAACATCAAGAAGAAATGCCCAATTCACCGAGTCATAGGCCTTCTGGAAATCTAACTTCAGACACCAACCCTTGCGATGGGACTTCTTCATACTATGGATAATCTCGTTAGCAACCATGATTGAATCAGAAATATGCCGGCCTTCCAAAAAACCAGTTTGGAAAGGTGAGATTAGCTGTTCCATCACCCGTTTAAGCCTCTTAGACAGAATCTTTGCAATGATTTTATATAGACCATTGATAAGGCTGATAGGTCTATAAGCATTAAAATCCGCAGCTCCTGATATCTTAGGGATGAGCGTGATAAAGCCATTGTTTATCCCCCGAGGAAGAATCCCGCTGGAATAAAATTCTGTCACCATTGCAACGATATCCTTACCAACAACCGTTCATGCTTGCTTAGTAAAATAAAAATTAAACCCATCAAGTCCAGGAGCTTTGTGACTCCCACAGTCCCAAACTGCACTTTTGATCTCATCCTCATCAAACGGAGCTTGTAACTGATTGGCCGCTGTAGAAGATAAACACGGCAATGCCAGCCTACCCAACCCCAACCATCGATGTCCCTCATCCGTAAAGAAACTGCGAAAGTGATCAACTGCAGCCATTTGAATTTCCGCTGGAGTAGTAAGCAACCTATTCTGGAACCGGATGGATCCAATGAAATTAGAGGCACGCCTGAGCGTAGCACTCGCATGGAAAAACTTGCTGTTCTTATCCCCCAGCTTGAGCCATTGCTGTCTCGACCTTTGCCTCCACATTGCTTCTAACTTCTGTTTGAGAGCCCATTTCTGCTCTTGTAACTCCTGATACCGACCAGGCAACGTATACCCCACTTCACCTTGACGCTGGTCCAATGAGTCAATCTCGGCTAAAACATTTTTCAAAATATTGCCCAGCGCCCCAAAATGAGTCTTGTGCCACCACTGTAATTTCCGCTTAAGGAACGCAAATTTTTTAACTACACAGAAGTCACCAGGAAAATAACTTGCCGCTTCCCTCCACATATTGTCCACCAACGGAAGGAACTGGGAATCTTCCCACCAAACACCCCATGTACGAAATGGCTGACATCCCCACCTGAAGGAATCAGCCTTAAATATTAAAGGAACATGATCAGAAAACCCCTTGTCCCCAGCATATAATCGATGGCGGCTGAATTGGGAACACCACTGCGGTGAGGCTAAGACTCTGTCTATGCGGGATGCACTACACGAATTAAACCATGTAAAATTTTTACCACTGAGAGGCATATCCACCAATCCGGTACTACTGATGAAGTGAAATAGCTGGTTAGCTACACCAGTATTAAAATAAGTGCCAAGACGTTCAGCCGCTGTAAGTGACTCGTTGAAATCACCTACAATAATCCAGAGAAGGCTATCAACACCCTTCCGCTGTGCTAACTCCTCCCAAAGCACACGGCGTTCCATCACAGTGTTTGGGGCATGTAGGCCAACGCAAACAAAAGTAAAGTCTAGGGCCAAGACCCGCATCTTCAAACACATCCATCTTTCAAATTTTTCTACCCCCTGAACCTGCACTTTTAATTCATCCCACAAGCATACAATTCCCCCTGCACTCCCATTGGCCTCGATGGCTTCCCACTTGACTGTATGTCCAGGCCATAAACTGGCTGCTATGGAATCAGAAAAAATCGCCCGCTTCGTCTCACATAACCACATAATAGTCAACTGTTGTGAACTAATAAGAGCTCGTACCTGACTCTGCTTTATTTTCCCCCGGCATCCTCGGATATTCCAGAAAGCTAGATTAACCATGCAATTGGAACACACCAAATGCCCTGCCACTGACACTACGTTAAGTAGCACAGTGGGCATTCCACTCCTTGCCTTCCTCCACAATCAAGGCCTTCAACTTCTGCCTGATCGCTGCTTTTGTGTTCAAGCGACTAAGGCCCAACTGATCTGTAATATCAAGGGTCTGCTGTACCTCTTTGTCAACTGTACCCCCACACACAACCGGATATACAACACCTCTTATGGTAGACGACCCATCCTCCACTTCTGTTGGCTGGGCAGCAAGGAAAGATGGATCTTCAACTGGAAGAGAAGCTCCGCCTCGATTGGACTGAGTATGATGCTCCGACGACAAGCTTCCATTGGGTTTAATATGTTTGAGATTTTTATGCTTACCAGGGCGCCTATCACCAGCCCTTCCTTTGGAGCCCACTCGCGAGGCTTTGTCTCCTTCCTTCCTCATTTTAGTGAAAACCATCACCTCTGGGGAGGGTGGATCAACTGAATTATCCTCAGTCTGCTCACCTTGTTCACCAGCAGAAATGGCCTTGCGATGAAACCTGGTCTGTTCCTCATGAGCCGAAACCGCAAAGACAAGAGCTGGGGCAGATAGATGACTTTGTGGTCCACTGTCACTCGTACAAAGACCTGTCCGCCCCTCCTGATGCTGAGTCAATGGATGACTCATCCCCTCATTATGCTGACTCATCGGGCCACTCATCCCCACCTGTGCCTTCTGAGCTGGAACAATAGGCTGAGCTGGCGGGACAGCCAACCCTTTACCTTCACGGGTACAACTCCTACCAACTGCCACCTTCTGCCTCTGTACCCCTCTATCCCTCTGACCCATTCCTTTTGCTATGGTTGCTTCTGACTCTGAGCCATAGAGATATGCCTATCAGCTAATGGAGAGGGTTGAAGTGGAACAATAAAGCTGTTGCACCCACCTGACACTGACCCCTTTTCATCCACCTCGGGCCTCGCACACACTGATTCTTTGACTTCACAAATCTGCACTGTGCACTGTTTACCGTCTATTGCCAGCTTTACGGATTGCTGGATGGCCTGTAACGTGGGAGTGGCAATTTGCATGACTGCAGCAGCAAGCTTGGTCCAATTTACTGTGTGTGGGTGAATCTGTACCACCGAACCAACAGGACTAACAACCTTCCTGAATGCAGCTTCATACCAGGCATTGAGGGGTAAACCTTGCACTTCCACCCAACATAATCTTCTAGGAACAACATCTTCCACCCGCCATGGGTGTAGATCATAAAACTTAGCATTCCAAAAAGCATAGTTGAGACTAAGTTCCTACTTCATATGTTCCGGAGATTCAAATAACAACAACTGCTGGTAAGAACCCATAGCAAAACACTCAACCCCATCAGGAAGTCTAAACTGAACTTCAGATAACTGGCGTATAAGACCAACTGCACTGCGATGTAATCTATCCAAGATCCCCGGGTCTGAAGAAATCTCCAAGAGAGGTTCCTCGACACCATTCTGCTGTTGGGCCACAGTCACCTCTACATAAGAACGTCCATCTCTCTCCCGCAGAGGGACTTGTGGGGTGGATACCGGTCTTGTTTGCCCTTCCACATGTTCTGCAGCTCGAGCTGAAGACCCAGGCTGACCTCGTCGCTCCACTCTGTCTACAGCATAACGTGCTACATTAATATGGAGCCAAGCCGCACCACCTAGTGGCTGGTTCAGTCTTCGTTGTCGAGCTTCTTCTTGTACTCCACATCGAACGAACTTGAGAAAACCAAAACGAGAACCCCGCTTGGAAAGACGACCCGAGATGAACACATCAACCACTGGTTCCACAGCAGCTATAGCTCGGAATAACTTGTTGGAAGTCCATTCAGCTGGAATACCTTCGATAAAATAAGATATATAACGATCCTGCCGGAACACCTGTGTAGATGACCAGCTGGACTGAGCCTGACCAGCCTTGACTGCGGGGAGTGAACTTTGGACATGGGGAGTTGTGGAAGGGAGCCTGTTCCGCCCCTCCGCACGATCAGGTAAAGAGACTGGAGGAAAGTAGGAATGGAGTCGAGGGGGTCTGAGGAAGGGCCTGCTGTTACAGTCTTACCTCGTGTGGGCTTAACGAATGGTTCGCGAGGCTGTGTTGGTGTGTAGGGCGAAAGGTGGGGTAGAGGGTGGGGGGAGATTAAGGGAGGAGAGAGAAGCCATCCCAAATTATATCCTATTCCTCATTCAACGTCACCAGCTCTTTCTCCTTCGAGACAATCAATCCTCTTTTAAATCTATTGCTTCCTCTACTGGCGGTGAATCTTCACCTTCCACTTCACCAAGTTTTTCTAATTCTTTATCTCTCCCTTCAGATTCACGTGTACAAAGTTTATTGCCTACCTCTAACCATGAGCTTAATTTAGTGGTGGATTTCTGTAACTTTCCTATATCAACTGAAACACTATTACTCACTCACCAAAACCAATCTTATCATCCAACTCTTTCCAAAAGACAAGCTAACCTTACCCATGCACATCCTCATTCTTCTTACCTTGTTATAGAACCATGCACATTTAACCAAGCCATACTGCACAAAGAATGTAGAGATGCAATGCAAGATGAAATACATGCCTTAGTTCAAAACCAGACGTGGGTTCTTGTTCCACGTCCACCAAATAAAAATATTACTGGCAATAGGTGGATTTTTCGAATTAAACGATGTCCTGATGGCCAAATTGATCGTTACAAAGCCCGCTTGGTAGCAAAAGGCTATGCTCAGCAATCCGACATTGACTACTAGGAAACCTTTTCACTAGAGTTCAAGTTTACTATAATTTGAACAGTTCTCTTTATTGCAATAATTCATAAATGGCCATTAAGACAAATTGATATATCAAATGCCTTCTTGCATGGATTCCTAGAAGATGAGATCTACATGGAACAACCTCAAGGTTACACTCATTCATCATTTCCAAATCTTGTTTGTCTCTTGCAACGATCTCTCTCCGGACTAAAGCAGGCCCTCGTCAATGGCTTAAACATCTTTCAGAATTTTTAGTACAATTGGGGTTTCACTCAACCAAAGCTGATCCATCTTTATTTACTCTTTGTAGTGACTCTCTTAAATTTTCTAGATATAATACCCATATCACTTGAACAAGAAGACTACACGCATTCGAAAAAGACGTCTTGGGTTGGCTCCGAATTCCTACTTAGTTTTGACTTGCTCTAAATGTAGGAGAACTGGGCCGGGAAATTGGGCTAAAGAACGTTAGGTTGAAGCCAGTATTGAGTTAGGTTTGTTATACAGGTAAAAATTGGATTAAGAAAAGCCCAAATTTGAGACTAGAGGCTAATCAGGCTAGCCCAACAAGTGCCCACAATAGCTGAAGGGTAATACCCACGAGAAAAAACAAAAACAACAAAACTCGGTGACATCCACAGGAGGAGAAACAACTCATCCATGGCGACCGCATTTTCTTTATCCAAATTCCTCTCCTTCTTCTTACCCTCCAATCCACCCCCCAGAGTACCACCGCCACCACAGCTCTCACTACGCAATTCTTTACCGAAAAAGCATAAAGACAGTAACTTTTCTTCTTTGGTTGTCGAAGAGGGTCGTTCTGGCTCTTCATCCTCTGAATTGTACAATGTGGAAGTCATGCACCGGAGGAATTACCCACATTATGATTGGTGATATAAGCCTTTACCAGTAATACAATATAAGCCTTTCAGTATTATCTTTCTTTGCTTTTACCTATCTTAAATAACTGTGCATCTGCATCATTTGTGATATTTTTTTGTGTTTTATGCAATGATCACTCATATATAATAGCAACAGATGAGTATCTCTAGCATTCTTTTGTTCAATCTCAATCCAAAAATAACCAAAGATCACTGCTATTTTCACACCTTAACTTTGCGTTTATTTTCCAAATTACTCATTTTTTTCCTCAATCAATCAATCAAATCCTCACAAGCAAGTGGGAGAAAGAAGATTGACTTACAGTTGGATGCATGCTTCACCATAATCAATATCTTGAAAGAGATAATGCTGAAAAGTTTTTTCCTCCAAATTCCCAGCAGCCAAGCACACCATAAAAGGGGTGTACAGTGCGAAAGTGTACTCCCTGCTGCACTTATTCCATAGCCTGCTAGTAAGACCATCCTGATCATCTTGAGGAACTGACATTTCGTGATTCATGATTATAATATTAAATCATACATTATAGTATGTCTGTCACTGTATGGTTGTTACGGTAGATATGATGTCCATCTTGAACATTAAGGAATTAGTCATTTTGCTCTTAACCTTTTAGTCATTATGGAATCAACTGTGTAGATTCATTTATTTTTAGTAAGTTAAAAAACAGGGAAAGACTGAGACTCTCGACTACTCAGGACATGCATAAAATATAATTTAACATTGTGATTAGTTTTCCCACCCGAAGATCAAAGCATCTATCTCTGCCCTACTATTAACTGTGTAGATCACTCCAGACAATTCCTTCCACTCAGCTGTTGAAGTTGCACTGATTGCTTTCTGCTTCCTCAGTAAACTAGGGAACAGTGGTTGAAATGTTACTCCCAACTGCCTTCCCACTTCCAAGAGACTTGAACTGGGTTCGATCACGATTCCTATATTTGCCTGAAGCAGACACAACAAATCTTCTAGTGAACTCCCAATGTACACAGTCAAGAAGACCACTTTGTCATCCTTATGTTTCTTCAAGATGTCCTCGTAAGCTTGAATTTTGTCGTCGGCAGATTCCACACTCCTATTGATATCCCCACTAGACTGAACCTTTCTAAGATCGGCCAGGTTAGATGATGCTGTGACAATCACAGTATCTGCCAAAATGCCTGAAAGTATCAACAGACGAGCATTTGCAGGGAGTTCAACTCTTTTCAATGGGAGCACAGTGGGCTGATCAAGCGTTGGTGGTGCAAGGAAGAACTCTATTTCATGCTTCATGGATTTACAATATAGCTTTTCAATGATTTCTAGTTCTTCTACTGTCAAAGGTTCACAGAGCTTATTCAGCAAGGCTTCAACGTTTCTAGTTTTCTCCTGCATGCACATTCGAGAACACGAGAGTCATATAGAAGAGATCACATGCACAGCAGTCAAGATGGATGAAAATACAAGCACAGCTAAAATTACCTCTAAGCTTTCTTTAGCATTGCTCTCGATCCAATCCTTGTAAGGGTTACTCCGGTCGACCTCTCCACCTAAAGATTCTACGATTTTTTGCCCCAGGGAGGCATACAAACGCCAGCAGGGCATCATGGCACCCAAAGTAAACACAGCTACTTTGGGACCTTCGAAAATCTGTCCTTCAATCTTCCCGGAGACAGTGTCCAACAAGTGTTGCTTGTAATTCTTAGTAGCAGGATTGATACCATATTTTGTGCCATGTTCAAATTTATCCTGTATAAAACAAAAACGTAATTATTTTTTAAAAATATATGTATGATTTTTACTGATATTTTCAAGCAATATTATGAAAGGGTGTCATGTTTAACCTTCAATCTCTTGAGTTCTTTTTCCCAGCCCTTCTTGAAACGATCAAACACTTCCTTTGCATATGCATCATTTGTGATATTTTTTGCGTTTTCTGCACTGATCACCCATATATAATAGTAACAGATGAGTATCTCTAGCATTCTTTTGTCCAATCTCAATCCAAAAATAACCAAAGATCACTGCTATTTTCACAACTTAACTTTGCATTTATGCTCCAAATTACTCATTTTTTCCCTCAATCAATCATTCAAATCCTAACAAGCAAGTGGGAGAAAGAAGATTGACTTACACTTGGATGCATGCTTCACCATAATCAATATCTTGAAAGAGATAATACTGAAAAGTTTTTTCCTCCAAATTCCCAGCGGCCAAGCACACCATAAAGGGTTGTACAGTGCGAAAGTGTACTCCCTGCTGCACTTATTCCATAGCCTGCTAGCAAGACCATCCTGATCATCTTGAGGAATTGACATTTCGTGATTCATGATTAGATATATAGGTTACTAAAAGGTTAACGAGAGGGAAGCCGACCGGGGATCCTACTAAACAGGAATGGTTCGGCAGAGTTGGTCATTACTGCATGCTTATATACACAGGCTGAGGAAGGTAAACGAGAAAGCCGTCCAGCAGAGGGAACCGAGTAAGGTACCGCGTGACCTGACAGTTGATGTCACTGCGTAATTTCTCCAGAAGAACACGAAAGCTTAAAGAAATTGCTGGCGGCATTTCTCTAGCTGAAATGGTCAGTCCAAGTCCTCGCAGATATTATTAAAAAAATAAACTCCATGCAGATGGTACAGACATCCAGTTCACAAGAGACGTCTAAATAACTGATAAGAAAAAGTCTGGGATTCATCATATCTTCCAGAATGTTGAAAGGTCTTCCACATAAGGACCTATCCTCAATAATTAGATATGGTCATTCGCTGGAGGAAGATGCCGACATGGTCACAGGAAAAGGGCAAAAAACCTGGGACCGACATTCTTGGCAATGTAGTACCTTGTAATAAAGATGCCTTTCTTCTCCTATTCGTGGATGCGAATATTTTTCAAGCAATAACAGAGAGAACAAATCTACCAACCCAACCACATCTGGCCTTATTGGTTTAGAGTGTATTGGATAAACTTACCTTGAATCAGTTTATACAGCTTAGATAGACAAACAAGAGCTTCTGCGATCAATTTTATCTAAGCATGGTGATTTTGTAGACTTTAAGGAGAGAGCAATAGCAGGATGAAGGTACCGGAGAAGGGAACAACACCTCAGAGGAAATTTCCTTTTCTTTTTCTTTTAACAAAAAATTTAAAGACTAAGACTTTTTTAGTCAACCAGAGATACCAATTCCACTAAACTAAGCCAAGCGTAACAGCAAGGAAAGTGCATTAGATAAGGGAAAACAATAGTTTGAAGACCAAAGCCTTTTCTACTTGTCACCTTGCGACAAGTCAATACAACCAGTTCACCAGGACAATAAAAGAAGATTATCTAATTTTAGATATCATATGTTTACCAAATGCGGAAGGATTTGCTAAGCATTGGGATGGTCCCACTCCACCATCTGTTCCCACCAGTCTATCGGAGAAACATCGACCCAACAAGGAGACGGTAGAGGAAGAGAAATCGGTATTGAACTTTACCTCTCACGTTGACGAAACCTCACATGTAGCCCGAGATTTTAAAGTTCGACGGTACGTCATCTGGACTATAAATAAATTGCATTTGACACCTTCACTTCAAGCATAAAGAGTGCTTTGAACATCAATGGCTGGTTTTAGAAGTCTATTACAATGGGTACTGCTATCAGTATGCTTGGCTATTCATCTGTCGGTTGCTGCGAGCAGCAATGTCAGATTTGCTGATACTGTATGGGATGATAGTCGTCCCGAAGCACTTAACGCTTTGTACTCTCCATTTGTTGTGTCATTGGCTGCTGGAAATCTCGATTTCGAAACTTATGCACAGTATATCTATCAAGATGAGTACTATGCCAAAGCTGCAGCAGCTGCGTGAGTTCTCTTAAACTCGAATGCAGGCTCATGTAGTAAACATAGTTTTTTAACCGGAAATTGTTTTTTTATGCTGCTTAGAGTGTGAAGTAGCTTCCTCAAACTTAGTACTTTTAATTAACAAGGCTTTCTGATCAATCGATTATATATGCTGGAAATTTGCAGGAATGTAGTGGCATTGAATTATGCAGTTGATCCCCGAGCAAAGGAGATCTTCGCCATGTTTAATGACTCGAATGCGCGTGGAGCAGTCTTCTTTCAGGTAAAACATTTCTCTGATTCTTCCTGAAGAGAGTGTAAACAAGAAACAAAGTAGAAGAATCTCATGCATATGTACATTGTGAGCCTCCACTGTTCTGTCAGAAGTTCCATTTTACAATACATATCGGTGCTTTCTCCACAGGAATGGTTGGACGAGCACAGACCAAATGTAACATATCCCATCAATAGTGCCTCCAAAAACTACGAAAACTTTTTGAACAATACAGTCCATGGGATAATTGAAGGATATTCTGAGCCTTTCACAGGACCAATAGTTTCTGTTTTCAGTATGGCTTCTTTCATACCCTGTTGGAAACTGTATTATTTCATTGGTAAGCACATTGTGGCAGCCGTCGGGGACTACCAGGATAATCCTTACAGTGACTGGATTTACGATAATTCGAAGGATTCGTTAGGGGTAAGCGTTATTTTCAATTTTTTTTTAATTTATGTACTTTCGTTAAACTTGATCAATAATCATGCACATTCTTCTTGTCGCTCATGTAGGCAAAGCTGGAAATTATTGATGGTGTCTTTGATTATCTTGCTGCAAATCTCACACGAGAAGAACTTGCAATCGTAGAACAAGTTTATCGAAAGGGCATGACATGCGAAGTCGAGTTCTTCCTGGCGCAACCACTCTTTCAGCACACTTCAGTTCCCCTGACAAGAGACCTGAGCAATGCTAAGGAACGACTTTTGATGTTTTCTAGTTTCGATGGATCAAGCAATGTTGTCGATTCCTCTACTACTTTGGCAAACTTGGCAATCTCATCAGCTAGAAACATATCTCATCAACTCAAATCCACCTGGGGTCATCTCTTCTCGCAATACAAGGAAGAGTACGGACTAGGAGTTGAGAACATTAGCAAACTCTGCAAAAGGTAGTAAACTTTTTCTATTTTCTTTTCCTTCTCTGGATCTAATCTTTTCCTTTCTTTGTCTTAATTTTGAGTTTCTCAACTTCTGCAGCAGAGGATTTTCACTACTATAAAATGTCTAAGGCGTTGGAGATATTTTCATACATTGAAATCGCAAACATCAAAAGAGTGATCCAGTCTGGAGCTCTGGCAGGCATAACAGTAGAGGCCATAGCAAGTGCTGGAGAAGATATGATACTTTACCAGGATTTCGTTACATTCTTCCAAAGGATAGTGAACCGTCGAAATCTGAACTCCTCTGCTAGTGCGATCTCAACTAGTTGGAGTGCTTCTCTCATTGAAGCAGCCTTTTCTTCAGGTATGTAAGCATATATGTATGTATCTTTCTGTCATTGCCGTCACCAATGTGAGGGATCTCTCTTACTGGGTTTAACTGATTTTGAGCAGTGAAGCTGAATGGTCTCCAAGTTCACGCAAACGAGTTGGCATTTACTGGATCGGTTTCCACTGGTGGGATCATTGATTCCATAGTATCTCCAGCGGATAAAACTGAAGTTTTGGAGGACATTGTGAAGAAGTACACAGGTGAAAACAAGTTGACCGTCTGTGTTGGGGATTCCGTAGAAGACTTGCTGTCTCTGCTGAGGGTAGATATAGGCATCGTGATAGGACCAAGTTCAAGCCTCAAGAGAGTGGGAACTCAGCTTGGCGTGACCTTCAAGTCGTTGTTCTTGGGTTCCATAAACGTACAGAAACGAACTGTCTTGAAACGGAGGCCTGACTGGACAGGGTCGCCTGGCGTTCTTTACACTGCTTCCAGTTGGACTGAGATTGATGCCTTCGTCCTGGGATGGAAGAATCATTTTGAGACGAGCGCTCTCGAGAAAATTGCATACAATTCAAGCAATTAAATATCGCCGTTAGTATACGAATAATTGTTCGTCGGGTTTCAATAATCGAATAAAACAACGCTTTATCAAATAAAATATCTTTTATTATTAAATTAGTTTTTCATCCACTTTCATTTTTTTAAAAGAAATAAATCTGAAATGTCACTGAGTCAATAGTTAAGACCCATTGCCAGCACGTCAAGTTATTAGAATATTATATTGAGATTTTACCCTTAGGTTTGACTCACATGAACTTGCGTGGAATTCTTTGTGCTTTTCCCTTTCTAGTTCTGTGGACATGACAAACTTGGAATTATACGGATGAAGGAATACATTAAATATAATTAAAGAGACATTTTTTTTTTCTGTAAAGGTAAAGACACATTATCTCCCATTTGCATTTCAAACTATGTGAAAGAAATTAAAGAAAACAGAAATAATATATACCAAAATTACGTGGATGAGATTCTTTGCATTTATTACAGAATCAATCAATATCAATAATATCTTTTATTACCATTATTCACGTGACCTTGACACTACTCCTCACGATGATATATATATGTCCGTATGCGCCTAGCTTGCTTTTTAGGTAAGATAATTGATATTCTCTTAGTTTTTTTTTTTTTTTTGAAAGAGTATCGATATATGTATATTAAGAAGTATGAAAAAACATAGAATCTGTAGAAAGGGACCCAGGAACAGCATAATGGCTAGAATGAAACCAACATATCCTATGACAAGGTTACAAGAGCCATCACATGTAAAAAACACCCCGTGGCTGTATATCCAGCCCCTTCAAAAACATTAACACCGACTATGCAGAGTTACAGGAAGAGATGTCAGTCCCAGGCAAACCCAGGAAGCGCCACAAGCAACAAGATGAGGGGACATGAAACCCACTGATGCCCGTGAAGTGCGCAACAAGCAACCACCCTATCCGTCCCACTACCCATGCACAAACCCACAGCGCCCCATTGGTCTGAAGGAAACGAGAGTAGCTGACAAAAAATCCCAGACGCAATTCCACCTCTTAATTCCAAGGAGCAGCTTCAAAACTCTTAATTCCCAATATTCAGAAACAATGGCCAGAATGAAAACAAACAGATCCTATGACTGAATTACAGGATCCATAACTTTCAAAACACCATTGCATTGCATATCCGTTAGGAGAGCAAAGCAAAACCTCCAAATCGGCAAACCAGGCGGTAAAAAAACATCATTCCCAGAAGGAACCAGTGCGCACCTCAATCAGCTGTAAAGCTACTAAGAAACCAACTGATACCATAGCTGTACCGATATCATAAACAACCACAGCAAACAAAACACAACAAAAAGGCAGCTTACCGTTTCTTCAACCTGTCATCTACAGAAACCGAAGAGCAAGAAAATCTCCCGAAGGTAAAAAGGACAAGCAGTCAGGGCAACCTCCCTTCAGGTTATGCTTAGCCCAATAAAAGCCATGACGAATGGCATTGTAGAACAGAGCATCCACCGGGCTAGACAGTTGTTGAAAAATCCGTGCATTGCGTCCTAACCATATACTCCAAGTCAATGCAAAAAGTAACACATGCCAAAGCCCCATCCACCTAGCTGGAATGGAGAAACCTCCCCACTGTAGGAAGAGATCGGTCATACATTTTGGCTGGACCCAACATAAGCCCCACGTGTGGAAAAGAAGTGACCAACACCGCCATGCCAGTCTGCAGTCGAGGAGGATGTGGTTTGAGTCCCCTTCTGGCAGGCCACATGCCTCACAATCACCATCAGAATCAGGTAATAAGCCTAGTCGAATGAGCCGCCCCTTAGCATTAATTTTCTCCCAACATGCAAGCCACATGAATGCTTGCCATTTAGGAGCACCCGGTCTTCGCCAAACATTTGGAATCGTTGGTGCACTAGACGTAGCCGTAAGACCTTCCAAAGTACGGTAACAATGGCTGACAGAGAATGGCTGCATCTGTTCGCCCCATACTAACTCATCATCCTGAAAGAGGGACGGAACAAAAGCACTCAACAAAGCCTCTAGTCGATGAACTTCCCCCTCCTCCCAGACGAATAACCTCCTCCTCCATATCAATCTCCACTCCCAAGTCTGTCCAATGAAACCCCCGAATTGAAGGATTGCTCCTTCTTTGTCTAGCGAAAGATCATACAAACGGGGGAACAGCAACATTAAAGGACGACTGCCACACCACCAATCACGCCAAAAAGCTATAGAGTTACCTTGGCCCAATCTCCAACGATCAAATTCTGAGAGGCACTGGCCGCTGGGGAAAGTAATCTTACTGGTCTGCACAATCCCACGCCAGAGAGAAGAGACATCGCTAACAGCACACTCGATGCCCGCCGAGGTGAGATGAGGGCTATATTTCTGCATAATCACCTGCTTCCATAAAGAACACGTATCAGTGGCGAGTCGGACACACCACTTAGTAAGAAAGGCCTGATTTCTAAGCCGCAAGCAACCCAGGCCGACTCCTCCTCGATCTTTTGCACACACCACCGTGGACCAACTGACTTTGCACAAGCAACGTGAATCAGTTTTCCCCGTCCATAGGAATCGTCTCATCCATTTTTCTAATGCCTTCCTAACAGCAATCGGCATTTGAAAGAAGGTCATATAGTAAACTGGAAGGCTGTTCAGCATAGTTTTGATTAATGTAATCCGGCCACCCAATGATAGTAATGATCCTTTCCACGAGGAAAGTTTTCCCTTGAATCTATCCAGCACCGTTTTCCATGTACTACTACGCTTGGGGTTCGCTCCAAGGGGAACACCTAGATACATGAAGGGGAACACCTGCTGCCGACAGTGCAACATAGATGCCAAATTCACTGCTTCAGCCACAGAAGAATTAATACCAACGAGACCTGATTTATGAAAATTGATTTTTAACCCTGACAGCAACTCAAAGCAGCGCAGCAACCGTTGAAGACGCATAACCTCTTGTGGATCACCCTGACTAAAGAGAATGATATCATCAGCGTACTGCAGGTGCGTAAGAGTTAATCCGCCCATGATGATGCCCCTAAATACTTGGCAATCAGCTGCTTTAATCAACATCCGAGACAAAACCTCAGCCGCCAGATTAAACAACAATGGAGAGAGCGGATCTCCTTGTCTCAAACCGCGCTCCATCAAGAATTCCTCCGTGGGCGCCCCATTAATGAGAACAGCACACCGAGCAGATGATATACAACTGTGAATCCAAGTCCGCCACCTCCTCCCAAAACCCATCGACGCCATAACATCAAGAAGAAATGCCCAATTCACCGAGTCATAAGCCTTTTGGAAATCCAACTTCAGACACCAACCCTTGCGATGAGACTTCTTCATACTATGGATAACCTCGTTAGCAACCATGATTGAATCAGAAATATGCCGTCCTTCCAAAAAGCCAGTCTGGAAAGGTGAGATCAGTTGTTCCATCACACGTTTAAGCCTCTTGGACAGCAGCTTTGCAATGATTTTGTAGAGGCCATTGATAAGGCTGATAGGCCTATAAGCATTAAACTCTGCAGCGCCGAATAATTTAGGGATTAGCGTGATAAATCCATTATTTATCCCCCGAGGAAGAGTCCCGCTGGAATAAAATTCTGTCACCATTGCAACTATATCCTTACCCACAACCGCCCATGCTCGCTTGATAAAATAAAAATTAAACCCATCAGGTCCAGGAGCTTTGTGACTCCCACAATCCCAGACTGCACTTTTAATCTCATCCTCATCAAAGGGAGCTTGTAACTGAGTAGCCGCTGTAGAAGATAAACACGGCAATGGTAATCGACCCAGCCCCAACCAGCGATGTCCCTCATCCATAAAGAAACTGCGGAAGTGCTCAACTGCCGCTGTTTGGATTTCCGATGGAGTGGTAATCACCCTATTCTGGATCCTGATGGATCCAATGAAATTAGAGTTACGCCGGAGCGTAGCGCTTGCATGGAAAAACTTGCTGTTCTTATCCCCTAGCTTAAGCCAATTCTGCCTCGACCTTTGCCTCCACATTGCTTCTAACTTGTGTTTGAGAGCCCATTTCTGATCTTGTAACTCCTGATACCGACCAGTCAGTGTATACCCCACTGCACCTCGACACTGATCCAATGAGTCAATCTCTGCTAAAACATTTTTCAAAGTAGTGTCCAACGCCCCAAAATGATTCTTGTGCCACCACTGTAATTTTCGTTTGAGGAATGCAAATTTTTTAACCACACAGAAATCTCCTGGATAATATCTTGCTGCCTCCCTCCACATACTGTCTACCAACGGAAGGAACTGTGAATCTTCCCACCAAACATCCCAGGTACGAAATGGCTGAGAACCCCACCTGAAAGAATCAGCCTTAAATAATAAAGGGACATGGTCAGAAAACCCCTTGTCTCCTGCGTATAACCGATGGCGGCAAAATTGGGAACACCACAATGGTGAGGCTAAAACTCGATCAATGCGGGATGCACTACGCGAATTATACCACGTAAAATCTTTCCCACTGAGAGGCATATCCACCAGACCGGAACTACTGATGAAGTTGAATAGCTGGTTAGCTGCACCAGGATTAAAATAAGTGCCAAGGCGTTCATCCGCTGTGAGTGACTCGTTGAAGTCACCTAGAATAATCCATGGGAGATTATCGACTCCTTTTCGCTGTGCTAACTCCTCCCAAAGCATACGGCGTTCTGGCACAGTGTTTGGGGCATGTAAGCCAGCGCAAACAAAAGGAAAATCCAGAGCCAAAACCCGCATCTTTAAACACATCCAGCGATCAAATTTTTCTACCCCCTGAACCTGCACTTTTAATTCATCCCACAAGCATACAATTCCCCCTGCACTCCCATTAGCCTCAATGGCTTCCCACTTGAAGGTATGTCCAGGCCATAAACGGGCTGCTATAGAGTCAGAAAAAATTGCCCTCTTCGTTTCACATAACCACATAATAGTCAACTGATGTGTACGGATAAGAGCCCTTACCTGATTCTCCTTCACTGTCCCCCTGCATCCACGTATATTCCAGAAAGCTAGGTTAACCATGGAAATAGAACACACCAAAATCCCAGCAACTGGCGCTACTTTAAGTAGCACAGTGGGTATTCCACTCCTTGTCTTCCTCCACAATCAAGGCCTTCATCTTCTGCCTGATCGCTGCTTTGGTGGTCTTGCGACTAAGACCCAACTGATCAGCAATATCTAGGGTCTGTTGTACCTCTTTGTCAACTGGACACCCACACAGAACCGGAGAGACAGCACCCCTTATGGTAGACGACCCGTCCTCTAATTCGGTTAGCTGAGCAGCAAGAAAAGATGGATCTTCGACTGGAAGAGAAGCTCCACCTCGATTGGACTGGGTATGATGCTCCGACGACAGACTTCCGTTGGGTTTAAGATGTTTGACCTTTTTATTCTTACCAGGACGCCTATCACCAGCCCTTCCTTTGGAGCCCACTCGCGAGGCTTTCTCTCCTTCCTTCCGCATTTTAGTGAAGGCCATCACTTCTGGGGAAGAAGGATCAACAGAAGTGTCCTCAGTGTGCTCAGTGTGCTCACCTTGTTCACCAGCAGAAATAGCCTTGCGAGAAGACCTGTGCAGGTCCTCAAGATCCGAAACCGCAAAGACAAGAGCTGGAGCAGATTGATGGCTTTGTGGACCACTGTAGCTCATAGAAAGACCTACCCGCCCCTCCTGAGGCAGAGTCACCAGATGACTCATCTGCTCATTAGGCTGAATCAGCGGACAACTCATCCCCGCATGTGCCAGTTGGGCTGGAACAACAGTCTGAGCTGGCGGGACAACCAACCCTTTACCTGTACTTAGACATCTCCTACCTACCGCCACCTTTTGCTGCTGTACCCCTCCATCCTTCTGACCCATTCCTTTTGCTATGTCTGCTGAGGGACTGATCTGACTCTGAGCCATACTGATATGTCTAGCACCTGATGGAGAGGGTTGGAGTGGGGCAACAACGCTATTGCACCCACCTGATACTGACCCCTTTTCATCCACCTCGGGCCCCACACCCACTGTGGCTTTGACTTCACAAACCTGCACTGTGCACTGTTTACCATCCAATACCAGCTTTACAGATTGCTGTATGGCCGATAACTTGGGAGTGGCTATTTGCATGACTGCACCATCAAGCTTGGTCCAATGTTCTGTGTGTGGGTGAATCTGTACCAATGAACCAACAGGACTAACAACCTTCCTGAAGGCATTTTCATACCAGGCAGTGAGGGGTAAACCCTGCACTTCCACCCAACATAATCTTCTGGAAACAGCATCTTCCAACCTCCATGGATGTATATCATAAAACCAAGCATTCCAAAAAGTAGAGTTGAGACTGAGTTCCTGCTGCATATGTTCTAGAGATGCGAATACCAACAAATGCTGATAGGATCCCATAGCAAAACATTCAACCCCATCAGGAAGTTGCAACTGAATATCAGATATCTGTCTTATAAGACCCACTGCACTGCGATGTAATCGAGCCAGGATCCCCAGGTCGGAGGAAATCTCCAGGAGAGGTTCCTCAACCACATTTTGCTGTTGGGCAACAGTCACCTCTACATAGGAACGTCCATCCCTCTCCCGCAGAGGAACTTGGGGGATGGCTACAGGTCTTGGTTGCCCTTCCACTGGTTCTGCAACTCATGCTGAAGACCCAGACTGACCTCGTCGCTCCACTCAATCAACTGCATAACGTGCTACATTAATATGTAACCAAGCTGAGCCACCTAGTGTCTGGTTCAATCTTTGTTGTCGCGCTGATTCCTGGACTCCACATCTAACGAACTTGATAAAACCAAAACGAACTCCCCTCTTGGAAAGACGTCCCGGGATGAACACATCTACCACTGGTTCCACAGCAGCTATAGCTCGGAATAACTTGTTGGAAGTCCATTCAGCCGGAATACCTTCGATAAAATAGGATATGTAACGATCTTGGCGGAACACTTGTGTGGGAACCCAGTTGGGCTGAGCCTGCCCACCCTTGTCTCGTGTGGTCTGGACGAGTGTGTCGCGAGCTGTGTTGGTGTGTAGGGCGAAAGGTGAGGTAGAGGGTGGGGGAAGAGTGGGTGAGGATAGAGAAGCCATGACGAGGTTATTCTCTTAGTATTTTAATAAAAATATCAGTTAAATGATCATGCATTGATACCTGGTAGTGTAATTATATCTCTTTTTATTGTTGTACTCTCTCAGAGACAAAAAGGACAATTTATTTTGATGTGCTTTCTTTCGTTCATGATATACTGGATTCGAAGTCATACTTACTTAATGCAATCACTACTATAGTAAATGTTGGAAGACGCAAAAGTTTTAATAAGCTACTTAACCAAATTATCTCACTATTATGGCTCTATTGGCTTAGGCTGAAGATCTTGATATTGTACCTTTTTTATTTTAAAAAAAGATTCAAGAAATTGGGGTTGAACCAAGAATGATTAAAGTAACCAGTTATGGATTTTTTATTCAATGGGTATGTAGTCTAATTTGAGTCACAACAGCATAATACCTCGGGTAGAAGAATACCTTGGCCCCGACATGATTTCAAATAGCATAATACTCATATCATAGCATCCCAACGTCTCCATTGGCTTCTACATGAATTAGCCAAGGACATACATGGCATATGTTACTTTGAGCCTAGTGATGATGAGATGTAGTAATCTTTCTACTAATCTTTTCAAACCTTCCTTGTCCTAACCGCTTTGATGCCGAGGAAAAATTTTAGTATCCCCAAATCTGTGATTTTAAAGCAACGGTTTAGGTAGTTTTTAACTTCCTGGTAAGCATTTAGATCATTATACTACCACTGATACCTTCTCATTATGGAGTCAGATCATCTCACAGAAATATCAGCCTGTTTTGCGGAATCAAGGAATTGCTAGTGCTGTGACTGATGGATCAGCATTGTGGCGTGGCATAGTGCAGACAAGTGGATTACGTCTGCCAAATGGGAAATGCTTATCAGCTTTCTTCAATTGGCGCCTTGGTGGAGGGGAGTCCATTGCTTTCTGGAGTGACGTCTGGTGCAGCGAGGTTCCTTTACAGGTATTATTCCCACGATTGTATGAGCTATCCTTGGACAAGGAGGGTGTTGTGTGTCGGTTTGGGGTTCAAATAGGTTTGGTCTGGAGATGGTCCTTCCTTTGGAGGAGAAGACTATTTGCGTGGGAGGAATCGGAAGCTGAAAAACTACTGAACACTTTCGCTGGCATCAGCCTGTCCCATGGAGAGGACGATCAGCTGCTCTGGGATGGACAGTCCAATCCTTTTTCAGTTCGTTCATGTTACTCCACTTTGGCTGATAGTTCGATCACAGATATTACCGAACAGCAAGTCCCCAACGTTTGGAGCAAGCCTGGCGCACCAAAATGGCAGGCATTTCTCTGGTTGGCCTGCAGGGAGAAGCTACATGCTAAGGGACGTCTGATCAGACTTGGCCTTCTACCTGAGTCCGACGGTTTGTGTGATGCTTGTGGTATCATTGAGGGGGATTCTACTCATATAGTACTTGACTGCAAGCTAGCATGGCGATGTTGGGGCCTCTTGTTCAGACGATGGGGCTTTAATTGGGTCCAACCAAGGTCGATGGCTGAATTATTTCTGCAGTGGGATGGATATCCAGTGCCCAGCAGATGGAAATCAGTGTGGTATGTGATGTTATTTTCCACTGCGTGGAGTATATGGCTAGGCAGAAATCATAGAATTTTCAGGAGTGAGGTCAGCAGTGCTGAAGATTTGTTTTACAATGGTCTGCGTCATGGGTTTTGCTGGGCACGAACCAACTTGCAGATTACCTCTATAGATAGTTTGGAGTTGTTAGCTTCTGGGAATTTTGTTAGCTTGTTGAGCATGTTAGTTGCATAACAACTGGCACGCACGAGTAAGTTGGTTGCTGCTGTTTTTACACATTGGGACTCCCCTGGATTTCCACTTCGGCCTACAGCTGATTTCGCTGCACAAGGGATGTTACTGGTGCAGTATATATTTCTGCAGATGGTATTGACAGTCTGCAGGTCTTGCCTTTGGTTACCTTCATGGATATGTCGCTCATTGGTGTTTTGGCACTCACTTTTCCTGTAACAGGAGTTATTCGTATTTCAATCGTTTCATTGCGATGGTACAAGGTTTTACATTGTCCATCCTTTTTGTATTACTGCTAATTCTTAATATACATATCGATTTTCTTCAAAAAAAAAAAAAAATTATACTATCTATCACTGTGAAGGATCTAAACTTCAGCTATTACCTGCTTCAATATTAACTACTTCAGCTATTGCAATATATTCAACTTCAATAGATGGCCTGGCAACTATCATGTCTCAGCCTAATGAGCCCAGATACGAGTGTGTATGTTTGGAATCATGGATGTAATACTGAGTTGGACTTTTGTCCTCATTGTCCAAAGGATATCTTGATGTACATGATTCCTCAAGCCCATACTTATAGGCTTAAGATTACTCTCACTTCTTTCCGATATGGAATTGGATTCTCATAATCTCTCCTCCTCAAGATCCTGTGTCCTTCTGCGGTAAGCTCAAACTGACTCCTTAATCTTGTTTCATGAGGTATAGGCCCAAATTATAGGCCCAAGTTATGAGGATTCGCTCCCGGTAATTAAGACCCTCACCATGGTGTAGTCTCGATTGACCCAACACGTGGATCAATCGAAAACTCACAAAACTCGCATTAACTTATCAAATCCAAATTCCCAAAAACACATACCAATTTGAATTTTTATTTTAAAAGGAGCATGATACGTCACAAAATATACCCGACATATAACAACCAACAAAATACGCATACACATATAATGGAAAACTTAAATCACAAGCAACAGGCCATATGGCTCCAAATCTGCAACACACTGAGACCATATAAACAAGCCCATATGGCTCCACAAAAAGTACCCAAGACACGCATCTTATAACTTAACAGAAATCTAAGTCATACATGCGAATGAAATATCAAGTCCGGAAAACAATCCCATAATGAGTCCATAACAATCAACAAAATCCAAAACAAGCATGTATATCGATAGAGTATGAAAATGTCAAAATATAAAATATGCAGAGCTTCCAAGACGTGCAAGTGCATTTGCTAAATTGTCCTTGATGCAGTGTAATCCCGAACAACATCGTGCTACTTTATTAAATTTCACTGCTAATAATTCTCTTATTTCTTATCTTCCTATCTTCGCTTTAATTTATACCATTAACCTTGTAGGTCTATCGTATGTATTGTCGTCTTTCGTAGAAGTATGTATGATGGGCCTATGGCGGGTTGTCGTGCATGATCTTCGGGGTCCGGGGCATGACAACCCTAAAATAGTAGCGGAGTGTTGTTTAATTAATATTCTTAGAAACTCATACGTTTCTCATTTCTTATGACACTGTTGCCACACCTTCCTATGATGATTTTTACAATAGCGGAGCATATTCCTTTCTCTAGAAATATTTCTTGTTATCGAGTAATCTTTAAAGTGGCATGTTTTCTTTTCTTTCGAGAACACGTGCAAACCATTTGTCTCTATCCTATAATATTTGTTAGTAGTATATGAAACCTATAAACCCGACTTTACTTTACTTCTTAGGTCGGGTAATAGTGTTTCAAAAAATTTCTTCTTTATTATAATTCACGATTTTATCGTGAACTTGAGAATTGTTTTATTTTTGGTGAAATGTGTATTCTCATCATGAGACTCGATTGGGACTTCAAATTATTCTCGTAATCTTGATTGCGAATTGTTATGCATAAGTGTTGTGTTTTCTATTAGTGTCCTCTTATAGTTATCGCTTGAGTGAGTGATGGCTTTATTCCTGGCTCTAAAACATTGGTCTATACATAGTCGCTTTCCTTATCAAATCCAAATTCCCAAAAACACATACCAATTTGTTATTTTAAAAGGAGCATGATATGTCACAAAATATACCCGACATATAACAATCAACAAAATACGCATACACATACAATGGAAATCTTAAATCACAAGCAACAGGCCACATGGCTCCAAATATGCAACACACTGAGACCATATACACAAGGCCATATGGATCCACAAAATGTACCCAAGGCACGCATCTTACAACTTAACAGAAATCTAAGTCATACATGCGAATGAAATATCAAGTCCGAAAAACAACCCCATAATGGGTCCATAACAATCAAAAAAATCCAAAACAAGCATGTATATCGATAGAGTATGAAAATGTCAAAATATAAAATATGCAGAGCTTCCAAGATGTGCAAGTGCAATAGTGCAGCCCTAAGACCAACATCGGGAAAACACTTCCTCAAAGACAATTGACTACAACTGACAAACTAGCCTGAAAAGGTCGACAAGCGGGGGTGAGATCAAAGAACTATAATGTCATAAGCATATCTAGTGGAATAGAGGCATATGAAAAATCAATTATAAAACAGTTACTTTAAACACCGTTATCATCCATGCATACTAAGTATTCATTCAATGTGTTTCACAAGCAAGTAAGCATAATGCATGATTTGTAAATCACAATGCAATAAAGGCCAACCAAATAGGTTCATAAATCCACAACACACATATCGTCACACGGGCTACTATTCCCTAAAACCTATTGAGGTGGATCACAAAGCACTTTCAAGTAACCCCTGCTAAAAGGAAACCGAAAGCCCACTGGCAGCTAATTTTTCATTTACAAAATACATATAAATCCCCTACTGCCAATCTTATCTGAAACTAAATGGAGAAAACATACTATTGCACTCAATCATATTCCATACGTATATAAACACATAGCCTGCTAAGTTATAGCAAATTCAAGCATCCTGCTAAGTTATAGAAAATTCAAGCATCCTGCTAAGTTATAGTAAATTCAGGCATCTTGCTAAGTTAGAGCAAATTCAGACATCCTGCTAAGACATAGAAAATTCAGGCATCCTGCTAAGTCATAGAAAATTTAGGCATCCTACTAAGTCATAGTAAATTCTGGCATACATACAATATTCAACCATACAACAACATTAGGTAAGCAATATTCTCCTCCGCTGGGATTCCATGTACTTAACTTGCTTGGCCAAGCATTAACTGTCAATTCCAAGTTGTTCCTAAGAACACATATATATTGCTTTTACATAGAAAATCTATAATGCATGAAATGAAAGAATCACCAAAGGGCACTCATTTGAGGTTAGTTAAGGTGTGATTTGATGTTTATTTTGTGTTGGATAGGTTTAGGGTAGGTTTGGAGGTGTCAAAGTAGGGTACTTGGGCTGTAGGAAAAGTACAAGGGCTGTAGGGAAAAGTACATGGCCATGTACTTTTTGGGAATAAGGGGTTTACTTATACAAGGCCTATGTACACGGCCATGTAATTTTTGGAACAGTTCAAGTGAGGAAACTTGGTAGCAAAAGGCTATGCTCAGCAATCCGGCATTGACTACTAGGAAACCTTTTCACTAGATTTCAAGTTTACTATAGTTTGAACAGTTCTCTATTGCAATAATTCATAAATGTCCAGTATGACAAATTGATATATCAAATGCCTTCTGTCACAACCAAAACTCAGACTACGCGTCATTCGGCTTCGTGTGTGACCCATCTCTCAAATATGGAGCCTCAATCAAGGAGAATCGACACATTAATGGAGGATCAATCAGAGGCAATCGAGGAATTCAATAGGAATCCATTCCTGCCATATAGAAGACCCGATTTGGGGAATCAAGGTAATCAGTGTAATCAAAGATTACCATCGATGGGAAATCAGCCATTAGTGCTTGCCTTGTATATCTTTGTATAGACACCGTTAGATCGGTTGACTCGATCTCCACCATTCATTGGGGAGCTGTAGTAGCTATATAAGGGGTGCCTCCCCTCATTTGTAATCATCTAACAATTCTTGCAATATTGAGAGTTTAGAGTTTTCTCTCCATTCTCTTGTGTCCCTCTCTCTTTTTGGTTGTGTTCTAAGCTATATAAGGGGTGCTTCCCCTCATTTGCAACAAGATGCATCTTTTGGGCCATGTGGTTAGAAGCCTGACTTAGCATTGCAGTTGTGATCCATCACGCGCATATAGAAGTCTGAGGCTGCTGGGCCGAGATTCCAGGGGCCGGGTCGTGACAAATGGTAGCGGAGCCGATCTCGTTCCCTCTTCCGGGTAGACTTGGGCCGTGTTGTGTGTTCACATTTGGGCCTGTGAGTTTGAGCCCAAGTCAGTTATGTTTGGGCTCCCCTCGTGAGGACATGAGGTCTATAAGGAGGGGAGATTGTGAGACCCAGCCCGTAGGGGGGGTCAGGTTACCCAATCCCACATCGGAAAGAAGCGAGGAAGGTCTTGGGCTTATATGTATTGTGTGATGGTATCATTTGCAACAAGATGCATCTTTTGGGCCATGTGGTTAGAAGCCTGACTCAGCGTTGCAGTTGTGATCCATCACGCGCACATACATGTCCGGGCCAAACCAATTTTGACAATTCAACCAAAATCTCAAAACGCCTGAAATTACCGAAATCACCACTAAAACCAAAATCACTCACCCACGGATTAAGGGGTGTTTTCAAATGATCCAATCCACCAAACTAGCTTATGAACATCGATAGCAAACTAAAGGAACCAAAAATCGACAACAAAAATGAAAATTTAGAGCATTTACCAAGAAATCCCAAAAAAATTCCCTAATGCAAAGAATAGTCAAATTACGGCTCCTTGATCAGAAACTACCAATGGAAATCGGTTGGGAAAGGTTAGGAATGTGTTTTTGGACGAAGCCCGGTGGTTTTCGTCAAACGAAAATCGAAAGAATCAATCGAGTTCTCTTTTGGAAGTGAGGGTGTGAGAGAGACAGGAGTAAAAGGGGGAGAAGGGAACGCTACAGGTGTTCCAACACTTAGAAAAATTCTAAATGTCGCGTCAAACTAGGTTTTTATACCCCAGACTCAAAATATTGAAAAAGCTCGAATGAGTTATTTTAAAAGTTTGATATGCCCCTATTGGGCCAAAAAAATGTTTTAAACCAATAAATCACAAAAAATGGGTTTAAATAATTAATTGGGCTCAAGAATGGATAAATGGGCTTGGATTATTACAAACAGGCCCAAAATGGATTTTTAAACTCAAAATGGACCCGGAATTGGGCCAAGTCAATTTCCACTGACTCAAACCTCGACACTCGACCTATATCACTTGCTAAGATACCTAAACACACACCTAGGCTCCCTATGACTGTATCCACCCTAGTGGTCAACTCTCGGGTCAAACAATCAACCTCATTCAAACTGGTCAACTTCTCACAATGGACCAAAATCGAACACTCTCACAGTACTGTTATGCTGACTAGGCACTCGGAGGGACGAGGTCTTACACAAGCCCACACAAAAGAGGAAAGAGATGAACGTCACTATCATAGACCCAAGAAGATTTTTGGATAATGAAATCCATATACATAAAATCCGATGATAAATTTTACCAATAATTTTGGGAAAGAATTGATACACCCCTAGTTATGAGGCATGGCCTTGTCTATTATATTACATACTAACCTAGTAACATGTTGCGTTTGTTCTACCACAATAATTATGTTTTAAAGAAATTTATTATTAAAGGAAAGAAGTTATCTTGTTTCTTAAAAATATCACTATAGCTCATTGATTAGATATAATATGCTGAAATCGGAATATATTATGGAATTGGTAATTAATGTAAACATAATAGTAGCTAGTAGTCGTGTATAAGTCTGTACATAATACTTGTAATCTTCTTTAGTGAAATACAAGCTATTTCCTCCATTCTCCACCCTTATTCTTTTTTTTTTTTATGGTACCGGAGCACCATCACACAAAAATGGCTGAGATTGTTTCCTCTTCTATTGTTGATGCTAACTAAAAACACCATGATGAGCATTTCGTTAATCTCAAATCCCACCTTGTCTTTTTTTATTTCGAACTTAGATAATCCAAACATGGCTATTAGCTCTATGATTATGATAGTAGATAATTTTAATGGTTAGGAGGTGTCTCTTACTCGAGCATTACAAGTGAAAATCAAGATGGGTTTTGTTAAGGGCTCTATTGAGAGATCTGGATTGGAGCTTGCTATGATAGCGATCTAGAATTGATGCAATTCCTATGTGATGGGATGGATTTTGGCTTCTGTAAATTCAAGAATCAGGCAGACCATTCCCTATCATTGGGATCCCGTATACTTACCTTGCATTGGCCAAGCGAACTCAATTGGCTGAAGAATACCAACTCAAATGCCTATATAACTCTGATATACTTTTATAAAACAAGTATACATTTTATAAACAAGTCATAAAATAGTAGTATGTGAAATGCAATACAAGCATCCTCAAAATAATCAAACAAAAACTTAGCTTACCAAACTCAAGGTATATTGACCGGATATAAAAACTCACCTACTAAACATAAAACTGAACTCCCAGACCCTTATTTCATTTAAGAGACACAAAACTCACTGACCATTACTCGAAAACATAGTCAAGTAACCTCAAGAAAATGAAGCGATCTAAAACGAAAAAGAAAAATAGACTGGTCGGGAAAATTTTGGTACGACCAGTCAAACCGACCAACCCGAATTGTTGATTTCCCTTTACTGACTCCGACCAGTCGGACTCTAAAGTCTGACCCCAACTAGTCGGACTCTAAAGTCTGACCGTTCGGACTTAAAAGACATACTGTTCAGACGTCCCAAGTTCGACTAGTTTGAACTCTCAAACTGACTGGTCAGACTTCTAAGTTTAACTGGTCAGACTACCCTATTCCGATTGGTTGCTCTATTTTTCTCTCAATTTCTCTGTTTTTCTCTTGTTTTCTTCGACCATTCTCTCCCACGATCAACTGGACAACACTCAGGAAACAAAAGAACACACAGAATCCCCATAAACTGAACCACAATCTCACATCAGTCGCACACACACCCAAATTAGATCGCCAAAAAGTCATATCAATCCAATGGGATAAATCTCAACTCAAACCTGGGACTCAATCCATGCCCAATTGCATATCAATCTCAACCAATGAAGTATTCACACACAAACACATAGTCAATTTTTTAAGATATATAGATGCAATTGAAAACATGGTAAACACACATATGGTCTTGTAATGAAACGCCACACACAATGCAGGGTATAGGCCTCCATTCAAAACCATATAATCCAATTTTAATTATAAAATAGTAAAGAGTTTTCTGATCAAACCAATAATATGTAAACTCCCACCTATACAGATGAATCGGTGGCAATGCCTTTGCCTTTGTCATATGATCTAGAAACCAGAAAGAGTAATCAATAACCAAATAGGGAACCTATAGACCCCTTTCTAACTACTTTCAGACGTACGCATATATGGACACACTTGCCTCTTGCCTTAGGAACCCCTACTCAAACCTTAAACCAATCATCGGACAGACAGATGAGTGCAGTGGAAATCTGATGAACAAACAAAAAGGAAAAAGAATCAGAACTAATGATAGAATTAATATACAGAACTAAAAGGGAATAGAAGAAACCAGTAACTCTTTAGTGTTATGTATGTGCGATGAACTAGAATGAGGATGAACTAGAATGAGGAAGGTAGCACACATAATAGGAAAGAATAGGGCGGCTTACAAAATAGGAAAGAAAAGACAGATATGGTGCTAGGAGAGAAGCAAGAAAGTGAAGTGAATGGCTGATGGGTTATGATGGGGTAGGTTATGCTTATGTAGCCCGAATCCACCCTAGTGACCCGACAAAGTAACGATAATAGTCCAAAAACAAATAAACGGGCCTGGAAATGAACAAATGACCCAAACACAAATAAACCGACCCAAATACAAATGAGCTGGCTCAAAGGCCAATAAATCAACCTGAAGGCCCATGGCTACTCAAAATGAGCCCAAAACACGATCGGGTCCAACAAGGGAAAAACGATAATATCTACTGCCTCAATTGCAACTCGGTTAAAAGGTCTCACGTATAGATAGACCACTCAAAATGAAGCTGGCTAGGCTATACACGCGGACTAGACACGCACAAGGATCAGGTTCCACTAAAACTTTCTAGATTACAAAAATCAATCAAGTTAATTAAATTATTGATAATTTAATTAATCTATTCATTTGTTTAAACTTATGTTTAATTCATTTCATGTCAAATTAAATTAATCTATCAGGATACATACATAAAAACTTATAAACTTTCTAAATGGGTTAAACAATCTCTGTACATCGACTTGAATTGTGTCAATCAATTATTATATCACATAATGCATGTTCAATTTATCAGGTTTTTATGTCAAACTCATATTTTAATAAATAAAAATACTAAAATAATATTCATAAATAGTAATAATTATCTTCAGATTAATAATACGAGTATATCATATTATAAATTAGAGACTCAGCCAATATAAAAATATTATTTCAACTTGGACTTATTTAATACATTCACAATGTTTCAGTACAAGAAGTAAGTTAGTATTAAATATAATTTTGTACTTACAATCATACTGATGCCCAATTTTATCTTATATTATAAATATAAATTTTATATCTTATAAGAACGAAATGAATTAACACCAGATAAAATGAATTAACATTTATTCTATAAAGTTGATAACTCATTAAAATGAATTATATAGCTAAAAAAACACATGGTTATTAGCATATATCATAACTGTTACAACTTTTTTTCAATTAGAATAGAAAAATATTTTTATTTCGATGTAGGACTAAGATTTTTTTCGTGTTTATTAAGATTTATCCTTGTGGTTGGACATTGGTTTTTTCTTTTTGTTTTTGGAATAATTATTCTAAACAAGCAAGGAAACAGATAAACTGATTTGTCTCTGCGGGGATGTAGTGGCAATGAAGTATGCAGTTGATCCCCGTGCTAAGGAGGTCTTCGCCATGTTTAATGACTCAAATACGCGGGGAGCAGTCTCCTATCAGGTAAAACGTTTCTATCTTCCTCTTAGTCTTTATTGTTCCTGAAGATCAGGGTAAACAAGAAAACAACTAAAAGAAGAGCATACATAGTGATCAGCCTTCACTGTTCTGTCAGAAGTTCCATTTTACTATATTTATCTGTGGTTTTTCGGTTAATTCTACTATGATCCAGGATCGGCACTGTTCATCGGTAGTCCATGATACAGTTTTTTTTTTAAATCATGATGTCACATCAACGTCATGATCATAATTTTCAATAAACTGTCAAGTTGGGATCACAGTAGAATTACCCTGTTTTTTCCACAGGAAAGGTTGGACGAGCACAGACCAAATGTGACATATACCATCAACAATGCCACCAGAAATTACAGAAACTTTTTGAACAATACAGTCCATGGGAGAATTGAAGGATATCCTGAACCTTTTACAGGACCTTTACAGTAAGTTTTACGTTTGGCTTGTTTCATATCCTGCTGGAAGCTGTATTATTTGATTGGTAAGCACATTGTAGCGGCCGTCGGGGACTACCAAAGTATTCCTTACAAAAACTGGATTTACGGTAGTTCCAAGGATTCCGTAGGGGTGAGAGCTGTTTTAAATTTTCTTCTGTTTTTTTTTTTTTTGATGAAGACGAAATATATATTAATGATTCAAAAGGTTAATACAAATACTCTGTCTCAATAACAAACAGAGTGATCCATAACTACTATACAGCAAGATCAATGAACATCTAAGATGCTTCTGCCTGTCTTAAGTATCTTAGAACTTCATTGCCATACTCAAACTCAAACTCATACTACCTGGTTCCAGTCACTCACTGGTAATAGCTCCATTCCTCTCCTTGTGCACCCAGGGATGTTGACTCTTGCCCATCCAACCCCGTATAATATACCTTCAAGAGCTATCCCCTCGGGGCTCTGGTGCCTGCGCCTGAAAACCTTCGCATTCCGTGACGTCCACAAGTTCCACAGCACTGCTGTCAATATGCACTCCCATATCGCTGACCGCCGTTTCCCCGACGAGAAGCACTTCCATTGTGCTATGATGTCCACCACCGACCTAGGCAATACCCCTTGCACTCCCCATTTCTTCAGCACAAAAGCCCAACATAACCACGAGCATCTACATGTGATAAGGAGATGGTCAACATCCTCCACTGCATCATGGCACCGAGGACAAGAATCATCATCAGTGACCCTTAATCTTCGCAGTCTAGCTTTGGTTAGAACACTGTTATTGCAAGCAAGCCAAATAAACGCCAAGCTTTTTGGTGAGCCCTTTAGGTTCTAGACATTGATTACTCCTTCTGCCGATCCTGAATCACACACATCCTCCATGTATTTATAGCAGGATTTGACAGAAAACTCATTCAACCCTGTATCCCACTCCATTCTATCTGGCGTGTCCGTCACAGGTCTGCAAGCATCTATGTTCTCTCGTAACAGAGATACCATCACCCCTTCCCGATCTAGCAGCGGCCTACTCCACGCCAACTTCCACTCCCATCCTTCCTCCCTCCACTCTCCCATTTGCCTGATCTTCCATTCTTTCTGTGTCGATAACCTATACAAACGAGGAAATAGGTTGGCCAGACAATCATTGTTGATCCATATGTCCTTCCAGAACTGAATACAGTCCCCTTGACCAATCTTCCATTTAAATCTGCCTCTATTCCATCGGGCCAACGTAGTATCTCCGTTAATACAGCTGCAAATATCCTTCAAAATGTTTGATACGTTCTGGGTGTTCACCTTGATTCCCTCTTTGGTCAATCTCGGACAATACATCTCCTTAAAGATTCTTACCCACAGGCTATCAGTGTTAGCGAGAAGTTTATAGCACCATTTCATGAGTAATGCTGCATTTCTCAAAGCTAAACTGCCAATCCCTGCTCCACCTTTCTCTCTATCTCGACACACCTTATCCCACCTTAGCAAATTGATACAGCGAGCCTCCACCTTCCCTTTCCATAAGAAGCATCGGATAAGCGTTTCCAGGTGCTTTTATACTTTCGTCGGCATTTTAAAAATGGACATATAATAGATTGACAAGCTATTAAGGACGGATTTGATGAGGGTGATTCTCCCTCCCAGCGAGAGAAACCGTCCTTTCCACAATGCCAGCTTCCGTTTGAATGAGGAAATTATGCACTCCCATGTATCCACCCGCCTAGGATTCGCGCTAATAGGAATACCAAGGTAGATCATCGGTAAACCTTGTGAACTGCAAAATAGCTTCTGTGCCATACTATCAACCTCTTGTTTGCGGTAATTTATCCCCATCAACGAGCTCTTGAAGAAGTTAATCTTTAAGCCCGTGAGAAGAGCAAAGCATCTTAGGACTCTATTGAAATTCATCAAGTCATCTTCCCCGTCTTCGCAAAATAGTATCACATCATCTGCGTATTGCAGATGGGTCAGTGACATCCTTCCAAGTTGTACGCCATTCATTAACTCAGCTTCCTCTGCTTTAACAATCATCTGTGATAGTGTTTCCGCCACCAGATCAAACAATAATGGAGATAGCGGATCGCCTTGTCTTAGCCCCTTCTTCATGTCAAACTCAGGTGTCGATGACCACCTGTTAACTAGCACAGCTATCCGGGCTGTTGAGATACATTGGTGAATCCACCCACGCCACTTTTGTCCAAAACCCATCTTGTTTATGATGTCTAATAGGGCGCTCCACTTCACAGTATCGTAAGCCTTCCGGAAATCTAGTTTAAAGCACCACCCTTTGATCTTGGAGCTCTTCAATTTATGAATCACCTCCGAGGCTGTCATAACCGAATCAGATATATGCCTCCCTTCAATGAATCCCGTTTGATACGGGGAGATCAACTTGGAGATAACGCCTTTCAACCGCTTTGCCAGGATCTTCGCGATGATTTTGTATAAACCATGAATCAAGCATATAGGTCTAAATCCATTTAACTCACACGCACCTCGCACCTTTGGTATCAGAGTTATGAAAGCTGAGCTTATCCCCTTTGGAAATTGGCCAGACCTATAAAACTCCATCACCATTGTCGTGATATCTCCTTGCAGCACATCCCACGCATTCTTTATGAAGAAGAAATTGAAACCGTCAAGACTGGGTGCTTTGTTGCTTCCGCACTCCCACACTGCCTCTTTGATCTCCTCAGTCGTGAATTGAACTTCTAGCCTTCTTGCTTCCGTTTCTAGCAGTTGTGGCAATCTCAACTGTCCAACAGCAAGCCACTGCTCATTATCCCTGCCAAAAATATTGCTGAAATATGCCTGAACTTCCCTTTTTATATCCTCCGGTCTGTGCAGTAAGTTTCCATCCACCACCAATGATCCCATGTGATTGCGCCTCTGTCGCAAGCTGGCACGCAAGATAACCGGCATATGATCAGAAAGCCCTCTACGCCTCTGTCGCAGCTTGTATTCGCCATATTGTATGATCCATTCAGGACTGACCAGCGCCCTATCCAATCTCGATGCACACCGACAGGAGAACCATGTATACTTAGCCCACTGCAGCGGTAAATCTATCAACTCGGCGTCCATCATGAAGTTGTACAATCTCTCTGCGCCTCTTTTATCAAAACTGCACCCGGACCTCTCTTCAGGATGAGTCACCTCATTGAAATCACCCATTACCACCCAGAGGTAGTGATAACCTGTCTTAACCTCAGTAATCTCCTCCCAAAAAGCTCCTTTATCTGCCGGGTTATTTGGAGCATGAATACCCGCACCCACAAACTTATACCCTGTAGCTAATACTTCCACCTCTATCAGTACCCATCTATCGTATGATACTGCATTATTGATCTTAACCAACCTCGGGTCCAATATAGCCATTGTCCCGCCAGCATGACCCTTATCGCAGTTGCAACACCACCCAAAACTGCGCCCTGGCCATAACTTCTGAATCACTTCGTCACTCACCGTGGCTAGTTTTGTCTCAGCTAGAAATAAATGCCTAAGTTAGATTGCCTGAAAAGCCTCCCAACCTCCAGTCGTTTCAGCCTCCCCTTAACCCCCCTTATATTCCAAAACCCAACATTTATCATCATAGTATTCAACTCTAGTCGCATAGGAGGGATAAGATCTAAACGTCCCTGCTCCTGTGCTTCTCCCATTCATCTTTTTCCTCCTCGATCATATCAAGCACCTTTGCCCTCAGCTCTTCACGAGACTTTTTGGGTGTAAACCCCAGCATGTCCAAGATCTCCATCTTTCTTCTAGCCTCTGCATCGGCCTCCTTCACCCTGCCATCTTTCCTTCTGTCTTCACTTCTGTTCATATTACCTGCCATTACCCGATTTGACTCTCCCACTTTGATCTTTTTCCTGTTTCTTCTCTCTTTAATCTTTTCTACAGCCTTCGCTAACACCACTCCTGATGAAAGACTTCTGCTGTTATCCGACCCATCCACTTCCTCGCCTGACTGCAAGCACTCGATTAGCTCATAGTTTGGCATACCAAGCCCTGCGAGTAGTCTATGTTTTGGAAGGTTAGGACATCTCACGAGCTCAATGGTCACCAATAAGACCATGTCCGCTGCAACTTCCATCTGGTCCTGCAGCTTCTCCGACTCTTGTTCACAGGCCGTACCACGTGTACCCTTGTGGGCCTCTTCTCCATCAATCACCACTTCCACCCCATCTTGTCCCCCTCTCACTGCCAAATTAGGCCCATCTATCAGGCCCATATCCAGTGTGTCCCTTCCTGCCTTATTATAACCCGTGTTTATTCTCCTAGGGCTACAATCACCTCCTCTAGAAAAGTCCCATGTATCCCTCCTGTCGCCTGTCAGTCCATTCCTCCCCACCTCTATAGTCCTCGCTTCCATGCCCGATGACTTGTTAGGGCTCTTTGACTCGAAGTGTCCCATATTCTTTCTTTCCCCTGCTTTCGTAGGTCGGTTGACATCGCTGTCCACTTCAACTGAAACTTGCTTCTTCGGTGAGTCCCTACGTCTGCATGGTGAAAAGCCCGTCTGACAATATCACTCCATCAAGTGCTTTTCTCCGCTCGTTGTGTGGCCCTCAATCTCTGGATGATTTACTTCGGAAACCGTGACAAGAAAAACCTTTTCCTCCACCTCGATCTTAAACTCCTCAAAAATCTTTTCAGATTGTCTTGTGATGAGACACATGTAGGCTGCTTCCAGCGTCTCCAATCGCAGGGAAGCCGGCAGTACTCGTACCAATGTAACTAACATTCATGATAACTGTCTACACGTGTCTTCCACCCAAGCATGAAGGGGTATCCCTGTCATCTTCACCCAACACCTTCTTCCATTGTTCACGTCTTCAGGTCTCCACGGATGAAGGTCAATGAACAAGTCACTCCAAAGACCTCTGCTTGCCTCCAATTCCTTGCACATTTCCTCTTGTGATTGGAATGTTAGTAGGAACATATCATTCCCCAACCCACGTACCACTATATTGGATGGGATTCTTTGACTGCTAAGGTTACCATCTCTGACTATGCCCACCATACTCCTGTTAAGCCACTCCTTATTCACAGCCGACGACAATACCTTAATCACTGAATCATTTTCTACCATCGCCTTAGTTTGCCTTTTCGCAACAACAGTCGCATAGGACTGTTGTCCCAGTTGGGTTTCACCTTCCGTTGTCCCTCTTCCATGAGCAGTCCCCTTGGTGTTCGCCTCTCCCCGTCCACGCCGTCCGTCATCTCTAGTCTTATCCCCTTCACTTCCCATATTAAAACGAGCAATGCTGAACCTGACAAAACCACCTTCCACCGGAATGTTGTTCAGCCTGGACAATCGTCGCTGCTCATGTCTTTTATCTCTAACAAAGCGCACAAATCCAAAGCAAGTGTTACGTACACTTCTTTTTGCTGGGATATAAGCGTCTACCACAGGCTCCCATTCATTCACTACTCGAAATAGCCTATGAGAATTCCACTCCGGCGGGAGGAAGTCAACATAATAGGAGATATACTTCTCGCTACTGAAGATCCTTCTCGGATCCCACTTTCTCTGCTGTGCTGTTTCTTTTCGACCATTCTCCCCATGCTCGCTCACGCCCTGAATATCCCCTCGCCCTCTGGATAATCCTCCCTGCTCCCCGGCTTGTCCAATCTTGACCGAGGTTGTGAGAGGGACCAAACTTTGGGGAATGATAAGTTGAGTTGGGTGCTGGTTTAGGATTTTAGTTGAACGCGTGAGGGAATCTAGTATCATAGAAGAGTTGGGGTAATGAGGAGAGATGGAGGAGCACATCTCTCTAAAAAGTTTAATTATCCCAAATTTACTTCAATTTTCTTCTGTACATAAGTACTTTCATTAAACTTGATCAATCATCACGTTCGCATATTCATCCTGTTGCTCGTGTAGATAAAGCTTGCAAAAATTGATGCTGTCTTTGAGTATCTTGCAGCGAACCTTACACGAGCAGAACTTTCCATTGTCGAAAAAGTTTATCGAAAGGGCATGACTTGTGAAATAGAGTTCTTCCTGGCGCGACCACTCTTTCAGAAGACATGGGTTCCCCTGACAAGAGACCTGAGCAATGCCAGTGAAAGGCTTTTGATGTTTCTAATTTTGATGGATCATGTTTCGACTACCATGAAGTGTCCAAAGCGTTGGGGTTATTCTCATACATTGAAAGCACAAACATTTTAAGACTAAACAAGTCCAAAGCTCTAGCAGGTTGATAAGACCTTATTTTTACGCACTTTATTCAATGTTTTGTCATATTATTTTTAGATAAAAAATTATTGTTTGGTATGATTTCAGTATCTTTTAATCAATCTAATTGAAAACTGTGCTCTTTAGATATTTGCAGGAATTTAAGAGGCGATTTTATAAGGATTGTCGAAGTTTTTGTGACCTCCGATGCTTGCGCCTAAAAAGGATCCTTGATGAATCCAGAATTTTTTTTTAAAATCTTTTAAAATTTGAACAATTAAGATATTTTGCGTTATCACTGAGGATCTAGCGTGATCCAAGATATATAAAAGTTCTTGCTTCTTGTGGCTAGGCACAACGAATTCTAGTTTTACTTTTGCCCACTTAGTTTTCTTTTTGCTTTGATACTATGTGCAGCTAGATTTCTTTAATCTAGTTCCGATGGTTTTGAAGTGTCGAGCCCTCTACAAGGCTCTAGGCGTTATTTCAGTAATTATTTACTTTTGCTTATCTTAGTCTCTGCTTATTCCCATAAATCCGATCCCTTTGTTTCTGGCCAACCCAATCGGAGAGTGATTTTACCGTCAAAACTATTAACAACTCACTTGTAGCTAAAGTGACCCTACAATGAGTGACACACCGGCTGATAGCTTGAGTGAACTGATTTACTGGTGAGTGACAAACGAGATAGTGAGTAAGTCCGAAGATTGACTACGTTAGTAATCCAAGGTCTTGAAAAACGAAGGAAAGGCAAGCGATAGGGCCTCTAGTCGTACCAAGCCTCGGAGTGCCACGGTCATACCTGGCAGCCTTTACGGAGATTTCTAAGCAGAAGCTAACTACAATCTATTGCATTCCCTGACCATGACTCAGTAACAGATGAACCAACTGAACTAGACAAAATTATCAATCAAAGACACAACTATAATCAGGTTTTATTTTCTTTACTATCGCACAAACTTTCTACTCTCTATTACGTTCTTTGTAGATCCCTACTATTATTTCTGTGGAGCCAAGGGCACGACTTAGAGGCAATCTTCTGTGATCACGCTTGATCCCAGCTCTCCAGAGGATTTGACCCTGCTTCCACTTGTTACCCATAAAGAAGAACAAGTATTAATTTGTGTGACTAATGACAACACGTCAAATTTGATGCCGTTGCCGGGGAGCTGGCACAATAGTACGATCAATTGAAGGTTTTATGCCCAGATCATTACGAATAGGAACCCTAGTCCCTTTTGATCCAGAAATTGAGGCGGCTTGCAGAAGAAACAATGCTAGAAGAAGGGTAGTGCAAAATTTGTCTCCTGCTTTTGAAGCTGTAGCTGATTCACCAAGGACTTTTCTTGTTTGATCACCCCAAGTACCTCAATGTCGTACACTAATCCTCTGTTCGAAGAGATGGCGGAAAATGGAGAACAGGCAGCCAATGCAACTTGGACACAAATGAAGGAGCTGATAACAATCGACCAACTACACATAATCATGTAGGTCCAGAAAATCGGGGGCCACGAAGAAATAACAAGAACAATCCAAATCAGGCAGGGCCGGAAAATCTAGGAGGACACAACCAACAACTCCAAGAAGATTTTCTGAATAATAGAGCAGAAGATGGAGAGAATAATAAGCCACTCCGTTCCATAAATGAGGGACGACCCCTAAGATAGAACAAACAACCTATCAGCTTTCACACTTTGTCCTTGGATGACAATTTTGAGTTAAAACCTGCACTCCTCCAGATGCTACCTACCTTCTATGGTCGTTCTAAAGAGGACCCAAACACTCATATGAAAGATTTCGAGGTCATCTGTTCAAACTTTAAACCGAGGGGTATGGAAGAAAATGATATTCGTCTTCGAGCTTTCTAGTTCTTTTTAAAGGATGGAGCCAAAGAATGGCTAAGGGGTCTTCCGCCAAAATCCATAAATACCTGGGAGCAACTAATAGATGCTTTTTTTGCTAGATTCTTTCTAGAGACCCATGAATAAACACCTCGTAAGAATATCTCGGGTTCCGCCAATGCAAGGATGAATCATTTCATGAATATTGGGAGCATTATAAAAGTTATGCTTGGCTTGTCCTACTAACGACGAAGATGAGTCCTCACAACCAGTGATGGAAGCAATGTCAAAACTAAAAAACCAAGTAACTCAGTAAACTTCCATGGTGAAAAAGATGACCCTTGTCAATCCTCTAGTGAAGATGTATGGTTATTTTTAAAGCATGGAGCATGCTACTGAAAATTGTCCAGCTATGCCTCTAGGTGAACCACAGACCATCAATGCATATGGAACTTACGTGCCCCCGAATAAGAGGAATGATATGGATAAAATGTCATATGAACAGCGGAAGAAATACCATCCTAGACTTTCTTATGGTCCTCAAGGTCATGAGCCAGCACAAAATTTTCAGTCTTCAATGGAATATGCACCTAAACTAAATTTTCAGCCATAACAAAATTACTCAAATAAAAAAAAACAACCTACTCATCAAAATTATCAGAATTATCCTCCAGGAATTTGCCACGTTAAACTTAGAAGTGGTCCACCCAAACACGAGACCTCTATTTAAGAAACTTTGAAACAACTGATTGCGAGCCAGCAAACATTGCAGACTCAGTTTGGACAGATGGTTTCAGCAATCAGCCGACTTGAGGCCAAAGGAAAATTACCTTCTAAGCCAAAAATCAATCCCAAGAAGAATGTTAGCATGATGATGATAATGGATGATGAGCAGCAAAAAAACAACTTTGATGAATTCAATGTTACAAAGAAAACTAAAGTGGGGAAATCCCTTGTTCCAACAACGGATGAAGAAAAAGTGGTTAAGACTAGAAAAGAACCAGTTTCATCAGAGTTCCCGAATGAGAATTCTATGCAAAATTCCAAGAACTTAGACCGAGCTGAGACATCTAGCAGCAGAGCTAGGAACGACAATCAAGCCTGGAATAAACAACCAATTAGTGAGCCAAAAATTGAGCTGGAAGTGGTCCCGCAACCTAAGATCACCATCCCTCCTCCATTTCCGTCTCAATTGGCAAAGACTCGCAAGATGGCTGAAGAACAAGCCATACTCAAAGTCTTCAGGAAAGTCGAAATCAACATTTCACTCCTGGAGTCCATAAAAAAAATTCCTAATTATGCCAAATTTTTGAAGGAACTATGCACTAATAAGTAGAGGTTGAGGGATAATGACAAAGTCACTATAGGAGAAAAATTCTTGGTGGTCTTGCAAAGAAAGATGCCTAGGAAGTGCACCGATCCAGGTATGTTTTCTATTCCTTGCAGGTTTGGAGGAAAAGACATACTACAGGCCATGTGTGATCTCGGAGCATCTATCAATGTTATGCCACTGTCAGTATATAAGTCCTTAAATCTGGGGCAGTGGAAGAAGACTAGAGTCCTGATACAATTGGCTGGTCGATCTCTCTTCCAACTTATAGGGATCCTTGAAGATTTGCTAGTTTAGGTGGAGGGGTTAATCTTTTTTGTTAATGAAATGATGAATGATGTCAGACAAACGATCTTGTTGGGACTCCCATTTCTTAAGACCTCTCGGACAAAGATCGATGTGTGTTCCATGACTACAATATTTGATGGAAAAATAGTCTCTTTCAATATCAATGATGCAATGAAATTTCTAGATCTCGAAAGAATTTTTTCAATGATAGATATTATCGAGCCCATTGCTCAAGAAGTCTCACGGATGCTTTGCCCCGATAAACTACAGTTAGCCATCGAAGGAAGATAGGAAATGACAGGATTCATAAGCAACAATCTCAAAATCGATGACCGACTATGCAATGTAATCCTAGACCTTGAATGTCAAGTATCCACTGAAGTTCTTCAGTATGCATCCTTGCCTGTGATATATGAGAAACTTCAAAGGAGTACGATTAAGGCTTCCATTATTGAATTAAAGAAGCTCCCCGGCCATTTGTAGTATGCTTTCTTGGGCATTGATGAGACATTACCGATAAAAATTTCAAAGAAATTATCTTAGGAGGAGATTGAGCAGCTTATTTTGGTATTAAAAAACCATAAAGAGGCCATAAGATGGACAATTGCGGATCTTAAGGGATTAAGCCCCTCTACTTTCATGCCCATTTCTGATAGTAAGTGGGTTAGCCCCGTCCAAGTAGTTCCGAAGAAGACAAAGGTCACAGTTGTTTAGAATTCTAGTCGGGAGATGGTGCCCGTAAGAGTACAAAATGGTTGGAAGGTCTATATTGACTAAATGAAATTGATTAAGGTCACTAGAAAGGATCACTTCCCTCTGCTCTTTGTCAATCATATGCTTAAACGAATGGCAGGAAAGTCCAACTAGTGTTACCTTAACGGATTCTCTGGATTCCATCAGATTCCTATGGCCCTAGAAGATTAGGAGAAGACCACATTTATGTGTCCCTTCGGGACCCTTACTTACGAACGTATGCCTTTCGGACTCTGCAATGCTCCAGCCACATTTCAAAGATGCATGGTGAGTATTTTCTCTGAGTATGTCAAATAAATAATCGAGGTCTTTATGGAAAATTTCACGGTTTATGGAGATTCATTTCAGACATGTCTAGATAATCTAACCAAGATATTAAAGAGGTTCATTGAAAAAGACTTTATGTTAAACTACGAAAAGTGTCACTTTATGGTGGATCAAGGATTGATATTGGTACATATAGTTTCAGCCAAGGGGATAAAGATGGTTCAAGCCAAAACCGACATTATCGAAACCCTCCCATATCCTGTGAGCACGAAAGACATTCGATCATTTGTGGGAAACGTCGGATTCTATAGAATGTTTATCAAGAATTTTTCTAAGATAACCCAACCTATGTGCCGATTACTTCAGCAAGATATTCTGTTCGAGTTCTCCAGTGAATACAAGAAGGCCTTTGTTCTAATCAAGAATATGCTTGTTACTGCGTCAATCCTCAAGGCTCCTGACTAGGAGTTTCCATTCGAGATCATATATGATGCTAGTAACTTTGTTGTAGGAGCAGTGCTGAGACAAAGAGTTGGTCGTTGCCCTGATGCTATGTATTATGCATCCAAAATGCCAGAAAATACCCAGATAGATTATACAACCACCGAGAAGGAGTTGTTAGCTGTGGTTTTCACATTAGAGATTATCTCCTAGGGTCTCGACTAATTGTTTACTCAAATCATTCCACTCCAAAATATCTCCTGCAGAATAAAGAATCTAAACCAAGACTGATTCGGTGGATCCACCTCAACTTCCAGTAGGAAGAAATAGAAAGAAATCTGACATTCTTTGAAGAATATATGAGTCATATATTAATTATATGATGAAGTTTGAAGAATATATATATCTAATTTTAGTAAGGTCATATATTGGCAATTAGAGATGCCTTCTTTTGACTTCACAAAACCTAATATGGCATACTGTTAGTAATTATTTTACAATAAAAGAGAGTATCACACTAATTTTTTATCGGGGGTTTCGATAGATATTTGTTAAGACAAACATTCTATCAACAAAAACAAGCTCTATTTACTTTCTCGAGATTTGGATACTAGATTTAGCATACTCTTAGTATTAGGTAGATGGATACATAGTTAGATATAGATTTTTTCAAATATGGATATTATAGACCTGAAAATGGATGAAGATGGTCAATCTACTAGACGATATTTTATCTGAAAAGCTTTATATATTAAGCTATAGACATCCTAGTGGATATTTTCCTGATTTAATCTTGTGAACTTACAGCTTGTGCGTCTCCATTATCTTTTTTTTTATATATAATAGAAGAGTAACCCCGTCGGTGGCAGGACTAATCTCTCTCCGAGCCTCTATTAGGTACCACTATTTCAGGTAGGGCTCTCTCGGGTCGTTTAAGGGAGATCCAGCCCATGCTGCCACTGGACCTAACATGTGTTGATAGCGTCTTGCATTATCTAATATGTAGCAATGAAAAGATTAACCCATAGATTCTCTGCAGGCATTGATCCTTCCATTAGTGTCCACATTTGTCTCAGAGTTTCCATTTTATAACCTGAAGGAGCTGTGGTGGATTGAACATATAGCTGCGAGGCTATGATTTGCTTTGTTAAGCTGTGCCCTTTGCTTGAGCGACTATTTGTGACTGTGAGTGTCTATGAAAAATATGGAAAATTTTATAACAATTACTCGAAGGGTTTACTAATTCCTGAAACCTGAACTGCAATTTCCATCGTTAGAAGCTCTTACATGAATATGCAGGTGGATGCTGAATGCTACGCCATGGAGAGTACAGCAAAATATTCAATACAAGCAGGCAGGAACACACTTCATCATCATCTTCCAAGGTCTTCCTCTTCTTCTTAACATCATCGGCATTACCATCCCTTGTTTTCAATTCCCTTTCGCCATCCTCCTCAACTTTCTTATTCTTCTTCCTCACTTTATCATTTTCACCATGTGTGTCACTCCCTTTGCAATCTAATCCTTCCAAAGGTTGATTCTTTCTTTTTTTGAGAATTATCGATATGTATATTTGTAAGGATCAGTAAGACAAGAGAGCTGGACAGTGAAGCTATGTTCGCACTCAAAGGACAAAATGAAACAAACAGATCCTGTGAATAAATGACAGGATCTGTGACTTTCAAAACTCCTACCAACAATGTATCCAGTACAACAACAAGAACCCCAACAAACCAGACTTCCACGACATCAAATCGAACATCGGAGAAATTGATCATCGCCCAAGAAACCCAATCCGTTGGCCATGGAGTTAAAAATCTGCTGCACTGCACATTGCTCCTCTGAAAATGTGCAATTATGACAGGATCTATAAATCGGCAAGGTACCACATCACAAACTGCATCCATGCTGATCACCAAACGTGTTATTACATCAGCCTTAAGGGAAAGAAATCCCCGGTTGGCAGCAAGGTTAGACAGTCTGGACAGCCCTCCTTTAAATTATATTTAGCCTAGCAAAAACCATGTCTGATGCCAGTGTAAAATAGGTCGGCGGCGCTGCAAACAACCCGTCGAAATACACGGGAATTTCGTCCCAGCCAAAGATTCCATGTAAACGCAAAGAGTAATACAAACCATAATCCCTGCCTGGGAGATGGTATATAAAAGCCGTCCCATTACCAAAAGAGCTCTGCCATTGATCTCGGCTGAACCCAAGTTAGGCCCCAATATTTAAACAAAAGTGACCAACATCTCCAGGACAATGGACAATTCAATAAATTGTGATTAGAATCTCTTTCCTCCATGCCACATGCCTCGCATTCCCCTTCCATTGCAGGAATGATGTCAAAATGGATAAGTTGGGCTTTGGCATTAATCTTCTCCCTACACGCCAGCCACATAAAGGCTTTCCACTTAGGAGCTCCTTGTTGTCTCCAAACGTAGGGTATCCTCTGCTCATCAGCCACTGCCAGCTGCGCTTCCAGGGAATGGTAACAGGTACGCACTGTAAAGGGCCGCAACTGTTCATCCCACAATAGTTCATCTTCATGTTCCGGATTCAGCTTGCAAGCATTTAACAAAGCCATCAATCGTGTCACTTCCTCCTCCTCCCATACAAACAAGTCTCTCCGTTAAAGAATTTGCCACTCCCAAGCCTGACTGACTCTAACCCCAAATCGGCATAAGGATCCTTCTTTCTCCAACGATAGAGCATACAATCTGGGAAATAGTATCAATAAAGGCCGAGAGGTACACCAAATATCTTGCCAAAAGGCAATTGAATTACCATTTCCAACTTTCCAGTGATGTAGTTCAGAAATGCATTGTCCACTTGGCAGTAACGTGCGACTTGTCTAAACTATCCCACGCCAAACTGCAGAAGCCTGTGTCGAGGCATAGTCAATCCCTGAATGGGTCAGGCGTGGATTATACTTGTGCATAATCACTTGTTTCCACAAGGAAATGACATCAGTGGCAATGCGGATACACCACTTGGTAATGAGTGCCTGATTCCGCACCAACAAACTACCTAGGCCGGCACCCCCTTTATCCTTGGCGCGAACCACCACTGACCAGCGGACTTTGCATAAACAACGAGTCTCTATTTTCCCTGCCCATAAGAAACGCCGCATCCATTTCTCCAAGTCCTTACAAACACTGACAGGCATTTGGAAAAACGTCATGTAAAATACAGGCAGACTATTTAATACTGCTTTGATCAATATCAAGTGTCCTCCCAGCGATAGTAAGAAGCCTTTCCAAGAGGAGAGTTTGCTGCGGAACCTGTCCAGCACCACTTTCCACGTACTGCGGCGGCGAGGATTCGCCCCAAGGGGAATGCCAAGATAGGTAAATGTCAAATTCTGTAAGCGACAGTGAACCTTGGATGCCAGCTCGATCTGTTCCCCATAGGAGGCGTTAATGCCGACTAGACCCGACTTGAAGAAGTTAATCTTCAATCCAGATAAGAGCTCATAACAACGCAATATCCGTTGTAGTCTAACCACTCCCTGTGAATCCCCTTGACTGAATAAAATCACATCGTCGGCATATTGTAGGTGTGATAGAGCAAGCCCACCGATGGAAACACCCTGAAATAATCGACAAGCTTCGGCTCGAATTAATAACCGCGATAGAACCTCTGCTGCCAGATTGAAGAGCAAGGGCGATAACAGGTCTCCTTGGCGCAAACCTCGGCCCACCTCAAACTCATTTGTAGGTGCCCCGTTGACGAGAATAGCGCATCTAGCTGATGACACACAACCCTGAATCCACTTTTTCCACTGTCGCCCAGGACGTCAAAGAGAAAGTTCCAATTAACCGAGTCGTAAGCTTTCTGGAAATCCAGTTTCAAACACCAGCCTTGCTGCCTGGACTTCTTCATCGTATATAAGAGTTCATTAGCTAGCATAATGGAATCCGCAATGTGTCGGCCCTCCAGGAAACCAGTTTGAAACGGCGATATTAGTTGATCCATCACTGTCTTGAGGCGTTTGGACAAAAGCTTGGCGATAATCTTGTACAGGCTGATCAGGCTAATAGGCCTATACGCATTGAAATCAGAGGCACCCGTAATTTTTGGAATCAGCGTGATATAACTGTTGTTTATGCCTCGAGGAAGTACCCCACTGCAATGAAACTCTTGTACCATCACCACGATATCCCTGCCAATGACTGACCAAGCCTTCTTTATAAAATGAAAATTGAAGCCATCCGGACCTGGTGCTTTGTGACTGCCACAGTCCCACACTGCACTTTTAATCTCCTCCTCAAGAAAGGGTGCCTGTAAATGCTCTGCCGATGCGTTGGATAAACAGGGAAGGTCAATCGTACCTAAACCTAGCCATTGAGCACCCCCATCCGCAAAAAGCTTCTGATAATGCTCAACAGCAGCGCCTTTGATCTCCACAGGCGTGGTGAACTCCCGATCCTGCACTCGTATGGAACCTATAAAGTTATGGGTCCTCCGTATATTCGCACTGAGATGAAAGAATTTACTATTCTTGTCACCCAACTTGAGCCACTTTTGCCTTGATTTTTGCCTCCACATCGCCTCAATTTTGTGCTTTAAATCCCATTTCTGGGCTTGTAACTCCTGATATCTGCCAGGCAATACCTCTCCCGACTGTCCTCTTAACTGATCCAATGCATCAATTTCAGCTAATATAGTTTTCAACTGACTGTGCAACGTGCCAAACTGGGTCCGATGCCACACCCGCAATTTCTGTTTCAGAAACGCTAATTTCTTAACCACACTATAATCGCCAGGGAAACAGTCACCCGCCTCCCTCCAAAATCCCTCCACCGTGTGAAGAAACTGAGGAGCTTCCCACCATATATCCCATGACCGAAAAGGCTTGGAGCCCCAATGTAAAGAATCAGCCTTCACGATCAGGGAAACATGATCTGAGAATCCTTTATCACATGCATATAGTCTATGATGACTAAACTGGGTACACCATTGTGGCGACGCCAAAACTCTATCTATACGGGAAGCACTACGAGAATTAAACCATGTATAAGTTTTTCCCAGAAGAGGCAAGTCGATCAGACCGTTGCTGCTAATAAACAACATCAGTCGAGAGGCAGCAGTATGGTTAAAAGAATTACCCAACCTTTCCTCAGCAGTGAGCGGCTCGTTGAAGTCTCCTAGTATAATCCAGGGAATGGTGTCCTCACCCTTCCGCCGTGTGATCTCCTCCCATAATACCCGTCGATCCTCAACCACATTGGGTGCATGTAACCCCACACAAAGAAACATGAAACCTGTATCGCGGACACGCATCTGTAGGAGCATCCAGCAGCCATATTTTTCAACCCTAATGACCTGCACCGAGGAATCATTCCAGAGACAAACTATACCCCCGGCACTACCGCAAGCATCAATAGCATCCCATTTGACGGTCGAACCAGACCAAAAGTTGGCTGCCAATCTATCCGAGAAACTCACCCGCTTCGTCTCACATAAGAATAAAATACTGAGCTGTTCCTGTAGTATCAGAGAACAGACTTGACGTGCTTTCAACTTCCCTCTGCATCCTCTAATGTTCCAAAGAGCCATGTTAACCATTATACTTCTGAGCCCTATCCCGAAGGTCACCAACACCACACTATGTGGTGCAGTGAGCTTGCCAATCCTTGGTTTCATCAGCTATCTATACCTTCAGTTTTTGCCTAATCGCGGCTTTTGTGTTTTTCTTAATGAGGCCTAATTGCTCCGCAACCTCCATTGTATGTTGTACTTCCTCACCAGCTGTACAGAGAACCACGCCCGGGATCATACCATCCCTTCTCAACTGAGAGGCATCGCTCTTATCAGTAGGTACCGCAAGAAAGGAAGGCTCATCAGCGAGGAGAGATTTGCCGCATCCGTCTTGGTAGCTAATCTTTCCTGTAGAGAGACTTCCCGTTGGTTTAAGATGTTTAAGTTTTCTGGACTTCTCAAGCCGCCTAGAGCCAGATCGTCTAGTCTTCCCAACCCGCGATGCCTTATCACCTTCAATCCTCATCCGCGTGAAGGTCATCTCCTCAGAGGAAGATTGTGGAACGGTTGGAAGAGCTGGGTAATTTCCTGGGATGCAATCCGAGGGTATTTTTCGAGAGACAGGTTCTTGGTCCACAGTGACCATAGCTGTTGGGATAATGCCTGGCTCAGTAAAATTACTGACAATCCCACTGCTGCTGGTTAAATTCCGTATATGTCCTTCCCCTTGCTGAGTGAGAGTATGGGTTGCTCCATTAGGGGCTGACTGTACAGATAATGCTGACCGAGGGGGCCCCCACTTCAAAGTAAATGGAATGATTACCTGCCGCTCGTGTCTGACCATGTCCCAGCATCTGCTGCTGACAACCGCCCTTAACCTCAGCCGCAGGAGTACCATCCTTACTCCTACCAACCCCACTATGTCTATCAGCTGAAAGGTTGAGTTTGGAAGGAGCGACAAGACTGTGGCAGCCTCCTGAAACAGAACCTTTTTACCCTACCTCAGGTCCCTCAAGACTCGGATCCTTGACTTCCTTCAACTGAACTGGGTACTGCTTACCGTCAACCACCATCTTCAAGCTATGTTGAATGTGCACAGTGCTGGTGGTGATTATGTGCATAACCGCGCGCTCCAACTGAGTCCATGTCATAGTATTCGGATGCACTTGAACAACATATCCAAAGGGCTGCAGGATTTGTCTGAAGGCTCCTTCAAACCATGCTTGGAGAGGCAGCCCCCGTATCTCCACCCAACATAAACGGCGAAGATTGGTGTCCTCAGGGCTCCAAGGATGCATGTCATAAAACTTCGCGTTCCAAAATTCTATATTATGATTAAGTTCATGCTGCATTTGTTCCACTGTCTCGAAAACAAGTAATTTCTGGTGCAGCCCCATATCCAAGCAGGTGACGTAGGGTGGAAGCTCTAGCTGAGACAATGTGGATGTTCGAGTAATACCAACAGCACACTTTTGTAACCTCAACGTAAGCCCCGAGACTGAAAAGAGTTCAACCGGCTTGTCCCCTGGACCAGATGTGGCATGAACTGCAGCAACTTCTGCGTAGGAGCGACCATCTGTCTCCTTCAAAGACGGTGATCCTGAGAATGGCCGTTTAGATGGTAGATCAGCTGCCATGAGCCCTGGTGTCTTTGTGGCAGGCAACACCCGAGAAGCTCCTGAACCGACTGCATAACGGGCCACATTGATGTGTGACCAAGCGTAGCCACCGAGGCGGATGTGTAACCGACGATGTCTAGCATCCTCCTGTACCCCACACCGTACAAACTTCACAAAGCCAAAGCGCAGACCCCTCTGTGAAAGCCTCCCTGGGATAAAAGCATCTACCACCGGTTTCACTTCAGCGACGACCCGGAACAGTTTAGTGGAGTTCCAACCTTCTGGGATACCTTCAACAAAGTAGGAAATGTACCTATCCGGTTGAAATATCTGCATGGGTTTCCACTGCGACTGTGTTTTACCTAAGGGAGTAGAAGCTTGAGTATTGGGTAAGACATCGGCTGCTGATGAACCCGTAGTCATGCCATGACCCTGTTGCACGGGGGGAGGTGGGGACAGACTGTAGGTTTGAGTGGGGTTGTTAACAGGTTTTCAGATTTGTCAAAAGGGTGGACTATTACATATCACACGCTTGAAATCTCGGTATTCTCTTTTGTATTTTGTACATTGATAGGCATACTTCTTTTTGTATTCATGCTTGCTCATTGATTAATGTGGTAATCCCTTAGTGGTTATTTGTTGGATATTTGCTTTTGGATTTATATATGAGATGAGCATGGTGATTGGGCACATTTTATTATTCTTGGGTAGATTGATGGATTAGTGTGATGTTGCATGGGTAGGGCCGTGTGGTTTGTTGTTTATTGATTAAATACTGCCATTACGTTTGATTGTATTTCATTAATATGTTATATTGTATTGAGGTTTCTATTTAAATACATGTTCTTTTTTAACAGAAAAATTAAAGTTTTAAATTTATCCATATCACACGCTTGAAATCTCGGTATTTTCTTTTGTATTTTGTACATTGATAGGCATACTTCTTTTTGTATTTCATGCTTGCTCATTGATTAATGTGATGATCCGTTAGTGGCCTTTTTTGGATACTTGCTTTTGGATTTATATATGAGATGAGCATGGTGATTGGGCACATTTATTATGATCGTGAGGCTATGATTTGCTTCCTTAAACTATGCCCTTTGCTTGAGCGACTATTTGTGACTGTGAGTGTCCATGAAAAATATGGAAAATTTTATAACAATTACTCGAAGGGTTTACTAATTCCTGAAACCTGAACTGCAATTTCCATTTTTTTATTCTTGGGTAGATTGATGGATTTAGTGTGATGTTGCATGGGTAGGGTCCGTATGGTCTGTTGTTTATTGATTAAATACTGTCGTTACGTTTGATTATATTTCGTAAATATGTTATATTGTATCGAGGTTTCTATTTAAATATATGTTTCCTTTTTAACAGAAAAATTAAAGTTTTAAATTTATCCATATTTTTACATATTTTAGGAAATGAATTTTTGGGTTTAAGCTTGTGTGATTCCGATTGAGTCTTGAGTTGGACCAATTGGGATTACATGACAATGAGAGGCCCAAATTCTAGGTTCGTGTCCTTATAGAACCTTCTAGAATAGGAAAGTCCACAATGAACTATCTACTCATAACCAATAATCCTTATGTTTTTAGTTCGATCTCCCTCTCAAAGACCAATCAATTTTGATAATAAGAAGCTTACCTATCAAATTGATTAAAAACTATAGGTTAAGAATCCATAAAGCTTCGTAGAAGACAAGATAAATAAAAGATTACTGAAAATCAATACTAACCTCATAGGAGGCTCGGGATAATCAACTCCAGGAACTAGATTAAAATTTCTTGCCAAACATGTTTTCAAAAGACATCGCAAAAGTTTTAAAGAATGCTAACAGAGCTAGAATGTAAAATGATGCCAAACCACATGAGGTCACAATTAAAAAATAATTACAACTATCTAATATCTATGTTCTATCATTTTCTGAATTTTTGGGGTATCTTCATAAAGTACGCAATTTTCAGAGCTCACGAAAATATCTTCATGACCCGCCTGCAGAAACAAGCAATTACAGAAGCCCCGCCTCCCAAGAAAAAGATCAAGAAAGTATTCCATAGCCCCCAACTCATCTGCTATCAATAACCTTTACTTCTGAGATCATGATCTGCGAGAGTTGTTCCAGATTCTTTCTTGATGGTAGATGAATTTGTACAAGAGCATTTGTGCGGAGGAAATCGTGACCTTGGGAATCAGTGACGAGGTGGAGCTCCTCGTGGCTAATATAGGCTGGAAATAATACTTCCACATCGAACAACCTACTTATGCTGAGCTTGTATGGGAGTTTTTCAACTACAAGAAGCCTGCCAGCTATACTTCAAACCCTGATTTGGTCCGTTTTTCGACTCTTCTGTCGAGAATTCAGTATTTCATATGCTGAAATCAACAGTCTGCTTGGGTTCACAGCCAAGAAGGGGGTTGATACCATTACTGTTGATTTTGATGCCAATGTCGTATATCAGGAATGGGCAGGGACCACGACTACCTACAGCTCTGCCATGGCCAAAGATTATGACTTGCTCTCGCCACCCCTCCGATACCAACACAAAATACTGGTATACAACTACTCGAGTCGCACCAACTCGGCCTCTACCCTAAACAAGAAGGAACTCTTTCTTCTATGGTACATGACCTCGAGTATCCTTATCAATTTTGGGGTCTGGCTAGCTCCTCAGTTCAAGAAGGCCAGAAAATAATGGAAGTCTTTGCTGATGGGAGCCGTGGTAACACATATTGCTATTCAAGTAGGCCTGGCTATTACTTCAACGATACGGGTAGTCCATGATCAGAGTTCACTCAACATTGTAAGCCTTTTCAATATGGGGCTGATCTATCAAAAGCCCAACGACACCTACACATCCACTAGTGCTGGAAAATCACAAAAGGGAGATGCAATGATGACCAACTAATTACCTGGAACCTCTGCTCCAATCGACACCGAAGCAGATTTTAGACTCGCACTCTCCAAGATGGATATGCGACTAACTTGGATGGAAAATCAACTGGACTTGATTCTTACTACTCATGATCTCAAGTGACAATCTGTTCCTGGTCCTTTAAGTTAGTATTTTATTTTTTGTATTTATTTTCTAAATTTATTTTCTATTATAGTATACATGCTTAGAGGCAAGCATTGAATAAGTATGAGGAGGTTTGTTATGAATGGTACTACTTTGTGATGCTTTGTGACCCTTGGAAATTGCGTAATACTTATGATCTTGATTGAATTGCCATGACTATATAGAAGTTTCTACTCTTGATTGAAATTTTTTGTTCAAGGTCTTGGGTAGACAAATGTGAGAATTACTGGATGATTTAAAATAAGATTACACACACAAACACACATCTATGAGACTTGAGCTTATTGAGGCGCACTTTCTTCCTTAGAATTTTTTCATTCTTTAGAGGTCTTCATATGTTGATTGACTCTAGAAGTTGCCATGCATACCTTTTCAAAGCTTAGAAAGATTTTTACACATAGGGAGATGACTTGGGCACAATAGATTTTAGCCAGTTGTGATTACAGACTTTTCCTTCTTGGACCACCCTGTAAATAATATCCTCTAGAAAAGCCCCTTGAGTCGAGAGCTCTATTTATTCATTAACCCAAGACTTAAAAATAAACCAAATCTGATATTGATCTTTATGTTTCTAAGTCTTGGTAGTTAGTCAGAAATATTAAGAGACATACAAGAACAACCAAAGGTCTCTGAAAATATAAAAGTCCTCCAAGATCAAGAACTACAAAGGCATCTTAGCTGAACCATTTGATGATTCAAATACAGAAGAATAGATATTTTGGACAAATGATAGAAAAGGAGTATAACACAAAAAAAAAAGCTCCAAATGAAACCCAAGGAAGAGTGAAAGATAAACTCTAGAGGGCTCGACTAAAAGCAAATCAAGGAGAGAAAAGAAGAAGAGATGAGACTGAGAAAACTTATTACACTCTTGTATGTTCTGGAAAGTTTTTGACTGACTACTTAGCCTTTAATAGAGCCCTCGACTTACCTTAACCACAACCTTATTATAACCAAAGGAAAGACCCATTGATCTTTATGTGTAAGAATTTGCATTGTGAAGTTTAGGTATCATGGCAAGCTTACAGACGACTGTCAATCATGAGTTGATGCGGAGTGCTTCAAATACTTACCCTTAGAAGTATAGAAATTTGCTGACCAAAGTGTGTGCATCTGATTGGACATATTAGTGAGTCTGATGTTTTGATAACCTAAAGGTCTCGGAAGTAAACTAAGTGTAGATTCGACTACATAGTTGTATGACTTGCCAATCTTGATTATCTTGTATGCTACATGCTTAGGGACAAGCATCATTTAAGTATGAGGATATTTGATAACACCTTATTTTTACATACTTTATTCAATATTTATCACGTTATTTTTAGATAAAAGATTATTGTTTGGTATGATTTGAGTATCTTTTAATCAAACTGACAGAAAATTATGCCATTGAGATATTTGAAGGAATTTAAAGGATGATTTATCAGGATTGTCGGAGTTGTTGTGACCTCTGATACGTGCACCTAAAAAAGATCCCTGATGATTCTGAAACTTGTTTTTAAATCTTTTAAAATTTGAACATTTAAGATATTTTGCGCTATCACTAAGTATCCTACATGATCCGAGATTTATAAAAGTCTTGGCCACATGTGGCTAGGCATAATGAATTCTAGTTTTTCTTTTGCACACTTAGTTTTCTTTTTGCTGTTGCTTTGATACTATGTCCAGCTAGATTTTCTTAATCTAGTTCCGGTGGTTTTGAAGTGTCCAGCCCTCTGCGAGGCTCTGGGCATTAATTCAGTAGTTATTTACTTGTGCTTATCTTATTCTCTGCTTATTTTCATAAATCCGATCCCTTTGTTTATGGCCAACCCAGCCGGAGAGTGATTTTACCGTCAAAACCGTTAACAACTCGCTTGTAGCTAAAGTGACCCCTCTAGTGAGTTTTTTTGAAAATACGTCGACTGTATTATTAGCAAGAGTCGTAATACAAGGGTGTGGGACAATGAAACAGTGTACCCACAAACTAAGCAAAATGAAACTAACGGATACTATAAGTGATTATAGTATCGGAAAATTTCAGAAGCTAGACAAATTATCTGGCTAGCAAGGAAGTAAAATCTCCCGCAGGCAACAGATCCAAGCTATCTAAATGTACATCCTTGAGATTCAACTTAGCCCAACAAAAATCATGCTTCAAACCAGTAAGAAACATGTCATCCGGGGTGACCACTTCTCCCCTGAAGAGTCTGTGATTCCTACCTAGCCAAATACTCCAAGCAAAAGAAAACAGCAAGACGTACCACACCTGTTGCCAGCGAAACGGGATTGAGAAACCAGCCCACTGTGTAAACAGATCAGCCATGGAGCACGGTTGTACCCAACTTAAACCACAGTGTTTGAATAATAAGGACCAGCTTGCCCAGGCCTGCCGACAGAGGAGTAAAGCATGATTGGAATCCCTCTCCTGAAATCCACAAGCTTCACAGCCACCCTCGCTGGCAGGAAGAATACCAATACGTATCAGATGACCTTTGGTTGACATCTTCTCCCTGCATGCTAACCACATGAAAGCTTGCCATTTAGGAGCTCCCTGCTTGCTCCATACATTTGGTATTTGTCGCTCCTCTCTCGTAGTGTAAACGGCTTCCAACGATTGATAACATAGGTGGGACGAGAACGGGCTCAGTGGGTCTCCCCATAATAACCGGTCTTCATCCATGTCCTTTGGGCTGTAGCTCGCCAACAGAGACAGTAGCCGATCAACTTCATTGTCCTCCCTTGAAAAAAGTCGTCGCCTCCAGATGAGGTTCCATCGCCAGGCAGTCCCTTCCAGGTAACCAAAACGCAAGATGACTCCCTCTTTATCCAAGGATAGTGCATATAACATGGGGAATACATCTTTCAAGGGAGATAGACTGCACCACACATCATCCCAAAACGCGATTGTGTCTCCTTTGCCAAGTTGCCAACGGTAGAAAGCGGAGATGCATTTACCATTTGGCAAAAGAGATCTTCTCGTCTTCACAATACCCTTCCAAAGAGCAGAAACATGACTATCAGCGCACACTATCTCTCCAGCACGCAGAGTGGGATTGTATTTCTGCGTGATAACCTGTTTCCACAGCGAACAAGAGTCGCTGGCAAGTCTATAGCTCCACTTCGTAAGCAAGGCAACATTCCGCCACTGCAAACAACCCAACCCTGCACCCCCGTTATCCTTCGCTCTAACCGCCACCTGCCAACTCACTTTGCACATACAGCGCTGATCCACTTTCCCTGCCCAAAGAAAACGCCTCATCCATTTCTCTAAATCCCTCCGTACAACCACCGGCAATTGGAAGAGAGTCATATAGTAAATTGGTAAACTATTTAGTACCGATTTCAACAATACAATTCGTCCTCCTAAAGACAACAAAGAACCTTTCCAAGATGCTAACTTACGTTTGAACCTGTTAATTACCATCTCCCACCTGCTATACCGTCGCGGGTGTGCCCCAAGAGGCACCCCAAGATACTGAAATGGCAGCACCTACAGCCGACATTAAAGCAGAGACGCCATGTGTGCCACCTCCCCATGAGGCACGTGAAATCCTACTAAGCCGGATTTGAAAAAGTTTATATTCAAACCAGACAACAACTCGTAACACCTCAACAATCGTTTTAGGTTAAGGAGCCCCTGTGTGTCTCCCTTACTAAAAAGAATTACATCATCAGCATATTGTAAATGCGTTAATTGTAGAGTGCCAACCTGGATACCCTGAAACAATTGCTGTTCAGCCGCTGTGGCAATCAATCTGGATAATACCTCCCCCACCAAATTAAACAGTAACGGCGACAGAGGGTCACCTTGGCGTAAACCTCGACCCATTGCAAATTCTGACGTTGGCGCACCGTTGATCAATATTGCACACCTTTCCGTAGAGATGCAGGCCATGATCCACTGTCGCCAGCGATTACCAAAACCCATCTGTGTCATTATCTCGAAGAGGAAATTCCAATCAACCGAATCGTAAGCCTTCTGAAAATCCAGTTTGAAACACCAGCCACGCCGTTTTGATTGCTTCATAGTGTGAATCAAATCGTTGGCAATCATGATCGAGTCAGCAATATGTTGACCTTCCATAAAACCCGTCTGGAAGGGGGAAATGAGTTGGTCCGCCACTTGCTTAAGCCGGTGGGACAATAGCTTGGCGACGATCTTGTACAAACTGTTGATAAGGCTGATTGGCCGGTAGGAATTAAAATCAAAGGCACCCGGTATCTTGGGAATCAAGGTAATGAAGCTGGTGTTGATCCCACTAGGCAGAAATCCACTGGAGTGAAAGTCCTTCACCATTGTGACAATATCCTTGCCAATCACGGTCCACGCTTTCTTGAGGAAATAGAAATTATAACCGTCTGGACCTGGAGCCTTGTGGCTGCCGCAAGCCCAAACCGCCTGCTGTATTTCCTCATGCGTGAAAGGTAGTTCCAAAGTTGCAGCTGCTGTAGATGATAGCTGCGGTAGGGCAAGACTGCCCAATTCTAACCAGCGAGCTGCATCACCCGTAAAAAGCTGCTGGAAGTGTGTGAGCGCAGCAGCCTTGATCTCAGAGGGTTCAGTTTTCTCCACACCGTTGACTTTTATAGCACCGATGAAATTGGAACAACGCCGTAAGGAAGCACTTGAATGGAAAAACTTGCTGTTTTTGTCACCCAACTTGAGCCATTGCTGTCTAGATTTCTGCCGCCACATAGCCTCAATTTGCTTCTTTAACTCCCATTTCTGAACCTGCAAAACATTATATCGCTCCGCCAAAGCTGCCCCCAAACTTCGTCTGTTCTGATCCAGGGAATCAAGTTCAATCAGAATTTGCCGCAGCTTATTGTCCAACACCCCAAAGGTTTCGGTATGCCAAACTGCAAGTTTCTTCTTTAAAAAGGCCATCTTCTTTACCACCCTAAAATCGCCTGGAAAGCATTACCCTGCCTCCTGCCACATGATCTGTATCCACTTAAGAAAATGTCTATCTTCCCACCATACATCCCACGTTCGAAATGGTCAGGAACCCCAAAAGAAAGTATTTGCTTTCAGGATGAGGGGAACATGATCTGAGAAGCCTTTATCACCAGTATATAGCCTATGACGGCTAAAATGTTGACACCAGGTTGGAGACGCTAAAACCCGGTCTATTCTAGATGCACTATGTGCAGTGAACCACGTGAAGTCCTTGCCAAGAAGTGGCATATCAATCAATCCACTCCCGTGTACAAATTGAAGAAATCGCCGTGCTGCAGTGCAATTGAAGTGGCTGCCAATCCGCTCCATTGCACTGACTGTCTGATTGAAATCGCCCAGGATAACCCAAGGAGCTGTATCCCGTGCTTTCCGCTGTTGCAGTTCTTCCCATACACCCCTACGCTCTGCCTCAATATTGGGAGCGTGTAAACCAACACAAACAAAACTGAACCCGGAAACTCTGATACGCATCTGCAATAATAGCCACCGCTCAAATGTTTCTACCCCAGTAATCTGAACCTTTGTATCATTCCATAAACAAAAAATGCCACCAGCCCTGCCTTGAGCATCAATAGCTGTCCACTTAACATTTGTCCCAAGCCATAGACTACCTGCCAAGCGATCAGTGAAGTTCTCCCTTTTCGTCTCACATAGTATCAAAACGTTGAGCCTCTCCTTATAGATAAGAGCACGAATTTGGTTCTGTTTCATCCTACCCCTGCACCCTCTAATGTTCCATATGGCGAAATTTATCATGACAAAGAAAAAACACCCCATCACAAGCATCCATCTCCACTGCACTAACGCGTGCAGTGGGCTTGCCACTCCTTGCCTTCCTCGATAATCCTTGTCTTGAGCTTCTGACGAATTGCTGCTTTGGTTTGTTTTTTACGAAGACCCAAAGTGTCCATGATTTCCAACGTCTGTTGGACTTCCGTATCGACTGGGCAGGAATCGGGAACTACACTCTTTGACTGAAACCTCTCCTCTAAGCCAATAACACTATCTCGGGTAGGTGCCAGAAAGGAAGGATCATCAGCCACCTGTGGAGCCGAAAATAACACCACCTGACTACTACCGCCCGAAGTCAGACTGCCTGTGGGTTTGATGTGCTTGAGTTTCTTCTGTTTACCTAGTCTATTGTGTGCGGCCCTGCCTTTGTCACCCATGCTCGAGGCCTTAGTGCCTTCCTTGCGCATTCTAGCAAAAGCCATCTCAGGCTGTAGAGGCGATAGTGTATGGGACTCTTCTCCAGAAGTGGTAGGCAACAGTTCAGAGGTTGTCATACGAGGAGGCAAGACCTGTCGAGCATCACTCACCTCCTTTCGCCCCTGGAGCACATCAGGGGCAGTAAAATGACTAAACGACCCCCCATTGTGAGTGGAATGACTAGACAACCCTTCATTAAACTGTAGCTCTTGATGCTGAAAGCCCATGTTTGTCTTCTTCTCCAATCCTGATGGCATAAGTATCCTACTAGGACCCGCAAGTCCCTCATGTACTTTGTCAACAACACTTGCTCCCACACGTTTGTCTTCCTTGACAAGCTGCTGACAAGAGCCACCAATTCTTGCAGGAGACATGCTGCTTCTGTCCTCTCTAGACCTACTCTTCCACCCATCTGACAATGGATGGTTGATGGGTACATATAGGCTGTTACTGGCACCAGAACCAGTAGCTTTTTTGCCCACCTCGGGCCCCACGTCATCTCTCTCCTGAACTTTCTGAATACAAACCGGGAACAGCTTACCAGCAACCTTAAGCTGAGCCTGGTGATTTATCTCCATCGAAATTCTAGTGACCACCTGTAACACAGCCGCATCAAGGCGAATCCAGCTGATTGTCTGTCGATGTACCTTAACTAGCAAGCCGATAGGTTGAAGGAGTTGCCGAAAGGCATCTTCACACCAGACATTCAAAGGTAGGCCCACTATCTGCACCCAGCAAAGCCTTCGATTTCCTGTATCATCCTGGTGCCAAGGATGAATGTCAAAAAACACTCCATTCCAGAAACTGGGGTTATTTGTGAGCTCACTGGTCATCTGCTCAGCAGAGGCAAAAGTAATAAGCCGTTGGTGTCCCCCCATCTCAGTGCACTCTACACCCAAGGGCAAACAAAGCGATTGACAACAACCTACACGTAATATACCAACTGCACTTCTCTGTAGCCTAGCTTGCTCCAGCATCAGGGGAAAGTTCCACAGGTGCGCAAGCTGGTATCGGAGAGGCAGGCGCCACTGTGGCCTCCGCATAAGTTCGGCTGTCACGCTCCTGGAACAACCTGGTAGGTGCCACAGGCTGGGTGGGAGGATTCACAGATGGCGGAATGTTTCGGAGAGTACCAGGAGGTAGGGGACTACTTTGGCCAGCGGGATGAATATAACGAGCTACATTGAACCTCATCCATGTATTTCCACCTATCAGGGAGTTGAGTCTCCTTTGTCTAGTAACTTCCTGTACTCCACACCTTACGAATTTAGCAAAACCAAAACGTAATCCCCGCCTGGATTTTCGGACTGATATAAAAACGTCAACAACTGGTTCAATGGCAGCAATTTCTTTAAAAAGTTTGCCTGAATGCCAACCTTCTGGTATTCCTTCGATGAAATAAGAAATGTACCGATCAGTGTTGAACACCTTATCTGGTTTCCATAATGGAGGAGTGGACTTTGATGTTTGTGGTAGAGAGGGCGGAGGTGGCAGCCCGTGAGCGAGACGATCAACAAGGTTGGTGGCGGTGTATATGGGATTGGGAGTCGTGGATGGGTGAGGGGTGGAAAGAGGGGGGAGGTTTTTGGAGGTGAGAGAAGCCATCTCTCTCCTTCGATGTGTTTTGACCACTCTAGTGAGTGACACACCTATGGAGAGCTTGAGTGAATTGATTAACTGGTGAGTGGTAAACAAGATAGTGAGTAAGTCTAACTGGTGAGTGATAAACAAGATAGTGAGTAAGTCCAAAGATTGACTACATTAGTAATCCAAGGTCTTAAAAAAACAAAGGAAAGGCAAGTGAGAGGGCCTTCGGTCGTACCGAGCCCCAGAGTGCAACGGTCGTACCTAGCAGCCTTTACGATGGTTTCTAAGCAGAAACTAACTACAATCTATTATAGCCCTTGACCACGGCTTAGTAACAGACGAACCATCTGAACTAGACAACATTACCAATTGAAGACATAACTATAATCAGGTTTTATTTTCTTTACTATCGCACAAACTTTATATTCGCTGTAACGTTTCTTTGCAGATCCCTACTCTTTATTTCTAAGGAGCCGAGGGCACGGCTTAGAGACGATCATCCGTGATCATGCTTGATCCCAGCTCTCCAGAGGATTCGACACTTCTACTTGCTACCTATCAAAGAAGAACAGATATTAATTTGCATGAGTAACGACAGCACATCACAGGCATAAAAGTAAAAACTGTAAACAGTGCTGGAGAAGATATGATTCTTGTCCAGGATTTCATTACATTCTTCCTAAGGATTGTGAAGCATCAAAATCTGAACTCTACAGCTAATGTGATCTCAACTTGGAGTGCTTCTCTCATCAGAGCAGCCTTTTCGTCAGGTATCTATCGATCATCCTTGATGATGAATACCTTATAATTAAAGACTATCCTTGATGGTGGCTGGCTTCACTGTTTTTTTTCAGTGGACCTAAAGAAATTTGAAGTCCATGCAAATTTGAAATTTCAATGGAACCGAGCTTGGTGTGACCTTCACGTCATTGTTCTTGGGTTCCGTAAGTGTACAGAAACGAACTGTCTTGGAAAGCAGGCCTGACTGGACAGGATCGCCCGGTGTTCTGTACTCTGTTTCCAGTTGGACTGAGATCGATGCGTTCATTCTGGGATGGAAGAATCATTTTGGATGAATTGCTTCTTGTGTTATTTGTGTGTTATTTGTGAAATGAAGGCATAAAAAAAGATTTCTGATGTTGGTTTTCCTGAAATATCCAGGAATTTCCATCCCCTTCATATTTCCGCACTGTTCTCCTGGCATCCCCTTGCCCTTCGGCTTCTCCCATCAAAACAATCCACTGAAACAGGCACAGCTAGCTCACCCAGAGACAACATCGTTAATCTGTTAATCTTTCTCTCCCTCTCCTTCTCTCTCTTCCTCTTGTGTATATATATGACCCTTGATCCTCTTTATTGATGCGTCTACTCCTCTCTACAACCGCTTCTAATCCAATCAAAACACTACTACGATTCCATCTCCGATTCTCTTCTTCCCTACTATCATCGATGGAATCTCCAATCCCAAGAACGGCGATCCCTTCAAAGCGGCCGCATTCTCTCGCAGTATCCTTATTTCAAGCCAACCCGAACAGTCTGGCATCCATGATATGGTGCAATTGCTGGAGAGAAGCCATTTTCGCCAAGTACACTCCTTTTATCATCTGCTTGGCATCTGGCAATCTCAAGATTGAGTCTTTTAGGCATTTCATCACCCAAGACTTTCACTATCTCAAAGCCTTTGTCCAGGCGTGAGTGCCCATCTCTCCATTTTCTTGTTTTCTTGATGGGTGCATCTTTCTTGTTATGGTTCCGGGTTCATGGGGGGATTGTCTTTCTCCGCGAACCTGAGGTTGTCTTTTATTGGTGCTTTAGGCTTCTATTGGCGGAGGAGAATGCTGATGATGATGATGATGATGATGATGATGTCAAGGAAGCTTTTTCAAAGTTGAGGGGAGGTGTATTGGATGAGCAGAAGATGCACCATTCGTTTGTACAGGTTATAAAATGAATTCCTGATTTCTTCTCTCTTGCTCCATGTTGTACATTGTTAATGGTTTTTAGTCGCACCATGGGAATGTAAAAAACTAAAGATGGTGCTATGGCTGTTTCAATATTACTCAGTTTTAACGTGAAATTCGCATTTTGTCGACGCACACTTCTCGATATCGTTTTGATGATCAACGCAGGATATTGTCTTTCCCTTTAGGCCTTCAAGTGTAGCACAAGCTCGTCAGATTAGAAACCAGAATTTTATTCCAGTTTTAACGCTTGAAATACAAGGATATGATCTTTGCCTTTAGTTTTGAGTGGTCTATTTTAGATATTCTCTGGTTTTGAGGGGCCATGCACTTTTTTCCAGAATCATTTTATATGATATTACTTCAAAAGCCTTTCTTGATCAATGTAAGTTCAAGAAAAAGGGATGGGGAGGGATTCTTGACATTAGCCACGTAGACTTCTTGTGGTACACATTAACTTCAAGCGACGAATGCAGAAAAAAAGAAGATATAAATAAAGTTTGCAAGATTATAGCTGCAACTTGATCAATCGGAATTGGTATGTTTGATTGAACACGCAAGACCAATAGATGATTATTGATGTTTAATCTATTGAAGCAGCAAGATCAACAGACAATAGCTGACGTTTAAAGAGCACAACAATGCCAAGACCATCAGAGTCTAAGGACTTGAAGTAATTAGGATTGAGAAATAGTACTATCAATGATGTTTCAGGAAATATATTTTGCGACATTAAAGAATTGCAAATAATTCTTACTCTGTGAAATTTATTACTTTCTTGTCGTTAGTATCTCACTGGCTGTTTGTTATATTGAACAGCCATCAGGGACTGGCCAGCTGTAGTTTGCACTATCATTCCTGCATTTTCTTTTTCTTACGTGTAGGATTTCATTTTGAATCCACCCAGTGCTCAAATTATGCAGGAATGGGGTATAGACCCAGATAAAGAAACCACTGCCAATTCTGGAACTACAAAATACATCAATTTCTTGATTGATACAGCCTTAGGGAAGATTGATGCAAAAGATCCTGCAAAACTGGCGACTCCTTTTGAAAGAACAAAAATAGCGCCTTTTACTCTGGGTGCCATGACACCTTGTGCGCGACTGTATGCATTTCTAGGAAAAGAAATCCAAGCTCTTTTAGATTCAAAGGAAACTCACCCTTACCAGAAGTGGTTTGACTGTTACTCAGCTGAGGCTTTTGAGGTATTCTTAGCTTTAACTATTCTCCTATGAGATTTTCTTTTGCATAGATAAGTTTCATCATAGTGGGAAGGATAATATTACACCATGGGCTATGTACCCCAACCTCTCAACCATTGTATTCTGTGAAATCTAGGCATCTGCTCAACGAATCGAGGGCTTGTTGGAAAGCCTTAGTGTCTCTTTGACAGGCGATGAACTTGACACCATTCAAAAGCTTTATCACCAAGCCGTGAAACTTGAACTAGAATCCCTCCTTGCTCAGCCACTTTCTCAGCCCACCGTACTTCCTCTGACAAAAGAGCATAACCCTGCTGGAGACCATCTTGTGATATTTTCTGATTTTGATACGACATGCAATGTTATTGGTTCCCCAGTCATTTTGGCAGAGATTGCAATTAAAACAGCTTTAAAATCTGATCCATCTCAATCTGAGGATGGAATTACGCGGATGTCAGCAGCTGAGTTAAGGAATGCATGGGGGCTTCTTTGTCGACAACACAGTGAGGAATATGGACAATGCATTGATAGCATCGTCTCTTCGAAAAAAGGTACAGTTTTTGCGGCTCTTGCTCTTCGTATATGGTACTGTGAAATGGCATGACTTGCGTCAAATATTGGCTTGGCCATTTTGTGGTTCTTGCAGTGAAGTTCAATTATGAAGCACTTTCTAAAGCACTCGAGCAACTTTCAGACATTGAGCGAAGAGCCAATACTAGACTGGTTGAGTCGGGATTCCTTAAAGGTTTGAATATTGAAGACATAAGAAGAGCTGGCCGACGTCTTATTCTTCAAAATGGCTGCCCCGAGTTCTTTCAGAAAATTATGAACAATGGAAATTTGGACGCTACTGTTCATATGATTTCATATTGCTGGTGTGCTGATCTCATCAGATCAATTTTCTCAGCATGTATGGCCCTTCCTATGAAGGTAAGTACAAAACTCTTATCATAACTAGTAGTTGATATTAGTTACTTGTTTTCCTGATTGTTGAACAGGGGGTGTGGATGGTATTAAGATACACGCAAATGAGTTGACTTTCGAGGAATCAATCTCAACGGGTGAGATAGTCAAGAAAGTGGAGACTCCTTTGGACAAAGTTGAAGCTTTCAATGATATTTTAAAGAATTACAACAGTGAGAGAAAGAAGTTGACTTTGTATATTGGAGATTCTGAATCTGACTTGCTTTGCCTGCTTCAAGCAGATATAGGCATTGTGGTTGGATCTCGTGCAAATCTTAGAAGAGTGGGACACCGGTTTGGTGTATCGTTTGTACCATTGTACCCTGCGTTGGTGAAGAGACAGAAGCAGTACGGGGAAGGAAGCATTTTAGACTGGAATGATAAACCTGGCACCCTCTACACTGTCATTAATTGGACTGAAATACATGCCTTCGTGTTGGGGTGGTAGAGCCATTTGGTCATCATCCTCGTTAGAACAAATAGAACATAAACAGAAGAAGCCACAAATCTACAGCCTTTTCCCCTTTTTCGTTTCGGTGACTGGATATTCACCAGTTTTGTTCCCATCATGAATTGATTCTCACCTTTTTTTCTCTGGAATCAAGATGATGCAAGTAGGTACTTGTCAACTTTGTCCATATGAAACATATATGCGTGCAGTGCACAGCTTCTGTATTTCTTCTGAATGCCTAGGCATTCTCTAATTGTCAACTAGAGGTAGAAGATGTGTATTAAGACATTGGCTGCATGTCAGACTAAACAGAGGAATCAATCAACTAAGTCTTGATTGGTTGCAAGCAATTCGTGAGGAATGTAGTTCCTGAGTTGTCTGTAAGCCTGGTCTATAGGAAGTAGTTCTTTTACTTCTTGATTTATTACTTTCTTGCTATCTTTTTCTGTTAGCGTAATGCTTATAAAAGGCTGATGCATCAGTTGAATAAATGTATCAGATTTTCTGCTCATACATTTTGTTCTCTCTTTATCTTTTCATTATTATTCTGCTTTAGAAGTTTAACATTTGGTAACGGAGCCTTTTTTAAGAGAGAGAGTGAGAGCCTTTTTTTGAGGAATTCGTCAAGGTGTATTAAAATGAAAGCAATATAGGAGTAGTACAATGAAACATTGTCATAACTCAATAGACAAGGTGAAACTTCCAGATACCATAACTAAACACTGAGAGAAAGAGAAGATAAGAAATGTCTCTGAATCAGCATTCGCGTAACCAAGCATTCCACACTTTGATGGTCATTAAAATCATTGGGGCATGCTCATGGAAAATGTTTTGAGATCTAAGGAGTATTGGCAGGTCAATGAAATGAAAAGAACCAGTGAGTGGAATATTGCTGACGCAAGCACAAAAAGAACTTGAAGCTTTAAAGCTGAAAGATCGCAAAGCGAAGAACTAATTATTTCAGGCAATCGATCGACCCACATTAAAGAGGATTCTTTGCAAAGATACCTCTAAACACATCTGGGAGTCAACGAAGAAAAAAGTGTCATGGGAATGCAAAAGCAAAAAGGAACAAAGTCTAGCTGTTCATGTTTTTCCAAATGATGCAAAGGCATGCTTCAATAGGAGTTAGATCTTTTACAGCTTTTGAAGATAACCTGTTCAGCAAATATATAGCAGTGTAAGCTATAGACAATGGAAACCTCTCAAAACCTGCCACTACTTCCTACTTCCCGTTCCACCCTGCCACCCCATTCGATAATCCTTCCCTCGTCCACCACCTCGCACCCTGGCCACAGCACTGTCAGGAAAGCACCGATTCCCAGTGTGGCTCCTCGGGAGGAGTCGGGTCAGCCAGTCCAGTTGAGTTCCAAATGGGATCCCGCAAAGGTCTTCTGTGAAGATAGATACATTTCATATTTCATTGAAAATATACCAGAGGGGTGGGGTTCAAATAGATTGTTCAAAGAGATAGTTAATATTGAACCAGTTGCGGACGTGTTCATCCCACATCGTAGATCCAACAGTGGAGTGAGGTTTGGTTTTGCAAAGTTCGTGCGTTGCGGTTCTCAGGAGCATCATAGACTAAGGAGGCTTTCGTCGATCTTGGGGCGAGATACACGAATGAGCTTCAGTGTGGCTCGCTTTCCAGCTAGAAAGGGGCTTCGTGAGAGGGGCACTGATGGTCAGAGTCAAGACAAAGCCTCGCTGCCGAAGGAAATCCAGCAGGAAGCTCCTAAGGTGGTCCTGCCTGAATATGACGGACGATCTTATGCAGATGTTATCACAGGAAAGTTCACTCAGCATAAGGACGAAACCCCAGTAGCGATCCCTGCCCATCAGGGTCACTTAGAAAAGCTCAAGAGGAGTGTGGTGGGTTTTCTTAGAGGGGATCTTCATGAGGAGCTGCAGCTTCCCCAGGCTGTGGAGTGTGTACAAATGGGAGGGACTCAGAGATTGATTATATTTCCCTCTGTTGCATCGATGAACCATGAACTCAATGTTAATATTAGTTTTTGGACTGATAAGTTTGTAGGTTTACATCCTTGGTGTCCAGCTGATGTTGGTGGTAGACGAGCTTGCTGGGTGGAGGTGATGGGTCTTCCACTCCATGCATGGTCTGAGTTGGCTTTTTCCAAGATTGTTCAACCTTTTGGTTCCTTAATTCAAATACATCCCCATACTGTTAATTGGACCAGGTTGGACGTGGCTAGGCTACAAGTTGTTACTCCTATTTTATCAGCTTTCCAAGAAACTGTATCGATCAAAGTGGAGGGACTCACCTTTAGAGTACGTGTTGTGGAAGAATGTATAGACACTCGGGTGGGTTTCAAGGATGGCGCACTAGGAACCACACCACGAGGGCCCTCTAGTCGTCCTACCCAATGGTCCCATAGTACATCAGTCAGGCGGCAGGATAAGATTGATGCAGAGAAGGGACACACATCCTTGGCTGGGCCCAAGGAGTGTCGGCAGAAGGAGGTGTTGGAGCATAGTAGGGCTGATGAAATTGGAGTTGAGGTAGTCAATCCTACAGCAGTAGGTCCTACCCAAACACATACAGCTGGAATAAAGGGACAAGCTGGGCACGTGCGTCCTATATCAGGGGAACTACTGCATCAGGAAGGACCTTTTAGTCTTTCCACTCCTAGTGAAGGGGGACTTAGTCACTGCTCTACTCCTGATTTTCTCTTGGTTCGTGAGGATTCAGCAGAAGGGAGTCAACTTCAGCCATTTAGGAAAGCCATGTCTGAACAGGTGTTCATAGAATCTATCTCGGAGGTCCCCGTGCCTGTTCCGGTTCTTGCGGATACTGCTTCTATTAGGCAGCGGAAGGCTGGTCACAAAGCACCCCGGATTGGTTTCAAAGGTTGGGCAGTGCACAGCCGGATGGGGAAGCAGAAGAAACTGCGCCACCTTAAGCCTACTGGTAGCCTTTCGTCTGGGTGGGAGAGTCAGATGGCGAGGGGGGGTGCTTCACAACTGGTGGAGGACCCCTCTTTCTTGCAAGCAGATTGTGAATTGTTTGCCGGATCATCGGATCAATCATGTTCCAAGGGTACTGGTTCTGAACAGGGCACCATCGAGGAGGAGGCTCAGCGAGTGATAGAGGTGGCAGATGCTTTGGGTCTTCGCTGTAAGCAGACAAAAGATGCCATCAGACAGAAATTGAAGGGGCTTATCGTGGAGGATCGACAGGCGTGGCAGGCTCACTGTGCCAATTAGTAAAGGTCAGGTTTCTGTCTTGGTTGTGGGTATGTTTTTGTTGATGATAAATTTAGCTATTTGGAATATTAGAGGTTGCCGTGGTAGGTTGAAAGAAAATCAAGTTCGCAAGCTTATAGAGCTAGAGCATTTGTGTTTGCTGATCTTGTGTGAGACAAAGTGGGAAAATTTTCCAGTCAGCTTGGCACGTAGATTGTGGTATGGCTCGGACATACAGTGGACAGCCATAGATGCATGCGGCAGATCTGGTGGCATTACGTGTGCATGGAACGATGCGATCGTGCAGAATCTGGGTACAGAACATTTCGAACGTTGGATGTTATTAGACTTGAGAGTACGGGTTTCAGGCTTTCGTTTTAAGTGTGTTGGGCTTTATGCACAGAATTTTGCAACTGAGCGTAGTGGTCTTTAGGAGGAAATACAGCAGCGGATATCGGTGGATACTGGTCCTTGGGTGATCATGGGAGATTTTAATGAATCTCTCAATGAGGAGGAATGTTCAGGCCGCTCTTTCAATGGGAGGGAGGTACGCAGTCTGCAGAGTTTTATCCATCGGAATGGATTGGTTGACATGCCACTCATTGGCAAGGCATATACATGGTTCAGTTCTACCAGTGCTTCCCGAATTGATAGGGTGTTGGCTTCTTCTGCTTGGTGTTTACAATTCAGTCGTCATCGATTATATACCGGTGATAAGGGATTTTCTGATCACATGCCTCTCATTCTGAAAGCAGATTCATATTCGTGGGGTAGCAGACCATTTCGCTCTTGGGATGTATGGTGGGAAGACAAAATTTTTTTGACAAAGGTGGAAGAGCTTTGGCAAGAGGCAGGGATGTTTTTTTCAGGAGATTTTGCAGTGGTCAAGAAGATGGCTTTTTTGAAGAAGCAGTTGCAGGCATGGCACTACGGTTCCTGGGGAGTGTTAGAGCGACAATTGAATCACACTCTGGTAGAGCTAGACCGGCTTGATCAACAGCGAGGGAGTTTGGGACACGATTCACTGAGGCGATATGAGGTTCTACAGGATCAAAAGTGGGTGTTCAAGAGGAAGATTGAGGCACTATGGAGGCAGAAATCCAGACAGCAGTGGTTAACCCTTGGTGATAAGAACAATCGGTTCTTCCATGCCTGTGCCACCATCAGACATTGTCGCAATTTTATAGGGGTGCTTCAGGTTCAGGGTAGAGAAGTGCGGCAGCCTGAGGAGATCAAGGTCGAGGCGGTTCATTACTATCAACGACTCTTGGAGGCTGCAGATAACAGATGGTATGGTTTAGGCGGTTTGGAATTGCCTAGATTAGCACTAGATGTTTCCCACGAGCTGGAGCGGCCTTTTCTTGAGGATGAAATAAAGAAGGCTGTTTGGGCGTGCGGTAGTCACAAATCCCCCGGACCAGACGGTTTCAACTTCTTCTTCATTAAGAATGCATGGTCGGTGATTGGAGCGGAGATTATCACAATGATACAGGAATTTCAGACAAGTGGAGTGTTACCGCGCGGCATCAATAACAGCTATCTTACCTTAATTCCCAAGATTCCTGGTGCGGCGGAGTTGTCAGAGTATAGGCCTATCAGTCTCATTAATAGCCTGTATAAAGTCATTGCCAAACTACTATCCAGTCGGCTTAAACAAGTGATGGAACAACTGATTTCTCCACTTCAGACAGGTTTTATGGAAGGCCGGTTCATTGCGGATACGGTGATTGTAGCAAATGAGATCATACACTCCATGCAAATGTCTAAACTCCCGGGATGGTGCCTCAAATTGGATTTTCAGAAAGCCTATGATTCGGTGGATTGGAGTTTTATGTCTGAAGTATTGGAACGGATGGGTTTTGGCTTTCAGTGGCGGCGTTGGATGAAGGAATGTTTTTCTTCAGCCCGTTGTGCTGTACCACCGGTGAGTTCAATCTGGGGCGCGGTCTGCGACAAGGTGATCCCTTGTCCCCGTTATTATTCAATCTGGTAGCGGAAGTCTTGTCACATATGCTAGGACGAGCTGCTGAAGGTCAATTCTTTCAGGGTATTAATATTGGTAATCTACAGCTCACGCACCTGCAGTATGCGGATGATGTAATTCTTTTCTGCACCGGAGACCAGCAAGGAATAGTTAACATCCAAAGCATTCTCAGGTGCTATGAATTGTTATCCGGGCTCAAGGTGAACTTCTTCAAATCCGGTCTGGTGGGACTTAACGTCCCCACACACACGGTTGACGAGCTCGCTTCCTTAATTCATTGTCAACGACAGACTTTGCCTTTCACTTATCTTGGGGTGCCCCTGGGGGCCATCCACGTCGTCGTAGTACATGGAATTTGGTGGTTACGCGCTTTAAAGGAAAGCTAGCTTCCTGGAAAGGATCTCTGCTTTCATTGGGGGGCAGAATTGTACTGATCAGGTCTGTGCTTAGCAGCTTGCCGATGTATTACATGACTTTCTTTCAGCTTCCGGTGGGAGTGAGGAGGGATTTAGAAAAATGGACAAAGCATTTTTTTGTGGGGTGGGACAATGGACAAACGCTGCCTCTGTAAAGTGAAGTGGACTACGTGTGTACGTCCAACTGATTGTGGGGGTGCAGGATTAGGCTGTTTGCAGACGAGAAACCAAGCTCTTCTTACCAAGTGGAGCAATCGTATTGCAAATGATACATGTTCCCTTTGGAGTAGGGTAATCACGCAAAAGTATAGTCCTAAGCTTCGGCCTGACGGGATAGCTTGTGGGAGCAGCAGAGGTTCCTCTTTGTGGGTGGGTATCGTTCGGAACAGCAAATTGGTATTGTCCAACAGGCAGTGCATCTCTTCTTTCTTCCGCTGGAAATTGGGGAGGGGGGATTCCATTGCTTTTTGGAATGATGTCTGGTGTAGCTCCTCTCCCTTGCGAGACATTTTTCCAAGATTGTATGCCCTGTCTTTAGAAAAGGAGGGGTGTGTACGACAGTTTGGATTGTGGACTGATGAGGTGTGGTGTTGGACGCTCACGTGGCGGCGTCGCTTGTTTGTATGGGAGGAAGAAGATGCTAGGCGATTGTTGGTAGTTTTGGAGAATGATAGGCCAAATTTGCTGGAGGAGGATCAGATCCTATGGGGGACTCAGCTCAGACCTTTTTCTGTAAACATATGTTATCAGGCAATGGCGGCGCTTACAAATGGGTTCAGCGAGCAGCAGATTCCTAATGTCTGGAGTAAACCAGGAGCCCCTAAATGGCAGGCATTTATGTGGCTTGCGTGCCGGGGGAAACTATCTGCCAAAGGGTTCTTAAGTCGGCTGGGTATTCTACCGGTATCTGATAGGCTTTGTGAGGCATGCGGCAGGGTGGAGAAGGACTCTTATCACATTTTGCTTGACTATAGGACAGCCTGGGAGAGCTGGTCACTGCTCCTTAAGCACTGGGGTTTTTGCTGGGTTCAACCACGTTCTTTGGGCGAGCTGTTCGAACAATGGGAAGGTTTTATTCTACCCTGTCGTTACCAGGGATTATGGTATGCACTGCTGTTTTCATGTGCCTGGAGTATTTGGTTGTGTCGCAACAATCGTATCTTCAAAGGAGTAACAAGCAGTGCAGCTGATGTCTATTACGCTGGCATGAGGCACGGTTTCTGTTGGGCTAAAACTAACCTTCCGGAGGTCACCCTGGATAGTCTTGATGTCCTGCCTTCAGGTGATTTTGTTACATTACTAGTAATGTAGAGTGTATGGCAGCTGAAAGCCACAGTTTCTGATATAATCATTCGGCATCTGTAAGTTTTTATTTTGTCAGCAAGTTGAGCTACTGTTTAATTATCCTGATAGCTTGTATAGTGTTCCTATTTTCTAATACATATCGATATTTACTAAAAAAAAAAAAAAAGCAAAAAGGAGCAACTCCAAACCTTACATGTAGAATTTGAAATTTGGAGAATCAATTAATGATTTCTTTCCCAGAACGGTGGCAATCATGAAAAAATTGTGGATTCATAGAGAAAAAATGGAGGATGTGACAATCATTGAAAAGATCATTCGATCTTTGACAACAAACTTAAATTTTATTGTTTGCTCAATTAAGGAGGCCAAAGATCTTGATGCTCTATGAATTGATGAATTGTAGAACACTTTACGAATCCATGAAAAGAAGCTACACAAGGCAGAAAAAGAAGAGCATGCACTCAAGGTAACAGCAAAAAATTCTCTCTTTATCTTCAAATAATGAAAAACAAGATCGAGGGAACAAAAGCAGTGAGAAGTACAGCAACAACCAATTTTCTCAATGGAAAAGGAGAGGCCAAACTGTTATCCAGCGTCCAATGTCCATACAACTTTAAAGTTGAGTGTTACAGATGTCACAGGTATGACCATTATAAATCTGAATGTCATGCTAATTTAAATAGGCAATGTGGAGAAAGATCATCTGAATGTCATGCTAATTTAAATAGGCAATGTGGAGAAAGATCAAATTTTATTGAGGAAGAAGAAGAAGTCTTTCTTTTATTGGCTTGTAGATGAAAGCCATCAACATTTGTGGTACTTAAACACTGGGAGTAGCAATCATGTGTGCGAAGACATGTCACTGTTTTTGGATTTGGATGAATCTTTCGTAGCACAGTAACATTTGGAGATAACTCCAAACTTTCAGTTTTGGTAAAAGGAATTGTAGAAATCCTATCCAATGAAGATTCCAACCAAATTATTTTAAATATTTTCTTTGTTTCTGTGAGGATCCGTTCCCGGTAACCGGGAGCCTCACAGCCATGCAGCCCCGATTGTCCCAACTGGTGGACCAAGCGGAACTACACAAGGCTTAACCGTAAAACTCTGTTTCACTAATCGTAATAAATACACAATATTTGTATTATTTCTTCCAAAATATGGCACGTATCAATTGATACTTAGCATAACATACAAACAACGGAGTAACAAACACATACAGGGAAAATATCATATCACATACAACGGCCATATGGCCTCAAACATGCAACACCTCGAGTCCACAATCGTAGATCCCCAGAAACTCAAACAACACCACTTCTTATATGTCAAAAACATCCGAGTATGCAAGCATGAATTGTATACCGCAAATAAAATTCAGAACTCTTACTGTTCTGAAAATGAGACGGAAAATACCGCAAATCAAACTCCCTTTCGATCTCTTCCCACGTGGGCTGGCCGATATAACGGTTTCTGATAGTACTCCACAAGGTAGCTGCATCACGTTCCAGTAAATGGGTAGCCAATATGACTCGGTCCTCAATTGAAATCCTCAGATCCTGAGCTGTCAATACAATCTTGTCTTTCCACAGCTTCACCACTAATGCATCACTCGAACCATAGAAACTTTGGCAACCCAAGTGCCTAGCCTCCTTCAATAGCTTGGACACTTGTATTGATACTCTACTGCTTTGGACATCAGCTTGCCTTCCCTCTAGCTGTACTTCCGGTTCAGGCTGTACCGGTACTTGCACTTGTGGTTGCTGAGTAGCTGCAGTTTGTATCTGTTGCATTGTTTGCTGCACCTGACCCAGTGTTGTCTGTAATGTTATCAATATCTCAATCAAAACTGGGTCTTGGGCCATAGGTTCTTCCTGTCCTACTTGTGCTGTCTGTTCTATTTGTGCCTCTTCTGTCGGTCCACGGGCATCGGACCTTTCCTCAACATCTTCTGCCTATACCCGGCGTGGTCTCCCCACCTTCTTTTTAGGTGCCATCTAAAACCACAGAACACGTAGCCATAGGTATAAGCTTAAGAAAACAAAACGAGACAACTAGACACACTCTATGCTGGACAATACAGGTGCCGTGAAAGTGATGCACTTTTCACATTGTCAGTTTGCACTCAATGCACACAAAACAACCATGCTCCGTTACCAACCTTGTGAGGACCCGTTCCCGGTAACCGGGAGCCTCACCGCCGTGCAGCCCTGATTGTCCCAACTGGTGGACCAAGCAGAACTACATAAGGCTTAACCGTAAAACTCTGTTTCACTAATCATAATAAATACACAATATTTGTATTATTTCTTCCAAAACATGGCACGTATCAATTGATACTCAGCATAACTTACAAACACATACAGCGAAAATATCAGATCACTTACAACAACCATATGGCCTCAAACATGCAACACCTCAAGTCAACACTCGCAGATCCCCAGAAACTCAAACAACACCACTTCTTATATGTCAAAAACATCGAAGTATGCAAGCATGAATTGTATACATATTGTCACGACCGAATATCAGACTACGCATCATTCAGCATATCAGACTACGAGTCATTCGGCTTTGTGTGGGACCCGACTCCCAAATCAAGGAGCACATTAATCAATGAGGGAATCTTTCCTCATTATGTTCCCCACTATGTTCCCCACTAAGTGAGGGAATCAAGGAGCTCACTTGGGATCCGTGTTTGTGCTTTCTACTTTTGTATATAACCGTTAGATCATACGGCTTGATCTCCACCATCCATTGGGGAGTTGTAAAGGCTATATAAGGGGTGCCTCCCCTCATTTGTAATCATCCAGCAATACTTGCAATATTGAGAGTTTAGAGCTTTCTCTCCATTCTTTTGTGTCTCTCTCATTTCAGTTCGGTTCTAAGCTTAGCATTCTAGCTAGCTTTGTGAGGAAGGCTTACTTAGCCTATTGCGAGAGCGATAGTCTAAGGCCGCACGGAGAGTTTCTATTCCGCAAAACTCTAGTCCCGTGACAGTTGTTAGCGGAGCTACGGCTCAAATCCTTTGAGAGAGAAATGGAGATGCTTACTACTTCTGATGCCAACATCCCTACTATTGAGGAGGTCGAGAAGGTCCGTGTGGGGAGACTACCCCAACGTGCTCCCGAACCAAACAAGAAGAGAATGAAGACTGTTGATCATCTGTCATCATTGGAGGCAAGGATCACTCGTATAGAGATGAAGGTTGCCGATGACAAGGATATGCTTGAGGAATATGGCCAACGCATAAGCGAGCTCGAGTCAGGGGACGTGAATGAGCTTTGTGAGGAGATGCAAGGCGCCCTCATTGCTATCCACTCTTGGAGGGAAGAGTTAGATGACTTCAAGGTAAATCTTCTTGCTGAGATCTCTTCATTTAAGGATGATTTGGTTGGAATCAGGGAGGATTGCAAGAAGGGAATTGCGCAAGGGGTTGCCAAGCCCAAACTGAAGCTGGATGTCCCGAGGCCAAAGTCATTTGGTAGGACGAGGAATACCAAGGAAGTGGACAACTTCCTTTTCAACCTTGAACAATATTTTCAAGGGGTCGGCATGGAGAGTGATAGAGATCGACTTTCCCAAGCCCCAATGTATCTAACCGACAGTGCCACAACCTGGTGGAGGATGAAGCATGCTCAAATCGAGCGTGACACCTTGAAGTTGGAGACGTGGGCAGATTTCAAACGGCTCCTGAGAGCACAATTCTCACCGAGAAATGTGGAGCTAGAAGCAAGGGAGAAGCTTTGCAAGTTGTCCCACAAGGGCGACATCCGAGACTACGTGAGGGAGTTCACCGAAGTCTTATTGGAGATCCCAGACATGCCCGAGACGGAGGCCATGTACATGTTTCTGTGAGGCCTAAAAAGTTGGACCAAGTTGGAGCTTCATCGACGCAACGACCTCCTCCTCCCATACAAACAATCTTCTCCTCCAGAGCATACGCCATTCCCAAACCATGCCTACTCTGGTCCCGCCTGAACTTGGGGTTTATGCTCCATATCCCCTTGGATCCTTTCCAGCAAAGGACTCTCCGGTTGGCTAATGGCTGCAAGTGTTTTTGCCTTCAGCTCCTTCTCTCGAGCAACAGGCACCACGCAACACTGGCTCCCTTCCGAAAGTATGAGGGTGTTTGTGCAAGACACTGGGACTGTTCTCGTCTGATCTAGGAATTTCATCCCTAACACAATCGGAAAATCATCTATAGGAACAATGGAGAAGTCAAGTTTACCTTTCCATTCTCCCATTTGTAGCTCGACCCCTCGGGCTACTCCAAAGATTGGATGGGATTTAGTGTTCACCGTCTTCAGCCAGCCTTTCTCCTCTTTGAACTTGATGCCAAGTCGTTGTGCTTCCTCCTTCTTCATGAAGTTGTGAGTAGCACCAGTATCGATCAATGCACGGGACTCCCTCCCTTGCACTATAGGTCTAGCAAACATTCTCCCAGCTTGCTCCACCTTGGCATCTTTGGTTGATGCTTTAATAGCACTCAACAGTTGCATGGAACCCATCCTTGGTGCTTCCATTTCTTCGGCCTCTCTTGCCATGGCTGCCAATTTGTTCCTCTTCGGGCAATCCACAGTTTTATGTGGCCCCTCGCATAGAAAGCATGAGAGTTTGGGTCTCTCACCTTTGCCTCGATTTTCACCTCCCCCTTGTGTGGGTTTGGCTGGACGGAAGGACTTGAAGGACTTGAAAGGCTTGTCCTTCCACTCCTTGGCTTCATGGACTGCTCCCCCACCTTTAGCCTTATAGTCGCGGAAACTCATAGGCTTAGGTGGGCTTGAACCCTCGGGCTTCCTCTCAAATTCCGTCAAGGATTCAGTCTCGGAAATTACTAGCAGATGAGCATCTGCCTGCCCCATCTATGCCACTTGTTCCGAGTTTGGGGTTGTATTTAGCCCTCACCACCAGCTTCCATAGGCTCGACGATTCATCAAAGAGGTGATTGCACCACTTCGATAGTAAAGCAATGTTTTTCAGTTTAAGACATCCTATCCCAGCACCTCCACGTTCTTTTTCCATACAAACTATGGACCATTTTACCTTGTTGATGCATCTCTTATCCACTTTGCCGCACCACAGAAAACGTCTCATCCACTTTTCTAACTCCTTCCTAACGCATACCGGCATGCGGAAGAAAGTCATATAATAAACCGGAATGCTATTCAGTACTGTCTTAATCAATAGAATTCTCCCAGCAATAGACAAAAACAGTCCCTTCCATGTGGATAGTTTATTCTTGAAACGTATGATGAGATTGCTCCATGTGCTTCTGCATCTTGGGTTGGCCCCTATCGGAATTCCAAGATAATTAAAAGGTAAGTTCTGAACTCGGCAATGAAGTTGTTCTGCCATGCTTTCAACCTCTCCCATCTGCACATTGATTCCAGCAAGACTGGATTTGTGAAAATTAATCTTCAAACCTGATAAAAGTTCAAAACACCTCAAAATTCTCTGCAGGTTTGCTAGGCCTTGGGGATTTCCGTCACCAAAAAGAATTATGTCATCTGCGTATTGCAGATGAGTCAAGTGGAGATCTCCAATCTCGATACCTTTAGCAAGGTTTAATATAGCTGCCTTAGAAATCAGCTTTGACAGCACTTCTGCAACCAGATTAAACAAGAGCGGAGACATCGGATCGCCTTGACGAAGTCCTCTTCCCATTGAGAATTCCGGTGTGGGAGTTCCGTTGATTAGAATGGAGCAACGAGCTGAGGACACGCAGCTACGTATCCACCCTATCCATTTGTCCCCAAATCCCATGGCTCTCAGCACATCTATCAAGAACTCCCAATCCACCGAGTCATAAGCCTTCCTAAAATCTAATTTCAAGCACCATCCTTTCTTCTTTGAACTCTTCATAGAGTGCAATATTTCATTGGCCACCATGATGGAGTCGGCAATATGCCTACCTTCCACAAAACCTGTTTGAAGCGGGGAAACAAGCTTACCAATTACCCCTTTTAGTCTCTTGGAAAGGATCTTAGCAATTATCTTATACATGCCATTGATAAGGCTGATGGGTCTAAAGGCACTGAACTCGTTGGCTCCATGCACTTTCGGTATAAGAGTAATAAAACTGTTATTAATTCCTCTCGGCAGAAACCCCTTGGTATGAAACTCTCCCACCATAGCCATGATCTCCTCCCCAATTACGTCCCAGGCCTTCTTTATAAACAAGAAATTGAATCCATCTGGTCCGGGTGCTTTATGGCTCCCACAATCCCAAACTGCTGACTTGATCTCCTCCGGTGAGAAAGGTTCCTCTAACTTTGCTGCCTCAGTTATCGATATTTTCTCCAACTCCAACAAACCCAACTCTAGCCAGCTATTGCTTCCTCCTTTGAAGATCTCCTTGAAATATCTTACTGCTTCATTTTTTATGTCTGTTGGCTGTGTCAATGTCGCATTATTGGCTCTGATGCTTCCAATAAAATTAACATTCTTTCTTATGCTGGCGAAAGCGTGGAAGTACTTACAATTCGTGTCCCCCAACTTCAACCATTGCTGCCTAGATTTTTGCTTCCACATGGATTCTATTCTTTTCTTTAGTTCCCATTTTTCTGTGTGCAGTTTCCCATATCTCTCGGCAAAATCAGGATTAACTAAGATCTCCACATCTCTATTTTGATCCATCGAATCTATTGCTGCCAATAGATCTTTTAGTTTGGTCTCCATATCCCCATATCTGACCCTATGCCACAATTTGAGGGACTGTTTTAACAATTTCAGTTTCCGTACTAAGCAAAAATCTCCTCGATGCACCAGTCCTGCTTGAGACCAAAAATCTTGGACAGTCTTCTGAAAATCCTTAACTTCCCACCAGATATCCCACGTGCGAAATGGCCGCACACCCCAGTAAAGGATGTCAGCCTTGAGAATCAGTGGTATATGATCGGAGAACCCCTTATCTCCTGCATATAACTTGTACCCGTGGAAACATCTACACCATTCCGGCGAAACCAATACCCTATCAATCCTTGAAGCACCTCGTGAACTAAACCATGTATATGACTTACCGATTAAAGGCATATCCACGAGTCCACAGCTATTCATGAACTCCAGCAATTTTTGTGCTCCTCTATAGTTGAAACTACCTCCACACCTTTCCTCAGCATTTAAAGATTCGTTGAAGTCGCCCATGACTATCCAAGGAGTCTCATCCCTCCTTTTCCAATTCTTCATCTCTGACCATACTACAAGCCTTTCCTGAACAGTAGTGGGGGCATATAACCCCACGCACGTGAACACGAATCCTGTATCAACCATCTCGCATTTGAGAGCCATCCATCTCTCAAACTTGTGCGTCTCTTTAACTTGAATCAACTTCTCGTCCCACACCGCTAAAATCCCTCCTGCACTCCCGTCTGCACCTACATAACACCATCCCACTGTCGGGATAGCCCACAATCTCCGCACTGTTAGCTCATCCATTTCAGCCATTTTGGTCTCGCATAGGATGAGTAGTCCTAAACGCTCCCTGTTTATCAAGTTCCGAATCTGAGCTGGCACCCTCACTGTTCAGCCATTTCAGCCATTCTACTTCGCAACCCACGAACATTCCACACTGCAAAGTTGATCATATATTATCATAGGCACCCTCACGATCTAAGCTGGCAACTCACATTATGTGATTACCATGCCAATCTTCTCCCTCTTCCACTATCCTCTCGCGCAGTCTTTGCCTTGAAATAGCCACTGACTTCTTATGCTGCAGGCCCAAAGCATCTATGATCTCCATGGACTTCTGCACTTCCTCTTCGACATGGTCCTGCGGTGTCTCCTGTATCCTTGAGCAAGACTCTCCCGAATAAAAGCGGACCACCTGTCCACTATTTTCTGCTTGAAAATTGGCTGGTTCTTCATATCCTTGCCTCCCTTTCTCTTGTCTGCCGACATTACCTGAAGAGAGACTACCTGTAGCCTTTAAGTGCTTAAATTTCTTCTGCCTCCGGGTCTTCTTGCCTAGCAATCTCGTTTTCTTTTCAGTCCGAGAGGCTTTTGTTCCTTCTCTTCTCATGTTGACAAAGATGTTATCCGCCAGGACAGGTGACGGTTCCATGTTGACAATCGCCACCTCATCCTCAACAGACCTGGGAAAAATTTCTCTTGATGCACTTTTCTTCCTTCTTGGAACCAAGCTCGTATCGGGTAAAGAAACCAACTCAACAAGATTACTAATATTCCCATCAGACTCCTTATCCACTGATGGGCTGGACACTACCTGCCCAACCTGATTGACCCCATCTCCATGGCTCGCATCATTACCCCCACTTGAAATAAGGATGCCCTTAGGTTCCACATGTTGACTGCACCTTCCTATTTGTCTCCTGGAAGTCTCCTTTTCGCCACTCTTGGCTAAAACGCATTCAGTCTTTTCTTCCTGTGCAAACGATACTTTCCTTCCTGGTGATAGTACTCTTTTGGCAGAAAAGGATACACTGTTACAGCCGCCTGACAGACATATCCTTTCACCTTGCACAGTGTCCGCTGCATCTACCATCCTCTCCTCTAGCAAGGTCACTGGAAACCGAGTTCCATCTACCTCTAAGATAAAGGAGGTCTTGATTTCGGATAAACTGCTTGTAATGATCTGAAGAAAAGCAGCCTCCAAGCACTCCCAGCTAGTAGTCTTCTTATGTACCTGTAACAGGTTACCGACTGGCTGCACAATCTTCCTAAAGGCGTCCTCAAACCAAGCATTGAGCGGAATCCCGACAATCTTGATCCAACAGATCCTTCTATTGCTAACATCTTCCGGTCTCCATGGGTGAATATCAGAAAACTTTTCTGCCCAAAAACTGAGATTGGACGTAAGCTCCCTTCGCATTATCTCTGCAGAAGCAAAAGTAATCAGCCTCAAATCCCCTCCCATCTCCTTATACCCAATCTCCACTGGAAGCTTGGGCTTATCTAAACACCCATCTCTCACAGTGCCCACTGCACTTCTCAAGAGCCAGTCTTTTGAGGCTAGTTCTGTCGACAATGTCACTGTTGGAGGCTCGATATGAACAAAACTCTTCTCAGTGACTGCCTCTGCATAAGTCTGTCCATTCCTAACTAACCTTGAAGTAATATTTTGTTTAGGAAGGACTGGGTAAATCAACTCTTTCTCCCGTTGCTTTCCATTCCCAAACTGGTTGCGGCTGGTCTGCCTTGGGGCGTATCTAGCCACATTGATTCTTATGGCATGCTGTTCTCCCAACATTGAGTCCAGTCTACTCCATCGTTGATCTTCCTGCACTCCACACCTTAGGAACTTGGCAAAACCAAACTTCAAACCTCTACTTGTTCGCCGGTTTGGAATGAAAACGTCAACCACCGGTTCAATGAGAGAAATTTCCTGGAAGAGTTTATCGTGAGTCCACTCTTCCGGGATGCCTTCGACGTAATAAGAAATAAATCTCTCTCCGGCAAAAACCTTCGAAGGTTCCCATTTTCTCTTGTTTGGAACCAGTGGGGTTGGGGATGCGTGATGGGTGTGGTTCGGTTGAGTAATGTTAGCTTGGGTATTAACTCGGGCAATAGGCTCAGCATAATTATCGTGGATCTGTTTGGGGAGGAAAGGTTCAGGGATTGGGTGTGAAAGTCTCTGTTTTGGGGTATTTGGGTCGTGCGACGATTTTGGTTGGCTGGGTGAGTTGAGAGCATTTTCTCGCTCCAAACCAAAGAACCCTTGCCTTTCAGCTATCTCGTTGAGGAAAGAAAGAAAGCAGTGGACTTAGTCCGTGGGTTTGCCTAAACTGAGTCCTGTAAGGGGGAAGTGATTCGGCCTAATCTAAATTACCGCACATCATTTCTGATAGAGGGAACACAAAGGATATGCAAACCAAAATAGATTTTATTCAAACTTTATGCAGTTTCCATGTCCATAATTAAGGCTATATTCTGAGAATTACTATGGAGTAGGGGGAGCATTAGCGATATTTAGTGACTTTCCCGGTGATGTTGGTGGTCCTCGACATCTTGTGACTGGGTTGCAGCCTCTTTTCCATGGATTCTCAGGCGTAGGTTTACAGTTTTTCGATCCTGGGGGACACTGGGGTTCGTCACCTGCTCCTATAACTGGATAGGTAATAGTCTTAGCCGAAGCAGTAATACCAATTTTCCCTTCTCTTGTAAACGATGCACATATTACGAACATGATGAGCCCATAACATGCAACTTTTCCTGAGACAGACATTGCTAGTTAGCAGAAAGCAAAATTGTCTGTTATCTTGGAGTTGGCTCACTATAATTAATGGTGAAGAGCAGTAGTATTTGTTGTGTTGATGGTGCATGCTAAGAAGAGTTTACTTATATATGCAAATGCATTGCTCTTAATTACGCTTGATTCAGTGGTGGTAATGAAGAAACTAATGCGTTTTGGGAAGATAAATCTTTTAAGGAAACCGCATCGATGGTGTAATTAAGATCTATTCAACATTTATTAATTCAAATGCTATCTGATGCCGAAATTGTGAAACATATAATCTTCTTTATATTTATATTAATCTATAGGGAGTTTCATTCACTGTCTAATTAGCATATTTTTTTGTAGAAACAGTTATAGATTTTTTTTTATTTAATCTTGATTTCAATAACAGTTATAGTTTTTTTTTATCTTGAAAGTAAAGAGATATTCGGTAACAGTTAATGATTATATAGTAACACCAAGACATTCCCTTGACATATGATGTAAGGATACTCAACTAAGTCATATATATTCTGAAAAGTTGATAACATGGTACATAAATAGATTATTATAAGTATAAAAATAAAGTTTGAACAATATATATGGATTGCTACGATTTATATTGGTATAAAAATATTTGTGTTAGTTCATCGTGTTGTTGGAGTGGCGAAGCGAAGCAATTCCTCATCCTCTTGGAACTTCACCATGTCTTCCGCCTGTAAGTTTACCAGGGCTTCTACACCATCGCCGAAAGCAGTGTCCATGAAAACCACTAGATTCTTAAATGTTAGCTTGGGACAACCTACCCATATTGGTCTGCCCCACCCAAAATCAGCTTCATACAGCGGAAACCTGCAAAGGCTGGTGAAGTTTAGCGAAACCATCTCGCCTCTGATGAAACTCGAAGCCCTTTCTTTCAGGAAATCCAAGTGTTCACTGCCCTTTTGGAGTTTCTTCACGTAATCTCTGTCTATTTTGCTTATCGAGTCTCTGACCTGGCTAACAAGGCCGTAACAGTCATATCCTGCAGGAATTGTATCCGAGGGAATCGTAAATGCAATCCGGTAATAATTCCCAAAAGAACATTCTGGCAGAGGCGGATCCATCCTTGTACGCAGGTTCACTGCGTGAAGCATAGAGTAAACTTGAGTAGGTCCTGATTTCACCTTACACGCAGCCATGAGTCGGCTCCATAAGAACACTGATAGGATCTCTACGCGTGATGGCGATGCATATGGCTTGCTTTCTGAGCATGCACTTTTGTCATAGTTTCCTTTTAGCGTTTCTATTGAAGACGTGCGAAAGATGAACCTTTTGGAAACAACGTTATCTTTAGTGATGCCAGTTGCTGGTTTAAATCCTGAAATGTTGAGAGGAGGAAATAGGCGGGCAGACATGAATTGAGGGAGTATGATATCTGTTTCTCCACGAGCAGTAGCAGCCCAACTTTTTATAAATGTGAAAAAAGAGGATGCATCTCCCACCTTGTGGGAGATTCCCAGACCAATAACAATCTCCCCGCAGTCAAAGATGTTGAACTGGATGCCTAGAGGTAACTCTTCAGCATCATCTAGTTCAAACGGGATCAACTTGTTCAGCTCACTGGGTTCCGGATTGTCAATAACATCCGAAAGCCGGCACTTTACTTCTGCTACCAGGTAAGATATGCCCTCGTCGTTGCATTCTACATATAGATTGTCTTTAACGCGTCCAGCTAACGGATAATAGTGGGTTAACACCTCGGATAAGGATTCCTTTAGCCGGTTCGATTTTTCGACTGTGTTGAATTTGTCCTGATCACCATCTGTTGTGTAGAAGAGAACCAAAGGGTTATAGACCGGGGGTGATATTTGATCGAGGAAGGAGAGCTGGTAGTGGCGAAGATGAGCCGGAGTTGGTGAAGATGGCTTGATGACCTCTTTGGAGATTAATTCAACTTCAAGCTTCATTCTTGGCTTTCAAACAAGGCTTCCTCGTGTAGCAAATTGTTGGTGTATTCCTCCCGGTTTATATAAAAGGTACTAACTGAAATTAATTAAAAAGTAGTATTAGTTATATTATTTTATTATAAGAAAATATTTGTCTAATCAGATCTAAGCAACCAACTACTTTGATACGAATTGATGAACAAGAAATCATGCGTGCTGGTAAATATCACAAGGGTTGAAATTAATGAAGAACATGCCTGACTAATACACGCTTTCTGTTTTTTTAAAGGATGTATGCTATTTACACGCTATTCTTGTCTCCCCTGTAAGGATATATTATGCTAAATCACCAACTAGTAAAAAATTTGGATTTGTTAAGTCAAGCTGCTCAGATGGGTCAGAGGTTGAGGTAGGCGTGAGCATTTGGGTTTTCAGGCTGGTCCAATATATTTTTAAATTATACATTATAAGACCAATTAATGTAAAATAAAATTAAAATTATATCTTTTAAATTAATAGCATTATTAGCCTAAGGATCAAACCCAAAAATATATTGGGGTTGGTTTAGTTTAACCCAATTAAAGTAATTTTTTTTAAAAAAATTATCAATATTTTCCTTATGTAGAATCCTTTTTCTAACTAGATTAGTATAATTTGTAAAAATAAGTTTTTTTTTAGATATTGCTCATCACCTCACCTCAAATGGAGGCTAGTTTTGTGACTTGGCATGCAGCTCTTACCTCGTTAGAAGAATTTGATCTTAAGGGAGGCCAGAATAATATTGAAAAGGAATAAAACAGTAGAACAATTACAAATACATGGAGAGCATAAACCAATCAATGAACAAATTTAGAAAGAGTTAAGAGAAGAAAAAGAATTTTAGGTTAAGTTACTAAGTCATTATCTAGAATACTATTCGAATTAAAAAATTAATTTTTATTAATTATTTGGATTATCCAAATTTATTAGAGAGGAGTCTAATTTTAATTTTAAGCCATAATAAATTTTGGGTAGACTGGACAACCAATATAATGTTAAATAGTTTGATCTGATCCAAAATTTATATTTTGGGTTTGGGTTTCCGGTTTGGCCTGATCACATGTTAGTGTTTGGAGTGTTAGATAATAAAAACCAACCAGATATCTGAAAATAGAGTGACCGTGCTGGTTCATAGCTCTTCAATATGCATCTACTTTGTTTGTCATTCTAGCTTTTTATCCTGTGTCACCAATACAATAAAATATTATTTTTTAACTTTTTATATTTGGTTATTTTCTTTTAAGATTTTGAAGAATGATTCAAACATATAAGGGTATTCTATATTTTACAGCAGAATACGAAAAATCGTTTCTTAATACTATTTTTATATGGTCATATAATAAAAACAATATTAACCGTTTTCCGATTAATTAGAGATAGAATAAAATTCATCCCTTTATTTCATTTTGACTGTGGCAATTGATTGATATTGTAAGAGAAGGGATTGCCTAATTCCATTAATTATGCGTTAATGGATCCAAAATGGACACATCCTACTCGAATACTAATGTCTATCCGGATTCAATAAAAATACCCTATTAATTTTTTATTCAGATTTTCTTTTTTGTTTACTCGTTTCAAACAAAATGGATACTGAATGACTGTGAGTCATATACTAATTTCTTGTTTACAGAGGCTTCAAAATGGCCATGAATTAATAAAGCACAGAAAAAGAATTGTCGATTCAAATTTACAGATTGAATGAATATCGTAGTAACGGATTGCGGGAAGTAGTAGCAGACTGTCAGAACCTGCACTGTGAGCATCTCCCACCCGTTGAACCGGCAGAAGTTGCCCTAACTTTTCCAAACCAAGTTCACCGAGATACAGCTCCTGGAAGAACTTGGCACAGTATTTCAAATCAATCACCTTCCCAAATCCTTTTGCGAGGGAGAGACTGAAGTCCTGCATGGATTCTGGTAAGCAGCCCCTCATCATCTTCAGCAGATAACCCAAGTCATATTAGCCATTGAAAGTCACCCACGTTAGGTCACGATGCTTGCATAACACCTCTCGGAGCTTGGTCGCGAAGCCGGACCTTTCAATACCATGCTTGTTCAGCTCTTCAAAATCGATCTCGTTCTTCTGTAGAAACTTTATTGACTCATCCGCGTGAGCATCATTCTCAAGATCGAAGCAGAAGTTAAATTCCCACGTCTCGAAAACGCCCCCAGATTCAGTAGTTATAGTTAGTTGAATCATCTCTGTGGAACTGACGTCTAATAGCACGTCTCGGGTAAATCTATGGTGCTTTACGAATATCGTGCTCCGAGAGACAGTTTATGGTGCTGACGTCAGTATTTTAAAAAATTGGGTGTTTCCAAAATATCATAGATTTACCCACATGTCTCTATATCGAATTTCCTCGTTGGCTAGTCTCGGAGTCCGCCGAATACACCCCGTAAACTCTATATCAATAGCCACCAAAACGTACTTATCCATTGCTGAGTCTACCAGCGTCAACTCTTCTTCCAAGTTGTGCCGCCACACTTTTGCGTATTTATTGGCGTATTTATCTTTATTCGTGAATGCATGATTATCAACAAATCATTTAATTCTAATGAATAAGTATCGATTTTATAGGAAAATTCGTTAATAGTCAATCTATTCGTCTAACCTAATATTCTAGTTAAATAGATCAAATAATAAATTGAAAATTAATCTAAATTAAAACTTAATTTAATTAGCTAGATGTTAGAGTTACTATAATTAATATTTTGAGAATTAACACAACTCCTACTTAATCAATTGTCCTAGGACATCTAATCTGTTGTCGTAGACTAATTATTCCTCTGAATCAGTTAAGACCTACCCATACGCAAACTGATAAGGTTTTTCAATTATTCTAGATTATAAGTAGACATTAGATTTGTTATCAAGCATAGCTAAATTAGGTTCCAGGTTACTTTAATAAATCAAGAAAGCAAAAGACAGAGAAAAAGAATTAATTCAAATAACTTGATATTAATTAAAATTCAAATAAAATATACTATTATCTTGATCAGTGACAGACCAAGTTGACTCGTAGAAAGAAAAGAAATTATGTTTGTCCACTCAAAAAACTTAATGAAAATACTACACCCGACGTTTATATTTATAACTAAAATCAACCGACCGATCGGTGTAAATGGACCAACTAGTCAGTGTCTTTGGATTCTTCATATCGAGTGATAGACCGGTCTGTGTGCTCTTGGCTTGACCATTCATCTTGACCGACCAGTCAGCCGATTGACACCGACTTGTCGGTGTGCTTTCATATGTAACACTTTGCTATGTGCCTAGGTTGCTGTTTCTCATCCGAGTCGACTCCTTTCTTTGATACTTACTGTATAAACCTATGCTTAAACCTGCTCAATCACAACACTAAACAAACATATAAAAAACGTCCAATTTATTGATGCAATTGATTAATAAGGATACAAAATGAACCAAGAATATACATAGATGACCAACGTGAAACATAAGTCATCAAATCTCCTCAACCTTAAAACTTTGCTAGTCCCTAGCAAAAATAGTTTGGCAACCAGAGAAACATCGAAAAATACTAATTCAAAATAACATTTAGAGAATCAATTCACTTCTTCATACCTGATAACAAATACCCAACTCAATAATTTTGGCCCATCAATTCACTCCCAAGCTGTACAAAATTCAATACTTATATAAAGGAATTAGGATTTTTAAAACACCCAACACCTATGCACCGGTTCACCAAATCAATCAGAATGCTTATTAGAGTTCGGAGGTTTAGTTCAAAGGTCCTAGTAGATTCAACCCACCTTAGTGCCATTGTTTCTTTCTTGTGCTTCAAAAATTTTCTCTTTTCAATTTCACTAAATGTGTAAATTTATTTATTAATTCTTTTTACTTCAATAATGAACAAACTGGTGAGTCAAGCTACTAGATTAACTAGTACAAACCAACCCTCTCAATTTTTTTCTCAACATAAACTAACTGATTCGATGCTTTTAAATGTTAGTTAATGCTTGAACCTAATGTCACCCATAATTTGTAAAAGCCAAATTCAATACATGCATTCATTACTAGAAAATAAAAATGAGCCAAGATAACCTCCACAAACTTAAGTAAAACGGAGTCCATGGATATAAAAATATCATCAAACGTAATATGTAACTAAATTAAACACAACTGATTGACACAACTTAAACAATATTAATAAAAATAAGAATAAAAATAAAAAAGAAAAGAAAAATACTCAAGATAGTACACTCAATGTCTTCTGGACTGCTGTGCTCTTTTGCATCCTCTCAAACTTATTTACCTGTACAGGGAATAAATATTTCACTACCAAATCCAATTTTCTTCTCTCTTATCACTATCTTTTGCTTTTCTTTTTCTCTCTTTTGTTGTTGTTTGTTCTTTTAAATGATGGGTTACCTCTTATTAAGTGTCTCGGCTATAGCATAACCTTACAAATTTAGTTCATAGCCTTTTCTTTCGGCTCTGAGGATGGGTTGTTGACAGATAGCAAAGCTCTGTGGCCTATTTTGCAATAGTTATGAGATCTGGCCCATTTGTGTTACCAAATTCTTAATCCTAGAGTTTGCAGACTTAATGAATTTCTGCAGCAGATCCTCCAACCCACTCTTATTCTCAGCTGGCTGTGATTGTTGTGGATACTGGTTCCCTAGGTGATATCCTAGGTTGTAACCTCCCCCTTTATTTGGATTCAGATGTTGCCCATAGTTAGGCCCATTGTTGTTTTTATATGAGAAATAGGGGTGATTCCTCCAATTGTCATTGTATGTTGTTCCATAATGGACTGGTCGTTGCTCTGGGTTTCCCACATAATTCACATCTTCCACAGTCCTTGGATGATGATAATTGTTGTGATTTCCATCATAACGATCACACAAAGCTAAAATTGGTTAATTTGTAGCATCTCCATTAATAGTGGCCACTGATACCCTACTCTGAGCAAATTCGTACCTCATTGCTGCCACCTCTATAGTTAATTTAGTCATGGCGTCTACTTCTAGCTTCCCTAGAATTCTATCAAAATTAGTATTTGTACTACAGGTCTGTCCTCCTAATATCGCCTTCTATATCACTTTGAAGGCTTCTCCAACTTCTTTATCCAAGATGTTTCCATCAGCCGAAGTATTCAACATAATCTTGTGCATCTCTAATAATCCTCTGAAAAAAAGCATCTAACTAAAGGAAATCTAGAATACCATGGTGAGGGCATCTTTTTAACAGCCTCTTGAATCTTCCATGAGCTTTATAGAATGATTCTTTTGGCTGCTACTTGAAATTACTAATCTCATGCCTTAGTTAGGATGTCTTCGCCACCGGAAAGAATCGGGCCTAGAAGGCATTCATAAGCTCCTCCCATCTTGTAATAGAACCAGTGGGAAGATTTTCTAACTAGTTTACAGCTTTCCTAGACAAAGAGAAAAGGAAAAGATACAATCTGATTGCCTCAGGAGATACTCAATTGAACCTAAATGTGTCTGTTAGCTAGAAAAATATCTTCACATGCTTCATTGGGTCCTCATTTTCCAGCCCAAAGAACTAGTGGTTCTCCATCATGTAAGGATCCACTCCCGGTAAATGGACCTTCATCGCCATATAGTCCTGATCGACTCAACATGCAGATCAATCGAAACCACACAAAGCTCACGTTAACTTTTCAAAACCAAAATTCCCAAAATCGCATACAAATTTGAATTTTTCCTTTTAAATGGAGCATGACATGTTACATATTACACCTAGCTCAAAACAATCAACAGAATGCACAAACACATATAGCAAAAGTTTAAAATCACATACAATAGGCCACATGGCCCTAAACATACTACACAAGATTACATACACACTAGTCCATTCGGATTCACCAAAAATCCCCAAGGCACACATCTCATAATATAAACTGGAAACTGATTCATACATGTGATTGAAGTTTCGTAATCGGAACACAATCCTATAATAGGTCCATAACAAGTAATGTAATCTATAACAAGCATATACGTCGATAGAGTATGAAAATGTAAAAGAACACAAAACATCTCGAGCTTCAAAGATGTGCAAGTGCAATAGTCCCCCTAAGACCAACACCTAGAAACTCAGCCTCAAAGATGAACAGTTACAAGCAGACAACCTAGCCCTGAAAAGATCAACAAGAGGAGAGGTAAGATCAAAAGACCTCAGTGGAAGTGCAGGGAGGAAGTGTGCAAACTTGGTCAATTTGTCCACTATCACCCATACTGTGTCCTAGCCTTCTAGGACCTCGATAACCCAACCATGAAGTCTGTCGTCACATGTTCCCATTTTCACTCCAGAATGGATAATGACTAAAGTAGTCATGTAGGTCTCTGATGCTCTACTTTAATATGCTAACATAACAAACACTTAGCCACAAACTTTGCGATATGCCTCTTCATCCCGGACCACCAATACTGCTCTTGAAAGTCTTTGTACATCTTGGTACTATCGGGATAAATCGAAAATGTCAAGTTGTGTGCCTCTGTCAAAATCAGCGGCCTCAACTCCTGATCACCGAGAATGCACACTCGACCTTGGAAATTCAAATACCATCATCCTAAATCAGTATTCGCTAACTATACTATCACCACTGCTATCATCCTCTTACTACTGTCTCACTCGAATAAACATTGAATCCTCAAGCTGCTTAGCCCGAATTTCATCTAGCAAGGAAAATCTGACAACAAGTTGTGCAATCAAAGCTCATGAGCCATCACTGTCAAGCTGCACTCTGGATGCTCTTAAACACATCAGCATCAGTATATACTCAGCTCAGGCATATACTAAGGAAGATGATGTTTTCCTACTCAATTCATCAACAACTATATTTGCTTTGCCTGGATGGTAGTTGATCACAAGTTCATAATCCTAGATCAACTGTAGCCTTCTCCTTTGTCTCAAATTCAATTCCTTCTAGGTGAGGAGATATTTGAGACTCTTGTGGTCGGCGTAGACTCTGCAGATCTCACCATACAGGTAATGCCACCAAATATTCAATGCGAATATCACTGCTGCCAACTCTAGATTGTGAGTTAGGAAGTTGCTCTCACGTGGCCTCAATTATCTAATACATTTGCCACTACCTTTCCTTCCTGCATCTTCACAAATCCCAATCCCATCTTTGAAGCATCATTTGTGAGACCTTGATCCTCAGTGGGTTAGATATCCTAGAAGTACTTGTGTCAGAAATGATACCTAGGTACCGGTGCAGCTGAAATGATCATTTTCTCCCTAAAGAAATAGAAACATGATGGCCTGAAAGGATTATGTCGAATCTTTCTTATTTTGATTCTAGTATTTTTGTTCATTTTCTTCCTAATTCATCCCGTTCCTAACTGGTTTTTTCCTATTTCATTTCTTTCCTAAATTGAGAATTCTGGAACCACCTATTATCAAATTTATCTCCTAAGAATTATCCTATCTTATCTATGTTTAAAAGTAGGGAAATCAATCCCTTAGGCACTTATAAGTAGCATGGATGGCTACCCATTTTATTCAACACTTATTCTCTCTTTTATTTCATAAAAACACAAGTTCTTCTCTCCCTTTTCTTACCCACTTTTGACCGAAACCTACCCTATCTCCCCTAGTGCTGAAATTGTCCATCTTTCATTAGATTTTTGCGTAAGATAGCTTGTTGGAATCCTCTCTTTGTGCTATCTTTTATTATCTTGAATTCATCATCAGAAGGTGAGTTCTTGTCTTATTAAATTACTATCAAATTTTTTCCCACTTTATGTGTGCCAAAATTCCTTCTTCCTCTTTATGTTGTTTCTGAATCTTGTTCTACATATTTGTATGAGTGTTTGGCACCTATTCCCCATTTTATTTTTGTAAAATCGCAACCCTTACCTATGTATATGATAAAATTGCAATTAGTTTCCTAAGAATCCTAAGTGTGTCGAAATTTGTATCTTGCTTAGGGATAAATAATCATGATGATTCTTATTGAGTTCTTGGCCATCACATCACACATTCAGGGGAAAGATATTACTGCATCAAGATTGCTGGTCATTGGTAGCTTATTGGTAAGAATCATAGGATGTCTTTAGTTTCTGATTTCATATCCTATTACTTAGTATTGTATTGTCTTTTCCTTACGGTTGTTTAGGAGTTTTTGATCCTATTAATAAAGGAAAAGGGCTAGCATCTTGTTCAGACGCTTGAGAGGTAGGATCTATACCTCTTTCATCCTTTTGCTTTTAAATTTATTTTTGGTTTGTGTAATGGTTTATGCAAGCTTTTGAATTGCTTTATAGTTCCTTCGGTGATTTCGGAACCTATAAATAGGGATAGATTGCCTATATTTGGTTTAGTCATATGATATTGGTTTGTGTATTGTCTTATAACTTGTTTAAGGATACCCTATTTTGTTGTTATGCCTTGTACTTGTGTTTTCCTGTACTTTTGTGTGTCATGATCCCCATTTCGGTTGTCATCCGGGGTACTGATTGATGCTTTTAGTGAGAGGAGAGGTACTTACCGTATTTGGGAGATTTATGGGTGGCAATCCCCAGGAAGAGGTCGCTGGATGCCTAGTCCTTGTGTGGCTGGATGCTTTGTCCTTTGTGATGACAAGATGCCTTGTCCTTTGTGATGGCAAGAAGCCCTGTCCTTTGCGATGATAGGATGCCATTGTCCTTGTGTGGCTCGGATGCCTTATCCTTGTACGGCAAGATGAATTGTCCTTGTGTGGCAAGATGGAAAGACTTGTTGTGAGTTTGTTTGCTAACTGTTTTCCCACTTTTGCAACCTTGTCTTGGACAACTTAGGCAGATGGGGATAAGCTTTTGGATTGGAAATCAGATAGTAAAATAGGTTGTCTGTGTGCTTCTAAATGAGTCTTGTGTTGGTTGTCTATGAAGTATTTTGAGTCCATCCCTTACCTTGTTACTTTCAGCCCTACCTATGTTTATGTGTTTGTTTGCTGATTGTTTGAGCCTATTATTATCATAAGCGATCTATCTATGTTTTTTGGGAGATGTTTGATTGGGTTTCTGCAGATCTTATGATGTTGTGACCCTACTGAGATTCTTATAATATCATCCCATTTTTTTCTTTTTTTTCAGGCTTATGTACATGTTCTACTAGAGGTATTGGGGAGTGAGATCAAGACTATACGACGGGACGATTTTGCATCACATTTGGATTGCACTTCCTTGCTGGTTTTTTATTGATTGTACATATGCATACATGCTTGGACTTTTTTTCTGGCTTCCGACTTCTGTTCCCTTCTTTCTTGTTTCCAAAACTAGCTATGAATAGATGTTAGAGTTTGAGATTCCTTCGGGACTTGTGCATTATAATTCCACTAATTTTCTCCATTTATGAAAGCCTTCCGCTGATGTTTTTATTCACTCCGTATTATGCCAGAAACTTGACTAGTGAATTACATGCTCTAACCTTTAAAGCATCTTAATTAATTAAAAAAATTAATAACTAGTGAGACTTGAGCCTTGCGGGATTTGGATGAGTCCTTGGGAGGGATTGTTCAGGTTTTGTGGTGGTAATGGTCCTTATAGGTTGAGTTTGGGTCCTTACAGGTTTGGTAGTGGAGCATGGTTAGGTATTTGCATGTTGCTGATTATCAATATGCACCTATGCTATGTAATTCTTGCTAATGTGTGTTCTTATGTTTGTAGAAGAATGTGCATGCACCCCTAGAATTCGATTGTAATTGCCGAATACTATGTGTGTGATTTGCTATGTTTTGGTGCTGTGTTTGATGTGTGCTTTAATGTGTTTTGTACATTATACCTTGCTGTGTGACTTGATGTGTTTTTGCTATGTTATGCCATGTATGATTTGTTGTATTGCTATGTGATGTGCTGAGTCTATTTGTATGTTAATATGCATGATGAAATTTGTTATGTGCATTGCTGCTGTGTTTTGTGTGCAAATCCGTGTTTTGTTTCAGCATATGTATATCATCCGGTGTACGCTCTTCACCAGGTACCGTTTCTTTTCTGATTATGTGTTTATGGTTATGTATTGGAGAGTTATGTGATATGTGTTTGTTTAGTATGGGAAGGTCAATTAGGAGATGAAGTGCTCCAAGGGCTAGTTGTGATAGGAATAAAAAATAAAATGAGAAGGATGCACAAGTTGGAGCCGAGATCCAAGTTGAGCAACCAGAAGATTAGGCCGCACTAGTTTAGGACCCCATATTGGTCCAGATCTTGAACATGTTGCGTGGTATGGCTGAAAAACAGGAACGTGTGGAAGCACCAAATTGAAGTGATCCTGCACCTCCTAGACTAGATTCCATTCATCCTCTTGCTCTAGTTCAGTCGGCTAATCCTGGAGTGGCTGAAAGACTTCCAGTCAAAATCACTAAGTTGCTGAAAGAAGCCCGTCAATTGACTTAAAAAGATTTCAGTGGTTTAGTAGGTGCTGTTGTAGCTCGTGAGTGGATTGATACCTTGTGCCCTGTCTCTCTATTCCTGTGCATTTTAGAGAATGAAAAAGTTTTCATCGCCACATTCCTACTTGAGGGAGAAGACCTTGCATGGTGGATTTTTGTAAGCTTATGATTCAGAGATTGCTTACCTACTTGGGAGGAATTCTTGTATGAATTCAATGAAAGGTTCTACACCTGATTCCACAAGAATGAGCAGTGACAGCCCTTCTACAGGGTAGAACAAAGAACCTGCTCGGTGATGGAATTCGGGAAGGAACTAAGAGAGTTGTCCCATTTTGCACCTGAAAAAGATCGCACACTCTGCTAGTTTGCAAGATGATTCCAGGATGGTTTGAGCACTGAAAAAAAAACATTGTGGGGATGCCAATTATGCAGAATTTCTAGAAGCTGATTGTTGCGGCCTTCAAAGATGAAAAGATGGCGCTGAGTAAGAAGTCTCCTGCAGCAAATATTAATGGTCTATTCTGGCGTAATTCAAAATTTAGCTGTCGTTCAGGACCCTATCCTCCAAAGTCATTTCCTTCGAAAAACAATAGCAATAAAACCTTCAAAAAGAATCTTGTTGGTTCTAATTCGAATGAAATGGATCCACATGGACCTCGTAGCCACGTCGATGCTACAATTATGGTGAACCAGGCCACATATAGAGAGTGCACCAAACCAAGGTATAATTCCGGAGCACCAAACTCAAACAGCGGTGGATATGCCAATCCTACTAAGCACCAGCTCGAGCACCTGGTAGATCACCTAGTATCCACAATTAAGGCGCAACCCAGGCCCACGAGACCCTTCACCTTGACTGATGCTGAGGGAAGCCCAGACATGGTAATAGGTATTATCTCTGTATTCTCTCAAAATGCTAAAGAGTTGTTAGATCTCAAAGTGAATAGATCGTTTGTGAGTCCTAGGATAGTAACTAGTTTGGATCGGCCCTTGTCTTCCTTAAATCCTTCTATTGCGGTTCTGACTCTTTTGGGAGAACAATTGACGTATCTATTCTATATCGGATATACTGTACGGATTGGTTTGATTGTGCTTAAAGTGGATCTGGTTCCATTGGACATTTGAGAGTTTGATGTGATCTTAGACATGGATTGTTTGGCAAAGTACCAAGCCCAATTGGAGTGTTTCATAAAGCATGTGTTGTTCAGCCTTCTAAATGGTTCTGAGTATTGCTTTGCAGGGGATAGACGAGTTGTTCCAACTTGCATGATTTCCTAGCTTGATGCAAAGAGGTTTATCAGTAAAGGATGTATTGCGTACATTGCGCATGTGCATGATACTTCCAAGGAATCTTCAAATCTGAATTCTGGTCCTGTGGTTGGTGAATATTTGGATATGTTTCCTGAAGATGTTGCCGGTTTGTCACCAGCGAGAGAAATTAAATTATAGATTGAATTAATGTCGGGTATGAATCTGATTTTTATTCCATCTTACCGTATGGCTCTAGTAGAAATGAAAGAATTGAAAACATAATTAGAAGATTTGCTGGATCGTGGTTTCATTTGGCCTAGCATATCACCTTGGGAAGAACCTGTTTTGTTCATGAAGAAGAAAAATGGTTCGTTGCAATTGTGTATTAATTATCGGCAGCTGAATCATGTGACCGTAAAGAACAAGTACCCCTTGCTGTGTATAGATGACTTTTTCAACCAGCTATATAGTGCAGCTGTAATTTCCAAAATCGACTTGAGGTCAGGATATCATCAATTGCGAGTTCGTGAGGCAGACATTCCTAAGGCTGCTTTCAGATTGCGATATGGCCACTACGAATTTCTGGTTATGCCATTTGGTTTGACCAATGCTCTATTAGTGTTCATGGACATGATGAATAGAGTGTTCCAAGAGTTCTTGGATAGATTTTTGATAGTCTCCATCGACGACATTCTAATTTACTCAAAATTGAAAGAGAAGTATACTTAACACTTGCGGATCGTGCTGCAAATTTTGAAGATCAGCAGCTGTATGCAAAGTATTCCAAGTACGAATTCTGATTACCTGAGGTTGGTTTCCTTGGCCACATTCTTTCTGCCCATGGTGTGCATGTTGATCCGAAGAGGATTGATGTCGTTGTTGCTTGGGGGCGTGGACTATATTTGAAGTTTGTAGCTTTTTGGGTCTAGCCGGATACTACCAATATTTTGTGGAGAATTTCTCATCTTTAGCTAGACCTTTGACGAAATTAACACATAGAGGAGAGTTGTTCATGTGGTCCGAGAAATGTCATCAAAACTTTAAGGACTTGAAATTCGACAATCCGAATATCCAAGATTGGGTAAAGTTTGACAGCAGCTAGCTGATGGTGCTGATGCCGCTATTCATAATTTCAGAATCTAAGATGATGGAATTCTAGTTTTCCGAGATCGTGTATGCATGCCATAAGACGTAGATGTGAGAAATCTGATTCTGCCTGAAACGCATAGTTTGAAGTTTTCTATTCATCCTAAAAGTACCAAAATGTATCGAGACTTGAAGGATAACTTTGGTGGTCGGGAATAAAGCGTCACATTGCTGAGTTTGTTGCTCGATCCCTAGTATGTCACTAAGTAAAAATCGAGCATCAAAGACCCACCGGTTTGCTACTCTGATTCAAGAACAGAAGTGTGAGCATATTACCAAGGATTTCGTGGTTGGATTACCAAGATCTCAACGAGGATTTGATGCCATTTGGGTGATTGTTGACAGAATGACAAAATCTGCACATTTCCTATGTGTTCGTGCTACAGATACACCCGAGAAGTTGGCTACCCGTTATTTGGATGAGATTGTTTGATTGTATGGTATGCCAGTGTCTATTGTTTCAGATTGAGATCCCTGTTTCACTTCACATTTTTGGGAGAAATTCCAAAGTGCATTGGATTCGAGACTGAATTTCAGTACTACATTTCATCCACAAATAGATGGGAAATTTGAAAGAACAATTCAGACCTTAGAAGACATGCTCCGCGCGTGTGTGCTTAATAGAAATATCAGTTGGGATCGATGTCTTCCTTTAGCTGAATTTTCTTACAAGAATAGTTCCATGTAAGCATCGGAATGAACCCTTATGAAGCCTTATATGGTAGGCGATGTAGAACTCCAATTTTTTTAATGAAGTAGGCGAAAGATGCCTAGATAATCCAGAATTGATAGATCAAGCAACTGAGCAATTGAATTTGATTCGGCAAAGATTGAACACTACACAAGATAGACAAAAAAACTATTGTGATAATCGACGAAAGAATCTTGAGTTTGCAATTGTTGACAAAGTGTATCTGAAAGTCTCCCAGTGGAAAGGTGTCCTTCCTTTTCAGCAGCGAGCCAAGCTAGCACCTATTTATATTGGTCCATATGACATTACTAAAAGAGTTGGTTCGGTTGCTTATCGACTCGCTTACCTCCAAGTAAGGAAAGAATCCACAGGGTGTTCCATGTTTTGATCTTAAGGAAGTATGTCCGAGACCCTGCTCATGTTCTTGAAGATCCACCAATTGAAGTTGCTGAAGACCTATCCTATCCCCTGAAGCTAGTTTCCATACTAGATTGGTCAATTCGTTAGCTCTGCAGTCAAAATGTTCCTACGGTTCGAGTTAAGGAGCAGTCTTGGGAGATTAGGGAATCGATGCGAGCAAGATATCCTTACCTATTTCCTTAGGTACTTATGTTGAAATTTTGAGGACGAAATTTATGTAAGAAGGGGAGGATGTGAGACCTTGATCCTTAGTGGGTTAGATGTCCTAGAAGTCCCTGTGTCAGAAATAATATCTAGGCACTAGTACAACTGAAATGACCATTTTACCCTTAAAGAAATGGATGCATGATGACCTGAAATGATTGTGTCAAATCTTTCCTATTTTGATTTGGTATTTTTGTTCATTTCCTTAAAAGTAAGGAAAATTAATCTCTTAGGAACCTATAAATAGCATGGCCGGTTACCCCTTTTATTCCACACTTATTCTCTATTTTATTTCACAAAAGCAGAAGTTCTTCTCTCCCTTTTCTTAGCCCTTGTGGCCGAAACCTACCCCATCTCTCCTAGTGCCAAAATTTTCCATCCTTCATTATATTTCTTTGTGAGATAGCTTGTTGGAATCTTCTTTTCGTGCTGTTTTTTATTATCTTGAATTCATCATCAAAAGGTGAATGCTTGTCTTACTAAATTACTGTTGAAATTTGTCCCTCTTTATATGTACTGAAATTCTTTATTCCTTTTTCTGTTGTTTCTAAATCTTTTTCCTCTTATTTGTATGAGTTCTTGGCACCTATTCCTCATTTTAATTTTTTAAAATCATAACCCTTCGCGTTGTATATGATGAAATCGCAATTAGTGCCCTAAATTAGTGCCCTAAGAACTCTAAGTGTACTGAAATTTTTATCTTTCTTGGGGATAAATAATCATGTTGATTTGTGCTAAGTTCTTGGTCATCACATCATGCATTCAGTGAAAGAAATTGCTACATCTGGATTGTCAGACCTTGATCCTTCCTAGATAGATGTCCTATAAGTCCAGGTACCTGTGCATCTGAAATGACCATTTTACCCCTGAATAAATAGATGCGTGTTGGCTAGAAATGATTATGACTTTCCTATTTTAGTTTCTTTCATTTCTTTCCTATTTGGTTCTTTTTTATTCTGAAAATTTCTAAAAGATTTTTCCAAATTTTATTCAGAATTGTCTCCTAATCATTATCTGAGCATATGTAGGCTTAAAAGTAGGGAAAATTAGTCCCTATAAATGAAGATGCTGGCCTACCCTATTTCATACAGCTAAACTTCTTATTTTTCTGGAAGTACACCCTCTTTCACTCTATCTTGTTGCCGACTTTTCTCTCACAAATCCTAAGCCGAAATTCTTCATCTTTCATCGGATTTCTGCATGTGATAGCTCGTTGGAATCCTCTCTTTGTATTGCCTTTTACTATCTAGAATTCATCATCAGAAGGTGAGTCTTTCCTTTTTGTCTATTGATGCCAAGATTACCCTACCATTTGTGTGCTGATTTTTTGATTCTTCTTTCTGTTGGTTCTGAATCTTGTTCTTCTTTTTCCTATGAGTGTTTGTTACCTATTCTTATTATAATATAATAAAATCAGCCCTTGTATCCTTCTGTATGTAAAAATAGGCAAACCTAACTATGTTCCCTATGTATGCCAAAAATTATACATTGAATTGGGGTGAATAATCAGGTTGATTCTTGCTGAGTTCTTGGCCATTATATCACGCATTCAAGGGGAGGTTACAACTGCATCTGATCATTGGTATTTGGTAGGTTTGGTGAATGAAATTAGTAAGACATTAGGATATTCTTTGGTTTCTGAATTCATAAACTTAGTATTGTGTTGTCTTTGCCTTATGCTTGTTTAGGTGGTTCTTATCCTATTGGTAAAGACAAAAGACTTGCTACTTGTTCAGACACAAGAGAGGTAGGATCTATACCTCATCAGTTTCTCTAGATATCCTATTGCTTGTATTCTAGTTTGAACTTGCGTTTGTTGAATGTATATGGTTGCGGTTTAGTATGCATGCTTGTGGTTTGATTACGAGATTCCTTAGGTGATTATGGATCCTTGTACTGAGGATAGAATGTCTATTTTGGTTATACTATGTGGTATTGACTTGTGATTTATGTTGTGATTGATTGAGGATACCCTGATATGTTCCTATGTGCTTGTACTTGGTTTTGTGCTTATATTATGCTTGTGTATTAGGATCCTTTTCTGGTGGCCATTCGGGATAAGTGACCTATGCTCCTAGAGAGAGGAGAGGTACTTACTGGTATGGGAGTCATATGGGTGGTAATCCCCAGCAAGTGCACACTGAATGCCAATTCCTTATGTGGCTAGATGCCTAGTCTTTGTGTGGCTAGTTTCCTTGTCCTTTTGTGGTAAGATGATCTTATCCTTGTGTGGTTTGGATGACTTGTCCTTGTGTGGCAAGATGTCTTCTCCTTGTGTGAAAAGATAAAAAGACCTGCTAATTAATTTTTTTTCTAACCTGTTACCCTTTGTGCAGCTAAGTCTTGGACAACATAGATAGATGGGGATGAGTCTTTCTTTGAGATTCAGATTAAGAAATTGGTTGCCTATGTACTTCTAGTTCAGAAGTGATTCGAATGTCCACCTCCTTTCTTATGTTACTTTCGGCCCTGACAACCTGCCAATGCTTATGTGTTTGCTTGGTGATTGTTTGAGCCTATTACTACCTTATACGATTTGATATGTTCATTGGGAGATGTTTGATTTGTATTCTACAGATCTTATGATGTTGTGACCCTACTGAGATTCTTGTAATCTCATATCATTGTTTTTTCCTTTTTTTAAGCTTAGGTACATGTTCTGCCAATGGTACTGAGGTGTGAGATCAAGGTTGCACAGTAGGATGATATTGCATCACATTTGCAAACACCTACTTTGCTAGATTTGATTGTGTAAATTCCCTATTTCATGCTTGCTTGATTGGACTACTTTTTGGTTTCTTATTTTATGTTATTTCCCTTTAATTTTTGAAATATGCATGAGGACAAATGTTGGATTTTAAGACTCCTTTGGAACTTGTGTGTTATGGTTTCCTTGATTATTTGCATTTATAAAGACTTCCGCTGATGAATTTAATCAATTCATAATATGCCAGACTGTATTTCTAATATTTACATGCTCCAACCTTTAAAAGCATAAGAATGAAACCTTAAAATTGGTAATTAGTGTGACTTGAGCCTTGTGTGATTCGAATAGGATCTTGCGAGGACTTATTCGGGTTTCACGACGGTAAAGGTCATAATAGGTTTGGTTTGGACCCTTATAAGTTTGGTAACGGAGCATGGTTTAGGAAACATAACTGTATGAATTTGATTGATTGTATGCTTAAATGCTAATGTGTTTTCTAGTTTGATGCTTGTAGATACATACGCACACACATATATTTTAGATACTGATGCCGAATGCTTCTTGGTATCAATGTGTGATTTTTAGTGATTATATATTGTATGATTTGATGTGTTCTGATGTGTTTTACTGAGTGTTTGATTGTGATTCTTTGATATATGCTTTGTATGATTGTCAAATATTTATGTATGTAAGCATGTGTTTCGAGTGCTTCGATATACCGTGAGCCGAGATTATGTTATGTACTTGTATGTACCACTTGTTATTTATTTCAGCATATACATATCGTCCAGTGTACGCCTCTCCACCAGGTACCATTTCTTTCCTTAGTCTAGTATATAAAGTGTGTATTAAGTGACCTCGTATGTGTTTGTTTAGTATGGCCAGGTTAATTAGGAGGCGGAGTGTTCCAAGGGCTCATCGCGGTAGAAACGAAGAAAGATTAAGCAGTAGGTAGAATAAAATGAGCAAGACGTACAGGATGAGCAAGGAGGGCAAGCTGAGCCCAAAAACTAGGATGAGCAATCAGAAAACCAAGCTAAACCTGAAGCACTAGTAGCTCCAGCAGCACTAGCTAAGGATCCTATGATGGTGCAGATACTGAATGTGTTAAAAGAAATTGCTGCAAACCAGCAGCAACTGGAGGCCCGAATTCAGAATAATCTTGCACCTCTCTGGGAAGAACCTATGCCACCTCTTGTACCTGTTCAGCCTAATCCTAAAGAAGCTGAGAGACTTCCTGTTGTTACTACCAAGTTTCTGAAAGAGGCCCGTCAATTGAGATGCAAGGATTTCATCGGTTCAGAAGGTGCCGCTACAGACCGAGAGTAGATCGATACTATATGACAAATTTCCTTATTTCCTACATGTTTTCGAAGATGATAAAGTGGCCATGGTCACATTTCTACTTGAGGGTGAAGCACTTGCGTGGTGGACTGCTATGAGCCTATGGTTCAGAGATCGTCTACCTACCTGGGATGATTTCTTGCATGAGTTTAATGAAAGATTCTACACTTGGTTCTATAAAAGTGAGCAGCATCAAGCTTTCTACAAACTAGAGCAGGGTACCCGTTCGGTGCTGGAATATGAAAAAGAGCTGAGGGAGCTATCTCGTTTTGCACTAGAAGAGGATCGCTCACTTTATCAGATTGCAAGATGATTCCAAAATGGGCTGAGCACGAACTTAAAACTATTGTGGGCACAACACCTGTGCAGAATTTACAAGAATTAATTGTGGCTGATACCAAAGCTGAGACGATTGTGCAAAGCAAGAAACCTTCCGTAGCAAATAACATTGGTCCATTCAGGCGTGGTTCTATATTCAGTCGTCTTTTGGGATCTTATCCTTTGAGGTCCTTTCCTCCAAAAAGTAAAGTCAATGAAAGTAATCTCAGAAGGAATTTCTCTAGTTCTAATTCTAATGGATCCAGATGGAGTTCGCATCCACAACGATGCTAAAATTGTGGAGAAATGAGCCATATTTAGAGGGAATGTCCTAAACCAAGACGTATTACAGGCGCACCTAATGCAAACCATGGTAGGTATGCCAATTCAACCAAACCACTAGCCTGTGCATCTGGTGGACCTTCTAGTGGATCCATAAGTAAGACGCATCCCAAGCTCATGAGACTTTTCACACTGACTGATGCTGAGGTAGGCCTAGACGTGGTGACAGGTACCATCTCGGTCTTTTCTAAAAATGCTAAAGTGTTGTTAGATCCCGAAGCGAATAGATCATTTGTGAGTCCAAGAATAACACTGAGCTCAAATCGGCCTCTGTCTCCCCTATCTTCTACTACTGTGGTTTTGACCCCCCTGGGTGAGAAATTAACTTGTGATGTAGTCTACATAGGCTATGTTATATATATGGATTCGATTGTGCTTGAAGTAGATCTGATTCCATTAGACATCTGAGAGCTAGATGTGATCTTTTGCATGGATTTTCTGGCCAAACATAAAGCCCAAATGGAGTGTTTTACCAATAATGTATGGGTCATCCTACCAGATGGTTCCGAATTCTCTTTTGAAGGTGATGGGCAAGTTGTTCCAACTTGCATGATTTCCTAGTTTGATGCGAAGCAATTGATCAACATATATTTTATTGCATACCTTGCACATGTGCATGACATTTCCAAAGAATCTTCAGATCTGAATTTTTTTTCCCGTAGTTCGTGAATTTCCAGATGTATTTCTTGAAGTTATAGTTGGTTTCCCACCAGCAAGAGAAGTTGAATTCGGCATTGAGTTAGTGCCGGGTATGAGTCCGATTTCCATTCCACCTTATCATATAGCTCCTGCAGAAATGAAGGAATTGAAGACACAACTGGAAGACTTGCTGGAACGTGGTTTCATCCGACCCAGTGTATCACCTTGGGGAGTACCTATCTTGTTCGTAAAAAAGAAAGATGGTTAGTTACGATTGTGTATTGATTATAGGCAGCTGAATTATGTGACCATGAAGAACAAGTACCCCTTACCGCGAATTGATGAATTGTTCGACTAGTACCAAGGTGCTACCATATTTCCAAAATTGGTGTCAGATAGGGATACCATCAATTGAGTGTTTGTGAAGCTGATATTTTGAAGACTGCATTCGGATCTCGATATGGGCACTATGAGTTTCTGGTTATGTCATTCGGTTTGATCAATGCCCTAACAGTGTTCATGGACTTGATGAATAGAGTATTCCAAGATTTCTTGGACAGATTTGTGGTTGTCTTCATTGACAATATTCTAATTTACTCAAAATTCGAAGAGGATCATGCTGAGCAGTTGCGGATCGTATTGCAAATTCTAAGAGATCGCCAGCTGTATGCAAAATACTCCAAATGTGAATTTTGGTTACATGAAGTTGGTTTCCTTGGCCACATTATTTCTGCCCATGGTGATCTTATTGATCCTAGAAAAAATGAAACGTTGTTGCTTGGGAACCCCTAAGGAATGTGTGAAGTTCGCAGTTTCCTTAGCCTAACCGGATACTACCATTATTTTGTTGAGAATTCCTCATCGATTTCTGGCCCTTTGAAGAGACTAACGCCCAAATGAGAGCCGTTCGTATGGACTGAGAAATGTTAGTAAAGTTTTGAAGAATTGAAGGCCATACTGGTTTCCGCACCTATCCTTATTTTGCCAAAGATCGGGAAACAGTATTTGGTGTACAATGATGCATTGAAATTTGGCCTTGGATGTGTGCTGATGCAAGATAGGAAAGTCATTGCATATGCTTCCCAAAAATTGCATCCGTATGTGTGAAGACCCGTCCCGGTACCAGGGCCCCTCACCGCTGTGCAGCTCCAAATGGCCCAACCTGTGAACCAATTGAAGCCACACAAGGCTTCACAACATAAAATCCCAAACATGCAAATAAAGTAGAATTTTACTAAAACAGGAGCATGATATTAATTTTGCATTCGGCTCGGCAACAAGAAATCACGGAGTACACAATATCAACAAGCGGAAGACTTTAAACAAGCACAGAAGGCCACACGGCCAAGGTATGCCTCATATAAAAAAAAAATCTCAAGTCACAACACACAAATGGACAAACCCATCAAGGGCCAACACGAGTCAATGAGAGACATGCAATACGATAATCCAAAACACAAAGATATGCCGAGTTTCCAAATGTGCCAACACATTAGTCCAGCCCTAAGACAAACCGGGAAGCTCGACCTCAAAAGGAAAGACTCAACAAGCTCCTGAAACTAGTCCTGAAAAACAACAACAAAGAGGAAGTGAGATCACTGGGACCTCAGTGAGAGTTACCGCGTCATAAGCGTAAACGATGGAATAGAAGCAATCACTAAAACCAAGTATAAACAGTTGCTGAATAAACGCAAGTAAAGTCCATGCTTACTCAAAGTGCATCTCATCAACACAAGCACATAGCATACGCATATCAACACAAGCACATAACCTTGTCACAATCTCATTCGCATGGCTAGTACACCAGAAATATAGTTGGGGAGAAGCTGTATTACTTCACGATGAATCCCGGCCAAAGGATCACCGGAAGACCGTTGGTGGTTTAATTTAAAACACATGCACTGATTCAAAATAGATATAGTCCCCACCACCAACGTAGTCTTCGGGACAAGTGGAAAACAAAACCACAAGATCACACAAGTCCCTACAATTCAACTGAAATGCGTAGCCTGGCATTCCATTCATCAGTTCGGATCCGAGGCCTACACACGTCACCCTGTACATCTAGGTAAAGGATCATCCCTCTAAACGAAGGGATACTCCCGTCCCTTACCTCCGCATTGGCCAAGCGTTGTTTAACAATTCCAGGATAAGTCCCGACAGAAATCCACATACAGTTTTATATTTATATATGTATGCATGCACAATCATTAGACCACGTGTCACAATCCCACCAAGGGACTTAATTACACACATACATGCAAAACACACATACATGCTCAACGTTTCAAACACACGTTCTATGCATAAATCATGACTCATGCAAGCATGTTCTAGGTGAAACATGCACAAATCAACTAACAACCCAAAACCACACCAAAGCCAAAACCAACCCACCAACCCACTTGCTAATCCCGATCAAAAGCCAAAACCACACCAAAAACACACCCAAAACACTCCTACAAGGTGGAAAACAAGGGGAAATGGTGGGGAAGTGTTAGGGTATCACTCACCAAGTGATTTTTGGTGAAAAACAAGCAAAATCAAGATTTTGTGAGGGCTTTCAGTTGAGAACAAAGGGAGAATCGGGAGAGAAAAAGAAAAGGGAGAGAGAAACTGATTAGGGAAGCACTTTGGCTTGTTGGCTTATAACCAAAGTGTTGGGCCTTAAGGCCCAAATGGTCCTCGAGCCCAAAACTAAAAAGAAAAGCCCGACAAACCAAAGTGAAGCCCGGGTATGTGTTATCAACACCAAGAAAACTCAACGGGCCCACCAAAACACAATTGGGCCCATAAAAACACAAACGGGCCCAAACAAACAAAGCATAGGGCTAAAAGCCCACGGTCGCTCAAAACAGACCGGAAACTGAACCAATACTTTCCACCGACCCTAGCTAGACCACACAACCTAGACCACTCACCAAGACACCTAGACACGCTACGGGCTTAACACAACAGTGTCCACATCACCAAACAACTCCCGAGTCCAAAACAAAGTCAACCACACTCGCTGACTGGCACTAAAACGACGGGGTCTCACAGTATGAGAGCAACTACCCTACGCATTATTTGGAGCTTTCAGCCATAGTATTTGTATTGAAGATTTGGTACCATTACTTGTACGGTGAGACTTGCAGAATTTTCACTAATCACAAAAGCTTGAGGTATCTTCTTACCCAAAAAGAGTTGAATAAGAGACAAAAAAGATGGGTGGAGCTGATTAAAGACTACAATTTGATTATCGAGTATCACCCCAGGAAGGAAAATATGGTAGCTAATGCTTTAAACCAGAAGACCCCTTCTTCTTCTTCTTTCTCCTCTATTCTGGGCTATGTGCGTTCACACTACATGTCGATGTTGCTGGATTTGAGAGCAACACATATGCACCTTGGCAGTGATTATTTTGGTTCATTATTGGTACAAATCGAAGTCAAGCCTACTTTGTTGAAAGAGATCCGAAATAAGCAATCTGAAGACCCAATACTAGTTCTGATTCGGCAGCAATTATAGCTGATGCTACGGTTCGTGAGTTCAGAAACCTAGATGATGGAGTCCTTGTTTTCAGAAATCGGGTAAGTGTGCCACAAGATGTTGATGTTCGTAATCTGATTTTATCCGAAGTGCATAGTTTAAAGTTTACTATTCATCCCGAAAGAACCAAGATATACCGAAATTTGAAAGAGCAATTCTGGTGGCTGAATATGAAGCGTCACATTGCTAAGTTCGTTGCTCGATGCCTTGTATGCTAGCAAGTGAAAATCGAGCATCAGAGACCCTTTGGTTTACTTTAGTCACTTCCGATTCCACAATGGAAGTCTCACGATGGACTTTGCGACCGGTTTGCTTAGAACTCAATGAGGATTCGATACCATTTGGGTGATTTTGGATCGACTGACGAAATTTATACATTTCCTTCTTGTTTGTATTACAGACACTATCGAGAAATTGGTTTTTCGTTATTTGGATGAGATTGTTTGATTGCATGGAGTGCCAGTATCCATTATTTCTTATCATGATCCCCGTTTCACTTCGCGATTTTGGGAGAAATTTCAGAGTGCATTGGGTTCGAGATTAAATTTCAGTACAGCTTTTCATCCCCAAACCAATGGATAATCTAAAAGGAAAATTCTGAACCCCTTAAAGATATATTGCGTGCTTGTGTGATGGATCGAAATACCAATTGGGATCGATATCTTCCTTCGGCAGAATTAGCTTACAAAATCAGTTTTCATGTAAGCATTGGAATGGCCCCTTATGAAGCACTATATGGAAGATGTTGCAGAACTCCAATTTGCTAGAACAAAGTAGGCAAGAGACGCCTAGATGATCCAGAATTGATCGATTAAGCAACTGAACAGTTGAATTTGATTCGACAAAGCTTGAAGACAACGCAAGATCGACAGACAAATTATGCTGATAATCTACAAAGAGAGCTGGAATTTGCGGTAGGTGACAAAATGTTTCTGAATGTATTGAATGAATTGCAAGGATTGCTGTAAATCAGCAGCGAATGTAGGGCCAATTTCAGAATGCACCCGCACCACCTATGGAAGATCCCATTCCTCCACTTGAACCTGTTCAGCCAGCTCAACCTAAGGAAGCTGAGAGACTTCCAGTTGTCATTATGAAGTTGCTGAAGGAAGCCCGTCAGCTGGGATGTAAGGATTCAGCAGTTCAGCAGGTGCCGCTGCGGCTCATGAATGGATTGACAGCCTATGTCGAGTGTCCTTGTTCTTGTTTATCTCTGATGATGACAAGGTTACCATCGCCACTTTCTTACTTAAGGGAGAAGCCCATGCATAGTGTATAGTCGTGAGTTTGCATTGCGGGGATTCGTTTGCCTATGTGGGAAGAGTTTTGGCAAGAGTTTGATGAGAGATTCTACACCCTGTTCCACAAAAGTGAGCAGTAACAAGCTTTCTATAAGCTTGAACAAGGCACCTGTTTGACGTTGGACTACGAGAAGAAATTAAGGGAGTTGTCCCAATTTTCACTAGAAGAGGATCGCTCACTGTATCAGCTTGCGAGACGATTCCAAGATGGGTTGAGTACCGAACTCAAGGCCATTGTTGGCACGATGCTAGTTCAGAATTTGCAAGAATTGATCATTGCTGCGACTGAAGTCGAGAAGATCATGCAAAGCAAGAAACCGACCGCAGCAAGTAGTGGCGGACTCTTCAGGCAAGATTCAAAGTTCAACCAATGTATGAGACCCAATCCTTTAAGGTCCTACCCTCCAAAGAATAATGGAAATAGGGGTAACTTCAAAAGAAACTTTTCCAGTCCGAATTGTAATAGATCTACGTGGAATTCGCAGCCACGACGATGCTACAATTGTGGCGAGATGGGCCATGTACGGAGGGAGTGTCCTAAACCGAGACGTAGCAAAGATGCAACGAATGCCAACCGAGGTGGGTATACCAATCCCACTAAACCACCAGCACTCGCACCTGGGGGACCATTGAGCGGACCTACAAGTGAGGAGCAACCCAGGCCAATGAGATTGCTCACCTTAACTAATGCCAAAGCTAGCCATGATGTGGTGACAGGTACTATTGCTATCTTTTCTCAATATGCTAAAGTGTTATTTGATATCAGAGCGAATAGAGTCCAAGGATAGCACTTAGTTTAGATAGGCCTATGTCTCCTTTGTCTCCTCCTATTGCCGTTCTGATCCCTTTGGGAGAACAACTGACTTGTGATCTAGTATACATCAACTGTGTTGTACATATGGGTTCAAATATACTTGAAGTGGATCTGATTCCATTGGACATCCGAGAGCTAGATGTGATCTTAGGCATGGATTATTTAGAAAAATATAAGGCTAGAATGCAGTGTTTCACCAAGCATGTGTGGTTCACTCTTCCAAATGGTTTCGAGTATTGGTTTGAGGGTGATAGGCGAGTTGTTCCAACTTGCATGATTTCCTGGCTAGCGATTGATCAGCAAAGGATTTACAGCGTTTCTCACACATGTACATGGCGTGTCTAAAAAATCCTCGGATTTGGATTCTGTTCCAATTGTTCGTGAATTTCCGGATGTGTTTCTAGAAAACATAGCTGGTTTGCCGCCAGCAAGAGAAGTGGAATGCCATATTGAACTAGTGCTGGGTACGAATCCAATTTCCATTCCTCCTTATCGTATGGCTCCTATGGAAATGAAGCAATTGAATACACAATTGGAAGATTTTCTGGATCATGGCTTCATCCGACCCAGTGTATCACCTTGGGAGTACATGTCTTGTTCAAAAAGAAGAAAGATGGTTTGCTGCAATTGTGCATCGACTATCGGCAGCTGAATCGTGTGACTGTGAAAAACAAGTATCTTTTGTCATGCATCGATGACTTATTCGACCAGTTCCAAGGTGCAGCTGTGTTTTTCAAGATCAATCTCAGATCAGGATACCATCAGTTGTGTGTTCATGAAGCTGATATTCCGAAGACTATATTCAGGTTGCGATACGGTCTCTACGAATTTCTGGTTATGTCATTTGATTTGACCAATGCACCAGCAGTGTTTATGGATCTGATGAATCGAGTATTTTGAGAGTTCCTGGACAGATTTGTGATAAACTTCATCGATGATATTTTGATTTACTTAAAGTCCAAAGAGCAACATGCTAAACACTTGCGGATTGTGCTAAAAATTCTGAGGGATCGACACCTGTTCGTGAAGTATTCCAATTGTGAATTCTGGCCATGTTGTTTCTGCCCATGGTGTACTGGTTGATCCAATGAAGATTGAAGCTGCAATTTCCTTGGCTTAGCTGGATACTATCGCCGCTTTATGGAGAATTTTTCATCGTATGCTGAACCTTTGATGAAATTGACACGCAAAGGAGAGTCATTCGTGTGGAACGAGAAATGCCAACGAAGCTTCAAAGAATTAAAGAACCGGTTAGTTTCCGCACCTATTCTTACCTTATCAGTCGGTGGAAAGGAGTATGTGGTGTACAGCGATGCATCAAAATCCAGACTTGGATGCGTGCTAATGCAAGATGGAAAAGTCATTGCCTATTCTTCTCGGTAGTTTCATCCAAATGAAAGCAACTATCCTACAAACGATTTGGAGCTTGCAGCCATAGTATTTGCATTGAAGATATGGCGCCACTGCCTGTACTGTGAGATGTGCAAAATCTTCACCGACCACAAAAGCTTAAAGTATCTCCTTACGTAGAAGGAGTTGAATATGAGACAATTAAGATGGGTGGAGCTGATTAAAGACTACAATCTGAACATCAAATATCATCCCGGAAAAGAAAATGTTGTCGCTGATGCCTTACGTCGGAAGATCCATTCTCATTCCTCATCAGTTTTGGCTTATATGCGCACCCATTACGTACCAATGTTGCTAGATTTGAGAGCTAAGTGTGTGCATCTTGGCACTAATTTTTCTGTTTTGTTGTTGGTCTGAATCGAAGTCACGCCTACCTTGAATGAAGAAATCTGGAATCAGCAATCAAAAGATCCAAAATTGGCTGAAATTTGTAAGCAACTATCTGATGGTGTCGATGCTAAGCTCGTGATTTCAGAGTTCGAGATGATAGAGTTTTTGTCTTCAGAAACCGGGTATGTGTGCCACAAGATGTTGATATTTGCAATCTGATTTTGTCTGAGATGCATAGTTCGAAGTTAGTTATTCATCATGGTAGCACAAAGATGTACTGAGATCTGAAAGAACAATGTTGGTGGCCGAACATGAAGTGCCATATTGCTGAGTTCGTTGCCTGATGCCTTGAATGCCAACAAGTGAAAATCAAACATCAAAGACCCGTTGGTTTATTGTAGTCACTTACAATTCCAAAATGGAAGTGGAAACATGTCATGATGGACTTTGTGACCAGTTTGCCTAGATCATAGTGAGGATTCAATGCCATTTGGGTGATTGTGGATTGAATGAGGAAATTTGCACATTTCCTACCTGTTCATGTGATAAACACTCATGAGAAATTTGTTGGTCGTTATTTGGACGAGATTGTTCGTCTATAGGGAGTGCTAGTTTCCATTGTTTCAGATCGTGACCCTCGCTTTACTTTATGATTTTGGGAGAAATTTCAGAATGCGCTAGGTTCGAGAATGAATTTCAGTACAGCATTTCATTCCAAGACTGATTGTAAGGAGCCATATTCCCGAATTGCTCCTAAGTGAGACCCTTACCGCCGTGAAACCCAGACAAGCCCGAAATCAGGACCTTTTTGACTTCCACAAGGCTTAACCATCTATTTCCAATTTTAGTATGTTTGTTTTCCTTAAGTTTTTAAAGTTTAGAGCATGATAGTATTGGACAAACAATCTAGATTCATACGGAGTGAATAAAATATCAGCGAAAGACTTTATGATTAATCAAAAAAACCACAACACACAAGTCCTATAAGGATTTAAATATCCAGCAAATAATTCCCCAGTAAGTTTTCAAAACAATCAAACAAAGGAGACATTCTAAAAACCAGAAACTGGTCCAATTAATCATCATGTTATATTCGAAAGTAATCAAGGAATAGGTATGCAAATGAGATGCGATATCGCCCCGCCGTGTAGCCTTGATTCTCATACACTAGTACCACGAACAACGAATGTACCTAAGCCTTGAAAAATGGTGGAAACAATAGGATGAGATTACAAGAATCTCAGTAGGGTCAGAACATCATAAAATCTACAGAAATCTTAATCAAGGATCTCTCAGACAACATCAGATCATCCCTACACATCTAAAGGATATCATGCAATTCAAGAATCAACAAGTAGGGTTAGGGCTGAAACTAAGGCTGAGGGTGGACTACAAACACTTCCGAAAATCAAAAGTACATAGGAAAGAAAAACTCATCAGTCATCTCGGCAAAAACAAAAGGACATCCCCTTCCACTTGTTTTGTCCAAGGCTTCATTGCACAAAGGGTAAAAGTTTAGCACACAAGATAATCAGAAGTCTATTCATCTTGTCACACAAGGAAAAGGCATCCAAACCACACAAGGACACGAGCATCCAAACCACACAAGGATAAGGGAATCTTGCCACACAAGGACAAGGTGTCTAGCCACATAAGGACAAGGTGTCTAGCCACATAAGGACACCAGCATCCAAACCACACAAGGATAAGGGCATCTTGCCACACAAGGACAAGGTGTCTAGCCACACAAGGACTAGGCATCTAGCGTGCACATGATGGGGATACCATTAAGAACCTCTACTCTCCCAAGGAGCATCAACGCTTACCCCGAATGACCACCAAAAAAGGATCCTGACACACAAACACATACAAGCACACAAATGCAAGTACAAGGCACAGTACCACAATAGGGTATCCTCAATCATCTCATAACACAATCAGCATATTCTATTCACACAACACATGCAAATTAGGTACTCATAACCTATCTCAAGGGTTCGACATAGCTTAGAGGATCACATCTAATCCGCAGTTCAAGCATACACTATCCAACACATGTGCATACAATCATCAACATGTATATGCACCAAAATCAACTAGCAAACAACAAAAATCTTTGAAGAAATAGATGAGGCATAGATCCTACAATCAACACTCAATCCTCAAGCATGCATAGACCATTACTCAAACCGAAACAAACAAACAAATCAAAAGATCTCTGAAGAAACTGATGAGGCATAGATCCTATAATCAACACTCAATCCTCAAGCATGCATAGACCATTACTCAAACCGAAACAATCAAACTATTCAAAAAATCTTTGGAGAAACAGATGAGGCATAGATCCTAAAATCAACACTCAATCCGCAAGCATGTATAGACCATTACTAAAATTGAAACAAATAAATAAATCAAAGGATTCTGGAGAAACCGATGAGGCATAGATGTCATATGGACAGATTCAATACTCGGAGGCAGTGCAAATCGGTATGCAATAGGACCGATTCTTTCAATGATGTCATTCGAACGAATGTAAGGAGGTGCTAGTTTTCCTCGCTGCTAAAAATGTAGGACTCCTTTCCACGGGATGACCTTCATAAACACTTTGTCACCTACCGCAAATTCCAGCGCCCTTCGTTGATTATCGACATAATTTTTCTGCCGATCTTGCTCTGTCTTTAAACTTTGTCGAATCAAATTCAGCTACTCCGTCGCTTGATCAATCAATTCCGGATTGTCTAAAAGTCTCTCGCCTACTTCATTCCAGGAAATGGGTGTTCTGCAATGTCTCCCCTATAGAACTTCATAAGTGGTATCTTGGTCTAATAGACTCGCATGCAGCATGTCCTCTAATTTCTGAATCGTCTTCTTAGATTGACCAACGATTTGAGGATGAAACGCTATACTGAAATTCAATCTCAAACCCAGCATGTTCTGGAATTTCTCCCAAAATGGCGATGTAAAACGATGATCACGATCTGAAACGAAGGAAACTAGCACTCCAAGCAATCAAACATTCTCGTCCAGGTAATGAACAACCAATTTCTCAAGCGTATCTGTCACACGAACAGGAAGAAAGTGTGCAGATTTCGTTAATCGATCCACAATCACCCAAATGGCATCGTATCCACGCTGCGATCTAGGCAACCCGGTCACAAAATCCATCTTGACATGCTTCCACTTCCATTCTGGAATTGGAAGTGATTGTAGTAAACCAACGGGTCTTTGATGCTCAATCTTTGCTTGTTAACATATGAGGCATCGGGCAACGAACTCAGCAATGTGGCGCTTCATGTTCAGGCACCAATATTGCTCCTTTAAGTCTTGGTACATCTTAGTGCTACTAGGATGTATAGCGAACTTTGAACTCTGCGCTTCAGATAAAATCAGATTGCAAATATCAACAACTTGTGGTACACATATCTGGTTCCTGCAAACAAAATATCCATCATCTCGCACTCTGAAATCACGAGCTGTGGCATCAACACCATTAGATAGTTGCTTCCCAATTTCAGACAATTTTGGGTTTTCTGATTGCTGATTCCAGATCTCCTCAATCAAGGTAGGCGTGACTTTGATTCGAGGCAACAATAAACCAGAAAAATCAATGCCAAGATGCATACATGTATCTTTCAAATCCAGCAACATTGGCATGTATCAAGTGCACATGCAAGCCAAACCCGATGGGGAAGGAGGATGAACCTTTCGTCTTAAGGCATCAGCAACAACATTTACCTGTCCAGGATGATATTCGATGATCAGATCATAGTTCTTAATCAGCTCCACCCATCTTCGTTGTCTCATATTCAATTTCTTTTACGTAAGGAGATATTTCAGGCTTTTGTGGTCGGTGAAGATTCATCACATCTCACCATATAGATAGTGGTGCCATATTTTCAAAGCAAACAATAAGGACGGAAACTCCAAATCGTGCGTAGGATAGTTGTTTTTGTACGGTCGCAAATGTTAAGAAGCATAGGCAACAACTTTCCTGTCTTGTATCAATACACATCCAAGTCTGGATTTTGATGAATCATTGTACACCACGTACTCTTTCCTACCGAGTAGTAAGGTGAGGATTGTTGTGAGACCCCAAATTTTGAGTTCTAGAAATCCAGAAGCCAATGCAGGTGAAATGATCATTTTTTCTCCTGAAGAAATAGATGTGTGATGGCCGAAAATGGTATGGAATGTCTAGTAATCATTTCTGGTTTCATTACCCTTTGATTTGTTTCCTTATTGGTTCAATCTTATCTTAGGAAATAAAGTTCTTAAAATTAAGGAAGGATAATTACAGAATTTAATTTTGATAATTATCTTACCTTATCTAGCCTTTAAAGTAGGGAAATTAATTCCATAAACACATCCAAGGGGAAGGCACCTGCGGCATCTGATCACTGGTTTCTGATAGGTTTGGTTAGTGGAATTGGTAAGGAAATAGGGTATTTACTTGATTATTGAGTATGCATGCGTAGTTTGCTTTTTTCTTTGCTTTATAATGTTATAGGTGGTTCGGATCCCTTGAATAAAGGCAAAGGAATAGCTTATTGTTTAGAGACAAGAGAGGAAGGATCTATGCCTCATCATTTTCTCCAGAGATCCTTATTGTTGGTTGTTATTTTCAATGCATGACTTTATGATGATGTATGTGCATATGTGAGATAATGTATGCAAGAGTTGCAGATTGATTTGAGGCTTACTTAGGTTATACCGAACCATTGAGATATGTTATGAGTACCTAAATTGTATATATTGTGTGCATTGAACATACTGATTGTGTTCTGACATGATTGAGGATACCCTATTCTGGTATTGCAAGGACCCAAATTATAACCTATTAGGAACCTTACTGCCGTGAAACCCAAATAAACCAAACCTAGGACCGATCTGAATCTGAATCTCACAAGGCTTATCCCTTTAGAACTGATTTTAGTAAGTTTTACTCGTATGCTTTTAAAGGTTAGAGCATGATATTGGACAAGTATCCTGGTAACATACGAAGTGAATAAAAACATCAGCGGAAGTCTTTAATTTTAATCAATGAAATCCCAACACACAAGTCTCATAGGGATCTAAATTTCCAGCAAGTAAACCTCCTACATAATTTGGAAACAAACAAGCAAAGGAGGAACTTGAAAAACTAGAAAATAGTCCAATCATAGTTCATGTTATATGCATAAGCAACCAAGGAAACAAGAATGTGAATGTGATGCAATATCTCCCCGTCGTACAGCCTTGATCTCATGCACTGTTACCACAAACAAAGAATGTACCTAAGCCTGAAAAATGGTGAAAACAACAAGGTGAAATTACAAGAATCTCGATAGGGTTACAACATCATAAGATCTACAGAAATCTTAAACAAACATCTCCTGAACAACATCAGATCAGCCTATACAACTAAAAGGAATCATGGATTACATCATTTAACCAAAAAGGGATAGGAACAAAAGCTAAGGATGAGGGTGGACTACAAACACTTCTGAAAAACAGATTTGCGTGGGTGTGTGAGCATGTACCTACACATTCCTGAATTGTTCCTAAGTGAGACCCTTAGGACTACAAACACAGAACCAACAAACAAGTTAACATATAACAAATCATATTCCTAAACCATGCTCTGCTAACAAAACTGTAAGGACCCACATTCCCGAATTGTTCCTAAGTGAGACCCTTACCGCCGTGAAACCCAGATAAGCCAAACACCAAGACCTATCTAAATCCCACAAGTCTTAACCATCTATTTCCAATTTTAGTACGTTTGTTTTCTTTAAATTTTTAAAGTTTAGAGTATGATGGTATTGGACAAACAATCTGGATTCATACAGAGTGAATAAAACATCAGCGGAAGACTTTATGATTAATCAAAGGAATAACAACACACAAGTCTCATAATGATCTAAATATCCAGCAACTAATTCCCTAGTAAGTTTTCAAAACAATCAAACAAAAGAGACACTCTAAAAACTAGAAAGTGGTCCAATCAATCTTCATGTTATATGCGCAAGTAATCAAGGAACGGGTATGCAAATGTGATGGAGTATCGCCCCGCCGTGCAGCCTTGATTCTCACACACTGGTACCATGAACAACAAATGTACCTAAGCCTAAAAAAATAGTGGAAACAACAAGATGAGATTACAAGAATCTCAGTAGGGTCACAACATTATAAGATCTATAGAAATCTTAATCAAGCATCTCCGAAACAACATCAGATCATCCCTACACATCTAAGGGGTATCATGCAATTCAAGAATCAACCAATAGGGTTAGGACCGACACTAAGGCTGGGGGTGGACTATAAACACTTCCAAAAATCAGAAGTACATAGGCAAGAAAAATTCATCAGTCATCTCAGAAAAAGGAAAAAGATATCCCTTTCCACTTATGTTGTCTAAGGCTTCACTGCACAAAGATTAAAAGGTTAGCACACAATCTAATCAGCAAGTCTATTCATCTTGCCAGCACACAGGACAAGGCATCTAGCCAGCACACAGGACTAGGCATCCTAACCAGCTCACAAAATTAGGGCATCCAAACCACGTAAGGATAAGAGCATCTTGTCACACAAGGACAAGGTATCTAGCCACACAACGACTAGGCATCCAGCGTGCACATGCTGGGGATTTCCATCCATACCACTCGCATACCAGTAAAAACCTCTCCTCTCCGAAGGAGAGTTAGCATTTACCCCAAATGGCCACCGAGAAAGGATCCTTACAAACAAACATGTACAAGCACACATAAGCAAGTACAAGGCACAATACCACAACAAGGTATCCTCAACCATGTCAGAACACAATCAGCATATTCAATTCACATAGCATATGCGAATTAGGTACTCATAACCTATCTCAAGGGTTCGGTATAGCCTAGAGGATCACATCTCAATTCACAATTCAAGCATACACTATTCAACACATGCGTATACAATTATCAATAAGTATATGCACCGAAATCAACAAGGAAACAACAAGGATCTCTGAAGAAACCAATGAGGCATAGATCCTACAATCAACACTCAATCCCCAAGAATACATAGACCATTATTCAAACCGAAATAAACAAACAAATTAAAGGATCTCTGGAGAAAGTAATGAGGCATATATCAAACAATCAACACTTAATCCGTAAGCATACATAGAGCATTACTTAAACCAAAAAAAACAAACAAATCAAAGAATCTCTGGAGAAATCGATAAGGCATAGATCCTATAATCAACACTTAATCCGCAAGCATGCATAGACCATTACTTAAACCGAAACAAACAAACAAATCAAAGGATCTCTGGAGAAACCGATAAGGCATAGATCCTATAATCAACAATCAATCCGCAAGCATGCATAGACCATTACTTAAACCGAAACAAACAAACAAATCAAAGGATCTCTGGAAAAATCGATAAGGCATAGATCCTACAATCAACACTCAATCCGTAAGCATCCATAGACCATTACTCAAACCGAAACAAACAAACAAATCAAAGGATCTCTGGAGAAACCGATGAGACATAGATCGTACCTCTCTTGTCTTTGAAGAAGAAGTTATTCCTTTTATTTATTCAAGGGATCCGAACCACCTATAACATCTTAAAGCAAAGACAAAACCAAACTAAGCTTGCATATTCAACAATCAATTAGATATCCTATTTCCTTACAAATTCCACTCACCAAACCCATCAGAAAATAATGATCAGATGCCGCAAGTGCCTTCCCCTCAGATGTGAGATATGATAGCTAAGAACTTAACAAGATTCAACCTGAATTACCACCCCAATCAACCATAAAAATTTTGACACTTAAGATAGGGCATAAGGACAGTTGTAATTTCATACATACAAGGTGTAGGGAATGCGATTTAATGTTTACAAAGAAGGATTAGGTGTTAATAACACCTGCAATCAAAAAGATCAAAATAAAAAACCAACAGGTTAATCAATTGATCAAAGTCGGCAACAATAGGGCATCCCGATTTCATGTATAGGGAAAATACAAAGAAAAAATTCATGATTTTACAATATGAATAGATGCCAAACAATCATATGAACAAAAGGAACAACAATAGAAATCAATTGAAGGAAGAATCATACAATTTTGGCACCAAAACTGACGAATTACAACCAGGATTTTGAAGGGGAATAACTAACCTTATGATAATCAAACTAAGATAGCTAGATACAGGATGGAAATAGTTTTTCAACAAGCTATTATTTTCAGAAATCTGACAAAAGATGAGAGAGTTATGCTAGGATAAAGATCAAGGAAATTTCGACAACAATAGGGTATGATGTAGGGTTTGATGTTTGACGAATTTTGTGTGTTTTTGGTGTGTGTGGACAAGTGTGGCTGGCTACTCTTTATGTAGGATGTTTATGGGATTAATTTCCCTACTTTGAAGGCTAGAAAAGAGAAGATAATCATCATAATTAAATTCTGGAATTATCCTTCCTTAATTTTAGGAATTTTGTCTCCTAAGGTAAGTTTGAACCAATAAGGAAATAAATCAAAGGAAAATGAAATCAGAAATGATTACAAGACCTTCCATACCATTTTCGTCCATCACATATCCATTTTTCAGGGGCAAAATGGTCATTTCACCTACATTGGCTTCTAGACTTCTAAGACTCAAAATTCAGGATCTCACACCGATGGTCAATCTGAAAGAACGATTTAGATGCTTGAAGTCATGTTGCTTGCGTGTGTATTGGACCAAAATACTAGTTGGGATCGATATCTACCTTTGGCGGAGTTCACTTACAATAATAGTTACCATGTAAGCATCGGTATGACTCCTTATAAAGAATTGTATGGTAGACATTGCAGAACTCCTGTTTGCTGGAATGAAGTAGGCGAGGACTCCAAGACAATTTGAAATTGATTGATCAAGCAACGGAGCAGCTGAATTTGATTCGACAAAGGCTGAAAACAGCACAAGATCACTAGAAAAGCTATGTTGATAATCGACGAAGGGAGCTGGAATTTGCGATGGGTGACAAAGTGTTTCTGAAAGTCGCACAGTGGAAAGGAGTCTTTTGTTTTCGGAAGCGAGGTCAACTAGCATCTTATTACATTGGTCTGTACGATATTGTGTAGAGAATCGACCCTATTGCATATCGACTTGTATTGCCTCCGAACATAGAAAGAATTCACAACATGTTTCACGTTTCGATGTTGAGAAAGTATGTGCGAGACCCTACTCATGTGCTTGAAGAACCACCAGTTGAGGTTTCTGAAGACCTATCCTACCCCCCTATAGCCAGTTTCCATACTAGATCGGTCAGTTCGTCAGCTTCGCAATCGAAGGGTGCCTATGGTACGACTTGTTTGGTATAATGGCCAAGTTGAGGAACATTCTTGGGAGATTGACGAATCTATGAGTGCAAAATTTCCTTACTTATTTTCTTAGGTACTTGTGCTGAAATTTTAAGGACAAAATTTTTATAAGGAGGGGAGAATGTGAGACCCTGATTTTTGGGTCTTAGAAGTCCAGAAGCCAGTGCAGCTGAAATGACCATTTTTTTCTTTAAGAAATGGATGTGTTATAGCCAAAAATAGTATAAAAGGTTCTTTACCCTTTTGGTTAATTTCATTTCCTTTCTATTTCATTTCCTTTGTGGTTCATCCTTATCAAAAATGGTATATCTCCTAAAATTAAGAGATAACTCCAGAATTTAATTCTAATGATAATCTTTTTATATCTAACCTTAAAAGTAGAAAAAATTAGTCTTATTAATCCTATAAACATACCAGTTGGCCACACATGTCCACACATAAAATCATCAAATGATCAAACCCTACACCCTACCATTGTTGACGAAATTTCTTAACCTTCAACATAGCCGAATTCTTTCATCCTTTATCAAATTTCTGCAAATAATAGCCTATTGGAAACTTGTTTCCATCCTCTATCTTTCTATCTTGGTTTCATCATTAGAAGGCTAGATGATGAACCACCAGTTGAGGTTTCTGAGGACCTATCCTACCCCCCTATAGCCAGTTGCCATACTAGATCGGTCAGTTCGTCAACTTCGCAATCGAAGGGTGCCTATGGTACGACTTGTTTGGTATAATGGCCAAGTTGAGGAACATTCTTGGGAGATGGACGAATCTATGCGTGCAAAATTTCCTTACTTATTTTCTTAGGTACTTGTGCTGAAATTTCAAGGACAAAATTTTTATAAGGAGGGGAGAATGTGAGACCCTGATTTTTGGGTCCTAGAAGTCCAGAAGCCAGTGCAGCTGAAATGACCATTTTTTTCTTTAAGAAATGGATGTGTTATAACCAAAAATGGTATAAAAGGTTCTTGACCCTTTTGGTTAATTTCATTTCCTTCGTGGTTCACCCTTATCAAAAATGGTATATCTCCTAAAATTAAGAGATAACTCCAGAATTTAATTCTAATGATAATCTTTTAATATCTAACCTTAAAAGTAGAAAAAATTAATCTCATTAATCCTATAAACATTCCAGTTGGCCACACATGTCCACACATAAAATCATCAAATGATCAAACCCTACACCCTACCATTGTTGACGAAATTTCTTAACCTTCACCATAGTCGAATTCTTTCATCCTTTATCAAATTTCTGCAAATAATAGCCTATTGGAAACTTGTTTCCATCCTCTATCTTGCTATCTTGGTTTCATCATTAGAAGGCTAGAATTTCTTTATACTTTTCCTTGTCGTAAATTCCTAGGGTTTGGTGCCGAAATTTTTTGATTGATCCTTCAATTGGTTTCTGTTGTTGTTCCTTTTGTTCATATGATTGTTTGGCATCTATTCATGTTATAATATCATGAATTTATCTTTTAAATCGGCATGCTTTATACCTTTTTCTATGGTTTTCTATTTTGATCAATTAACTTGTCTATTGATTTCTGATCTTGTTTATTTCAGTTATATGTGTAATTAACACCTAATCCTTCCTTGTAATCATCAAATTGCAACCCCTAAACCTTATATGCATGAAATCATAATTTCTCTTGTACCCTATCTTAGTGCCAAAATTTGCATAGTTAATTTGCATGATAAATCAGGTTAATTCTTGTTGTGTTCTTGGCTATTACATCACACATCAGAGGGGCACGTCTCAGTAGCATCTGATTATTGATTTCTGATAGGTTCAGTGAGTGGAATTAGTAAGAAAATAGGATGTTTACTTGGTTATTGAGTATCCAGGCTTAGTAAGGTTTTCTCTTTGCCTTAAAATGATATAGGTGGTTCGGATCCTCTAAATAAAGGCAAAAGAATAGCTTCTTATTCAAAGATAAGAGAGGTAGGATCTATACTTCATTGGTTTCTCCAGAGATCCTTGTTGTTTGTTTGATATTTTCGGTTGCATGAATTTGTTATTGGCATATGCGCATCCCACATAATTGGTATGCATAGTTGCAGATTGAACTATGGATTTGTTAGGAAATTTTGAACTCTTGAGATAAGTTATGTGTGCCTAATTCCTATGGGTTGTGTATTTTGAACATGGTGAATGTGTTGTGCTATAATTGAGGATGCCCTGCTGTGATGTTATGTCTTGTACATGTCTGTATGTTAGGATCCTTTTCCAGTGGCCATTCGGGGTAAGCGCTGATGCTCCTATGGAGAGGAAAAGTTCTTACTGGTATGGGAGTCGTATGGGTGGCAATCCCCAGTTTGTCCACGCTGGATGCCTAGTCATGTGTGTTGGCAAGATGTCCTTATCCTTGTGTGGTTAGGATGCCTAGTCTTATGTACTGGCTAGATGTCTTATCCTGTGTGTTGGCAAGATGAATAGGCTTACTGATTAGCTTGTGTGCTAACCTTTTACTCTTTGAGCAGCAAAGCCTTGGACAACACAGGTTGAAGGGGATGGCCTTTTCTATTGATGAGATCGAATGATGATTTTCCTGCCTGTGTACTTCTAATTTTTGGAACTGTTTGTAATCTACCCTTAACCTATAGTTGTCAGCCCTATCCCTATTGATTGTCTATTGTTTACGTGATATCCTTTAGATATGTAGGCGAATCTGATGTTGTTCGAAAGATGATTGTTTAGATTTCTACATATATTATGAGCTTGTGACCCTACTGAGATTCTTGTAATCTCACCCTGTTGTTTTCACCATTTTTTAAGTTTAGGTACATCCTCTATTCATGGTTCCAGTGTGTGAGATCAAGGCTGCATAGTGGGACAATATTGCATCACATTCGAATGCCTATTTCCTTGGTTGCTTGCTCATGTAACATGATGTTTGATTGGACTACTTTCTAGTTCCTGAAATGCCTTCTTTTCTTGTTTATTTCCAAAATTTACTAGGGATTTACTTGTTCGATTTTGAGATCCCTACGGGGTTTGTGTGTTATGGTACCTTTTGTGAGACCCCAAATTTTGAGTCCTAAAAGTCCAGAAGCCAGTGCAGGTGAAAAGATCGTTTTGTCCCTAAAGAAAAGGATGTGTGATGATCAAAATTGATAAGGAATGTCTAGTGATTGTTTTTGGTTTTAATTCCCTTTGATTTGGTTCTTTATTGGTTCATAATTACTTTAGAAACTAAAATTCCTAAAAATAAAGATAATTACAGAATTTAATTCTGATAATTATCTTACTTTAGTCCAACCCTTAAAGTAGAAAAATTAATCCCATAACCACACTATATAAAGAGGAAGCTGGCCACACTTAAACCTTACACAGAAAATATACAAAATCCATCCAACCAAAAACCCTACACCTCCTTATTGCTGTCGAAAGCTGCTCGAACTTCAAAATAGCATAACTCTCTCATCATTTGTTGGATTCTTGCAAATAATAACTTGTTGAAAAGCTCTTTCCATCCTCTATCTAACCATCTTGGGGTTTTTTTGAAGTTTTATCGTAATTTAGTTCATAATTTGGCGGGATTAGGTTTCAAAAGTTTGTGATTCTGCCTTCAGTTGATTTCTGTTGTTGTTCCTCTTGTTCGTACGATTGTTTAGCATCCTTTCATGATGTAAAATCATGAATTTATCCTTTAAATTTTCCCTATACATGAAATCGGCATGCCCTAACTTTGCATTATTTGTTACTTATCATAATTAATTAATTAACCTATTGAATTCTGATCTTGTTTCTTTTGGTTGTATATGTTACAAACACCTAATCCTTCCTTGTTAACATGAAATTGCAACCCTATTACCCTATATGCATGAAATCACAATTTGTCTTGTGCCCTATTCTTAGTGACGAAATTTGCATAGTTAATTAGGATGGTAATTAATATTGAATCTTGTTAAGTTCTTGGCTACCACATCACACATCTAAAGGGGAGGCACCTATGGCTTCTGATCACTAGTTTCTGATAGGTTTGGTGAGTGGAATTTGTGACGATCCCAATTCCTAACTATTACTATTTACTCTGATTAAGGTCATCACCGCCGTGAAACCCAAATACGCCCAAATGACACCTAGGACCTATCTGAATCTCACTAGGTTTACCATTAACTTTTGATTTTTATAGCATGTTTATTCTAATGTTTAACAAAAATTGGAGCATGACATTGGAAAAATATTCTGGTAACATACGGAGTAAATAAAACATCAGCGGAAGTCTTTAGATTAAATCATTGGGATAACACACAAGTCTCATAGGGATCTAAACAATCAGCAAGAAATGCTCCAACATATTTTGGAAATAGCAAGCAAAGGAGGGATCTGAAAATAAACCAGAAAGTAGCCCAATCATTCATGTTATATGCGCAAGTAAACAAGGATCAAATATGCAAATGTGATGCGATATCGCCCCACCGTGCAGCCTTGATCTCACACACTGGTACCACGGACAGTGGATGTACCTAAGCCTGAAAAATAGTAAAAAACAAAGGTATGAGATTACAAGAATCTCAGTAGGGTCGCAGTATGAGATTATAAGATCTGCAGAAACCCTAAACACAAATCTCCCAATTCGCATTAGATCATTCCTAAACATCTAAAGGGGATCACGCAATTCAAGAATCATTCAGAAAGGGGTTAGGGCCGAATCTGTGGTTGAGGGAGGACTATAAACACTTTCGAAATTATCAGAAGTACACAGGTAGGTGGAACTCATTAGATTGCTCTCGGAAATGAAGAAGAATGGCTATCCCCTTCCACCTGTGTTGTCCAAGGCTTACTGCACAAAGGGTAAACGGTTAACACACAAGCTAATCAGTAAGCCTAGTAAGTCGTCTTGCCACACAAGGACAAGTCTTCCCAAGCCACATACAGACTTGGGCATCCCAAACCACACAAGGATAAGGCCTTCCTACCACACAAGGACAAAGTTCAGTCATCTTGCCACACAAGGACAAGTCTTCCCAAACCACACAAGGACAGGGTTCCGGCCACACAAGGACCAGACATCCAGCACGCGCATGCTGGGTTTTGCCACCCATACAACTCCCATACCAGTAAGAACCTTTCCTCTCCTTAGGAGCATCAGCGTTTACCTCGAATGGCCAACGGAAAAGAATCCTGACACACAAACACGTTCAAGCACACACAGGCAAGTATAGAGCATAATACCATAGCAAGGTATCCTCAATCATGTCAAAACACAATCAGCATATTCAATTTATATATCATATGCAACCCAGGCACTCAATACCTAACTCAGGGGTTTGATATAGCCTATGAGATCCATATCTTAATCCAAAATTCATACTCTCACCCTATAATCAAATCGTATACAATACAACAAGGGCAGGTATCAAAAACATCAAGAAAATAATAGGGGTCTCTGGAGAAACCGATGAGGCGTAGATCCTACCTCTCTTATCTCTGAACAAGAATCCACTCCTTTTCCTTCATTAGGTAATTCCGAACTACTTATATGATCACCAGGCAAAGACGAAAACAAACTAAGTATGCATATTCAATAATCAAATGAATACCCTATTTCCTTACCAATTCCACTCACCAAACCTATCAGAAACCAGTGATCAGATTCTGCAGGTGCCTCCCTTGGATGTGTGATGTGATAGCCAGGAACTTAACAAGATTCAACCTAAATTACCACTCCAATTAACTATGCAAATTTCGCCGCTGAAAGTAAGGCATAGGACAATTTCGACTTTAAGCATAAAGAAGTTTCAAAGAAGGAAATTCATGATCATACATCATGAATAGATGCAAATAAATCATAAGAACACGAAAAACGACAACAAAAATCAACCGAAGACAAAAACTGTAGAAATTTAAAAAAAAAACTAATTTCATCGCTGATTTTTGACTTAATCTAAGAACATTAAATAATTATGTCAAAACAACAAAACATATATGGTTAGAAAGAGGATGAAAAGAACTTTCCAACAACCTATTATTTTTAGAGATACAACAAATGATGAAAGAGTTATGCTATTTTGAAGTTCAAGAAGATTTGGCGAAAACCTAATTCCGTCGCCGATTTTTGACTTATCTTATGAGAAGAAATACTAACCTTCTGAAACAAAACCAAATATTATTGGAAATATGATGAAGAGAGCTTTCCAACAAGCTTTTATTTTCAGGAATATAACCAACGACGAAAAAGTTATGCTATTTTGAAGTTCAAGAAGATTTGGCGAAAACCTAATTCCATCGTTGATTTTCTACTTATCTTATGAGAAATAAATACTAACCTCCTGAAACAAAAAAAAATATGGTTGGAAAGAGGATGAAGAGAGCTTTCCAACAAACTGTTATTTGTAGGAATACAACCAACGATGAAAACGTTATGCTATTTTGAAGTTCAAGAAGATTTGGTTAAAACCTAATTCCGTTGCCGATTTTTGACTTATCTTATGAGAACGAAATACTAACCTCCTGACAAAAAAAAACTCTTTTTGGAAAGAGGATGAAGAGAGCTTTCCAACAAGCTATTATTTACAGGAATCCGACAAGCGATGCGTGCGTTATGCTGGTTTAAAATTTCAACGAATTTTGGCAGATATAGGGAGGTGTTAGGGTTTTATGCTATACGATTTTTGTGTGTTTTCTATGAATGATTTTTTTGGGGGTTGGCTTCTAATTATATAAGATGTTTATGAGATTATATCCCTATCTTCAAGGCTTAATTAAAGTAAGATAATTATTAGAATTAAATTCTGTAATTATCTTCCCCTATTTTTAGAGATTTTAATCTCTAAGGTAATTACCTATCTATAAGGACTTAGATTAAAGGGAATTTATACCAGAATTAACTACCATACCACTCTTACCAATTTCGGCCATCACACATCTTTTCCTTCAGGGGCAAAATCGTCTTTTCACCTGTACTGGCTTCTGGACTTCTAAGACTCAAAATTCGGGGTTTCACAGAATTGGTAAGGAAATAGTGTATTCAATTGGTTATTGAGTATGCATGCTTAGTTTGGTTTTGTCTTTTCCTTATGATGTTATAGGTGGTTCAAATCCTTTGAATAAAGGCAAAGGAATAGCTTCTTGTTCAAAGGCAAGAGAGGTAGGATATATACCTCATCGGTTTCTCCAGACATCCTTGTTGTTGGTTGTTGGTTGTTGGTTGTTGTTTTTGATGCATATCTTTGTATTGATGTATGCGTATATGTGAGGGAATGTATGCATGAGTTGCGAATTGATTTGAGGCTTACTTAGGCATTGTCAAACCCTTGAGTTAGGTTATAAGTGCCTAATTTTCATATGTTGTGTGCATTGAACATGTTGATTGTGTCCTGATATGATTGAGAAGACCTTGTTGTGGTATTATGCTATGTGCTTGCCTATGTGTGCTTGTATATGTTTGTGTGTCAGGATCCCTTTCCAGTGGCCATTCGGGGTAAGTGCTAATGCTCCTGGTGAGAGGAAAGGTTCTTACTGGTATGGGAGTTATATGGGTGGCAATCCCTAGCATGTGCATGCTGGATGCCTGGTCTTTGTGCGGCGAGAAGCCTTGTCTTGTGTGGCAAGATGCCCTTATCCTTGTGTGTCAAGATTCCCTTATCCTTGTATGGTTTGGATGCCCTTATCCTTCTGTGGTTTTGATGCTCTTATCCTTGTGTGGTTTGGGTGCCCTTGTCCTTGTGTGGCTTGGATGCCTTGTCCTTATGTGGCAAGATGAATAGGCTTGCTGATTAGCTTGTGTGCTAACCCTTTAACCCTTTGTGCAACGAAGCCTTGGACAACACAGGTAGAAGGGGGTGGCTCTTTTCTGTTGATGAGAATGATTGATGACTTACCTGCCTATGTACTTCTGATTTTCGAAACTGTTTGCAGTCTACCCTCCACCTTAGTTTCGGCCCTAAACTTGGATTGATTCTTGAATTATATGATACTCTTAGATGTGTAGGGATTATCTGATGTTGTTTGGGAGATGTTTGTTTAAGATTTCTGTAGATCTTATGATGTTGTAACCCTACTCAGATTCTTGTAATCTCATCCTATTGTTTTCACCAATTTTTCAGGCTTAGGTACATTTACTGTTCGTGGTACCAATGTGTGAGAATCAAGGCTGTCGGCGGGGTGATATCGCATCACATTTGTATATTTTTGTCTCCTTGGTTGCTTGTGCATACAATATGATCATTGATTGGACTATTTTTTTCTGGTTTCTTATGCTTCCTTCTTTGTTTGTTGTTTCCGAACTATGTTGGGGGTTATTTTGCTAGATATTTGGATCACTATGGGACTTGTGTGTTATGGACTCATTGATTATATTTAAAGACTTCCGCTGATGTTTTATTTACTCCGTATGATACCAGAATATTTTTCTAATATCATGCTCCAAACTTTAAAATCTTAAAGGAATTAACATGCTAAATCGAAACTAGATTGATAAGCCTTGTGGAATTCAGATAGGTCCTAGTTCGGGCTTGTTTGGATTTCACGATGGTAAAGGTCCCATTAGGAGCAAATTTTGGAATATGAGATTTGGGTCCTTACAAGTTTGGTAGCAAAGCATGGTTTAGGTAATATAATTTATTGTATACTAACCTGTTTGTTGATTTTGTGTTTATAGGTAGGTACATGCGCACACACCCACTCACTTAGGAGCTAATAACAAAAGTGATCTAATGCTAAAAAGGGGTTGATTTGTAAGATTTAGATGATAAAATTGATAACTTGCTTTGGTGGGTGTTTATGTATGTTCTTATACCTGATAAATGCTTTCTGTGTTTTCTTTGTTATTACTGAATGCATGAGTGTGTCCTATGAATGTCCCAAATGTGTTTGTTGCCAAATAATTGCAATGTGTTTTATGATTATTGTCAAATGGCTATTGTTGATGCATGCTGCCGAGTGTTTTTATATGTTTCCGAGTATATGTGATTTCTATGGTTTCCAAGAATGTCCTTGTGTGTTGATGTAATTACCGAGTGTGAATTGCATGTGTGCATGTGATTTCCGAAGTTTGCATACTTGTATGCATGTGTATTTTGTTTTTTTTCCAGCATATGCATATCGTCCGGTGCACGCCTCTCCACTAGGTACCACTTCTTTTCCTAGTGTTTGTATTTGGTTATGTGTTGAGTAATGATCATATGCTTGTATAGTATGGCAAGACCGAGTGTACAAAGGGATCGACTGGGTAGGTATGGGGTTAAGGCCGAACAGCAATCTATTGAGCAAGAGGAGCCAAATGCACAAATTGACCAGGGAGGGCAAGCTGAGCCTGAAAACCAACTTAAGGCACCAGCTATCGATCCTGTTATGGCAAAAATCCTGAATATGTTACAAGGGATTGCTGCAAATCAGCAGCGTATGGAGGCGCAATTTCAGAATGCTCCTGCACCTGCGCCCATAGAAGAAGCTATTCCTCCACTTAAGCCTGTACAGCCGGCTCACCCTAAGAAAGCAGAGAGACTTCCTATCATTATTACGAAGCTGTTGAAGAAAGCTCGTCAACTAGGATGTAAAGATTTCAGTGGGTCAGCCGGAGCTGTAGCAGCTTGTGAATGGAACGACACTCATGCCATGTGTCCTTGTTTTTAGGTATCTCTGATGATGACAAAGTTTCCATCGCTACATTCCTACTGGGGGAGAAGCTCTTGCATGGTGGACATCTGTTATCTTGCAATTCAGTGATCGTTTGCCAACTTGGGAGGAATTTTGGCACGAGTTTGATGAAAGGTTCCATACGAGATTCCATAAAAGCGAGCAGAGACAAGCTTTCTACAAGCTTGAGTAGGGCACCCGTTTGGTGCTGGAATATGAGAAGGCATTAAGAGAGTTGTCCTGATTTGCACCTGAGGAAGATCATTCACCATACCAGCTTGCGAGACAATTTCAAGATGGGCTGAGCACCGAACTCAAAACCAACATTGGCACGATGTCGGTGCAGAATTTCCAAGAACTAATTGTTGTCGCGACTGAAATCGAGAAAATCGTGCAAACCACCAGCACACCCACCAGGAGGACCACCGAATGGATCCACGAGTGACGCACAACCAAGACTAACGAGGTTATTCACCCTCACTGATGCCGAGGCTAACCCTGATGTGGTGACAGGTATTATTTCAGTCTTTTCTCAAAATGCTAAAGTGTTGTTGGATCCCAGAGCAAATAGCTCATTTATAAGTCCAAGGATAGCACTTAGCATGGATCGGTCTCTGTCTCCCTTGTCTCCTCCTAGTGCGGTTCTGACTCCTTTGGGAGAGCAACTGATTTGTGACCTAGTCTACTTCGGTTGTGCTATACGTATGGGTCCAAATGTACTTGAGGTGGATCTGATCCCATTGGACATCCAAAAGCTGGAAGTGATCTTAGGCATGGATTATTTAGGGAAGTATCAAGCCTGTATGGAGTGTTTCACCAAGTGTGTGTGGTTCATTTTTCCTGATGGTGCCGAGTACTATTTTGAAGGTGATAGGCGAGTTGTTCTAACTTGCATGATTTCCTGGTTTGATGCGAAGCGATTAATCAGCAAGGGCCGTACAACATACATCGCGCATGTACATGATGTTTCTAAAGAATCCTCAAATCTAGATTATGTTCCAGTGGTTCACCAATTTCCAGTTGTATTTCCAGAAGACATAACCGGTTTGCCACCAGCAAGGGAAGTGGAATTTGGCATTGAGTTAGTGCCTGGTACGAATCCGATTTCCATTTCTCCGTATCATATGGCTCCTGCGGAGATGAACGAATTAAAAATGCAATTGGAAGATTTGTTGGATTGCGATTCCATCCAACCTAGTGTGTCACCATGGGGAGCACCTGTCTTATTTGTAAAGAAGAAAGATGGTTCACTGCGACTGTGTATAGACTATCGATAGTTGAATCGTATGACCATGAAGAAAAAGTACCCTTTGTCGCGCATTGACAACTTGTTTGACCAGCTCCAGGGTGCTGCCGTGTTTTCCAAGATCGACCTCAGATCTGGACACCATCAATTGCAAGTTCGTGATACTTATATTTCGAAGATAGCGTTCAGATCACGATATGGCTACCACAAATTTCTGGTTATGCCATTCGGTTTGACCAATGCGCCAGCCGTGTTTATAGACCTAATGAATCAAGTGTTCCATGAGTTCCTGGACAAATTCGTGATAGTCTTCATTGATGACATTCTAATTTATTCAAAATTGGAAGAGGAGCATGCTGAGCACTTGCGGATTGTGATGGAAGTTTTGAGGGGTCGTCGATTGTTCGCAAAGTACTCTAAGTTTGAATTCTGGTTACGCGAAGTAAGTTTCCTTGGCCATATTGTTTCTTCCCAAGGTGTTATAGTTGATCTGAAGAAAATTGAAGACGTAGTTGCTTGGGAACTCTCGAACTATGTTTGAAGTCCGTAGTTTCCTTGGTTTAGCTAGATACTACCATCGCTTTGTGGAAAATTTTTCATCGCTTGTTGAACCATTGACAAAATTGATGCGCAAAGGAGAGCCATTCATGTGGACCAAAAAGTGCTAGCGAAGTTTTGAAGAACTAAAAAAACGGTTAGTTTCCGTACCTATCCTTACTTTACCTATTGACGGAAAGGAGTATGTGGTTTAGAGCGATGCATCGAAATCCGGACTTAGATGCGTATTGATGCAAGATGGGAAAGTCGTTGTCTATGCTTCCCAAAAATTGCAACCACAAAAAAGAAACTATCCTACCCATGATTTGGAGCTTGCAGCCGTGGTGTTTGCGTTGAAGATATGGCGACATTACTTATACGGCGAGACATACCGAGTCTTCACCGCATGAAGTATCTCCTTATGCAGAAAGAGTTGAATATGAGACAACGAAGATGGCTGGACCTGATTAAGGACTACGACTTGATCATCGATATCATCCTGGAAAAGCAAATTTAGTTGCTGATGCTTTAAGCCAAAAATTTCATCCTCCTTCTTCATCAATTTTGGTTTACATGCTCACCAAATATATTCCAAATGTTGCTGGATTTGAAAACTACTCGTGTGCATCTTGGCACTGATTTTTCTTGTTCATTATTAGCATGAATCGAAGTCATGCCTACCCTAATTGAGAAGATTTGGAATCAACAATCAGAAGATCTACAATTTGTTGAAATTTGGAAACAACTACCTGATGGTGTTGATACCATAGCTCGCGATTTCAGAGTACGAGATGACGACGTCCTTGTCTTCAGAAATCGGGTATGTATTCCACAAGATACTGATATTCATAATCTTATTTTGTCTGAGGCATATAGTTCGAAGTTCGCTATCCATCCTAGTAGCAAAATGATATACCGAGATTTAAAGGAGTAGTATTGGTGGCCGAACATGAAGCGCCACATTGCTAAGTTCTTTACCCGATGCCTCATATGTCAACAAATAAAGATCAAGCATCAAAGACCCGCAGGTCTACTTCAGTCACTTCCGATTCCAGAATGGAAGTGGCAGCATGTCATGATGGATTTTGTGACCAGATTGCCTAGATCTCAGCGAGGATATGATGCTATTTTTGTGATCCTGGATCGACTGACAAAATCTGCACACTTTCTTCCCATAAGTGTGATAGATACACCTGAGAAATTGGTTCTTCATTACTTGGATGAGATTTTTAAATTGCATGGAGTCCCAGTTTCCATCATTTCAGATCGTGACCCTCGTTTCACATCATGATTTTGGGAGAAATTCCAGAATACGCTGGGTTTGAGATTGAATTTCAGTACAGCATTTCATCCTCAAACTGATGGCCAATCAGAAAGGATGATTCAGACACTCGAAGACATGCTACGTGCGAGTGTACTAGACCAGCATACCAGATGGGATCGATGTCTGCCATTGGCAGAATTCGCTTACAATAATAGCTTTCATGCAAGCATCGGTATGGCACCCTATGAAGCACTATATGGAAGGCGCTGCAGAACATCTATTTGTTGGAATGAAGTAGGTGAAAGACACCTAGACAATCCGGATCTGATTGATCAAGCAACAGAGCATTTGAACTTGATTCGACAACGGCTAAAGACAACCCAGGATCGGCAGAAAAACTACGTCGATAATCGATTAAGGGAGCCAGAATTTGCGGTAGGTGAAAAAGTATTTTTGAAGGTCTCCCCATGGAAAGGTGTCCTTTGTTTCAGCAGCGAGGTAAGCTAGCACCTTGTTACATTGGTCCGTATGACATTGTCGAGTGGATTGGCCCTATTGCATACCGACTTGCCTTACCTCCAAATATGGAAAGAATTCGCAACGTGTTTCACATTTCAATGTTGAGAAAGTATGTGCAAGACCCTGCTCATGTGCTCGAAGAACCACCAGTGTTGCAAAACACCTATCCTATCTCATACAGCCAGTTGCCATACTAGATCGATCAGTTCGTCAGCTTCACAGTCGAAGCGTGCCCATGGTACGAGTTGTTTGGCGTAATGGCCAAATCGAGGAATAGTGCAGGTGAAAAGACCATTTTATCCCTGAAGAAAAGGATGTGTGATGACCGAAATTGGTAAGGAATGTCTAGTGATTGTTTCTGGATTTAATTCCCTTTGATTTGGTTTTTTATTGATTGATAATTACCTTAAAAAATAAAATCCCTAAAATTAAGAGAGAATAACTACAGAATTTAATTCTGATAATTATCTTACTTTAATCCAACCCTTAAACTAGGAAACTTAATCCCATAACCACCCTATATAAACAGGAAGCCGGCCACACTTAAACCTTACACAGAAAATATACAAAATTCGTTCAACCAAAAACCCTACACCTCCCTATTGCTGCCGAAATCTACTTGAACTTCAAAATAGCATAACTCTCTCATCATTTGTCGGATTCTTAAAAATAATAGCTTGTTGAAAATATCTTTCCATCCTCTATCCAAAAATATTAGCTTTTTTCTGGAGGTTACTTTTTCTTTGTCGTAATTTAGGTCGTAATTTGGCAGGATTAGGTTCCAAAATTTTGTGATTCTGCCTTCAATTGATTTCTGTTGTTGTTCCTCTTGTTCGTATGATTGTTTAGCTATTGAATTCTGATCTTGTTTATTTTTCTTGTACATGTTACAAACACCTAATCCTTCCTTGTTAACATGAAATCGAAATCCTATTACCTTGTATGCATGAAATCGCAATTTGTCTTGTGCTCTATTTTTAGTGCCGAAATTTGCATAGTTAATTGGGATAGTAATTAAGGTTGAATCTTGTTAAGTTCTTGGCAATCACATCACACATCCAAAGGGGAGGCACCTGTGGCATCTGATCACTAGTTTTTGATAGGTTTGGTTAGTGGAATTAGTAAGGAAACAGAGTATTCAATTGGTTATTGAGTATGCATGCTTAGTTTGATTTTTTCTTTGCCTTACGATGTTATAGGTGGTTCGGATCCCTTGAATAAAGGCAAAGGAATAGTTTCTTTTTCAGAGGAAAGAGAGATAGGATCTATGCCTCATTGGTTTCTCCAGAGATCCTTGTTGTTGGTTGTTGTTTTCAATGCATGTCTTTGTATTGATGTAAGCACATATATGATGGAATGTAAGCATGAGTTGTGGATTGATTTGAGGCTTACGTAGGCATTGTCGAACCCTTAAGTTAGCTTATGAGTGCCTAATTTGCATATGTTGTGTGCATTGAACATGTTGATTGTGTTCTGACATGATCGAGAATACCCTGTTGTGGTATTGTGCTATGTGCTTGCCTATGTGTGCTTGTATATGTTTGTGTGTTAAGATCCTTTTTCAATGGTCATTCGGGGTAAGCACTGATTCTCCTGGGGAGAGGAGAGGTTCTTACTGGTATGGGAGTCGTATGGGTGGCAATCCCCAACATGTACACGCTTGATGTCTGGTCCTTGTGTGGCTAGACGCCTTGTCCTTGTGTGGAAAAATTCCCTTATCTTTGTGTGATTTGGATGCCCTTATCCTTGTGTGATTTGGATGTCCTTATCCTTGTGTGGTTTGGATGCTCTTGTCCTTGTGTAGCTTGGATACCTTGTCCTTATGTGGCAGAATGAATAGGCTTGTTGATTAGCTTGTGTACTAACCCTTTTACCCTTTGTGCAACGAAGCCTTAGACAACACAGGTGGAAGGGGATGACCCTTTTCTATTGATGAGATTGATTGATGATTTACCTGTCTGTGTATTTCTAATTTTCGAAAGTGTTTGTAGTCCACCTTCGACCTTAGTTTCGGCCCTAACCTTGGATTGATTCTTGAATTGCGTGATACCCTTAGATGTGTATGGATGATCTGATGTTGTTTGGGAGATGTTTGTTTAAGATTTCTGTAGATCTTATGATGTTGTGACCCTACTGAGATTCTTGTAATCTCATCTTATTATTTTCACCACTTTTTCAGGCTTAGGTACATTTTTTGTTCGTGGTACGAGTGTGTGAGAATCAAGGCTGCATGGCGGGGTGATATCGCATCACATTTGCATATTTTTGTCTCCTTGGTTACTTGCGCATACAACATGATCACTGATTGGACTATTTTTTTTTGGTTTCTCAAGCTTCCTCCTTTGCTTGCTGTTTGCGAACTAGGTTGGTGGTTCTTTGCTAGATATTTAGATCCCTATAGGACTTGTGTGTTACGGATTCAATGATTAAATTTAAAGACTTCCGCTGATGTTTTATTTACTCCTTATGATAGTATAATATTTGTCCAATATCATGTTCCAAACATTAAAATTTTAAAGGAATTAACATGCTAAAATCGAAACTAGATGGATAAGCCTTGTGGGATTTAGATAGGTCCTAGTTCGGGCTTGTTTGGTTTCACGGTGGTAAAGGTCCCATTAGGAGCAAATTTTAAAATATGGGATTTGGGTCCTTACACCTTGAATAAATTACAAAGACTTCCGCTGATGTTTTTATTCACTTCGTACAGTGCCAAAATGTTTGTCTATTATCATATTCCAACCTTCAAAAAATATAAGAAAATAAACTTAACAAAATCGGAACTTAGGGTGATAAGCCTTGTGAAATTCAGATAAGTCCTAGGTTGGGTTTATTTGGGTTTCCATGACGGTAAGGGTCTCAGTAGGTTGGACTGAGGTCCTTAAAACTACATACCCCTTACCACTGACTGGTAAGGAAGAACTGGAGCTGACACCAATCTAGTCTTCAGCTCCTGGAAACTCTTCTCATACTTCTTAGTCCACAAGAATAGAACACCCTTGCATGTCAAACGTATCAAAGGATCTGTCAACACTGAGGAGTTCTCCACAAAGTGCCTATAGTAGCCTACCGACCTAAGGAAGCTATGGATCTCTATTACACTATAAGGCTGCTCCCAATATTCAACCACCTCTATCTTTTTAGGGTCCACTAACACTCCTCTACCTGATACTATGTACCCCAAGAAGCTAACCTCTCTGAGACAAAACTCATACTTAGAAAACTTGGCATATAATTGTCGAGTTCTAAGTATATCCAACATTGTCCTTAGATGTACTATATGCTCCTCTTTCAATCTTTAATAGATCAAAATGCCATCTATAAAGATGATAACAAACTGGTCCAAGTACTCCCTGAATACTCTTTTCATGAGATCCATGAACACTACTGGGGTATTGGTCAGCCCAAACAGCATAGCCAAGAACTCATAATGGCTATAACACGACTGAAACATTGTTTTCGGAATGTTGGACTCCTGAACTCTCTACTGGTGGTATCCTAATCTTAAGTCAATCATCAAGAACACCAATGCACCTTATAACTGGTCAAACAAATCATTGATCCATGGCAATGGATATTGGTTCTTCATTGTGGCCCGATTAAGCTGCCTGTAGTCAATACACAAACGGAGAGTGTTGTCTTTCTTCTTCACAAACAACACTAGTTCACCCCACGGAGACACACTAGGTCTAATGAGTCCTCTATCCACTAAATCCTTGAATTTTATCTTTAACTCCTTCAACTCTGCTAGTGCCATCCAATATGCTGGGATAGAGATAGGAGCTATGCCCAGCAATAGCTAGATCTCAAACTCAATATTTCACTTCGGTGGCAAACCCTTCACATCTTCTAGGAAAACAACCAGGTACTCTCTCACCACTGGTACACTACTCAACTCTGGGTACTCAACTGTCAGATCTCTGACATGTACTAAGAAGGCTGTACAACTCTTGCTGATAATCCGTCTCACACTCAACCAAGAGAACATGCATGTCGGTGTCACTCGTCTATCACCGACATAGATATAGATATTTATATAAATATGTATATATATATATATATATGTATATATATATATATGTATATATATATATGTATATATATATATATATATATGTATCTATATATACATTTAATGTATGTATGTATTCTTCTAAAATTAAACTAGCACTGCTAATGGGCTTCCGGTTTTCTTTTAGCGGGGCTACTCAGTGAAGTATTTCTATATCTACCCCGATAGGTTTTCGTTGGAAAATAGTAGCCCATGTTCAATTGTTCATGATATGTCATAAACCTATTGAGCTGGTTGTATATACATTGGGATTTCATATACTCATCTCAGGACATTGGGCTGGTTGTAACTTAGGTAACCTGTTTTATTGTAATCATTGTATATACATTAGGTAAGTAACTTTTCTCTAATATTGGGATTTCGTATACTCACCTCGCATTGGCGAAGAAAACTTCATTCTCTATAGAATACCATACTCAAAACTGTAGTACTCAATAACACGTATATAAAAATAATGAAGCGTGCAATGCATCATAACATCCTCAATCAAATATTAGTTTATTGGACTTAAACCCACCTAAAGATATATACTCACCGGGCTTAAAAACTCACTTACCGGACACTAAATTCATTTATCAGACACAAAATTCACTGATCATCACTTGGAAATATAGTCAGGTAACCTCAAGAAATCAAACCGATCCAAAACGATCAGGGAAAATTGACAGCTAGAAAAAATTTGGATCAAATCGATCAAACTGACCAACCCAGCCAATCGGATGGATTTTGATTGATCGAACTACCCTAGTCTGATTGGTGCTTAATTTTTCTTACCTTAATATCGAAATCAGTCCCTACTTAAAAATTAGATCCTTTAATAAATATTCAATTATACATCAAACTTAATTTTCATTTTTAAATATTAACTTATAACTATGTTAAGCCCATAAATCAATATTTATAAATATTCACTACTATAATCTTTTTGAAAGTTCAATATAAATAAATAGTCAAAATTTCAAAAACTTATTTTTATTTAAACCCACAAAATATAATTTTTTTTCATTGAGAAAAGCCCATAACTTTTCCTCAAGCTTATAAATCGCTATCTCAACCCTAAATACATAACTAGAAAAAAAAATAAAAGAGAGGCAACCTACATTAGTAAGGGTTGGGCACAAAGAAAGAAAATAAGATAGGAACCTACTATTTTCTACGGCTCTTCTTTCTTTTCTTTTTATTTACATTTTGTTTTCTTCTGTCTCTTCTAAAGTCAACATATACTTACAGGGAAACAACAGATACTCAAATTGATCTAAATCTCAGCCTGAAATTCATTCGTGCACTGATCAACTAGTTAGTTTACCAATATATGACTACACATGATTAAATGAATTCAATTATGGCAACACAATGATAATCTTACAATGGCAACCACACACAGTTTACAGGTATGTCTCAATTCAAAAACCACAATACCACTTTTTCATTAGAAACTAAAAAGGCTTTTCCAATCAAATCAATAGGGAATAGTCTCCCACAAGCGATTTTGAATCAATGATGATGCCCTTTCTTTTGTCACATGAACTTGATCTGCCTATACAGAAGAACACATATACTGAGATAAGAGTAACATAAAATAGCAAACGAATAATATAAAGGAATCTTGTAACCCCTCCTGACTCTTCTTTGACAAACGAACAACTGATAAGGTTCTTACCTGTGAAACCCTAATCACACAATCAAGTTGACGAATGCCAAGACAGATGAGTGCAGTAGAACCCAACTGATTAAAAGGGAAAAAACAAGAATAAGGAATAACCGAAATAATAAAATAGAATGAAAAGATAATAGGAAACCAATTGTGCGTGCACAATGAATGAATGGAAGAAAAGCAATAGATGTCCACACCCCAATCAGGAAAGAAACAAAGTCGGGTTGTCCTAAATCAAAACAGAAAAGCAAGATGGTGTAAAAAAAAGGAAAGAAGGGATTCGTTGGAGAGAACAGGAAAGAAAACGTATGTACGAATGGATGGCTGGTGGTTTTCTGTCAGCTAACACAAGCTTAAATAGCTTGGGTCCTGAAACCATACACTCCTGACTCGGAAAAAAGAGCATGGCCTGGAAAAACAAATAAGCGTACTTGGAAACAAATAACTAGACCAAATACAAACGGGTCATCCCAAAGACCAACAAAACAAACCAAAAGTTCATGACTATACAAAACAAGCCCAAAAACATGAACGGGTCCAACAAAGACAAAATGGTAATTTTTACTATCTCGGTTTCCATCTTGGTCAATAAGCCAAACACACATGTGGACCACTACAACAATGTTGACTAAACTAAAACAAGCTGACTAGACATATGACTAGTTAGGGGTTTCACATCCTCCCATCCTTACAAAAATTTTGACAATGAAATTTACATTCCATACTACTCAAAAATATGTGGCTACCGCTCTCGTTTTAACTCCTCAATTTTATATGAAAATTCCTTGATCCGACCACTATGCCACAATACTTGAACCATCAGAACACTGCATCTACAAAGTAGTCTAATGGCGTGATCAACTATGGCAACTAGCTACGTAGGATAAGATAAATCACCAGCAATCTTGACTGATGGTGCCTCTAACACAGGTGACGGATCCCGATCGTACTTCTTCAACATCGATACATGGAAAACACCATAGATCCTCTCTAAAGATGGTGACAATGCCAACCGATACGCTAATGGCCCTATCCGCTCGGTAATCTCTTACAAGCCAATATATTGAGATACTAACTTGTCCCGTTGCCAGAACCGAAGCATGCTTTTCAACAACACGATTTTCAGAAACACCATATCACCAACCTCAAACTCATGCTCACATTAGTAATTATCTGCATAGTTCTTCTATCTATCCTGAGTCATCCTCAACCTCTGCCTGATCAAGGCTAACTGCTCAGTCACCTGATTGATCAACTCGGGACTATTCAAGAATCTGTCGCCGATCTCATCCCAACAAAGAAGTGTCTGACATCGCCTACCATACAATGCCTTGTAAGGTGCCATCCTGATACTAACCTGGAAGCTGTTATTGTAGAAGAACTCTGCCAATGGAAGAAATCTGTCCCATATGGTTTGCTTGTAGAGAACACGTGCTCAAAGCATGTCCTCCAATAACTGAATCTTCCACTCAGACTAACCATCTGACTGAGGGTGAAAAGTCATATTGAAGTTCAACTGAGAACATATGGTACTATGAAGCTTCCCCCAAAATTGGGAAGTAAACCTCAGGTCTAGGTTGGATATTATGGACACTGGAACTCCGTGCAACCTTATAATCTTGTCTATATACTGGGAAACTAACCTCTTCAGTGTATCTGTAACTCGAAAGGAAAGGAAATAGGCAGACTTGGTCAATCCGTCTATGATCACCCACACTGCATCGAAGCCATGCTGAGTCCTCTGAAAACCCACTACAAAATCCATTGTGAAATGCTCCCACTTCCATTAGGGAATCGGAAGCGATTATAGCAAACTTGCGGTTTTCTGGTGCTCAGCCTTGACCTGCTGGCATACGAGACAATAAGCAATGAACTTTGCAATGTGTATCTTCATTCCTTACCACCAATACTATTCCCTTAAAATATAATACATCTTGGTGCTACCTGGATGAATCGAGAACGTCAAACTATACGTCTCAATCAAAATCAACTGACATAACTTCTCATCTCGGGGAACACAAACTCTGTCTCGGAAAGTTAGAATCCCATTATATCGGACTCTGTACTCACTAACTGTATCCCCTATGATACCACTATCCAACTGCTGCCTCAATTGAACCAAAACTGAATACTCTAACTGTTTGGCTCAAATCTTCACCAGTAGCGTCGGCCTAACAACAATCTATGCCAACATTACTCCAAAACTATCACTATCAAGCTGAACTGGGGATGCTCTCAAACACATCAACATCAGCATATACTCCGAATGGACATAAGCCAAGAAAGATGAAGTCTTCCTACCTAATGCATCGACGACCACATTAGCTTTACCGAGGTAATAATCGATTACAAGATTTTAATCTTTTATCAACTTGAGTCATCTCCTCTGTCTCAAGTTAAGCTCCATCTGGGTTAGGAGGTACTTGAGACTCTTGTGGTCTATGAAGACACTTCAAGTCTCACTATAAAAATAGTATAGCCAAATCATCATCGCGAACTCCACAGTTGCTAACTCCAAATCATGGGTCGGGTAGTTGCATTTGTGTGGCCTCAATGTTTTAGAGACGTAAGCGACTACCTTCCCATTCTGCATCAACACACAACACAAACCATGTTTCAATATAGCACTATACACCACATACTCCTTACTGGTACTACAACTCCTGGAAACTCTACTGACACTTCTCAAACCACACAAATGGTTCGTCCTTGCGTGTCAAACGTGATACTGAGCCTGCCAATGTTGAAAAGTTCTCCACAAAATGACGGTAATAACCGGCTAAGCTCAGAAAACTCTGCACCTCAATTAAACTATGGACAGGCTCCCATGACATAATAAACTCGATCTTCTTGAGATCTACCAATACCCCTTTGGTTGATTCAACATGTCCCAAGAAAGTGACTTTCCACAACCAGAACTCACACTTAGAGAATTTGGCGTATAGCTATCGAGTTCTTAGTATCTCCAAAACTGTCCTCGAATGTCCGGAATGTTATTCCTCCAGTTTTGAATAAATGAGGATATTAATAATAAAAACGATCACAACCCAATCAAGATACTCCTAGAATACTTGGTTCATCAAATCTATGAACACTAATGGCACGTTTGTCAACCCGAATGGTATCATTAAGAACTTAGAATGTCCATACCAGGATCTAAAACTTGTCTTCAGGATATCTGATTCCTGGACTCGCAACTAATAATAACCCAACCTTAGATCAATTTTTGAAGAACACTGGCATTCCCTGATGTTGTTTGAACTAATCATTGATCCTGGGGAGGGGGTACTTGTTCTTCATGGTAACCCGATTCAACAATTGGAAATCAATACACAATCGCAGTGAATCGTACTTCTTCCTTATAAACAAAACCAGCAGTCCCCATGGTAATACGTGTGGGCTTAATGAACCCATAATCCACCAAATCCTCCAATTAGGTCTTCAATTCCTTCATCTCAGCTAGAGCCATCTAATAAGAGACATCAACTCAATCCCGAACTCTATCTCTCTCTCTAGTGGTAACCTAATGACATTATCTGAAAACACAGCCAGGAACTTACTGGCTATTAGAACTCAACTCAACTCCGACAACTTATTTGAGTTTTCTCTAATGTGGGTCAGAAATATTATACATCCCTTAATGATTATCTTTTTTGCACTAAGCCACAAGATCATTCAGCAGGCACAATATGCCTATCTCCCTCGAAGTAGTACTCTAAACCATCAGGTAGACTAAACCAAACCTGCTTGGTGAAACACTTTATTAGGGCTTGATAACAAGCTAAGCAATCCATGCCCAAGATAACATCTCTCCCAGATGTCTAGCGGAATCAAATCTGCTTCGTTAACAACTGACCCCATCCTTAATATATAACCCAAATATCCCTGATTGCATGTCAACTACTTGCCTAATAGAGTCAAAACCTTGATTGATGGAACCAAGGAAGACAACAGTCTATTAGCACTAACTCCGAGTTTTTGATTCATAAATGACATATTTAATTTGGGGTCTAACAACACTCTAGTATATGGAGAAAATACTGTAACAGTACCTGACACCATGTTAGGACTAGCACAGGCCTCGGTGTCTATCAACGTGAAGAGTCGGGTCAGTCTCAACTATGATGGCTGACCCGTAGTCTGACTACCAACACATCTGCCCAGTTCTCTAGACTTTGTCCTGGAAGAAGCCTATGAATCAACAAGACTACTACTCGTCCTCAGGGCTCTTGAACACTATGAGGCATTATGCCTCGGTTTCGAACAATTTTGGGATATATGGCTGACCTCGATGTAGTTGTAGCACTTCTGCAAATGAGGACAAGAAGGAATGTGGTGTTGATGGCAACTCGCACATCACAGCATCGATTGCCTACTCACACCCTGACTCGATGCAGCTAGCTGTAACCGGGTGATCACGTGACAACCTCCTCAGGAATAGGATGGTCCCGAAGAATATGGTCCTACTGATCTACTCGGTTGGTGGTCGTGTCTCCGACCAAGTCTGTGAAGACCCCAATTCCTAACTATTACAATTTGCTCCTAGTAAGGTCATCACCGCCGTGAAACCCAAATAAGCCTAAATGACACCTAGGACCTATCTGAATCTCACCAGGCTTACCATTAACTTCCGACTTTTAGCATGTTTATTTTAAAGTTTAACAACAATTGGAACATGATATTGGAGACAGATTCTGGTAACATACGGAGTGAATAAAATATCAGCGAAAGTCTATAAATTAAATCATTGGGTTTATAACACACAAATCCCATAGCGATCCAATTAACCAGTAAGAAATCCTCCTACATATTTGGGAAATAGTAAGCAAAAGGAAGGTTCTTAAAATAAACCAGAAAGTAGCCCAATCATTCATATTATATGCGCAAGAAACAAGTATGTAAATGTGATGCGATATCGCCCCGTCTTGCAGCCTTGATCTCACACACTGGTACCATGGACAGTGGATGTACCTAAGCCTGAAAAATGGTAAAAACAATGGTATGAGATTACAAGAATCTCAGTAGGTTCATAGCATCATAAGATCTGCAGAAATCCTAAACATTAAATCTCCCAATTCACATTAGATCATTCCTAAACAACTAAAGGGGATCACGAAATTCAAGAATCAATTAAAAAGATGTTAGAGCCGAATCTATGGTTGAGGGAAGACTACAAACACATCCGAAAAATTAGAAGTACATAGGCAGGTCAGATTACTCTCAGCAATGAAGAAGAAAGGTCATCCCCTTCCACCTGTGTTGTCCAATTCATACTGCATAAAGGGTAGATGGTTAACACACAAACTAATCAGTAAACCTATTTATCTTGCCTCGAAAGGACAAGTCGTCTTGCCACACACGGACTAGGGCATCCCAAACCTCGCAAGGATAAGGGATTCCTGCCTCGCAAGGATAGGATTCCGACCTCGCAAGGGCAGATATCCAACACGCGAATGCTGGGGTTTGCCACCCATATAACTCCCATACCAGTAAGAACCTCTACTCTCCCTAGGAGCATCAGCGTTTACGCCGAATGGCCACCGAAAAAGGATCCTGACCCACAAACAAGTACAAGCACACACAGGTAAGTACAAAGCATAATACCACAACAGGGTATCCTCAATCATGTCAGAACACAATCAACATATTCAATTCACATAATATATGCAACTTAAGCATTCAATACCTAACTCAGGGGTTCGATATAGCCTAAGAGATCCATATCTCAATCCGAAATTCATACTCTCACCCTGTAATCAAATCGCATGTAATACAATAAGGGCAGGTATCAAAAATATCAAAAAAATAACAGGGGTCTCTGAAGAAACCAATGAGGCATAGATCCTACCTCTCTTTTCTCTGAACAAGAAGCTATTCCTTTTCCTTTATTAGGTAATTTCGAACCACCTATATTATCACCAGGAAAAGACAAAACAAGTTAAGCTTGCATATTCAATAATCAATTGAATCCCTTATTTCCTTACCAATTCCACTCACCAAACCTATCGGAAACCAGTGATCAGATGTTGCAGGTGCCTCCCCCTTGGATATGTGATGTGATAGCCAGGAACTTAACAAGATTCAACCTGAATTACCATTCCAATTAACTATGCAACTTTCGTCGCTAAAAGTAGGGCACATGAAAATTTCGAATTTAAACACAGAGAAGTTTAAAAGAAAGAAATTCATAATCATATATCATGAATAGAGCTTATCTTTAGAGATTTGGCAAAAACCTAATTCCGCCGTCGATTTCCAACTTATGTTAAGACAAAGAAATACTAATATCTTAACAAAAAACGAAATATTTTTGGAAACAAGATGAATAGAGCTTTCCAAAAAGCTATTATTTACAGAGATACAACAAACGATGAAAAAGTTATGCTATTTTGAATTTCAAAATGATTTGGCAAAAACTTAATTCCGCCGTCAATTTTCAACTTATCTTTAGAGAAATAAATGATAACCTTCTGAAATAAAATCAAATATTTTTTGAAAGAGGATGAAGAGAGCTTTCCAACAAGCTATTATTTTCATGGATCTGATTAACGATAAGAGAGTTATGCTGGTTTAAAGTTTCAACAAATTTTGGCAGCTATAGGGAGGTATAGGGTTTTAGGCTTATACGAATTTTGTATATTTTCTCTGAATGATTTTTGTGAGGTTGGCTTCCTATTTACAATGAATGGATATAGAATTATGATTACTACTTTTGAGATTTTATTAAAAATAAGATAATTACCATATAATTAAAGAATTTAATTATCTTCCCCTATTCTTAGAGATTTTAATCTCTAAAGCAATTATCTATCTATAAGGACTTAGATTAAAGGGAATTTATACCAGAATTAACTATCATACCACTCTTACCAATTTCGACCATCACACATCCTTTCTTTCAGGGGAAAAATCATTTTTTCACCTGCACTAGCTTCAAGACTTCTAGGACTCAAAATTTGGGGTCTTACATCCTACCCTCCTTACAGGAATTTCGTCCTCGAAATTTTAACATAAGTACCTAATCAAAAAAGTAAGGAAAATTTGCATGCATAGATTCCTCAGTCTCCCAAGACTGTTCCTCAATTTTGCCATTACGCCCAACAACTCGTACTATAGGCACGTTTCGACTGCGAAACTGTCGAACTGACCGATCTAGTATGGCAACTGGCTATATAGGATAGGATAGGTCTTCAGCAACTTCAACTGGCGGTTCTTTAAACACATGAGCAGGTTCTCGCACATACTTTCTTAATATTGAAATATGAAATAAGTTGTGAATCCTTTCCATATTTTGAGGTAGGGCAAGTCGGTATGCAACAGGGCCGATTCTTTCGACAATGTCATACGGACCAATGTAGCGAGGTGCTAGCTTACCTCGCTGCTGAAAACGAAGGACTCCTTTCCATGGGGTGACCTTCAAGAATACTTTGTCACCTACCGCAAATTCCAGCTCCCTTCGTCGATTGTTGGCATAGCTTTTCTGCCGATCCTGGGCTGTTTTTAGTTGTTGTCGGATCAAGTTCAACTGCTCTGTTGCTCGATCAATCAATTCTGGATTATCTAGGCATCTTTCGCCTACTTCATTCCAGCAAATGGGAGTTCTGCAACGTCTCCCATATAGTGCTTCATAGGGTGCCATACCGATGCTTGCATGAAAACTATTGTTGTAAGCAAATTCTGCCAATGGCAGGCATCGATCCCAACTGGTTTGCTGATCCAACACACTCACTCGTAGCATATTTTCGAGTGTCTGAATCGTTCTTTATGATTGACCATCGGTCTGGGGATGAAATGTTATACTGAAATTCAATCTTGAACCCAGCGTAGTCTAGAATTTCTCCCAAAATTGTGAGGTGAAACGAGGGTCACGATCTGAAACAATAGAAACTGGTACTCCATGCAATCGAACAATCTTGTCCAAGTAACGAACTGTCAATCTTTTTGGTGTATCTATCACACGTATAGGAAAAAAAGTGTGCAGATTTCGTCAGTCGATCCACGATAACCCAAATGGCATTGTATCTTCGCTACGATCTAGGCAAACCAGTCACAAAATCCATTATGACGTGCTCCCACTTCCATTCTAGAATCAGAAGTGACTGAAGTAGACCAGCAGGTCTTTGATGTTCAATCTTTACTTGTTGACATACGAGGCATCGGGCAACGAATTCAGCAATGTGACATTTCATGTTTGGCCACCAATACTGTTCCTTCAAATCTCAGTACATCTTAGTGCTTCCAGGATGAATAGCAAACTTCGAACTATGCGCCTCTGATAGAATAAGGTTACGAATATCTACATTTTGTGGAACACATACCCGGTTTCTGAAGACTAGTACTTTGTCATCTCGTATTCTGAAATCACGAACTATGTCATCAACACCAACAATAAGTTGCTTCTAAATTTCAGTAAATTTCGGATCCTCTAATTGTTGATTTCGGATTTCTTCAATTAAGGTAGGTGCGACTTCGATTCGTGCCAACAATGAACCAGAAAAATCGGTGCCAAGATGTACACGGTTAGCTTTCAATTCCAACATCATCAGCAGGTAATGGGTGAGCATATAAGCCAAAACTAATGGGGAAGGAGGATGAAACTTTCAGCTCAGGGAATCAGCAACAACATTCGCCTTTCCAGGATGATATTCAATGATTAAATCAGTCTTTAATTAGCTCCACCCATCTTCATTGTCTCATATTTAATTCTTTTTGCGTGAGGAGGTACTTTAGGCTTTTGTGGTCAGTGAAGATTCGGCACTTCTCGCCATATAAGTAATGTCACCATATTTTTAAGGCAAAAACCACGGCTGAAAGTTCCAAATCATGCGTAGGGTAGTTGCTCTCGTGCGGTCACAATTGTCAGGAAGCGTAGGCGATGACTTTCCCATCTTGCATCAATACGCATCCAAGTCCACATTTTGACACGTCGCTGTAAACTACATACTCCTTTCCGCAAATAGGTAGGGTAAGGATAGGTGCAGAAACTAACCGATTCTTTAGCTCTCTTTGAAAATTTTCTGGCTTTTCTCGTTCCATACGAACGGCTCACCCTTGCATGTCAGTTTTGTCAATGGTCCGGCAAGCGATGAAAAATTCTCCACAAAGCGACGTTAGTATCCTGCTAAGCCAAGGAAATTACAAACTTTGAACACACTTCGCAGAGGTTCCCAAGCAATCACGGCTTCAATCTTCTTTGGATCAACTAACACACCTTGGGCGGAAACAATATGGCCAAGAAAACCAACTTAGCGTAACCAGAAGTCTATAGATTAAATTATTGGGTTCATAAAACAGAAGTCCTATAGGGATCCAATTAACCAGCAAGAAATCCTCCAACATATTTCGGAAATAGTAAGCAAAAGGAGGGTTCTTAAAATAAACCAGAAAGTAGTCCAATCATTCATGTTATATGCGCAAGAAACAAGTATGTAAATGTGATGCGATATCGCCCTGCCGTGCAGTCTTGATCTCACACACTGGTACCACGGGCAGTGGATGTACCTGAGCCTGAAAATGGTGAAAATGGTATGAGATTACAAGAATCTCAGTAGGGTCATAGCATCATAAGATCTGCAGAAATCCTAAACACAAATCTCCCAATTCATATTAGATCTTTCCTAAACAACTAAAGGGGATCAGGCAATTCAAGAATCAATTAAAAAGAGGTTAGGGCCGAATCTATGGTTGAGGGAAGACTACAAACACATCCGAAAAATCAGAAGTACACAGGTAGGTAGAACTCATTAGATTACTCTTAGCAATAAAGAAGAAAGACCATCCCCTTCCACCTGTGTTGTCCAAGGCTTACTGCACAAAGGGTAGATGGTTAACGCACAAACTAATCACTAAGCCTATTCATCTTGCCTTGCAAGGACAAGTCGTCTTGCCACACACGGACAAGTCTTCCTAAGCCACACACGCACTAGGGTATCCCAAACCTCTCAAGGATAAGGGGTTCTGGCCTCGCAAGGGCAGATATCCAGCTCGCGCATGCTGGGGTTTGCCACCCATACAATTCCCATACCAGTAAGAACCTCTCCTCTCCCTAGGAGCATCAGCGTTTACCCCGAATGGCCACCAGAAAAGAATTTTGACACACAAACACGTACAAGCACACACAGGCAAGTACAAAGCATAATACCACAACAGGGTATCCTCAATCATGTCAGAAAACAATCAACATATTCAATTCATATAATATATGCAACTCAAGCATTCAATACCTAACTCAGGGGTTCGATATAGCCTATGAAATCCATATCTCAATCCGAAATTCATACTCTCACCCTATAATCAAATCGCATGTAATATAACAAGGGCAGGTATCAAAAACATCAAGAAAATAACAGGGGTCTCTGGAGAAATCGATGAGGCATAAATCCTACCTCTCCTATCTCTGAACAAGAAGCTATTCCTTTTCCTTTATTAGGTAATTTTGAACCACCTATATTATCACCAGGCAAAGACGAAACCAAGCTAATCATGCATATTCAATAATCAATTGAATCCCTTATTTCCTTACCAATTCCACTCACCAAACCTATCACAAACCAGTGATCAGATGCTGTAGGTGCCTCCCCCTTTGATGTGTGATGTGATAGTCAGGAACTTAACAAGATTCAACCTGAATTACCATTCCAATTAACTATGCAAATTTCATCGTCAAAACTAGAACATAGGATAATTTCGAATTTAAGCATAGAGAAGTTTAAAAGAAAGAAACTCATAATCATATATCATGAATAGATGCTAAGAAAACATAAAATCATGTGAAATGACAACAGAAATCAACCGAAGACAAAAATTGTAGAAATTTAAAAAAAGACCTAATTTTGTTGATGATTTTCGACTTAGCCTTAAACAAGAAGCTATTTATGTATGAATAAAAAAACATATATGGTTTCAAAGAGGATGAAAAGATCTTTCCAAAAATCTATTATTTGTAGAGATACAATGAACGATGAAAGAGTTATGCTATTTTGAAGTTCAAGGAGATTTGGTGAAAACCTAATTCCGCCGCCGATTTTCAACTTATCTTTAGAGAAATAAATACTAACCTTTTGAAAAATCCCAAATATTTTTGGAAAGAGGATGAATATATATTTCCAACAAGCTATTATTTGCAGGGATCTGATGAACGATAAGAGAGTTATGTTGGTTTAAAGTTTCAGCAAATTTTGGCGGTTATAGGGAGGTGTAGGGTTTTAGGCTTATACGAATTTTGTATGTTTTCTCTGAATGATTTTTGTGAGGTTGGCTTCCTATTTATAATGAATGGGTATAGAATTATGATCACTACATTTAAGATTTTATTAAAAGTAAGATAATTACCAGATAATTAAAGAATTTAATTATCTTTCCATATTCTTAGGGATTTTAATCTCTAATGCAATTATCTATCTATAAGGACTTAGATTAAAGGGAATTTATACCAGAATTAACTACCATACCACTCTTACCAATTTTGGCCATCACACATCCTTTCCTTCAGGGAAAAAATCGTATTTTCACTTGTACTGGCTTCTGGACTTCTAGGACTCAAAATTTGGGGTCTCACAAAGTCCAATCAGACCTCTGCTAGACTAAAAATCACTAAGCCCCTAACTATGAGTCCTCTAACTATGAACCATCTTCTCGGCATCGATGGCATCAATGACAAAATCCTGAAGGATGTAAATTGATTTCTTCCCCACAATCAACTGAATATCACTGCTCATTCCATCTTGAAAACAACGAGCTAACTTCACCTCAGTACGATCCTCGACTGGTGCAAAACAAGACAACTATCTCAACTCGAACTCGAACTCCAACATAGACCAAGAACCCTACTTCACCTTATAAAAATCTGATCTCTTCTCATCCCAATGAAAGAGTATGTAGAACTAGTCATTGAACTCACTTAGAAACTAATCCCATAACAGCTACTGACCCCTATACCTCAAATGCACTACGGTCCACCATGATAGGGTTTCCTTCTCGAATAGGAAGTTGGTCAAGGCTACTTTGTCCTCCTTGAAAATCCTTAAAGCCTATGCAGTCTGGAAAACTGTATCGAGCCACTCTAGGGCTACGACCATATCTGCTATCCTATAAAAAATTTTGCAACCTAACTGACGAGTTTTCATCAACAGATTTGTAATCATCACTGGAAGTCTCCCGGCACCCGCAGCTGAACTGGAGCTATTGGCTATTGTATCGAAACTACAGGTGCTGCTGGAACTGGTATAGGCTGTATGGGCACTTGTGGTGGTATCGTGCCTGAACAGGCTGTTGTTTAGCCACTAACTGCTATTTAGCCATTAACTGCTGCAATGTGGCCTGCATCTTAGCCAAAATCTGAAGTAAGGTGGGATCCTTAACTGGTGCAACCTGAGTTGGCTGATCCATATGAGTATCGGGCTCGGTTGGCCCGCAAACTAACTCGTCACTCCTATCCTGGCGATCACATACGGTGGCGGTAATATGTGACCTAACCAAAATAACTGAACAAAAACACAAAACAATAACAATATGTAAGCCTAGGAGCTCACACAAACAATTTAAACGATATGGTGATGGACTGACTATGCACGTGCAACTGGAACTAGGCTTGTAAGGACCCAAACCTGAAAACCAAGCTCTTACCGCTTTGAAACATAGACAATCTGAACACGTCGTGTAACGACCCCAAATCCTAACCTATTATTAATTGCTCCAATTAAGTCCATTACCGCTGTGAAACTCAGACAAGCCCAAGAACCAGGACGTATCTGAATTCCACAAGGCTTACTTATCAAATTCTCGATTTTTAGCATGTACATTCGTTATGTTCATTAGTTATTGGAGTATGATATTGGACATGTATTCTGGTATCATACGAAGTGAATAAAATATCAGCGGAAGTCTTTAAATAAAATCAATGAATCAACAACTCACAAGTCCCATAAGGATCCAAACATCTAGTAAGTTAATTCCCAAAATAAAACGGAAACAAATAAAGAAGGAACCTTGAAAAACCAGAAAATAGTCCAATCATAATTCATGTTATATGCGCAAGCAATCAAGGAACAGGTATGCTAATGTGATGCGGTATCGCCCCGCCGTGCAGCCTTGATCTCACACATTGGTACCACGAACACTGGATGTACCTAAGCCTGAAAAATGGTGAATACAATAGGATAAGATTACAAAAATCTCAATAGGGTCACAACATCATAAGATCTACAGAAATCTTAAACGCAAATCTCCCGTACAACATTAGATCATTCCTACACATCTATGGGTATCATGCAATTCAAAAATCAATAAAAGGGATAGAGCCGAAACTAAGGCTGAGTGTGGACTACAAACACTTCCGAAAATCAAAAGTACACAGGTAAGTAAAACTCATCAAATTGCCCTTGGCAATAGGAAAAAGAAAGGTCATCCCCTTCCACCTGTGTTGTCCAAGGCTTACTACACAAAGGGTAAAAGGTTAGCACATAAGCTAATCAGTAAGCCTATTCATCCTGCCACACAAGGACAAGACATCTCAAGCCACACAAGGACAAGGGTATCCCAAACCACACAAGGATAAGGGCATCCTGCCACACAAGGACAAGACTTCTAGCCACACAAGGACTAAACATCCAACGCGCGCATTCTGGGGTTTGCCACCCATACAACTCTCATACCAGTAAGAGTCTCTCCTCTCCCAAGCAGTATCAGCGCTTACCCCGAATGGTCATCGGAACAGGATCCTGACACACAAACATGTACAAACACACACAGGCAAGCACAAGCACAATACCATAATAGGGTATCCTCAATCATGTCAGAACACAATTAGCTTATTCAATTCACATATCATATGCAATTCGGGCACTCAAAACCTAACTCAAGGGTTCGGTATAGCCTATAGGATTCATATTCGCAATTCTTGTACATATCCTACAATCAATTCGCATGCAATAATAACAAGGGCATGCATCGAAAACAATAAACAAACAAACAACAGAGATCTCTGGAGAAACCGATGAGGCATAGATCCTACCTCTCTTGTCTCTGAACAAGAAGCTATTCCTTTTTCTTTATTTAATAATTCCAAACCACCTATTGTATCACAAGGCAAAGACAAAACCAAACTAAGCATGCATACTCAATAACCAATTGAATGCCCTATTTCCTTACCAATTCCACTCACCAAACCTATTAGAAACCAGTGCTCAGATGTTGTAGGTGCCTCCCCTTTTGATGTGTGATTTGAAAGCCAATAACTTAACAAGATTCAACCTGAATTACCACCCAATTTAACTATGTATATTTCGGCACTAAGAATAGGACACAAGATAGTTTGCGATTTCTAGTTAGCAAGGTGTAAGGGTTGTGATTTCATGCTAACAAAGAGGGATTAAGTGTTTATAACTTATACAATCAAAAGAAACAAGATCGGAATCCCATAGGTTCATCAATTGATCAAGATAGGCAATAATAGGGCAAGGGTGGGGCATACTGATTTCATGTATAGAAAAGATTCAAAGGATGAATTCATAATTTTATAACATGAATAGATGCCAAGAAATCATACGAACAAGAGGAACAACAACAAAAATCAATTGAAGAGAGAATCACACAATCTTGAATCCTAATCCCGCCAAAATTCGACTTATCTTATGATAAAGAAAAACTGACCTTCTGAAAATAAACCAAATATTTCTAGAAAGAGGATAAAGAGAGCTTTCCAACAAGCTATTATTCTCAAGAATCCGACAAAGGATGAGAGAGTTATGCTATTTTGAGGTTCAAGAAGATTTTGACAATTCCATAGAAATTCGATTTAACTTTTAACAAAGAAAAACTATTCTCCAAACAAAAAACCAAAGATGGTTGGAAAGAAGATGAAGAGAGCTTTCTAACAAGCTATTATTCGCAGGAATCCGATAAACGATGAGAGAGTTGGATTTCAACAGAAATTGGGAGGTATAGAGTTTTTAGGTCTTACGAATTTTGTGTGTTTTTTGTATAAGATTTTTAAGTGGCTGACTTCCTATTTATATAAGATGGTTATGAGATTAAAATCCTTATCTTAAAGGCTTAATTAAAGTAAGATAATTATCAGAATTAAATTTTGTAATTATCCCCTCCTAAACTTAAGGTTTTTATTTCCTAAGATAATTATCAACCAATAAAGAATCAATTTAAAGAGAATTAATACCAGAAACAATTACTAGACATCCCTTATCAGTTTCAGCCATCACACATCCTTTTTTTCAGGGACAAAATGGTCTTTTTCACCTGCATTGGCTTCTGGACTTCTAGGACTCAAAATTCAGGGTCTCACACATGGACTACTCCAAATCTCACAAGGCTTCGAAGACTTTTCAAGCACGGTTCCCAAAATAAACGTATTTAATATTTAAAGAAATGGAACATGTCAAATAAGAAAAAAAAATATCTAGCACAATATCGGGGTGAACAAAATACCACAGCGGAGGACTTTATTAAATAAACAAATGAAAGACGGATCCATACATTCACAAGCCCAAAATCACAAATTGGGCTTAAGCCCACAATATAAAACCATATCTAGTGATATAGTAAAAGTCTAAAGAAATAAAGGTAACCAAAAAATCAAAGTGAGACTTAAAATAAAATGTCATAAAAGAAAACCATGTAAAACGTGCAAGTGTGATTGTCTATATATATATATATATATAAATATATATATAGCCCCTATTGTGAGTGTTATCCGAGACTAGATAGAGAAACATGACAAAAACAATCATACTTATCTCAGTACTCAGAACTGATAAGCCTATAAAATAAAAGTTAGGCAATATGTAGTAACATTTATACAACTCCTGAACAAGTAAGTAACTTTTCCCTAACACTGGGATTCTATATACTCACCTCGCATTGGCAAAGTGACGTTACTCTCTATAGAATACCATACTCAGAAGTATAAAACGTTTATGAAACCAATATACTTTAAATAAAACAATAGTACACAGTAATACGTTTATAAAAACAGTAAAACATGCAATGCATCACAACATCCTCAAGCATACTCAAGAAAATCTCAAGTTACCGGGCTCAAACCCACCTAAAGATATACTTACCAGCTTAAAAACTCACTTACTGGATACTAAATTCATTTATCGGACACAAAATTCACTGATCATCACTAGGAAACATAGTTAGGTAACCTTGAGAAATCGAACCAATCCAAAAAGATCAGGGAAAACAGACCGGTCGAACAATTTTTAGTCCAACCAATTGGATGGACTTCGATCAGTAGGACTACCCTAATCCGATTCGTGCTTGATTTTTCTTACCTTAATATTGAAATCAGTCCCTACTTAAAAAGTTGATCCTTTAATAAATATTCAATTATACATCAAATTATAATTTTTACTTTTAAATACAAGCATATAACTATGCTAAGCTCATAAATCAATATTTATAAAATTCCACTAAAATAATATTTTTGAAAGCCCAATATAAATAAATAGTCAAAATTTCAGAAGCTTATTTTTATCTAAGCCCACAAAATATAGTTATTTTTTTATTTGGAAAAGCCCATTACTTTTCCTCATGCTTATAAATCGCCATCTCATCCTTAAATACATAACTAGATTAGAATAAACAAAAGAGAGGCAATCGACATTACCAATGGTTGCGCACAAAGAAAGAAAAGAAGATAGCAACCTACTCTTTCCTACAAGTCTTCTTCTTTCTTATTTATTTTTAATTTTTTTTTATGTTTTTTTCTTCTCTCTCTTCCCAAGTCAATATATACTCACAAGGAAATAATAGATACTCAAATTGATCTAAAACTCAGCCTAAAACACATCTGTTCTCTCATTAACTAGTTAGTTTACCAAACATATGACCACACAAGATTAGATAACTCAATTATGGCAAACGCAATGATAATCCTACAATAGCAATCACACACACAGTTTACACAGGTATATAGCTCAATTCAAAAACACACAATACCACTTTTTAATTAGGAAATAAAAAAGATTTTCCAATCAAACCAATAAGGCATAGTCTCCCCAAATTAGTGGCGATGCCCTTTCCTTTGTCATATGAACCTAATCCACCTGTACAAAAGAACACATATACTGAGAAAAGAGCAACATAAAATAACAAACAAATAATAGAAAGGAATCATATAACCCCTCATGACTCCTTTCTAACAAATGAACAACTGATAGGGTTCTTACCTTCGAAACCCAAATCACACAATTAAACTTGACAAACGCCTAGACAGATGAGTGCATTGGAACCCAACTGATTAAAAGGGACAAGGGAATAAGGAACAAGAATAGGGAATAACCGAAATAACAAAATAGAATGGAAAGATAAGAGGAAACTAATTTTGTATGTGCAATGAATGAACAAAAGAGAAGCAATAGATGGAGGCACCCCAATAGAGAAAGAATGAAGTAGGGGTGCCCAAAATCAAAATATGAAAGAAAAGTAGAGCAGGAAATAGGAAAGAAAGATGAATGGGAAAGAAAATATACGTATGAATGGGCGGCTGGTGGTTTTTTATTAGTTAGCACAAGCTTAATTAGTCCGAGTCCTGAAACTTGACTAGACCGACACATAAAAACGAGCATGGCCTGAAAAAAATAAACAAACGGACCCGAAAATGAATAACTAGCCCGAAGGCCAACAAGACAACCCAAAAGCCAATGATTATACAAAATAAGGCCATGAACATGAACGGGTCCATCAAGGGAAAAATAGTAATTTCTACTATCTCAATTTATATCTTAGTCAATCAGTCAAATACACACATGGACCACTAGAATGATGTTAATTAGACTAAAACGAGCTGACTGGACATACGACTAGGATGGAGTTTCAAAGTCAAACCCTTTGGCTAGAGCTGTGACTAGAGTAGTCAACAACCCGATGGTAACCTGTCAAGTTCCATTTGCCAAACCCAATGGAGCAATTCTGTTAGTGAACAATGTGGTGCCATAGAACAAATAATAATAATGGCCTCATCAACAACAACAACATACCTTTCCTAACTAGCCTTGGTGGCACCACCCAGAACTTTGTACAAAACAGTGGAAATAACGTATTCAACAATGGTAATAACTTCCTTTTTGGAAATGGAGGCCAACTTCCTGCTGGTTCCACTCTTTCAAAAGCTGATATTCAGAATAGTTACTGTTCTTGATGACGAGTTAACAAAAGGGCATGAGGGCAGGGCATAGGAATTCTATATGTCTAGTTCTGTCGATGATACTAGCCAAACCATGGCATTTACTGCCATGTTCTAGAGTGGTCATTATGTGGATAGCTTCAGCTTTTTTAGGGTTCACAGGATAGTTGTGTCTGAGTCCTAGCTTGTTATCATGGGTGGCACTAGAAAATATGTGAATGCCAAAGGGGTTTGCTACAGTGAAGTCAATCCCTGCTATCAATCAACAAGAGAGTAATGGTGTTGAGACCTTGCTGGAGTTTATTGTCTATTTCAGCTGCTAAATGTGTTCGAACAATCCGGGATGATATATTTTTAATGTAATTGCAATATATCCAAAAATGGAGATGGTCATGTGACTTGTTTTGTCATGACCTGGCCTCCGGACCCCTGGCTCAGTAGGTCCGGACGTGTATGTGCGCGTGATGGATCACAACCGCAACGCTGAATTGGGCTTCTAACCAACATGTCCTAAAAGATATATCTTGTTACAAATGATACCATTACACAACATATATAAGCCCAAGACCTCCTCCACTCTTTTCCAATGTGAGATTGGATAATTTGACCCCATACATAGGCTGGGTCTCACAATCTCCCCAGGAGCCTAAATATAACTAACTTAGGCCCAAACTCATGGGCCCAAACAAAAACTCAACATACAACACGGCCCAAGCACACATAGAAGAGGTAGTGAGATTGGTTCTGCTACCATTTATAGCGACCTAGAGCCCCAGTCCAACGAATCTGGATGTGTATATGCGTGTGATGAATCACAACTACGACACTGAGTTGGGCTTCTAACCACGTGGCCTAAAAGATATATCTTGTTACAAATGATACCATCACACAATATATATAAGTCCAAAACCTCTCCTATTCCTTTTCAATGTGGGATTGGACAACTTGACCCCCTACACAGGCTGGGTCTCATAATAGTAGCTGAATTAGTAAAAGGTGTACTCCTTATAGGAATAAAAGATAGTGGGTGGTGGTTCGAATCCTAGTGGCAACGTGTCAGGGATTTAATATGTTCCAATGGGCCTTAGGCCACAAAGATTTATTGCTCTTCCCTGACGATACGTGCTATGTGAGTTGGAGATTCGTTGTTCTAGTTACGTCGTGTATTGTTCCTCCAAAGAGAGGGTCCTCACATGTTTGCTTATAATGTATGGTCTGTTTATTCTATGAATTAACCATCTCGATTTGTTCCTCATGAATATCAAATGCTTCTTCTTCCATTGGACAATGACTTTGTAAAACAAAGCATCCAAAAGTTAAAAACAAGAATAGAGTAGAGAACGAGAGAAAAGTCTTTATTTTGGAGGCTAAGTGAGAGCTTCAAGATCATGGAACAAAATATGTATGCCTTGTGGTACCCTGTTTAGCTTCTGTATCTACAGAATTCAACTTAAAGATATGTTGCTTAATCGTGGTAGAGGTGCCTGTAAGATATTGCAAGTTGAACAGGAGATGGTTTATGCAATTTTGGTCTAGTTTTCAAGGTGTTTGATAGGGTATATACTTTTTTTTCAGTCTTAGATCTTAATTTTAAGGTAAGGTTTTCCTATAAAGTTCCAAACTCTAATGTGATATTGAAGAAAAATCAATTTTTTTGTTTCTCTTATCATCGAACAGTAAATAATGGTTCTAAAGGGAAAAAAGATCCATCTTTCATAGAGCCATCCTAATAATTCTTGGAAAATTGACAGATAAAAACACTAGCGGTAATGATTATACTTGGTAGTTAACAAATTTGATAACAGAAATTTCCTATTTCATTCAATCTAAGACAGTTTGAGATAGATCAAACAAAAACATGATTTTAATTGCAGAATTCATCTGGTAAATGAAATTTGAACCACCACCACAGATAAATATTACTCTGTGAGGTAAAGAGTAAAATGCATCAGTGTCCTCACCATTTGTGTGTGCTGATCTTCCTGATGAGTGGTCTCAACAGTGACATTAAAAATAAATATATAAATGATACCATTACAGTCACATTGGTTTCCCTATCTTTGTTCCTTTCAACATACTAGATTTATCTCAATAACCATTAAGTGAGAAATTTTGTTATGAATACTTCTCAACTATCTAACACCTTAAAAGTAAGAGTATGATGTCTTAGTCAATATATTTTAATTCTACTTATATTTTGTAAAAAAATGTAGAATTGAAATATCAACTCGTGACCCTTTCTTTTCTTTATTTTTTAGTGATTGTAATTTACTCACTAGATTTGTTTTTTTTATAAAAGTGACAAAGAATCAAACATGTTGACTAAGATGGTATATTTTTAAGAATATTTTTAAGAATAATTTGAAGTATATTTTTTAAGTATATTTTTAGGTACATTTTTTGGTATTTATCCTTGAAAAAGAAAAATTATTGTGTTTCTTAAGTTCTCAATTCCTATGGTGATCGTTTATCATAATTTGTTCTGTTGGGATAAGCTTCTTCTTTTTTTAATACAGTCGATTCTACCCTTACCCCACCTCACCCTCTTAATCACCTATTCTATCCTTACCCCACTCCATCCTTCTATACCTACCTATCGGGGATTTGAACCCAGGATCTCCTCGAACCCCATAAAGGGTCATGTCATCTGAGTCAAGGCTCATTGGCAAATAAGTACAGCTTCTTGTTTTCCAACATCTGATTCCAGTTGATTATCTCAAATATTGAATTTTTTTCCCTGTCAGTATTTATAGTTTAGATAAGCAGAAAATCTAATCTTTTCTTGAGAAGAAAAAATATGAAATATAATCCAATCTGCAATCCTGAAATATTAGGATGTAGAAAAAAACAATGAAACGGGGATTTGAGTACCCCAAAATATTATTTTATATTTTGTGTCTATAATAAAAAAAATATCTCAAGTATATCTGAAAATGATTGTTTGTCAAGCCACAAAAACTCGCATAATTCACATACTCAAACGATATAAGGCTGCGGAATGTTGCAAAGAATAGGGGATTTTATCAAAGCAGCTACTAGGCTGTAAAAGTGAGACTTACTCTTCTTATCCATATTCTTTTATCGCTACATTCTCCTACATGAAGCAAAAATAAAGAATTTGTAGAACAACACAATCTTCTGTAATTATAAAGTAGCAAATACAAAAAGATCAAAGCTAGATCATAAGGGTGTGAATCTCTATATTTCTTGTTTACTTGAAATTAAATACAACAACAATTTTCAAACAAAGAAACTAGTGAATCTATTTAAAGCATAGCAGGATCAACATATAGGAATTTACGGAAAATTGTATTTGTAAAAAACAAAATCTTACCCTATTCCCCTATTCCCCTATTCCATAATCACTTCTATAGAGTGCAAAAATTCCTTATGAAGCTTAATAGCCTGCAAAATGAAAGAGAAACAGAATCATAATTTTGTCAATTACTAGATTGCACATTGGGCCAACGGAGCCCTAAACCAAAGCCGCTTGGGCAGCAACCCAATGTTTTAGGGTTTTGTTTTCGGGAACCATATGCACCTAAGGCTTAACGCATGCATACGTGAGCAATAATTGGGAGGAATTTTGTCCGTTGGAGAATCGCTATTACATTACAGTTACAGAGATTGGATCTGTCTGCCATCCTCGGATTACTTTTGTTAGGTCGGAATTCAAATTAATGGTCTTTAATCAGAAACCTAACGGATCATTTCCATCTGAGGAACCCACTTTCCATTATACAACGTCACGTTACAGAAACTTCCTTATAACTATCAACGACCAAAAATAAAAACATTAAATAAAAAGGAAGTAGACGTTAGGGGGTTTTATCCACGTGGGTCCTTTCATAATTCTGATGAATCTAGCAGAAATTGGTGAACATAATTAATCCTAGGGAGAAAATAAATTGAAGAACATCTCTTAGATTTTTAAAAAAATTTTAAAAACTAGAGATTTATGTAAAAAATGAAGAAATTAGGTGGGGAAGAAAAGGAAATTATACAAGGCAATTGCTTTTAAAAGCAAATTAAGAAGGAAGAAAAAGGGAGAAGCTGTCTTAGTCTGCAAATCGTAGTACTGGTTGCCTCTGGCCTCTGACACTAGCACACCACAGAAGGCGCTATCTTACTTTCTTTCTGTTAGTCTTTCTTTCTTTCTTTCTTTGTTTCTTTCTTGCTTGGAAATGAAATTGGACCCATCTGAGCGAGAGCCTGAGATTCAAATTTAAAGAGAGGAACTTGCAAGGGTTATGCTAACCGACGGCTTAAGCGAGATAAACCTGGAAAAGAGCTACTAGCTGTAGTGAACCAGTAGAAGCAGAATATTAAACCGGTTTTGGAAGAGGGGGTATTATTTTGGCTGGTTTCTTGTCTTCTACAAGACTGAAATGGGTGAACCTGCGTTTCTTATGAGGTCATTTTCTCACCCTTCTAGCGCTTCCCGCGAAGGCAAAGAGGTACGTCTTACAGGAAATTTTGGTGGTTATGTTGTGCTGCTGTTTTTTTCATCTTTTCTCAATCTATTGGACTTCACTTTAATGGTTTTTAGTAGTGGTATCTACTACACTATTTTGTTTTTGTTGTTGTCGAACTAGTCTGAATTTGGCTTTAATGAGTTCAGCGTTCATGTCCTGATAATTGGAAAGAGTTTCTGTAAGATGTGATTTTGACTGCCAGAACTCCCGCTTACTGTTTTGACTGGCGAGGTGTTGATATCTTCTTTTCCTTTCTGAATAAACTGTGTGTGACCCATCTGGTTTAGGATTTAACGAAGATTGTTATCCGCCGAATTCATTGATTTTGATGGAGAAGGAAGTTTATTTACACATTGTGGGTTTAGTTTTCCTGTGTGTTGGTGTCACATACAAACTCAAGCATATGTACAAATCAGTTACTGACATGGATAACCAAACCGAATTACAGGGTGATCCCTATCGAGCATTAACAGAATCAATCTCATTTGGGAGATTTATGTCAGAATCTTTAGCTTGGGAAAAATGGTCAACCTTCTCTCACAACCGCTACTTGGAAGAAGTTGAGCAGTTTTCTAAGCCCGGTTCTGTTGCTCAGAAGAAAGCTTTCTTTGAAGCTCATTACAAGAAGAGAGCTGCCATGAAAGCAGCAGCCTTGCTTGAGCAATCTAATGATGAAGCTACAGTTGTCCCGGAGCTTCATACAGGAGATTACGCGCATGACAGCTCTGTTGCAAATTTGGAGTGTGAAAAAGGAAATGACGAGGAGAATAGCATCGTTGATTTTGAGGCAGCTCCGTCTGCAGATGAGAGTGCTTTGTATCGTAGCGATCGAAGAGAAGATTTACAAAATGCTAAGGTGGAGAGAGACAAAGAGATATATGAACAAAATCTGAACCCGAGTTCGACCGGTGACATTGTCATGCAGGAACAAGAGGAAGATATCCTTGATACTGATACTGAGGTAGTTTATACTACTGATGATCATAGCGTGGATTTAGACAATCAGAAGGTAATAAAAGGTGAAGACAAAATTGTCGAGAATGTTGTGGTCGAGAACTCTATTCAGGTCGGAAATGCCAAATGGTCTGACAATGCCGAGGGCTCTGATTTGAATATGGCTATACCAGGAAAAGATATGACCCACAAGGTAAAACATCAAATTATTCCTTCTTTTCTTGTAATCCTGCTAACTTCATGTCATTGCCATTACAATCAGAATACTGGCGAGAAGCAGCATCCAATGTTGCCAAGTAATAAAAGACAGTTGAACTCTTTATCAAAGTCATCTGGTCAGAATAGAGCATCAAAACTGCCAAAATCTTCTACCAGAAATGCAAGCTCCAACCAAGCAAAAACCGAAACAATTGTCTCTCCAAGCATTAAAAAAACAGCTTTTGACTTGTCGGACCAAAAGAAATCCATTTCAAAATATGTTCACATGTCGATCAATTTTGGTTCCCGCTCTGGAGACTCTAAGAAAAATTCTCTAATTCTGTCTGGAAACAGTAACTGTGCTTCACGAAATCCCACCAGGGTATTTTCTTCCCACCTTCGATATTTACAGTCTCTCATTCATTTAATGCACAATTCAAAGTAACTACGATGATTGAATACCATACTGCAGGCCTCTGTTTTGGGAGCATCAAATCTCCATTGTTCATTAGGTCACCAATCACAAGATAAAAGGTATTTATCCTATCTGAAACCAGGTACTTGGCCTATTTCCTGTTGGTCTTTCCATTTACATGTAAGCCTTAATCTTGCAGAACTAAGGCACAACTCGACAGGTCAGTTTCAGGAGTTATGGCAAACCGACTATCACAGGGTCTCTCTGGAAGGTAAGATCTAGAATTTGTTTGCTGAATATCTTTCATGACTAAAATTAAAGATCTGCCATGTTTCATATGTTCTGATTTCTCTTAAACTAACTGTAGCTCAAAATCTTCAAGTGCAAGTGGGAGCAAAGGACGACCTCCTATTGTATCCTGTCCTTTTATCTTTAGGAGTGAAGAAAGAGCTCAAAAACGAAAAGAGGCAGGTTTTCATCCAACAGCATTATTTCTATGATGTGAATTTTGTATGGCATTGACATCTTCCATTGGTCATGATGGCAGTTTTTCCGGAAGCTGGAGGAAAACAACAGCACCAAGGAGGCAGAACAGGCACATTCACGAGCAAGACCTAAGGTTGTCTATACAGACTACCCTATCATTGTTGTGGCTATCCTTGTTTTGAGAATATTATCTACGGACGATATCACTTTTGATAACTCTGGTTTCATCTATTATTTCTTTCCCCATAAAACCATTTTTTGTTCCTTTTTTATGCTTCACAGGATAAACCAGAACAGGACCGTAAAATGCTACGACAAAGCACTGGATTCAGAGCCAAACCTACTGAAGATTTGTGCCATGGATTACAATCTCCTAGTAATTACATGAAAAAGGTACTTATGCCCATATCTTTCATTCGTTCTTGTTGGGGTTATAGGTGAGCTTTATTCGGATTCTGTGTGAGGGCAGATATTATATGCAGCTGCTGAAAATTCTTGTCTCGGTAAAGATTCGGTTATAAACTAAAATTTTCGTGAAAAGTCTGTTTTAGTACTTTGGAATCATTGGAGAAAAGTTCCCTTTGGCGATTCTGACCTTCTCTATCTCTGTCAAATACATGGGGTTTATTTTCATTTTAACTTACTTGTATTGAATTTGCAGATACCAAAACCTGCAAGCAAGCCTAGTCCAAGTGATATCCGTGAAGCAGCAAGCTCCGCACTTACTCGAAAGTCTATATTGAATGTGGAAAGCTCCAACAAGCGGGGTACACAGAAACACAGCCAAAGTGTAAATCGTTCGGTCTCTTTTCTACCAAAGAAGAAAGCACATGAAAATGCTTCTCCAAATATCCAGGGTTAAGTTCCCCGAGATAGTACAAGTACAGCTCAGGCTGCAGAGATTTTGCTTTAAGAATTTGTAGACCTGGCTGGTAATTGTGCAAAATTAATTTTCGTATCACACACTTGAACAAGAAAGAAAATATATAGAACTATAATAGCTATATTACGGGGAAAGTGGGCTGTGTTGTGTGTTGTGGCTGCCTTTAATGGACGGATAGCATATTAAGCTTTTGGTAGCATAATGCAATGCATGCATTATTAATCTGCACAAAGCTAAAAGTAATGCTATGAAAAGGTGGCCATTATGAAGGTATGGCATTTTATAAATAGCTTTGCCCTTAAGCCAAATATTTTTAATCCTATTAAAGCAGGCTTTCTAATTGTTTCTTCTGGCAGAATCGGACCTTCTGAGTTTGTTTGTTTTTTTGTTTTTAGAAAAGTGCCCATGTTTTTTTCTTCGGGTTTCAATTTCGATCAACACTTACTAATAAGATATAGAAGGGGTTTAAATGCAGGAAAAAAAAAATACAGCTAGGATTGAGAATGGCAGAGTTGCGATATTATGACTAACTCAGCTGCTAATGACATAAAATTACAAAATTTGGAAGGAATGATGACAGTTGTTGTAGCATGCATCAGCGAGCACCCCTCCCTCTTGACCATACATACATATGTTCCAGAAATGATGCAGGTTGTATTGTATGAGAAACTTGAAGCAAGCTTATTATGCTTAAGTTTTGTCCTCACCCCTATATACATGTCTCAAAATCTAAAATCAGGCTCCTTCGGAGGACAAACATTCCAATCCATGGGAGTTGAAGGACTCCTTGGAATGATTGATCGTCCAAAAATAGATAGCCAGCCAATACGCAAATGGGTGGAGTAAGGTCAGGCTATAAACAGACCTTGCTCTGTCAGAGGATACTCTGCTGGATCATAGAGATTGTCATAGTCAAACCTCGAGGCGTCATTCAATTGTACTGGAAAATCAGTTATGAGACCCGGACCAAAGTATTCTGGAAAGTCTGTAACACTTGGTATCGCCAAGTTCATAGGATAGCAGTCGCCAGGAACCCAGCATACTTTGAACTCCTCATCCAAAGGCTTAGAAGGTGATACGCTCAGATTCATATTCGTTTTGGGGATTTCAGTTTCTTTAATGCCATGTAGATTGACTCCTTCACTATCGATGCTAAATGTGCTGGTGGAAATGGGCTCTACAACTTTCAGATTGGTAGTGCTGCTCCTGTATTCATCATACGAACGCTTAATCCTCGAAGGCCCAACTAAACCTCTTTCTTTTATAGTTCCAGAACTGATGGATGGAGCTGGCTGTGAACATTCAGCCTGGATGTGCAATTGTTGACTACAAAAAGGTACCTGGCTCGACCCATCGTCTAAATGAAGAGGCTTCAGTTCTTGTTTCATTTGGACATCTGCAATTCCGTGCCATGGATACTGTTGTGAGAAGGTAGGATCATATGCAGCAAAGTTCACTTCGGATTCCGGCGATGTAAAAGACTGAACAAACTCCATATGCGAATTCTTTGGCCTTCGAGGGTGGGGAATATCAACTGTTAAACTTGCTTTGGGTTCTGCCACAGAAACTGCAAAAATTCCCTTTCCATCATCTTCATGATTTCTGGAATTCGCAGTTTGATTTAGCAATTTCTTGCCAGAGATTACAAAGCTGCCTTTGGAAACGTCATTCTGCTGAGTATTCTGAATGCCATAACTTGCAGGAGAATCTTTTGAAGGCGAGTCAGAATGTTTTACACTGCATGTTTTCGGATCATTTTCTTTCTGCAATCTACTCAAGTAGAGACGGTATTTCTGCAGCAGAGAAAAACATCCACTGAAAACCTAGACACAGTTTGAAATCCAAATCTATATATAGACTATATTCTTCTCATCTATTTGGCCTAGGCATACCTGCAAATGGCTTGCAACATTTTCTCGAGTCAACCATGGCACATTCATCAAGTCCAGTATTTTCTTTGGACCAACTTCTGCCAAAATGACACCATATGTCATGTCTTGGAGGATGCATGATAAAGATGCAGACGATATACAGACATTACATATTTCATGAGATGCAAAATTCCATAGTTCACAAGCACGGAGCACTTACTGTCGAGCCCTATCTGATTTACAGCATTGACGAACTTCTGATGAAGGCCCACCGACCAAACTACTCTGGCTTTCTTGTTAGAACCGTCGCCGTGCTCCTTTTCATCATGCTTGTTTTCAATAGCTTTTCTTTTCTTTGCCGAAGTCATGTCTTCTCCGCAAAACAAATGACCATCATCAGATTGGTCTGATCCATTTCTTGTCATTTGAAAACCATCAGTCCCTTCAAGAATTTCGATGTCTCTTACTTCATTTATCTTCTTTCTAAATACGTGCTGCCATATATTCCGCAGTTCTTTCATTCGTATAGGCTTAAGAAGATAATCACAAGCTCCATGTTGGACCCCCTTCATCACCCGGCTCGTCTCTCCATCTACAGACATCACTGCAATGTTTCACAGCTGCGACAGTCAGAAGCATGATTTCCCAGAAAAAATTGAACTAAGAGAAAAGATTCAAAGGCTGATGTGAAATTGTTGAGAGGAAAAGAACTGACTAATGACTGGAAGATCCATTTCGAGTCCAACATGCTCTAGGAGTTTAAAGCCATCCATGTCGGGCATATAGACATCACTGATTACTATGTCAAATCCATCTTTCTTCTCCCGAAGCAAGTTTAGGGCATCTCTTGCTAGACCGCAGGTGGTCACTAAATACACAAAAGCATTACAAAAACAAAAGGTCAGACATTCCGACCCATGCATCAGAAGATATCCTGAATTTTCACTAAAAAAGATTGCCTGAATGAGGAGGTGGGTAGGCAAACATATACATAGCATGAAATTATAACTTGGAAGATCATTAGCATCAGAAGAACAAGGAAAGACAAACGATATCCATGGTAACAAAAGAACTGCGAACCAATTTTACATCACAGAAGAGGGATTTTTTATCAATAACTCACGCCAAGACCTTAAACAGGCATTAGTACCTATTCTCATATGCATCCAAGAGGACCAAAAGAAGCCTCAAAAACAATAGAAAACATGGCAGAAAAGAAGGTACTTATCAATTTACATTGTCATCACCATTTCTAATCAAGCATAAGCGACTTGCGTCTCTCCAAGTCTAATACCATTCTCCACAGCGTTTTCCTGCCTACTCTGCGGTGACGAGATCTACAGACTTGGATTCCCGTCATGTTTTTTTAACCGGACAGAATCCGGTGGGCAAAACTTTCCACTAAAGAATAACACACTCTCAGACAAGTCCCAAATCGTTGCAACTAACTTTCATGGACAAGAAACATTTCGGTATAATGGTTTAAAAAAAGCATCCATTTCAATATTTAATTGCATTTTTGTCATAAAATTCTGATGAAAACCATGTGAGGAAACAGCGGAAAGAAGAAACTTCAAAGTGCAGAAGCCACCACAGAGAAATTATAGAGCAACAGAAGCAAAACACACACTACTAATCTTGAACAAGCAAAATAAGGAGAGCCACAGCGAGTTGGTTGGGAAGTTAACCAATAACCTTCATAGGAGCACTTCTTGAGCATCTTCTCAAGGATCTTGAGCCACGTGGGATCGTCATCGACGACGAGAACCCGGAGACCAGCCGGGTTAAACGCTTCGTTGCGAGGGGAAGAGAAACCATTACTGCTTTCCATCACGTCCTCGGCTGAAGGAAGACGACAGAAACAGAGACAGCGACTGAGTGTGGGTTCGTTCGTGCGTGCGGGTAATTATGAGAGAGAGAGAGAGAGAGAGAGAGAGAGAGACTGACGGAAAGCGAGCGAGGAGGGGGGATAGAGACAAAGAAGAAAGGTTCTTTAGGAAGAGAGGAGTTGTCTGTCCGGGACTTTAAAGTGCGGAATGTGGTGTGTGTAATGCTCTCTGTTTTAACGAAGAAAGGAAAGTGTAGGAAAAGGAAAGACTCTGAAGAATATTGGCACCGGCTAACGGTTCCTGTGGCGCGAATGTTATGACCGATCGGTGGTTTTCGGTTTGACTTTCTTTCGGTAGTCTTATAAAGCTGTTTTGTAAGAGAGAAAACCTTTCATAAAAAAATTTTTTTTTAAAAAACCATTCGATTCATAAATTATCCAGAAAACAACAAAACAAAAGAAGAATTGTTCCGTTTTGAACTTTTATCTCATGGATGAAAAGGGTATTATTATGGTAAAATATTTTATTACTAAAATAGCTAATTAAAGGTTAGGCAGCAGAATTTAAAACCTCTTATAAAATAATGTCCAATTGAAAATTTGATATAGAATTTGGTTAAATCTGCACATTGTGCGGAAGGCATAGAATCTTGTGTTATATATGTATCCATTTCTAAAGTGTAGAAAGTGAGAGGTAGTGAGCATTTGAATGATAGAAAAGCATCTTCATGCACTATTAGGGTTCCCATGAACCAACAAAGAAATTTTATAGAGTTCTACCCTGAGGATGTTGCATTGGCAATGCATGCAAATTTTTCTAGTTTTTTTGTCCATAAACAATGATTTAATCCAATAATAGATGTTTCGATGAAAAAGAATATATCTTGTAAAAGGTTTTTGATATCACACTAGGCGCAGAATATGAAAGGTGTTTTGTGGGTTTTTTTGTCATTATATAATTTTTGGACCAAGGTAAATGAGAAATGCAGAATCTTACTTGTTTTGCATTGTACTCCTAGTGGGAAAGCAATAGCATGCACAAACCAAAGTCCTCAGCCCTTTATATTCTTATTGTATATGTATATTTTGAAGTGGATGCTTTGCTTTAGGGCATAATTAATAGAGCTTGAAATTCAGGAAGAGAATTTTAGAATTGCAAGATGGATCACGAACCGGCAGGCATTGACTGGATAAACTTTTGATCTTGTCTCCTCTTAATTCTTACTTTTCCTCAAGCATTATATTATGTGTTATCCATTTCCATCTCCATCTCTTTAACTACAAAAACCACCCCCTCACTACCATTTCTTTTTTACCCTGCTGGAATTCGTAAGTATCTGAGACTGCCAACTTTATTCTTTGACATTGGGAGTAGACATCTTTTACTAAAATTTGATCAAAGAGGCATAGTATTGGTAGGGTGTTCTTGGTCTTAATAGGAGTCGATTAGAATCGGATAAGATAATAGTTTTACGACTGAACAAATCTGATAGAAAAGAATTAATGATGAAAAAATAGATGAGAGTATTAACTCTAAAGACTGCTACATGGTGAGACATTTGAGGAAGGAGTGCAGAAAGTGTAACGGAAGTACAAAAATTGTACAAGTAAACCAATATGATATTACCTTCTTTTTATTAGTTGCAACATAAACAATTCTGCACCAAGAAACCTTTATTATGTGGCCCTCTCATTAGCTTCCAAGGCAGAAAATTGGCAAACCTTCAACAGTTGTATTGAAAAATCAGGCTATTGCAGAGAGCCATGCGTGACCGACAAGTGTCGAAGAGCTTCTAAACTGATGATTACTGATCTCTACTTTCACCCAAACTCTATTCCTCGTGCAGTAGAGGAAACTGTAAACAATTATGCAGTTAGTGGAAGCATAAATGTAAAGCTGAGATTCTATGTATAGAGTATTTACTTGGTTTAAAACAACTTATAAATGCAGTTGGGTGGAAGCAAAAGGTTCTGTCTGGTATTTTATTCCGATGGTATAAATCTTTTTCTATGACCCAATATCCATCCGTAGCAGCTCTGTGTGCTGCTGCACTGTAATTCCTCTTTCAACAGGCTAATGAACCCATGTAGAGCTTTAAGCAGACAAAGATTAATGCCAATCATAGAATGAGAAAAATTCCATTTCTAGGGCAAGTAAATTTCCAGAACTGAGTGTTTGTGGTGCCTCGGTTTCTACTCACCATGACAGAAATATCAACATTTTTTACTAAAGGAGTGAGGTTCCGGAAAGTTTCTGGACCCAAATGTAAATGTTGCAAGGGTCACATAATATATCTACTCTGAGTAAAGAATTCGATTCTTAATAAAATGTCAAATATTCGACTTTTAATTTTGAGCATGAAAGATGTTAAAAATTTTCAAGACCCATTTTTAGTTTGTACTTATAATTCGATAAAATATGATTAGATACATATGGAAAACTCTGATTTGATGTTCAAACCATGAAATGAAATAGAGGAAGAAAAACCCAGGATCATTCAATTAAGATGAAGGTTTAGTGGATAAGTATGGATTAAAGGAACAATTACCAGGATGATGATATTGATGAAGCTTTAATTATGAGGTCTAATGAAAACAGATGACATGTATCGTTAATCTATGAGTCGTTGATTGAGGGCATGACAACAAGCTCGCAAAAAGTAAGATTTTTTTCTTTGGGAGACATTGGTGCCAAATTGCTCCAATTTGGTGGTGATAAGGTGGCATGGCATCTTCTTAAACACCCATTTAAAGAAGAATTTTGAGTGAGGGCCAATAATAGATCAATTAAGTTCTATGTCCAATTAGAACAACAAGATTCATCGACCAATGGAGGTTTACATGTAAAACTTAACGTCAAAATACTAATTATTTATTCAAGTGTTTGAAAACCAAGTTGTTGTTAAGCGTCATTAGTGGATGTAAACCTCTTTTATAGTGTTTAACTAAGGAGTAATGTGCGCCCAATAACTCTCTAATTATTCCTCCAATGAGTCCATTGTCTGGTACTGGTGAATCGAGAGCTTTCATGAGTCATTCCGGGTTTAAAAGTAGCAACTTTTTGGGTGTGGGGGAGAGGAGGGAGGAGGGAGGAGGGATGTGGGATATGGGATATTGAATAAAGAAGAGAAACACGTCCCAGTAATGCCCACTCACACGTTATTTTACCGAGGGAATTCAATAGAGACGGGGCAACTAAGCATGAAAGGGGACCAACAAATGGGAAGGATCCAGTCCATGCAACTTATAATATTAAGTGGGAGATGACTTTTTATTAGTTTAATCTAAAGTTGGAGAATATGTAGCTCTCCTTGGCCCTTAATGCTCTCCTTATGATGCTTCAGGTGCTCATTAATATTTACTTACTTGCTGCTGCCTCTTTTAACTTTATGGTTATCATATTTTATGGGTTTTTTTTTCCTTTAAACTTTCTCCCTACTCGCCTGAAGATGCCAACTAGTAACTAGTGGCGATGAGCAGCCTTTTTCAGGGAACATGGCTGTCCATCTCGGGCTGTGTTTAGCTTTGTCAAATCTCATTGGAACCTCGGTGTTAATGGCATGGAATGAAACAAAAAAAAAGCAGAAATTTGGACAATCCGTACACACTGCGGGAAGGAAGGCTAAGGAGCAAAAAATCACCACTCATAACTTTTCCCCGTTCTTATCATTTGCTCATATTTATCTTGTCAAATACTTTCAGGTGTGGCCGCTGATGCCGGTTACTCACTGGTAAACGCAAAGGGAAAATATAGTGACCTTTCTCTAGAAAAAAGAGGAGGACCAGACAGGCAAATTTAGAATATCAACAACCATGGTCCACGCCAACTTTCATCACGGAAGCAAAAATGCATGATTAGCTAAAGCTTCAAAAATCAGGTAGAACAAGGGACAGACCCATTGGATGGTGAGAAGCCCCTTTGCTACCTTCGGGATCTATTGCAACTCCCCATATAGAGTAATCATATTTCTAAAAGCAGTGTACATGCCTATAATTACAGATATAGGATACAAGCAAGTTAGATGTGAGAGGAAACTAGTTACCACCAACCGTCCATCGATTGAGACATACTAAGCTCGTCTTTTACTCAATCGCCACGAATTGGGTTCATGATATCTATCATAAAGTGGCTCAATTCGTTCCTGACGTTTTCGCTTGCTCATTTTTGTTGGATCCGACACTTTAAAGAACCTCGGTGCCAATTCCACGAGCCATTTAGGATCTATAACTGTTACCTCGCGCATGTACTCCTTTGTAGTCATGACCAGTTCATGGTAGATGACCCAGTCAGGTTGTCTTTGGAAAAGAGCACTGCTCGGATGGATATAGACAGGCTGATTTTCAACTAAGGTCCGATAACCCTCTTGTGGGTCTTTTCTGGATGCGTGGAAGAAAAACCCAGCGGTTATTGCTTTCCTTATCATCGTGAAATTCTTTCCAGCACTAACAACATCCAATTTGTACCTGAAGTCCAACATGTCATCGGGTTAGAATCAGCGAATGAGTCATAAGTAGTGATATTGTTACACGGAACAAAGCAACAAGCTCTCAAGGGGGACCTTGACTGAATAGACTCAGAACATTAAAAAAGAGACACAGAGAAACCATGCTAATCTATGGTTAGGTTGAGATTATAAACGGTAGAACGTTATAATATCTTGAAACAACCACAACCAACATTTCTTTCCAACAGAATAAGTACAGCACACTAAAAACATTTCCATTGCGAATGAGTTTGAACCGACAAAAACACACCATCCACATCTATAGTTCATAAAACAATATCTGCAGAGCAAGAACCAATTGACAGAATCTAGTAAATGCCATTTTCTCTTAATCACTGACACACAATGCATAATGATATAAAGTAAAGACATTGATTAAAAACAATTGAAACTATAAGTCATACTTATCCATGATGCTGAGAAGTTGTTTCCTGACATCCTGTGCCCTCCTCAGGGATCGAGACTGAACAAAATTCTCAAAACACCAGGGTCCTGAAAAGTTCTTAGCCTTCCAAGCTTCATATACAGCAAGTAAGGTCAAATGATCTCCCTCAGGTTGGAAAAATTTGGCTCTCTTCTGATCTGCTTGAGCTTGTTTTTCTCTAGGTCTATAAAAGATGTTACCCGTTTGAATCATGGCAATAATGGTCAAAATCTCATCACTGCACCCTAGGTCTACACTGGCTAGCAACATCTTGGATAGTGGAGGTTCTAGAGGAAACTCTGCCATTTTCCTCCCAAGTTTGGTCAGAAGCCCCTCCTCGTCAAGAGCTCCTAGGCTGTATAGTTGTTCCATGGCAGAAATGAGTGCCTGAGGGGAAGGAGGGTCCATGAAATCAAAAGATAACAGATCATTAATCCCCATTGCCTTCATGGTAAGAGTAGTAAGCCCAAGATTAATTCTTTGGATTTCTGGAATTGAGGTCGGAGACATCTCATTGCGGTAGGCACTTTCTGTGTAGAGGCGATAGCATTTTCCAGGTCCCGTGCGCCCAGCACGTCCAGCTCGTTGCTTGGCAGATGCTTGAGAAATTGGGGTTATAACCAAAGAATCAAGGCCTTGCTTTGGATTGTACACATTTTGTTTTGCAAAACCAGGATCGATGACATAAAAAATCCCATCAATGGTCAAAGAAGCCTCAGCAATGTTTGTTGCCACAACAACCTTCCTTTTCCCTGGAGGGGCAGGATCAAAAATCCTTGACTGCATTTCACTCGGAAGGGCACTATAAACAGGCAATATAATCAACTCAGGAACATTTTTTCCTAGTCCTTTCATTCTCTCGTAAAGAGATGAGCATGCAAAATCAATCTCCTCCTGACCAGTCAAAAAGAGAAGTATGTCGCCTTCAGGTTCCGTCAAGTGGATCTGTAAAACAGTGATAAGAGAAGCATCTAAATAGTCACTTTCTGGCTGTTTGGTATACAATATCTCCACAGGAAAAGTTCTCCCTGGAATTGTAAAGATGTTACAGTTGAAGAAATAGCCAGAAAATTTCTCTGCATCCAGTGTAGCAGATGTGACAATCAGTCGAAGATCAGGTCTTCTCTTCACAAGTTGTTTGAGCAACCCAAATAGGACATCGGTATGTATCGTCCTCTCATGAGCTTCATCAAGCATAACAACAGAGTATTGCGAGAGATTTTCATCAATCAGAATCTCCCTAAGGAGCATACCATCTGTCATATATTTGATCACTGTATCTGGTCCCGTACAATCCTCAAAACGAATAGCATACCCAACTTCCTCGCCTAGTCGACAGCCAAACTCTTCTGCTACCCTCTTGGCCACTGACATTGCAGCCACCCTACGAGGCTGAGTACAGCCAATTTTTCCCTTGGTAGTATAGCCTGCTTCAGCAAGATACTGGGTAACCTGTGTAGTCTTACCAGAACCTGTCTCACCAATAACCACCAGGACCTGATTATCATGCACAGCCTGAATTAACTCTTTTTTTAATTTGTAAATGGGCAAGCTCTGCCTCTGCTCCTGAATGGATAGCTTTGACCTCTGCCCAAATGTCAATGCTTTCCCAAAGGCATCCTTCTTCCATTCAGGCATGTCATATGCAGATAAGCCAACACCACGGAGCTCCTGTGCGAGATGCCTCTCACCAGTCTCAGGCATTGGATCTTCCCAAGGACGATTAAGATCTTTTGGTATGGAATCAAGCATTGTCCTCTGCTGCTGTTCCCTCACTTCTCTCCTCTCCTTGATAAGTGCAGACTGAAGTGCAGCTGCACGACTCAATGATCCTTCTGGATTCTTAAAAATCTTCACTGGCGACATATCAACAGAGTACCTAGTCTGTCCTTGCAAGAATGCTGGCTCATCTTCATTCATCTCAATCTCAAGCTCTTCCTCAGCACCCTCTTCTTGATAGAGCATTCCATCCCCATCGTCATCATACATAGGATATTCTTTTACGCCCAAAACCCCTGAAGCAATCAACTGCTTCGCCTCCCATTTCTCTGGTGAACTCATTCTCTTCAACGGCCTACGTGATGGACCCATATCATTCTCCTCCACGATCTTAATACCAGAAAGTCCTGTCCTAGACGAAGGCTGACTTCTAAACGCATCATCATCTCCTTCATCCAAGTTTTTTTTGTTCAATGGAAGCAAATCCTTTCCACTATCTTGATCAACATCCCTCATGGAAAGGCTCAATTTCTGTCCTGAAACTGAAATCACCTTAACATAAACCTCCTGGTCCCTCTTTATCACATCCTTGGCATTAGTAATCCTCCTAGTCGCAATCTGAGAAACATGAACCAGACCCTCTTTTCCCCTAAAATCATTCAACTGCACAAAACAACCCGAATCCATGACTCTGGAAACCCTCGCCTTATACACCTTATACAACTCAGGCTCACCGGGCTTTTCATACCTCCCTCCATTCCTCCTGCCCCTTTCACCCACGCCATCCTCCCTCTCGTACACATTCTCTCTATCTCTTCCTCTATCATCGTAACTCCTATTATGCCGCCTCTCTTGTCGATCATAACCATCCCTATCCCTATCTCTGTCCCAGTCACGGTCGCGGTCCCTGTGCCTGTCCCGATCTCTATCTCTATCTCTATCCCTATCCCTATCCCTATCCCTATCCCTATCCCTATGCCTATCCATGTCCCTGTCTCTATCTCTGTGGTTCCGGTCTCTATGCCGGACCTCTTCTTCCCTCTCATCCTGCCTTCTATCCCTAAGTTCAATCTCGATCTCTCTCTCAAGATCCTTGACTCTTTCCTTACTATCCGCAATTGAAAGAGCTTTGAATTTAGAGTTCTTACCTGAAGCACCATCGTCAGCAGCAACGATCTCTTTCTTCGCATCCCTAGGAAAAAATGCGTGAATGATAGTCAAGAGGGTCCGAACAAAGTAATCGGGCATTTCGGCGCCGTTCTCCTTCAATTTAGTGTCGAACTCATCAACCGAGTCGCAATCACGCCCTAACTCGGTAATGAACTCGGCCAGCACTTTATCTCCAAATCCTAAATGAGTCTCGAGCTCGCTGCACACCTTGGAGACCAAAGAGAGGTACTCGAGCTTATTAAGACCATCGTCGTTTTTGGCCTCCGTACTCGCGGAAGGCATTGTTACCAGAGGGTTTTCGAATGACGGCTAACGTGATGAGAAGACAATAGAAAGGAAGGAAAGAGGAGACGAATTAGTGGCAACTAGGAGCGTGTATCGGTCGGTATTAACATCGAACCGACTTTCTACCAAAATCTTATACCGAACCAAATCGTTAATTATCTTCTAATGACTGGGTTTAACATTTAAGGAAGAGTATTACGTAAATAATACTTGACGGTCGAACCAAAAACTATGTCGGCATGTGTTCCTTAGAATTTCACGAGCAAGCAGGCTCAATGGGCCTTTATGAAGGCCCAAGACTCGGGCTTGGACTTTGCACGTCATCTCTGACTAGTTGAAATGAACCCAAACCCAAATTCATTCTCATTCCATTGTTAGACATGTTTTTGGTTTTGAAAAGATTTTATTCGTGTGAGGTGGCATTGATAAAGACAATCCAAAGTCCAAACATGGCCGTTTAAAACCGCGTTGCGTTATTAGATGATGTGATTCACGGGAACCATACGATTCTCATCTCGGGAATCATCTACTGGCCGACGTACAATGTCGGCTCTACATATATCCCTTTTAACCGGAATTAAAAATAAAAAAGGATGGCAAATAACAATTTTAGATTTATGTTTTTTCTATACAAGGAAGAACGGTTCTAACAGTGTAAGATTGCACAAAAAATTAAGGAAAAAAAAAGAGGATGTTTTGTAGTTACTAGTTCCACCTTTTGTCTCATGCGTCTCCGCTTTGAATATGCATGTATCGTCCGTCAGCCTTTATATATTGAAATTCTGCAAACCCAGGAAGAAGAACAGTAGGGTCTGCAGCTTGACATTATGCAAGGAAAATTCAGCAGAAAAAGTAGCTGCTTCTATCAATGGAGCTGAGTGGTAATTAAGGCGATATTAAGCTGTTATGGCGAGTTGAGTTCCTTTCTATATATCCGTGTTTGAAGCGGTATGATATCACCAATCTCCCATTTAAAGACCAAGTCAGAAACCATGTCCTGAGCATTAAAGATGGTATATCTACTTCCTTGTTCTGTATTGGCGGGGTCTGCAGGCTGCAGCTGGTTTAGTAGTTTTGGGCTTGTTGAGGACTAAAACTTACTAAAACTTCCTATGTTACCAAGGAAATTGGGACCATTCTGATGAGTTATGCCCTGACCGGAACAAGCATCGTCTGCATACTTTTTCTAACCATATACGCAAAGCTCAAAACAAGTTGGCTCCAACTGGTAGAAAAGGAGATTTTGTACCCTGCTTTTACAAAAGCAAAAGCATATTAAAGCAAAGATAATTAGGACCTCCACTGGTATACTGCATACTCTCTTTTCTACTTTAGAGATGCTTTTTGCATGGCCATAGTTCCTAATCCCGTGAACTGATTGTAGAGAATATCAGATGAACTGCGTTAAGTAATGTCATTATTTAAATTTCTAACATATACGACAAGAGTGTAATTAATGGTAGAAAGTTTGCCATTTCTGGGTTTAATCTGACAAATATAGAAGCGACAAGGATAAAATTAACGAGACCAAACACAATAATACGTGGGGCTGGTTTGAATACTGAGGCCAAAACAGTAGCACATTCATGGGAAGGTTCTGCTTTTCGGGTAATTAGGACAATAATAATCTAAAGAACCTCATGCAGGTAAAGTCGATAGTTGATTTTTCTTATTGTTTGTGCTTTTCAGGTTCAGCTTGTGTCGCACTCAATTTCAAAGGAAATAAAGTAGACCGGGACAATCTTTGTTTCTTGGGAAAAGTAGATTCCATTTTGATGGAAAGGCTAGTAACGTGAGTGAACATTTCTTGACAAAACTCATAAATAAATGATGGAAAAGAAAAGTCGAAAGGTAAGCAGTCGAGTGGCGGAAAATATGAGCTAGAGGTTAGAAGCTCAACTTAACATACAGTTCCAGGATTTATCCATCGCTGAAAATTCGAAAAACCCAGTTCTTCCCGTTATTCAATGGCTTTATATGCTCGTTTTCTGGCCCTTCATCTGTTCTTTTTATCTTCTGTTGTATGCCAAGTAACAGGTAAGTTCCTCTTGAATCTGCACTAATTCTATTCTGTATGTTTTTTCGCCCACTTTCATGTCATAAACATATGAAGATGAGTTGTTGCTTTCTTTTCACGCCAAAATAGCATATCTGCAATCTGCTTCCATAGCAACCGCATAGTTTTCTGGGGTTCATCCTGCTCTCACTGGAGTACAAACATCATGTTTCTGAATCAAAAAACACTGAATCACCCCTAATTAACAGCCACTTTACTTATATCTTCTCCTTTTATCCAACTTGAATGATGATGGAGTGATCTTTCTTCTGAAGTTTGATTGCATATGCATGTCAATTTTAGATAAAAATATAGGATGCTGAAGGATTGATTAATCAATCAGTTCTGTTTTACATTACAGCAGATCTTGATGGCAGTTCTTCTTAGAAAGAAAGGATAAAAATATACTCTTGCAGAGTAGTTTAATAAGTGGTATAGATTGTAAGGTAACAGAAATGACACAATCAATGTCAATATGCAGAGTTCATTAGTATAGACTGTGGAAGCACAAGCAACTATACTGATCCAAGAACAGGACTAGCTTGGGTTTCAGATAATGGAATCATGAGTGCTGGAAAATCAGTAGCAGCAGAAAATCCGGATGAAAACTGGAGGCAGTATCAAACTCGCAGAGAATTTCCCATAGACAGCAACAAGTACTGCTACAGTCTTGAAACTCAAGAGAGGAGGAGATATATTGTTCGTGCAACGTTTCAATATGGCAGCTCGGAAAATGAAGCTGCATACCCCAAGTTTGACCTCTATTTGGATGCAACTAAGTGGTCAACTGTGACAATACAGGATACTACTAGAGCTTATGTGAAGGAAATGATTATAAGGGCACCTTCAAATTCTGTTGATGTTTGCGTCTGCTGTGCTACAACTGGTTCTCCATTCATATCCACTCTGGAATTGCGACCTCTGAACCTTTCCATGTATGCAACTGATTTTGAGGATAGTTTCTTCTTGAAGGTAGCTGCTAGGGTAAATTTTGGAGCTCCAAGCAAGGACGCTGTAAGGTAAGATACTTCCTTGTCACATTCCTTTACTAGTGGTATATAGGAGATATATTTGCAGGGCATGGACTTCAAGATGATACTGGTATTCCTGGAACAAGGATTTCAGAATTTGTTTTACACAGGTACCCGGATGATCCATACGACAGAATTTGGGACTCAGATCTAGAGAAAAGGCAGAATTTTCTTGTTGATGTCGCGCCTGGAACACTGAGAATCAGCACATCAAGGAACATAGATGTCAGGACACGAGAATACCCTCCTGTAAAAGTAATGCAAACTGCTGTTGTTGGCTCAAACGGAGTACTTAACTACAGATTGAACCTTGAAGATTTCCCTGCAAATGCTCGGGCATATGCATACTTTGCTGAGATAGAAGATCTAGGAGCAAATGAAACTAGAAAATTCAAATTGGAAGAACCTTTCTTTCCTGACTACAGTAATGCAGTGGTAAACATTGAAGAAAATGCCAACGGAACCTACAAACTTTACGAACCCAGCTACATGAATGTGAGTCTGGATTTTGTTCTTTCATTTGCCTTTGCTAAGACCCGAGATTCATCCAGAGGACCGCTTCTAAATGCAATTGAAATCAGTAAATACCAACAGATTGCACCGAAGACTGACAGCCAAGATTGTAAGTTCCAACACTAAATTTCATTATAGACTCTCACAGGTTTACTTGGAGCTGGGTGGATAACATATTCTCAATTGGCAGTGGCTGTTCTGAATGCCTTGCGCTCTATGTCCACTGAAAGTTCTGGGAAAGATGAAGGTGGCGATCCTTGTGTCCCTACTCACTGGGAATGGGTGAACTGTACCATAACTACACCTCCAAGGATCACCAAAATGTACCAACCTTTTTCATCTAGTCTATAGCAAAGGAAGTTTGCTTACTGTTTTTTAAGAAATCCATGAATGCAATCTTCTTGACATGTCTCTTCATGATGTGGATATAACTGACCACCAGACAGTGCACTGTCAGGGAAGAATGTGCATGGGGAGATCCCACAGGAGATAAATAACATGGAGGAATTGACAGAGTTGTGAGCACTAAATCCTGCTATCCGCAAATCAATCTTTATTCACATCAGTTCCTGATCTGATTACAGTTGCTAATTTTTTGTTTCAAAGGTGGCTGGATGGCAACTTCCTCACAGGGCCGCTCCCTGACATAAGCAATCTTGTTAATTTGAAAATTGTGTAAGCTTCAGACTTCATGCTTTACATTTTCTATGAGATTTTCTGCCACTTGGGAACGATTATCCTTTGTCTGCTCTATTTGATAAACATGTAGGCATTTGGAGAACAACAAAATAACTGGCACACTTCCCAAATACTTGGGCAACTTACCCAACTTGCAAGAACTGTGAGTCGCTTCATGGACTTTGTCAATCATTGCTACTTGCTAAAATGAAATGTAGCAAATTTACTCTGCTTCAATGAAGGAATGTTTTCAATGGTATGAGATGATCAGAAACCCTGTAATGGCAGGTACATACAGAACAATTCCTTTAGCGGGGAAATACCTTCAGCATTGTTAACTGGAAAGTTATTTAAGTGAGTACTTCCTAATTTCTGTCCCCATGGCTCATCTAATCTGAATAACATGCACCCACACCCTGATACGTTTCCTGGAAAACCAAAGATTTCAAATTCTCTATGCCTATCCTACAGAATTGAGAAAGAAAAAAACCCATCATCTAGCATGTTAAGCTTGCTTACAACCTTGTACATGCATCATATCCCCACAAGCAAGGCTGTTATTAGCTTTAGAGTATGAAGCGTTTGTGAAATCTGCACTAGTTCTCTTGCAGGTACGATCATAATCCTGGACTACATAAAGAAGCAGGGAAAAAGATGCGTTTGAAGCTGATAGTTGGAACTTCAATTGTCATACTTGTTGTTCTATTTGCCCTCTCGTTAGGATGTGTACTATTCCAGCGTAATCGCCGAAGAAAGATGTCTTATCAGAGAGATGGTAACCTAGGTGTGAATAGCTCAGATACTTTCATATCAAATTGCCAGACTCTTGTACATTCCCTTCATGTTTCATGTGTCTATCAGGAAACTCTCTGCGAACTAGTACCAAACCATCAAGTGCTTATTCTGTAGCACGAGGATGGCATCTAACAGATGAAGGCATTTCATACTATATTTCACTATCTGAGCTTGAAGAAGCCACCAAAAGCTTTTCCAAAAAAATTGGCAAAGGGAGTTTTGGGACAGTCTACTATGGGCAAATGAAGGATGGAAAAGAGGTAGCAGTGAAGATAATGGCGGATTCATCTAGTCATCTGACCCAGCAGTTTGTGACTGAGGTAGGAGATGGATGTTATATGGACCCTGCCCTGCCTTGCCTCACTCCCTGACAAACTTCAAAACTTGGTTAATGAACTTGCAGGTTGCCCTCTTGTCAAGAATTCATCACCGGAACTTGGTTCCTTTAATTGGATATTGTGAAGAACAGCATCAGCGTGTACTTGTGTATGAATATATGCACAATGGAACATTGCGGGATCATATACATCGTATGAATAGAACAATATCATATCCATCCCTCCCTTGTCTTCCCTGTTTTGTCAGAAAATTTTTGAACCATGGTGAGTGGAAATTCTTTCGCAGGCTCTGTCAACCAGAAGCACTTAGACTGGCCTGCTCGCCTACGGATTGCTGAAGATGCAGCAAAAGGTTTGATGAGACTTCTGATGTCTTTAAATTCGTTTAGCAAGTTTGTGGAATAAATACGAATTTAGATATTTGTAGGCCTTGAATACCTGCACACCGGATGCAACCCCAGTATAATACATCGAGATGTAAAGACAAGCAATATTCTCTTAGACATCAATATGAGGGCAAAAGTTTCAGATTTCGGACTTTCCAGGCAAGCTGAGGACGATTTAACGCATATATCAAGCGTGGCAAGGGGGACAGTTGGTTACCTGGATCCTGAGTAAGTAGAAGCACTTCCCCCCTGTGCAGAAAGATTACTTAATTCCTCCTGCCTGTGCTTGACTTATCAATCATGCTTGTGATCCAACAGGTACTACGCGAATCAGCAACTGACAGAAAAGAGTGATGTCTACAGTTTTGGAGTTGTTCTCCTGGAACTAATATCGGGGAAAAAGCCAGTCTCAACAGAAGATTTTGGTGCCGAAATGAACATTGTTCACTGGGTACGCATGCATTGTTAGTTCTTGCATTTCAAGACTTTGAAAACTTCAATTCTTCAACCTAATTTTTGCTTGACATCAGAAGTATGGAAAACACTTCTTCTTCTTCTTCTTCTTCTTCATCATCATCATCATCATCATCATCATCATCATCATTCTGGACTTGTAATTTTGTAGGCAAGGGCTTTGATCCGTCAAGGAGATGTGATAAGCATTGTTGATCCTGTTCTGATCGGAAATGCTAAGATTGACTCTATCTGGAGGATTGCCGAAATTGCCATCCAATGTGTAGAACAACGTTCAGTTTCCAGGCCAAGGATGCAAGAGGTAATTTTGGCCATACAAGAAGCTATCAAGATAGATAAAGGTACTGATGGCAACCAGAACCTACACTCTGATAGTTCAAAGGCACAATCTTCACGGAAGACATTACTAACAAGCTTTCTCGAGATTGAAAGCCCTGACCTATCAAATGGTTCCCTTGTTCCGGTACCCAGATGATCATCTTCCTTGCATCTCTATCCTTTTTCTCTCTATAACTATGAACTCAACGCAGTCAACATGTCCATAGAATGCACCAACCAAAGGGATAACTCTCGAAAAGCTAAACACCAGTCTGCATTTCCTCATACTTCCTCCAAGTTCCCACTGTAATTTCCATTTTTTTTCTTCAGGAGAAACTTTTGTTTTTCTACCTTTACATGATAGGCAAAAAGTATGGAGACATTAAGATTTTGATGTGATCATAGGAAATTGGGTCTTCTAGCTAGTTCTGTGATTTCTGCAGAAAACATTTCCTTGTGGAGAAAAAAAAACGGGGGATTCAACAGACGAAAATTTTCATGCTTCCTTATGCATGCAGAAGGCAGAATCATATATAGATATAAACCTGGCCTGGAAGATACACTTATGCTTATTGTGATCCAAACTCCTGCCTGCATTTTCAAAGTCAACAAAACGAAACCTATAGAATAATTATATGTTTCAAACAATAATAATAGCCTTTCAAGCAATGATGTTATCCATTGCGTAAGGTTTGTTTCATCGACATGGTTGGGGGTTTATTTAATGCCCTGGCCCTGCTGTTCCTTCTTTATTAGGTACCCATCTTCCAAATCTTGCTTTTTTTTCTCTTTTCCTCAACCTTTGTGTTATGATCAAGACTTTGATTCGATTCGATTTTAGGTATTTGTTGAAAACCATTCTCCACCTGCTGCTTTTAATGAGCAAACCAATAATCCTGACTACAATACTATTTTAAGTCATCCATTGAATGCACAATCCATACTTGATTCTGCGTATCCTTAAACAGGTTTGGTTTTTTGCTGCAAATAACAAAAGTGAATAAAAACCAAATTACCAAGAAGATAATTTGCGAGATTACGGAGGAGATATTCTTTCATTTTAAAGGCTGATAATGATAGGAAGCTCAGGCTGCTGCCATCAAATTACATCAAATTATACCACATAGGATTATTCGGTCCCATCATTGGGGATTTGTTTTCATCAGAAAACTACCTGTCCCAACCAAATCCACTAAATTAAATAATCGCCCACCTCAAAACTAAATACCCAACTAATGTAATCATGCACCGGTTTACCAAACTTAAAATAATGACAAGCTGCGTAACCTAAATCAGTCAACAAGCACCTTCTCGATGAACCCTTGTGCAAGAAATGAAAGATGTTGCTGTACTATCATTAATACCTCGGGATAAGTTTCGTCGATGAGTGCCCTTTGTCCTAGTCATCAATCACGATACCTCTGAAGACCAAACTATGTTCTACCCTTTAATATGTAGCTTCCATGTAAGGAAGGTGGATCAGACGATGACAAGAACAGAGGTAACAAAAAAAAGGTTTGTTTAATAAGCTACAGACAAGATAAGACGATGGGTCCGTTCTAGGGGAAATGCTTAGAATTGGAAAGCATATGAACAAACCATCTTGGAGTTTAAAACGAGAAAACATTTTGGTATCCTTTAATTGAAAGGAAGGTGAGAACCAAAAGGCAAAAGATGATTGCAGATCAACCAAGAAATTTAAAAGTGTGGATTTTCAGATAAAATAAAACTCACAGGCAGAGTAACCTGTTGATGGAAGGAAACAAGTTTATTTATTTTAATACACGCAACTCTTTCTGACCATACAAGAAGGCCAACAAAACCGAAAACAGTCACTTTCGAAGCCGCCCCCTAGGAACCAAAGAAAAGCGAGTCACAGAGCGCCTCTGCTTAATCTTTTTTTCCTTTTTATTGGAACTCTCCCATTTGTTGTTTTGTTGGGTTAGGTTTTCTCTTTTCTTGAAACAACAAATACAGTTGTTGTTGTTGTCGTTGTTTTCTGGGTTCTTGAAGGAGCAGGAGGTAATGGAGATGGAGATGGTGCCTCTGCAGTTGGCGAATTCCTCTTGCCGGGATTCCCTCAAAGCACTGGAAGCTGATATCCAGCATGCTAATGCTTTGTGAGTTTTTTTTTTCTCTGTTATTTTTCAGTGAATTTGTCTCTATTTGTTTCAATTTGTTCTAAATTCTGTATATTTTTCTTCCTTAAATCCTCAATTTGGGTTTCTTGCTCCCTTTTTCTTGTGTTGCTGGTGTCATCATGGTTTATCTAGACGTGGAATTTCGATACCCATCATCCGAAACTTTCTTGCTGCAGTGCTAGTGTATCACAAAATTCTTACTGGGCATATGCATATACCTGCTATTCTCGAGTAATGATTTCTGTTTCTTTGATGGGTATGGTTTCTATTTGTTGAAATTTTCAAAGTTGTAACAAGCAGCAAATGTTCCTTCATTTTTCCTTTTCATCTCGTTTCTACAGCACTTTTATCTCACAATTAGGGCTTTTGATAGTGGATTTTGACTAATACTGATTCTACATGAATTTGCATGGTTTTTGCTCTTTGAGGATGCAACTGTAGTTCAAGTACACTAATTTGTGTTCTGCATCGCTTATTGTGTGGTAGAGCTGCTGCAATTCCAATAGGGAAGACTGGTGCATATCTTCAGATGAAAATAGTTTACAAAAGCTGGGCTCCCTTCTTCCTCTTTCTGCTACAGCAAATAGATTGTTCTTGTCTATGCCTGCTTCCAAGATATCTGAATTTCTTCCAAATACTTGTATATAAGGTCAGTTCTCTCGCAAACCCAAGAATTCATTTTCGTTGGCTCGCCATGTTTCTCTTCATAACCATTCATTGGTGCATTTGAAGAATTGATTTTTCTATGCTGTCGTGCAGGTTTATGCAGATGGTAGACGCAACCTATGTGCACATGGAAGTAAAGCCACAATTAAGGAATTCTACGGTATGATATGGATTTATATGTGAGCATGGTTAGAGTGTTTTCACTTGTTTTTGTGGTACGTCCATGGTGATGACTTCATTTATCTCTTCAAAAAAACTAAATTGCAGGTGTTATATTACCGTCTCTGCAACGGCTCCATAGTAACTTAGAGGAGTTGGAGGATGCCTTGGAAGGGCATTCCGACATGGAGATTCTGGGGAAAAGGGTGGATGGAGATAATAGGCTTGTGAATGTGGATTCGGAGAGGGAAGATGAATGTGGTATTTGCTTGGAGCCTTGTACCAAAGTGGTATTGCCTAATTGTTGCCATGCAATGTGCATCAAATGCTACCGCAATTGGTGAGTAACTGTGCCGTGCCCTATTCCTTACACTGCGGATTGTGCAGAGAGTTGGGAGGCTATGTATCATCAGAATTTCCTTTCATTTGCAGGAGCACAAGGTCGGAATCTTGCCCCTTTTGTCGGGGTAGTTTGAAGAGAGTTAACTCGGAAGACTTGTGGGTGCTCACGTGTGACAATGATGTGGTTGATGCGAAAACCATCTCCAGAGAAGACTTGCTGCGGTTCTACCTCTATGTCAATAGCCTGCCAAAAGAGTACCCTGACGCCCTCTTCTTAGTGTATTATGAGTACCTAATGTAAAGTAAATGATAAGATCATATGATTGTATAGATGGGGAAAGCGGACCAGCAAATGTAAATAGAGTCTGGTAAGATCAGTTTTCTCTGATTATTGAGGAAACAATCGACTTCGACGCTTCTTATGATTCCCTATTACTAATTGAGCAATAAAATCAGCATTTCAGTTCCTGTCTTCAAAATCCATCTTCAATACAACGGACAAGAGGCCTATCTGTGTTTTTCTTTTTCTTTTTTTTAATTCTCGTAGTTTAATGGTTCAACTCCTTTTTTTCGATATATATATATATTTCAGGATTCTATTCTATTTCAATGTAATGTGGGATCTTATCACACAAAAAAATGAATTTTCTTAAATATTTCTTTCCTTTAATTCATCTTTCTAAATCTACCTAACTGATATAAATCTTCTTCTATCTCCACAAAAGAGAAAAGATCATGTCATCTAAATTAAGATTCATCGGTATTTTTTAAAATATTATCTTCGATAATATTATATTAATACAGAATCGATATCAAGTAATGATTTGTTAGTTTATAATTTATTGTCATAATATGAATTTGGTGATTCCTTTATGAAAGTGCCACACAAAGTACTTATTAACCTGTATGTTTAGGCAACCTTCAACACCTGGCAAGACGGCACCGTGGCGTCTCATGTTCGAAAACGCGCCACGGAAAAATCGTTTTATCTCAACTGTCACAACACTTGTAAAACCAAACGTCGTCGTAGAGTTAGAACGGAGGGAAATGATGCTCTCATACGCTTACTTCTCACTCGAATCGTAAATCCTCACAGCTATCTTCTCTTCCGTTTCACCATCCTAAAGTATCACCCTCAATCCCCATACTCTAGCACGAGCTCCGTTTGTGTTCTCGTTTATTTCAAGCAGCTCAAATCTAACCCAATCGATTATATATTGATCCTAGGGCTTACGGATTGGAGATCCGAATTCCTATTGTAGTTGTAGAGGTTAGGTTATGATTTGATCGAGATGTCGGAGAATTATGATTCAGAGGAGCTGGACCGGGCGCTGCCAAATGGAGAAGGTAGCAATCACGTGACTCCTGTAGACGAATCGAATGGAACTGATCAGGTGCATTTCACCGTAAAGTTCTTAAATGTTTTGGTTTTATGTCTTTGATTTGCTGGTTTTTTTCGCAGTTTATGTAGGTTGCGTTATTTTTTTTATGGTTTCACTGATTTTAGAGGAGAGAGCGTATACAGGGTCTGGAAACAGTTGATAAAGATGAAGATGCTGATGGTAAAAATGCTGTTCCTATGCATCATGTGGAAAGTAAAGAAGATATGTTTGTAGATGCACCTGATGATATGCAAGAGAACCAGTCGCAAGGACCCGAAAATGAGACAGACCGGGATGTGTCTTCATTTGATGCGCTACAACGATTGAAGGCAATGCTAGAGAAGGCTGTGCTCGAGAAAGAAAGCATTGAAACAGAATACAAGGTCTAATGCTCTCTTTAGCTTCTTTTTTTCATACTGGTATTGGGTCATGATTCGGGCTGGAAGGTCCGCTCCTTTTAGTGTTCAACTAGTTTATTTTTTTGGCGCAGGAAGAGAGAGAGGGATTGAAAAGGGAAATAACAATTCTTCGTCAACAGCTTAAGCATATGACTAACGAAGAATTGCTTCCTGGTGATGTTGGTGATGTTTCTTTGCATGGGATGATAAGTGAGTGCTCCAGTTTTCTTAACTCTGCATTGGAAGAGAGGACGCGAAGTGAGAGCTTGATAAAGGAGCTTCAAAAGCAGATTCATGATCTCGGTGTTGGGGATCAGTTGGACCACTATGTTGGGGGTGTTGCAGATAGGATGTTGACTTCACTAGGTGAAGTGGTTAATCCTGGAGAGTTAGTGGATTATTCTGTTATGGGGAAAATTGCCCATGTTGAGGCGAGTAGCATGTTGTTAGTGGAACATTATAGATGGTTTCTCTACGAGGTTGACCAACTTGGGCGGTGCTTGTCTGAGGGCGGGTTTAATGTGGGGTCGCAGGAGGATTTTGGACCTGGATCAATTTTTGCTGTTGCCCGTAATGAACTAGTGGAGCTTAAAAGAAGGGAAATGGAGATGGTGGACAAGGTAACCCACCTCCAGCAAGAAAACGGAAAATTTGTTGAGCAAATTGAGAAGGAAAAAGGAACTGTAGAGACACTGACTGAAGAACTGGAAAATCTAAATACTGAACTGGAGCAGGAAAAGAACAGGTATGCTAATACCAAAGAAAAACTTAGTATGGCTGTGACGAAAGGAAAGGCACTGGTTCAGCAACGGGATTCACTGAAGCAATCTTTGGGTGAGAAAACAAGCGAGCTTGAGAAATGCTTGGCTGAATTAAAAGAGAAGTACAGTGCTGTCGAAGCTGCCGAGCGATGTAAAGGTGAGTTAGTCAAATGTGAAGGATTGGTTGGATCATTGCAGGAGACACTTTCACGAAGAAATGAAATTCTTGAGACTGTTGAAGAAATATTTTCCCAGGCAAATGTCCCTGAGGAACTTCAATCAGTGGATATTATAGGGAAACTGAAATGGCTTTTAAATGTGGTTGCATCACAGCAGGAGATGATTTCCCAAAAGAATGCAATTTTTGATAATTTTGAAGATGTTATGTCGCAGATTACCATACACGAAGAACTAATCTCCATGGACATTCTTCAGAGATTGAAATGGCTTGTAAATTTGGTTGCATCACTCCAGGAAACACTTACGGAAAAGAATAAAACCCTGGAAACCATTGAAGAAATTTTTTCTCAGGTCAATCCACCCGCAGAATCCCTGTCAATAGATATTATTGAGAGTATGAGATGGCTTGTGGAGGATAGAAATGTACTGAAAATTAATTTGCTGGAATTTGACAAATTAAAGGAAGCCTTGTCTCTGGTTGATATACCTGAAACTGCTCCATCCTCTGACTTGGAAACTCATATGGTCTTGCTTAGAGAATCATTTATGCGTGCAAAAGATGAAATGAATATGTTAAAAGATGAAATTTCTGCAATAAAAGAAGCTGCTCATAAGGAGATCGATCTGCTGAGTGCTTCACTTTCAGCTGAATTACAAGAAAAGGAATATGTTATGGCAGAGGTGGATGAGCTGGAAAGGAAGTATGAAAGAATCGTTAGGAAGGTACAGCAAGCCTCGTCTGAGAGAGATCTGATAGTTAAGAAGCTGTTAGAAGGCTCTGGAATAATAACGGACACTGAGGAAGGGGCTGATCAATTTCATTCTGATCCAATCAGAGTTGTTGAGAGATTCTTTGGTAAGATAAAAGAGAACAATGCATCTATTGATACTTCTCTCCATTCTGAGGTGTTTGAAAGGGTTCAGAGTCTCCTGTATGTCAGGGATCAGGAGTTGATGCTGTGTGAGATGCTTTTACAGGAAGACATGCTGGTGAGGTCAAAGGCAAATAATCTGTCAAATGAGTTAAAGTCGGCATTGCTGGAGCTTGCAGCACTGAAGGAAGAAAAGGATTCTCTTCTGAAAGATTTTGAACGATCAGAGGAGAAATCTTCTCTGCTGCGAGAGAAATTGTCGATTGCAGTTAAGAAAGGCAAGGGTTTGGTTCAAGATCGTGAAAAGTTAAAAAATCTCCTGGATGAGAGAAATGCAGAAATCGAGAGGTTGACACATGAGGTGCAGGAGTTAAAATCTACCGTTGTTGATTGTAGGAATGAGATAAATCAGTTGTCTACTGACTTAGAGAGAATCTCTCAGGTGGAGGCTGACCTTGTTGCTATGACAGATCAAAGTGCTCAGCTCCAACAAGAACGGGAGAACTTGACACTTATCCTGGATGACAGGAACTCAGAAATTGAGAAACTGAAGATTGAGGTGCAGCAGCAAGAATCTGTAGCTGTTGAGTTCAGGCATGAGATTAATAGATTATCTACTGATTTGGTACAAATCTCGAAGTTGGAGGCTGATCTTGTTGCTACAAAGGATCAAAAACTTGAACTCCAGCACGATCGTGAAAAATATAAACTTCTTTCGGATGAAAAGAACTCCGAAATTGAGAAGTTGAAGCTTGAGTTACAGAAGCGAGAGTCGTTGGTTACTGAATTCAGGTCTGACATGGAAAGGTTGTCTTCTGACTTAGAAAAAATGTCAAAATTGGAGGCTGAGCTTGTTGCTGTGAAAGATCAACGTGATCAACTTGAGGAGTTATTGTCGGAGAGCAAATACATACTGCAAAGATTATTTGAGTCCATTGACCTTTTTGTTCTTCCTGTTGATTCAGTATTTGAAGAACCTGTTGAGAAGTTGAATTGGCTTGCTAGGTACATGAATGATTGCATGCGGGAATTGGAAAAAGTCAAGCAGGAGACCATTGCTCTAACTGGTGAGCTATCAGAGGTTCAATCAACTCTGAAATCCAGGGAAAATGCATTGTTAGCTGCTGAGAACCGCATTTCTCAACTTGTTGAAGAGAAAGGAGAAATGGAAATTGCTAGGACAAGTGTCGAACAAGACTTACAAAAGGCACTGAACGAAGCTAATGCTCAAAATAGCAATTTCACCGAGGTCCATACTGCTAGAAAATCACTCGAAGAAGCATTGTCAGTGGCCGAAAATAAGATTTCTCTGCTAATCAAGGAAAGGGATGAGGATCAGCTGAGCAGAAGTGCTGAAGAAACAGAGTTGGATAGAGTGAGAGAAGAAGTTGGCATTCAAAGTGGGAAACTGGCAGAAGCATACAGAACTATAAATTCTCTAGAAGGCGCTCTATCTCAAGCAGAGACTAATATTTCTGTACTTACTGAGCAGAAAAACTATATTCAGGTTGGCCAAACCAATTTGGAAGACGAGCTAAATAAGCTAAAAGACAAAGCTGACTACCAGGCTAGCAAACTACTGGATGCCTCAGCAACCATAAAATCACTGGAAGATGCATTATTGAAGGCTGAAAATGATATGTCTGTACTGAAAGATGAAATGAAGGTTTCCGAAGAGGAGATTTCTGTACTAAATTCCAAATTAGATGCTTGCAGGAATGAGTTAGATGGATCCAGTGGCAAATTCAAAGGCATATATGTGGAGATCACGCAGCATCTTAGTGGTCTTCAATTGCTTGTGAGAAATGAGAGACTGTTTCCCATGGTCAGGGAATGCTTCGAGAAGCATTTTGAGGACATGAAAAACATGGATGCCATTCTAAGGGACATAAAGAGCCATCTTATTTACGCCAGTCATGAAGTGCTTCAAAATTATCCTGACATGGAGGTAATATGGTAATTTATTCTTGGTATTACGTGAAGTTTATTTGGCTTCCTGTCGACTTAGTTTATTTAGCTTAATTCTTTTCAGGATGATTCACGAGTGACAAAGCCTTTTTCGTTATACAATGGAGACATTATGATGAGTGAATTTGATGATAATGACTGGAACTCTGAAGATGCTGACAGCATAATATTATATGTGAAGAACGCGGTTGAAGAGGTTCGGTTGAGAAACAAAATGCTTGCTAACAGTTTTGAAGGTTTCTCTACCTTCATGGATGACTTTATTGGAGCTTTTGTGAGAGAATTAAGGGCCATGAAGGATGCTGTAGCCGTTGTTCTTTCTCAAATGGAGTCCACTAAACAGAAAATGGAGAATATAGAAATGCATAAAGAGGAACAGGAAAATACGATAGCATTGCTGGAGAAAGAATGCACACTTTTGCAATCTGCTTGTACTGATGTCACAAGAGAACTCCAGACTGATGTTAAGAACAATTTACTGAAACTAAGCTTCATTCCTGAGTTTGAGAAGTTGAACACTAGTTTGACGCCACAGGTAAGCCAACTTGGAGCAGATAATGTAGGGCATCTACAGAGACTTGATGATGACCATAAATATAACACCGCAGCAGAGAACTTGTTATTAGCTTCAAGAAAAGTTCAAACCATGATTAAAATGTTTGAGAACACAAGTGACATCGCAGCTGCCATAATAGAGGACTTGCAGCACAAATTAACAGATGCGGTGGCAGCCTCTGAGAAAGCAATCGAAGAAAAAGGTGTTATTCAAAAGAGGGTTTACGAGTCGGAGACAGATGCTGAAAAATTGCAGAATAAATGTGAAGAGTTGAGGCTTCAAACGGAAAGTTACCTGAGCATAGAGGAAAAGTTGAAGGAAAAGGAAGCAGAAGTTTCAAGTTTACGTTGCAACATATCAGTGAGAGAACCAGGTGAACACATTTTATCATTAATGTCTTTTATTTCTTAGAATTCCTTTGTTCTTCTATCACCCTAACTCTTTTATACTTGTTTTTCCAGAGGCAGAAGTCCCCTTTCTCTCGCCAGTGCAATTAAAGACGCTTTTTGATAGGATAAGTAGATTAGACATTCCACATTCAGCAGTAGAAGTAGAAGATGTGGAGCCCTATAGTTCAGTTGACGTTAAGAAATTGTTTTGCATTGTTGATAGTGTACCTGGGTTGCATCATCAGATAAATGAACTATCTAGTGGCAAAGATGAGCTGCAAGCTACCTTGTCTGCTCAAACTCTTGAAATCGAGCGTCTTAAAGAAGAAATTAATGCACACACTAGTGATGAGGAAAAGTATGAAAAGTTTTACACTGAAATGTCTGATGTAACATCGAGCTTGGAGAAAATAATAGATATATTAGGAGGTCATGCAATTATAGAAGACCAAAAGTCTGCGGGTGTGCTGAAACTATTGTCACTGCTGGAAAAACGAATTGCTGCCCTACTCTTAGAATTTGAAACTTCAAAATCACAAGTACAGGAACTCCATACAAAATTGCTCGGTAGCCATAAAGTTGTTGGTGAGCTATCAGCGAAGGTTAAATTGCTTGAAGATTCACTTGAAAGTAGTACTGCCCAGCCAGAGATTGTCCAGGAAAGGAGTATGTACGAAGCACCTCTGTCGGTACCTGGTTCAGAGATATCTGAAACTGAAGATGTGGTAAGAATTTCAAGTTCCCACCAGCATATGAGATTTATCACAATACTTTAGAAACTTGACAATTGTTTTCTGCTAGTTATTCCATTTGAAAACTCTTGGGAGTTATAAATTCTAAAGCTGAACTTTAATCTCACACGGCGTTAACTTATGTTCTTGTTTTAGTCTGTGTTGCTAGAGAAACAAATTTTTTTCCATCATTTTTCGAAAGCTTTCTATCTTTTATGGTCTGTCTGCATGTGCAGACAGAACATTTCTCATGCATGCAATCCACCCCTTGGGTATTAGCACCACTGACGTTGATTGCAAATAATGGTTAAAGCATCCGAAATGCGGTATATCACATCTTGTAGCTCTCTATGAAGAGTGCTATGAGTGCTCTGGTGGATACGAGTACTCTGTTTTTTTTTTGTGCATCAAAATGTGTTTATTTTATGATTCATTAGTTTTCTGAAATTTGTGGAACCAACATCTCCTAAACTATTTGTTATCAATGTCTATGCAGCAATCGATTGGGAAGAACAAGATATCTCCCACACCATTGGCTGCTCATGTGCGAACCATGCGTAAAGGATCAACAGATCACCTGGCTCTCAATATTGATATGGAAAATGAGAACCTGATCAACAACGAGGAAACCGATGAGGAAAAAGGTTTGTTAGGTTTTGTACTCCCTAAACATGTAGTTTCAAGCAGGAAGATTTATACTATTACTTATTGCAGGTCATGTATTCAAGTCTCTCAACACGTCAGGTCTCATTCCCAAGCAAGGGAAATCGCTTGCAGATCGAGTAGACGGAATATGGTAAATATATAATTGGAGAGGGGACATTCATTTCTGCCATGATATTTGGTCTGCATGCTAGACAATCTTAGTGTGATGGAGAGGTTTAATAATTATAATAATTAAAAGTATTTCTTTCTTATTTGTATCTGATCACATATGAGAAACGTTTAGAAGAGGGAAACGTTCTGTTAATTTCTTGTACATGGACCAACGTGATGTTAAGTTGCTTCTATGACTGGTGCAGGGTTTCTGGCGGGCGGATTCTAATGAGTCGTCCCAGAGCAAGGCTAGGCTTGATTGCCTATTGGCTTGTCTTGCACCTGTGGCTACTGGGCACCATCTTGTGACTACGTCAGTAATCATGGCCTCTGTGGATCCATACACTTAAAAACATAGGGCAGTAATAGTTAGCCTTTGTTTCTTGTTTCATATACAATTTTCCCCCTTCCATTTCTCTTTCGTCTCCCTCTATTGTTCATTGTTCATATGCATATTCTTGCCATCATTGGTTCTCTGTCATTATATTTTAGGGTGCAGAGAATTCCTTTGTGGTATCTCGAAAATAAGCCACATTCGTTATTTCTTTTTTTTTTTTTTAGAAAAACTTGGCATCTAGCTCTGTGAATGGTAGAAGGTTTCTGAAATCTATATTTTATTTATCATTTCCACATAAATAATAGATATTAAATTATTAATATATAAATTAATAAAATTCAATTAATTAATAGATAATGTATTTTATCTTGATCGCACATTCATACGTTCATATATTTTTCTGGACCGTGCATTGATGGACGGAGACCCGCGGTAGCCGTCTACGTGGCAAAATTCCCATCCTTGGACCGCCATTAAAACAAAGTAACGGATAACAGAAGAAGGTGATCTTTAAAGAAAAAGCAATGCGAATGCGTTTTCTCAGTGCAACCAGAAACGGGAATTGCACTACAATCAGACGGTTATGGGCAACAAATTCCACATTCGTAGGTCAGTGTTAGTGTTATCTTTTGTAATATCTGTGTTTTCATGCTTACTTGTACTAGGTCACGCATTTTGACCGATCGAGCTGTTAAATTCATGATTATACCCGTTTCTGAATCGGATGAAGATCGTATCTGATGACACAGGCGCGTTTTATTCATACAGTGTGATGAAACGAGTATGTTCAGCGGAGGTAGGATGGAATTTGCGTTTAATTAGGTAGATTTTAGTTAAAATATGATGTAGTAAGCACTCAGAATGGAAGAAACTTGTGGGAGTGTGGTCTGGTATCCCTGCCGGACATACCCAGTCCACCGTTTGTCCTTCTGGTTTTAGTGGTAACTACAATGTGAGGATTAGAGTTTGGGTCAAAATCTGTTGAACATGTCTGTTTGTCATTTCACTTCTCCATTGCATATTGCATATAAATCCCAAGGCAAGCAATTTCCCATATAGTGTCGGCTTTTTTGTTTTTCTCTCATCCGGTATCAGTTAATCTTGGTTTTAACCCATAGCACTTTTTTTTTATTTTCCTTTCTCCAATGCTAGGTGGGAAGTTAATCGGGCTCCTCTACGGTACAAACAAGGTCTTGTATTTACCTTCTCAATCATGCACTGTAAGATGAACAATTTTTTTTCTTTTTGCTCTGAAAATGAAAATCGAAGTTGTAGAAATACTGCTTTCTATATCTGAATCCATGTCTTCTTCTGCATATTTCAGCGTTATAAATTATGCGTTCAGGCTTTTGCTAGACGGAAATCAGTGAAAAAGAAGGAACAATCGCAAAATGACGTTGCCTTGCAATCTGATGGCAATAGTTTATCAAATGATGGCGGGAACGTATATAATGGGTTACATTCAGAAGATAACTATAATGAACCTACACAGAGTACACGCAACTTCCCTTCGAGAAGCGATGTGCTCCAGGCGTGTACTGTTACTTCTGCTCTGATAGCTGCCTTGGGTGTATTTCTTCGACAGGTAGGCTGTATTTTCATGCGACATCAGTTGATGAGTTGTCTGATACAGTCTTTATACTGTTATATTTCCATAATCTTAATATAGTTCAGATACCAAAGCCTTGTTCTTTGAGCATATTATTCGAGGTTTATGTTTTGAAATATAGCTTTATTACATTGCCAAGCAATTGATCATTTCCCACCTTTTTATCTGTGATTCGTAAAGTTGCTATGAGCTCGCATTGTTATCATTTGTCAGTTCTAGGGAAGTAGACTATAGTTGTTTTATCCTTTGAGTTCTCTGTGGAAGCAAAACCTCTTAAGTATTTAATGGCTTTATTTGTCCTCGGCTTACCAACCAATCTGCATGTTGCATTTTTTGTTATAATTCAAAATTTCATGATGGCTGGTGGAAGTAGCCTTGATCTGTGTCTATATATATGTCAGTGAACTAAACTGCATGTTAAATGTTATTTCCTTGTTTTCATTTTCAGGCATCTCATGTTGCATCATTGGAAGGATTGCCAATCCCTGACTGCTCCACAGAAGTCTCGTGTATAAACCCTGTCGCTTAACTTTTCTGCAAGTTTGCTTTTAAACAGTTTGATTTGACATTATTAGGAGAAGAATCAGTGAGCTTTTTCTTCAAATACATATAGATGGGTAACAAATATCTAAAGTTGGATTAGATGGATGCTCCCTAGAAACTTATGTGATTGGATGGCTAGCATAGCTAAAACTTATGTGATTGATGCTTCTGATCCTTTACATATGGATTCAGACACCATAAGATAACTAAATGCCCCTACATAACATTAGACGTAGAGTATGAAGGCAGCCCCCTGCTTTTCTCTCTCTTATAATCTTCCCAGTGTTGCAGGCTTTGTTGTCTGTCTTGGTCTGCTGTATTCTTGTTAAATTTATCATCTGTTTCTCAATACAAGAAGTTGTTGTTTTCAACAATTTCACAAATGTTCCTACCTTATTACAGTTGATTTTCAGATGTGGCATCTTGAATTGATAATCGGATTGGTTATTCTTGTATCATCGTGCCGATACTTGTTATTGAAGACATGGCCAGACTTTGCAGAATCTTCTGAAGCAGCCAATCAGCAGGTTGTTCTCCTCTCAGTTTACACTTTTCTTTTGTTTCCGATGGTACTCTTTTAGCCTTGAACATCTACAATATTGGTCCTCACCTGATCCTCTGATTGAAAGATAGTTAGAATTGCATGAGAAATGGTTGGGGTTGATGGTATGTTTTTCTCATCTATTTAGTCTTAAATTACATTTTCCCAGGTCCTTACATCCCTTCAGCCATTGGATTATTCAGTTGTCTCACTTTTGCCTGGGATTAGTGAAGTAAGCACGCAGATTCCTTCTTCCCTCTCCCACTTGCGGACACACACTCTGTTTATCCAAATTCATTGTCCTGTTCTTTTACTCACGATTAAATGTTAAAATCTAGAACCATGGGTTTCTCAGGAACTGCTATTTCGCGGGGCACTATTGCCTCTCTTAGGCATGCATTGGTGGAGTGTGCTGATGGTTGCTTCCTTATTTGGTGTCCTGCACTTGGGAAGCGGTCGAAACTATTCCTTTGCCTTCTGGTATTGATCGCACCTTCTACGCTGTTGAGTATTAAATGAAAACTGTCCTTCCACATACTTCCTTACCTATCTCTCTTTTCAGGGCTACTTTCGTTGGATTAGCATACGGGTCCGCAACCATTGCATCATCAAGCATCATCGTGCCAATGGCTTCTCACGCTTTGAACAATCTGGCTGGAGGGATTTTGTGGCGTTACACATCAAAATCGCTCAAGTAAAAAACATCAGACGGTCACCAATGTAATTTTCTGTGATTTTGAAAACCTACCTTGAAGAAAGAAGAACTACTTTCATACTGGGATTGGTCAGGGCAATAAAAGGCGAGCACATGGTATTCTTTAGTAAAAGACGAAAGAATAGTTCGCTTTGTGCTCCCCGGTCGGCTTGATGAATTTCAGGGAGGGCTCGCCTGTTTTTATAGCTTTTCTTATTAGCTGCTTAACTAGAATGTACGCAATGTGGGACATGCACCAGCCTATTTGTCTATTACTCCCGTTCCTTGCATACCAATGTCTGTTGAGAAAATGATATCCTACATTTAAAGATTAGTTAAAATTGTTCAAATTATGTTTTAAATTTTAAATCCAAATGTTTGGGTGAAGAGACAGGTGGATTCACTCAAACTTGTTGAAGACGAACTGATATTTTCATCAACCAACATGATTGTTGAAATGTACCTGTAGATATCTATATAAAGATAGAAGGTACTGAATAGGGGAGGAGAAAGGGAACAAACAAATTAATTACAATATCTCTCCTCATTCCTATAATATCTCAATCAAAAGTGTCCAAACAATTTGGTTTCACCCAATTGTGCAACCTTTGAAGGTGTTCAGGACAGTGGTACTTACACGACATAGTTTTTTTATTTACCAGTATATTTTGTTTAACAATCTAAAAGCTTTAAATTATCCCAACGTCATTTCTTTCTCAGCCTTTTCCTACCTTTCTAAGTTAGAACCACTGGTTGGTTTTAATTATAAACGATAGTCCCAAAAACTAATAATTCTCTTTGAACAATTAGAAGTTGATTCCATCCTCACCTGTGATATTCCATCTAAAGATAATGATAGTGGTTCCAGCACTGAAGCTTGAAATAAAGTTGAGAAGCTTGAAATAAAGTTGAGAAGTTTGAAAAAGACAATAAGGTAGTAAGATGGCACTTGCTCAATCATCATATGAGTAACACCCTGTTTGACGAATTTGTCAACCAAAGATTTGCAAAAGACATTTGGGATATCTTAAACAATAGATATGGTATGGTACTGATGATGCTAGAAAGAAAAAATATGTGGTTGGCAAGTGGCTTCAATGCCAAATGACAGACGACAAGCTAATCATATATCAAGTTCATCAATACAAAAATTTGGTAACTAATATACTGAATGAAGGGATGAAAATGCATGAAACTCTACAAGTAAACGTGCTTTTAGAGAAGTTCCCATCTATTAAAGATTTGGAAGGGATAGAGCAAGAACACACAGATCTTTACGTGGAAAACCTTTGAAAACCTTTTTGTGACTAAGTGTAAAAACCATAGGCAAGGAAAAAACAATCTCACACAGATCTTATACAAGAAGAACCAAGAAAGATATCTCTCACAAATAAACTCTCTTCTACAAAAGAAATACAAAAGAGAAACTCCTTACTAACTCTCTTCTTTTCTCTATAGTTTCTGGGATGTATTTGGGATGATTTACAAGTGAGGAGAAAGGGTTTATTTATAGTCCCCAAGACTAAATCAAATCAAATCAAACCTTTCTAACTCCACTTGATTTGCTCCTTAATTTATGGAATCATTTATTTGCTTGAAGATTTAATTGAGCGTCAATAAAATCTTCACACCATTCTTTCACACTATTCTTTCTATCTTGCTACTGCCCCTTAGGACTCTACCTGATCCCACAATTTCTAGCAAAGTTTAGGCGACACCTAAACTTCTCCTTTGGAATTTTCTTGATCATCATATTAGTAGTCTCAGCAATAGATAACACAAATGCCACAAGATTAGCATATCCCAAAATGTTATCTTCAATCGTATTTAGAAATATATTTGACAGCTTGACCCACTCCTCCTTGCTTGCTACAAACTTCTTCTTTGTCTACTTCCCGAATACCTCGTATTTGTTATTTGACACCAGATCCATTACTTAAAAACTTTTCTAGTAATTCACCCTCAACTCTCACATGTTCTGTGTTCTCTGAACCCATCTTCTCATTGTCTTTGTACAAGATATCTTCATCAAGATCACTTGAGACAACTAACACTTCACATTCTTGAAGAGTCTCTCCCTTCAACCTGTACAAGTTGGCAGCAACTTTTTCTCCCTTCATAAGTACAAGTACTCCTTTGGTCAATTTCAATATCTTGTCCTGGATTTTAATTTTATAACCTAGATCATCCATTTTTCCTAAAGATAATATATTCTTCTTCAAGCCCTTCACATGTTGTACATTTTGAATAATGTGCATTGCACCATCATATATCTTCAGTTTGATGCTCACAATACCAACAATCTTCAAAGCATGATCATTACAACTATACACAGATCCTTCTAATATAGGTTCATACTGGTGGAACTAGTCTCTACGAAAGGTTATGTGAAAAGTGGCTCCCGAATCAAAAAAACACACACCAGTAAATCTTCTCCTAGTTTCAGTTGCTGTTGTTGCTTCACAGCATAAATATTACCATCATCTAAGAAACTTGTCACATTTCCTTGAGGATTGGCATTTATTTGGTCTAGATAATAACAATCTCTTTTAAACTACCATGATTGTGACTCCCACTCAAATCACGATCAATTAATCTCCCTTGCATCACTAATAAAACTTTTGCTTGTCATGAATACCCCAATCTGTCATCCTTATGCTTGTGCCGACTTTCTTCTTCAAGAATAGCAGCTGCAATATCATTGAAGACTAGAGTATCTATATTATTTGTTAAGTTAATGACAAGTTGATCATATGAATCAGGCAGACTTTGAAACAGAAGTTCAGCATGTTCACTTGAATCTATTTTATAACTCAATAAAGTGAGTTGAGAAAATAAAGTACTCAAACTGTTAATGTGCTTTGTCACTGAAGTAGATTCAGACATCTGAAGAGTATAAAGTTTCCTCTTAAGGAAAATTTTGTTGTGAAGTGACTTGGCCTCTATAATTTGGAGAGATGATCCCAAATATCCTTTGTTGTCTTCATCTCCTGTATGCTTGACAATACTCTATCCGTCAAAGATAGATGAAGATTTGCAATAACATTCCCATCTATTTCCTCCCACTTAGCATCATCTGTGATACTTGTCAGTCTTGTGCCAATAGCTACTAGGCAATATTGCCTTCATCTTCAACTTCCATAATGAGAAATTATTCTCATTAAACTACTCAGGCTTGAACTTTGTCATCATTGCTTATATTTCAATACTGAAAACCTACCAAGGATGAATAATATTTAACTTATTTTTTGATCTGGAGGATCCACTATTTAGTGGCAAGCATAGAGCATACGATAAGTAAATAGATCCACCCAAGTTAGGCTCCGTTATCACATGTTAAAGATTTGAAAGGGATAAAGTAAGAACATACAGATCTTTACGTGAAAAAACTCCTTTGTGACTAAGGGTAAAAACTATGGGCAATGATAGATGAATCTCACTATGAGAAAAAAGAAAGAATTACAATATCTCTTATATAAGAAAAAACAAGAAAGATATCTCTCATAAACAATCTCTCTTTTACAAAAGAGATACAAATGAGAAACTCCTTAGTAACTCTCTTATTTTCTCTTTAGTTTCTGGGATGTATTTGGGATGATTTACAAGTTAGGAGAAAATATGTTACGTGTGTCATACACCTGGACACAAATTAGATCAATGTAACCAGAAAAAGAATGAAGGCAACCTCCAAAGATCAACACTAAAATTGACTTCTCAAGCTAAAATTAAAGAATCCAGAAAAGTGATCGCAACAGTAGTAGAAGTAAATCTAGTAGAGAAAAAATGTGATTGGATACTTGATACTAGTGCTTCAACCAAAGAATTATTCCAAGTATTTGAAGATTTAAGCGATGGAGAACATGTCTATATGGTAAATTCAACTACTGTTGTAATTCTCGAAAAAAGAAAGATTTCTCTCAAACTCACCTCTGGAAGGACTTTGGCTTTGAGTAATGTTCTCTATATTCCTTCATTGCGTAGAAATTTGTTTGCTTATGAATGCTAGACTAAATATTGTTTTCGATGCTAATATGGTTGTGATCACCAAAAATAGAAAATTTGTAGGAAAAGATTATTTGTCTAATGGTTTATTTGTTTTGAACACTGTTCTCAATATTATAAATAAAATATCTGATTGCGCTTATCTGGATGTATCCTTTGATATATGGCATGGGAGACCAAGACTCCTAAATAAAAATTCAATTGCTAAACTAAGAACCCTTAAATTTAATAAAAATGACAGATGATAATTTTGATAAGTGTCCTATATGTGTAGAAACAGAATTTATAAAAAAAAAAACCCTTTTAAATCAGTATCCACAAGGTCTACTGAATTGTTAGAACTGATTCACACTGATATAGCAGACTTAAAAAATTCAGTAAGTAAAGGTGGAAAGAAATATTATATCATCTTCGTTAATGATTTCTCTAGGTATACTAGAGTCTTTCTTCATAAATCAAAGGATGAAGCAGGAGAAACTTCATAAAATATAACATAGAAGTTGAAAATCAATAAGATAAGAAAATTAAAAAAAATAAGGTCAGATATTGGTGGAGAATATAATACTAGAATTTTAAAAGAGTTTTGTGAATTAAATGGGATAATACATGAAATAAGTGCCCTTATTCTTCACAACAAAATGATATAGTTGAACGAAAAAATCAAACTTTAAAGGAAATGATGAATGCTATTGCAAGGACCCAGACCTAACCTATTAGGATCCTTATCAACGTGAAACTTAAATAAGTCCTCTCATGGTCCTATTTGAATCCCACAAGGCTCAAATCACCTAATTATTAATTCTATTGGTTGATTCATATGTTATTTAAAGGTTGGAGCTTGTTTATACATTAATGAATTTCTGGCTTATACAGAGTGAAAGAAAACATCAGCCAAAAACTTATATTAACACTGAAAAATAAGTGAAAACATAACACACAAGTCTCATAGAAATCTCAAAATATCAACCAATAGTATTATGCATATTTCGGAAGCAACAAGAAAGAAGAAGAGGGATTGAAAAGCCAGAATGCAAATCCACTCAAGTTCAAAGACATGACATGTGCATTCAACAGAAAAGTGGTGCAAATGAAATGCAAATTCGTCCAGCCGTGCAACCTTGATCTCACACTTTTGGTACCAGCAACAGACACACACCTAAGCCTGCAAAGGGGGAGAAAAGAAGGGACGAGATTACAAAAATCTCAATAGGGTCACAGTATCATAAGTCCTAGGCATTCCCAATCAAACATCTCCCAATAACCAAAAGATCAACACATAAAACCAGCTAAGATATACAATTAATACCACATACATCAATCACACATAATAGGGCCTGAAATCATCACAAGCACACACAATATGAGCGTAGGCCTAATTTGGTAGAAAACAAGGGGAAAGATTGAAAATACTTCTTATTCAGAAGCACACAGGCAGCCTATAACATAATCTGATTTTTAAAACCAAGGTTTGTCCCCATCTTCCCATGTTGTCCAAGGCTATGCTACAAAAATGGTAAAACGGTTAGACAATCAATATTACAACAGGCCTTTTAGTTGTCTCCGACATCCAGACTTGAACTGGCCTAGGAGCACTCTTGCAGTTGTGCATACCAGTCATCTTGCCACTCAAAAACAGGGCATCCTAATGTCCAAACTCCAACTGACCGATAGGGCATCTTGACGTCCAGACTCGAACTGGTCTACAAGGCTTCCTGACGTCCGGACTTAAACCGGCCTACAAGACATGCAGTGAGCTCTTGATGGGAATAACCACCCATAAACCTCCCGGTTTGATAAGCATCTCCCCTCTCCCTAGGAGCAACAATACTTACCTCGCATGGCCAGCGACAAAAGGATCCTTCAAACAAAGTACAAACAAGGCACATACATGCATACACACATAGTACACGCATACACAAATCACAACAAAATATCCTCAATCAAATCACAATATAATCACAATATAATCACAAATTAGTAAGCATATCATAGCCGTATGTATGCCCTTCTAATTTCTGAGATTATCCTAAAGATAAATCACCCAATTGCACAATCAATTCAAAGATAACCAAACCGAAATCAACAACAAATCAAGCATTTAATCAAGGGTAACAAAATGAACCAATAAGGCATAAATCCTACCTCTCACGTGTCTGATTCAGATGCAATCCTTTTCCCTTCCAATATGATCAGAATTTCCTAAAAATCACAAGGCAAAGACCACACAATACTAAGCCACAAGATACTTAATTAAAAACCAAAAATATTGGGAATCCTTACCAATTAACGTACCAAAATCCAGCGATCCAGATGCAACAATATCATCCCTCTGAATGCGTGATGTGATGGCCAAAAATTCAGCAATAAACAACCTGATTATTCACCCTAATTCATCATACAAATTTTGGCAACACCTTAGGGCTTAATAAGGTAAATTGAAATTTCATCATACACATAAGAAGAAACTGTAATTTTATGTGAATATGGAAGGAATAGATGCCAGTTACTCAAACGATTAAAACGAACAAGATTTGAAACCTATAAACAAGTCAATTAATTAAATTTCGACAAATATATGGTTAGGAATAAGGCATGTTGAGTTCATGTATAGGAAATATTTAAAGGATAAATTCATGATTTTACAATATGAATGGATGCCAAATAATCATATGAACAAAAGGAAAAACAACAAAAATCAATTGAAGGAAGAATCACACAATCTTGGCACCAAAACTGACTTATTACGACTTGAATTTTGAAAGGGAAGAACTAACCTTCTGATGACCAAACTAAGATATTAAATAGAGGATGGAAAGAGTTTTCCAAAAAGCTATTATTTGCAGAAATCCAACAAAGGATGAGAGAGATAAGCTAGGATTAAGATCAAGGAATTTCTTACACAAAACCAACGAATTACGACTTGAGTTTCCAAAAAGGAGAACTAACCTTCTGATTACCAACCCAATATATCTAGATAGAGGAGAGAAAGAGCTTTCCAATAAGCTATTATTTGCAGACATCCGATAAAGGATGAGAGAGTTATGTTAAGATGAAGATCAAGGAATTTCGGCTAGGATTTAGGCAAAAATCGGAAATTGAGAAGAAGGAGATAAATTTCCTAATTTCCAGGTGGATTTTGGTATGTTTGGGTAGGATAGGCAGTCCACTCTTTTATAGATGTCTAAGGAGGTTTAACTAAGAGATAATTCCCTACCTTTAAGCTTAAAATGATAATTAAAGGATAATTCTATTAGAAGAATAATTCTATTTAAAAGGATAATTTTATTAAAAAGAGATTTTATTTAAAATAAAGAATTATCTAATACATTGGATAATAAGAGATAAAAATACCAGAATTAAAATAGAAAATATCTGGCAGCAACCATTTTAGGTCATCACGCATCTATTTCTTTAGAGGCAAAAAAGTCATTTCATCTGCATCAGCTCCTAGACTTTCCAAATATCTACATTACGAAGGATTAAGGTCTCACAGCTATGTTGATTACATCTAGTTTGGCTAATAATATATGGGGAGAAGTGTATTGTCAACTAATTTTATTTAAAATATAGTACCTAATAAAAAATTAAATATGACATCTTATGCTTTATGGAAAGGATTTCTAACAAGCCTCAATTAAGTGTGGGGGTGTCTTGCTAAAGTAGGTTTACCAAATATGAATAGAATTAATGTCGAGACTAAAACTTTTGACTGTATTTTTATTAGTTATGCTATTAATAATGCTACATATAGATTCATATCTTTGAGTGATTATTCTATATGTGAATATTTTTAGAATAATTTTTGTTTGAAAGATGGTGTTTTACGCAATACATTTCCTAGTGATAATGTAACTCTTTTGAATAATTATGAGCATGTTTTTGAAATTAGGAGAAGTAAGAGAGCTTGGATAGAAAAAAAAATTAGAGTGATTTTATCTCAAATTTCTTAATCAAAAACTTTGATAGAATAAACAATGATGTAATGTCCGCTTATTTAATAGAAGAAGATTATAAGACCTACAAAGAAGCTATATATCTTCGATAGATACAAGTTTTTAGAAAGAAACTATAAATAATGAGCTTGAGTCTATTAGAACTAATTGTACATGGGAATTAGTAAGTTTGCCTAAAGAGTGTAAACCAATAAAAAGCAAGTGGATTTTTATATGGAAATTTTGGTTAAATAGTTCCATTGACAAATTTAAGGCTAGATTGGTTGTTGTAGAATTTTCTCAAAAGAAAGAAATTGATTACTTTGATACGTATTCTCCTATAACTAAAATTGCTACAATTAGATCTTTAATTATCTTTGTTGCAATCAAAAGTCTTATGATACATCAAATGGATGTAAGAACTGCATTTCTAAATAATGATTTGGATGAAGAGATCTACATGGAACAACCAGAAGGATGTGTGACATCTGATCAAGAAGATAAAGTATGTAAACTTAAAAAATCTTTGTATGGTCTTAAACAAGCCCCTAAGCAATGATATAAGAAATTTGACCAACATTAAGAAATAATGGTTTTGAGGTAAATAGTTCTGATACTTTTGTTTATTTTAAGGTATACAAACAAGACTATGTGATAATATGGTTATATACAGATGACATGTTGATATTTGGAAAGAATATAGATGTCATTGACAAAACTAAAGATTTCTTATCTTCAAAATTTGATATGAAAGACTTAAGAGAAATTGATGTATTTTTAGAGATTAAATTGAGAGAAACTAAAAATAGAATTTCTATTAGTCAATCTCACTATATCGAGAAAATTTTAATAAAATCTAATTGTTTTGATATGGTAAATTGAAACAATTAATAAAGAACAAAATTATTTTTTTGAGTATATAAGATCAAAAAGAAATCTGGAGATCCTCTTACTAAAGGATTGCCAAGAAAGATTGTATATAAATATTTGATGGGAATGAGACTTAACCCCATTAATTAAGGATTGAGAACATTCATAACCAATTATAGAGTTAATCTTAATTGGACTTATTAAAAATGATCCTTAGTGGATAAAAGGAGCTGGTACTAAGTGGACTTAATAAACTAATCCTAAATGGACTTATATGGTTTGGTCCTATGTGGACTTGATGGATATATCCCTGAAAACTCATACCTAGGATATAAAGTTTTAAGTGGACTTATATGAATGATTGAATACATATATTAAAGAGCAAGACTTTAAAGACTCTTAAATAATAAATATCACCAAACTAGATTAAGATTAAAAAGTTAAATATATATGGTTTGAGATTATTAATTCAAAGCTATTAAAGTTAAAAAGTTATTAATATATACGTACTTTATATACCTGAGTTAATAATAACTCACATGATTATATATCGATTCAAATTGAAAAATATTGATACATAACTAAATATATTTACAACCATACATCTTGTTGGCCTGTAAGGATAGAATGTCACGACCCAGCCCCTGGACCCTCGGCCCAACGGGCCCGGACATGTATGTGCGCGTGATGTATCACAACTGCAAACGCTCGATTGAGCTTATAACCACATGGCCTAAAAGATGCATCTTGTTACAAATGATACCATCACACCCGCTCCTTTCCGATGTGGGATTGGGTAACCTGACCCCCTTACTGGCTGGGTCTCACAATCTCCTCTCCTTATAGACCTCGTGTCCTCACGAGGGGAGCCCAAACGTAACTGACTTGGGCCCAAACTCACGGGCCCAAACGTGAATACACAACACGGCTCAAGCCCACCCGGAAGAAGGAACGGGATCGGCTCCGCTACCATTTATCACGACCCGGACCCCGGACCCTCGGCCCAGCGGGCCTGGACGTGTATGTGTGCGTGATGGATCACAACTGCAACGCTCAGTTGGGCTTTTTAACCACAAGGCCCAAAAGATGTATCTAGTTACAAATGATACCATCACACAACACATATAAGCCCAAGACTTCCCCCGCTCCTTTCCGATGTGGGATTGGGTAACCTGACCCCCCTACGGACTGGATCTCACACAGAAGGTATCAAATATGGAAAGAAAAAGATAAGAAAAAGAAATCTAAACTAATATCTCTATTCATTCCGAGTTAGGTGGTTACGAGGGTGGGGTGGGGTGCGGAGAGGGTAGAATAATTGTATATTTCAAAAAAAAAAATCTTAACGAAAAATATCCAGACGATTTAATTTCACCGATATGCAACTTTTAAAATTATTGGAAATTAAATTTTTTTACCAGGACACAGTTTTCTAATTTTGTGGAACATATTTCTCGGTAATAAAATAAAATTTGGGATTCGAATAACAAGGATATAAATATAAACTACAAAGATTGTGAGGAACTTAAAACGCTTGAAAATATTGGCATTAACTGATCCGACAAAAGGTGGAAACTAATGAAGGCTGCGATTTTATCTGGTGAGACTTCCACCAGACCAGAGCATAACTACCCGCTCTAGCTGTACGGAAAACGGAACTACTGGGATATACCTCTGCCTGACAGGCTGACACAACTTTATCACGCCGAACACCCCGTTTTAGTCCAGCATCCTCTTTTAGATGTAAGCACGTATTTGGCATTACACACCTTCCTTCAACTGTTTCTCTGCCTTGACTATTTGTCGGCAACATCTTGCGAATATGCCATCTCCATGCTTTTTAAGGAATATAGTACGGGAAGCCACGCTTTTTCATAAATTTGCTAATGATTAGCTGTTTAAGATCGACAAAGTTGTTCTAAGCATGAAATGACTGAGGTCATTTAAATATTTAATGGCAGTAGTGTTATGCTTTGTACCACATATGACAATGACATTGATATGTTAGTGGTCATAATAAATAAGGGTAATTCAAATGTTGGGTCCCCATTTGATGCTGACAATAAAAGCTAGACGATTGCATTAAACAAGGGAAGCTAACCCCTTGGCTTATTAATTATCTCCTCTACTTTTGTTACTGAATGGAGACGGGTAAATCTACCCCGATCCCAGTTGCACGGTGTTCCAAGATATAATTCGTCGTGCTGACATCACACTGACACCAGCATTTAAAAAAACAGTATTTGGAAACACCGTGCACTGGAAGCAGGGTAGATTTACCCGAATGGAGACTACAAAAATTACTTGACTATTTTGTTTTGTTATTATTAGAAACATTACTAAATAAAAACCCCATTTGTATTTTGTTCGAAGACGACGCAAACATTTAAGTCAAATTTCATAAATTTCATAAATTTCATAAATTTTTTTGTACTTTTATTTTTTTTATATTTGTATATTATATATTGATTGTATATGCTTAGAATATAAGACAGATTATGTATATTTAAATTTTATATTAAAAAAACCTATCCTGATATTCAGCAAAGGAGAAACGCAATATAATATAATATTCAACAAAGAAGGGTTTATTGATTAACAAAAAGGAAAAAGGAGAAAAATTAATCTATTGGGTCATAGAATCCCTGCCCCGATTAGGACATATTTATACTAAAAATCACTGCACTGATGGGGATAGCTATAGGTCACATCCCTGACAAAAGCATGTTCTGACTGAATGTGGGCTATACCAACAAGAATTATCAGGAATATATGGGGTCGACAAATCTTGGTAAGTAGGAATCATTTGTGTTGAGTTTAACCCAATTTATTGGGGCCGGGTCTATCCCATCTGAGTTTAAAACATGCTAGCTCATAATCAATCTTTTGAGAATTAAACACCAAACTATTTCTCGCCGCCTCTGAAATCTGACAAACCTTGTCTTGGATCTCTTCCACATTAGTTAAACTCCGTCCATGTAATACAAGCCATAAGAACAACCGAATTCTTTCAGGACCCTGCCAATTCCATAGAATCCTCCATTTTCTATTTCTAAAATCAATGCTGCAAGCACTTTTAACTTGGTATAGATAATTTGCGATAATCAAGCGATAAGCTGTAATTCTATTCAAATAATTTGGTATAAGATAATTTGTTTCCATCATTCATTCTCTGGAAATAAAAAGGCTACATGAAACACGAAGGGTCACCGCAACCGCACCCTACCTTATTGGTAAACTTGATGCATGGAAAGCCTCTAGTTTGGCTGTGACGTACTCTTTCTGACAGGATGCACGCTGCTAACCGTCGAGCTCAACGAACCAGCATGGGAAATCATTAATTCTACAACCCTTCACATGGCCATCTTAATTGGTCCAGTGCTGAGCAGTTAGTGCTCCCCCCTATGAATATGTTTTCTCCATCGTAATGTATTTAAAGTCATTTTCTATGCTTTTCTATTATATTTATTTTTTCCAGAATTGATTTTAAACCAAATGAAAAAAATATCACATTAAATAGGGATACGTGGGAGGTGGTGGTGAGTAAATTTCAGTTTCCATAATAACTCGGTATGGACTGTCATGGAGTGACACTTGCTGATTGCCTTCCAATATGTCTTTTTCTCGTTCACCTCAGTAGCAGATGCAAATGGAGTGCTCTTTAAAGTCGAGCAACCCCATCCAGATCGCTACTTTGTCCTCACAATCCGCGAAAAAAGGGGGAAAAAAGGGGGAAAAAAAATGAACCCCGCTTGCACCCAAGTCCTCTCAACCCAACCCTTGTGGCTTCTTCTTGTATCATTCATCGGTTCAATTCACCTCTTCAATCGGTCAATCTCTCTTCTCAGATGTGTGTATTCTACTTTTATGAGGACACCCAAGAATCTGAAAAGTTATGGTTCGTGGGCTCTTGTTACTGGAGCCACGGATGGTATAGGTAAAGCCTTCGCTCACCAACTAGCTCAGAAAGGCCTGCACCTGATATTAGTGGGCAGGAACCCCGACAAGCTGGCAGCAGTCTCGGGTGAGATCCGGGCAGAGTTTCCAAACACCAAGGTGAATACCGTGTTGTTTGATTTTGCAAGCAACGTAACAGGAGGTATAGAATTATTACAAAAGGCCATAGCAGAGGTAGATGTCGGTGTGTTGATCAACAACGTGGGGATCACGTATCCTTCGGCCAGGTTTTTCCACGAGGTGGAAGAGAATGTGTGGATGGATATTGTTAGAGTGAACACGGAATCCACAACTATGGTTTCAAGAGCAGTTTTACCAGGAATGCTTCGGAGGAGAAGAGGAACGATTGTAAACGTGGGTTCAGGAGCTTCTGTCGTGGTACCATCACATCCTCTGTTCACGATCTATGCCGCTACAAAAGCGTAAGCACTTAATATCACTATCTATCTAATTAACTCCTCTCTTTTTCCCTTTTTGTGATGTACACCAATTATATCTTTGGTTAAGAATTTAAAACGACAAATATGCCAATCAACCTCCATAACCACCTTCGTAACCATATATAGAAAGATATATAGGAATAAAAATTAAAAGTTTTTACTAAGTATTTTATTCAATGATATTTTTTTATTTTAAATGATACCAGTATTAGAAGATTTTGGATTTAAGATTGTTGATTTAAATGGTAATATTTTATATATTATATAAAAAAATAAAAATTTCAGCTTTGCTTGCTTAGTGTAATCCTTTTTTTCTGTTTGGGTGCGCAGTTACATTGATCAACTATCCAGATCTCTGTACGTGGAATACAGGCCATATGGGATTGATGTGCAGTGCCAGGTATATATATAAATATTCTGAGTACTATCGATCTTGCTTCTATGATCGACAGGGATTGTTGGGATGGACATGGTTGATTAATTATATGCTGTGCAGGTGCCTCTTTATGTTGCCACAAAAATGACTTCGAGAGTAGCGTCAATCGAAAGAACATCCTTGTTTGTCCCGTCGCCACAAGATTATGTTAAGGCAGCGATCCGGTGCATAGGCTACGAGGCAAGGTGCACCCCATATTGGGCTCACTCTCTTCAGTGGTTCTTCGCTGGCTTGCTCCCAGAATCCCTTCTTGATGCTTGGCGTCTATCTATTGGGATTACCCGTAGGGGACAGCTCTAGTTAACCAACCACCTTACCTTTATCAACTGTTATCCCCATTACTTTCTTATTGTATATATAGTCTCGTGTACACACATTCTACCTCTGCTTACTAGGTTGGGGATGTGAGATGGAGTTATTCGAATAATCCGCCGTTCATCGATCTGCTTTTTTATTATACAAGTGGTCTTACCGATTGTAAAATTATTATCTTCTAAAATGCCATCTTATTGCTCCTATATAATCTGGCAAATATCAGCCCAACGATTGATGATCTTAAATATTTAGTGTAAAATTGGGCCAGAGGAGTTGAAGTGTAAGCCCTAGTAATTAATATTACAAGGGCATCATTATTCTAATTAAAGCGGTGCCTCTGCCACTCTCCCTTGTAGTCTATGACGTTTATTGTCATTAGTTGCAATTGAATATGCCTCCATCACTTTGAGCTTTCCCTTTGTCGGCTAAAGGTGTTACCGATTCATTTAGCTAACTCGGGTTGGCAATACTTTATCCTTATCATTTGCTTTAATTTGAATAAACTAATATTATATTTTAATACCCTGGAGCTAGCTTCTAAGCATGTTCGTCATCCAGTTTAACTATGTTATTAATCTGCCCATGGATGGAGGGTGGTCTCCTTTGAAATCAAGATGTCCAAATAATAGCTACTTTTACTATCTAAAGATAATAAACAAAAAACAAAAGAACAGGAAAAAAAATGCCGGAGGCCAGCTGCTCAGCATCTTGTATTTTTCTGTGTGTTTCTTTTCTTTTTTTAAGAAGAAGCAATCAGAAGTGAATAAAAAACAATAAAAACAAATCACAAAAAAAAAATGTTTAAGAAAAATATAACGCCAGAAAATAAATCTGAACTGGCATCAGAACCGTCGGATTACCGTCGTGTTCTCCTTCGACTTCCTCTTCCTGAAGACAACCTCTGTGTCCAAACCGAACCCGTCAACTTTCCTGACACGGACGAGTTCTGACATCTTGAACAATTTAACCAAGGGATCCACACTGTACAGATCATTTGCCGAGTACTTATCTGCCCGTTTATCGAGCGCCACGTGGAGCACGCAAAACCCGTCAGGTCTCAGAGTCCGTTCGATCTCCCCAACGAACTTTTCCGGGTACAGCGCGTGGTCGAATACGTTGGAGAACTCGAAATCGAAGGTCTTGTTATCAAATGGCTGGTGATGGAAGTCTCCTTTAACCACCAACGGTGGATAAGGCACCAGGTCGATGCCCACGGAATCTTGGACACCTACGCGTCGCAGGGCCTCCACTTCCTGGCCCACCCGTGCGCCTATGCACAGGGCTCTGGAGGTGTTAGAGAGGAGGCGGTCTTGTTTCAGGAGCTGGAAGAAGCCGGCGAAGACATTGATTTTACGGTCCCAGTCACGCGTTGTCCATATTTGGCGTAGCTTGGGATTGAGGGTCTTGTTTAGCTGACGTTGAATGTAGGATTCGTAGGAGTTGTAGCCGGGTCGGATTCTGAGGAGTTGGGTGGCCGAGTTGTGGGATGGCGGTGGACTGAAGCTATTGCGGAAGAAGAGGAGGAGGATGACGAAGGAGAGGAAGAATGAGAGGAGGAAGCATTTTAGTGTGGTTGGCTTAGGTTTCATTTTTGATTTGCATGTGGCCTATATCTATCTACCAATCTAATCCGTTTTTCCTTTTCTGGTCTCTTTTGCTTTTCCGCTCGAGCTATAATGTTATGATTACGGTTGGTAGTTCAGGCGGGGGAAGGCGGGGACTAGATGGAAGAGAGAAATGACAAAACATATGCCGGTAAGAAGGTAATGGGAAAGGGATATGTGGTGGTCCGTAGTGGGAAGAACTTATATGCCGGGCCGGGGCTTGCACGCTGAGCTTGCCTTGCCTTGCCTGTTGTCTGTATATAATAATGACAGATGATGATTATGAGTTTTGTGAATAGCGGTGATATGATGCCGACATTGGAGTATAAGATAAATTCCATTGGAGTATAAGATAAATTCGGCCCACTAAGAATACGGTAAAATCTGTAATATAACTTAGAGAAACTAAAATAATAAGTGAATTTTTGAGGTAGAGGAGTAGATGGATGTAAGGTTAGAATTGCTGTTGTATATTTTAAAATTTTTTAAAATTTTTTAAAATATACCGACTTTATTCTAATGTCACCTCAAATTCCTTTATATAGATAGGAAAGGCAAACTATTGCTTAGAGTGCAAGGAGAGTGGGTCATCCCACGACGGATTTTGACAACGAAGGGTATTTATTTGTCTAATGAATCTATCATAACGGACAAAAGGATGAATAAAATATTTGAATTTAAAGTAATAATATATGAAAAATATCAAAATATTAAAATATTAATATCCCGAACCATTTATTACTCGTCCATGATATCTGGAATAAATAGAATAAAATAAAATAATGCATGGATTGATTTCAAGAGCAACAAGTCAAACTATATAATATAAAATGAAATAGTAGAGAATGACAAAAACAGTAAGTGGACCAATTAGCTGTATATTGACTCTACCCTGGAAACTTAAAAATAATGCATGGTTCCACTCAGATCTGGAGGTTAAATGATATAAAAGCGGCATCAATCGATCGTAACCCTTGAAAATTTGAGAACAGCTGTATAAGTCATCTTCATCATGTCAACTTCCGTCCATATGCATGCATGTGTACGTGAGCTGTTCTTTTCTCTTCCCTTTTTCTTTATACGGACGCGCTATTCTCGCGATTGATTACTTTGGAGTTTAGACCAGTACAAGGAAAAAGGGCCTCGTTGCGGAAAGTTGCATGCTCGAGTGGGTCAGGAAAGAAAATAACTGGATTTTGATCAGGCACCGAAAGAAAGCCCATCAGTTTGAAGGAGCCCGTTGGTTAAAAGGCCTCAAAGTGAATGGTCTAATTATTCAACCCATCGGAAGCCGGTAATGCTCATGATGGAAGGGCGGTAGGCTGTTATCCCATTTTTGAAGTTGAGGGTTGGGGAAAGGTCAAACCCAACTCTTAATTATTTTTTAGTCATAAGTTTGTAACTGAATACAGACAACCACTCATCCAAGTGGGACATATTACTTATACGGAAACAGAAAAAATGGGTAGAGGCAATAAAGCCCTATGTAGAACCAAGCCAGCCGACCCAATCCTCGATTGATTTAGGTCATAGACCAAGTAATAGGTACGACACCCAACTTCTCATTTAGGCCTAAAGCCTTCCTTCCACACGGCATCAGACCCGTCGACTATATTATTCTTACACAGAGGCTAAAAGAGATTGAATGCTGATTTGATATGATCTGTTGGGATATTGTGACCGTTTGAACAAAAGTTGACTTACCATTTGCCGTAGTAAGATTACAGGAGAATATCAAGGACACGTAAATGACCTTGATCTTTCTCATAATTAGTTATTACCTTTTATTACTCTGTACTCTTTTATATATTGAGAAGTCCTTGTACAAACAAAATACAAGGCAAAATATATGAGAGAATTTTACATGGTAACGGAGCAGTGACTCAATATGGCGAGTAAAAGTCATGTTATTACATCTGCCATGACTACTATAGATAGCGACTCACCTTACCTACTCCATCCATCTGATCATCCAAGGCTAATATTCGTCACACAAGTTCTGAGTGAAACAGGTGAGAATTATTTCATATGGAGGAAGAATTTCTTGAATGCATTACAATACAAAAATAAGACAGGTTTTGTTGATGGATCTATTAAAAGACCATAAATAAATTCCGGAGATTATCAACATTGGCTTCAATGTAATGCGATAGTCAAATCATGGATGATCAACTCCATCAGCAAAGAATTACATGTGGAGACAGCACATGTAGACACTGCAAGAGAAATCTGGCTGGATCTTGAAGAACGCTTTATACAAGGTATTGCACCCAGGATATATGAGCTGAAGAGAACAATGACCTTATTACAACAAGAAAAGGCATCTGTTTCTAGTTATTATGGAAAACTAAAAGGAATTTATGAGCTGCAAAGTCTCAAACCAATACCAACGTGCATTTGTGGGGCGTGTACTTGTGGGGCAAGCAAAAAAGTGCATGAGATAAGAGAGGAAGAAAAGGTATTTGATTTTCTCATGGGTCTTGATGATGCATACAAAACTGTTAGATCTCAAATCTTAAGCTTGGAACCACTATCGAGTTTGGGAAAAGCATATGCAATTGTAGCTCAAGATGAGAAACAATATAGTGTGGTGGCCACTCGTACTCCTGTTGAAGCAGTTGTTTTATTATCCAAAAGAGTGATGGGACAACGAGGTGATAGTTGGAAAAACTATAAAAGAAAAGAAAAATATCCACCTTGTTCCCATTGCAATAGAGACAACCATAGCAGTGACAATTGTTATAAGGTGATAGGCTACCCATCAAGTTAGAGAAAGCCAAAACAGAGGGGTGAGTATGAACGTGAAAGAGTTGATTCTCCAACAAAATCAAGACAGGTATTGGCAGCCACGACCGCAACAGAAAGTTCTTCACTGACACCAGTACAGATAAACCAACTCCTTGGACTTCTAAAGAAACAAACAACTGAATCATCAGGAGGAGTTACAACAAATATGGCTTCTCAAAATTTTTCTGGTAAGACAAACTCGTGGATTATTGATACAGGAGCAACTGATCATGTTACATGGGATATTAAATTCATGATAAACAGGCAGAAAAATCATGATGGTATGACAGTACAAATACCAAATGGAGATAGCGTGGAAATCTATACCACAGGTCAAATAAACTTGCACGAAAATCTAAAGTTAAATGGAGTCTTAGGTGTACCTAAATTCTGTTATAATTTGTTATCTGTTAGCAAAATTACCAAAGAGTTAAATTGTACTCTCACATTTGGACCTGAGACTTGTGTGATACAGGACTTACCCTCGAGGAAAATGATTGGAATGGGTAGAGTGCAAGGAGGACTTTACTACTTGGAACTGATGGAATGCAAAAGTGTAATGGCTGTAGAAAAGAACAGAGACACGGTACTGTGGCACAATCGTCTTGGTCACTTACCTACCAATAAATTTTCTCTGGTACCAAATATGGAAGTTAAAATTAATTTGTTACAGTCTTTTGCTTGTGATGCTTGTTGTAGAGCAAAACAAACTAAATTGTCATTTTCTATTCGAACAAATAAAGTTGAAAATTGTTTTGCTTTAGTGCATTGTGATATTTGGAGCCCATATCACACAAAATCATTATCAAGATCCCAATATTTCCTCACAATAGTTGATGATCATAGTAGAGCGACTTGGGTTTATCCTATGAAAAACAAGTCTGAAACCAAACAACATCTACTTTCTTTTTTTTGTTTGGTTCAAACACAATTTGATAGTAGAGTAAAAGTTTTTAGGACAGATAATAGACTTGAATTCAATCATGAGAGCCTCCTGAGTTATTATCTTGAAAATGGAATAGATAGGCAAACTAGTTATGTTAACACGCCACAACAAAATGAGGTAGTTGAAAGAAAACATAGACATTTATTGGAATTGGCAAGAGCTTTGAAATTCCAATCTAACCTCCCAACAAAATTTTGGGGGGAATGTGTTTTAACAGCAACATATTTGATAAATCGGATGCCACTAACTGTTCTTGGTGGAAAAACACCCTATGAAACAGTATTTGGACAGATACCAAGTTTTATTCACTTACGTGTATTTGGATGTTTGTGTTATAGATATGACAAAATGCTTGACAAGTTTGCTGCAAGGAGTAAACCTGGAATTTTTATTGGATACCCAAATGGTCAAAAGGGTTATCGAGTTTTTGACTTAGAAACGAAAAGAGTTTATATTACTCGAGATGTTCAGTTCTTTGAGAGTATTTTTCCATATTCTTTGAAAGACAAAATTACTATGCCAGGTAGTTCAAATGCACATGAAGAAGAAAATGATTTAAACCAAATGATACAACAATCAAGTGAGAGTGAAGCGCATGAAGGAGAAGAAATGGTAGAACAAATGCTTGACACCACACAACATAAAGAATCACTTGGTCAAGCAGGAAAACGAACTAGACAAATTTCAAAACATCTTTCTAGATACGAATATACTCTGCCCCCATCATTGACTTTGTCAAATTCACCCAATCTGTCTGCTAACTCAAAGATATATCCTATCTCTCAACAAATTCATTCTTCAAAATTTTCAAATACTCATACTCCTTACCTATCGACCATCTCCTCGGAGCATGAGCCAAAGAGTTTTTCGCAGGCTGTGAAAGAACAACATTGGAGAGATGTAATGAGAGATGAATTTTTTGCTCTCACTATAAATCAAACTTGGAGGCTTGAACAATTACCACCGGGAAAGAGAGCCATAGACTCAAAGTAGGTTTATAAAATAAAATATAACCCAAATGGAACAGTGGAGAGATACAAAGCACATTTGGTGGCAAAAGGTTATACACAAATTGAAGGAGTGGACTTCCATGAGACTTTTGCACCAGTGGCAAAGTTGGTAACAATTAGATGCTTACTAGCTATTGCCTCAATCAGAAGCAATCAGTGGTATCACTTTCAATAGCTACCACAAGTTATGTTATCTTTCTTGGATCTTCCCCAATTTCTTGGCGAGCAAAGAAGCAATCAGTGGTATCACTTTCAATAGCTGAAGTTGAATATAGGGCAATGGCTACCACAACCAGTGAAGTAGTTTGGTTGACACGCTTGCTATCTGAAATGGGAGTCAATCATTCACAACCTATCCCACTCTTCTGTGATAACCAAGCAACATTGCATATAGCAACAAATCTTTTTTATCATGAGAGGACAAAGCATATAGTGATTGACTGCCATTTTATCAGACAACATGTACAATCTAAACTATTACTACTAAGACCAGTCTCATCACAACAACAAATAACTGATATTTTTACTAAGGTGCTTGGACGTGACAGATTTAATGAATTATTAAGCAAGTTGGGCATTTTCGACATCCATGCACCAACTTAGGGGGGAGTAAAAGAGATTGAATGCTGATTTGATATGATCTGCTGGGATATTGTGATCGTTGAACAAAATTTGACTTACCATCTGCTGCAGCAAGATTACAGGAGAATATCAAGGACGCGTAAATGACCTTGATCTTTCTCATAATTAGCTATTACCTTTTATTACTCTGTACTCTTCTATATATTGAGAAGTCCTTGTACAAAAAAAACACAAGACAAAATATATGAGAGAATTTTATAGAGGCTGACCGACATGCTCACGATCACAGCCGTGCACGAAGTCGCATTCATCTACCACCTTAGCCGTCACACTTCTTCCATTATCGGCAGTTATCTTGATCATCTTCCTGCATCGTGATCCCCCATTGTACCACCCTATGGATAAAGCCACCACATGCTCTGAGTTGTTATGATAGCGTTCATCACATTTAGACGGGTCTCCTCCATCGCCACCTTCACTAAAATCGTTTAGAGTTAAAGAGGCTTTGGTCGAGGATGTCACGGGCGGCGAACAAGTGTATGTTGGGTGAGACTTGTCACCGCATCTAAGCGAGCCAGTGGACTTGCATTCGCCAATCGATGGAGGGGCTTTCCCTCCTGTACATATATGGGTACCTACATCAGGGTCATTGTTGCACTGACCGTTGATGCAAATAAGTTGGCCATCACAGTCATCGAGGGTTCGACATGGGCCATTACAGGAGGAGATGGCATATGAAGGAGTTGTTAAGGAGATAACAGAGAAGAGGGAAAGAACTAGCACAACAAATTTGTTTCTCATCACTACTTACGTATGATTATGGGACTAGCTAGGGTCTGTATATTTATAAGGACCTAGACTTATAAAAGGGTCACTCCCCAGAAATAATTTCAGCTTTTGATGACCAATATTAAATAAATTGGGTAGACCAAACTATTCTACCATGTCCTTAGGGAGATAATAAACTAGTTTTGGTCCACATGTAAAATAATTTCCAGAATACAAGATAGACTAACATCTTATTTATCATATACAAACTTTTACATATTAATTATAATATTAATTTGGTTTTCTATCAGATTTGTGAGACCCGTAAAGAAATTAAGAAAGAAGAGTGTGAGAGCCTAATCACACAAAAAACAAAAATAAAAAGTTCATTCTCCAGAAATAATTTTAGCTTTTGATGGCCGATGTATTAAACATATTGAATAGACCAAAATATTCTACCGTATCCTCAGGGATAATAAACTAGTTTGGTCAATATATAAAATAATTTCTAGAATATAAGATAGAGTAACACATTATTTATTATGTACAAATTATTACGTCTTAATTACAATTAATATTAAGTTATTTTTTTATGTGAAATCCTGCTGAAAAGAGACTAAAAGATAAAAAAATAAGAAAAATCTTAAATTTATAGATAATACATGATAGAATTATATACATCAAAATAACGATTTGGACCGTAAGGTCAGAAGTCTAATAAAATATAGGGGTGTTCATTTTTATTTGACCCGATGGAAAATTCTAGACCCGATCGATTTCGGTCGGGAAATCGGTTGGGAGAGGGGTTGGATGCGAAAAATACGGGTCGGTAATTTTTTTACCGAATACATTAGTCGATTAAAAAAAACCAACTTATCGAGACGGTCGGTTACCGACCTGACTGCTGAGTATAAAATACCCTTCCCTGATTTATTTTTTTCATTTTTACCCCTGGTCCCCCGAATCCCTTCTTCTTCTCTTCTCGTCTCAGTCGTTTGTTCTCTCAACATTACCTCCCGATCAGCTGCCGGTGACCCATCTTTCTCTCTCCCCCTCTGAATCTCCGATCTGATCAAACTCAGACTGTTGTTCCCTTCCCTCGTCCTCTATTCCATCATCTTCTCCTCCTTTGTCCTATATATTTCTTTCTTCTCGTCCTTATCCTTTAGTATCTGTTTGCGTGTTTAACTTCATATTGTCTCCTCCGGTCTGATTTTGTGTTTTGTATTGTATTTATAGGGTTTGTTTCCTTTGTTCGTTCGTCTATGTACTTTGTGTTTAGAGTTGTAGGAGACTTTGGGGTGGTTTCTGTCAATTTGGGGGTTTGATTTGGAAAAACCCCAATTTGAAAACCCTAATTAGATATTTTTTCCTAATTCGTCATTTATTTTTGGTTATGGTTGTGTTATTGGAGTTTCTGGAGTGGATTTTATCGATTTGGGGGTTCGATTTTGAAAACCCCTAATCGGTCAATTTTCGTAATCCATCCCCAAATTCATCCTTGAACCCTAAATCTCACCTCCCCCCCCCAAATCTCGATTGAAACCCTAATTCTAATTTGACCCTTTTTCCAACCCCAAATCGGCAAATTAGTTTAATTATTCTATTTTTTAGGGTTTTGTTAGTTTTGATTATTGTTTTCTAATTGATAATTGATCACGTATGTTAGGGAATTAACAAATACTTTACATGTGCAGGACAACCAGGAGTTATTTGAGTGAAGAGGAGTTCGAACTCTGGATAGTTGGGCTGGACATCTGATCGTTGATACTTCGTGATACCGAGACAGAGTCAAGTAGGAGTGTTAAAGAGTGTAAATCACACAGAACAGGTTTTTTGTAAAGTCTAAATTTTTTTTTTTACTTTATTGTATATTGTATATAATTATTCATGCATGTTGTTGAATTGTTGATGTTACTTATTGGCTATTGTCGTTGTATATTAATTATTACGTATGTATAATGTTTATTTATCATTGTTAGATGCTGCTTGTTGGTATGTTAATGTTCCTATTATGTGGTTTTATTGCTTCACCTTATGGCTTGCCTTATGCTAATATGTTGTGTGTTAGTGCTGGCATAGTGTTGCTGTGCTAGGTAGTTGGTTGTTTGTTGGCTGTTGCTGATTTCTGTTAGTGTTAATATGCTAGACTGTTAACCAACTTAACCTGTTAGGTATATAGGATAGGATGGGAAGTGGACTAGAAACATGCATAAGTCTGATTTGTCATATACCATGCTATTGTGTTTGTATGTTTGCTATGTGGGTGTGCGAGTTTGGGACATCCAAATGGCCCGAGAAGTGTGTACTGGGAGTGACGTTTGGGCTGGAAACCCTAAGTTGCGGGGCTAAGTGTCCTAAGGATTCCACGGGCATCATACATCTGGTGGAACAACTCCACATACCACTCCTAGTACACACTTCTCGGGCCAGTGGATGTGCCAAACCCACATGGAACGGTGATGATACTACATGCTGAGTTCATATGCACCTTGGTTAATGTTTATGCTTCTCGGTTATTGCCTTATTGCCTCGCCTTATGGTAATATATTGTGTGTTAGTGCTGGCATAGTGTTATTGTGTTAGTTACTTAGTTATTATTGCTTGTTTGAATATGTGATTTCTATTGCTTGTTTTATTGCATCACCATATGCCCTCATGCCATCCAGGAGAAGAAATGTCTGGAATGGAGGGTGAGTGCCCACAATAAGAACCAAACGATGTGATCCTGATTCCAAAATCTAGAAATAAGTGAAATAGGCATTACTCTTCCTTATCATGTTCACTTATTCTTGGATCTTGGAATCAGTACCACATCGGCTCGGTCTTACTGTTGGCATTCATCCTTCATTTCAGACAATTCTTGTTTTGGGTGTGGTGATGCAATGTTGAAGGAAGCGATGATAAGACACATTATGAGTTCCATGACATTTACTGTATGTTATGCATGTTTTTTCTTTTCCTTCTGTTCTGCTTGAGTAATTGCCTTTGGGAATTGGAGTTTTATGGTGTGATCAAATTTAAAATACTAATTTTAGATTTTAAAACCTAGGAAAATGAATACACAACCGTCTCATGTTGGAAGTTCTATCCCTGTGAGTCCCATTGACCTTGTTCAATCTCCCTCACGCAATGAGCCTATAGTTGTAGAAAAAGAAAAGGTTTCAGATGGTGGTAGGTTTAGGTGTAAATCAAAAGCATGTGATAGTTTCACTAGAATAGTATTACCTAGTGGGTCTGTGATGGCTAAATGTAAGTATTGTGGGAAGGAGTTCAAGTCTGATCCCAAAAAACATGGGACTTCTAGGCTAATATATCATGTCAATAGTTATCTTAGGAATCATACCATTATGGGGAAATCACAAATTAGCATTCAGTATGATGATGAAGATGGTGGTATTGGGACTGGTAGGGCAACTATTGGAACATATAGGTTTGACAGTGAGGCTTTACAAAAGTCGATTGCAGAGATGATTGTGTCTGATGAGTTACCTTTAAAATTTGTAGAGACAAAGGGCTTTAGGAAAGTGATGTTGATTGCATGTCCTAGATTCAGAATGCCATCGAGGTCAACTATAACCAGGGATTGCCTTCAGCTATATATGGAGGAAAAAAAGAGGTTTAGGCAATATTTGACTAGTAATTGTGATAGGGTGTGTCTGACTACTAATACTTGGACTTCTGTCCAAAGAGTTAATTATATGAGCCTGATCATTTTATAGATGTTGATTGGATTTTGAGGAAAGCAATTTTGAATTTTTGTCCCATTAGTAATCATAAGGGAGAGAAGATAGCTTCTGCTATTGAGAGGTGTTTGATTGAGTGGGGTATAACTGGCATATTTACAATAACCATGGATAATGCCTTTGCCAATGATGTAGCATTAGCTTCAATGAAAAAAAAAATTGCAAAATGGAAGGATAGTATTCTCGGTTATAAATATATTCATGTTAGGTGTGTTGCACATATTGTAAATCTGATAGTAAATAGTGGACTAAAATTTAGTGGGAAGTCTGTTTACAAAATAAAAAAGGTTGTTAGGTATGTTAGGAGTTCACCATCTAGGTTGCAGAGGTTTAAAACTTGTGTGGAAACAGAAGGAATTACTACCAAAGCTTTGCTGTCTTTGGATGTACCTACACGGTGGAATTCAGCTTATATGATGTTAGAGTCAGCTTGTAGGTTTGAAAGTGTCTTTGAGAAGTTTAGTGAAGTTGATGATAATTTTCGTGATGATATGAAAATAATGGATCGGGATAGGTCAGTGCCTGTGGGTGAAGATTGGACAGGTACTCCTGATCAAGAAGATTGGGAGGTTGCCAAGAAGTTATGCCATTGTCTTGCTAAATTTAATAAGTTGACTAAATTTGTATCTGGGACATCTTATGTTACAAGTAGTGGTTGCTTAGATAAAATTTTAGATGTTCTGAGGTTATTGAATCAGTGGGTCAATAGTCTAGATCAGGATTTACGCATCATGGCTGAAAATACGAAGTATAAATGGGATAAATATTAGGGTGATATTGAAAAATGTAATATGATTACATATGTGGCCTCAATTTTAGATCCTAGATGCAAATTTGATTATGTATAGTTTTCAGTCAAACAAGCATATGGTGAATCTGTTGGTGAGAGGATTTGGCAAAAGATAAAAAATACATGTCAGGAGTTATTCCATGCATATAGGGCTTCGTTATTTCCTCCAAATGAAGCTTCAGTTTCCCACAAATCCAGTGAGATAGATGAAGTCACTTCCACAACTGCTCAGGACCATTCAATGATTTCACCAGAGGAGATGGTACTGGAAAAGAGGAAGAAAGCTCGACTGGAGATGATGACATTGTGGAAGAAAAGCAAGCATGGTGATAACTGTGAAATTGAAAGCAAGTCTGAATTGGAGAAATATGACAGTGAGGATGTGAAGGATTATTCAGAGGATTTTGATATCCTTTGTTGGTGGAAACTGAAAACCCCGAGGTTTCCTGTACTGTTTGCCATGGCCAAGGATGTGCTTGTTGTCCCAATTTCAACAGTGGCTTCAAAGTCGGCCTTCAGCACTAGTGAGAGAATTCTTGATCCCTATAGAAGTTCATTGTCTCCTAAACTTGTGCAAGCACTTATTTGCACACAAGACTGGCTCAATAATGGTGTTTCAGATATTAGTTTCGAAGAAACTCCTATAGACATAGAGAAGCTTGAAGTTGGTGAGTTGATTACTGCAATATAACTGTTGTTGTTTTTATTTCTTTGTCTACCCAGTGCCCCTCTTGAACTAATTACTATAAATTGTTGATGTAGATGTAGCAGATTTGGCAATGAACCCACCAGTTGAAGTAAGAAGAAGCACATGGGTGTCAGGTGTGAGTATCAGTGTTAGTTTATGATTATTGGATTCCTTACTGAGTTAGTTTATTGTTCTTTATAGTTAGTTATTTTATTAGTAACTATTAACTAATGTATTAATTGTGTTGATTATAGGACTATGTTATGTGGTTTCCACTTTGCAGTTTATAGCTGACAGCCTAACAGAGCCGACCCCTAAGCTTGTCACTATGAGAAACCAACCATCGGACATTGCAAGCAAGGCAAAACTAGCAACTTGACATGACTAGTAGCAGACACTTAGCGAGTAAGAAATAGATATAGCCTCATAGGCAACTTTTGTGTTTCAGCATTCTACTATTTGTCTATTTCTTTTTAAGATTTACGATGAATTCATTTACTAGTAGTATAGTATGTGTTAATGGGTCGGTCGGAATTTTTATTTTTCCCGACCCGCCATGTATTTTCACGGGTCGGTAATGAAATAGGACAAAAAAAATTTTCAATCGGAATGACAATTGTCTGGAAAATTTCCACGAAATATTACTTTTCCCAACTAATGCTGGTCGGGAACGAAAGAAACTCTTATAATTTACCGATTGGAATTAGAATCTTCGGGAAATATTTCCCTCAGAAAATTTATTTCCCAAAATAAATGGGTCGGAAATTACCGTCCCCGTCTTAATGAACACTCCTAAATAAAATATTACATGGTGATTAACTCACATTCCCATTCAGACCCATTGAGTGGGGCCGATGTGATATAACAAAATTGATATTATAAAAATATATTAATTAAATTACTTTTAAACAAAATATTTTGTAAAAAATTTATATTTTATCATTTACCTTTTTGCCCTGCGAATTTAGATGTTATATCGATTTGGAAGAGACGTGTCTGAATCTCTAAGCCACTAATCCTACTGTATGTAAACTACATAATCCTAAATCTAACGATAACGAAAGTAGAATATAGGTATCCAATTGTTATGTTTGATTTGCATGTGGTGAAAACATTAGGTATCCAATTGCACTTAATAAATTTATTCGTTTGATTTATTTGACTGCTGGCTTCAATTTTTTTCATGGACATTATTTTCGGAGCTCTCCCAAGCATATCTCAAATTATTTATTTCCATTTTTTACTTTATTAATATTATCTTTGTAATATTTATATTCTTACTATCCTTATGTCTTTCAATAATTCACGTGGGGTAAACCCTGTTAACGCATCTCCTTCAATTGTCCGTCTTCTTCGTTTACCTCTTCAATTGCCTGATGCTGGTCTTCTTCAATCACTGTGTAATTAATTATAATTATTGTTGAAATAATAAAGAAAGGATAGAAATCAACTGAATATGACTTGTGACATTTTTTAAAGATTTAAGAATTAGAATATTTTGAATGATGATAATATGGTATATAATCGATATTATAAAAAATATATAAATTAAAGGATAATAATAGTGTTAGGATAAAAAATATATCAATCGTCCACCTTCAAAAATTCTTCATTTCTATAATTATTTTGATCTCATAATATTTATTTGAGTAGTTAGAGCTGTTAGTTAATTTTGAGAAAATAAATTATAAAGGTAGGTTACCATGAGATCAACATAAAAGAATTGTATTGGTCGCTATGTTCAGAATCATAAACGATTATGCAGAATTGATGGCTAATTTCATACTTGGGAAAATTACTTCTCGTAAACAACATAAAAAATTTTCTTTATGTAATAGGTCTGGATCAACAAAGTGCCGTGTAGAGCTTCTGTTTCAAAACGTAAAAATTTAGTTTATCTGTACTCATTTATCTCTAAAATTTACTTAAATAATAATTATTATTAATTTTTAATTATAAAAAATATTTCGGACGAAACAATCCCACTGCATTCTACTATCCAGACTCACTTTTTATGATTTAACTGGAAATTATAAACTGATATAATATATCTATCTCTAAATATAAGACACTAAAATAATATTAATAACAAATTAATTAATATTTTAGTAATTTATAATTCAAATTTTATAAATTTTTTAATTATAAACCTTTCAAAATAAATTCGTTATTAATAATTATTTAATAATAGTAATTTTGAATATAAAGATTGTTTTTAGTGTTAACTTCTAGCATTTTTGTTTTTACAAACTCTCTTGAAAATTTAAAACTGCCAAGAGATTTTCTTTATTATTAAAGAAGTAAGAAAAAAACTAACTATTTTATTAACCTGTTAAATAACGAAAAATAAAAAATATCTTAAAAAAATAAAATAAAATATATTATTATTATTTTTTAATAATAAAAAATTTTAAAATTTCAATATTATAACCTCCTTACCTAATTTGCCAATAACGACCATTAGGAACCTAAAAATGGATCATCTCATTTTAATGCCCATGTTCTACTTTCCGTTACTGGACTAGCCCCAGGATCCAAAACAGTTGCCAAAAACTCCATTACATCGACTGCCTAGGCTTTTATGGGAAAATAGAGAATCTAACACGACACCAGATATACCCTAATCGGTGAAAAGATTTCCTCAATAATGGTTACAACAGACAATTCCACAGCAATTTTGATATCAGTATATAATAATGGGGAGTTTTGTGTTCGATCCAGGTAAAGATAACCAAAAATATAATGTAAAAAGGAAAAGGAATTGATTATACAAGGTGCGATTACAAGCAAATTTACACGCCATTACACCCGACAAAACCCGTATATCTCATTCGGACCTCATCCTGTTGAGTTGGTTCAGAGCCGGTTGTAGAATGTTGTACAGAACCCAGAGAATTGCAGGGGCGACTACAAACAGCAGAAGCTGACCCCGGTTGTCGCTGGTCGCATCGGCAATCATGGCGATCTCACTGGCTGATGCGTGTGGTGCTGACATAAACCCTGAAGCAGCCAACCCGCCAAGCCCTAGCCCAATGATCACCCCTTTGTTTTGACGCATACGGTTGAGTTGGTTAAGTGCCGGTTGCAGGATGTTGAATATCACCCAAGCTACGGCTGGTATTATGGGCAGGAGTAGTGCTAAGCCACGGTTGTCACCTTCTGCGATTTCTGCTATTTGTTGTGCAGCCAAGGCTGGGTGGCAGGAGCTCAGGGTAGAGAATACGGCCCCTGCAATGGCGGTCCCAACTAGGTCGGTGTTGTGGGCTGGTTTTGTGATGGCTAGGCCTTTTGGGAGGTTTTGAACGGAGCGAAGAGTGTTGGGTTTTGCTGATGGCTTGGATAGGTTGATGTTTTTATTGGAGCTGGTGCTCAAGCACTTGCCATTGAACATCGCCATAGTCGCCATAGTTCCCGCCATCGATTCTGATAACCTTTGGCCGCGGTGATCCCGACCGAGTTCTCGAGAATTGAAGAGGAGTGATCCGCCACAAAATAGCCTTCTAATTTCTAGATTGTTCCCTTATCCACCAGAGACTGCAATTTGGTGAGATGTGGACCTCATGCTCTACGACCCCACTGGCCACTGCAGTTTTCTTATCACTTCCTCGCAACTAACGGCCATAACACCGGTCTCTGTGTCCAGGATTAACGCTTGCTTATAGGGTTCATTTACACCAACTTACGCGGGTCCAGCAAAGTTGGTCCCATATTTCTATAGGGCGGATGATAAGAGGGATAATCTGTAGGCTTTTAAACTCGGGCTAGTTCCGATACTCTCATCTATCTCTTGCCCCTTCAATTTCCCCCTTCAGATGCCCTACAAGGCTCGAAACTAATCTATTTATTGGGCCAGTAAGCTTAATAGGTCCAACAACCAGAATTAATATTAAACTGTCTTTTTTCCCATCTTTCAGGAGATGGGATTTCGCTGCTGGTTTTAGGTATGAAGTATTCCCCTGATACCATCATTCTGTTTTTTGGTGTCTGAACCACCTGTCGTGACCAGTCTATTTACTGAGGACCATGCTAAATTATACATTAATCCAGCAGGAAGCAGCTGATGGATGGTTTTGCAAGATTTGTAGGAACATTATCTCTGTAGCTGGTCAGCCGAAGGGTTCTCGCTGTCAAGGGCTGCTTTATGGTCATTGTAGATTCTCATAGTGATCAGTTAGTAGGTATAAGCAGAAAATTATAGAGGCCGCTTGTCGATTCTCTTAATTTGCGTGAGAAAGAAATGAAGAACCAAAGAATTACAATGGGACAGATATAAATGATGGGTTGGTTGACTCAGTTGTACGGTCATGTAAGAAACTAAACATGTGGAGTCATTTTCATGTGTTTCCCTTACGTTTCCTGTCTTATCTGAGGGAAACATAATCTTGCAAAGCTAGAGCACAGCCATTATTAGCGGTACGTGGACTTGGTGTGATGCTTGGAAATGTTGAAGGGGTGGAAAAGTTGATGCTACCTTATTTTCACTTGAATAGCCAAGTCTACCAATTTGTGTAGTTGGATGGAACAATTAACATGTTAACATGTTTCAATGGCAGATAATAGCAAGACTGGAACAATTAATTATCTAGCTTATATTTTTGGATTGGCCTTCACCTACCTGATGAGGCATCTCCCACAAACTGAACTTTTGGTCTTTGATGGAATCCTCATTCTTTCCTGATACAAGAATGATGCCTGCTTTGTATGTGCTTTCCATCTCTCGATTTTGTGTAGCTCCTGCCCATGATATCACGCATCTTTCTGAACAATATCATTACCTTGCAACAGAAAGTTGCCAGTTGGAGAAGACACTGATATGAGGGTAACTTGTCTACACGCAATTTTCCATCACTATGTAGGCGGGGGACACACCGTCTCCACTTTTAAAGAAGTTTATCACTTACTTAAAGAACCCACCATATATGAAGACTGTTTTTCCAACATTTTTTTTGCCAATCTTTCAAGTTGCTTGCTTGCACTTATGATTATTAATCAAGTATGTTGGAAGCTTGCTTCAGGCGTGCTTTGATTTGCTGCATGACCCCCATACCAAATCTTAACACAGAAGCAGATCAGATGTCTCCAGCTCATCAGGTGTATGTATCCATGGTGATTGAGAGAGATTCTGGAATAGGTGTATCCAAGGTGGAAATTGCTCTTTACAAATGCCTTTTGGACATGCATCCTTTTAATCTTCACGATATGAATTAGAACCCCTTTTGCTGTAAGCTTGCACAACCAGCTGGACTTGTCAACCATCAGACTCTCGAACAAGATACAACGTAGTTGCTCCTTTTCTCCCTTTCGTTTTCTTCATTCATTCTCTTACCTACGGCATCTAAATGGCTTAGCCTTCTGCTCAGCTTCCCGTCTGTCTCCAACAACTAAGGGAGGTCCAATGTAAATAAGAAACTAATTTAAGACCTTCACGTATTGTCTCTATTTTATAGCAGACAGAAAATGCAATTATTTGCCATTCCTCCACTTTCTCGCAGGACCATAGGATGTGGTTAGTTAATTACCATGTACTACTATGGTTAAGAGGAGAGCCTGCGCTTCCGTGTAAAAATCTAACTTCAGATTGTGCAAAGCAATGGGTGCATATCAAGGACACCTCATCACCTTATCAAACGTAAGATGTACAGAAAGAGAGAAACGGACACCTCTCCTATCCTTTCCATTACTTTGTTTCTCTCTCTTGGGTGGGTGTATATATATATAAGCGGCCTTGGGAATAAAGCTTGAAACTTTTTCATTTACCAACAGAGAAAAAAAAAGCACGAAAATTCACTCTTTCGTTTCTTTCTTTTCCCTTGTATAGATTGCACCGATTCCAATCAGTTTTCTTGTTTCTATTTACTGTTTCCTAGAAAAAAGAAACAGAACATTCTTGATCAAAAGCTCACTCTGTTTCTACACGATTGAACCCAAGTCTGTTTCTTTCTGGTTTATGGACCGAGAAATTCTCTTCAATCATTGACGGATGCAGATGGGTTTTGAGCAATATCGGGTCCTTTTTATATGTAACCCTCGCTTCTAATTTGCTGTGTCACGATCTGTGATCATCTTAATGTTCAGACGATAAAGTTGTGAAACAGTATATGATTTTTCTGTGTTCTGTCTTTTGATGGACTCTCTTGTGCTTAATTTGGTTGCGTAGTAAAGCGTGCGTATCATCGGATTGTGATTACACGGTCTGGGTATGTCAACAGCTTAAAGCTTTGTGTTAACTTTCGCTTTAAAGGTGTTGATGATCATGTCTTCTGTTTTGAGTCTTCAAGAATGGAATCTGGTTTTGCTTGCTTTGGTGTGATGAGATCGGGTCAACATGGCTTTTTTCTGTGTTCGATCAAGTTTACGTGAATACAACTGTCTCTTTTAATGCCAAAATTCTTTTCTTTCTGGGTTTTCTTTTGAGTGTGGAATATCCTTTTGTAGAAGACTAGTATTCTTCTGTTCAAAGCTTCCCATGTCTTACCACCTCTTAAATCCTCTGTCAGTCAAGTATTTCCATATATATTGTCATTTCCTATTCAGTCGGGGCAATCTGAATCATTTTGGTGAATGATCAACCATTTCTATACTTTGTGCCCTCCTGGGTTTTTTGATCCTTTTGGTTTCAATGTTTTATTGATAACTTTATTCATCAGAAGGCGCAAAGTGTTTTAAATTAACATAAGAAAACACCATAAATTGGTTCTATGATGATTGGCTGTTCACTATCAAGTTATTATCTCAAGAGGAATGATTATAGTATGCGTCTCCTTGTAGGCTTGAGGATTGAAGCCTGCTGATCAGTGCGTAATTTAAGGTATATATTTTGACCTGAAATTCCTACTCTGTGACTAGCATGAGCAGTAAAGTTTAGACTTCACCGGTGGAGAGACTAATGTGGTGATTTTTATATATTTGCTCTGTTACTTATCTACAGCAATTTATATTCTTTACCCTGCCAAGTCGGGGCACTGCAATCGTCTAGCAGTGCCCATGGATGCCACAACGAGTGGGACGCCTACACTTCAATATCATAACCTAACTGACCAAGCCATTACTGCCATTGTTGATGCTACTGTATCAACATTTCAACGTAATCAACGCCATTGTTTTGGGGACTCTACCCCAGGAGAGTTCCCTTTGGCTGCTAATCCCTCTATTGTGCTTCATGTTCTAACTGCATGCAGTTTGGATCCCCAGGATCTTGCCAAGCTAGAGGCGAGCAACCTTTGTTTTGATTTTTAATAATGTTGCTTTTTTTTACTATTGGAATTGATAGTGCTGCTCATTTTATTTCCAATGTGGATATTGCAGGCAACTTGTTCTTTCTTTAGGCAGCCAGCAAACTTTGCGCCCGATTATGATTTATCCATATCGGAGCTCGCTGCTCTGGATATGTGCCAAAAGAGGGCAATAATAAAGCCAATGACAACAGAAGAACGTCAGGCTTTAAAACAAAGATGTGGGGGTTCATGGAAGCTGGTCTTGAGATTTTTGCTGGCTGGCGAGGCATGTTCCAGGAGGGAGAAATCCCAGGCAATAGCCGGGCCAGGTCATAGTATTGCTGTGACTTCTAAAGGGGTGGTTTACTCCTTTGGCTCTAATAGTTCAGGACAACTTGGACATGGAGTCATTGAAGAAGAATGGCAAGATTGGAGGCCGCAGCCAATCAGGTAGCTAACTGTGCTGTGACGAATTAAGACTAGATACTGGTAAATGCAGTAGGATCTAATGATTTTTTTATCTTCATAAAGTTATGGAATTTCACCATGTTGCAGATCCGTGCAAGGCATTCGAATTATCCAAGCTGCTGCTGGGCCAGGCAGGACAATGCTGATTAGTGATGCAGGAAAGGTTTATGCCTTTGGAAAGGACTCATTTGGTGAAGTAGAGAACGGAGTGCAAGGAAGTAAACTAGTGGCAACTCCGCAGCTAGTTGAGTCCTTGGATAACATATTTGTGGTTCAAGCTGCTATAGGCAATTTCTTTACCGCTGTATTATCCAGGGAGGGCAGGGTTTATACCTTTTCTTGGGGCAGTGATGGCAAACTTGGTCACCAAACCGAGCCAAACGATGTCGAACCTCATCCTCTGTTGGGGGCTCTCGAGAACATACCTGTGGTGCAAATTGCAGCCGGATATTGCTACCTTCTTGCTCTTGCTTGCGAACCTAATCGAATGTGAGTTGCTCTTATCTGCTTACACCAAGACCAAAAGAAATGGCCTTCTAATGTTTGATTTGGGGTTGGAATTGGTGAATGCGACATAATATCTGTATTTTTATTTCCATTAATAGTTAGTTACCTCATCTATCTGCTATTCTTTTGATGTTTCAGGTCAGTATATTCTGTTGGCTGTGGCTTGGGTGGGAAGCTTGGACATGGTTTGAGAACTGATGAGAAGTACCCTCGATTAATTGAACAATTTCGGCTTTTGAACATGCAGCCAATGGTTGTCGCTGCTGGTGCTTGGCATGCTGCTGTGGTAGGGCGAGATGGACGGGTTTGCACATGGGGTTGGGGGCGCTATGGGTGCTTGGGTCACGGAAATGAAGAGTGCGAGTCCGTTCCTAAGGTGGTGGAAGCTTTGAGTAAGGTCAAAGCTGTTCATGTTGCTACTGGGGATTACACTACCTTTGTTGTTTCCGATGAAGGTGATGTCTACTCCTTTGGCTGCGGTGAATCTGCTAGTCTTGGACATAATGCCGCCGCTGATGGACAGGTCTGACCACCTTTTTTATCTTTTCTCTATTCTGTATTCCATTATAAGGTTCAATTCTCTACGGATACATGCAGTGAGTGGTAGTGACATGTTGAAATCATAGGATTGATGTTGCTGCATTCATTGATTGAATGGTTCATATGCTGTTTTTGTGTTCATATAACGATCAAAAGCGAAGCCTTATAATGGTGATCAAAGCCTTCCACTGAAGTCCATCTTTTGTACTTTTTAACAGGGGAATAGGCATGTCAATGTGTTGAGCCCGGAGCTGGTAACATCACTCAAGGAGGTGAACGAGCGAGTGGTGCAGATCAGCCTCACCAATTCCATATATTGGAATGCTCACACTTTCGCCCTCACCGAATCAGGGAAACTGTACGCCTTTGGTGCTGGAGATAAAGGCCAACTGGGTGTAGAACTCGTTGACAACCACACTGAAAGAGGGAAACCAGAAAGGGTCGATATTGATCTAAGTTAGCCAGCCATTCAGTGGCTTATCCTCTTCCCCCGGTCCACCACCCCTCATGCTCATTAACTTATTGCATTTGGTGCTTAGATATCCTTGTTTATTATGTACATAGAAACAGAAAGAAGCGTGAAAGATTTTAGCTTAGGAGTTTAGGGGCCCAAGCTCTTTAGCTCTTTCCTGCACTGAGTGCCATATCGTAAAACTATTCAATTATCTTAGGCCTCAGGTTGTTAATAGTTGACAGACACATTGGTTAAGGTTCATTAACAACCTATGCTTATTTGGATTCTTAACTCAAATCAATCGTTTAGTCGGTCGGTGACCCTCCTCGGGGAACACCTGGGGTGGTTGGTAAATTAGGACTGTTTGGTCCATCCAGAAGGGGCTGATTGATATGTGGAGTTTGAGCCCGCCCAAGCCCATATATTATCTTGGACCATTCTATAATGCCAGTTTAGTCTTCAAATATTGCTACTGGAGTGAGTGGATGACGGATTATGGATTATGGATTATGGATCCAGAACTGGACAACTATCCCGGAACTGGATGACATGCAAAAGAAAAAATGATAAATTATTGGCTCAAAAGAAGGTATTAGCAGTGAGGAAAGGAATAGAAAAAATAGCGAAAAAGTGAGCAGCTACTAGTATATGTCTGCCATAACGAACAGAGGAGACACAACGAGGGATAGAGACTTTGTCAGCATCATTAGCTGGGCGAGGCACATGACATGCTTAAATGCCAAAGGCCACCACATGGTTCAGTAGGTCCTTTGAATTTTATCCATCTACAATAGCTCAAAGTCGGAATCCCATCATGGATGCTTTGAAGTATTGCGTGTACATTCAATTTACGAATAAGAAAATTTGTGAACAAATATGTTCTTTCTTTTATGTCTTATCCATCCCTAAATCTATTTATTAGTTCGTGTCAAGCTTAAGTTCGTTAAGTGGCAGCAGTTGACGCATAATGAATGCCCTACCCTTGCTTTATCAACCTAATAATTGATGTAATTATGTCGATGCTAGCGCAAATCACTGCTTCCAACGCGAAAACATGATTGTGTATGGTACAAAGCGGAATATTTAGACATTAATTTTATGCCATCGACCTTGTTCTTTCGATGTATTTTTTTTTAACATACTTATGTTGCCAGATTGAGACACCATTGTCAAAACAAATGATGGGTTGGGTACCTTTTTCAACTATATAAGTACATTTGCAATACACCATTGATTGCGATGTGTTCTGGTCTTGTGTTGCCAAATAGGACGGATCTTTTTTATTACGAAACTACAATAATTGAAACTTGTGATAGGTAAGAAAAAGGAAAGTAGAGCTCCACCCAATAATCTGTATTATTTTTTAATTCCATTCTCCTCCTGCCAGTCACATGCTCACTATAGATCGACGGACTCTCTTTTCACAGTTTGGTGAGTAGAGAGCTTATCGCTGATAACAAATCAAGATTGGTATGTTGATCTAGCGGACAAAAATGCCCCGGACGTACGAATCGGAGGGTTAGAGTTTGAGCTAAGACCTATACTTTTGTGCATGGAGGAAAATATAAGAGCAGAAAAGTCATACAAGAGAATAAAGGTCACATGAGAGAACATGGCTCGGTAGACAAAGGATTTCCACGTAAGCGCAACCTGACGGTTACAGCTTTCCTATTCAAACACTCTTGTCGTTTTATGACATTATATTGCAAGATCAGCATATTCTATTACCCGCTGGGAGGTCTCATTCCTTTTTGCAGTTAGCTTACCGTTACACGGCATGTGCTTGGTAGGTACGCTACAATTCACCTTTCTTAAAAAATATAAGATTTTAAGACTTATTATACATAAAATGATCGGATAGTTATTATAAGAATAGTTTGGTAATGAAGATGAACATATGTTTTAAGTTATAAAGTTAGAAGATACTGAATTTAAAATTCAGTGACATTATTTTGTTAATAAATATAAACAAATATTATGATTAGAATTTAAAAGTTTAACATCTAATTCAGATAATAATTGGAAGCTAGGAAAAAATATTAATCTTGCAACTGGAAATATTTTTCTATTATTAAAGAAAAAACAATCAATAGGACAGCCCTTTATAAACCCTTTTCATTCTCTAAGCATCCTCGCAACTTTTGTTCTCTCCTATCCTTTCTTCTGTACTAAGATCAAGGGTCGTGTGATGGCTATTCCACTGTGTCTTCTAACATTCTTGTTTCTTCTGTCACCAAGCTTCATTTCCTCTTTGCCAGTTCAAGATCCTGAAGCAGTAGTCGAAGAAGTTCACAGGTGCAGACTATGTTTTAACCTATTAACGACGGACCTAGCTAGCCCTGGTTAATTACATGATTATTCGAGTGCCGCAGGACAGAAGTGCTTCAAAAGAAAAAAAATGATTTGACATGTGTTTGTTCCTTTTTGTTACAGGAGCATCAATGCCTCAAGAAGGAACTTAGGCTTTCTATCTTGTGCAACCGGCAATCCCATCGACGATTGCTGGCGATGTGATGCCAACTGGGAAAAGAATCGGCAACAGCTAGCCGACTGCGCTATCGGGTTCGGTAAGCATGCCATTGGTGGGAGGGATGGGAAGATATATGTTGTGACGGACCCTGGTGATGACAACCCCGTGAACCCTAAGCCAGGCACTCTTAGGTATGCGGTGATTCAGGATGAGCCTTTATGGATCATCTTCCAACGTGACATGGTGATCAAGCTCAAGGAAGAGCTGATTATGAACTCTTTCAAGACAATTGATGGAAGAGGGCATAGTGTACACATTGCGGGTGGCCCATGTATCACCATACAGTATGTGACCAACATCATAATTCATGGTATAAATATACATGACTGCAAACGTGGAGGGAATGCTTATGTGAGGGATTCTCCTGGGCATTATGGGTGGAGGACCGTATCGGACGGGGATGGGGTGTCTATATTCGGGGGTAGCCATGTATGGGTGGATCATTGCTCTTTGTCCAACTGCAATGACGGGTTGATTGATGCCATTCATGGATCCACTGCCATCACCCTTTCTAACAACTACATGACCCACCATAACAAGGTCATGCTATTGGGCCATAGTGATAGCTACACACAAGACAAGAACATGCAGGTCACCATTGCTTTCAACCACTTCGGAGAAGGGCTTGTGCAGAGAATGCCGAGGTAAGAATCGGAATGTGAATTTTGATGCTTTTCTTTTCCCTATTGACAGGCGAGATTGCAATTAATGCATTTTGTTTTTAGTTAAAGAAGTCGCATATTATCAAATGGGGCAGTATTCTGATATCTTGATTCGCTTTGGTATTTGTTCGTTTTTAATACAAATTGCAGATGTAGGCATGGATACTTTCACGTGGTAAACAATGACTATACACATTGGGAAATGTACGCAATTGGTGGCAGTGCTGATCCCACGATCAATAGCCAAGGCAACAGATTCCTTGCTCCTGATGCCAGATTTACCAAAGAGGTGAAAGACAGATAATATTGATCTTGAATTGCTTAATTATACTCTAAGAACGTGTTCTTGCACCACTGATCATTCGTGTTCTGTAATTCTGTTCTATAATTCGTCCGGTAGTGTTATTAACTTTGTCAGGATTTTCAGGTGACCAAACACGAGGATGCACCACAAAGTGAGTGGAAGAAATGGAATTGGAGGTCCGATGGAGATCTGTTCTTAAACGGTGCATTCTTTACAGCATCAGGAGGCGGAGCTTCTTCTAGCTACGCCAAGGCATCCAGCTTAGGTGCAAGATCATCTTCTCTGGTGGGTTCGATCACGGCAGGAGCAGGCGCCCTGAATTGTAGAAAGGGTTCGCGTTGCTGACTGGTAGCCTCAACATGAATACCCAGCAATAAAGGTCAAGTACGTAAAGGTGAAAGGGAAGGATTGAAAAAGAAAATAAGGAAAGTTGAAATTATTAAAAGGAAATTAGGATTATCTTTCTCTTGTACCATACTAATTTGTATACTCTTCTTAACATTGATGAGCACAAATATCAGACCTGTTTGTATAAGGAAATGGGACCATAACTTTGTGATACCGATACAACTGCATGTTTGTCTGCTTGACAAAGTTGCAAGAGAATCATCCAAACCTCAAATTTTCTTTCTGTAGTGTTAATTGACGGTCGGGTCATTTATTCAACCAGTAAAACCACCAATAATGGCACCGCTTCAATAAATCATGCTCCCGACATGTCCAGTTTCCATAAATGACAACACCAGGCAGTCGTCGAAGTGGCACCATCCCATCCATCCATAAAGGGAAACTATTGGGGAGGCGCGGGTGGAATATTGACTATTGATCTTGAGTCTCATTCTTTGTGCCTCGCTCGTTTATTTGGCGTTTCGATTGCCTGACTAGTAAACATAAATTCTTGGAGTGCTGAGTAATTGAAAATCCAAATTGAATATCAGAGTCATAAAAATAACTTCCTACCCCGACATTTTTCCCCAGTTTGGAAGGGACGCCATGTGAACAGAATTTTTGAGAAAAGGTTTAAACAAAAAACTTGAAAACATTCAAAATCTCCATCAGTGACGGGAAGCCAAACCTCAAATGTTTCAACAGCCAACGGTAGCGCTGTGGACATTTAATTTCAGAAGGGAGACATGGCAGAGGACAGACAGCTCTTATCCAGGCGGAATGACGAAGTTGATCAGATTTGTCCTTGACTCTATCGTTGTCCCTGACAGCTGCCGGCAACTTGCGCCATTGCATCCCTGACCCCAAGTATTGGCAGGCTTCCTTAATATCCATGTTACAGATAGCATAGTTCCGGCAGGTAAGATCAAACTTGTTCTTCCCCACTATCCTGAACACGGTCTTCGACAGAGTCTATAGCCTGAAGAGAGATCGAATGCAATCTTCAGCCAGAAACCTTCTTACATATTTCCAATCAGCGTTGCAATAATTGAATCGTCAGGGAAATAATGAGTCTTCTCATCAAATCATGCGAACACGTAAGGAATTGTCAGTGTTGCATGAGATTATGATGGACTATGCCCTTTATAAAAGTTACTTCCGTCCATGATTATGTTATATGAACCATCAATGGGGCCCTATATTGGTCGTACCGAAGGCATAAACAAAGAATTGAAAGATAGTCGCAAATTTCAAAAATGGCTAAAAGCATAAATTCTTTAGTTTCACAGCATCTTACCACCCTGAACAAAACGGCCATATGCCTCCATTACCATCCCAGCACCAAATTCAGTCCCACCACTACTCGTCATGGTTACACGAAATACACGGGGGATTCACACTTCCCCAGAATCTCTAAATAACCATACAAGCAATACAGAAAGCCAAAAAAAACTTTAATGCATCCCGCAACTGTATCCTGCTTTCATCCCAATGAACAGCAATGCAAAAGCACTCGAGGCAGAACAGATAACAATACATAGTCAATATATCAGCGTGTGTCTGGATAAGCAGCAGATTAAAATACGAAACTCATACATCAATACTCTGAAGGGGAGATGACATCATCAATTTTCAATATCATTTTGACAACTTGAGTTGCAAGCAAGATCTGCTGCTGCTTTCCTATCAAGGTCTCAAAGACATTTTGCTCACGCATGTCATTTGTGCCAACATCATTGCAATCTATGCCACAATAGGGATTGTTCTCCTGCACACGCAAAATTTAAATTGAACACGAAAATAATAGCAATCAACAAGTTGATTCAAAAATCATGTTGCTGTATGATGTACATCATGTATAATGGAACTCAGAACAGTTGCACATGATCACAAGGCTGACAGGCATGGGAGGAGAATCTAACCAACCAGCCAAAACAGATCAACCTATCCCAGTTACCTTAATTTGCTGAGATTTCACAGCAGATAGCGTCTCAATGGGTTGAAGACCACTATTTTCTGCAAGAGCCATGGGGATGTAATCTAAAGCATCAGCAAATGCCCTGATAGCATACTGCAAAGAAAAGAATGCAAAAGCCATTAGCAACCATTGTACAAGTGAAAAATCCATAAAAAGGTGGAAGAGAAAAATTCAATCCTGTACCTGTTCAACTCCGGGAAATTTATCAGCAGCAGCCTCCACAGAAACTGAGCAAGAAATCTCAGCTGAACCACCACCAAATACAATAGAATTGTTGCGGATGAGATTGCGAGCAACACATAATGCATCATGGATACTACGCTTGGTCTCTTCTATCATCATTTTGTTTCCTGGCAATATAAAAGATACAAACCTTGTAAACAATCAAGCACTTCAATACATGGAGCAGAATATGTTTTATACTACTAACTTGAAAACAAAAGGTTCATTGAAATTCATTGAAACAATCAGGAAGAGATGATGAACCATCATGCATTGCAAGCTAAGTCTCTTTTTTTTTTGACAAGCTAGCAAAGTCATATTAAATGCAATAAAGATAACAAAGTGGACAAATGTACCTCCACGAATAAATATGGTCACAGCCCTTGAATTTGCACAGTGTTCAATGTACAACATTCGATCTTTTGTTGTTCCAAAGGACTTTTCTCGAACCAAACCAGCCTTCAACACAATTTTGAATGAAAAAGATATTCAAATAAAGTGCGAGTTTAACCTTTATGAATAGTAGAGAGAACAGATAAACTAAGGGAAAACACAAGATCTAAGTAAGTGTGTTCTAATCCACTTTTTTGGTATGAACATGTTAAAGAAAATAAAATAAATAAATATAAAACAAATATACAACCAAAATCTTTAAAGTACCTTCCCAAGCTTTTCTGGTGTCAATTCCTGGAACCTTGGCACTATTCTTCCACCTATGAAAACAAAATTCCATCGCTTAGATAATATGCAGGTATCATCAATGGCAGTGGCTATTGATGCTGAAGTCAATATATAATTGAAAATGAGAAGTGCTAGAAAGTCTAACCTGTGGCTATTGCTATCAGCTCTAACTCCACACCACCAACCCACCGGACTGCAGGCAAGTTTCTATTCATCAATAAATGATTCGCTTCATCATCAAATCCCCATTGGCAGATAACCAAGGTTGCGCCAACATCCTGTGGCACAAATAAAATATGATTCAAACAATACAAGCATATAGCATATAAGATTAGTGAATAATTCCAAAAGAAATGCAGCAGATGAAAAAAGCTTTCCATATCCTCTTAATTGTGCTAAAATAGCAAAAATAAACCGTCAATAAAAATCCCTCCAGAAGGTAAATAATTTCAATATGATTACAGAAATAAAATATGAAACTGGGAAAAGTAAAACAAAGTAAAAAGACATTTTACCAGCAATGAATATGGAAAAGAGATAAAAAGTGAAATTTTGACATCCAGTGAGGTAGGCATGCAAACAGCAATTCATGTCAACCAGACATTTAATTATGAAAGAGGCACAACACACCTTGCATTTCTGAACCATGTCATCAAAATACTGCTGCTCTTGCTTGCGTAAAGTCTGAAATTTTTCAACTGTATCAATGTCCACCTTATGCTTAGTCTTTGGCTTAGGAGGCTCAAAGGGGCAGGTCAAGATTGCAATATTTGCATCTTCAATTTTCTTGGGCATCTGTGGATGGCTCATATCCTTGTCAATAACTATGCCATATATTAATTCAGTATCTTCCAGCTTGCCCCCTACTTTCCCCTCAACTTTTATCAAATCCAAATTAACATCCTTCCTTTCCAAATCAGCAACAGCAAGAACTGCTTTAACAGCAATCTCAGCCAAACTGCGCTTGCAACGATTTACTCTGCAAAACAAAGCAATATTTACGTTTGATGTAAGTTAAGATGTGGAAAAATATAATGGTTATAACATCAGTGACTTCCTGCTAATCACAACGCTGCACCAAGTTCGTACTGCAGGAAAAAGAGAGACCTGCCTTTAAGTCCCAGTTCATGAACTTGCTTCCAATTATAATTCCAATAACAAAACTAATAACTCTCAATGTGCACAATAGTGAGTCATAAAATTCCTGAGAATCCTACCCGTAAGCATGAGCAATGCTTCAAAAACAGGCTTGGCCAAAAAAATGACTACCAAAAGGATTACTCGTTCAATTTGGATTGCCAAGAACGAAAAATGGAAACTTCAACATCACAGTTTGCTAAGAAAAAGTTAACTGTCAATATCACATTCAGTCAAAATAATGCTAAGAAACCTGAATCAACACAGCTGAAATCCAGTCCAGCGGCAGTATCAAACAGTCATTAGACCTCAGTTTTACTTACATCTTGGAAGACAGAGTGGTCATACAAGTTTGAACCAAGGGCTCGAAATTAGAAACCCCGTACTCAAACTTCTGAGCAATCTTATCCAGGTGCTCAACAGCAATCCTGGAAGCTGTCTCGTATCCTTCTGCAATACGAATGGGATGAATCCCGCGCTCCAATAGCTTCTCCGCCTGTTCTAAAAGCGCACCGGCCATCACAACCACCCCCGTCGTCCCATCCCCAATTTCATAGTCCTGACTACGCGAGAGCTCCACCATGAGCTTCGCTATCTGATTGCCCACATCCATCTGCTCCAGTATAGTTGCCCCATCGTTTGCTGCAAGAAAAATCACAATGACACAGATCCATCAGTAAAACACAGCAAAATCCTAAGACTTTATCACTCGATCAAACAAAGTAAGAAGAGAAACTAACTGATGATGACGTCGCCGTCCGGGCTCTGGAGCATCTTGTCCATACCCTTGGGACCGAGGGAAGTGCGGAGGATGCGCGCAACAGATCTCCCCGCAGAAATGTTGGCCTTCTGAGCATCGAGGCCGCGCAGCCGCGACTTCTGCTCTTGCTCCTTTAATATTATAAACGGACGACCGAACTCGTCAAAGGCTAACGCCATTAGTTCTTCAGCTCTAATGTGATTTGCTCTCCTTTCGCTGCTTCAGAAACTACGATAGCGAAGGAAGATGTAAGAGCGTAGAAGCTCAGTGGAGAGATGGAGTGTGGCTCTATCAGTTGCTTCTCTGTGTGCGCGTTTTTCAAAGACCTAGGTTTTGCGGGTCCTTCTGGCCCTCTTCACGACGTCGTTTTCAAATTGGGCCTCCATAGTCCAATATGTGGTCAGTTTTTTAGGGGCTTTCCTAACCCAATGGGCCTTCTGTTATAATGTTTTTTGGATGCTATCTTGGAATCCAATACAAATATATTTTTTGATATTTAATATAAAATAAATTAATTTATTATCAAATCAAATTTAATTTTTATAGTATATCTTAAATAGATAAGTAATATGAAGCAAGATGATTATCGTGGCAAGAAAATAACAAGAAAAATGTGTGTACATTTATCTATATAAAAAGAATAGTATATTTTTAAAAACAGAAGAATGCATGTGTTCCTAATTAAGGTAAAATGTATTCTATTTATAATCATGTTAACTGAAAATTGCTTAATATAAACACTCCCGGTTTATGGGCTCTAAAAAAAGTAATTAATTGTTGTGATTTCTCCTAATTTCACTCTAATTATAGTCCATGGATCCATGAAAACTACTATATGTACCCCCATAATACAATGGATCATTCATCGTGGATTGCAGTGTTTCTCTACCTTGACTATTCAGAGAACAACTGCATTTTACGTGCAAAAAAAATTAAAAAAATAAAAATAAAAAGGAAGACCAAGCTCAAAGGAAAGATGGCAAGAAAGATGATTGTGGTTGCCCTTGTCCTTGTGGCCATCTTCGGCATGGTCTCCGCAGAAGCTCCAAAAGCATCGAAAGAGGTACCACCAGCAGCAGCAGGTGCACCAGCAAATGATGATGCCATTGGTAATGATGACAACGGTGCCGTTGCGGGTGCTCCCAGCGACGTTGTTCCAGGGCCATTGGGTAGTGCTTCGGCCGCTGGAGCCTCTTCTGCTGCTGCAGCCCCCGCGAGCGGTGCCTCCGCTGTTGAGCTCTCTGCTCTTGCTGGAGTTGCAGCTGTGGCTGGCTATTTTGTCATCTAATTCATTGCTTCGTGCATTTGATTATGTTGATTTTGATATTTAAGATTTGTCTTTACTCTGTCATGTAAAGATCAATTGTCCAGAACTTTAACTCATATCTTCAATGCATTAATTAAGTTGATTGGAGCCATCTGGATTCTTCGCTTTGATTTTCTTTTTCTTTGCTTCCCTTATTTTTTAAAAGAGGGGAATAATAATTTTTTATCATATTTCATCTAATTAATTTTGTTTAATTATTAGAATTAATAAAATCTGAATAATAAAACTCAAATTATAAATGCCAAAACCAAAAATAATACAATTTTTATAACAAATTTATATAATTTCATGAAAATAAAAAAGATAGAATATAATTGTCATGTTCCGGACCCTAAAGATCACACGCAACAACCGCTTTAAGCCCATCATACATACTGTTACTACATACGATAGACCTACAAGGTTAATGATATAAATTAAAGCGAAGATAGTAAGATAAGAAATAAGAAAATTACTAGCAACGAAATTCTATAAAGTAGCACGATGTCGTCCGGGATTACATCGTATCATGAAAATTTAGAAAATGCTGCTTAGGAATCATTTTATGATGCTCGCTCTTACATATTCAAACATTTTAGGAGAAAATGCTATGAATACGATATTCGTGACATTACCTTGATCGCACATGCCAATAACCATTTGATTTGTCATTTCATTCCTGTCAGGTGAGCGGACGGGGAAAAATACATCAAATATTTCACACACAATCAAACACACGTGAAGAAAAATATGCTGGCATTTAATGAATTGACAAATTCATATTTTGACTCATGCAATCACAGTCGTAAACATTACAATAAGCACACGACTCTTTGATGCACACATGACCGTGATTTGGACTTGACAATATCTCCCAGCCTATCCGGACCAGGGATGAGACTAGAGTTCGTCAATGGCATTATATTCTCGTTTTCATTTAGTTTATCTTATTATTTCGTATAGTAGACACATCCAAGTCCAATTTAATGCCTAGTTTGATCCACTGACGATGCCAGGACATTAGGTGATGGTAGCTCCACCTAACGATTCCTACATTGCAGGATCCTGATTCATAATTTAACTAACAATAAAATAATTAAAACTCATTCCATCCTTAAAATAATTATAAGGATGGAATGAGTTTTAATTATAAAAAATAGTACATAAATTATAAAATATTTTTATGATCAAACCAGATTATAATTTGGATTCTTATAACCTATTTAATAGTATATTTATTAACTCATAATATATCATATTTGGACTTAAATGATCTGGATTATAAAAATAAAATAATTTTTTAAAAATATATTCTTTTATTATATATCATATATTATGTAGTTCATGTTAAAAATATAATCCTCATATTATTTACTGTACATGTTTTGAAGATAAGTCAAGACTTTTGAATATGGAAAGACAAATATGTATAGCCTGAAAAGTAAAATTAATTTTTTGATTGACCTCTTAAATTACATGACAAGTAGTTTATCTAATAGATTGTATTATTATAGTTTTTTAATATAAAATATAGAATGATGTCAACCATCATTTTCTACTTATAAATGTAAAAAAATTTGTTCATATTTAAGAGCAGAGAAATAGTTGAGAATAAATGTGTGTGCTTTTTGTAGAATTTTGAATTTGTATATTAAGGAGTCTTCTTATTAGGGTGAATGAATGAGATATTATTGAAGATAATTTTCAAAAGAGTGTTGAGTGTGTCTTGTGTTCAATTGTTTTTTTCTGAACTTGTGTTGTTCTTGTTCTTTGAAAGTTTATATTTTTCTGGAAATTTCAGAAACCTTAAATTTTTTGAAATATTTATAACAAATTACTAACAGAGCACTCAGATTGAAAAGTTCCAATAGTGATAACTGGTAACGGAGCTTTGCAGATCATTCTAGCAAAATGTTATAGGAAACAATGGTAAGCCCAAGTGACTCAACTTCCTCTTTATTATTTGTCATACCTCAGTTTAAAAAAAATAAATTTTTATAGTATATAGTTTATGGAAAATTATAACCGATGGATTCATATAACCTGAGGATATTGACTCTCTCACCATGCAACAACTCAAAATTCATAAAAAGAATATGCAATAGCACAATATTCTTTAACAACTCTATGAATACTAGAGTTATTCATTTATAAAAACCTTAAAAGAGAGTTTCAAACTCTAAACATGAAGGAGAATGACGAGTTAATGACAAAAAGAAGTATAAAAATAAGAGACTTACGAAAGATTTTCATCTTGTAGGCATTGCGAAAAGACCAACTATTTAGAATAATCTTGTATAATCTTTTTGTTTATATGGAAGAAGAGGACAAAGAGATAATTGAGTGTAGATGTATGTGTTTTTGTAGAATTATGAACTTGTATGTTGAATAATCTTTTTACTAGAGTGAATGAATGACAGAGGTGTCATTTAAAGACAATGTCAAAGAATATTGAGTTTATCTTGTGATCAATTATTTATTTCTGAATTTGTCAGAATTATTATGATTTGTTGTTCTTTAAAAATTTATTTCTTTTTGAAATTTCAAAATAACTGTGTTTCTGCTAACAATAGCAATATCAATAGCAATAGCAATAGCAATAGGATAAAAATGCATCAGGTTGAAGCTGAGGAGATACATACACTATTATTAACCAAAACCACCCCAGTAAACTCTTAACTGTTTCCTGATAATGCATGCCACTCATTTCCGTGGTCATCCTCAGATTGCGCAGAACCCAACCTCATTTTGCGCTCATCATCCACCATTCCCACTAGACCAAGAGCACTATATAACACCTGCATCACATTACCCCATCATTGTGTGTTTTTGCAGTGTTTCTCTACATATCAAGGCTAGAGGACATCTGCATTTGGCATACAACAAAAAAGAAAAGAAAAAAAAAACGAAGAGTAAAATGGCAAGAAAGGTCATCCTTGTTGCTCTTGTCCTTGTTGCCATCTTCAGCTTGATCTCTGCAGAAGCACCAAAAGCATCTAAAGAGGTACCAGCTGCAGGTGCACCAGCGAATGACGATGCTATTGGTAACGACGATAATGGTGCCGTTGCTGGTGCTCCCAGTGACGTTGTTCCGGGACCCCTTGGTAGCGCATCCGCCGCTGGAGGCTCCTCTGCTGCTGAAGCCCCTGCGAGTGGTGCCTCCGCTCTCGAGGTCTCTGCCTTCGCTGGAGTTGCAGCTGTAGCTGGCTACTTAGTCTTATAAGTAATCGGTTTTCTACATGGGGCTGGGCTGGAATGGAATGGAATGGTTTTTTGAAGTTTCTGCTTTGTTGCTTAACTTGTGATGGTTCTGATGCGCTTGAAGTGCATCAGATCAAACCATCCAAAACTTGAAATTTGAATAAAGAAATTTTTTATTTTTCACTTCTCCACTATATATAGAAATTCCATTGGGTCATTTATTAAAGTAGACATCATTTTAAAACCTTACTAATGATGTCTTTCTCCGGAAATTCGACAGCAAATTTTCAGTTTTTTTTTATTTTTTATTTTTTATTTTTTATTTTTTATAATATATAAAATATTACAACCTAAATCAGCTGTCTTGAATTCAGAAAGAGTACACCACAAATTTTAACAGACAATTAAATAAGCCAAAGCAACTATGGACTATGGTTAACCGTCTGGACAACTAAAGAAACATTGAGAAATCAAGACAAGAAAATGGCATGAAACAGTAGTAACAAAAATACGCATACCCTGGAAGCCAAGAACCTTGATCTCAGGGGAGAGAAGAAGCCACGGGCCTCCTGAATGTTGGAAAACACAGAGAAAAATGACCAACACATACTTGGTTTTACCGAATCTGCAAGTTCCAGCAATCCACAACACACAACATCTGGGATGTTACAAGAAAAAGAAGAAAAATTCTTCTGAAATACTCCTAAGATTGCAAAAAGAATCTTACAAAAGAAAAATACATACGTTACTGTGGATCAATGGCCACATAAAATATATCCCGTCATTACAAGGCAAAGCAAGCTCCTCTCTGGCCCCTACCAACACAAACTTGCATGATGAACTACAAGAAACATAATTATATACACAAGTGAACCTCAAAGTTACAAGGCGTTTACAAGCTCAAAGTGACTACAGGTTGTAAGTAGCAGAAAGTCAGAGCCTTACAAAAATTACAAAATTCGCATCCCGAAACCTATGATCACATTACATATCGATATTTTCCAGCTCTATGAATACAACTCTTTCTAGACATCTCTTGCAAAAGCATTATTTACAAATTAAAAAGGGGGTAAAAGCACAAAATGGTCGGGGGCTTCTTTTGGAAGTCAATCAACAAATTGATTCAATCATGAAAGCAGAGAATGCCCACTCCACTGCCTGGATTGATGATAAAAGAAAACCCCATGTCAATAGCTATTTAAGAAATTAATTGCCCCAGAGGCAACATCCCATCCCAAACGGAAAACTACTCCAGTCATTGTCCAAGCGGGTTTTCCCCATATCATGGCATTCAGTCAAGAATATTATGCTAGCAAGTAAAATACTTCTGGCACCATGCATTTGTATAGTCATCTAGCAATGCTATAGCATGAGCGATGCAGAAAAATATGTACAAACAACACAGAAAGAGTAAAGGCAGTCATTCAGTATAATCAAAGGAAGTTTCAAGCACACCAATCCTAACCTTCATCCAAAGATTCTTAGTAGAATGCAGTAGCAAATTAACAGATTATGCATTGTTTCCTTCCATCCACTCGAACTTACTTCTTCTGACAAGTGGCCAGCTGCACTTCAAAATACAGCTATTGTGGAAGGATGAGCCAATACGTCCCCGCCCACCTCTCCCATAGTTTCTCCCGTTTGAAAGTTCATGTTACCACCTCTTCCCACATTGTCGTTCATAGGCCTTCTTCCTAGGGTTTGATTCTGAGGCTGGCCCTGGGTTTTGTTGTAAGAAGCCCCCATCTGTTTTATTGTTTGTGGTGAAGCAAAAGCAACAACACAACCTCTCCCATTAAAAACATGACCATTCATCCCCTCCTTGCATGCTGCTGCAGCAGCTGCATCAAAGAATTCCACTTGGCAACAGCCTTTAGACTTTCCACTAGCTCTCTCTTCAAAAAAATTGATCTCCTTGCCTTCCATGCTGAAATAAAACATTTTCCAGGTCAGCATCAGTCGTCCACCAATGTAATTCACCCACAAACAGCATTGTCGATCCAGTCTCTAGAGGTGGATGAATCTGATTTTCATTCATTATAGGACGATTGACATCTGCATTCACATTCATTTGAGTAACTGGCATCTGTGGCACACCTTGAGGGCCACCAGTGCTCGAGTCAGGAACAGCTGCTGGTTCATTACCAAGTTTTCTGACCATATTAGAAGAGTGTACAGCATTGTTAGGAGGTTGAAATGCTGATCCTTGATGCACCATAATCCGGGCTAGAGTATCCTGTGTCATCTCTGTTACACTCCCTTTTTGTGAAGCAAAAGACCTGTCTAGATAGCCACTGGATCCCACTTCCTGACTCATAACACCCACTGGCATCTCATGCTCGGGCAAATTTACCGCAATCTTGGAATGCGTTGCCTCAACTGAAACCCCAGGAAGACTTGGGTCTTGTGAACCCCCAGTTTCAACTCTTGACTCATCAGCATTCCGTGCTTGAAATTCTCCATTCCCCGCGCTAGCAGGAAGAATTGGTGCCTCAGGTCTATGCACCTGCATAAAATTCTCACCAACATTTACATCACTATAGAGATCATCATACTCATCATCTTCCCCTATCTCATCTTCTGCCAAGGCAGGAATAGTACCACTTCCCTGATACTGCAACTTATGAGAACCCCCATACCCCTCCTCATCGTAATCTATCAGCTCATCACCCATCGCATCCACTTAAACATACAGTATACGACAAAACAAACGCTCTTAATCAGCACCTACGAGAAAACAAAATCATTCCTCAGTTAAGATACTCAAGAAGAGAACTCTGGCACGACACTCAACTCTTTACCACCATAAACAACAAACAATCTACAAAATAAGAGAACAGGAAAATTCATCTCACTGAAAGAAGAAGAAAGAAACAATTCTAGCTGCAAAATTAATGTCCGAGGTATTAGATCAACGCCACTGAACAAATATGCGAGCAGTAAACACCCAATTTAAAAAAGAAAACTACATAATTCACAATAGATTCCAGATACCCACTAACCATAAACCCATCTCAAAGAACCAGTAGACCCATATATCCCAGAACCCACACCCCAGCACAAAAAACAATAAACAAAAAGCCACAAATCACTAGCAGCAACTCGGCTAAACATTTGCAAATCCAGCATCAACAGAAAACCGTCGAACAGATTAACCCGAAACCCAGCGAATCCCCATCCCTTCTAGCAATCAAAGGCATAAGTAAACAACAAGAACTCAGAAACGCAAAAGATTTTTCTGCTCACTCCAAATTATGGTGGTCTCTGGCTCGGTGTGCGTTAAATAGAAACAAAAGAACCCAAGAATGGACGAATACGAACTCGCACTTATGTCTCATTCCTGCAATTCTTACGTTCCTAGCTTTTTAAAATCTTTGCAGTTAGCGCTTGTGTCCTTTTTTCAAGTCATTACTAGTTTATCCGCGCTCTGTTCATAGTGAGAACTGACATCAAAATCACAATAATAATAATAATATTGATAACAACAAATATATTTACTTCCACTGTTATTAATGCTGCAGGTTGGTGTGGTATACAAAGACTGAAATTTCTTGGTGTTTAACCAAATTTCTAATGTTAATTCTATAAAAGTTTTTATTAAAACATCGTTCAGAAATACTAGTCTTGTGGCAATCATAGATTATCATCATCATCATCATCATCATTTTGTTGTTGTAATATTTAAATTTTGCACCAGTTTTCCTGCTCATTGCTCATTTATTATCCCCTTTGGATCCAATCCTAACAGTTCAAAATTTCACACTTTCCTCGAGCAGGAATTTCAATCTTCTATTGAATTTCCTTTTTAAGGAATGGTTAAATCTGTTGAAGTCTTGTAAATTTCCTGTTAGACTGATGACAGACTCTGTGGCCGCGGGATGATCCCACGACAGAAGCGAAGAGGCAAGAAATGAATGTGAGTTCATCCGGCGTCCGCAGAATCTATCATCAATCTAACAGGCAATTGAAATGACTGTAACAGATTCTCAAAGTTCTAAGATAGGCATTACAGGAAGATGAATACAACTTTTGCAGGCTAAAGAGATTAACTGATCCAAATTAGCATCCACCATTTATCCCATCCAAGCAAACCAATGAATATTTGGCATTACAATTGACTGAAATTGACTGAAAAGAAAAGGAGAAAATGAAAAATCTTATGATTCTAACTGAGCTGAAGACTAAAATTTCAGCTAAACTGTTGGTTACCTAATTGACAGTTCTTTTATAATCTGCTACTCAACTTGCAACAATACCTATTAGTAACACAATTAACCGCATCCTACGCATGTCTGCATAGATTGCAGTTGACCAATGAAAGAATCAATACAGGGAAACCAACTTCACCAAAAAGAATCCGTGGACTCCCATATATTTCTGAGAAGAATACTAACAAAGAACATTCCCCGAGCTGTCTACTCCAATAACTTGGCCATCTCTTTACATAATCCAATGGAGAAAAAAGAAACTAGTTGAACTTACTGACGCGAGGATAATTAAGATCTTGTAATAAATTATTTATATTTAAAAATAATCTATCCCGGATTTATATATTTTAACATCAAGTTAAATAAAATAAAATCAAAGATATCAATCACTATCTTAATTCACAAAATTGATTTTTCCTATATATTAAGATTCTCTGTTAGCCTGTATGTATCCCACAGCAATATGATAATACATCATTTCCATGCTTTCTTTCCCCGAAATTGCTTGCCAGAGCGATTTTGTTTTTTCCTTTTGTCTTGCCGGGATCTTGCTATCTTGCCCCTCTTTGCAGCAAGGGGCATCATCTTTTGGTGTTCCTTCTGACGATTGGTGGAACCGCCGGTCTACATTTATAACAGAGGCAAAATGTTATAACGCAAAGTAACTAAGATGCTCCGAAAAAGAACGCAAGTTTAGAACAGTCCATGGGAATCAGATATGTAAAAGATAAAAGATCATAAATGCACCTTTTTCTGTTTAACAGCAGCTCGCGCTTTATATTCCCCTCTGTCCTCCCGGCCGGCTCTCACCAAGGCCAATCTTTCTTCCTTGCTTAGCTTCTTCCGCACATGAGCCTATATAAGTGCAAAGAATTTCAGAAAAAAGGGAAACCAGAAATCATATGCATCCACATTCGTATCAGCAAAGGACAGGAGACTTACTTCAAGCTTATCAGGATCCACCCTTTTAACACTTAACTGATCAGCGGTGGGAACCTTAAACCCTTGCTGTGCTAAAACAGTTTTTGCGGCTGCCTTTGCCTAATAATGCAAACACAACAATAAATGCAAAATCAGTAAATGCCAACAGGACCCAAACCAAAAATACAAGTTTCCAGATTTCGCAGCTAATAGTTTCATGTATCAACATTAGCATTAATTTCATCCCAGACACTATGTTAAACAATATACAAACCTTCAATTCCTTGATTCTCTTGAAGTCTTCATTAGAAAGAATACCATCTTCTGAGTTTGAAGGAGCACTATTCAACTTTTCTTGAGTTAATCTTTTTAGGGTACGCAGACTTGCATCAACATTAATGAGCTGTCCTTCAAAATCAGAAAATTTCCTCTTGGTTGCCTTAGATTTGTTAGACTCATCATTGTCATCATCATCATCATCCTCACCTAAATCATCATCAGAGTCCTCAACACTATTATCACTGTTTTCATCAACCTCATCATCTTTCTCCTCACCATCCTCACTTTCACTGTCACCACTGTACATTTGATTTTCTTCATTTTCATCATCAGCAATCTCTTTATCATTCTCTTGATCGTCATCGGATCCTATGGATAACTCATCATTCTCATCAGCATTAGCATCGCCTTCTTCGTCACCCTCAACATCATCATCCTGCTGTAACAACTCAAGACCAGGAATGTTGCTCATGACACTAATTTCACCATAAGCTTTAGGTTTTGCCTTTGGATCAGTAGGGCGACCCCTGTCTTTCTTGGTCAATAGCGAAGGACAAACCTATGGGTCAAAGAGTCAGTCCTCTCAAAAATTACAATCATGTATATGTGGTACAAAATATATATGCATGTATAACCCTATACACCATGACAAAGAACCACAGTGCATACCTCTCGAAATAATGTAATGAGTGAGCGAGCAGCAGCTGAAACTGCCTTCTCGTGGGTTTTTCTATACAATACGAGATCATGAAGCAACTCTTCCGTCATCAACTGAAAAAAAGAAAAAGTGGGCAATGATGGTTTACTAAGGCTGTGTGAATGCCATAAAAGATCCACCAACATAATATGTGAAGACTTCTAAAATAAATAAATTGAAAGTGGGAGATACAACAGCCGGCAATATTTGGTTACCAGAGGCATGCGCACGCATATTTCTCTTACGACATTCAATCCAACAGCTATGGCCTGAAGCATGCCAGTATTAGTAAATTTACCAAAATAGTGGCATTCAATAAAGCTAAAACCAACAAGAAAGCAACAGTAAAACAATACTTCCGGACGTGAATGATCATGCACAAATTGATTGACAATTTGTTTAAACAATGGTTCAACAGCATCAGGAGGGACCTGCAAAAAGCAGAGTTGCTTGAATTAACAAGGGTGACAAAAAAACAGTAAGTAAATTCAGCAGAAAAACTGAAACTACCATATCATGGCAGGCTTGAACAGTTGCTGCAAGTATATTTGTGATATCACGTTGATGAGGCTGCACAGTACAAAAGTATATTAAGCATAAAAAATAACAGTATAATAAGACACTAAAAGTCATATATTCAAGAAGCAATGTCATACAACTACAATAAGTTAATGAAATGATGTACCTTCACATATTTCTGAAGAAAAGTGTAAAAGTTCAATAAAATCAATCGGTGAAGCCCAACAGTTGTAGCAATAACTTTCAACATCATCATTTTAACCTGAGGATGAAGCAAGGCGTGCGTACAATCAATAAAAACCAAATTTTTAAAGCAAGATGACATGTTGGCCCTTGGATAAAGATGCATCCCACCGTTGGAACAAACCATTACGGTATAGACCACACATGCCAGTAGAGTGATTGAAAATTTATTTGGTGAAAACAACTAACTACTACCAGCAGGGACACGTACAACTTTGCCAAAGCAAAATGCACAAAATAATAATCACCTCAAATCGCTCATTGCATGCCTGAAGGCGAGAAAATAGTTTCTCAGCAAATCCCTGGAAAATGAAATAGAACCATCTCACTTATGCCACATAATGTAATGATTTTGCAATCAACTAGTATAGATATTACAAAAATAAGTATAGGGAACCTGTGGATCTTTAAGATGGTTAAGCGGCGAATAATAACTTGCACTGTTTTTTTCTGATGACAGACGTTGCTGCCTTTTCATGCTACGCATAGCACGCTGCAGTTTTGCTTTCTTTTTCTTTTTACTAGAAACTGTTCCCTTATTGTGAGCCTGAAATTTAAAAGAAAACACCAACACAGTGAAGTCGTGTTCAGATTCCTTTCGAAGCCTTAAAAAGTGCAAGGAGACTAGATAGGACATGAACCATCAAAAAACAACACACATAATGACCAATATACCAACAACAACAATTAATAATTGCACCACAACCATCAAACTTGTCCAAAATTGACCTTATAAATTGCCTCTTTGCTAATGGCAGCTTGATGGGTTCCTGCATTTGACTCATCCTCACTACTCGAAGCATCACTATCACTGTCTTTATCTTCGATCTTCTCAAAATCCAAAACAAATGACAGAGCGGCAATCATGATCCTAACAAAATCCAAACAGAATGATACTGTCATCACATTCAATATTGTAAATATCATACACCAGATTAACGATAACCTTAAACCAAAAGGCATGCCTTGAAGATGGATGAAAACATGTGGTACATATTGCATCTGCAGTTCTATCATCAAACCACACTTTTCTGCGATGGAGCTCACATAGTGTGATAAGTGACCTCTTGGCTTTGGCCTCATCTTCTTGCTATCAAGTCATAACATATAACTGAAAGATTACATGAAATTCACCAGACAAACATGAAAGACTAAGAATAAATGAAAAGTCACGAACCTGCAGGAGTGAAAACAATATATTTTGCAGTGCACGATTTTTCACCTCATTTTTGTGCTTCTTATTCATACGTCTAATGCTATGAACCACATGAGAAAACGCCAACTTCTGTAAACTCCGATCCCCCAACTTTTGCAGCTCCATGAACAATGCAAGTGTGTCACTGATATCAATCATCTGCACTTCAAAAAGTCAAGCTTCCACTCTGCATATATCAACGTGCACTCAATCCTTAACTCACAGAACTTACTTGGCGATTGATCAGTAGCATAAGTGCTTGAGCAACATGGCACCTGAGCCCAGATGGTAAGGTCTTGGCAGATGAACCGAGGAACTCAGCAAGCTGACTTGGGAACTTGGCAAGTTGCTTAGGGTAAAACGGTGTCACATGTGCCAGGAACATGACACGGTCACTGAGATTCTTGGCAACGGTGAGATCAGCACAGACACCAGAGGCAGTAGTGAAGCTGAGAGCAGCCTGTTGGCTGAAAAGATCGAGGGCCGAGCTGAACTGGCTGTAAATGAACTGGAGCTCCGTCTCATAACCTTCTGGATCAATTTTCATCTTGGATTGTAGCGCTGGAAGGCTCAGCTTCTCAGAGTTACGACCTGATGCCGACAGTGCCTCCGCTGACATGACTGTGATTGTAGTGGACTGGTGTAGGCGGCTAACTGGGTAGTAGTAGACAAATCACAAATCCCCTTTAACAAGAATCACACTAGCACTCTTAGCTCTTTAGCTATTACGCTTGGTAGTAAGGCGAGGAATGATAGCAAGAGTGCTTTACGAGAAAGAACCCTTTTTCTCTTTGACCTTGACCTAGCCCTTGCTTTGCTCGTTAGACGCCTTGACTGGCTAACTAAGAGACTAGTCCCCTTCCTGGCTTGAAAAGTAAGTAGGTGGCTTGCAAACCCTCAAGTGAAACGGCGCCCATTTAGCGAAAGAGATGTCTAACTATTTTAATATTATAATATCATATTAAATAATTATATAAAATAATTTAATTTAAATAAAAAATATTATAATCGTTAGAAAAATATTCAAAAATTATTGTAGACAGTTTTTTTCTCTTAAATATGTAATTTATTGGAAAAAATCTATTGGAAAAAGATCTTTTCTTAAAGAATCGTCTTCTGATAAATGGCAGCGTAAATGGCAGCGAGTAAATGGCAGCGAGTGAGAGTGAGCGAGAGTGTAAATGTAGAATAATACCCGAGGACCGAAAAAAGAGACGAAGCACGCAGAAAGACAGCGAGTAAACTCAGGAGCTGGTGGGCGCCTAGTGTCTAACTCCATCAAAGTCGAAGCTCGAAAACATAAACTCAACCCCTCGACCGTGTAGGCGGCTAACTGGGGTAGTAGACAAATCATCCAAATTAGGATCTACCATTTATCCCATCCAAGCAAACCAATGAATATTTGGTATTACAATTGACTGAAAAGAAAAGGAGAAAATGAAAAATCTTATGATTCTAACCGAGCTGAAGACTAAAATTTCAGCTAAACTGTTAGGTTACCTAATTGACAGTTCTTTTATAATCTGCTACTCAACTTGCAACAATACCTATTAGTAACACAATTAACCGCATCCTACGCATGTCTGAATAGATTGCAGTTGACCAATGAAAGAATCAATACAGGGAAACCATCTTCTCTTAAATCCTAGACTGCCCATTTATATCTTACACCACTTTCTCACAGCCTTTTATTGCAGGTGAACGCCAAGCAAGGAAGCGGAGGAGGGATGAGAATCGAGGTGTATGGCGAAGTTGAAGATGAGGCGGCATTCGTGGGACCTTTCCATGCAATTCTGTGTTGGAAAATATGACGATTTGGGTGTTGCATTAATACATTCCCTTAAAAACAGGATTTGTGCGGCATATGCTTGCTCCGTATTCCTCGTACTCTGCTTTTGTATGACAAGCCTGACCACAGAACAGATTTCACACATCAATTCAATTCCCTTACTGATAGTAATTCGCAAAACATATGACAAAATAAAATACCAACGCTACGATCACAAACAATCAATTTTTACAGTGACAATGATAGCAATAGGAAAATCACCCCGACAGAGAGTCTTGCTATGTTCGTTATCATCTCAGCTTATCCAAAACTAAAGCATGCATACTAGAATCTACAATATCACCATCACTTTTACCTCCATTTTGATCATCAAACTTCTTTATAATTCCAGGGAGAGAACATGGGAAAGTGAGAAACTTCTCTAACTCAAAGTACAAATGTCAAGAAGCAGCGATTTTGAATGATGCAGTGAAAAATTACAAACAGTAACTGCAGGGTAAAGAGTACACTCAGCATGTGCAAGTTCAGAGACCCCCCAAAGTAACTGAAATTTAAGAATAAGATTCTCTTCTATCAGACTTTTGAAAAGCAGGTGCATATGGTATTCATTATAGTTTGAAAATGAGAAATTAATACCGCAAAAAATTCAGGTGTTGATGCAAGTACTGAACCCCCAAACCAAACGGCATATCTCTGGATAGGATGGCTGACTACATTTACTTCCACTGGTTGAGACTGCATGAAACAATAGAAATGCACAAGTTTTTTTGGGTGATATTAACAACATAACATACTAGATGAATCACAAAATAATACGAGAAGCATGTTGCTTACTTTTATTTCCCCACCAAATCTAGCTTCTGATGCAAGAACCCTTGCATCCACAATTTTTTTCAGATCCCGTTGCAACCTTCGACCAAAGTCCTTGAACATGGTTGAACCTCCAGACAACACAATATTCTGCGAGAAATTGAAGCCCAATGTCATAATTTGTAAAAGATTCTTCTTAAGAGAAACAAAAAAAAATGTGCATAAGCTTATTCACATATGGTCAAGCTGATTGCCCAGTATATTCATTGATATTGCCAACTGAAAAAACAGAAAAGCAATTACATATTTCATAAGTTGAAAAAAACTTCCAATATTTTATATATCCGGGAATACCTCATCAAGAGTTGTGAAACAATAGGATAAGTCTGTGCATTTGCTAAATGCACCAAATCAGACGAAAGGAAATTCATGACAAAGGTCCAACATTTTGCACAATTTATGACACCCACCTTATACAAAGCTCTCCTTGTGTCAATTGGTGCAGATTGAATACACTTGTCTATTACATCTGGTAAAGGAGTGATCGACTCACTGCTGTAAATCTCAGGAGAGAAGAAAACCTGGCAAACAAGTTAAATGGATCGTCAGAGAAAAGTTGAGCAACTTAGGGAGTGTTTGTTTTGCTAGAATTGATGGAGTTGGAATCCAACTCCACCAGTTTCAGCAATTAATTTTTTTTAATTAGTTTTATATATTATTTAAATTTATTTAAAAATATATAATAATATTTTTTTAAAAAATAACAAAAAACAGAATTAATTTAAATTTTATTTCAATTAGGACAAATTCCAATTTTGATAAAACAAACAGGCCCTTTATAGGCTGTGATAAAATGAACAAGCTCAAAAATTTCTTGTGATTCACATGAAAGTAATGTATATGTCAAAAATATTGTTGCGCGCTGCATCCTTAAATAATAGTGTTCAACAAAACTATCTTTAGTTGAGAAGGTAATAAGTGGTACACAAACTCTTGCATAAACCAAAATGTAAACTAACAAGATCAGAGCCCGAGAAAATTAAAGTATGACATAACACAAATCTTTGGAACCATTTGAAGGCAATCGAAAAAGGATTTCAGTCAACTAGGGGTGAACATGCACACTGATTCATAGGATAACCAGAGCTTGATTGTTGTAACGGCCAAAAGATAATGGGATAGTGAAATATCACAATTAATCACTAGACTGAGATCAAAAAGAACAAAACCCATAACTTATGTGATATCGGCATAGATTTATCAATAATTGACGCCAAGAAAAACATAAAATCTGGTTTCATAGGAAAAAGTGAATCCAAAGCAAACAAAGGTTTTAAGAGATATCCATACCTCAGGGCCCAAAAAGCGTTCATAGCCAACGTCACATGAGTATGGTGCCCCAGTCTTTGGTTTAATACCTCTCCACTGCTTGATATACTTTGCTGGTTCCTTGTCATGCTTGTTGAACTCCTGTAATCATTAGAACATGAAGAATTACATTGCAATACCTCTGGACATAAACATACAAAGTACAGTAGTGAACTAGTGCTGGTTCCACAATGAAATTCTGAAGGCAACCACATGAACAACTACCACAAATCTTTCAAGTCAAAATCAAATGGAACAAGAATGACCTTGACTATGTCAGAACAAGTGTAGCTATACATTTCCTTCACTTTTCGTGCTACCTCAAAAGAAGCTTCTGGTGGCACATTCTCTCCTCTTTCCTAAAAAATACAATGTTAAAGAAACAAGTTTTAATGAATGACGCTTATCATTAAGCAAAATAGAAGTAAATTTTTATGTAACAGATTAAGCAGTGATGATTTAAACATGATTATTCGTCATTTCCAACAATCTAGCTCCCACAAATGGAAAAAAGAGTAAGAATGATTCTGAATCTATAGCAACAGACAGTGATGAAGGGTTCGATTGTAGGACCCACAAAGCAATGACAAGGTACAGTATTTCCAGCAATCAAGCTCGTACAACTAGGCACAAAGACCTAGCATTTGGTCAAGCAGTTTCTAAACAAAAACATAAAAAGTTTAATTTCAATTGCTTCATTCTTTTTTTCTTTTAAATTTAAGTTCACAGTCTCACTAGAACTTAAAACAAAACCCAAATCAAATGCCAGACATGCAAGAAAAAGCAAACTTAGGATACCCTCATGAGCTGTTGGATAAAGAGAGTAACATCTTTCCCTGCAAGAGGAATTGACTTTATGCTATTCCCAATGACATAACCATCTGCAACAGGTACAACATGAGTAGCCCCATCTCCAATATCAACCACCACCCCTGTCATCTCACACTAAGGAACTTTATGTTAATCTCAGTGAATGATATAATCACGCTCAATGCCAACAAACAGAAGAAAGGGATGCAGTATATATCAGCAAAAAATAGACAAGAAATAAATAATTACACCCTTATTAATAAAAAAATATGGTCAATGTTGACATGATGGCCACCTAATGAAGTGTATACCAACTTCACCAAAAAGAATCCATGGACTCCCATATATTTCTAAAAAGAATACTAGCAGAGAACATTCCCCGAGCTGTCTTCTCCAATAACGTGGCCATCTCTTTAGATAATCCAATGAAAAAAAAGAAACTAGTTGAACTTACTGACGCGAGGATACTTAAGATCTTGTAATCATTCATCATTCACATCCAAACTATCACACAGCTTTAGTATCGTACTCAAGGCTTGGCCAAAGAAAAGAAGGAAGAAAGGAAAAGAAAAGTATCCACATAATATAAACCTACGAATACGATACTGTCATTTAGCCAAATTCAAACTCAATGCCACATCTCTAAAATGAACTTCATAATCCACAAAACTCAGAACACCAGCGTTCATTATGAAGTAACTTATATAAACGACTCGATGCCAGAAACGATTGAATGACAAAACTTGAAACCATAAGCAGAATTCTGCCAACCATCTAACCTTGGATGCTGTGTACCCGGCGGCAAGAGCAAGCACTGAATTGACAGCAATATATAGCCCAGGAATATTAAACGTCTCGAACATAATCTCACCCGTATACTCTCTACTCTCCGGCGCAGTCAACGGGCTCTCGGTCAAAAGAAAATAATGATCCTCCGGATCGCATCGCAAATAATTGAAAATACACTGTTGCCAGTACCTTTCCATGGCATCCCAATTATCCACCTGACCTTGCTTAATCGGGTACTTAAGATTGTAGGTATTACTAGATCTCGATTTGAGCAGCGCCTCCTCGCCAATAAAGAAGTCTAGATCCGCCATAACCCCGGCGTTATGTTGCGCGAGCCAGTTGGCTTTGGAAGACGATCGCGATTGGTTAAGAAACGACTCGTTTATTGCAACTACCGTGGGTAAAATAAAACATGGCTCCACATTTCCCGCAAAACCTATCTTCGTATACCTGAGAACAGTACATGATCAGATTATAAAAAAAATAAAAATCAACCATAACAGTTGGTGAGGGAGAAGTCAGAGGGGACTATACCCTGTCCCATTATCGATGACGACGGCGGGGCGAGAGGCAGGGTCCATTGGGGAGAGCAAAGAAGCAAAAGGGAGTGACCTGCAAGGGCGATTCAATATAGAAGAGGCGTAGAGATAAGGTCATGGTAGTGGAGAGGATGACGGTGATTTGTAGGCAGGATTGGACGCCAAGTGAAAGCAGCAATTCAACGGTAACACTGGACTATACTTGTTGGACACAAACAAAAGTGATAAAGAGGATCTACCCATCTCAACAACGACAGGTGGATGGAGGGAACGTGATAAAACAAGGGCGTTTGTTCCCAACCAGCTTCTTCATTCTTCAATCACCAAAATTAATGTGTTTGCGTTTCGGGATTCTTTTCTAGCCAATCGGAGCTTCCTCTAGATTCACTGGCGTGGACAACAAACGGTGTTTGATTGCGTTTTCGTTCGATTTGGGTTCGGGAATGGTCGGTTTCTTTTTCGCTTTAAGGAGGTGAGCTTTTTATTATTTTTATCGTACAGCATGAGGACAAGCTAATTAATTAGAATTTCCTATCGATGGGGTTTTGTATCGATGGCGTTATTTTCTATTTTCGGGTTTGGGGCAAGGTGAGGGGCCGGCCCAGTGTGAAATAATGAGGTGGATGATTTCTGGTTTTGACGTTATTTTAGTTGCCTTACATTTTACGTCTAAATGAGCCCTAATCCCACTGCTTAAATAATTAATGACAAAACTTGTCTTCATTAATCGTAATAAATTATTTATATTTAAAAAAATCTATTCTGGATTTATACATTTTAACATCAAGTTAAATAAAATAAAAACAAAGGTATCAATCACTACTTTAAGTCACAAAATTAATTTTTTCTATATATTAAGATTCTCTGTTAACCCTGTATGTATTCCACAGCAATATGATAATACATCATTTCCATGCTTTCTTTCGCCGAAATTGCTTGCCGGAGCGATTCTGTTTTTTCCTTTTGTCCTGCCGGGATCTTGCTATCTTGCCCCTCTTTGCAGCAAGGGGCATCATCTTTTGGTGTTCCTTCTGACGATTGGTGGAACCGCCGGTCTACATTTATAACAGAGGCAAAATGTTATAACGCAAAGTAACTACGATGCTCCGAAAAAGAACGCAAGTTTAGAACAGTCCATGGGAATCGGATATGTAAAAGATAAAGATCATAAATGCACCTTTTTCTGTTTAACAGCAGCTCGAGCTTTATATTCCCCCCTGTCCTCCCGCCCGGCTCTCACCAAGGCCAATCTTTCTTCCTTGCTTAGCTTCTTCCGCACATGAGCCTATATAAGTGCAAAGAATTTCAGAAAAAAGGGAAACCAGAAATCATATGCATCCACATTCGTATCAGCAAAGGACATGAGACTTACTTCAAGCTTATCAGGATCCACCCTTTTAACACTTAACTGATCAGCAGTGGGAACCATAAACCCTTGCTGTGCTAAAACAGTTTTTGCGGCTGCCTTTGCCTAATAATGCAAACACAACAATAAATGCAAAATCAGTAAATGCCAACAGGACCCAAACCAAAAATACAAGTTTCCAAATTTCGCAGCTAATAATTTCATGTATCAACATTAGCATTAATTTCATCCCAGACACTATGTTAAACAATATACAAACCTTCAATTCCTTGATTCTCTTGAAGTCTTCGTTAGAAAGAATACCATCTTCTGAGTTTGAAGGAGCACTATTCAACTTTTTCTTGAGTTAATCTTTTTAGGGTACGCAGACTTGCATCAGCATTAATGAGCTGTCCTTCAAAATCAGAAAGCTTCCTCTTGGTTGCCTTAGATTTGTTAGACTCATCATTGTCATCATCATCATCATCATCATCATCCTCACCTGCAAAAAATAGAGTTGCTTGAATTAACAAGGGTGACAAAAAAGCAGTAAGTAAATTCAGCAAGTAAACTGAAACTACCATATCATGGCAGGCTTGAACAGTTGCTGCAAGTATATTTGTGATATCATGTTGATGAGGCTGCACAGTACAAAAGTATATTAAGCATAAAAAATAACAGTATAATAAGACACTAAAAGTCATATATTCAAGAAGCAATGTCATACAACTACAATAAGTCATTGAAATGATGTACCTTCACATATTTCTGAAGAAAAGTGTAAAAGTTCAATAAAATCAATCGGTGAAGCCCAACAGTTGTAGCAATAACTTTCAACATCATCATTTTAACCTGAGGATGAAGCAGGGCGTGCGTACAATCAATAAAAACCAAATTTTTAAAGCACGATGACATGTTGGCCCTTGGATAAAGATGCATCCCACCTTTGGAACAAACCATTACGGTATAGATCACACATGCCAGTAGAGTGATTAAAAATTTATTTGGTGAAAATAACTAACTACTACCAGCAGGGACACGTACAACTTTTCCAAAGCAAAATGCACAAAATAATAATAATCACCTCAAATCGCTCATTGCATGCCTGAAGGCGAGAAAATAGTTTCTCAGCAAATCCCTGGAAAATGAAATAGAACCATCTCACTTATGCCACATAATGTAATGATTTTGCAATCAACTAGTATATATATTACAAAAATAAGTATAGGGAACCTATGGATCTTTAAGATGGTTAAGCGGCGAATAATAACTTGCACTGTTTTTTTTCTGATGACAAACGTTGCTGCCTTTTCATGCTACGCATGGCACGCTGCAGTTTTGCTTTCTTTTTCTTCTTACTAGAAACTGTTCCCTTATTGTGAGCCTGAAATTTAAAAGAAAACACCAACATAGTGAAGTCGTGTTCAGATTCCTTTCGAAGCCTTAAAATGTGCAAGGAGACTAGATAGGACATGAACCATCAAAAAAACACCACACATAATGGCCAATATACCAACAACAACATAATTGCACCACAACCATCAAACTTGTCCAAAATTGACCTTATAAATTGCCTCTTTGCTAATGGCAGCTTGATGGGTTCCTGCATTTGACTCATCCTCACTACTCGAAGCATCACTATCACTGTCTTTATCTTCGATCTTCTCAAGATCCAAAACAAATGACAGAGCGGCAATCATGATCCTAACAAAATCCAAACAGAATGACACTGCCATCACATTCAATATTGTAAATATCATACACCAGATTAACGATAACCTTAAACCAAAAGGCATGCCTTGAAGATGGATGAAAACATGCGGTACATATTGCATCTGCAGTTCTATCATCAAACCACACTTTTCTACGATGGAGCTCACATAGTGTGATAAGTGACCTCTTGGCTTTGGCCTCATCTTCTTGCTATCAAGTCATAACATATAACTGAAAGATTAGATGAAATTCACCAGACAAACATGAAAGACTAAGAATAAATGAAAAGTCAAGAACCTGCTGTAGTGAAAACAATATATTTTGCAGTGCACGATTCTTCACCTCATTTTAGTGCTTCTTATTCATAAGTCTAATGCTATGAACCACATGAGAAAATGCCAACTTCTGTAAACTCCGATCCCCCAACTTTTGCAGCTCCATGAACAATGCAAGTGTGTCACTGATATCAATCATCTGCACTTCAAAAAGTCAAGCTCCCACTTTGCATACATCAACCTGCACTCAATCCTTAACTCACAGAACTTACTTGGTGATTAATCAGTAACATAAATGCTTGAGCAACATAGCACTTGAGCCCAGATGGTAAAGTCTTGGCAGATGAACCGAGGAACTCAGCTAGCTGACATGGGAACTTGGCAAGTTGCTTAGGGTAAAACGGTGTCACATGCGCAAGGAACATGACACGGTCCCTGAGATCCTTGGCAATGGTGAGATCAGCACAGACACCAAAGGAAGTAGTGAAGTTGAGAGCAGCCTGTTGGTTGAAGAGATCGAGGGCTGAGCTGAATTGGCTGTAAATGAGCTGGAGCTCCGTCTCATAACCTTATGAATCAATTTTCATCTTGGATTGTAGCGCTGGAAGGCTCAGCTTCTTAGAGTTATGACTTGATGCTGACAGTGCCTCCGCTGACATGACTGTGATTGTAGTGGACTGGAAAATAAAAGGAGATACGGTACAAAGGAAAGAGAAAAGTTAAGCATAAAAAACAATATTTTTGAGAAAACATTCTCAAAATTTCATGACCTAAAACAAAGCCATGCAAGTCGTAGTCGATCAAAATGGCTGAATTATATCATATAAAGCAAACGTAATCCAATATCAACTAATCACCCAAATTCATACCAACAAGAGCTTATCCCCTACCTGGTTAAACATTGTCATCCAAATTTTTCCAATAAACAATATCAAGTGAGTGAACCATACCCTTCCTGAAAACAAAGGGACTTGGAAAACTTACAGAGTTATCTGTAAATGTGAAAGGATACCCGAGGATCGAAAAGAGAGATGACGCACGCATAAGGACAGCAAGTAAACTCAGGAGCTGGTGGGCGCCTAGTGTCTAACTCCACTGAAGTCGAAGCTTGAAAACATAAACTCAAGCCCTCGACCCGTGTAGGCAGCAAACTGGGGTGGGAGACAAATCACCCAAACCCTCACCCAAAACGGCGCCCACTTAGCGAAAAAGATGTCGTTTCACCATGAAACGCCGAAATGCAATATGGTCAAAACGAAAGATTCTCCTGCGTTTTGCCTAGCAATAATTAAAACGACAGGAGAAATTGTCTTTTTTACCTATTTTTATATTATAATATCATATTAAATAATTATAGAAAATTATTTAATTTAAATAAAAGATAATATAATCGTTTAGAAAAATACTAAAAAATTATTATAGAAATTTTTTTTATATCTTAAATATATAATTTATTGAAAATAAAAAATAGAATTATAAACCTTATATAAATCATAATAAACCTAAATATCTCTGAAAATTTCAAAAAACAAATAATCCCTTATAAATTATCAATCAATCTAATATCGTAAAACATCAAAACTAATTGTAAAACTCATCTTATGATTTATTATTATTAAATATATAAATAATTATAATAAATCTTAAAAAATAAAATTAACTCATACTTAATTTTATCCCCGCACAAAGTACAAAATAATATATATGTAACATGTATTTAGAGTAAAACACAAAAATACTTATGGATATTAAGTTCTAATAAAATACATCATAATTTGCTTTTTAAGGAATCAAAGCCTATAACATATGTGAGTACAAGGAGCTCAGTAGATGAAGATAATAATGTTGGAAACACAACCAATCGAGGCCTAAAATAATATTATATCTCCAAACTGAAAAACTGATTTATTAAATCTAATTGATTATTAAAAAATATTCAAATCATATTATATATACATAAAATGATCTAGGATTGTGGATTATATCCCATCAAATACCTGCTTAAAAACCCTAACGCGTGAAAATTACGCAATGCGCATACTTATTCAAAGATTCAGTGGGTTTTGGTTCCACATCTTGGTGGTAATAAATTTTATAGAAACACTCAGGGTCAGATTTCAAGTTTCTAACTTAGCTGCAACAAAAAAAAATGTCATATAACATGGAAGAGTTTGTTAATGTAATAGAAAAAAATTATGTCAAAATACAACAAAGGAGAGCCGGTGTTGCATAATTTATAAACTTAGACTTTGCAAATTTACAATTATCAAGTAATAAAGATATTGAGTATCATATATTGTTCCCATAGAGAAACTGATCAAGCTCAAGCAATCGTTTTAATTCTAACTCCTATTTAAATAAATCGATAAAGTGGTTTTAGTTCTTGTATTTGAAAAGAATTAACAAACATCTTATAAAATGCAAAACTAGTAATTTAAATGGCTGATCACAAATCCTAATCGAACATTTCAACTTCAAATTCAGTTCATGAATATTAACTAACTCGTGTTAGTGTTAACTATATTCCTATGTTAAACTAAATGACAAATCAGAGATTCATATTGAACCCGGACCTAATAGATATATTCTTATTCTATTAGCGCTTGGGCTCTCTATCCTCCTGTAAGAATCTAAGAGTGCCTCCTAGCTAATCCTAAATTAACTTAGATACAACTCGATTAAGACTGCTCGTTAAACTGAAGATAGAAGTAGAGTGAAATTGGACATACATCAGGCAAAAATCAATAGGAATGTCAAGACACTAACAAATGTGAAAATATTATACAACATAAATATATGTAATATAACAATTCTAATAACATTACATACCTTTGTCTTGTCGCCTATTGAAAATAGAATAACAAATGAAATCTAAAAGCAATCAGTTACAAGAAATCTATGAAATGCTCTGTGTGTCTAGCATATTTCTGCTATGACTTATATAGTAAAGTTCCTCCGCTATATTCGCTAACATACTCCTACATGATGAACTACTTCTTCTGCTTGATCTGTTGGTTCGTGTCTAGTTGAACTGCTCGTTCTCTTGATTTTGCTAGTTCGTGTTCTGTTGGTGCGGCTACCCCTCAGTTCATGCTTGCATTAACGTGCGTGTGTACATTGAACTGAATAACGTGTGTACCGCTAGGAGCGGGCAATGGGCATGGTACATTTGGCAGAGATAATGGGTACGATTAATTTGGTAGAGAATCATCATCCCAATGGTTAGATTCTGTTGATCCAAGGTTAGCGAGGGGTCAGATTGTGGAGCGAGAGGTCGGATTATGGAGCCAGGGGTTAGATGTGACAACTCAACCCATCGGGCTTTGTAGTCTGACTACAAAGTCTGACCTATTGGACTTGTATAGTCCAACCAGTTGGACGACTTAGTCAGACCTATTGGACTTATGTTGTCCGACCTATAGGACTTAAGTATCCGACAAGTCGGACTACATAGTCCGATGAGTTAGATTCCATCATCTGATGGATCGGACCCAATGGTCTGATGAGTCGCTTTTGTTGTCATCCGAGGAGTTGTTTATGCGATTATTGTTGCTTCTTCCACTTTTTACCTTGCATCAAATAAAGTCTCAACACATGCACTATTATTACATAATTTCATTCCAATTTATGTTATAATTGATCATAAATGTTAGCAATTAATAGTGTATGAAATTGTAGATAACATGGTTATCAAAATCTCCTCAAACTTAGAACTTTGCTAGTCCCTAGCAAAAATCTTTTAATCTTAGGATTCAGAGAGAAATTAGAGTGAAATTATTACCGATAGTAATAAGCATAGTGTTAATAAGTAGCAACATGTAATGAACACTTTAGGTAAAATAGAAATATTTCTGACCAAGAGGATTAGGATACTAAACACCCAGCAATTATAGACTAGTTTACATAGACTAACCAAAATACTTATTGGAGATGAGGTGCAGTTCAAAGGTCTTGTGTTGTTTCTTTCGTTTTTTTTATTTGTTCATTATTTTATAGAAAGCAAAATAAACATAATTTAATCAGTACTGATATTGTCCTCACTTACTCCTCTATATAAACAGGTTGGTCATTATGTGCTTTGTTGTTCTAATATGTTGGTTAGTGTTTCATTCCTAATACCGTCCAAGAAATACTTATTTTGCCTAAGGTGTAGATTAGACATTGTTCCTATTTAGCATATGAATAAATTACTATCTGATAATAATCACAGCAAAATCTCCCCAAATATAATCTCCTTAAACTTAAGATTCTATTAGAGTTTGTGAAAGAAGAATTGAAGCAGAAAAAATCATCGACTAGCAATATAGAGTATAGCAATCATAGTTATCCAAGGAGAAAAAAAATCAAAAATAAAAATATAAGCAACATGCGGGAAACTAAATAAATGAAATAAAGAGATACTCATGGTGTTGGTTCGCGATCATTTCCATGTGGAGGTGGAGGGTAGTGCGGCTCTTGTCTTTGGAAGAAGTTATACATCCAAGAATTGCTCTCGTGCTGGTGCTGGACTATTTGCTGGAGCATGCTTGTGAGTGATTGTTGTTGATCAACTACTGACTGAAGTGTGGTGGCTATGGTGTGCAGACATGAGCTGATGGTCTCCAACCTGGCAGAGATCGTGGTATCATATGCAGAGAGGCGTGTGCGAGCAACCTTTCGTATATGGGGGTTATCATCATCTGATATTGTGGCACTATCACCATAGGACTCTCAAAATAAGTAAGGCAAGTCATAATGGGTAGGGAATCTTCATTGAGCACACGTATCTTTGTTTCAATGTAGCTCAGAGTGAATGGTGGTAACGATCATAGTGTGGGGAATGATAGAGTATCTGGTTGAAGAATCCCCTGAGCTATGCATAGGCCTGTGATTACATGAGGAAAGGGCAACAATTCTTGCCTTTTGGTTTCCATTGTCTAAGTTTACTGTGGATGATTTTTCCCACATCAACCTGTAGTCCATGCATGATCTTATATAACAGTAATTAAGTTTCTCTAATTACCTCATGATCCTGAGATGTAGGAACCAAATTGTGTCCAGTAAAGATGCGCCAGAATTTAGCTTCACATCAGAAGTTGGTGACAGTAATCGGACCTCTTGGTGGTTCAGTGTAGGCATCCCGAATCCTAACCTATTCTTATCTGCTCCTAATAGGACCCTTATCGCTGTGAAACCCAAATAAACCCACCCTAGTACCTATCTGAATCTCAAAAGGCTCTAATCTTCCTAAGTTTTGATTTTATTTGATTTATTACTTATGCTTTTAAAGGTTGGAGCATGATATTGGACAAGTATTCCGGTAACATACGGAGTGAATAAAAATATCAGTGGAAGTCTTTAAATCGAATCATTGGAACCATAACACACAAGTCCTATAAGGATCTAAAAATTCAACAAGTAAGCCTCCAATATAATCTGTAAACAAACAAGCAAAGGAGGAATTCATAGAACCAGAAAATAGTCCAATCAAAGTTCATGTTATATGCGCAAGCAACCAAGAAAACAGGAATGTGAATGTGATGCAATATCGTCCTGTCGTGCAGCCTTGATCTCAGACACTATTTCCACGAATAAAGAATGCACAAAAGCCTGAAAAATGGTGAAAACAACAGGGTGAGATTACAAGAATCTCAGTTGGGTCACAACATCATAAGATCTACAGAAATCTTAAGCAAACATCTCCCAAACATCATCAGATCAGCCTATACAACTAAAAGGAATCACGCAATCATCATTCAACCAAAAAGGGATAGGGCTGAAAGCTAAGGCTGAGGGTGGTCTACAAACACTTTCAAAAATCAGAAGTACACAGGCAGGTAAATTATCAATCAATCTCATCAACAGGAAAGGTCATCCCCTTCCATCTGTGTTGTCCAAGGCTTTGCTGCACAAAGGGTAAAAGGTTAGCACACAAGCTAATTAGCAAGCCTATTCATCTTGCCAGCACACAGGACAAGGCATCTAGCCAGCACACAGGATTAGGGCATCCAAACCACACAAGGATAATGGCAGCTTGCCAGCACATAAGACAAGGCATCTGGCCAGCACAAAGGACAAGGCATCTAGCCAGCACAAAGGACAAGGCATCTAGCCAGCACACAGGACTAGGGATCTAGTGTGCACAAACTGGGAATTGCCACCCATACGACTCCCATACCAGTAAGAATCTCTCCTCTCCTAAGGAGCATCAACGCTTACCCCGAATGACCACTAGAAAAGGATCCTAACACACAAACACTTACAAGCACACACAAGCACACACAAGCAAGCACAAAGCACGATACCACAACAGGGTATACTCAATCATGTCAGAACACAATTAGTATGTTCAATACACACAACACATGAAAATTTGGCACTCATAACCTATCTCAAGGGTTCAGTATAGCCTAAGTAAGCCTCAAATCAATCTGTAACTTATGCATACACTATCTCACATATGCGTATACAACATTACAAAGACAAACATCGAAAATAACAACCAACAACAAATATCTCTGGAGAAACCGATGAGGCATAGATCCTACCTTTCTTGTCTCTGAAGAAGAAGCTATTCCTTTGCCTTTATTCAAGGGATCCGAACCACCTATAACATCATAAGGCAAAGACAAAACCAAACTAAGCATGCATGCTTAATTAATTAAGTAGATATCCTATTTCCTTCCTAATTCCACTTACCAAACCTATCAGAAACCAGTGATCAGATGCCGCAGGTGCCACCCCCTTGGATGTGTGATGTGATAGCCAAGAACTTAACAAGATTCAATCTGAATTACCATCCCAATCAACCATACAAATTTCGGCACTGAGAATAGGACAATAGGGGAAATTGCGATTTCATGTTAACAAGCCTTAGGGGTTGCAATTTCATATTTATAAGGAAGATTTAGGTGTTAATAACACATACAATCAAAAGGAATAATATTAGAAACCAACAGGTTAATTAATTGATCAAAATTGGCAACAATAGGGCAAAGAGTAAAGCATGTGTATTTCATGTATAGGGAAGATTCAAAGGATGAATTCATGATTTTACAATATAAATGGATGCCAAAAAAATCATACGAACAAGAGGAACAACAAAAGAAATCAATTGAAGGAAGAATCACACAATTTTGGCACCAAAACTGATGAATTCGACTTGAATTTCAACAATGAAAAACTAACCTTCTGATGAACAAATCAAGATAGCTAGATAGAGGATAGAAATAGCTTTCCAACAAGCTATTATTTGCAGAAATCCAACAAAGGATGAAAGAGTTATGCTAAGATGAAGATCAAGAAATTTCGGTAGTAATAGGGTATAGTGTAGGTTTGAGGTTTGACGAATTTTTTGTGTTTTTGATATGAGATATAAGTGTGGCCGGCTTAATATAGGGTGTTTATGGAATTAATTTCCCTACTTTAAAGGCTAGATAAGGGAAGATAATCTTTTGAATTTAATTCTAGAATTATTTTTCCTTAATTTTAGGAATATTATCACCTAAAATAAAAATGAACCAGTAAGGACACAAATCAAAAGAAAATGAAATCAGAAATGATTACTAGGCTTTCTATATCATTTTCGGCCATCACACATCCATTTCTTTAGGAAAAAATTGGTCATTTCACCTGCACTGACTTTTGGACTTCTAGGACTCAAAATTCAGAGTCTCACATCCTCCCCTCCTTATAAGAATTTCATCCTCAAAATTTCTGCTCAAAAACCTAAACAAACAGGTAAGGAAATTTTGCATGTATAGATCCCTCAGTCTCCTAATACTGTTCCTCGATTTGGCCATTAGGCCAAACAATTCGTACCATAGGCACACTTCGATTGCGAAGTTGATGAACTGACCTATCTAGTATGACAACTGGCTGTACATGATAGGATAGGTTTTCAGCAACTTTAACTGGTGGTTCTTCGAGCACATAAGTAGGGTCTCGCACATACTTTCTCAACATCGATACGTGAAACACATTGTGAATTCTCTTCGTACTCAGAGGTAAGGCAAGTTGGTATGCAAGAAGGCCAATCCTCTCGACAATGTCATACGGGCCAATGTAACGAGGTGCTAGCTTACCTTGCCGCTGAAAATGAAGGACACCTTTTCCACAGGACGACCTTCAAAAATACTTTTTGACCTACCGCAAATTCCATCTCACTTTGCCGATTATCTGCGTAGTTTTTCTGCCGATCCTAGGCTGTCTTTAGCCTTTGACGAATTAATTTCAACTGCTCCGTTGCTTGATCAATCAATTCTGGATTGTCTAGGCGTCTCTTGCCGACTTCATTCTAGCAAACGGGTGTTCTGCAACGTCTCCCATATAGTGCTTCGTAAGATTCCATACCGATGCTTATATAAAAGCTATTATTGTAAGCAAATCCTGCCATTGGTAGGCATCACTCCCAACTGGTATGCTGGTCCAACACACTCACACGTAGCATGTCTTCGAGTGTCTGAATTGTCCTCTCAGATTGACCATCGGTCTGGGTGTGAAATACTGTACTGAAATTCAATCTCTAATCCAACACATTCTGGAATTTCTCCTTAAATCGTGTTATGAAACGAGGGTCATGATCTGAAACGATGGAAATTGGCTCTCCATGCAATCGAACAATCTCATCTAAGTAACGAATAGCCAATTTCTCAGATGTGTTTGTCACATGTATAGGAAGGAAGATTTCGTCAATCGATACACGATCACTCAATTGGCATCGTATCCTCACTACGATCTAGGCAAACCGGTCACAAAATCCATCGTGACATGCTCCCACTTCCATTCTAGAATTGGAAGTGACTGAAATAAACCAACGGGTCTTTGATGCTCGATCTGTACTTATTGGCATATGAGGTATCGAGCAACGATTTCAGCAATGTGGCACTTCATATTCGGCCACCAGTATTGCTCGTTTAAGTCTTGGTACATCTTAGTGCTAACAGAATGGATAACGAACTTTGAACTATGCACCTCATATAAAATCAGATTACGAATATCAACATCATGTGGAACACATGCCCGGTTTCTAAAGACAAGCACTCCATCATCTCGCATTCTGAAATCCCGAGCTATGACATTAACACCATCAGATAGTTGCTTTTGAATTTCAGCGAATTTTGGATCTTTCGTTTGCTGATTCTGGATTTCCTCAATCAAGGTAGAAAAAACTTCAATTCATGCCAACAACGAACCAGAAAAATCTGTGCCAAGATGCACACGGGTAGGTTTCAAATCTAGAAACATTGGCATGTATTGGGTGCGCATGTAAGCCAAACCCGATAGGGAAGGAGGATGAAACTTTCGGATTAAGGCATCAGCGACAACATTTGCTTTTCTATGATGATATTCAATGATCAGATCATAGTCCTTAATCAGCTCCACCCACATTCGTTGTCTCATATTCAATTCTTTTTGCGTGAGAAGCTATTTCAGGCTTTTGTGGTCAGTAAAGACTCGGCACGTCTCTCCATACAAGTAATGTCGCCATATTTTCAACGAAAACACCACGACTGCAAGCTCCCAATTGTGTGCAGGATAGTTGCTTTCGTACGGTCGCAACTTTCGGGAAGCATAGGTAATGACTTTCCTGTCTTGCATCAATACGCATTCAAGTCCGGATTTTGACGTATCGCTATAAACCACATACTCCTTTCTGGAAATAGGTAAGGTAAGGATAGGTGCGGAACTAACCGGTTTTTCAATTCGTCGAAACTTCGCTGGCACCTCTCGTTCCATACGAATGGCTCTCCTTTGCGTATCAATTCCGGCTAAGCCAAGGAAACTATGAATTTTGAACACAGTTTGCGGGGGTTCCTAAGCAACTACGGCTTCAATCTTCTTTGGATCAACAAACACACCTTGGGTGGAAAAAACATGACTAAGGAAACCAACTTCGTGTAACCAGAATTCACATTTGGAGTACTTTGCAAACAACTGCCGATTCCTTAAAATATTCAGCACAATCCGTAAGTGCTCAGCATGTTCTTCTTTTGGATAAATCAGAATGTCGTCGATGAAGACTATCTCAAATCTGTCAAGGAACTCTCGAAACACACGATTCATCAGGTCCATGAACACTGGTGGTGCCTTGGTCAAACCGAATGGCATAACCAGAAATTCATAGTTGCCATATTGCGATTTGAATGTGCTCTTCGGAATATCATTATCACAAACTCGCAATCGATGGTATCTTGATCTGAGATCGATCTTGGAGAACATGGCTACACCTTGGAGCTGGTCTAACAAGTCGGGAATATGGGGTAATGGATACTTGTTCTTCACGGTCACATGATTCAGCTGCCGATGGTCGATGTACAATCGAAGCGAACCATCTTTCTTCTTCACGAACAATATAGGTGCTCCCCAAGGTCCTGGGTTAAATGAAACCACGATCTAGCAAATCTTCCAATTGCGTTTTCAGTTCCTTCATTTCTGCAGGAGCCATATGGTACAGAGGAATGGAAATCGGATTCGTACCAGGCATTAGTTCAATGCTGAATGCCACTTCTGTTGCTGGTGGTAAACTGGCTATGTCTTTTGGAAATACATCCCAAAATTCACGAACCACTGGAACAGAATCCAAATCCGAGGATTCGTTAGAAACATCATGCACATGTGCGAGAAATGCTGTACATCCCTTGTTGATCAATCGCTTCGCATCGAGCCAAGAAATCATTCATGTTGGAACAACTTGCCTATCACCTTCAAAGTAGTACTCGAAACTATTAGGAAAAATGAACCACACACGCTTGGTGAAACACTTCATACGGGCTTGATATTTCATCAAACAGTCCATGCCTAAGATCACATCCAACTCTCAGATGTCCAATGGAATCAGATCCACTTCAAGTACACTCGGGCCCATATGTACAGCACAACCGATGTAGACTAGATCACAATTCAGTTACTCTCCCAAAGGAATCAAAACAGTAATAGGAGGAGACAAGAGAGACAGAGGCCGATCCGTGCTACGTGCTATCCTTGGACTTACAAATGACCTGTTTGCTCCGGGATCTAACAACACTCTAGCATTTTGAGAAAAGACGGAAATAGTACCTATCACTACATCAGGACCAACCTCGGCATTAGTCAGGGTGAATAGCCTCGTTGGTCTGGGTTGCGCCTTATTTGTGGATCCATTGGGTGGTCCTCCCGGTGCTTGTGTTGGTGGTTTGGCAGGATTGGCATACCCATCTCGGCCTGCATTCGATGCGCTTGTGATACACCGTGGTTTGGGGCAGTCCCTCTGAATATGTCCCATCTCGCTGTAGTTATAACATCGACGTGGCTGCAAACTCCACGTAGACCCATTAGGATTCAGACCAGAAAAGTTCTTCCTGTTGTTACCTCTATTGCCATTGTTTTTCAGAGGGTAGGACCTCAAAGGATAGGGTCCCGTACGTCGATTGAACTTTGAATATTGCCTGAAGGATCAGCCACTAGTAGCTGCGGATGGCTTTGTGGTTTGCATGATCTTCTCGGCTTTAGTCCCAGCAACAATTAATTCTTGCAAATTTTGCACTAGTGTCGTACCAACGATGGTCTTGAGTTCGGTACTCAGCCCATCCTAAAATCGTCTCGCAAGCTGGTATAGTGAACAATCCTCCTCAGGTATAAATCGGGACAACTCCCTTAATGCCTTCTCCTATTCCAGCTCCAAACTAGTGCCTTGTTCAAGCTTGTAGAAAGCTTGTCGCTGCTCAATTTTATGGAATCTCGTATAGAACCTCTCGTTGAACTCATACCGAAATTCCTCCCAGGTAGGCAAATGATCTCCGAATCGCAAGCTCATAGCTGTCCACCATGCGAGGGCTTCTTCCTCAAGTAGGAAAGTGGAAATGACAACCTTGTAATTGTTAGAGATACGTAAGAACAAATACACTCGGCACAAGGTGTCTATCCATTCAGGAGCCGCTGCGGCTCCGGCTGAACCACTAAAATCTTTAACATCCCAGTTGGTGAGCTTCCTTCAGCAACTTCATAATAATGAATGGAAGTCTCTCGGCTTCTTTAGGATACGCCGACTGTACAGGTTCAAGTGGGGGAGTAGGTTCTTCCACGGACGTGGGTGCAGGAACATTCTGAAATTATGCCTCTATAGGCTGCTGATTCGCAACAATTACTTGCAATACAATCAGGATTTGTGCCATCACAGGATCGATGGCTGGTGCCTCAGGTTGGTTTTCGGGCTCAGTTTTCCCTCCCTGCTCAATCTGTGCCTCGGGTTCATTCTGCTTGACAGGTTGCTATTCGGCCTAAATCCCATACCTGCCTCGTCGATCCCTTTGTACACTCGGCCTTGCCATACTATACGAATATACAATCGTTACTCAACACATAACCAAATACAAAAACTAGGAAAAGAAGTCGTACCTGGTGGAGAGGCATGCACCGGACGTTATATATGTGCCGAAAAACAAAATACACATGCACATAAATCTACAAGTTTTGGAAATCACATGTACATATTCAATTGCACACTTGGCAATCACATTAACACACAAGCATTCGACAAACATCATCATGGATTCACACAATTCATACTCGGAAATCATGGAAACAACACACAAAGACATACTCGGCAACCATAGAAATCACATAAGGACACTCGGCAGCATGCACCAACAACATACACATACTTGGCAATGACAAGAAACACAACAAATCAAACACATTATTCAAATAATTCTAATCAGGTTTTTAACATCATATTATTTTTGGTATTAGCCCCTAAGTGAGTGGGTGTGTGTGCATGTACCTACCTACAAACAAAAAACCAACAAAATAGATTAGCATATAACAAATCATATTCCTAAACCATGCTTCACTACCAAACATGTAAGGACCTGGAATCCTAACCTATTCTTATTTGCTCCTAATAGGATCCTTACCTCTATGAAACCCAAATAAACCCACTTTAGGACCTATATAAATCTCGCAAGACCCTAATCTTTCTAAGTTCCGATTTTATTAGATTTATTACTTATGCTTTTAAAGGTTGGAGCATGATATTGGACAAGTATTCTGGTAACATACTAAGTGAATAAAAACATAAGTGGAAGTCTTTAAATTGAATCATTGGAACCACAAAACACAAGTCTCACAGGAATCTAAAAATCCAACAAGTAAACCTCCAATATAATTCGGAAACAAACAAGCAAAGGAGGGACTCGAAGAACCAGAAAATAGTCCAATCAAAGTTCATGTTATATGCGCAAGCAACCAAGGAAACAAGAATGCGAATGTGATGCAGTACCGTCCTGCCGTGCAACCTTGATCTCACACACTGGTACCAAAAATAGAGAATGCACTTAAGCCTGAAAAATGGTGAAAACAATAGGGTGAGATTATAAGAATCTCAGTAGGTCACAACATTATAAGATCTACAAAAAATCTTAAAAAAATGTCTCCCAAACATCATCAGATCAGCCTATACAATTAATTGGAATCACACAATCATCATTCAACAAAAAGGGATAGGGCCGAAAACTAAGGCTAAGGGTGGACTACAAGCACTTCTGAAAATCAAAAGTACACAGATAGGTAAATTATCAATCAATCTCATCAATTGGAAAGGTCATTCCCCTTCCACCTGTGTTGTCCAAGGCTTTGCTGCACAAATGGTAAAAGGTTAGCACACAAGCTAATCAGCAAGTCTATTCATCTTGCCAGCACATATGACAAGGTATCTAGCCAACACATAGGACTAGGCATCCTAACTAGCACATAGGATTAGGGCATCCAAACCACACAAGGATAAGGGCATCTTGCCAGCACACTGGACAAGGCATCTAGCCAATACATAGGACTAGGCATCTAGAGTGCACAGACTAGGGATTGCCACCCATACAGCTCGCATACCAGTAAGAACCTCTCCTCTCTCAAAGAGCATCAGCGCTTAATGCAAATGGCCATCGGAAAAGGATCCTGACACACAAACACGTAAAAGCACACACAAGCAAACACAAAGAACAATACCACAATAGGGTATACTTAATCATTTCAGAACACAATCAGCATATTCAGTGTACACAACACATGTAAATTTGACACTCTTAACCTATCTCATGGGTTCGGTATAAACTAAGTAAGCCTCAAATCAATCCGCAACTCATGCATACACTATTTCACATATGCGCATACAACATTTCTAAAACAAGCATCGAAAATAACAACCAACAACAAGGATCTCTGGAGAAACCAATGAGGCATAGATCCTACCTCTCTTGTCTCTGAACAAGAAGCTATTCCTTTGCTTTTATTCAAGGGATCTGAACCAACTATAACATAATAAGGAAAAAATAAAACCAAACTAAGCATTTATACTCAATTAATCAAGTAGATATCCTATTTCTTTACCAATTCCACTCACCAAACTTAACAGAAACCAGTGAGCAGATATTGCAGGTGGCTCTCCCATAGATGTGTGATGTGATAGCCAAGAACATAACAAGAATCAACCTGAATTACCATCCCAATCAACCATACAAATTTCGGCACTAAGAATAAGGCGATAGGGCAAATTGCGATTTCATATTAACAAGCCTTAGGGGTTGCAATCTCATGTTAATAAGGAAGGTTTAGGTGTTAATAACATATACAATAAAAAAGAACAAAATCAGAAACCAACAGGTTAATCAATTGATCAAAATCGGCAACAATAGGGCTAAGGGTAGGGCATGACAATTTCATGTGTAGGGAAGATTCGAAAAATGAATTCATGATTTTACAATGGATGCTAAACAATCATACGAACAAGAGGAACAACAACATAAATCAATTGAAGGAAGAATCACATAATTTTGGCACCAAAATTGATGAATTACGACTTAAATTGTGATAGTGAAGAACCAACCTTCTTATGACCAACTCAAGATTGATAGATAGAGGATGACAAAAACTTTCCAACAAGCTATTATTTGCAGAAATTCGAAAAAGGATGAAAGAGTTATGCTAATATGAAGATCAAGAAATTTCGGCAACAATAGAGTATGGTGTAAGTTTGAGGTTTGACAAATTTTGTGTGTTTCTGATGTGGGATATAAGTGTGGCCAGCTCCCTCTTAATATAGGGTGTTTATGGGATTAATTTCCCTACCTTAAAGGCTAGATAAGGGAAGATAATCTTTAGAATTTAATTCTGGAATTATCCTTCCTTAATTTTAGGAATTTTATCACCTAACGTAAGATTGAACCAATAAGGACACAAATCAAAAGAAAATGAAACCAGAAATGATTACTAGACCTTCCATTCTATTTTCGGCCAACATATATCCATTTTTCAAGAGGTAAAACGATCATTTCACTTGCATTGGCTATTAGATTTCTAGGACTCAAAATTGACATCTCACTTTCTAAAATGCCATATCCCAGAGTGAACATATTATGAATGACTTCAGAAGTAGGGAATTCTTCATTCATCTCTAGTGGTTCCCTATACTCACATTGATAGTAATCATTGATGGCCTGTGGAGTAATAGAGATAAATTTTTGCCTGACAAAAACAAAAGATCCTGATGTCTCTAGAAGATTGGTGTAGAACTCATAAATGATATCTGGACATGCTGCAACTGGTTTATGCATCGCAAAGTGATTCCAACCCAATTTATGACATAGAGAATGATAAATAGGGTTATATTCAGTGATCTCACCATGAGTACTAGAACAACTGTGGAATAGGCAGAATTTCTCTTGACAAAATTAACATCCAATGAGCAAGGCAAAACAATTTTGTGCCTCCAAGGAATTAAACCTACTGGTGTTAAAGTTATTGGTAGACGTAGATGCTTGAATTTTTTCTGAGTAGTGTACAGGAGCCGGTATGGTGGAGGAGGCAGGGAGGGTAGCTGAGAGTCCGAACACAGGTATGGGCATTCTAGGGGTGGTTTGTGAAGTAAAAAGTGTAGGTGATGAAACTGTGCTAGGTGTGGAGAAAGTAGTGGGGAAGAAAGTGGCCGGTGAAAAACGGATCTGTGCATTCTACCTAGTGGGGGACCCTCCTGTAGTAGAGGCAATGACAACTATGGCGGTTGCAATGACGGTGCCTGCATTAATACTGGTGGCTGTGGTGGCTTTTGTGGTGTTAGCGATGGTAATCTCCTTGCGGCAAACACGTTACGGTCTCCTTGGTTGATCTTGTTGCGGAGAAACATCGTTGATGGTGGCTTTCTTTGTTCATACCATGGTGCCATCAACAAAGAATTGTGGCTTGTGAGAAGGTGGAGAGGAGGATTTTGCTTGGGGAAAGAAGAGGGTGGAGGTGGCAGCTTGCAAAAGGGATTTTGTGGTTTAAATAGTAGGGTTAGGTTTTTATAGGAGTGACCGGTCGGTTGGGCTACTCGACCATTTGTTTTTCCCATCCCGACCGGTCTTCCTCCTTGCGTCTTAACAGGTCGGCTTGGCTGGCCGATCGGTCATAAATTCTTGCCTTACCGGTTGCACAAGTATGTCCGACTGGTCAGACTCCTTTTAATCAGATCGGTCGGATGGGCATCCGATCGATTGCATATGATTAAAGTGACCGGTTGATGTTGTCTGGCCAACCGGTCTCACTTTGTTTTTACTTTTTTTTTTGGAACTCATTATCCTTCGGATGTCAGGATGACCACAAACATTGGTTGTGTGTCTCCACCAAAATAGGGCTTCAACATATGGACGTTGACCTTGAATACATTTCCTGTCTTGGGATTCTATACTTTAATTGAACCAAACAGAAACACAGAGACTACCAAAAAAGGATCTAATCACCTAGATTTTAATTTCCCTAGAAATAGTCTTAAATGAGAATTAAATAGAAGTACTTGCATACCGGGGGTGAATTCTTGCCCTCTGATGTGCTTATCATGCCATCTTTTAACCTTTTCCTTGTAGATGGAAGCATTTTCATAAGCTTGTAAGCATAGCTCATCAAGTTCATTTAATTACATCATTCTCTTTTCGCTTGTAGCCAATAAATCAAAGTTAAGCTGCTTAATTGCCCAATACACCTTGTGCTCCAACTCCATAGGTGGATAACACACTTTTCCAAACACTAATCAGAAGGGTGACATTCGCAGCGGTGTTTTGTAAGGTGCCCTGTATGCCTAAAGAGCATCCATCAGTACATTAGACCAATCCTTCCTTGTAGGGCCAATATTTTTTTCTAATATTTTCTTGATTTCTTTGTTGGATACTTTGGCTTGCCCGTTAGTCTGTGGATGGTAGGGAAAGCCTATCTTGTGCTTAACCCCATAGTGTCTCAACAAGGTCGTGAACTGATTGTTGTAGAAGTGGCTTCCCTAATCACTGATTATTGCTCTTAAGGGTCCAAACCTGGTGAAAAATGTTTTTCTTAAGAAACCTTAATACCACCTTAGCATCATTGGTTTCAAAAGCTTCTGCCTCCACCCATTTAGATACATAATCGACAACCAGTAAGATGTACTTCTTCCCGAAAGATGAGGGCAATGGGCCCATGAAGTCTATACCTGTGAGGTCTCATAATTTATTGAGTTGGGCCTTAAGCCTAATAACCCGATAAAACATAAATCGGTAAGCCTATAATCTATGGGCTAAGGTATTAAGAAGCTATAGATGGCATAGAAATGGATAAGTAAGAACATTAGATCTGTGAATACCAAGATTGAAAATTGACGGGCATTGATGTAAATCTATGCCTCGATAGAAACTGACTTAGATATTGTGTCCATATTCTAACCAGTCGAGTCATTTGGATTCACAAGTGTATTTTTTGGCTTTTAACACTTCCGAAAGAACCTCGGATTATGTATATCTTGGAACATGGTATTCGAGGGTAATTTTGTCTTTTTCCTGATACTTGTCGATCTTGAAATCCAAGTTTTTTGATGACTAAGACTCTTGAGTCTATCCTTTGAGACTCATAAGAAATACTATGTATCAAAAGGACTGAAAAGAATAATTAAAGTCGTTGGAAGGAATGATTATATGATAAGTTAAGAATTTTATATACATAGGATTATGTATATATGTGATATAAAAATGAAAAGACTATGGCACAAGAATAATTTTGATGGTTTAGGACCGTAAATAGGTTCTTAGATTGAATATCAATGTCTTTAATTTTTTTTGGAATTTTTGGAATAGTATCTATAATTATTAGTATTTTTTAATATATACCATAGGGTATTTAAATTTTTAGTAAATTGTGTAAATAAAGAAAATATAATTTTTCTAGATAATTAAATTTTACTATTCATAAGGAACTTATATCATTTTTGGTGTATTTTTTTATTCATAGGCTATTTGTTATGAATTTTTAAATATTTAACAAATTTTTAAAAATAATATTATAATATTATTATTTATAAAAAAAAATGATTAAATATGCAGAGGGTCAAAACACGGCAAGTGCTGCCGTTCTGTCAACCCTCAGCCTGAAGGGTCGAGGTGGTTCGTTCTGATTAGAACGACACCGTTCCAGCAAGAACTGGAACAACGTCATATAGTTGAACAGTCGAGAGACCCTCGTCCTTGTCCGACGCTTGTCGGTTTCCTGTCAACGCATCGCTTCCAGCACCTATACCCGGAAGAAAGTCGAAATAGGACATTCAAGATATAGCCCCAGGGAGAGTCGTGTTCCATTCTTATCCTCTTTGTCTTGTTTGTGTGAGTTCTTCGACACCATTTCTCAGTGATTTTGCTTCTTCCTCTGGTGAGTATCACCGTTCGCACCTTCTAGATTTTGAGTGACGTAGAATTTTTGATGGATTATTAAATCTTGAATGAAATCACTAATTGATGGTCGGGTTTAGTTCGTAACTGGTTCTAGAAGTATTTTAGGGAGTTCATGGTTGTTGTTGGAGGTTAGGACGACAGATAGCCGCTAGGGAAAGGTTGAAGAGGATACATCGTCCGCAGGCCGTGTGTGTGACATATCACTCATAGATGGAGTGAGTGACATGTCGTTTAAGGGCAACACGAATGAAACTTAGTTTGGCTCGACCGGGTAAGCTTGGTTCAGGTTCAATTCTGGGTTGGTACCGTCCCAAATCTGGTATAAACGTGGTCGTGTCACAGAATGACACATGTCTTGTTGACTTTGACCAAAATTAGAAAATTTGTAGAAAATGGTAAAAAATCGGAAAAAATAAAATAAATTAGGAAAGAATATAGAAAAATTCTAGAAAATAGAGAAAATTATGAGGAATCCAATAGTATATTGTTTTGATAATTTTGATGAGTTTTGATATATATAAAAATTAGTAGAAACTTCTGGAAATTAAGAAAAAAATACAAAAATTACCCGGATTGAATCCGAAGTCGATCGTTGGGTTCCTAGGATAAGTTTGAGGACCTAGAAGTGTTTATTATGATATTATTAGGATTTATATAATGGTATTAAGGATTGGATTGTGATTATACGTATAGGTCGTAGTAAAAGGATTAGGAATCCGGATCGGATTCAAAAGGAAAATCAGGATGACAAAATTGTGAGTGGACAATTTTAATTTAATTCCCATCGTTTTAAATGAATTTTAATTGTTTTTATGTGATGCATGATATTTGTGAATCGTTTGCACGTTTAAATGCATGATCGATGGGAGATTCCTTAAATCATGGCAAAACTTGATTTTATCCATTTGATTTGATTGATACATGCTTCTATGGTTATGTTCTAAATTGTAATTGAATCTTTGGGATGTGATTGAAATATCAACGATGTGGGGAATGACAGTATTAAACTGCCAAGTGGGAATCGTAGAAAAATAATTTAACACATACCTCGTAACGACCTCAAGGTCATACGAGAAGAATAATGAACCTCGTATTGGAAAAGTGTAACACGGAAGGAATTAAGACAATAATTAAAATAGTAATAAATTGAGAATATTAAGGAATCAAATTCCTACTGATAAAAACCCTAATCTATGGATTATAAAAAATATCCTAACAATGTCTTGTATGACTAACTATTCATGCGAAAGGATACTAATTGTGTTGAGTTTATAGAACAATAGTATAAGAAAATGAAATTCAAAATAAGAGAAAAACAATACGTAGATGGTCGACCCATCCTACGAAAAATCAAAAGATTTTTAATAAAAATTTATTTATGCTTTAGTGAAAAGAAATCAGAAAATTATTAAATGGATTCTTACAAAAAGGGGCAAAATGGAGAAAGAAACTACAAAAGTATAAGTAATTAAGTAAAAAATGAACAAGGTGAATGAAAATTTGAGACTAAACAAACAGAATTATCCCAAAAGGAGACAAAGTATCAAGGAAGGGTTAGTCTATGGGATACTAATCGTAATGAAATAAAAGTTATAAGAAAGGTAAATTCAGGCGATACTAACCCTAATAGAACAAAAAGAATAGCAGCTATGGAACTAGTCGACTAACGATACTCCAAATTTAGGGAAGCATAGTGTATGAACATATCCTGGGATTGATCACCCTAGCATATTAGATTAGTGGGTGTTAGCTCAGATTACTACATGTTCAGATTACTGTGTGTGATTTTAAACCCGAGTATAGAGTGAGAGAGAGCGATTATATTATCAACCTGCATTAAAGGTTGACTATACTAGCCATCTATGAGAATGGCTATCGATTGTGTGCTGAGATTTATACGATCTTTGTTTATTTGTGATGTGTGTGATGTATGCTGACATTGCTTGAGTGTGACCATAATGATGGGTCTTTCATTGTATGTTGCAATTTTGTGTGGCCTTCCTTTGTTGTGATTTGTTGTCGATGCATTGTTATGAATGGGTCTGAATGATCCTTGGTCATGATTTAGGATTTTGTGTTTGCTAAGTCGTTCAATTGAAAGAATACAAAATCTTGTTTTAGTTTTCAAAGAATTAGTAAAGGAAAATATCCACTCACTTGGTTGCCAAGCCAGTGCTTGATAGATTTTCCCGAGTTAGAGCCAAAGGGTCGACTTTGTCCCAAATCATAGACTCTTTAATCTAGTACGTGATATATGGTATAGTCGAGGATTCAAATTGTAACTTGTGGAATAGATGCATATCACATTTCATGTGTGTATTTATAGTAAATTGGGATCCCATAATTTGTTAATAATTAAATCATGATTTTAATTCTTGTTGCATAATGTAAATTCCGCATGTTCGTTTGTTTCAATATGTTTTCTTAGTCTTGGGATTGCTTCAGAGGCACATCATGCATTTAAAATACAGAAAAAAATATTAAATTGGTTTCGTTCTCTCTTGTATGGTTATTTTATACTCTTTAAGATGATCATCTAAGTTTGTACAATAGCTATACGGTGGTTGTTACGTCTTGGTGGATCCCGGGGAGTGACAACTACGGTGGTAGCGAAACGTGGTTTAAGAAAACATATCAAGTGCATATCGTGCATCGAATTCTTGAAGTTTGGTTTTGAAATTTTCTTTTGAGTTCTCTCGTGAGTTTTAATTGCTTACACAATGTTTGAGCATACTGCATTATGTCCACAGTGTATATGATTCTAGATAGGTATAATATGTTACAAGGATAAAAAGGGAGTGTTTGCGTGGGAAACCTTACTTTATATAGATTGAAAATTAGTGTTATTGCAGTGAAAACGGTGACTTCTAGGAGTCAAGGTGCTACAAGAGGCAAAAGTAGGACTCGAAGAGAGACACCCACGATTTCTAGGTCAGTGGAAGTAAGTATGCCACTGGTAGAACCGGAATCTGAAAACATATACCCCACCCTAGGCTGAGCAGGAATCAGTTATAACCCGAGAGTTGTTTCAAATGATAAAAGAAACTAGATAATTAAGCTGTACTGACTTCTTTAGTAAGTTTATCGATGTAACTCGAGCTAAGAGATGGATTGATAGGGTATCTGAAACTCTTTTGGATATGGGATTGATTGAGGTCGATAGGTTAAGAGTAGCCTCTAGACTTCTTAGGGTGAGGTATGGTGGAGAACAACTCGAGCTAGATATGTGGTAGACCCTACTTGGATGGACTTTCTGCATGAATTTCATGAATAGTATTACTGGAGCTTTCACCAAGAACAAAAGAGGAGAGAATTTTATATGCTTAGACAAGGTACCAAAATGGTAGTTGAGTATGAAGCTGAATTACGGGAATTATCTAGCTTCGTACCCGAAGTTATAACTATGAAGGAGATTATGAATCCACAGATTGAGGATGGATTAACACTGCCTCATTAGAGCTTATATGGGTTCAACTTCAGAGTTTAGCTATCATGCCTTAGTGCAATCTGCTTTATATGCTGAAAGGATTGTTCAACCTCAAGAAGCAGCTAACAAAGGGAAGACACACTTACGTGCTTTACCTATAATTGAGGAAACTCCACCTAGTAAAACAGTGTACCAGCAGAATATTTTCGGATCTAGTGATTCTTATCGGCATATGTTGAGAACTAAGGATGAGTGAAAGATGAAAATCTAAGAAAGAAGGTTATGTTATAAATGTCGTAGACTTGGTCATGTTGCCTCGACATGTTGGAGTAAACCTGTAACATCTCCGTCAATACCCAAAAGAAAGAACACATAGTATTTAACCATGGGTAGTATATGCTGGAAATCAAATAGACATGGAGAAACAAGTTCATGTCAATAATTAGGGTGTAATGCAAGGACTGAAGAAGACCGCTAAGACACCCAGTGAACCCGAACCTAATATCGAAAAGAAATGATGCTAAGGAAATTTAAAATAGATATGGATAATGAATAACTATTTGTTGTGTTGGAAAATTAGGTTATTATTAATGTGTTGTGTATGGTGTACACTTGATAGAGTGATATGTATAAATAAGGTGAACAAATGATAAATATAAGTAATGTGTGAAAATAATGTGTACTATGAATAAGAATAATATAGAGTGATGTTAGTGACTAGCCTGAGACTAGTAGTATTGATTGAGATTTGATGATTGAACAATGTGAATAACAGGTTGGTATGAGTAGAAAACAAGGGAGGTGTTGTCATAATTTATATGGATTTAATCGAGCTAATTTAAAATTTAATTAAATAATTCATTTAGGGAAAGAATAAAATTTTAGGCCATGAGTTATAGTGATTGAGCTGTGCATTATGATGTTAGGAAATTTGATACATGAATTATATATAAAGTAACACCTCCAAAATTTTATATTAAAATATGCTGTCAAGATGAAAAGAAATATATGGATATGAGTGCGATACACATGTGCATGGAAGATCAGTTTGACATAGAAAGCTAAACGCTTTTATAGAAATTTAGAGATCTAAGTGGTAAATCATGATCGTAAGAGTTCCTAAAGGAAGTCATATGCAGGATCCAAATAGAATTATTTGGATCGTAGCAGGTGCTAGTTGTACCAATGGATAGATTGTTAGACCTCAGATATGGAGATTTGTGATAAGAAATCATAGTGTGAAAAGTTTGGTATGGTCGAGTACATGATTAGAGCTAGTTTTGATAAGTCTGCCAAGCGGCATTCTTACTAGAACTTTGAAGTGATGTTCGAGACACACACACACACATATATATATATATATATTTAGTATTGTGCGATGAGATAAAAAAGAATGGTACTGTGTACAACAGATCCAAGAAATAAGAATATAAAGTAGTTAAGGAGGACTTGTGCATCGGTACATTGGTATGAGATCATACCAATTTTAAGGAATGTGTGATATAAGGACATATAATTCCACTCTCAATGGAACTTAATGGGGTGGTGGGGACTAAATAAGAAGAATAACGCTAACATCAAAGATTGGTACTCCGAATCCGCCAAGGAACTATGAAAGCAAAATCGGACTGATCCGTAAGGTGTGTGTTGTCATGAAACTGCTAACTGTGACATGGTATTTATGAATTTGAGTTAACGATAGTAGATAAACAGGAATATTGACTAAAATTTTTGAGTAGTGAAGATGAGAAGATGGGTATGATTATTCAGTGAACTTGTGAGATACAAGTAATGAGTAATTAACGTAAGCTCATAGTATGATTGATGAGGTCGAATTAATAAAGGAAAGTTGGGTATACAAGACTATGAATTGAAAATCCTTATGTTATGTGAATAGATTAAGTGATGAATATAAAAATATTTATATATAATATTGACGATGAATTAGTTGAATTCTTATTGATATAAGGATGCAGAGAAAATATATGATGTGGCATCAATTGGATGGGATTTTGGTGATGTACATCTACCCCTAGATAAGGATGGTTTTACTTGTAAGTAAGTTTCGAGGGCGAAATTTTTTATAAGGTGGGTAGGATGTGAGATCTCGTAATTTAGTAGGTTGGGCCTCAATCTCAATAACTCGATAAAACATAAATCGGTAAGCCCATAATCCATGAGCTAAGGTATTATGAAGCTATAGATGCTATAGAAACAGATAAGTAAGAATATTAGATCGGTGAATACCAAGATTGATAATTTTCGGGCATTGATGTAAGTGTACGACTTGATAGAAACTGACTTAGGTATGGTGTCCATATTCTAACCCATCAAGACAGTTAGATTTGTATGTGTATTTCTTGGCTTTTAACATCTCCAAAAAAACCTCAGATGGTGTATTTCTAGGAACTTGGTATTTGAGGGTAATTTCATCTTTTCACATCCCGATTACCTTTCGATCTTGAAATCTGAGTCTTTTGATGACAAACTCTTGAGTCTATCCTTTGAGACTCATAAGAAATAATATGTATCAAAAGGACTGAAAAGAATAATTAAATTCGTCAGAAGAAATGATTATATGATAAGTTAAGAATTTTATATACATAGGATTCTATATGTATATATATATATATACATATATATATGATATAATATTGAAAAGAGTATGGTACAAGAATAATTCTGATGGTTTAGGACAGTAAATAGATTCTTAGATTGAATATCGATGTTTATGTTATAGAATATAAAATAAGAAGAATTGAGGAGAAAAGAACAAGAGAGAAAACTAAGAACAATATAGGGAGTATAATATCTTATCATGTACTCAAGCAAGTGTGTACAAGGAAAATAATGTTACCTCCTATTTATAGGTAACATGATAGGGTATATGAAGAGACATTGGGAGATAAAGAGTTTTGTAGTTATAAAATATTCATTACACAATTGAATAGATATAATAAAGTTTTTTGTCTTTTCAATTTCCAAACCTATTATATTCATAACACTCCCACTTGAATATTTTGAATATTAAGAATGTGAGTATGAAATCAGAATATTGCTTCATTAAAAATCTTACTAAGAAAAACCCAATGGAAATAAAAACTTGGTGAAGGAAAAAAGATTGCAGTGCATACTCCCCCTGATTTAGTCATCCCTTTAAATCTTTCAAATGCTGCATTCTGATCTTTTGAACAAGCTTTTCAAATGTTGATGTGGGAAGAACTTTAGTAAATAAATCAGCCAGGTTATCACTTGAGCGTATTTGTTGGACATTGATTTCCCTTTTACTTTGAAGAATATGAGTAAAGAAGAATTTTGGTGAAATATGTTTTTTCTTGTCACCTTTTATGTAGCCTTCCTTCAATTGAGCTATACAAGCAGCATTATCTTCATACAGTGTAGTTGCAAATTCTTTATCACTTGATAATCCACATGCTTCTCTTATATGTTGTGATATTGATCGTAGCCAAACATATTCACGACTTGCTTCGTGAATTGCTAAAATCTCTGCACGGTTAGAAGAAGTAGCAACCAAAGTTTGTTTCACCGACTGCCATGAAATGACAGTATTACCTATAGTGAATAAATAACCTGTCTGCGATCTGACTTTATGTGGATCTAACAAATATCCTACATCTACATAACCAACTAAATCAAAAGTGGATAAATTTGAATAATATAAACCCATATCCATTATCCCTCGTAGATATCTAAAAATATGTTTAATTCCATTCCAATGTCTTCAAGTTGGGGAAGAACTATAGCTTGCTAGTAAAATTACTGCAAATGATATGTCAGGTCGAGTGTTATTAGCAAGATATGTAAGTGCACCAATAACACTAAGGTATAGAACCTCAGGACTTAAGAGTTCTTCATTTTCTTCACGAAGTTGAAAAATATCTTTTTTCACATCAAGTGACCTCACAATCATTGGTGTACTTAATGGATGAGCTTTATCCATATAAAATCTTTTAAGAACTTTATCCACATAATTTGATTGATGAATAAATATTCCTTCACTTAGATGCTCAATTTGAAGACCCAAACAATATCTTGTTTTTCCAAGATCTGTCATTTCAAATTCATTTTTTAAATAACTGATAGTTTTATCTATCTCTTTACGAGTTCCAATGATATTTAAATCATCAACATAAATAGCTATTATAACAAAACCAGATTCATATCTTTTTATAAAGACACATAGATAAATTGGATCATTCTTGAAATCTACTTTAATTAATCATTCACTAAGGCAATTATACCACATCCGTCCAGATTGCTTCAATTCATATAGAGCTTTATTTAACTTTATTTAATAAATTTCTCAGGAATTTGATTTATTTGCATCTGGAAATTTAAATCCTTCAGGGATTTTCATATATATACTAGTATCCAACGAGCCATACAGATAGGCTGTAACTACATCCATTAGACTCATTTTAAGTTGTGCAGTGAGTCTTGTTTTATATCTCACAACTTCATTTTTCTCATTTGTTTTTCCCACAAATACCCATTTATATCTCACTGGTTTTACACCTTTTGGTGTATGGACTACAGATCCAAAAATTCCACATTTTTCAAATAATTTTAATTCTGATTGAATCGTGTCTTTCCACATTGGCCAATCATTTCTATATTTACATTCCTCCACAGAGGTAGGTTCAAAATTCTCTCTTTCTTCTATAATATTTAGCGCTATATTATATGCAAAAATATTGTCGACAAGTATTGAGCTTAGGTTCCATCTTGTTTCTATAGTGACATAATTAATCGAGATCTCTTCATTCTCTTGTGTTTCTTCCGGAATTTTATTAATTATGTCAACTGGATTTTCCAAAACTATATCCTCCTCATTATCATCTTGTGTAGTTGCTCCTTTCTTTTTCCGAGGATTTTTATCTTTAGAACCGAATGGGCTTCCACGTTTCTGACGTGGTCTAGATTCACTAACAACTTTAGATTGTCCTTCAAGGACATCAATTCTTATCGAAACATTTACAGCTGGAATATGAGACCTAGTTATTCTTTAACGGTCAGTAAATGTATCTGGCAGTTGATTTGCAATCGTTTGTAAATGAATTATCTTTTGAACTTCATGTTCACATTGATTTGTTCGAGGATCAAAACTAGATAATGATAATTCATTCCAAGAGATCTTCTTTTCCAACTGTTTATTTTCTCCCCCAAGTGTTGGAAATATAGTCTTGTCAAAATGACAATCAGCGAATCTTGCCGTAAATAAATTTCTAGTTAATGGCTCAAGATATTTAATGATAGATGGAGACTCATATCCAACATATATTCCTATCCTTCCTTGAGGACCTATTTTTGTACATTGTGGTGGAGAAATTGAAACATATACCGCATAATCAAAAATTCTTAGATGGGAAATATTTGGTTCCTGACCATGAACCAATTGCATCAGAGAGTGTTCATGATAACTTGTTGGCCTAACGCGTATAATTGTTGCTGCATGTAAAATGGCATATCCCCTAACATAAACTGAAAGTTTGGATCTTATAAGCATAGGTCTTACAATTAATTGTAAGCATTTTATAAATGATTCTGCAAGACCATTTTGTGTATGAACATAAGCAACAGGATGTTCAACATTTATTCCAATAGACATGCAATAATCTATAAAGGCTTTTGATGTAAATTCACTAGCATGATCCATTCCAATAGACTTTATCGGATAATCAGGAAATTGAGCTTGCAAACGAATTATTTGTGCAAGAAATCTCCCAAATGTCATATTGTGAGATGATAATAAACATACATGTGACCATCTGGTTGAATTCTTTCTAAAAATTTTAGAGATTCAATTCCAATTTTTGCTAGTGATGGCCTTATTATTAATTTTCCTTGAGAACAAGCAGCACATGAGAATTCATTAGATTGAAAAATCTTATTCTTTTTCAATGGATGACCACAAGAATTCTCTATTATTTTTCACATCATTGTTAAACCGGGATGGCCTAACCGGTCATGACAAATTTTAAACACATCATTAAACTAATGGTTTATTATAGAATGAGATTCTATCATTGTAATACTCGTGTAGTACAATCCGGAAGAAAATCCGGGTAATTTTTCTAATATATACTTTTTACCCGAAATTATAGAAGTTATGCAAAGATACTCAATGCTTCCTTCGTTCATTGTCTCAATATGATATCCATTCAAACGAATATCTTTGAAACTTAACAATTTTCTTTGAGACTTAAAAGAGTATAATGCATCTTATATCATTATTTTGGTTCCACCAAATAGAATAATATTTGCTCTTCCGGAGCCCTCAATCAATCTTGTACTACCACTTATTGTATATACATTGGTTTTTCTATTATCCAAATAAGAGAAATATTGCTTATCTCTCAATATTGTATGCATTGTGGCACTGTCAACCAAACATATTTCCTTGGCGTTCATGTTAGATATATCCATGCCAATATCCATTCTCTTCATTGAATAAATAAAATTAATAAGAAAACATAAAATAAATTAAAATATAAAAAATATGAATAAATAAAACAAAATAAATAGACTTTTATTATAATAAAACAAGAGAACATAATTGAAATTTGCATAGTTATAAAATTAAAATCATTCTTGATTTCTTGCACTTTCATTATTTGGATCATTAAGAAAATCAGAAACATCCAAGTGCATTATATCCTCAAGGCCATTAAAAAATTCAATGAAATTATCTTGGACAAAGTTTGTCTCCATATTCTTGCCTTTAGACTTCAAAGATTCTTGATAAAGGTTGGCAAAATATTTTGGTGTACGGCAAGTACGTTGCCAATGACCTTGGATTCTACATCGATAACAGTTATTAATTGTAACTTTTTTTCTTTATGCCACTCATTATTTTTCCAGGTCCTTCATCCTTTACAACTTTCTGATTTTGGAAAATAAATTTACTTGATTGACTACCACCATGACGAAATTTATTATAACCTCATCCTCGTCCTCGTCCTTGTCCGCGGCCTCGAATACGACCACAACTATGGTTATGAGATAACATCACATTCACTTCAGGGAATGGAGCAGAACCAGTAGGACGAGATTCATGATTTCTTATCAACAACTCATTGTTTTGTTCAGCCACCAAAAGGCATGAAATCAACTCAGAATATTTTGTGAAACCTTTTTCATGATATTGCTGTTGTAAAAGCACATTTGAAGCATGAAAAGTAGAGAATATTTTTTATATCAACATCAATGATATTTTCTCCACATAATTTTAATTGTGAGCTGATTTTAAATAATGCCTAATTATATTCACTCACAGATTTAAAATCTTGTAAATGAATATGCATCCAATCATAACGAGCTCTTGGAAGTATCACTGTTTTCTGGTGATCATACCTTTCGTTTAAATTTTTCCAAAGATCTGCAGGATCTTTTATTGTGAGATATTCAGATTTCAATCCCTCATGGAGATGATGACGAAGAAAAATCATAGCCTTTGCCTTATCTTGATTCAATGCTTCATTTGATGTTTTAATTGTCTCTCCAAGCCCTTTGGCATCCAAATGAATTTCAGTATCCAATATCCATGATAAATAATATTTTCCAGTAATGTCAAGAGCTTCAAACTCAAGCTTTGCACTATTTTCCATTGTAAAACCAAATATACCTTTGTATAAACTAAGATTATTGTTTGTTCTTTGTGAAGAACTCTTGTAAGACTCTTGATTGTCTTTTTGTTTATAAGAATATCGTGCTGATAACGTGTTATAGAATATAAAATAAAAAGAATTGAGGAGAAACGAACAAGAGATAAAACTAAGAACAATATAGGGAGTATAATATCTTATCAAGTACTCAATCAAGTATGTACAAAGCAAATAATGTTACCTCCTATTTATAGGTGACATGATAGGGTACATGAAGAGACATTGGGAGATAAAGAGTTTTGTAGTTATAAAATATTCATTACACAATTGAATAGACATAATAAAGTTTTTTTCCTTTTCAATTTCCAAACCTATTATATTCATAACAGTTTATAAATTTTTCAGGAATTTTTGAAATAGTATTTATAATTATTATTATTTTTTTAATAAATACTATATGATATTTAATTTTTATTAAATTGTGTACATGAAAAAAATATAATTTTTTAAGATAATTAAATTTTAATATTTATAAGGAATCTATTGCATTTTTTGGTCTATTTATCTAACTTACAGGGTATTTGTTATGAATTTTTAAAGATTTAACAAATTAAAATAAAATAATATTATAATAATATTTTTTTTTTTAAAAAAATATTAAATATACAGAGGGTCAAAACTCGGCAAGTGCTGCCATTTTGACCAAGACTGATCAAAATAGCAGCGAGACTTGCTGTTTTGGCAATCGTCAGCCTGAAGGGCTGAGGTTGGTCGTTCTGGTCGGAACGACACTGTTCCAGCAAGAGCTGGAATGGCGTCGTATAGTCGAACGGTCGAGAGACCCTTGTCCTTGTCCGGTGCTTGTCTCCTTCCCGCCGATGTACCACTTCCGGCACCTATACTCAGAAGAAAATCGAAACGGGTCATTCAAGATATAGCCCCAGGGAGAGTCGTGTTCCGTTGTTATCGTCTCCATCTTGCTCGCTCGAGTTTGTCGACACCATTTCTCAATGATTTTTCTTCTTCCTTCGGTGAGTATCATCATTCTCACCTTCCAGATTTTGAGTGACATAGAATTTTTTATGGATTGTTAAATCTTGAATGAAATCACTAATTGATAGTTGGGTTTAGTTCGTAATTGGTTCTAGAAGCATTTAAGGAGTTCATGGTTGTTGTTGGAGCTTAGGACGACAGATTGCTGTTAGGGTTTACCTCTGGTTCACATGAACTAGAGGTTGAAGATGACTGCGGACGATACGTCATCCGCAGGCCGTCTGTGTGACATGTCACTCACAGATGGAGTGAGTGACATGTTTAAGGGCAACACAAATGACACGTAGTTCAGCTCAGTTGGGAAAGCTTGGTTCCGGTTCAATTCTGGGTTGGTACCGGGGCAAATCTGGTATTAACGTGGCCGTGTCACAGAGTGATATGTGTGATGTTGACTTTGACCAAAATTAAAAAATTTATAGATTATGATAAAATATCGGGAAAAATAAAAATAAATTAGAGAAAAATATGGAAAGATTCTAGAAAATAGAGAAAATTATGAGGAATTCAATGATATAAAGTTTTGATTTTTTTTGAGTTTTGATATAAAAAAAAATTAGTAGAATTTTCTGGAAATTAAGGAAAAATACGAAATTACCTTGATTGAATTCGAGGGCGATTGTTTGGTTCCTAGGATAGGTTTGAGGACCTAGAAGTTTTTATTGTGAGATTATTAGGATTTTTACAATGGTATTGAGGATTGGATTGCGATGAGATGTGTAGGTTGCAGTAAAAGCATCAGGAATTCAGATCGGATTCAAAAAGAAAATCAGGGTAACAAAACTGTGAGTGGACAGTTTTAATTTAATTCTCATCGTTTTTAATGAATTTGAATTATTTTTATGTGATGCATGATATCAGTGAATTGTTTTCACGTTTAAACGTATGATCAATGGGGAATTTCTTAAATCATGGTAAAGCTTGATTTCATACATTTGATTTGATTGATACCTGCTTCTTTGGTTATGTTCTAAACCGTAATTGAATCTTTGGGATGTGATTGAAATATCAATGATGTGGGGAACGACAGTATTAAACTGCCGAATGGGAATTGTAGAAAAATAATTTAACAAATACCTCATAACAGGCTCAGGGTCATACGAGAAGAATAATGAACCTAGTGTTGGAAAAACGTAACACGGGAGGAATTAAGACAATAATTAAAATAGGAATAAAATGAAAATATCATGGAATCAAATTCCTACTGATAAAAACCTTAATTTATGGATTATAGAAAATATTCTAACAATGTCTCATATGTCTAACTTATCATACGAAAGGATACTAATTGTGCTGAGTTTATAGCACAACCGTATAAAAAAATTAAATTTAAAATAAGAGAAAAGTAATATGTAGAGGGTCGACCCATCCTAGGAAAAATCAAAAGATTTTTAATAAGAATTTATCTACGCATTAATGAAAAGAAATCAGAAAACTATTAAATAGATTCTTACAAAAAGAGACAAATGGAGAAATAAATTATAAAAGTATAAGTAATTAAGAAAAATATGAACAAGGAGAATGAAAATTCGAGACTAAACAAACAGAATTATCCCAGAAGGAGACGAAGGATCAAGGAAGGGTTAGTCTACGGGATACTAATCTTAATGAAATAAAAGTTATAAGAAAAATAAATTTAGGCTATACTAACCATAGTGGAACAAAAGGAATAGCGGCTATGAAACTAGTCGACTAACGATACTCTAACTTTAGGGAAGTATGGTGTATGAACATATCCTGGGATTGATTACCCCAACATTTCATATTACTGGGTGTTACCTCAATTACTATATGTTCCTAGATTACTACTTGTTCAGATTACCGTGTGTTATCAGATTACTATTTGTGATTTTAAACCCCAGTATAGAGTGAGAGAGAGAGAGGTTATATTATCAACCTGCTATACAGGTTGACTATACTAGCCATCTTTAAGAATGGCTATCGATTGTGTGCCTAGATTTATAAAATCTTTGTTTATTTTTTATGTGTGTGATATATGCTGACATTGATTGAGTGTGACCCTAATGATGGGGTCTTTCACTATATGTTGCGATTTCTTGTGGCTTTCTTTTGCTGTGATTTTTTGTTGATGCATTGTTATGAATGGGTGTGTATGATTCTTGATCATGATTTAGGATTTTGTGTTTTCCAAGTCGTTCAATTGAAAGAATACAAAATCTTGTTTTAATTTTAAAAGAATTAGTAAAGGAAAACGTCCACTCACTTTGTTGCCATGCCAGTTCTTGATGGGTTTTCTCGAGTTAGAGCCAAAGGATTGACTTCGCCCCAGATCGTAGACTCTCAGATCGTGTGAGGATCCGAACCCAGTAATTGGGCTCCTCACCGCCGTGCAGTTTCAATTGGCCCAACTCGTGGCCCAATCAAAACTACACAAGGCTTACCCTCAAAATAAATTCATAAATTATATAAAAACACAAGTAAATTTGAAACTTTTCACTTTCTTTAGAAAAAAAGGAGCATGTATTTAAACAAGCATCTCAACACCACAAATACAATCAAGGAGTACAATCACAAACAGGGGAAGTTTTAAATTACACACACAACAAGCCACATGGCCCCAAACATGCTTTATCAGAATAAGTCCAACCAACTCAAAACCCAAGGACAACAAAACATGCCCAAGGCATCATGCTCATCTCAAAATAATATATCAATATCCAAAAACATGCATCAACCCAAGCCCACTAAGGGGTCACAATGTCAATGAGCAAGCATGCAAACAGGAAAAGCAAGCATAATCAAATCCAAAATACAAAAGAGCGTGTTGAGTTTTCAAATGTGTCATATGTAGTAGTCCAGCCCTATGACAAACCACAAACCTCGACCTAAAAAATAGACGGCTATACAGGCGCTCGTCCTAGTCCTGAAAACAACAACAAGAGGGGAGTGAGATCTCGAGGACCTCAGTGAGAGTCACAGCGTCATAAACAATTTCGGTGGAATAAAGGCATATACGAAAACCAATATAAATATTTTATAATAAAAACCACTGTAAGGCACATGATACTAATCGTGTAAGCAATATCATATTTAAATATGATCGAATGCATATGCATGAGTTTGATAATATCAACATGTATCTCGAGCCCACGCTCAATATGTATATAAATCCCAAAATCACATTCTCATGGGCTACTATGCCCAAAAACTATCGGGGTGGACCTCTAAAACCGCTTCACCGATAACCCCGGCCAAAGGGAAATCGGAAGCCCACTGGTGGTTAATTAAATGCACCTTTCCAAAATAATAAAAAATCTCCTACCACCAGTGTTGTCCTCGGGAAAAGTGGAGAAAACACTTATCGCACGATTCCCAACTCACACACAAGTCGAAAAGCCCGAAGGCACATGTAGCCTATCCCATCACCTACTCCCACAAGGCATACATAACCCATCCATACTCCTAGGCAAGGGACTATCCTTCTATCTAAGGATACTCATCCACTTACCTTCGCATTGGCCAAGCGCAGTCTGTCAATTCCAAGTTACACATAGCAATTATATGTATACGTATTCGTTGCAAATATGTAGAACAAATCTCAAATCATGTTATAATTTAAATAAAATGTAGAACACTCAAAATCAACTCAAAGGCTCCCTAGGAGCCCCAACAACTCAAGAATTCGATGTATATGAATATTCTCAAACGCATTTTAAATCACATCGCAAACATGCATATAGGTTTAAAACAAACATTTTATGCATCATAAATATGCCTCACACATAATGAACCTAGCATGCCAAATCACTCATTGATGCACGTATTGTCTTTATTCAAAAACAAGCATTTACAAATTTTAATTAATAAAACAAAATATTTCCGTGCATGTAAATGAAACATAGTCTCCCACCTTTTGAAATGCCGACGATTCAACGGCTAAGCCTTTGCCTCTATCGGTCGCTGAAGCACCACCTAAACAATCATGCACATAAAACCACACTAAGAACAAAGCCGAAAATAATAAACTCGAAAAATGACCAGAATTAAAAACAACCTAAGAGACCTCTTAAACACTCACTCTAAGTCCCAAATCACTCAATACAACCTTTAGAAACTCAAATCACTCAATTCCTTAAGAAAAAACAATGAATTCCTTCACACAATCAATCGATCCTAAGCTCAAATCCCAATTCTAAGCTCCGCTAACATCAAAATTGATTTCCTCAATCGAAAAACCTTCTTTACAACACACAAAAAACCTAACTCAAGCAATGGAATCAACCAATTTCATCCAATTCATCAAAAACATAAAATTCCCGAATTTACCGAAATGCCATCGAATACTCAAAATGATCAATCATAGATCAATTGATGTTTTGAGCAATCTAAAGTGTGCGACTATAACAATGAACATGCTAAAACAACCACAAATCAGACAAGAAAGTGAAGAAATCAAGCAAAAACCCCTAAAATCCGAATTTACAATAATTACTCTTATTAAGGAAAATTAAGCATAAATGACAAATCACCTGAGGAAAAGAGGGGAGAGGGATTAGGTTCAGCTTTGGGAACAAAACCCACCTCTTAATTTGAAGAGAAACGAAGATTGAAGGTTTGGGAGGAACTCTCGGCAAAAGTGGGAAAAATAAGGGAGAAATGAGCTGAATGGGAAAAGTGCTCACTCACGTGAGCTGGTAAAGTAGGGACCCTTTTTTGTATTTTTTTTTTGTTTTTTGACTCTTTTTTTTTTAAAAAAAAATTCACAGAATCTAAATTGATTGTAAAATAGCTCACATATGCCTCAAGTGGGCCAAAATAAAATCTAAAAGCTCAAAATGTAAAAAACAGGCTTTTAAAAAGTAATTGAGCTCGAGAACCGAAATCAGGCTCACGAAAGGTAAGTCGACCCAAAGACTTACGACCACTCAAAACGGGCCTCCAAAAATTTATATGCGGGTCAAAAGAATAAAATGGGGTATATCCTCTGGACTCAAGCCTCGAACAACGCACCAATCGAATAATTAATCTAATGTACGTTAAAACTCCGAAACGACACGCCGTGCAAATTATCGACACACCACGAACGACATAACGTTCTAGACATCCTAAACTTGACACTTAGGCTCTATGACTATGTCCAGGTCACTCGGTCAAAAAGTCAACTCTGACAATCACTTGGTCAACTCACTCAATTCGACCAATCCAAAAAATCTGACTGAATACGGGTGCTGACTAGACTCTCTAAAGGACAGGGTCTCACATCCTCCCCTCCTTATAAAAATTTCGTCCCCAAAATTCACTTACCAGAATCCTCAAACAAATGCGAATACTTCTGTCTGATCAACTGCTCTGGTTCCCAAGTCCGCTCCTCCATACGGTCACTACGCCACAAAATATAAACCATAGGCACATTACGACTGCGCAACTGTCTCACTGCTTTATCCACTATGACTACTGGCTGAGTCAAATAAGATAAATCATTGGAAATCTCGATCGGTGGTGTCTCCAAGATATGAGATGGATCCGACACATACTTCCTCAACATGGACACATGGAAGACGTTATGGATCCTCTCTAACTCTGGTGGTAACTCCAATCTGTATGCCACTGGGCCAACTCTGTCAACAATACGGTAGGGAGCAATATACCTCGGAGCTAGCTTCCCCCGCTGCTAAAATCTGATCACTCCCTTCCAAGGTGTGACTTTCAAGAATACCCTATCATCCACTGCAAACTCCAAGTCTCGTCAACGGTGATCTGCATAACTCTTTTGTCGGCTCTGAGCTACTCTCAACCGCTCTCTAATCAGAGCAACCTGCTGAGTAGCCTGGTCCACTAATTCTGGACTGTCAAGACGCCTCTCACCAACCTCATCCCAACACACTGAAGTACGACACCTGCGCCCATACAGTGCCTCATACGGTGCCATAACAATACTCCTCTGAAAGTTTTTGTTGTAGGAAAACTCCACTAAGGGTAAGCATCGATCCCAAGTGGTTTGCCTGTCCAACACACAAGCTCTAAGCATATCCTCTAGGATCTGTATAGTCCGCGCCGACTGACCATCTCTGTGTGGATGGAAAGCTATATTGAACCTCAGCTCTGTACCCAATGCACTATGAAACTTCTCCCAAAATCGAGAAGTGAACCTCGGATCCCGATCCGACACTATAGTCACTGGCACACCATGCAATCTGACAATCTCATCCATGTACCTCGACGCTAGCCTCTCTGGTGTGTCTGTCATTCTGATGGGGAGGAAATGCGCAGACTTGGTGATTCTGTCCACTATCACCCATATGCCATCGTATCCCCGTTGCACACGTGGAAAACCTACCACAAAGTCCATGGTGACATACTCCCACTTCCACTCTGGAATGGGAAGCGGCTGTAACATGCCTGCTGGTCTCTGATGCTCGGCCTTCACCTGCTGACAAACTAAGCATCGAGCAACAAACTCTACTATGTGCCTCTTCATGCCTGACCACCAATAAGACTGTCTCAAATCTCTATACATCTTGCTGTTACCAGGATGTACAGAGAATGCTGAACTGTGAGCCTCTATCAGAATCCTCTGTCTCAACTCCTCGTCATGTGGTACACACATACGACCTCGGAAAGTCAGAATACCGTCATCTCTAACTCTGTACTCACTGACAGAACTCTCTGCACTGTCACTATTTTCCAAACTCTGTCTCACTCTGATCAAAGCTGGATCCTCAAGCTGACCGGCTCGAATCTCATCAATCAATGTCGGTCTCACCACCATTTGTGCAACTAGTGCTCCGGTCTCATCACTATCCAGCTGAACTCCAGACTCCCTCAAACACATCAACAAAGACATATATTCGGCTCTCACATAAGCCAAGGAAGAAGAGGTCTTCCTACTCAAAGCATCTGCAACTACGTTGGCTTTGCCCGGATGGTAGTGAATGATCAAGTCATAATCCTTGATCAACTCAAGTCAACGCCTCTGTCTCAAGTTCAACTCCTTCTGGGTGAGAAGCTACTTGAGACTCTTGTGATCTGTGTAAACCTGACATGTCTCACCATACAAGTAATGACGCCAGATCTTCAAAGCGAAGACCACCGCTGTAAGCTCAAGGTCATGGGTCGGATAATTTCCCTCATGCGGCCTCAACTATCTAGAAATATAGGCAACTACCTTCCCATCCTGCATCAACACACATCCCAATCCAAGTCTCGAGGCATCACTGAAAACAACATAGCCTCTACCACTGACTGGTAAAGTCAACACTTAAGCTAAAACCACTCTGGTCTTCAACTCAGTGAAACTTTGCTCGCACTTCTCGGTCCACACAAATGGAACACCCTTGCGAGTCAAATGTGTCAAAGGTGCTGCTAAAACCGAGAAGCCCTCTACAAATCGTCTGTAGTAGCCTGCCAAGCCCAAAAAGCTACGCACCTCTGTCACACTGCGGGGCGGTTCCCACAAAACAATAGCCTCTATCTTCTTGGGGTCTACCAATACTCCACTAGCTGACACAACATGCCCCAAGAAGCCAACCTCACTCAACCAAAACTCACACTTAGAGAACTTGGCATAAAGCTGTCGTGCTCTAAGTGTGTCTAAAACAGCCCTTAAGTGCACCTCGTGCTTCTCCTGAGTCCTCGAATACACCAATATGTCATTAATGAAGACGATGACAAATCGATCTAAAAACTCTCGGAACACCCTGTTCATAAGGTCCATGAACACTGCCGGAGCGTTCGTCAACCCGAACGGTATAACAACAAACTCATAATGTCCATACCTCGATCTGAATGTTGTCTTCGGGATGTCGGATTCCCGAACTCTCAACTGATGGTATCCCGATCTCAAGTCTATCTTCGAGAACACTAAGGCACCCTGCAACTGATCCAACAAGTCATCTATCCTTGGCAACGGATACCGGTTTTTCACCGTGGCCCGATTCAGCTGCCTGTAGTCAATGCAAAGTCGAAGGGTACCGTCCTTCTTTTTTACGAAAAGGATAGGCGCAGCCCACGGAAAAATACTCGGTCGGATGAAGCCTCGATCCACAAGATCCTCCAATTGAGTCTTCAGCTCCCTCAACTCAGCTCGTGCCATCCGATATGGCGGAATAGAAATCGGTGTTGTCCATGGCAACAACTCAATCTCGAACTCCATCTCTCGGACTGGAGGTAACCTTGTCACATCCTCGGGAAACACATCTGCGTACTCTCTGACAACTGGTACACTGCTCAACTCCGGAGGCTCAACTAATACATCCCTGACATGAGCAAGAAAAGCTATACAACCCTTGTGAATCAATTGTTTGGCACTCATCCAAGAGATCACACAAGTCGGTAGTACCCGTCTGTCTCCCTCAAAACAATACTCTGTCCCGTCTGGAAGACTAAACCATACCCTCTTCGTAAAACACTCCATGCGGGCTTTGTATCTACATAAGCAATCCATACCAGTTATCATATCAAAATCTCTGATATCCAATGGTATCAAATCCGCCTCAATCTGTACTGTATCCACTGTTATCACACAACCCAAGAAAACACTGCTGCAAGTAATCTGCTCACCAAGAGGGGTTAACACAATTATGGGTGGCTCTAAGGGTGACAACACTATATCTGCACACCTAGCAGCTCTAGGACCAACAAAAGACCCATTCGCCCAGGAGTCTAATAGGACTCTAACATAATAAGAAAATATAGAAATAGTACCTGTCACGACGTCCGGACTAGCACATGCCTTAGCATCTGCTAGTGTGAACAGGTGTGTCTGTGGCCTCTGCTACTGCTGATGCTGGGTCTGACCTATAGTCTGGCTGCCAGATGGTTGACCTGTCTGTGATCTAGTCTGAGGCCTCGAAGATCCCTGTGAACCCATATGGCTCACACCTGACCTCAGTGCTGCTGGTAATGCTGGAAATCTAGGATGAGAAGCTGTGACTCTAGATGCATTGCCCCCTGGGCAATCTCTGGCTAATTTCCCAAACTTATCACATGCATAACACCTAGGCGGCTATGGGCATGGAGGAGGATGATTCTGTCTGCAATTCCGGTATCTGGGATGTCCCGCTGGCATGCTGATGCCAGGAGCAAACTGTGTCAACTGTGTAGGGCCACAAAAGAAGATGCACCTTGTGAACAAGTCCGTACTGCAGAGTATGGGGTGGACATCCGGCTCCTCTGTCGACGGTCAAATCCACTACTACGCCTCAAGGGACCCTTACTAGGCACCATATCCCTATACCTCCGAGGCTGCCCACTCTGCCCCTGAACTATCTCCTCCACTTTGACAGCATCCACAACAAGCTCCTCAAAGTCACTACTGGTCTTCGCACCCAGAACCGTGCGAATATCCCGGTTGAGGCCCTGCTCAAACCGACTAGCCATCACTGAACCAGCTTGGTCTATCTCTGGTACAAAATGGGTTAATGCCCTCAGCTCAGTCTCATACTCTGAAACTGACCTGTTTCCTTGGCGAAGCAAATAAAACTTAGACCTCTTGTTATCCTGGAAGTGCTGTGGGAAGTACCTCCTGTCAAATTCTCTATCAAATTCTTCCCAAGTGAGCTGACCCCCATACCTATCTCTGATTGTACTCCACCAAGTGGCTGCATCTCTCTCCAGCAGCCTAGTAGCTAATGTGACCTTGTCTTCAGCAGATATTCTCAAGTCCTGAGCTGCCAAGACAACCTTGTCTTTCCATACCTTGGCCACCATAGCATCGCTAGTGCTATAAAAACTTTTGTAGCCCAAATGTCTCGCCTCCTTCAACAACTTGGAAACTTGACAGGTAATCTGGCACCCTGTGCCTCCACCTGCTGAACTCTGGGCTGAGGTTGTACCTCAGGCTCTGCTATAACCTCTGGCGGTACTGGTGCGTGAGCCTGTACCTGTGGCTGCTGAACCACTCCACCCTGTACTAGCTGTTGTAGGGTGGCCTGAATAGCTGCCAACATCTGAATCAGAAAGGGGTCCTGTGTTGCCTGGCCTGCCTGTACCCCCTGTGAAACCTGTGGCTGTTGTACCTCAGCTGCCGGTCCCGCTGGCCCACGGGCATCTGACCTCTCATCTGCATCAACTGACTGTGTACGGCCCCCTCGGCCTCTAGCTGTTATACGAGGTCTACCACGAGGCATCTCTACCAACTGGATATATAGTCACATAATGAGCCCTAAAGACAAAATAAGACTACTAGACAAAACTCTATGCTGAACTACGCATGTGCAATGTGAGTGGGATGCACCTTCAAAATATGCTATTTTAAACCATTTTTGAAAACATTGCACACATAAACAACCATGCTCCGCTACTAACATTGTGAGGACCTGAACCCGGTAATTGGACTCCTCACCGCCGTGCAGTCCCAACTGGCCCAACTCGTGGCCCAATCAAAACTACACAAGGCTTACCCTCAAAATAAATTCAGAAATTATATAAAAACACAAGTAAATTTGAAACTTTTCACTTTCTTTTTTAAAAAAAGGAGCATGTATTTAAACAAGCATCTCGGCACCACAAATACAATCACTGAGTACAATCACAAACAATGGAAGTCTTAAATTACATACACAACAGGCAATACGGCCCCAAACATGCTTTATCAGAATAAGCCCAACCAACTCAAAACCCAAGGACAACAAAACATGCCCAAGGCATCATGCTCATCTCATATATCGTAAACTCAAAAGAATACATCAATATCCAAAAACATGCATCAACCCAAGCCCACTAAGGGGTCACAATGTCAATAATCAAGCATGCAAACAGGATAAGCAAGCATAATCAAATCCAAAATACAAAAGAGCATGTCGAGTTTTCAAACGTGTCATATGCAGTAGTCCAGTCCTATGAAAAGCCAGAAACCTCGACCTCAAAAATAGATGGCTATACAGGCGCTCGTCTTAGTCCTGAAAACAACAACAAGAGGGGAGTGAGATGTCGAGGACCTCAGTGAGAGTCACAACGTCATAAACAATTCCGGTGGAATAAAGGCATATACGAAAACCAATATAAACATTTTATAATAAAAACCACTGTAAGTCACATGATACTAATCGTGTAAGCAATATCATATTTAAATATGATCGAATGCATATGCATGAGTTTGATAATATCAACATGTATCTCGGGCCCATGCCCAATAAGTATATAAATCCCAAAATCACATTCTCATGGGCTACTATGCCCAAAAACTATCGGGTGGACCTCTAAAACCGCTTCACCGATAACCCCGGCCAAAGGGAAATCGAAAGCCCACTGGTGGTTAATTAAATGCACCTTTCCAAAATAATAAAAAATCTCCTACCACCAGTGTTGTCCTCGGGAAAAGTGGAGAAAACACTTATCGCACAATTCCCAACTCACACACAAGTCGAAAAGCCCGAAGGCACATGTAGCCTATCCCATCACCTACTCCCACAAGGCATACATAACCCATCCATACTCCTAGGCAAGGGACTATCCTTCTATCTAAGGATACTCATCCACTTACCTTCGCATTGGCCAAGCGCAGTTCGTCAATTCCAAGTTATACATAGCAATTATATGTATACGTATTCTTTGCAAACATGTAGAACAAATCTCAAATCATGTTATAATTTAAATAAAATGTAGAACACTCAAAATCAACTCAAAGGCTCCCTAGGAGCCCCAACAACTCAAGAATTCGATGTATATGGATATTCTCAAACGCATTTTAAATTACATCGCAAACATGCATATAGGTTCAAAACAAACATTTTATGCATCATAAATATGCCTCACACATAATAAACCTAGCATGCCAAATCACTCATCGATGCACGTATTGTCTTTATTCAAAAACAAGTATTTACCAATTTTAATTAATAAAGCAAAATATTTCCGTGCATGTAAATGAAACATAGTCTCCCACCTCTTGACGTGCCGACGATTCAACGGCTAAGCCTTTGCCTCTATCGGTCGCTGAAGCACCACCTAAATAATCATGCACACAAAACCACACTAAGAACAAAACCGAAAATAATAAACTCGAAAAATGACCAGAATTAAAAGCATCCTAAGAGACCCCTTAAACACTCACTCTAAGTCCCAAATCACTCAATACAACCCTTAGAAACTCAAATCCCTCAATTCCTTAAGAAAAAAGAATGAATTCCTTCACACAATCAATCGATCCTAAGCTCAAATCCCAATTCTAAGCTCCGCCAACATCAAAATTGATTTCCTCAATCGACAAACCTTCTCTACAACACACAAACAACCTAACTCAAGCAATGGCATTAACCAATTTCATCCAATTCATCAAAAACATAAAATTCCTGAATTTACCGAAATGCCATCGAATACTCAAAATGATCAATCATGGATCAATTGATGTTTTCGAGCAATCTAAAGTATTAGACTATAACAATGAACATCTAAGCATGTTAAAACAACCACAAATCGGACAAGAAAGTGAAGAATTAAAACAAAAACCCCTAAAATCCGAATTTACAATAATTACTCTAAATAAGGAAAATTAAGCATAAATGAAAATATCACCTGAGGAAAAGAGGAGAGAGGGATTAGGTTCAGCTTTGGGAACAAAACCCACCTCTTAATTTGAAGAGAAAATGAAGATTGAAGGTTTGGGAGGAACTCTCGGCAAAAGTGGGAAAAATAAGGGAGAAATGAGCTGAATGGGAAAAGTGCTCACTCACGTGAGCTGGTAAAGTAGGTACCCTTTTTTGTATTTTTTTTTTTGTTTTTTGACTCTTTTTTTTAAAAAAAAAATTCACAGAATCTAAATTGATTATAAAATAGCTCACATATGCCTCAAGTGGGCCAAAATAAAATCTAAAAGCTCAAAATATAAAAATCAGGCTTTTAAAAAGTAATTGAGCTCGAGAACCGAAATCAGGCTCACGAAAGGTAAGTCGGCCCAAAGACCTACGACCACTCAAAACGGGCCTCCAAAAATTTATATGCGGGTCAAAAGAATAAAATGGGGTATATCCTCTGGACTCAAGCCTCGAACAACGCACCAATCGACTAATTAATCTAATGCATGTTAAAAGTCCGAAACGACACGCCGTGCAAATTATCGACACACCACCAACGACATGACATTCTAGAAATCCTAAACTTGACACTTAGGCTCTATGACTATGTCCAGGTCACTCAGTCAAAAGGTCAACTCTGACAATCAGTTGGTCAACTCACTCAATCCGACCAATCCGAAAAATCTGACTGAATACGGGTGCTGACTAGACTCTCAAAAGGATGAGGTCTCACAGATCGAGTACGTGATACAAGGTATGGTCGAGGATTTGGATTGGCACTTTTGGACTAGATGCATATGGCATTTCATGTGTGTATGTATTGTAAATTGGGATCCCATAATTTGTTAATAATTAAATCATGATTTTGATTCTTGTCTCGTATGATGTAAATTCCGCATATTCATTTATTTCAATATGTTTTCTTAGTCTTGGGATTGCTTCCGAGGCACATCATGCATTTAAAATACAAAAAAAATAATTTAAACTGGTTTCGTTCTCGCCTTGTATGGTTATTGTATATTCTTAGGATGACCATCTAAGTTTGTACAATAACTATTTGGTGGTTGTTTCATCTTGGTGGATCCCGAGGCATGACAAAACCCCAAAAGTCAAACAGTTCAACCTCCAGCATGTTGTTCAACAACATTTCATTTTTTTCCAATATTACCTGTTCTCTAGCATCTGTCACAATATAGGTAATATCTATATGCATTACGAAAAATTGAGGGCTAGTAGAATCCAGATTGTAATACCTTTCTGCTACAAAATGTCCTCCATAGGGTGAAGAATGACACTGCTCCAAGATCTTTCCTATATTTTCCTCAAGTACACATTTTCGGATGATCTGATCATTGCATTGTTGGTATAAGAAGTGCTCCTCCCAGTAATAGAATTTGGTGGAATGGAGGAATTTATTCTTTTGTTGGTACATGTGATCTGATGAAATAGTCTTGCTTACCAGATAATTTGCAATGTCAGCGAACCAGGGGTCTGTAAATTGTATAGTCAACACTTGCTCATCCTGGGACTTCCCTCGCTTCAGGATCCAAGTGACGTTCCAATCTGGAAAGATGATCGGCCACCTGATTTTCACTTCCCTTCCTATCTTTGATCTTCATTTTGAACTCTTGTAACACCTAAATCCACCAGATTAATCATGGTTTTGCATCTTTCTTTTGCATCATATGTCTGATTACTGTGTGATTTGTATAAACATTGACCTTGGATCCGATTAAGTAAAATCAGAATTTATCAAATACGAACACCACTGCTAATAGTTCCTTCTCCGTGACTGTGTAGTTCTCTTGGGCTCCATTTAATGTTTTTTTGGCATAATAGATCGGCTGGAAAATCTTATTCCTCCTTTGTCCTAGTACAACACCTATGGCATGGTCACTGGCATCACACACCAGCTTAAAATCTTGCTCCTAATCAGGCGTGATGATAATTGAGGCAGTGACTAGTCTTGTTTTAATTTCTTCGAATACCGTAGTACACTATTTATCAAAAATAAATTTTTATCTTTCTCTAGTAGCTTGCTTAGGGGATTGGTTATCTTGGAGAAGTCCTTGATGAACCTCCTATAAAATCCAGTGTATCCCAAGAAACTCCATACGACTTTCACTGTTGTTGGGATTAGCAGTCCTTCAACTGTCTCAATGTTCGCTTTGTCCATTGCCAACCCTTTCTCTGAGACTAAATAACCCAAAACTATGTCTTCTGTCACCATGAAGTGACATTTATCCCAATTGAGAACTAAGTTTCTCTCCCTGCATCTTTTCAGGAAAACTCCTAGATGTTGTAAGCATTGGTCAAACGTGTCACCAAAAACAAAAAAGTCGTCCATGAAGACTTTCATGCATTTCTCAATCAGATTTATGAAGATAGCCATTATGTATCTATGAAATGTTGCTGGTGCAATACATAACCCAAATGGCATTCTAGAGAAAGCAAAAGTTCCATAGGGGCATGTGAAGATGGTTTTGCTCTGGTCCTCTGTGGTTATCGTGATTTGGTTATACCCTGAATATCCATCCTAGAAGCAATAATATGACCTGCCTGACAGTTTATCCAACATTTGATCAATATAAGGAAAAGAGAAATGATCCTTACAAGTGGCTTTGTTCCACTTGCGATAGTCCATGCACACCTTCCATCATGTCATAGTTCTCGTAGACACAAATTTTCCTTTCTCAGTCCTTAGAACGGTCATTCCTCCTTTCTTAGGTACACATTGTACATGACTTACCCAATTGCTATCAGGGACTGGATAAATAATCCCTGCGTCCAGCCACTTGATCACTTCCTTCCTAACCACTTCCTTCATATGAGGATTCTACCTTCTTTGATGTTCAATTGAAGGTTGGTGACTTTCTTCCATCCTGATTTTATGCATGCAGAATGTTGTACTGATTCCTCTTATATCAGCCAAAATCCATCCTATAGCTGTCTTGTTGGTTCTCAATACCCTCATTAATTTTTCTTCTTGAAAGTTGGTAAGAGTAGCCGAGATGATAACCGATAAAGTATCATTTTGTCCCAAAAATTGATACTTGATATGGTTGGGTAGCTGCTTTAGCTCCAATAGTGGTGGTACCTCTACTGATGGCTTCATTGTATTAAGTTGTCTAGTGGCAAATTAAGGGACTCAAATTGACTTTTCCTCCATCTAGGCATTTCATCCATACTTTGAACCAATGCTACAACTTTATAGTCACTAGTCCTCTCCCTTACTAATGCAGCCTCCAAATGGTCTTGATGTTGGAAATTCTCATTGGAGAACCAATCATCTTCATCAAGTACCGCAATCATGTGGACTTTCTCTGTGTTACGATGTTTGATTGAAGCACATATGTCCAAAGTGACATGTTGATCAGCTACTCGTATTATTAGTTGTTCAATATGGACATCAACCAAAGCTCTACCTATGGCCAAGAACAGTCTTCCCAATATCAAAAGAACCTCTTTATCTTCCTCCATCTCTAGAACGATGACATCTACAGGGTAAATAAATTTATCAACCTTTATGAGTACATCTTCCGTTATTCCTCGTGGGAATGATAGTGTATGATAAGCTATCTGCAGGGTGCATGAGGTTGGTTTTATATTCCTCAATCCTAACCTAACTTGTAACGACCCCAATTCCTAACTATTAATAATTGCTCCGATTAAGGTCATTACCGCCGTGAAACCCAAATAAGCCTAAATGACACCAAAGACCTATTTGAATCTCACCAGGCTTATCACTAACTACCGATTTTTAGTTGTTCATTTTATTGCTTATCAACAGTTGGAGCATGATATTGGACACATGTTCTGGTAACATACGGAGTAAATAAAACATCAGCAGAAGTCTTAAATCAAATCATTGGGTTCATAACACACAAGTCCCATAGGGATTCAAATAAATAACAAGAAATTCTTCATCAAGGTCTTGGGCTTATATGTGTTGTGTGATGATATCATTTGTAACAAGATGTATCTTTTGGGTCATGTGGTTATAAGCCCAACCGAGCGTTGCAGTTTTGATCCATCACACGCACATACACGTTCGGGCCCGCTGGGCCGAGGGGCTGGGGGCCGGGTCATGACAAATGGTAGCGGAGCCGATCTCGTTCCCTCTTCCAGGTGGTCTTGGGCCGTGTTTTGTGTTCACGTTTGTGCCTGTGAGTTTGGGCCCACGTCAGTTACGTTTGGCTCCCCTCGTGAGGATACGAGGTCTATAAGGAGGGGAGATTGTGAGACCCAGCCCGTTAGGGGGGGTCAGGTTACCCAATCCCACATCGGAAAGGATCGGAAATGAGCGAGGGAGGTCTTGGGCTTATATGTGTTGTGTGATGATATCATTTGTAACAAGATGCATCTTTTGGGCCATGTGGTTATAAGCCCAACCGAGCGTTGCAGTTGTGATCCATCACACGCACATACACGTCCGGGCCCGCTGGGTCGAGGGGCCGGGGGCCGGGTCGTGACATGGATGTTATGATCGTCTTTGCTCAACAGGTTGGTGTTCAGTCCAAATCTCAAACCTACCCCGTTGGTCCCTTTGTTGCCTCGAACGTGCCATACTACTCAAGTATACGATTGTTACTCAACACACACTAAATAGAATACTAGTAAAAGGAGTGGTACCTGGTGGAGAGGCATGCACCGGACGATACGCATATGCTGGAATGCAATATACAAATTTTCGGAAATCACATGCACACATGCAAAGGTATTCTTGGCAATTCCATCAACACTCATAGAAATCATTATCAAACATCAAGCAAACATAGACTCACACATCATCCATATTCGGCAAATCACATCATCAATCGCATGCATATATATTCGGTAATGACAAAAAAGATATATGAAGGCATATGAACAATCAGCACATTAGTTTATTATTCCTATCATTTAAATCCCATGTTATCCCTAGTTCTCTTTCGGTTTTAGCCCCTAAGTGAGTGAGTGTGTGCCCATGTTCTTACCTGCAATCACCTGCAATCACCAAAATCAACAAATAAGTTAGCTTATAACAAATTATATTCCCTAAACCATGCTCCGCTACCAAAATTGTAACGACCCCAATTCCTAACTATCAATAATTGCTCCGATTAAGGTCATTACCGCCGTGAAACCCAAATAAGCCTAAATGGCACCTAAGACCTATTTGAATCTCACCAGGCTTATCACCAACTACCGATTTTTAGTTGTTCATTTTATTGCTTATCAACAGTTGGAGCATGATATTGGACACATGTTCTGGTAACATACGGAGTAAATAAAACATCAGCGGAAGTCTTAAATCAAATCATTGGGTTCATAACACACAAGTCCCATAGGGATCCAAATAAATAGCAAGAAATTCTTCATCAAGATTCGGAAATAACAAGTAAAGAAAAGTGCTTAAAATAAACCAGAAAGTTGCCCAATCATTCATGTTATATACGCAAGTAACAAGTATGCAAATGTGATGCAATATCGTCCCGCCGTGCAGCCTTGATCTCACACCCTGGTACCATGAATAGTGAATGTACCTAAGCCTGAAAAATGGTAAAAACAACGGTTTGAGATTACAAGAATCTCAGTAGGGTCATAGCATCATAAGATCTACAGAATCCCTAAACACAAATCTCACAATTCACATAAGATCATTCCTAAACAACTAAAGGGGATCACGCAATTCAAAAACCAATCAAAAGAGGTTAGGGCCGAATCTATAGCTGAGGGAGGACTGCAAACACTTCCGAAAGCTCAGAAGTACACAGGCAGGTGAAACACATCACATTGCCCTCGGCAATGAAGAAGATAGGCCATCCCCTTCCACCTGTGTTGTCCAAGACTTACTGCACAAAGGGTAGATGGTTAACATGCAAACTAATCAGTAAGCCTTTTATCTTTTCCTCGAAAGGACAAGTCGACTAGCCACACATGGACAAGTCTTCCCTGGTCACATACCTACCAGGGCATCCCATGTCACATACCTACCAGGGCTTCCTGCCACACAAGGACAGGGTTCCGGCAACACAAGGACCAGACCTCCAGCGAGCTCTTGCTGGGATTTTCCGCCCATACAACTCCCATACCAGTAAGAACCTCTCCTCTCCCTAGGAGCATCACTGCTTACCCCGACTGGCCACCGAAACAGGATCCTGACACACAGACACGTACAAGCACACACAAGCAAGTACAAAACATAATACCATAACAGGGTATCCTCAATCATGTCAGAACACAATGAACTTATCCAATTCACATAAAAATTGCATCCCAGGCACTCAATTCCTAACTCAAGGGTTCGATATAGCCTAGAAGATTCATATCTCATTCCGAATTTCATACTCTCACCCTATAATTCAATCGCAAGCAATACAACAAGGGTAGGTAACAAAAACATCAAGAAAAGAGCAGGGGTCTCTGGACAAACCGATGAGGCGTAGATCCTACCTCTCTTGTCTCTGAACAAGAAGCTACTCCTTTGCCTTTATTAAGTAAATCTGAACCACCTTAATTATCACCAGGCAAAGACAAAAGCAAACTAAGCATGCATATTCGATAGTCAATTGAATACTCTATTTCCTTACCAATACCACTCACCAAATCTATCAGAAAACTAGTGATCAGACATTGCTGGTGCCTCCTGCTTGGATGTGTGATGTGATAGCCAGGAACTTAACAAGATTCAACCTGAATTTACCATTTCAATTAACTGTGCAAATCTTGTCGCTAAAAGTAGAGCATAGGACGATTTCGTCTTAACCTTAAACATGTAAATATTTACATCCAAGCTGCGATTTATATATTTTTGGAAATAGGATGAAAAGAAATTTCCAACAAGCTATTATTTGTAAGGATCTGACAAACGATTAGAAAGTTATGCTATTTTGAAGTTCAAGAAGATTTGGCGGAAACCTAATTTCCCCGCCGATTTTCAAATTAACCTTAGACAAAGAAATACTAACTTCCTGATGAAAAAAAAAAGATAGTTGGAAAGATGATGAAGAGAGCTTTCCAACAAGCTATTACTCGCAGAGATCCGACGAACGATGAATGAGTTATGCTAGTTTGAAGTTTCTACGAATCATGACGGCTATAGGTAGGTATAGGGTTTTAAGCCTATACGAAATTTGTAAGTTTTCTATGAATAATTTTTGTGGGGTTGGCTTCCTATTTATAATGAATGGGTATAGCTTTATGATTACTACTTTTAATCACTCTATCATAATAAGATAATCTACCAGATAACTAAACTCTAAACTCTTTAATTATCTTCCACTATTTTTAGGGAATTTAATCTCTAAGGCAATTATCTATCTTTAAGGATGATTTCTAAGGCAATTACCCATCTATAAGGACCTAGATCTAAAGGAATTTAAAACAAAATTAACTACTAAACAATCTTACCAATTTCGGCCATCACACATCCTTTCATTCAGGGGCAAAATAGTCTTTTCACCTGTACTGACTTCTAGACTTCTAGGACTCAAAATTCGGGGTCTTACATGTCTGCCATACTAAATGGCATGAGGTTAATTCTTTCTCCCAAGTCACACAATGCCCTATAGAAATGGTTAGATCCAATCTCCATATGGATGGTAAAACTCCCTGGATCCTTCAACTTTGGGGGAATCTTCCTTTGAATGATTGTGTTGCATTCTTCAGTGAGGGCCACCGTCTCATATTATCCAATTTTCCTTCATTTGGAGAGAATGTCCTTCATAAACTTTACATATGAAGGGATTTTTTCTAATGCCTCTGCAAATGGAATGTTAATTTTTAATTTCTTGAAAACTTCAAGAACTGCTTGTCCAGCTGATCCTTCTTCAATCCTCTTGGGAATGGTGGTGGAGGAAGTTCTGAGGGCTCTTTTTGTTCAAGCCTCTCTATCTCTTGTTGCATTTCTTCATTCTCTTGATGACTCATAGGAGGAACAGATGGATCGTGATCAGGAAGGACTTTCCCAGACCGCAAGTTAATGGCTTTCAACTCTGAAGGCTTCTTGGTATCTGTTGGGAGAGCACCTGTTGGCATGTTCTGTAGCATCTGAGCAAGCTGGCTCATCTATGTTTCCAAATTATTGATTCTGGAATCTGATGACATTATAAACTACTACATCAAATCCTCAAAGTTGCTCTTCTTCTCAGGTGGTGGTTGAGGAGGAGGATTTGGTGGGTTCTGGAACCCATGATGGTATCCCTGGAATCCTCCCCTCTGATTGGAATTTTTTCCGTGAGCTTGTCCATCGTGATGGTTTCTGTAAGAGAAATTTGGATGATTTTTCCAGTTCTCATTATAAGAATGCCCATAATGTTTACCTGAATTACCAACATAGTTTGCTTCCTCCATTAGTGTTGGGCATTGATATTGGTTATGATTTTCACCACAGTATTAACATCTTGCAAGAATAGGCTGTACTCATGGATTTGAATTTGCTTCACATTAGCCACTGCCTTTTTGTTGTGGGCGAACTCGTGCCTCATGGATGCCATCTCCGCAGTGAGTTTTGTGATAGCATCCAACTCCAGATTTCCTAGGGTTCTGTCATAGTTAGGATCCATATGACAGCACTGACCACCTATTGTTGTCTCTTCAATGAGCCTGAATGCTTCACTTGTCTCTTTGTTCAAGATATTGCTGTTTGCAATTGCATTCAGCATCATTTTGTTCATATTGGAAAAACCTTTGAAAAAGCTTCCAAATTGCAAGAAGTTTGGAATATTGTGATGAGGGCACATTCACAACAACTCTTTGAATCTTTTGTAAATCCCCGAATTTTTTTATTTTTTTTTAAAAAAAAAATAAAAAAGAAAAAGTGAGTTAGTGAAACTACGTCGTTTTGGCTAGGGTTTTAAAAAAATAAAAATTTCTTTTCTTTTTCTTTTTCTTTCTTTCTTCTTTCTTTCTTCTTTCTTTCTTCTTTCTTTCTTCTTCTTCCCTGGTTCTCCTGCGTGCGTGCGTTTCGTTTCTCCCTCCTTTGAGTGAAGCAAACTTCCTCCTCCGGCCACCATTCTTCACCCCGTTGGTCACATTCTCTTCCTCTTCTCGGCGGGAGTCATCTAGTGTAGGTTTTGTTGGCACTAAAGCTGCGAATCAGTCTGTAGAAGCTTAGGAAGAAGTGGGTTTTCGTCGTCGGAAAATTGCATTTTCCGGCCAACTCCGGTGAGTTATCGAAAAACGAATCACATATTCGGGTTCCTCTCATCGAGAGCTTTCATTTGACATATAGCATGCTAAAAATCGTTGAGTTTTTCATGTAGGTAGGTTTCTGGAATTTCCGTTGATGTTGGACTGACATGTGTCACACGCGCAGGTGGGTCCCACACGCGTCGATTTTTCGAAAAATCCAAAAGTTGCCCGTTAGGTATTTTCGACGTTCTGAACGCAATGGTGTCGTCCGTTTCTTAATCGGACGCACGGTTTATGAGTTATAAGCTTATGAACAAATTGATTAAAATATATTTCTCTTAAAAATAATAAATTACAATAATCTAGGTAATACTATCGAATTAAACCTGTAATTGGGGACCTAGCAATTAATTACTCAAGTATGGAGGGGTTAGTGCTTTAGCATACGTATATAACTGTTAGATCATTTAGATGAAAAATATAGTGATTTCATGCTTGACATGTTTATACAGGCTTGTGAATTGTATATTCCAGATGTGGATGTTTTGGTGGGTTCATTGAGCCGTGCTTGCTGTGTTGGATTGTATTTTCATGCTGTGACTATCTGGAGGTGAGTGGGGACCTCACATTTTACCGTTGGATTTTTTTAAAAAAACATGCTTGTTTGAACTATGTGATTTTTCTCAAACATCAATATTGATAAATCGTGTTTGACATTTTGACAAGATTATTTTGACGGTCACTATGATTTGATTGGAAAATTCTAGTTTGCCTTTATGTGATTTTGCACAGGGATTCACATTTTGTTTTATATGCACAGGGATGCATGAGATTTAAGATATCATATTTTATAAGTGCTTCAAGAGTTATGTTTCAGTATGATGTGTTTTCTAATCTATTCCTGGTGAGATATGAGTAGACAGTGCACTGTTGAGTGATACCCGATTGGACCGACGGGTCTCGTATATGACTTTTTGGCATCCCGAGAAAGGGGAGATAATGTCAATAAGTCGGGTCAACGCAAGTTGACGTGTTGATCAGCATTGTGTAGGAGTTTGCTGATCTAGCCTTCGGCAACACTAGTGTGGGCTATTTTTGTGATAATAATATAATAACAAGAAATATACACTAGTGGACCTAGACTACCCCCTGATCAGGAGTAGAATGGGTGCTTTGTTAGCCGACTTTCTAGCCTTATTGTTTCTTTTTATAAGGAAAGGACTTTATTCATTGCTTGTGATTAAATATTGGTGTGAGTTGATTTTGAGATTGTTTTTATATGTATGCTTGTTTTTGAGATTCTTTACAAGTTTGAATTGAGATTTCTAAATTACAGTATAATATTCTGTTTTGATTATGAGTTATTATTTAGGTCCCTAAAACCACTCACCTGGATATTTAACTAACGTTGTTTAGTGCTGTCCAGATGGTGTTGCAGGCTCAGGTTCTCAACCGTCTTCCTCCCGCAATTAGTACCTGATCCAGCCAGTCACTGATAGGTTTGATCAGACTTTTGATTTGATATGTACACCGAAAAACCGAATAGGTGTTTTTGACTTTTGTTTCGATTTATATCTTACTGATATGTGACTTTCTGGTGCTTTAGACCTCTCAAATTACATAGCCTTGTTTTGAAACATTGTGTTGGTTAAATTTGTGGCTATGGGTTGCTTGTGAAGAATGATTTTATCAGTTATATAAAACTGCTACAGGTGAAATCTTGTCATACAGGGAGTAGTGTGATTTTTGATTTAGTCCGGATTTAGAACCTATATTGCAAATTTTTTAAAAAATCTCATTTGTGGTTCGGAATTACCCTACATTTTTGTTTCTGCTGCGTTTTTGTTGATTTTATTTTCAGCCTTACGAGATTTTGGGGATAGCACTGTATTTGTTATTCTCAAGGTCTCGTGGCGGGGATGTTTACCCCTGGAGTAGGGTACGGGGCGTGACATCTTTCATATGCATCATACAATGATTCATTGGGTTGTTGCTTGAAAGTTTGAATCTCTTGCCTCAGTTGCGATGTTTTGGAGATTGGGAAGAATCTCGCTAAGAATGCATTCATCAGCTGCTCCCACGTGGTTATGCTCTTTGCGCCAAGACCATCTAGCCAATCAGATGCACGCTCTGACAAGGAAAAAGGAAACGAATGAAGTTTAACTGCCTCAGGAGGAACTCCATTGATACAGAATGTCTCTATCAGCTTGATGAAGTTCTTCACATGCTTTATTGGATCTTCCTTCTCTGTCCCATAGAATTGGTGATTCCCAACAATTTGGATCATAGCAGGTTTAATCTCAAATTTGTTGGCATGAATAGCAAGTCTCCGAATACTCTGCCTGAGTGCTTCCATCGTAGGTGTATGAAAGTTCTATGGTTTTGCTGGCCTTTTGCATCTGGTTCGATATGCACATTGGCTACTAGGGCTCCTTGATGTCTGCCCTAATAAGGTGCTATAACTTCACCATTCATTCATGTCGTCTTGATTCTGAGTTTACGCAATTTATGAATAGTCTTTTTATTGAATAGATCACTTGGTTCCAAGACTAACTTTTTGCTCCTCAAATTATACCTGCTATCCAGTTTCTGAAAAATTTAAAAAAAATAATTTAATCTAGAAGAGGAATCAAAATTAATTATTAAGCTTAAATCCGTTTCCCCAGCAACGATGCCAAAAACTTGTTGCGTAATTTATAAACTTACACTTCGCAAGTATACGATTATCAAGTAATAAAGGTACTGAGTACCAAAAATATCTTTCCCACAGAGAAATTGATCAAGCTCAAGCATTTGTTTTTATTCTAACTCCTAATTAAATAAATCGATCAAGTTGTTTTAGTTCTTGTATTTAAAATGAATTAACATCTAACAAAATACAAAACTAGCAATTTAAATGGTTGAGCACAATTCCTAATCATACATTTTAACTTCAAATTCAGTTCATGAATATTATCCTAATAATTCTTTCCCAAGTTGATTATTAGCTGATTCGTGTTAGTGTTAACTATATTCCTATGTTAAACTAAACGATAAATCAGAGATTCATATTGAACCCTAGACCTAGAAGATATAATCCTATTATATTAGAGCCTAGGCTCTCTATCCTCCTGTTAGAATCTAAGACTGCCTCCCAGCTAATCCTAAATTCACTTAGATACAGCTCAATTAAGACTGCTTGTTAAACTCAAGATAGAAGGAGAGTGAAATTGAATGTACATCAAGAAAAAATCAATAGGAATGTCAAGATAGTAACAAATATGAAAATATTATACAATATAAATATATGTAATATAACAATTCCAATAACATTACATACCTTTGTTTTGTCACCTATTGAAAATAGAATAACAATTGAAATCTAAAAGTAATCAATTACAAGAAATCTATGAAATGCTCTGTGTGTCTAGCATATTTCTGCTATGACTTATATAGTAAAATTCCTCTGCCATATTCGCTAGCATACTCCTACACGATGAAGTATTCCTTCAGCTTGATCTGTTGGTTCGTGTGTAGTTGAATTTCTCGTTCACCTGATTTTGCTGGTTCGTGTCCTGTTGGTACGGCTACCCCTCGGTTTGTGCTTGCATTAATGTGCCTGTGTATGTTGAACTGAATAAAGTGTGTACTGCTAGGAGCAGGCAATGGGCATGATACATTTGGTAGAGATAATGGGCACGATCAATTTGGTAGAGGATCATTATCCCAGTGGTTAGATTCTATAGATCCAAGGTTAGCGAGGGGTCGGACTGTGGAGCAAGGGGTCGGATGTGACAACCCGACCCATCGGACTTTGTAGTATGACCGGTCGGATTTTCATAGTCCGACCGGTCTAACTACAAAGTCAGACCTATTGGACTATGTAATCCGATCTATCGGACTTGCATAATCCGATTGGTTGAACGACTTAGTCCAACCTATCAAACTTATGTGGTCTGACCGGTCGAACTTAAGAATCCGACAAGTCGAACTACATAGTCCGATGAGTCGGATTCCATCATCCGATGAATCGGACCCAATGGTCTGGTATGTCGCTTTTGTTGTCATCCGAGGAGTCATTTACGTGATTATTGACGCTTCTTCCACTTTTTACCATGTATCAAATAAAGTCTCAACACATACACTATTATTATATGATTTATTTCCAATTTATATCATAATTGATCATAAATATTAGCAATTAATAGTGTATAAAACTATAGATAATAGGGCTATCAGCTGGCAACATTCCTAGTATCAAGGGGAGAAAATAAAGCTGGTCCTTGGTCTTCCCATTATTCCTTTGTCTTTGTCTTCACTTTTCAATAACATTAGTTTTCTATATAATCCGAGGGGATATTTTTTGCCTGTGTGTTTATATTTTTTTAATAACATTAATTTTATGTAAATCGAGGTATATATTAAAACTCAGACTCAATTAAAAATCATGATTTTGTTATGAATATCAAAGGTTTGGAAATTGAAAAGACACAAAATTTATTATGTCTATTCAATTGTGTAATGAATATTTTGTAACTATAAAACTCTTTATCTTCCAATGTCTCTTCATGTACCATATCATGTTACCTATAAATAGGAGGTAACCTTATTTGCTTTGTACACACTTGTTTTGAGCACTTGATAAGATATTCTACTCCCTATATTGTTCTTAGTTTTCTCTCTTATTCTTTTCTTCTCAATTCTTCTTATCATTATATTCTATAACACGTTATCAGCACGATACTATTATAAACAAAAAGGAGAATCAAGAGTCTTACAAGAATTCTTCACAAAGAACAAACAAGAATCTTAGTTTCTACAAAGGTATATTTGGGTGAGTATAAATTTATAATTATTTATAATCATGTTGTAATATTATTTTAATGCTTCAAATGTGCTTTTACAACAGCAATATCGTGAAAAAAGTTTCACAAAATATTCTGAGTTGATTTCATGCCTTCTGGTGGCTGAACAAAACAATGAGTTGTTGATGAGAAATTATGAATCTCGTTCTACTGGTTCTGCTCCATTCCCTGAAGTGAATGTGATGCTATCTCATAACCATAGTCATGGTCGTAGTCGAGGCCGCGGACGAGGACGAGGACGAGGACAAGGTTATAATAAATTTCGTCATGGTGGTGGTCAATCAAATAAATTTATCTTCCAAAATTAGAAAGTTGTAAAGGATGAAGGACCTGAAAAAATAATGAGTGGCATAAAGAAAAAAGTTACAATTAGTAACTGTCATCGATGTGGAATGCAAGGTAATTGGCAATGTACCTGTCGTACACCAAAATATTTTGCCGACCTATATCAAGAATCTTTGAAGTCTAAAGACAAGAATGTGGAGACAAACTTTGTCCAAGATGATTTCATTGAATTTGCTAATGGACTTGAGGATATAACGCACTTGGATGTTTCTGATTTTCTTAATGATCCAAATGATGAAAGTGCAAGAAATCAAGAATGATTTTAATTTTATAACTATGCAAATTTCAATCATGTTCTCTTGTTTTATTATAATAAAAATCTATTTATTTTGTTTTATTTATTCATATTTTCTTTTTATATTTAATTTATTTTATATTTTCTTATTAATTTTATTTATTCAATGAAGAGAATGGATATTGGCATGGATATATCTAAGATGAACGCCAAGGAAATATGTTTGGTTGACAGTGCCACAACGCATATAATATTGAGAGATAAGAGATATTTCTCTTATTTGGATAATAGAAAAACCAATGTATATACAATAAGTGGTAGTACAAGATTGATTGAAGGCTCCGAAAGAGCAAATATTATTCTATCTGGTGGAACCATAATAATGATAGAAGATGCATTATACTCTTCTAAGTTTCAAAGATATTCATTTGAATGGATATCATATTGAGACAATGAACGAAGGAAGCATTGAGTATCTTTGCATAACTTCTATAATTTCGGGTAAAAAGTATATATTAGAAAAATTACCCGGTTTTTCTTCCGGATTGTACTACACAAGTATTACAATGATAGAATCTCATTCTATAATAAACCATCAGTTTAATGATGTGTTTAAAATTTGGTATGACCGGTTAGGCCATCCGGTTCAACAATGATGCAAAAATAATAGAGAATTCTTGTGGTCATCCATTGAAAAAGAATAATATTTTTCAATCTAATGAATTCTCATGTGCTGCTTGTTCTCAAGGCAAATTAATAATAAGGCCATCACTAGCAAAAATTAGAATTGAATCTCCAAAATTTTTAGAAAGAATTCAAGGAGATATTTGTGGGCCTATACATCCACCATGTGGACCATTTCGATATTTTATGGTTTTAATCGATGCATTAACCAGATGGTCACATGCATGTTTATTATCATCTCGCAATATGGCATTTGCGAGATTGCTTGCACAAATAATTCGTTTGCGAGCTCAATTTCCTAATTATTCGATAAAATCTATTCGAATGGATAATGCTAGTGAATTTACATCAAAAGCCTTTATAGATTATTGCATGTCTATTGGAATAAAGGTTGAACATCCTGTTGCTTATGTTCATACACAAAATGGTCTTGCAGAATCATTTATAAAACACTTACAATTAATTGCAAGACCTATTCTTATGAGATCCAAACTTCCAATTTATGTTTGGGGACATGCCATTTTACATGCAGCATCAATTATACGCATTAGGTCAACAAGTTATCATGAACACTCCCCAATGCAATTGGTTCATGGTCAGGAATCAAATATTTTATATCTAAGAATTTTTGGTTGTGCGGTATATGTTCCAATTTCTCCACCACAACGTACAAAAATGGGTCCTCAAAGAAGGATAGGAATATATATTGGATATGAGTCTCCATCTATTATTAAATATCTTGAGCCATTAACTGGAAATTTATTTACGGCAAGATTCGCTGATTGTCATTTTGACGAGACTATATTTCCAACACTTGGGGGAGAAAATAAACAGTTGGAAAAGAAGATCTCTTGGAATGAATTATTATTATCTAGTTTTGATCCTCGAACAAATCAATGTGAACATGAAGTCCAAAAGATAATTCATTTACAAACGATTGCAAATTAACTGCCAGATGCATTTACTGACCTTAAAAGAATAACTAGGTCTCATGTTCCGGCTGTAAATGCTTCGATAAGAATTGATGTCCCTGAAGGAAAATCTAAAGTTGCTAGTAAATCTGGACCACGTCAGAAACGTGGAAGACCATTCGGTTCTAAAGATAAAAATCCTCGAAAAAAGAAAGGAGCAACTATACAGAAGATGGTCATGAGGAGGATATAGTTTTGGAAAATCCAGTTGACATAATTAATAAAATTCCGGAAGAAACACAAGAGAATGAAGAGATCTCGATTAATTATGTCACTACAGGAACAAGATGGAACTGAAGCTCAATACTTGTCGACAATATTTTTGCATATAATATAGTGCTAAATATTATAGAAGAAAGTGAGGATCTTGAACCTACCTCTGTGGAGGAATGTAAAAATAGAAATGATTGGCCAATGTGGAAAGACGCAATTCAATCAGAATTAAAGTCATTTGAAAAACGTGGAGTTTTTGGACCTGTAGTCCATACACCAAAAGGTGTAAAACCGGTGGGATATAAATGGGTATTTGTGCGAAAAAGAAATGAGAAAAATGAAGTTGTGAGATATAAAGCAAGAGTCGTCGTACAAGGTTTTACCCAAAAACCGGGTATTGATTATGATGAGACATATTCTCCAGTGGTGGATGCAATAACATTGCGATATTTGCTTTGTTTGGCAGTACATGAAAAGCTTGAAATGCGTCTAATGGATGTAGTTATAGCCTATCTGTATGGCTCGTTGGATACTGATATATATATGAAAATCCCTGAAGGATTTAAATTTCAAGATGCAAATAAATCAAATTCCCGGGAAATTTATTCAATAAAGTTAAATAAAGCTCTATATGGATTGAAGCAATCTGGACGGATTTGGTATAATTGCCTCAGTGAATGCTTAATTAAAGTAGATTTCAAGAATGATCCAATTTGTTCATGTGTCTTTATAAAAAGATATGGATCTGGTTTTGTTATAATAGCTGTTTATGTTGATGATTTAAATATCATTGGAACTCATGAAGAGATAGATAAAACTATCAGCTATTTAAAAAAAGAATTTGAAATGAAAGATCTTGGGAAAACAAGATATTGTTTGGGTCTTCAAATTGAGCATCTAAGTGAAGGAATATTTATTCATCAATCAAATTATGTGGATAAAGTTCTTAAAAGATTTTATATAGATAAAGCTCATGCATTAAGTACACCAATGCTTGTGAGGTCACTTGATGTGGAAAAAGATATTTTTCGACCTCGTGAAGAAAATGAAGACCTCTTAAGTCCTGAGGTTCCATACCTTAGTGCTATTGGTGCACTTACATATCTTGCTAATAACACTCGACCTGACATATCATTTGCAGTAAATTTACTAGCAAGATATAGTTCTTCCCCAACTCGAAGACATTGGAATGGAGTTAAACATAATTTTAGATATCTATGAGGGACAATGGATATGGGTTTATATTATTCAAATTTATCCACTTTTGATTTAGTTGGTTATGCAGATACACGATATTTGTCAGATCCACATAAAGTCAGATCGCAGACAGGTTATTTATTCACTATAGGTAATACTGTCATTTCATGGCGGTCGGTGAAACAAACTTTGGTTGCTTCTTCTTCTAACCGTGCAGAGATTTTAGCAATTCACGAAGCAAGTCGTGAATGTGTTTGGCTACGATCAATATCACAACACATAAGAGAAGCATATGGATTATCAAGTGATAAAGAACTTGCAACTAGACTGTATGAAGATAATGCTGCTTGTATAGCTCAATTGAAGGAAGGCTACATAAAGGGTGACAAGACAAAACATATTTCACCAAAATTCTTCTTTACTCATGATCTTCAAAGCAAAGGGGAAATCAGTGTCCAACAAATACGCTCAAGTGATAACCTGGTTGATTTATTTACTAAAGATTTTCCCACATCAACATTTGAAAAGCTTGTTCGAAAGATCAGAATGCAATGCTTGAAAGACTTAAAGGGATGACTATATCAGGGGGAGTATGCACTGCACTCTTTTTTCCTTCACCAAGTTTTTATTCCCATTGGGCTTTTCTTGGTAAGGTTTTTAATGATGCAGTATTCTGATTTCATACTCACATTCTTAATATTCAAAATATTCAAGGGGGAGTGTTATGAATATCAAAGGTTTGGAAATTGAAAAGACACAAAATTTATTATGTCTATTCAATTGTGTAATGAATATTTTGTAACTATAAAACTCTTTATCTTCCAATGTCTCTTCATGTACCCTATCATGTTACCTATAAATAGGAGGTAACCTTATTTTCTTTGTACACACTTGTTTTGAGCACTTGATAAGATATTCTACTCCCTATATTGTTCTTAGTTTTCTCTCTTATTCTTTTCTTCTCAATTCTTCTTATCGTTATATTCTTTAACAGATTTTAAATATTAATGTTAGATATAAAATATCTAAAAATTTTCAGGTTAACTGGTATAAAAAAAATAATTTTTCGTGAATCTAAAAAATATGTCCAATTATATATCGATCATGCTAATTCTAGACAGATCAATCTCATTTATTCCCTGGACAAAGTGCAGGGTTCTGATACTCATATTTTAGTTGATTCTTAGTCTTTTGATACCAATAGCTCTATGGCAAAGTTATTGTTCTTACACCTATCACGAGACTTTGTACTATTCGTCGAATTTACAATAAATTTATGGGAAATACCGGTGCGAAATGAAATAGGCACAGTATATGGAATGTTTTGTTAACAAATATTACCCGAATATGGAAAACTCTTTTCTTAACTACGATTTTTGGATTGTTGGGAAGAGAGATAACAAAGACAATCAGGATAACTTTAGGCACCATGCCATCTTTACTCCATGTAGAGACAAACTTTTTTGTATAATTTTCAGTCAATACTATATAAACATGTTTATGTATAAAATTATAAAGGTAATTTTGTCTCAAATTTTTGTCATTATTGTGTTAGTTTTGTGTCAGTGTCACTTTTTCCGAAAATCTCTCTCCTCTCCTCATTATTTTCTCTTTTTTTATTTTTGTCTCTCTCATCTCTCTCAATTATTTTTTTCTTTTTTATTATTTTAACATGTTCAACATACATTAAGTGTAAGGACCCAAACCCGGAAAGCGGGCCCTTACCGCCGTGAAGCCCGGAGAAGCCCGACACGTGGACCAACCCGAACTCCACAAGGCTATTTGACTTTTCAAAAGTAAATTCCAAAAATAAAATTTAAAAATTACAGCATGGCTGATAAGTACTAAATACGTGGCACAATAAATTACGGAGTAATATTCAAACAGCGGAAGTCTTTTTATAACAATACAATACAAACCAGTGAAACCATAACACACAAGCCCCAAGTATCTGAAAATGAAACCAAAAATCCAAACAATAAATATTCAACAGTGTGCCAAATAAAACCATACATGTGCAGATGCAATAGTCCCAGCGAGTAGTCCCGACGCTCACACTGAAAACAGCTACTGACCACGATCTAGTCCTGGGAGGGAAAAACAAACACGAAGGGGGTGAGATTTTCGAGAATCTCAGTAGGGGACAACAAAACGGACTTTTCAAAGAAGAGGGACAACAAAGAACTTATCGGATGAGAGGAAACAACAAGGAATTTCTTAGGATATTACTGAACTTGTAATTTCTCAAAACTTAAACTTTACTATTTACTTTACAAACATTACTTACTAGACCCAACATGTACTTTCTGTTTACTTTACAAAACGTTTACTTACTGGCCTCGAAAATGTACTTTTGCTTTCAACAAAGAACTCAACAGGGTCAATAGTAAAAACATGGGCGGACTGGAAATCACTTCTCGAGTAACCCCCGCTAAAGGGAAACCGGAAGCCCACTGGCAGGTTTTATACATATACTTTTAAAACAATTACATACATAGCCCCTTCTACCAGTGTTGTCCGAGACTAGATTGATTAACAAAACTTTATACGGAAAAGATCAACTAGTCCCTTTCAGATCATCCTGCGAAGCAGGGAACATACAGTAACCATACAGTAACCATACTCCAACCATACGCCTCCCAACAGATGAGTGTCTCTCTGCTTACTCTCAGAGACCGAGCACTCACCACGTTTGGCCAAACGGAACACAAGTACGAGTAACATGAAAACTTACATACTTTACAAAACACAATCTGGTTTAACTTTCAATAACACTGAAATACCATACTTTACAATTAATACTCAATAATACGATACATTATCATATATCGCTATAGAAACCTTTGATTACAACCTTTTTCTTCCTTTACGGGCAATGATACGGAATCAGCCCAATTTACACAACAAATCAATCAAATGGACTTTGATTGATCACATGAAATTTTGGAGATACATTATGATACATTACGGGTACATACGGAAAAGTCAATGTAATTTGGACAATGGATCCATCAGATGGGCTCCGATGGATTACACAACAATTCAATGACCAAAGTACGGATTTAAAATCAAAGAATACTTAATATGAGACAAATACGGTAAAGACCCTACATTATAATACTTTACAGCTACCTACGGAAGAGAACCATGAAATTCTGAACAATGGACCAATCGGATGGGCTCCGATGGACTATACAACGAATCAATCAAAACCAAGGTAAAACGGATTTTTACAACAAGGAAATACTAATGATGAACCACATACGGTAAGGACCCTACCTTACGGGCTGAAGAAGAGGAAACGATGCTCTTGCCTTTGTCCTCAACACTCGCCCTTCCTAAGAACACAATATTCAGGTTAGGCTTAGACAACTGGTATTAAACCTACATAATAAACTTTGTATGATTATAACTCACAAACGACACATCAAATGGAAAAACCGATCACGCTATCACGTTCAGAACGTCGAAATTACCTAACGGGGAAGGTTTGACTTTGGTCAAAGTCAACGTGAACAGTACTTATGAACAGTATCAATGTACAGTACGATGAACAGTGTCAATGTACAAAAACGATGAACAGTGTACAGTACTTATGAACAGTGTCAGTGTAAGTACTTATGAACAGTGTCAATGTACAGTATCTATGAACAGTGTCAGTGTACAGTACGATGAACAGTGTCGCCGACGGTGGCCGGAAAATTCCTACTTCATCCAAAACCGAAAATTTTTACATCAATAGGAAGCCACAACCATCAGGATTACGAAACCGAAAACCAAATTTTAAGACTTACTTTAGATTGGCCGGAATTGACAATTTTCCGGTGAGAATTTCGAAACTTCCAGGCTCCGATCCGGGCGTGTCCGTGGTCCGATGAAGGTGAAACCAACGGCAGATTGATCTTGATGACGAGAGGAACACAATGGTGCAAACGATTCGACGATCAGACGGTTGGATTTCGATACCGAAGGTGTTGAAGTTATATTGAAAATGAGAGGAAAATGGGGAGGAAATAAAAAAGAAAACTGCAGGGGGAGGGGGAAGAAATGTCGGGTGGGATGTTTTAATAGGTGGGTGACGTGGCAAAAATTTGCCACGTCACCACAGGTGTCACATTAAGTGTGCGACAAAGAGCATGTTTATGAACATGCCTTGTGAAATGTTGACATGTGACAAAGATCATATATGTGTATGTTAGAAATACATATATAACACGTTAATTCTCTATTATATCCATGTTTTTTTGTAGTTTGGAGGCATTCGACGTAAAATACACCGGTGCAGACTGAAATGGGCACAATATATGGAATGTTTGTTAACAAAGATTACTGAATATGGAAAGCTCCCTAATTAACTACGATTCTTAGGTTGTTGGGCAAAGAGATAATGAAGACAAACAGGCTAGCTTTAAGCTGCTCCCGGTGTACTATATAATCTTTATATAATTTCCAGTTAGTACCACATAAGTATGCTTATGTGTAAAGTTATAAGGGAAATTTTATCTCAAAATTTTGTCATTATTGTGTTAGTTTTGTCTCAGCATCACTTTTTCTAATAGTCTCTCTCCTCTTTCCATTATCTTTTTTTACTCCTGTCTCTCTTATCTCTTTATTATTTTTATATTATTTTTTTAACATACTCAATGTGACATTAGGTGTGTAAAAAAGAGCATGTCTATGAAGATACCTTGTAAAATATCGACATGTGACAAAGATCATATATGTGCATATATGTATGTTAGAAATACGAATGTAACACATATTAATTCTCTATTAGATCCATGTTAGTTCTTAGTTTGGAGGCATTAGGCATTAGACATAAAATAAAACCAGATGGTGTAACGGTTAAAAGACAAAATATATCCTTGAAAATCCAATAATAAAACATCAAGCTACACACCCTCGATGACATAGTATATGTGAGGAATGTGATGTTACGTTATTTTTATATTCAAACTATACACCCTAGATGATAATAGGATATGTTATAGATGTAATATGACGAGATTGTCATAATTGCATCCCCTACATCACATATGGTATGTGACATATTACTTGTGACGAGACTGTTATGATCGAATTACACACCCTATATGATATATAGTGTGTGACATATGTGATATAGACCTAACCTCCCTAGTTGACATGTTCTATATGCATAACAGACTATAAATCTTACATAATATAGGATATGTGACGTATGTGATGTTATATTAATGCCTAATGTCTCAAAACTTAAAATTAATAGGGATCTAATAGAGAATTAATATGTGTTATATTCATATTTCTAATAAACGCATCTACATGTATAGGATCTTTGTCACATGTCCATATTTTACAAGGTATGTACACAAACATGTTTTTTGTCACATAACTAATGTCACATTGAGCATGTTAAAATAGTAATAATAAAAATAATATAGAGAGAGAATAGAGAAGAGAATAAAAAAAGAAAAAGAAATGGAGAGAGGAGAGAGAAAAGAATAAAAAAAAATAATAGAGAGAGGAGAGAGACTATCAGCAAAACTGACACAATAATGATAAAAATTTGAGACAAAATTATCTTTATAACTTTAAACATAAGCATACTTATGTGATACTAACTGAAAATCATATAAAAAGGTTTGTCTATATGCAGTAAAGGTGACATGGTGCATCAGGAGCAGTTTAAACCTACCTAGACAAACATCTTTATTAACTTCTTTTTGCATTCGAAAAGGAGCAACACTGGCTAGTGCATGGCATATGAGGTAACTTTATGGTGCTCCCGATGTACCACGTCTTATTTAGGCTGCTCTCTAATACATAATAAAATATTATATCCAGTCAGTGCCATATGTGGCTATTGACGGAACAGGCACATAAAATTTTCGAGTGCCCCTGCCGATCTTTTACACTCCTATCTAAAATCTAAAAAAGCACTTTTACACTGACAAAAAGCCTACCCGCCTTTCTTGTCATCTTCCCCACCCCACTGGACCGAAGAAATCTACTACTCCTTTTATGCCGTATTTTTTGTCTCCACTGAAAAATTCTGAAAACTTGTTAAACTAACTACGAAACCAGTCAAGCTTCGGTGGCAGATGATTGTGGGTTCTATAAGGCGTGTATTTTCTGTTATTGCTAGTCATTTTGTATTGATTGTTGTCTTTATGAAGTTTAAGTTACTAAATTATGAATTTGTAGTAGAAAAGCATTGTTGCTAATGATAGTTGTATTGATTGTGTTAATAATTTAAAGTTATGAATGAGATGCTATAAATGTGTTAGGTTTGGTGATTAAATAGTGTGGACCTACATATTTATGATTGTCAGGAAATGAGAATCATTTGCGAGAGAAATGGACCATGTGGTATTGACCTAATATTCTGATAACTGGTAATCTATGCTTCCTTTAGGTATTGTTATGTTGTACAGCTAGGAGTACATATGGGTGGTGGTAGGATATGCAGTAATGAACAAGGCCCTCTTTGAGTACAGAGGTTATGTGACATGATGTGGGTGACAAACAGATTGCGAGACCCTATTGTGTTTAGAGTGTTATGAAGGTAACCCTAATGCATGGTATTAAACAATGATGCATGTGACATTATATTTGTCACATAATGGGGTTGGGAGTTGATATTAAATATCATATACATCAGTATGTTATTGGGTTACAGACATTACTATTAAATTTGCATGCATTTATAGACATGCATTACATGATGAATAAAACATTACCTGTGTGACCTACATAATCTCTACATATCGTCTTGTTAGAAATATTAGGCACAATGTTTACTATTGTATAATCAATTTGTTTGATTATTGAATTAATCACACGCGGAGTAAGCTAATGAAGTGGATAACATTGAATTTAACTATGGATATTATATTAATACCCTAACTTATATAGTTGTATTGGTTGCTTATAGATTGATAATAGTGATAAAGAGATATGAAGGTGGCCGTTACCCATAGAAAATAAATGAGACAGTCTCTAAACATATAGGTATAAAAATAAATTTTGGTTGGTGGAAGTAATATGGTACTTTCATTTATTGGTATATTGTCATTCTAATATATTTTCATTTTGAAGTTTGTGAAATGGTTTCTTATAATGGCATTGGTGTCATCTGGTTTAATTTTTTATGCATTGCAAAATGAATGATTAAAAGCATTTGCTTCGTAAGTTTATAGTTTCCTTTGTGCCAACATCCGTATATGTGTATAGTAATTTGATAGTCATAAGAAAAATATGCAGTCGCCTATGACTTGATAATTGGTTCTACCTTTCAGAATGACAAAGAAGCCTATAATGCATACAATGTATATGAGTTAGCCAGAGGGTTAGTTGTGCATAAGGGAAGGAAACATTACAATAACAAACGGAGTGAGATGTGTTGTGCCTGTGAAGGTATATCGAATCCAATTCAAATGGTCAAAGATCAGAAGTGGATACATATGACATATAGATCTGCCCGTCTTGCGAGGATTGTGTTCAAAGTCACTAATGGGATTTATGAAGTCAAATATTTTGAAGATGATCACAACCATCCTATGGTAGATGGCAAACGTAGATATTTCTTGAAATCTGCAAGGAAGATGGGTAGTGAAAATAAAGAGTTGATTTGCTCATTGGTGGATGCAAGAGTTAAACCCTCTAAATCATTCCAGTTTGTGGCACATGAGGCGGGTGGGAGTCAGAATGTCAGTTTCATCTAAGAGAATTGTTAGAATTTGATACAAAAAAAGGAGGGAAAACCTAACTAATCATGAAGATGTGGTTGCCATTATAAATCATTTTCATGATATGGCTGCTGATGATGAGAATTTTTTATATGTAATGCAACCCAACAATGATAGTAAACTAATGAACATATTTTGACGTGACGATTTAGACAAACTACATTATGATGCATTCGATGTTGTGGTCATATTTGATACTATGTATAGAACTAACAAGTGCAACATGATTTATGCCCTGTTTATTTGCATAAATAACCATTCACATAATGTATTTGTTGGTTGTGTCTTCCTAAGTGACGAGACCCAAATGTCATTTAACTGGTTGTTTGAGTTTTTTTTATAGCCACTGGGGACAAACAACCACAAACAATATTCACTGATCAAGCCCTGTCGATTGTTGTAACTTGTAAGACGGTGTTTCTGCAGTCAAGACATCGTTTATGTCAATAGCATATTGAGCGTAATACGATGAAGAATATTCCATATTTATTGGGTGACTAGGGATTCAAAACAGTGTTCCATAGCATACTTTGGCAAATCAGAAGGGTTAATGTTTTCAAGGAGATTTGGATAGAGATGATATCACTGTTTGACCAAGTTGACCAACCATAACTCCAACAATTGTATAATTTGAGGCATAAATGGTCTCCTACTTACAACTTAGAATTCTTCTCAATGGACATAAAGTCGATCTAGCATAGTGAGAATGCAAATAATATCTTCAACAAGATGTCAACCAAAAGTATATTGTTGGGTGAATTTTTTCGTGCATATGAACAACGGTCCAGAGCAATGAGGAAGGAAGAACTATTACATGATTACAGAGATAGGGGAATTTGAAGTTGACATTGTATCATGGCATGTTAGTTCAAGATGGGGACACTTACATGAGGGAGTTATTTCTGAAATTTCAAGAGAAAATTTTCAAGTCTGTTTCATTCAAGATTTTGAACAAAGCCATGTGTGGAAATATATGTTCATTCACTCCGGACGACGACTTTGTTGTGGAAGTTGATGAAGATCTCAACATATTTTCATGTTTATATAAGAAGTACGATACAATGGAATATTATGCAAACATGCATTGAAGGTTATGGTGTCAGAGTACAATATGGGAAATATTCTTGATCACTATCTTTAAAGAGATGGACGAAGGAGGCGAAAGTTGGATTGAGGTTCAATAAATACACAAATCAGACCAGTAGTATTATTGTGGCACCAAGGGCAATAAGGGTTAGTGGTCTTATACGAGGAATATTTGTAGTAATGTCTATGTTGTGTACAGATGATGAATGGACAAAGTCTACATATAACTTATTGTCTGAGTTGGAGATGAAGTACAATGCAGCACAAAGGGATTATAATATTGATACCAACTTTGTACATAAGGTAGTGAATTTTTGCGATGATGATCCAGTCTCCCAAGAGGAATTCTGGGTTGCTAATCCGATCGGAATATGGCCTAAAGAGCAGAAGAACAAGAGGTTGAAACCTACGTTTGAAAAGAAAAAAAAAGTCATAAAAAGACTATCCCACCAATGGAAAAATTATACCATATATTTCGAGACACTGAGGTCTCTGTACCTCTAATCCAACCTATTTTTACAAGTCCGAGCACGAGTGCTATGCAATCACAACTAGTTGTAGTGACTATTAATAAAATTATAGACATGTAATATGTGGTGCCCATCTTTTGGCATCAGGTACGTGGAATGTGCATTCCTAAATCATTTATGCAATGTGTGGTTAGTGCATTGTGTGACAACGAACTTGGTGTTTCACTCTTAATTCAGCAGATTAATGAATACAATCAACCTTATCCACCACCGTGATTTTGGAGACCATTATAACACCACCGACTAAGTTGTGGTAACCTTTTTTATCTTGGCTATGGCTATGTCAGATGAACTAATTTGTATATACTTTTGTTTGTAATGTATTGTGAAATCCTGACCATTTGGGCTATTTGAGCCGAATGTCCAATCGAAATTTGATAGCAAAATTAGTGGGTATTGAATCGTAGCCCGAGTTTATTACGAGTCTAATGGACTATATGTGAGTTTATGAAAGATCATCAGGATTGGTTCGATGATTTTATCGACTTGGGCTGCTATACAGTCTTAGTGCCCATAAGTTATTTGATTATAATTCGGTATGATTATCTACTTCTGATGAGTCATTAGGACTCATAGGTGTCGATTTGAGGTCTTGACTCTAAAAAAGGAATGTAGGAGTGTGTATTCTTCGAAAAAAGGCCCGGGGGTATTTTAGTCATTTCACTACTCTATACTCGTCATACTTAGAAATATAAGCTTTGTGACATGTGTATTACTTGAATATACATTGCTTAGTCTCAAAGGAGTATTGGTGATCTTATGATGGATTAGTTGTATTTTCGGAGATTTATTATGATTAATGAGATATTATTCTCAGTTAAGTAACTTATGGATGAAAAATTATAGAATGAGTTTTAATGATGGTTTTAATGTTTTAAGACCTTAGAAAGGTCTATTGATCAATTATAAGAATTGATGAATTTTAATTAAATTTTAATTATATTATGTTATTAATTTATAATATTAAATATTATTAAATTCCATAACCAAAACAAGAGGCTGTTGTGTCGTTTTGACCATGGTTAAAACGACACGAGTAGATGTCATTTTGGTTAGATACACAAGATGGGTAGGTCATGTCGAAACAAGTCAAAATGATGTCATTTCATCCCTAGTACCGGCTGCTGCCTTCAGCCTCTCATTTCCTTTCGATGAACCATGATAGCAGGATAAGAGGGAAAAAGAACGGGATACTATACCATAACCCGTAACTGCCCAAAAACTCTCTTAATCAGCGATCTAGGTGTGCGTAATATAAAACCTAGGTGTGCGTCTAGGTGTCTTAGTGAGTGATCAAGGTCGAGTGTCGAGGTTTGAGTTAGTGAAATCAATTTGGGCCAGTTCTGGGTCTGTTTTGTGTGACCGTGTGTTTTTGGGCCGAAAAACCTGTCTTCGACCCATTTGATATTTTTCGAGCCCTTTTACCGATTTTTTAGCTCAATTAGTTATTTTATCCTATTTTTTATGATTATTGATTTTAAAACCTATTTTGGCCCACTCGGGGTATATCAGACTTTTTAAAATAATTCATTCGTATTTTTTCGAGATTTTGTGCCTCGGGTATAAATACCCAGCCCGACCCAACACTTAGAATTTTTCTAAGTGTTGGAAGTTTAGCAGGTGTTTCCCTCCCCCTCTCTCTCTTCTCTCTTATGCCCACACCTACCAAACGAGAACCCGATCGATTCTTCGATTTTTGTTCGACGAAAACCAACAGGCTTCATCCCAAAACACATTCATAACCTTTTCCAACCAATTTCCACAATTAGTTTTCAATCAAGGAGCAAAATCAGTCCGTTCTTCGCATTAAGGAAATTTTTGGGGATTTCTTCCTAGGTGCTCTAAATCTTCATTTTCATTGTTGATTGATTGTGAAATCCTGAAACTTTCGAGCAATTTGGGCTGAAAAATTCATTTGAGGACTAACGATGTTAGTGAACCTTAGCCCACGAGTCGAGATTTGATTGTAGATTGAAGGACTAAATTGGATTATTTTGTGAAAAATAATAATTTTTAGAATTTATTTTAATTACCTAATTATGATTGAAAAATCTTGATAGGGGTTGTATTATTGATTATGAAATCTTAAGACTATTGATTGGTCTATTGCATGTATTTAAGGTTGTATAAATTTTCTAAAATTTTTGAAATCATATTTAGAATTATGATGAATTTTCGAAGACATTTAATGAGGTATTTGATTTTTAGTAAATCATGTATTTATAAGAAAAACAAGATTAATAGCTTGATGAATTTCTCTATTCATAAGGAATTTATAGAAATTTTTGGGTTTTTTTCAGAATATTATGGTATTTATTAAGTAATTTTAATCAAATTTTGAGATAAAATGAATATTATTGGAATATTATATTATATCATAATATGGGATGTCAAAACGGCAACAACTCGTGCCTTTTTGATACATGAACATAGGGGATGCCATTTTAAAGAAAACGAAGCTGAATCGAACCATGCCCTAGACGACGTCGTTTTGACATCAGGATCGCCACGGGTCTAGAATCTTCTTGCACCACCTTTGACTAGAGACTGTGGAGTAAAATCTGATTTCTCTCGGTTTGTTGTTCATTGTGAATCGAGCCACCAGAATCATCCCAGGAGCTTTGTGTGTAAATTCCAAAAACTTCCCAAGCATTTTTGTGTGGGATTCCGACCTTTCCATAGTCGGATTTGGATAAGATTTTAACCCAAAATCTGGTTGCTTGTTTCCTTAAGATTTTTCATTTTAGTTGCTTTAATCCATCGTTTTTCATGGTGTTAAATTGGGAATGTCTTAGGCTTCGTTTTGGTATAGTTTTTATGAGGTATAAGCATGTGTATAGAATTTTTGGTTGATGGGTTAATTTTCGGCAGGATACAGGTGATCGTCCAACTAGGGCTAGTGTAGGTGACAAGTCGTTTAGTCTTAGTGTAGGCGACATATCGTTCAAGGTTGGGGAAGCCCAGTCTGAGCCTGAGACTTAGACGAGGTGGGCATCCCTTTATTGGGACACGTGTCACTCCAGAGCAGTTTTAGGTGTAGGCCTGGCTACGCCTGATGCTGCCAAGTGGCATTTGTTGATTGGTCCAATTCAAATAAATTCTGAAAAAGTTGTAAAACGAGAAAAAATATGTAAAAATAGGAAAAATAGATGGAAAATGAAAAATATTCTGAAAAAATTATTAAAATATTTGATTTAATTTGGAGTCTAGTGATATTAAATTTATATAATTTGGACTTGATTTAATGAGTAAATTAAATCGAACAAGATTGAGAATATTTAAAAAAATAGAAAAATCACCCGATTGGGCCTCGGGTTGATTATCGGGTAGAAACATATTAGTTTAAAGATATAAATGCATGATTTTATGTGTAACTATGATATGTGAATGGTTTATTAAGAATTCAAATATGGTTGTGCATAGGTGGACTTCAATAATGGCAGGAGCTCGAGGAATCAGTCTGAAACGCCATCAAAGATTATGTAGGCGTATCAAACTTCAGAAAACTATGAGTGGACAGACCTTCTGATCTAATTGCATAATTGCTATCATGATTTATAAATTATGATTAATATAAAGTAAATAATTGCAATCTCATGTGTGTGATTATGAAACGTTATGTTAAGCATGATAACGAGTATGATGTGAATTGTTTGAGTATGCCTGTTTTGCTATGCTTGGGTTGTTGAAATGCATAAAATGCACTAGTCACATTCAAGAATTGACATCGGCATGTGGAATGCACCAAGTCCGGATAGGGTAACCTTTGCAATCCTTGAGAGCTCTCCGAGTCTAGTACCATAGCGTGGAGACGTCAATTCATAAGGTAATAAGGTTGGAATAAGATTTTATTTATTTTGATATTAATTGAATTAATCAGGATCCTGCAATGTGGGGATCGATTAGATAGAGCTACCATCACCTAACGTCCGACATTGTTAGTGGATCGGGCTAGGCATTAAATGGACATGGATTTGTCTATTGCATGCAATAATAAGATAAATTGAAAGATAATGAGATTAGAGTGCCACTGATGAACTCCAATCCTATCCCTGGTTCAGATAGATTATAAGATATTGCCAATTCCAAATCACAATCATATGTGTGCTTTGATGAGTCATGCATCTTGTATTTGAATTGACAGTGACTACATGTATTATCGCATAAGAATAACTATATGCGTTAATGAACTGGTGTGTGTGAACTGATAGAATTAAGGTATGCTAGTATGTTTATTTAATTTTAATGTTAATGCATGCGAATTGCCTTATATATTTTCCCATCCACTCACCTAGCAAGTTTCTACTAGACTACTGGCATGAGTGCAGGATTTACTATTAGGAGCTCACTCCCAGGCAATATAAGGAAACGAAAAAAAAAGGGTGGAACTAGTACGATTGAGGTAATTTTATGAGCATCATATTTATAGCATTTTTCCTAATACAAGTATGCTAGAGCCAATGTGTTAAATTGATTCCTGGGTATTAGTGCTAAAATTAATCATTTACTGATGCCATCCAGGACAACATCATGTTTTCTTTTTAATTCTGCTACGTGATATATCGATTAATTCTTATGATTACTTCTCTGATTTATTTCTATACCACTAGCGTTGTAGGTTTATCATATGCATTACGGGGTGATATGATAGTGTATATAGTGGACCTATAGCGATTTCATGCTAAATTTTTAGGTCCAGGTCGTGACAATTAACGTGGTAGCAGAGCATTGTTTGATTGTTATTCTTAGAAACTTATATGATCTCATTTTTTAATGCTAAGCTACCTTCTATTTATCACCCGTGTGTAGTGATAGCGGAACGTATTTCTATCATTTGGAAACATTCATTGTTATCGAGTCATTAATCTCCCTCGTTTCCTCTAACATATAAAATCACATGGACTGTTGTCATTTTGACCAACCCATGTCAAAACGATACACCCTTTGTAGTTTCATTAAATATATTATTTTAATATAATAATAATTTAATAAAAATTAATATTTTCTCTTTCTAAAATCATTGGAAATTCATAATAAATACCTAATTTATCAGAAAAATATCCCAAAACTTTCTATACACTTCTTATAAATACTAATATCAACTTGAACTCGAAATTTATTTTTTTCATTAACTCATAATTTATTAAAAATTAAATATTCTTCAATTTACCTTAGAAAATTCATAATAATTAAAATTATTCTTCCGAAAATTTCTAAAAACAATATCAAACATTATAATTGATTAATAGACCTTTCCAAGGTCTTAAAACATCAATACCATCATTACAACCTATCATAAGATTTTCCATCTCATAATACTTAAATGAGATTAATTATAATAATTCTTAAAAAATACAATTAATTGATGATATGTTCATTAACACTTTATTAAAACTAAATAGTGTATATTCAAGTAACACACATGTCACAAAGTTTGTATTTCTAAGTATGCGGAGTATCGGATGGTGAAATGACCAAAATACCCCTGGATCTCGTTTTCCAAGAAAATACACTCCGATGTTCTTTTTTTGGAGTCAAAACCTCAAATTGACACTTATGATTCCCAATGATTTATCAAGATCATTATAGGTCATGAAAATCCAACCGCATCTCATATGGACCCTAAAACTGCATAGTGACCCAAACCAATGAGATCGTCAAATAAGTTCCAATCATCCTTCACAAACACTCAGAAAATCCATCAAATTATAATAAACCCCGGACTACAATTCAAAACCCACTAATTTCATCACCAAAATTCAATTGGGCCTTCGGCTCAACTAGCCCAAAGGGTCAGGATTTCACCTGAAACCTATTACTGGTTGTTGTTTTGGTGAGCATTATATGCTAACTTACTAAGATCTACAAACAGTTGAGAATGATTAGAAGAATGGTGCTAATTATCTTGTTATTTGTGTATTATGTGTTTATAAGCATACATAATGTACATTATCAAAATCAATTATTTAGTGGTATGGATAGTGTACAGAGTGCATATCCTTATATTGTATCACTGCCTGATGATATAATTCATCATACAAGGAGTGCATGTGTAATATTAGAAGATAATGTTTTAAAACTTTGTAGCCTATTCAATAAGAATCCAAAATTTTCGAGCTGCTTGGGCCGAGATGCCCAAGGGAGGACCATTGATGTTAACTGGTCTTAGGCCATAATTTAGAATCATTTACAAACTTATGGTATGGTTCGTATATTTTTTGGAAAATTATTCATTATTGGAAATTATTATAATGATTTATTTAATGATTGGAAAATTATTAAGGAAGTAGTACTGGTGGTTTTGGAATTCTAAGATATTAAATTGGTCTATTAATGATATTTAAGGGTGCATAAATTTTCTGATATTTTTTTAAAGTGAATTTAAAATTATCGTGATTTTTCTAAAGAAAATATAAAGATATTTTATTTTTAATAAATTATAAATTTATGAAATTTTTTTTATGGTACTAATAGGAGTGCATAAAAAGTTTTTGTGTATTTTTCGGAGTTGTCCTGTAATTTTTATGAATTTTAAAAGATTTTATATAATTAATAAATCTATATATTATTAATTAATATTTTATTATTTTAATAATATTTTATTCAAAGGTCAAAACGAAACTGTCGTTTTGACCAGCAGCAATCAAAACGCACCAAAAGGTGTCATTTTGGCCACGAACTGGAACTGATGTCGTTTTTGTAATTACGACGTCGTTTTGCAACCTATCCCGTACGACATCATTTTGGTCCTTCCACCATGTGCCGCCTGAGACCTTCATGGTTCCTGCCCTTCTCCCGTCACTCCAACGGGAGAAAATCTTGTTCATCCTTTTCCTGTTTTAATTGGTGTCCAAGCTCAAAAAACACTTTCAAGTCCACCCTCTTCTTGCGAGCCTACTCTGACAATTTTTGTATTGTTTTTGGTTTTTTTATTGCCAGATTCAGGTAAGGTTTCATCTAGAATAAACTGGATCTTATTTGCTTTAGTGAATGCGAATTAGGGCGTGAAACTTGATGATATTTGTGGGATTATGTTCAGAATGAGTTATATTTCGTTTTAGTCTAGATTAGGTTCAGCATAGTTGTGTGAATCGAAGTATTGAGGATTCAGGAATTAGGGTTTTAGAGAGGAAAATTGCAGAAGCTGAAGGATGAAGACGACCTCGGATGACATGTTGTTCGAGGAGTCATCGTATGACGGGTCGTTTGGAGACCTAGGTGAACAACATGTTGCCTGATGGAATAGGTGACGTGTTGTCTATATAGTGGAGGGCAGGTATGGCCTCAAGCCTTAGGCTCGAGCGATGTGACGTCCCCCAATTAGGCCATATGTCACAAATTTGAAGGCTCGGAAGATGGCCTGGCAGTGCTTGGTGCTTCTAGATAGCACATTCTGATTGGCTGAAAATAATAAAAATCATAGAAAAATAGAAAAAAGACAGAAATAAAGGAAAAATTAATAAAAATAGCAGAAAAAATTCCAAAAAATACATAACATACTAGAATCATTAAGGATTCTAGTGATACTAAAATTTCTGAAATTGAAGTTTATTTGATGGGTCAAATAATTAGAAAAATAAAAGAAAATAGAAGAAAGATCCGAATCAATTCCGAGTTGGTTATCGGATAGAAACGTGTCAAATTAAGGTGATAGACACGTGATTTTATGTGTGATTATGTAATCTAGTTTATGATATTGAAGAATTGGCTATGTTTGCATGTGTAGGTGGATACCTACTGACGCAAGACCTTGAGGAATCGATCCAGGAAACAAATGTGGGCTCTTCGAACATCGAAAACCCGTGAGTGAATGTGTGAGACCTCATCCCTCTGAGTGCCTAGTCAGCGAGACTGTACAGTGAGAGTGCTTGATCTTGGTCCATTATGAGCAGTTTACCTGTTTGATCAATTTTCACCAGTTTGTCCCGAGAGTGCACCAGTTGATCGATTTTGACCAATTTGACCCCAGAGTGGACCAGTTGATCGATTTTGACTAGTTTGACCCAAGAGTAGACCAGTTGACCAATTTTGACCCGAGAGTGGACCAGTTTGACCGAGAGTTTACCTTTGACCAATGAGTTGACCATTGAATCGAGAACGATCCTTAAGGTGGACACACTCATAGAAAGCCTAAGTGTACGTATAGGTGTCTTAGCAAGTGTTCTTAGTCAAGTATCAAGGTTTGAGTCAATGGAAATCGTGTTTGGCCTTTTTCGGGTCCGTTTTGAGTGATTAGGGCCTTCGGGCCGAAAAACTTATTAGTTATTTTCCGTGCCCGATTACATATTCTCGAGCCCAATTTATTATTTTAGCCCATTTACGATGTTTATTGGTTTTAAAACCCATTTTGGCAAACTCGGGATATATCAGGCTTTTAAAACATTTTAATCGGGTCATTTCTGAGATTTTGAGCCTGGGGTATAAATACCTGACCTGACACTTAAACTTTCTAAGTGACCAATTTCCCTCTTCTTCCTCTTTTCTCTCTCCCATCTTCCCTCTCGATAACGTCATTCATCCTCTGTTGATTATCTTTTGACAAAAACCACCAGGAATCGCTTAAGGAGCCATGATTGATCAGCTTTCCATTTCAGGGCATTTTAGGGGATTTTGTGGTAAGTGCCCTAAATTTTCATTTCATTTGTCGATTGTTGATCCCGATAATTTTGTATTGTCATTCCTAAGTCTATTTGGTAGTTTTGATCTATAAAAAAAGTTTTCTTATCCATGTCTGTGAAATTTTCAATTGAGCGGTAGTTTTAGTAATTTTGGGTATTTCGTGATTTCGATGAAATTATCGATTGTGTGAAATTATGATGCTTAGGTTAGTTAATTCCTGTGTTTTGGAGTGTGTTTGTGGACTAAGAAACCTGGTCGTGCGATCGGGTGAACTTGTGGGTCATTTTGGAGCCGTATGAGGCTTGTGTGAGGTTTGGGTGTTTCACCCATTGGTTGGATTTCGGAAATCCTGAGTTGCGAGCGTGTCATTAGTGTGAGGTGTGAGCTGTGAGTGTGTCGTTGGGGTGGTCTCTAGGATTTTCTATTTCAATGTCAAGTCCTTTGTCATTTTTGTTTGGTTTTGGTGCTTATGTGTGTTTGTTTGGTTTGTATGTTTAGGCGGTGCTGGTGCGGTCGATAAGGAAAAAGGTATTTGCATGGTTTATTAAATGACAAGTGTGCTTTAAATAATGCTTCTATTAAATGATTTTCCGTATGCCTGTATTCTCCAGATATGCTTATAACGCTGTAACTCTCACTGAAGTCTTTGATCTTACCCCCGTTTGTTGTTATCTTTTCAGGGCTAGTCTGTTAGAGTCGATGTACATCCTTGAGGTCGAGTCTTTCTCGGAGTAGGTCTTAGAGCTGAACTACTGCACATGCACGTTTTGGAAACTCTACATGCTTATGTTTTTTATATTTGAATACTTAGACGATATATATGCTTGTGTTGGATTTTGGTTGTTTATATAGACCCGATGTGGGCTTATTTCCAATTTGTCTTTTGTTAGCATATATGAATCGTATTTTACATTATAATATGAGATGTGTGCCTTGGGCACTTTTCATATGAATCCTTATGGGACTTGTGTGTATAAACTCGTGTGTAGCATGTTTGGGGTCGTGTGGCCTGTTGTGTGCGATTTTAAGTCTTCCATTGATTGTGTGTGCATACTACGATGTTTGTTAATGTCGGGTATGATTTGTGACGTGTCATGTTCCTTTAAAAAGGAAAATTTAAATTTATATGTATTTTCGGAAATTTAATTTTTTAAAGCTAATGTGAGACTTGTGTGGTTTTGATTGATCCACATGTTTGATCAATCGGGACTACATAACGATGAGGGTCCCATTTACCAGGAGCGGGACCTCACAAGATGGACTTTTATTTATCATTCTATAACTGACATGAATAATTATTATGAATATCAAAGAATTAATTGATTGATTGGTAAATCAAAATGCTATGCATGCACTACAATTGACTATTGTGCGGTGTACTAGGTATGCTATGCCATGCTATGTTATTTCATAATGTGAGTGTTGCATCCGGTACGACATGATAATTGGAATGCATGCAAAGCTATGAGTGCATCGAATACACGAGATATGAAATGCACAAGCATATCATAGAGTAACTTATGCAACTCTTGATAGCTCTTTGAGTATGGTAGCGTGGCGTGGATATGCCAATAAAACCAAGACTATAAGGTGGGATAAGGATGACACAAGCGAGCCGATGAACACAAGATAGGTACCTGCAAAGTGGGGCCCACTTAGGTGGAGTTGCCATCACTTAATGCCCTGGCAGCATCAGTAGAATGGGTAATATGGTAAATCTGGAAAAAGGTAAGTCGGAAATTACCACTGACGTATCTAAATCCCAATCGCGAGAATCCAACATGCTGAGAGTTATTGCCTGCCCAGTCTTGGTCTTGATTGCTTTGAATATTGTGCGATTTTGCCATATTTTAACTGTGATTGCACTACATATTCTTTGACTCATTGAGTCTTGATTTGCATGCCAGCATGTGTGTTTAATAAGTGCAAGATTTTATGTGTCCTTTGAATACATTTTTTTCGTCCGCTCACTTGGTAGGTTTCCTTTCTTTGGAAACATTATCAATCATCGAGTAACCTTTATAAATATTGTGTCCTCTATTCTTTGAGAGAACACCAATGAGTCAATCATCTTTATTTTTTTTATAGCAATTGAGTGGGTATGTATGTTTTAGGCCCATTTTTGCCTAGTTCTCTAGATTGAGTAATTATTGTTTTGGAATACATCTCAATGTTGCAAATTTATTGCCATACTAGGCATATTCGAATTGTTACATCCATCTACATGGTAGTATCTTTTTGCATGGGATTTACTTAAAACACTTATTAATTCTTGTGTTTGAGATTGTAAGTTGTTATTTGTGTGCATTGCAATTTGCTCGCAATGTCTCATCATAAGTATCACCTAATTGGGTAATATATTAGTGCTATATAAACTTGAGATGTTATTTGTTTGTGTAAGGGATTATTGCATTTAATTGCTATAAGGTTCAAAATCAATATTGTGGCACTATATGAATGAACTTGATTATCTTGTTGTGAATCGTTGAGTTAGGGGATACTATGAATGTATATATTGTATTAATCTCGATTTCAGATTAAAAGTCCTGGAAGGAGTAAGAAAGAACACTTGGATAATCTAATGTAAGTTATATTGCCTATAAATGATTTGAATTAAAAAAACTACCTCGGGATCCAGTTTATCGAGATTAGATTACGATTAGGTGTGACTAATTTTGAGATTGGGTATTCCTTGTTGAGGCATAAGAAATAAGTTGTGAGACCCCGAACCTTCCTAGTTTAGATGTTCAGAAAGTCTAGGAAATCCAAGAGTCGATGCAGCTGAAATAACTATTTTTTCCCTGAAGAAATAGATGTGTGATGGCTTAAAATGGTTGCTGCTAGATATTTTCTATTTTAATTCTAGTATTTTTATATTAATTATCTTTAGTTTTATCCATTATTATCTAAGATATTAGATAATTCTTCTTTTAAATAGAATATCTCTTTTAATAGATTTATCTTTTTAAATAGAATTATTCTTTAATTATCTTTTTAAGCTTAAAAATAGGGATTTACCTCTTAGCTAAACCTCCATAGACATCTATAAAAGAGTGGTCAGCCTATCCCACCTAAACATACCAAAACCCACATAGAAATTTCATAATTTATCCATTTCTTCTCAATTTCCAATTTTTGCCTAAACTCTAGCCGAAACTTCTTGATCTTCATCTTGGCATAACTCTCTCATCTTTTATCAAATTCTTGCAAATAATAGCTTGTTGGAAAGCTCTCTTAATCCTCTTTCCAACTATCTTGGATTTTTCATCTGGAGGTTGATTTTTTCTTTGTTAAAAGTTAAATCGTATTTCGACGGAATTGCTAACATCTGCGTGAACTTCAAAATAACATAACATTTTCATCCTTTGTCGGATTCTTGCGAATAATAGCTTGTTGGAAAGCTCTCTGCATTCAATTTCCAAAAATCTTGGGTTTTTCATCTAAAGGTTAGTTTTCATTTGTTAAAAGTTAAATCGTATTTCGACAAAATTGCCAAAATCTGTTTGAACTTCAAAATAGCATAACTCTCTGATCCTTTTTCGGACTCGTACGAATAGTAGCTTGTTGGAAAGATCTTTTTGTTCTCTACCTAACCATCTTGGGGTTTTCTTCTTGAGGTTAGTTTTTCTTTGTCATAATTTAGGTCAAAATTTGACGGGATTAGGTTTCAAAATTTTGTAATTCTGCATTCAATTGATTTCTGTTATTGTTCCTCTTGTTTGTATGATCATTTAGTATCTATTCATGATCTAAAATCATGAATTCATCCTTTGAATCTTCCCTTTTTATGAAATCAATATTCCTTACCTTTGCCCTATTGATTTATGCCTATCTTGATTAATTGATTAACCTATTGGATTCTGATCTTGTTTCTTTTGATTATACATGTTATAAACACTTAATCCTTTCTTAATTTCATGAAATCACACCCTCTAATCTCTCTAATATTGAAATCGCAAATTGTTTTATAAACCTAAAGGTATTGCCGAAATTTGTATATTGAATTAGGGTGAATAATCAAGTTGATTCTTATTGAGTTTTTGGCCATCACATCACGCATTCAGGGGAAAGATATTGCTACATCCGGATCGCTGGATTTTGGTAGGTTAATTGGTAAGGATTCCCAATGCCTTTGGTTTTTAATTAAGTAGTCTTGTGGCTTAGTATTGTGTAGTTTTTGTCTTGTAATTGTTTAGGAGATTTTGATCTTATTGGAAAGGCAAAGGATTGCATCTGATTCAGACACGTGAGAGGTAGGATCTATGCCTCATCGGTTCCTTTGGTTACCTTATTGTTCGATTATTTGAATATAAGTGAATTCAATTGCCTATCTTGGTTTTATGCTTGCGGAATGTGTGATTATGATGATAGGGAATCTCAGAAGTTAATAGGAAAATAGGTTGCCTGATTCGGTTATGACTTTGAGGATTGATCTTTGATTTGTATTGTGATTTGATTGAGGATCCTTTGTTATGATTTGTGTATGCGTGTACTATGTGTGTATGAGTGTATGTGCCCTGTTTGTGCAATTTTGAAGGATCCTTTTGTCGCTAGCCATGCGAGGTAAGTATTGTTGCTCCTAGGGAGAGGAGAGATGCTTACCGAACCGGGAGGTTTATGGGTGGTTATTCCCAGCAAGAACTCGTTGTATGCCTTGTAGACCGGTTCAAGTCCGGACGTCAGGAAGCCTTGTAGGCCAGTTCTAGCCTGGATGTTAAGATGCCCTATAGGCCAGTTCGAGTGTGGACGTTAGGTTGCCCTGTTTGAGAGTGACAAGATGACTTGTATACGCTGCTACAAGAGTACTCCTAGGTCAGTTCAAGTCTGGATGTCGGAGACAACTAAAAGGCTTGCTGCAATATTGATTGTCTAACCATTTATCCTTTGTGCAGCAAAGCCTTGGACAACACAAGTAGAAGGGGATGACCTTTTCTTTTCCTACTGCCAAGAGTAACCTGATGAGTTTTCTTGCCTGCATACTTCTGATTTTCAAAAGTGTTTGTAGTCCACCCTCAGCCTTAGTTTCGAACTTAACCCTTTTGATTGATTCTTGAATAGCGTGATACCCTTAGATGAGTAGGGATGATTTGATGTTGTTTGGGAGATGTTTGATTGGGAATCCCTAGGACTTATGATACTATGACCCTACTGAGATTCTTGTAATCTCTCCCTTCTTTTCTCCCTCTTTGCAGGCTTAGGTGTTGCTAGTACCAAAGGTGTGTACTTTGTTGCTAGTACCAAAGGTGTGTACTTTGTTGCTAGTACCAAAGGTGTGAGATCAAGGCTGCACGGCTGGAAGAATTTGCATCCCTTTTCTATTGAATGTGCATACCATGTCTTTGAACTTGTGTGGATTTGCATTCTGGCTTTCCAATCCCTCTTTCTCTTTTTGTTGCTTCCGAAATATGCTTGATACTATTGGTTGATGTTTTGAGATTCCTATAGGACTTGTGTGTTATGTTTTCACTTGTTTTGAGTATTATATAAGTCTTCTGCTGATCTTTTCTTTCACTCTGTATAAGCCAAAAATTCATTAATGTATTAATATGCTCCAGTATTTAAATAGCATATAAATCAACCAATAAAATCAACAATTAGGTGACTTGAGCCTTGTGAGATTCAAATAGGACCTTGCAAGGGCTTATTTGGGTTTCAAGGCGGTAAGGATCCTAATAGATTGGGTTTGGGTCCTTACAGAAATTGCATAACTTATAGTAGGATGATGTCTAATACAAGTTGTTGCTTTGGTGGGCCATAGATATTAACTGATTGAGAATTATGAATAGATGAGCAAAAATTTTAAAAAAATGGGTACGGATTATTCGATTACTAGTGTATTCTTTGTTTATAAGCACACAGAATGCACATTATTAAGGTTGATTATTTAGTAACATATATAATGCATGAAGTGTATGTATCTACTTTGGGTATATTGAAGAATTTTGTGCCTAATGAAGCACGAAATATATAGTATACTATACTGTAGACCAATCCCATAACATGTCGAGTGTTATGTGATCGACTTGAAATACTTGAGCTATAAGCTCATATAGTAAATGCTGAACCAAAATTTTAATCATTGGGCTCAAAAATACCCAATTAATTCATGAGAGTCGAAGTTGTATAATGATGCTTACGGTGAAAAAAAGAAGACAAAGTAACATTTGCTACACTCTAGGCAAATCAAAGCATAGGTTTATTGACCTTATTCTAAATCATAGCTAAAATAAACCTAGAGATATGAATCATAAGATTATGGTATATATTGTGATTTGAATAAATCACTAAGTTGAACAAAGCCATGAATTCATGTTTGCATAGTGAGGATTAGATTTAGATTGTGGAATGATACTCTTTGCTTGTTTCTCCTGTGTCGGTTTGATTATATTGAGCTATTGATATACCATTGATATTGAATTCGAGCATGTAAACATTGTAATATACTCATTCTTGGATTTTTTATCCCTAGGGTTGTCCGACGTCACTCGGAGACATCATATTTCTTTTATATCCGTTGTGCAAACTAGTTAAGCCTTTATTCTATTGCCAACTCCGTTATTTATTATTATACCACTAGCTTTGTATGCCTATTATATGCATTGTCGTGTATTATGATAGTGTATATAATGGGCCTATGACGAATGTCACGCAAAATTTTAGGGTTCTGGGGTGTGACATATCCCATAAATTATGAGTTTGAGTAATAGCTCTTAGAATTTTGGCTACCCTATTAACTAATTGCACCTGAACTCCAAGGATTGAAAATTTTAGATGAAGAGTATGTTGCTAAAGGATTAACCAATCGGTTAACCCTTTATGGGATTTCGGTCATAAGAAACCAATAAGTGTGAAACATAGGAGCATAGCCTATATTAAGGCTAGACAAGCTTGAGGGACAGGCAGAGTTCTGATAACTATATCGATATTCTGAAATGTGGGATTACAGTGTTTTAAGTATTATTTGCAATCCTCATTTTGAGGTTGACGATTATTGTTCTTAATGATGAAAGAAGTTCAAGCAAATTTTGATGGACTAATGATTTGATGTAGAAACGGATCATATATAACTTTGATGACTTACTCGACTTTGAGTAATGAAAATAATTGTGTTGTCGGCTATCTCGTGTGAGAAGGAAATTGAGAAAGTTGGGTTATATCGAGGGTAAATGGAACGAATGTAATGGGAGACTACATTCTAGTTTGTGGTTATTGTCGATGTGAGGTTTTATCTTTCCATGTTGAATCGGTTAATATTGAGTTGCTAAAATGAAACCAATAGCTAAATTGACTGAAGTGTTATATAGATCCAAAGAATAAATCTTTGAATGTGTCAGAAAAGATAGAAGAGGAGTGGCACAGCAAAAACGTGGTGCTTTAGAGTTGGAAGGAACTTGAGATGAATTCTTATGTGAATTAGTGGTGACAGTTATCTAAATGTGACCACTATAGGTGTGGTTTTGAGTTAATGACTTTATATTTTTAGTGTTAACTAGAAATTGTGGTGATACTATGTTGATCGAATTGGTATCGTTGAGAAGAATCCAGAATAGGTTCTTAAACTAAGCAAGGGTGAAAGGATCACCTGGATATGATCATTATGGTTAGGGTTATAAAAAAATTAATAACCCAATTGGGTTGGTGATGACATGATTATATTTGTACCACCAAGTTTAATGGAATATCAGATTTTGATTGATAGAGAGGATATTGTGAATGCGAGTGGATATCACATGAATAAGACGAAATAAGATTGCTTGCTAAGTGAAATATGATTGACGATAAAAATGTAGAGAATACAATGGGACATTGCAATTCTGATTGTGATTTAGAGAGTGTGAGATTCTCACGATAGCTGTAATCTTAGCGTAAGTTTCGAGGATGAAATTTTGTATAAGGTGGGTAGGATATGAAATCCTGAAACTTTCGATATATGGGTTAAAAAGTCCATTCAAGGATTAATGATGTTAGAGCGTCTTAGCCCATAGGTCAAGATTTGATTGTGGATTTAAGGAGTAAATTAGATTATTTTGGGAAAAATAAAAATTTTCAGAATTTATTTTAATTACCTATTTACGATTGAAAAATCATGATAGCGGTTGTATCATTGATTATAGAATCTAAAGAACAATGATTGATCTATTGGATATAATTAAGATTGTATAAATTTTTCAAAAATTTTCAGAATTGTATTTGGAATTATGATGAATTTTCAAAGAAAACAAGGATGGATCAAGTATAATGAGCTACTGTTATGAGCATCATATTCATAATGTTTTCTGTTAAACAACTGAATTTATTAGAGCCAATGTAGTAAATTGATTTATAGGTAGTAGTGGTTGCGTAATGTATCGATTAATTCTTATGATTACTTCTCTATTTTATTTCTATACCACTAGCTTGTAGATTTATTATATGTATTGTTGGGTGATATGGCAGTGTATATAGTAGGCCTATTGAAATTATCGCACAAAATTTTTAGGTCCGGGGCATGACAATTTTTCAATTTTTTTTGAGTTTTTATTAATTTCTAACAAATCCCTACGCGACACCTGGCAAAACCAGGCTTGTCCAGACCAAGAACTAGACCTCCAAGATCATGACCCTTCATTCGACTGGGTCGTCTTCAACCTCCAACCGAAACCCTCTAGCTTGTAAAGTCCCAATTTCTAGCTTCAATCAACACAATCGTACATCCTTTCGCCCTAAAACCTTAACCAGAACAACAATCGAACAATCCCGAATCTAACCCAACAAATGCCATGAAATTCTATAAACTAAAATGGCTAAATTGGAGAGAAGGGTTAACCAATTTCTAGGTAGAATTCTTACCCAGATCTGGTTATCAGAACGTTGGAAATCGACTCAAAAAGAACAAGACGAGACTCAGACACTCAACGGTAATGACTTTTGGTGGAGAGAAACTTGTTTCCTTTGTTTCGGACATTTGGAAAGTTTTATGGGATCTTATTCCGTTATTTCACCGGTAACGGGCGGTGAGCGAAAAGGTTTCAGGTAGTAGCAAGTTATATGTCAAAATGACGTCGTACGGGGGAATATGCAAAATGATTTCGGCCCAGGGATTTGGCTAAAATGACACCTCTTGGTGCGTTTTGGTTCACAGTGAGTCAAAACGACATTGACCGTTGTTGTTTTGACTTTTACTTAAATATTATTATTTATTAATTACCTAAAACCATCGAAAATTCATAAAAATTATCATATGTCTCTAAAAAATATAAAAAAAAATTTTACGGACTCCTTATGAATAGTACTATCCATTAGTATCATAAAATTATTTTTCTCATAAATATATAATTTACTAAAAATTAGATACATCAATCAAATATTCTAAAAAAATTACAATAATTCTAATTATGTTTCTGAAATTTTTCGAAAAATTTCCTGATGCTTTAAAATCTTTAGTGGACCTATCCAAGGTCCTAGAATACCAAAATCATCAATACATCTCATCTTTCTATTTTCCAATCATCATCTGTATAAATATCGATATTTCTAAATAAATATAATAATTTCTTTAAAATATCGTTCAACTTCGAAACGTCCAAAACCTGATTAAATTTCTATACCGATTAAAAAATAGGGACTAAGGCCTACCAACCTACATAATCCTTAATTGGGCTTCCCGACCCAAGCTACTTAAAATTTTGGGATTTTCTCACAAATATCACCATATCACTATAAAAAACCTCTTTATCACTACAACTGCTAACTCACTTCATCATTCTGATAACTAGTGCTTTATTGCACTAGCATCACAGTTGGTATATAGACTGATCGTTGGATGTGGAGTGTGGACCTAGTTTGGTGTTCCGTCGTGTAATTTTGTCAAGGACGGGCAAAATCAAGAGACTATTGTGATTCAATTTGGACCCCAACATTTTCGATTCATCCGTTAGAGAAATTTTCCAAAGCTTATGCTTGATATCTTTCCTATTTTGTAGTCTTTACACCTTGTTTTCTTATCATTTTATAGTACGTTGAATTGTTGAAAGTGGACACTTTGTAATATCATTCTCTTACAATAATGATGTTCCACAGGTGCTGTGAAGGAAAACAAGAGACAATATTGAAGAAGCAACAAAGGTTTATGAAGTTTTATGATGTCAGGGATGCGGCCAAAGCATTGAGCGAAATGGATGGCAAGGAGGTTTATGGAAGAGATGTTATCATTGAGTTTAGCAAGCCAGGTGGCTATTTTAGAAGAATCTTTGATGCCTAGCATTGTGGCCGCTTTCCTCTACAAGAACTGTGTTATGTTCCTCCCTCCTCTCCTCCGCTTTCCTGCACACAAAATAGATCGGTTGCTAGTTGCTTGTACCATAATATTTCTCCTTGGAGGTTCTTGATGCTTAACGAATCATCTGGTGGAAAGAGAGAGAATGAAAAGAGTAATCTAATTGCTGGTGATGTTTATAAAGTCCTCAGTGAAGCTTCAGATGGAGATGGTGGTGTGGGGAGATTGTATGATGTCAGATACGATGATTTTAATAGAATTTCAGCAAAGTAAATCATAAACGACAAATCGAGTACCTTGGTCGGGAAGCAACAACATAAAAGTATCAGCACATTGAAATAGAAGCAAGAGAAGAATAAGGTAGATAATTGGTTTGAATAAAGGATGATGCCATAGTGAAAGCTTTCGATTTAATTGACTTGAGAACTATTGTTATGATCAAGAACTTACCTAACAAATATAGGTTGGTCTTTCACTTGTCTTAATGATATTTTATAGTTTATTTCTCAGTGTCTATCTTATTTTTGTTTGAACTATTACTCAGTGTGAAGCTACTGTTGAACATTTTAGTCAACCACTGAATTCACTGCAATGAGCATTTGGCACCCGATGAAGATGATCAACCCTCGTCCTCTTATAACTTTCTTCATTTTTCCATTAATTTCAAGTGATTCCCTGCCTTGTGATTTGTTCATTAGTACTTGTCATCTCTGGCTTCTATGATTTTGTTAGTTTAATACCTGCATTTAAGAGCTTGACATGTATTGTAAAGTGGGAAGCAACAACAGATGTAATATGGGATATGGGGTTCATGAACATAACATCCCACAAGCGGTGTGGAGTTTCTACAAGGCTTTTCCACCACCAACACTGGGAGGTGTTTAACTCTAGAAAAATCTAAGAAATCACCTATGCTAGAGTTCAGGTAATTCTGAATGTGTTGTGTTATACAATTCCACAAGGATTTTGATTAAAAACAAACTCATTGGTAAATTATTGTGATGGAAGGGATTGGAATGTTTAAAGGAGCACTTCAAGAATTCTAAATTCTCATGCGAGATGAAAGACTATCTACCAGTTGTGCTTTCACCTCCGAGAGACTGATGCTACTGATGAAACCGCTTCCCATCATTTGCCAAAATACACATCCCTATCTTGTAAGTCATTAATGTACTAACCACGGACGATGGAGATAACCCTAACAATATCCAAGGTAGCAGTGACCATTATGAAGAACAAAACTTGATCAACAACAGTGAAAAAACCAATGTCAATGGTGATGATGATAATGAAGACAATAGCAGTTATGATATCTTGGAGGACCAGCATATAGCTTTTTGGGGTGTCTGGCTCTATATGTCTAATTCTCTTGGAACCGAAAAAGGTACGAGTAAATCATATCATATATATATTTTTCTATAATACAGATGCCTTGTCCTTTTTCTCAGACAATTGTAACTCCCAATCAGGATTCTTGTCGAGCACCAAGCCCATTCACGCCACCAACTCATGGCTTCCTGTCATTCTAACCACAACCACCATTACTTTCAATATATCCACCACTCTCGGGCTCCCATTCTTCTTTCCCTCTCTTTCTCTCTCTCTATACTCCTTTTGTATTTTAAAATTACAAGTAGAGGTGGAAGTTCTGACTTGAATTTTTCTTTCTGTTTTTCTTAAGTGTGAATGAGAACCAAAACGACTACATACAAAAGAAATTGTAGGGTACAAGCGGTATGACCCGGCACATAGTGAGCATGATAGATCACAACTACAACGCTGAGTCAGGTTTCTAACCACATGGCCCAAAAGATATAACTTGTTACAAATAATACCTTCATACAATACATATAAGCTCAAAACCTCCCTCACTCTTTTCCGATGTGGGATTGAGTACTATTGACTCCCTATACAGGCTGGGTCTTCCAATCTTTCCTTCTTATAAACCTCATGTCCTCACAAGGGAAACCCAAATGTAAGTGACTTAGGCCCAAACTCACGAGTCCAAACATGAACACATAACACAACCCAAGCCCAAGGAAGAGGGAGCGAGATCGGCTCCATTATCATTTATCACGACCTGGCCCCTGGACACTCGACTCAGTGGACTCGAACGTGTATGTACACTTGATAGATCACAATACCTGATATGTGAGTGTGTGTGTTTGTTCCTCCAGGGAGGGGGTCCTCACATAAAAGGCACCTTTTATGTGAGGACTGCCTCCCTGTAGGAACAAACACACACTCACATATCAGGTATTGTCTAGTAGTGATACACTTTTAATCCCTTGATATGCTATCACTGGGATTTGAACCATCATCCACTGCATTTTGTTCCTTCAATGAGAACGCCTTTTACCAATTTAGCTGCCAAGAGATTGCTAACAGGTAACAATGGCAACCCCTCCCTAGAGGAACAAACACACACTCAAGTATCAAGTATTGTCTGGCAATGGAACACTTTTAATCCCTTGATATGTTGCCACTGAGATTCGAAGTACTATCCACTACCTTTTGTTCCTTCAAGGAGGACACCTCTTACCAATTCAGCTGCCAAGAGATTGCTAACAGGTAATAATAGCAGCCTTGGCCTTGGAGAGAAAGAGAGGTAATGGATGGATAATGTTAGACTATAACCAAAGAGTTCTTTTCCTTGACCTTTGACCTTGACCTTCATTCATCTCAGCCCTGTTGCTGATACAAATAAGCACCTGCAGCTAAAGCTTAAACCCTCAAAAGCCTTACCAGTTTTGTCTTGTCTTTTTCTCTTTGTGTTCTCCTGTACTATCCATCTAGCATCCTACCCTCCTCTATTATATTCCTTCCCCAACAGTTGTTTGACCTTGTTTCTATAGTTCTTGCTACTTTCTTTATGGCCCTTTCTAATACAGCTGCTCTTTGGTTTAGTTTTAGTAAGTTGGTTGGTATCTTCACGCCTCTCTTTTTCCTAATATCCTGAGGTACTAACACATATACTATCCTTTCCATATTATCTTGCTCTCCAGAATTCCCGCAGTGTCTTTTATTCCCTTACGAGGTTGAGGGTGTCTGTTTTCTTATTTTTTACAATTTAGGCTATAAACCAATACAACTAATCCAAAGGAAGATCTTGGTTTCCTTAATAATTGGGAGCTTTTTTGGTATGCTAATGTCTAACACTACTTTAGAAAATTTAGGACCATTGATCTTTAAATACTAATGGGGCCAGATATTGGAAATGATGAAATGACACAATGTTGTAAAAATTGCATGTTATATGGTTGTTTATTCAAAATATTATAACTTCTATTTTAATCTTTATGCCATAATTTATCATTAATTTTTTAACGTATGAAACTCATTTCACTCATTTCATAATGGTCATCATTCTTCTTAATAGTTATTATTTCTCTTAATTATTGGTTTTGTAACTCTTTCTTGATATCTCTATAAAAGGATTCCATTGTCTATTTGTAGAGGGAACTTACTTCTCTTGTTCTCCTTTATTATATTGTACACATGTGTTATTCACTTGTTGCATAGTCCTCTTTGGCTCTCTTATGCCTCTCAAAATAGTATCCTTTCTTGACTAATGTAAGCATATCCTTACTTAGCTAATATTAATATTTTAGTCAATTATAGTCTGTAAAATTCCAAAACATTCAGTTATGAGAGCTAGTAAGAATGCTAAGCTTAAGAACCGAAGAAAGAGATACACAAGGAGAAATGGAGAGAAATGCTTTACACTCTTATAATTGTATAAAATGTTGGATGATTACAAATGAGGGGAGACACCCCCTTGTATAGCATTTATAGCTTGATAATGAAAATTTGAGATAAAATCAACTGATCTAACGGTGCCTGTACAACTACTTATGTGGTAAGCCCTAATGATTCAACTACCCCTGATTGTCCCATATAATCTTTAATTATATTGATTATCTTGATTCCTTAGATTAAGTATCCTATATAATAAGGTCGGATTTCCATTAAATGCCTCGATTGCTTTTGATTGAGGTTCACGTATGGTAAGCTTTGATGGTGGCTCATCAACCCTCATGATATCATCTTGTAAGGGACTTGTCATGCGCAATATCAAATGATATGTAGTCTGAGTTTTGGTCATGACATTCTTTCCTACCAAACTCGACAACGACCTTATTGTGTGTTGTCTTAAGAACTCATCAATTTGGTCTTGGTACTACCAAAGATCAAAATCTTTCTCCCAACTATTCTCACTAGGATAATAGTCATCATTCATTTTAATAGCTATTATTTCTTTTAATTATTGGTTTTGTAACTCTTTCTTGACACTTTTATAAAATGAGTCTATTGTCCATTTGTAGAGGGTACTTATTTCTCTTGTTCTCGTTTTTTTATTTTGTATACATGTATTATTTGATTGTTGGATAGCCCCATTTGGCTCTCTTATATCTCCCCTAATCATATCCTTTCTTGACTAATGAAAGCATATCCTTGGCTAATAATAATATTTTGGGTAATTCCAATCTACAGAATTCCAAAATATTCAACCGTAAGTGCACTTTTTCACTAGACTAGAATTTGTAGAATAGAACTCTCTGTATGGCTTTAGACAATTACTCTCACAATAGGCTAAATAGGCATCCTCACAAAGCTAGCTAAAATGCTAAGTTTGAGAACCAAAGAAAGAGATACACAAGGAGAAATATAGAGAAATTCTTTATACTCTTAGAATTACATAAAATGTTGAATGATTACAAATAATGGAAGGCATCCCTTATATAGTATTTGCAGCTCCCCAATGAATAATGGAAATCAAGTCAACCGATCTAATGGTGTCTGTATAGGTACTTACATGGTAAATGCTAATGGCTCAGCTACCTCTTATTTTCCTATCTATGATAATCTTTGATTATATTAATTACTTTGATTCCCTAGATTGGATCTCCTATATGGTAAGGTCGGATTCCTATTGAATGCACTGATTACCTTTGATAGGGATTCATATATGATAAGCTTTGATAGTGGCTCACCAACTCCTATGATATCATCTTGTGAGGGACTTGTCATAAGCAATGTCGAATGATATGTAGTCTGATTTTGGATCGTGACATTCTTTCCCACAAAACTCAACAACGATCTCATTGTGTGTTGCCTCAAGAACTTATCGATTAGGTCTTGATACCACCAAAGATCGAAATATTTCTCTCAACTAGCCTCACAAGGAGGGTCACCTTTCTTAGGAACCAGATATTCCACATGATTCATATGTTTCCCACCCTTTTGTACCACACATATTGATAGAATCTCATCGAGCTATTTTTCATGAGCATTGGTCACAGCTATGGAGCCCTCTTAGAAGACAAGATAAAACTCCAATCTAGGCATCAACTCAAGCTTGTATGATACTTTGACAACCCTGTTCAACACCTTGAAAGGGCCCTCATATTGTTGCACAAGTCCCTTGTGCAACTTGGCAAATACTCTATTTTGGTGAGGCATCAACTTCACCAATATAAAATTTCCTTCTTCAAACACCACAAGTCTTCTCTTCTTGTCCGCTCAGTTCTTCATCCTCTTTGTCACTTTGGAAAATTATACTCTTGCAAGGCCCTTATGTTTATCCCATTCCTTGGCAAAGTGATATGTAGATGGATTAGCCCCTTCTAACTTGTGAAATTCTGCTAGGAGTGTAAGGTTGTTGTCATATAGCAATCTCAAAAGGACTCATAATTGGGATGAACATTGCATACTTGAAAAATCTGTCCATCACCACAAATATAGTATGAAAGTTGTCATACTTTGGGAGACATGCAATATAATCCATAAAAATACTCTCCCAAGGTCTCTCTGGTATAGGCAATGACTTCAACAATTCTGGTTGCTTCTGCTGCTCAACCTTGTCTTATTGGTGAGTCTTATTGGTGAATTAGACAGGTTTTTACATATCACTCTATATCGTCTAGTATGTTAGTCCAATATTAACCATCTTTTAGTAGTACAAGCATTCAAGCAATGCCTTGGTGGTCAGTCCATCCCGAATCATAGCATTCCTTCATCACTTTCTTCCAAAGCTTGTCATTTTAAAATTTGAATTTTTTGCTATTGAGCTACATGATAGGAAGCTCAGAGTGGTTGAGGAAACTTTTGATAGATGTCCTAATGTGGGGAATAAAGATCAAACACATGTCTTCATACATTGTGACCTTAAGGTAATATTTGAAATTTTTATATATTCAACAAGAGAATAAATATTTATGTGTGACATAGTGTTGTCAAAACAATTATTGAAAATTTAAGTTATTTCTTTAGATTATATAAGATTTTAAAAAAATATAATCGATCATCTTAATAAAGGATTATCGAGAAAAAATATTTGGGTTTTTAAGGGGGCTAAAGCCCATAGATTGAATATTAAGCTCTTATTTTATAGTCTCGTATTTGCTGATCCTAATAAATGTACTTGATGGATAAAATATTTTCTAATCCATAACCCTTTGGGTGGTCCATATAAGGACTTGATAGATATCAGTGTGAAGAAGGATGAATTTTAATAGCTCCTAATGATTTTATAGTCATATGATTGGATGATTAAAGGACTTAGAAACCATTTATATTAGTGTATATGTGGGCTGACTATTATGAAATATATGATAAACTTTCTAGCGCACTCATAAGAAACCAAGGTATGCTCATAGCTCTATCAATAGTGTTTATTATTATTACCGCGTAATTATTAACCATTAAAGAGATGATATGAGTTTGTGGAGGGTTATTTAATTTATAATCAATAAAAATTTAAAAGAAATTAATTCTTATTTTTATTGGTAAAATTGATGTTTTACATCACTGTGTATCAATTCAAATATTTGAAAGATATTGATGTTTACGTATTACCCTTTCTTTTGCTTCAAATATTAGATATTTGTTGAGAACATAAAATTTTTAAGGGATTGCTGGAAAATTATATATCATGTTATTGCTTATTCAAAATATTATAATATCTACTTTAATTCTTATGTTATAATTTTATAATTAAATTTACAACTTAGGAAACCTATTTTATAATGGCCATCATTTTTCTTAGTAGTCATTATTCCTCTTAATTCTGGTTTTGTACCACTTCCTTGATATCCCTACATGGCTGATGAGTGCTCTGTTGGTCGCTTGGCTCTAGTTTAGGAAAATCTGTTTAATGCTCATGAAAAGTTTAAGTTCCTTTTAAGACTAAATCCTATTAAATTCAATTCGCGTCGTAAAATCTGAAAATGAGTGATGTATCTGAGGCATCTCCTATCATCATCATCTTCCTTCAGTGGCAGGGACTCGTAGAAAGGAAGAACGAACAGGGGCAAGAACTTAGAACCGCTAAATATTAAAATAGCATTCACTCCTGTCCAATAAAAAACACAAGGTGCTGCACTTTGAAGGGATGCAAAATCTATTGAAAGTATCAGTACCCAAAACCATTATCAGCAATTAATGAGAGAAATGCGCTGATGCAGCTTTTGGTAGTTACTTTAGAAGCAAATACACATTGTTATGGGAATCGAGTTTTGAGGAATAAAGTTCACATGCAATACTTTCACTATTCTTGTAAAAATGCTAAGTCAATCTTCATAACAAAGCAAGAATGTTAAGTTTAAGAACTCTAAAAAAACAGAGAGAATGAAGAGAGAAAATTTTTTGTATTTCTTGAATACCGGATGATTACAAAAATAGAGGATAACACTCGTAGTAATTCAACTCATAATTCAGCTCCCTACTCAGCAATAGAGATCAAAGCAATTGGACTATTTACATTCGAGATCCGTTATAACCATATTCTGTTTTCGAAGTGATTATAACCATTTACTAATTTAGAAGTTTGATTTTTAGTAGATCTTATCCCTTGGAACAATACATCGTTTAGTAAGTTTTGGGAAACAAGTCATTTAATATGTCTAGAAGACACACCATCCGGTCTATTTGGATGATATGCTGTTCAATATCATATGACATGTCTTTCATAATATTCATAATATCGTGACACCATGCAATCCAAGGATAAACTACAGCATATGAGATATGTTTCAATGGGTTAGGAAATGGTTCAATTTGCTCAGCAGTGATCTTCACCAAAATTGTTAACTCCCCTATAGTAATGATAAGTACGATAAGTCATCTGGTATGGTAGTGGTTGAGCACATTTGGAAGTTGATTAAGTGGAATTATGACAAAAGCTTTTTATTTTTATGGAGTGTTCTGTCAACCAGCATTTTTATACTGGTGCGATGGTAAGAAACAAAAAGATGGAAAATGTCAAAGGAGAAGTTCAGGGTGAAGATCCAGGGTTTTGACAATTATAAATCAATCAAAGTACATTGCAGCAAATCCTACTGTCATCATCGGTTATATTGACATGCTAATGGCAATAACTTCGGGAAGAATGCAATGCAGTAAAAATTATCAAAGTACAACAGTTAAATTTTTGGGAGACACATAAAGACAAAGTCATCGAGTCTAATTTCTCTAACACATCATGGTCAGCTCGGAATCAGTCAAATAGCAGAACAATTCATTGTTAGGGTACTGCAATGAAGATCAATGAAAAATTTTTAAGTCTTGAAGAATGACAGACGCACAAGAGAATTGGCAAAAGAAAATTCAAACATATAACTTGGGTTAATTTTAACTATCTTAGGGAGTAACTCTTTACTTTTTTGTTCAATCAAAAATCAAAGGAGTGTAGACAGAAGACCTAATTCGTTTCCTCCAGCAATAGGTACAGGAGATCGATGGCCTCGCAATTCATCAAATCGAATTTTCTTGAACAAAGGCGAGATGCGAAATGAGAACAAAAAATTCGAACAGTACCAGATATTCCATGGAAATATCCAATGATAAAGTGCGACAATTTATTAAACAGAGTAATGCAATACTGCAGCAGCAGCTGCAGCAACAGCAACAGCAACAAAACGGAGAGATCACAACTCAATTTCGAGTCCAAAGAAAAAAAAAAACTTGAAAGTAAGAGAGTAAATCAAGACAACGTATCTCGGAGATTATGCTACAGATTCCTTCTCCTTGGCTTGGCGAAGCAGCTCTTCTCTCACTCTCCTGATCTCCGCTTCCTTGGCTAATCTTTCTTGCTGTTAACGAAAAATTATTATTACTAGAAAATCTATTTAAGATAAACGCCATATCACTGAAATCTTGAATCAAAGAGATCTAAATAGGATAAACTGGCCAGTGAAAATCAGAAATTGCGAATTCTAGGGTTTCTTCAGGAGAGTGGAGAAAGGGTTAAAACAGAGCCAGCGACCATCACAATTGATAAAGGATCAATACGCAATAAGAACGAGAATAGGAATTGACATAGGGAAGAGAGGATAAGGGATCGAGAAAGAGAGTGGACCTTTTCGTCTTGATGTAGAGCGATGTAGACATGGAGCTTCTCCATGGACTGCCAAAACAGGAAAGCTCCAGTTGACATCGCAATAAACGTCGCCATTTTCACCATCTTTATTCTTCCCCTTCTGGTATATGCAAGAATTTCTGGAGTTGCTATGGACTGATCGATTTTACAACTAAAATCGCTGAATCTTAGTAGGTGAAAGAGTTGAAGCAGCCTGTACCGTCTTTGGATTTGGGCCTCAAGGTGATTCCATCAAACGTTGTGGTCCACAGTGACGCCAGCTTGCCCCATTTTGCAAAACTCATTTTACCTTGCCTTTTTGTGCACGTCGCTCTCGTTTGTATTGTGTGTAAGATTAAAATCACGTAATTAAGAACGACAATATTAACATAGCTGTAAAATAAATAAATTTTATTAGAGAGATCCCTCAATTACTTGTCAAGTAATAAGTAGTGAACCTAGATTAAAAATATAACATCACAGTTATCATTTTAAACTTAATCAACAAAGATAAAAAGTTACTATAAAAAAAAATCCGAATCATTATCCCTAGCTACTCAAGCATTACTCGCCGTCTCTTACCTCAGTTTTTCCCACCGCAGCCAATCATGATTATTTCAGAGAATAACCGTCGCGTGATCTCCAAATACCTCTCCCAAGAGGGAGTTACTGTGCGAAGAAGGATCTCAATCTCATGAAACACCCGGAAATCGATGTCCCAGACATGCAAGGGATTAAGCTAATGCAAGTTCAAGGAATACGTGCGTGAGACATTTGCCTGGATGCATTATTACTGGTACTGTGAGACTCAGTCCGTAGGGGGGTCAGGTTACCTAATCCTATATCGGAAAGAAGCGAGGGAGATCTTGGGCTTATATGTGTTGTGTGAGTGGATCATTTGTAATAAAATACATCTTTTGGGCCATGTTGTGTTGTGTGAGTGAATCATTTGTAACAAGATGTATCTTTTGGGCCATGTGATTATAAGTCCAACCGAGCGTTGCAGTTGTGATCCATCACACGCACATACACGTCCGGGCCCGCTAGGCCGAGAGTTCGGGGACCGGGTCATGACAGGTACACTACCAATGATGGCATCGAGTCCCTCCGGATTTGTCTCAATCTTCCTTTTAAATTGTAATGTATCATATATTTGTGGATGGAATAAAACAATTGTAATTTTTTTTATTTAGGTCATATCCCACGAATACACAATATATAGCTTTGTCCGTTGATTTTTATGTAAGTGAAGGAGGTAGTGTGAAAATACTAGGTGTAAGGACCCAAACCCAACCCAACCCCGTATCCCCGTGAAACCCGAACAAATCCTCCCTAGAATTCATCTGAATCCCATAAGGCTTAAGTCTTACTAATTATCAATTTTATTAATTAACTAAGATGCTTTAAATATTGGAGCATGGAATTCATTAGTCAAGCAGAAGGCTTTTATAAATACAGAAAATCGGTGGAATCAGAAGTCTCAAACTCTAACATCTGTTCATAATAAGTTTCGGAAATAAGAAGGGAAGGAACAGAAATCGAAAGCCATAAGATAAGTCTAAACATCTATGTATATGTAAGGAATTGCACAATCAAAACAAAATCAGCCAGGAAGTGCAATGCGAATGTGATGCAAATCGTCCTGCTATGCAGCCTTGATCTCATACCCCAGTACCACCAGCAGAACATGTACCTAAGCATAAAAAAAGAAAAAATAATGGTTTGAGATTACAAGAATCTCAGTAAGGTCACAACATCATAAGATCTGTAGAAACACAATCAAACATCTCCCAAACAACATAGATAGATCCCATAAGCTAGCAATCGGGTCAAACAATCAACAAGTAAACACATAGACATAGGTAGGGCCGAATATAATAAAGTAAGGGATAGACTCAAAACACTTTATAGGCAGCCATCATAAGACTGATTCAGAAGCACACAGTAAGCTTATATCACTATCTGATTTCCAAACCGAATGACTCATCCCCATCTGCCTATGTTGTCCAAAACTATGCTGCAAAAGTAGGAAAATAGTTAGCAAACAAACTCACAGCAAGTCTTTCTATCTTACGACACATGGACAAGGCATCCGAGCAACACAAGGACAAGGGCATCGCAGCCACACAAGGACAAGGGCATCGCAGTCACACAAGGAGTGGGCATCCTGCCACACAAGGAAGGCATCTAGCCATAAAAGGACTAGGCATCTAGTTATATAAGGACTAGGCATCTAGCGAGCTCTTGCTGGGGATTACCACCCATAAGCCTCCCAATATAAAAAGTATCTCTCCTCTCACTAGGAGCATCAATTACTTATCACGAATGGCCACCAAAACGAGAATCCTGACACACATACAAGTACAAGAAAACACAAGCAAGTATAAGGCATATCAACACAACAGGGTATCCTCAGACAAGTCATAAGACAATACACAAACCAATATCATATGACCAAACTGAATAAGGACAATCAATCCTTAATCATAGGTTATGAAATCACCTAAGGAACCAGCAATCAATCCTCAAGCATGTACAAGTAATCTGCAAGCATGAATACACTATTACATAACTGAAATCAAAGAAATAAGCAAAGTGGTCTCTGAAAAAAACGATAAGGTATAGATCATACCTCTCACGTGTCTAAACAAGTAGCTAGTCCTTTGTCTTTGTCACTAGGATCAGAAACACCTAACCAAACATAAAGCAAAGACAACACAATACTAAGCATGCAATATCAAATCAAAAATCCAAAGGACATCCTACGGCCCCTTACCGATGCTACACACCAAATCCTACCAAAAACCAGTGATCGGATGCAGTTGTAACCTCTCCTTGAATGCGTGATGAGATGGCCAAGAACTCAACAAGAATCAACCTGATTATTCAATCCCATTCAAGTACAAAGTTCGGTACACTTACGGTATTAGGGAAGGAATTGCCGATTTCAACATACATGAAGATATAGGTTGCGATTTCATAAAAATAAAAGAGGAATAGGTGCTAGATACTCATACGAATAAGAGGAACAAGAATCATAAGCATCAGGAAGAGATGGAGGAACGTCGGAACACATACCTAGGTAGGGAATTTTGGCAGCAATAATAAATTGGAAGAACTAACCTTTTGAATGTGAATTCAAGCTAGGAACATGCTACACGAAAAGAGGAATCCAACAACCTATCACACGCCAGAATCTGATGAAGGATGATAAATTTCGGCACTTCGGGGATTATGGTAAAAGTTGGGACACTCAAGGAAGAAAATGGAGAGAAGTCTTGTGTTTTGGGGAGCAAAAGAAAGAATGAATTGTGTGGATTTATGGGGTGATCGACCATGCTATTTATAGGTGGCTAAGGAATAAATTTTCCCTACTTTTAAGCTTAGATAATATAGGATAATGCTTAGGAGAAAAATCTTCTAGAAGATGATTCAAGAATTCTCAATTTAAGAAAGAAACGAATTAGGAAAAAAAATGAATAAAAATACCATAATTAAAATAGGAAAGATTCGACACAATCGTTTCAGGCCATCATGCTTCTATTTCTTCGGGGACAAAATGGTCATTTCAGCTACACCAGTACCTAGGTGTCATTTCTGACACAGGGACTTCTAGGACATCTAACCCACTGAGGATCAGGATCTCACATTAGGTGGTATGTGATAGCTAGATAGAATTTGTAGACATGTCTGAAAATTTAATACTTTTGATGGCAAATGATTAAGTAAATATACCAATGTGGTGATCCCAAAATTTGAGTGGCATGTTTGCTCCGATTAATAAGGCTCTTACTATTGCATGAATATGTCAATTTTTTCTCTCAACTATCCCATTCTGTTGTGGTGTTTGTGTACATGTTTCATGCATCATCCCTTCTTATTTGAAATAGTATTGAAACCATGCATTGATATATTCTCATCCATTGTTAGATCATAACACCTTAATCTTCATTTGAGTATTGTCTTTAAATCATTGAATAAAAAATATTAAAAATATTAAATACTTCCACATTTAATTTAATGAAATATAACCCAGTCATTCTCACAATCATCAACAAAAATCACATACCAATGATATCCACTTTTTGAGATAATAGGAGATGGACCCTAAATATCATAGTGGATAAATTCAAAGGGGGTGTCAGGTCTATTTGAAATTCAACTATTAAAACTCACTTGATGACTCTTTGCCTTGAGACATACTTTATATTCAAACCCATATTGTTGAGTCTTTAAAACATCTTGAAAATACTTGTTGTAAATAGCTAAATGAAGGATGTCCTAGATGATAGTGCCACAACCATATATTGCTTTCCTCTTCACTTTCATTTTCCATACTAAATTTGTCATTCCAAAGTTCTTCTCACTAAAATAATATAGCCCCTCTGTCTTAATACCACACTCAATAATCTCCTAGCTGGAAATATCCTATATTAGGCAAAAATATGGATATATTAATACCAAAGATTTGAGATCTTCTATTAATTTACGTCAAGAAAGCAATTGATTGGAAAGAGATAGAATAAATAAGACATCTCTTAATGCAATAGAAGAAGAGATTAATGTCATTTCAGCTCCTTGAACAGGATAAATATCACCGTTGGCATTGGTAATATGGATTCTTCGTGTTGTGTCCTTCTTGACAAAATCATTCTGATCAAACTCATATGATTTGTCACTCCTGAATCCATTATCCATGAGATCTTCTACTGAAAATAAAATTCATAACTAATCATATTTGGATCTTCCTTTGGCTTATATTTCTCTCATATTGGTATAAGAGATAAATGTGAGTTGGCCACAACCACTGCTGCTTTTCCTTATCTTCTTTGCTTGAATTTTTTTGAGCATGAAGATTAGACCATCTGCCACGCCTCGAAATCCACCAAGATATAACAACCACGGTATAGCTACTGTATAAACTTAGATGGTCATCCTAAGAGTATATAGTAACTATACAAGGAGAAAATAAAATCTATTTAAATTTTTATTATATATTTTAAATGCATAATGTGCCTCGGAAGCAATCCCAAGACTAAGAAAACATATTGGAACAAACAGAAGTGCGAAAATTTTGCGGAATTTACATCATGCAAGGCATAGATCAAAATCTCGATTTATTTATCAACATAGTATGGGATCCCAATTCACAATACATACACACATAAAATGTCATATGCATCTAGACCACCAGTGCAAATCTGAATCCTCGATCATACCTCGTAATTTGAATCACTCAGAGAGTCTGCAATCTGAGGTGCAGCTTATCCTTTTGCTCTAAGTCGGGAAACCTATTAAATACTGGCATGGTAACCAGGTGAGTGGAAATTTTTCTTTACAAATTCTTTTAAATTTGAATGAGATTATATGTTACTTTAATTCTATGATTTTGAAAGAACAGAGCCAAAATCATGGCCATGGACTAATTAGATACAATCACGATAATGCATCACAACAAACAAGACAAAACGATGCCACAAGATATCATAGCACATATCATATAACCCCATCATTAGGGTCACACTCAAGAAAATCAACAGCACAGAAAATAATAGCACACACCACACATATCTCAAATAGATAGAGATCTTGTGGATCTCAACATACAATCAATAGTAATTCTTATAGATGGCTAATATACCTAACCACTATCACAGGCTGGTATTATAATCACTCTCTCTATACCCGAGTTATAATCACAAATAGTAATCTAGGAACACACAATAATTTGAGATAACACCCTGTAATCTGATATGCTGGGGTGATCAATTTCAGGATAGGTTCATAAATTATACTCCTCAAAGGTTAGAGTATTGTCAGTCGACTAATTCCATAGCCGCTATTCCTTACATTCCTCTAGGGTTAGTATCACATTAATTAACCCTTCTTGCATCTTTCATTCAATTAAGGTTAGTATATCTTTAACTAACCGGTATTTATTCTTTACTTCTCTTTATCATAAATTCTATTAAAATAACCTTGAGTCATTACTTATTTCGTTCGTATATTCTTAATTGCTTATACTCTAATAATCTTCTTAGTTTTCCCTCTGCAAATCCCATTTGATAGTTTCTCAATTATTTTTCATTAGCTCTTAGATAAGTTCTTAGTAAAAATCCTTTAATTTTCCTAAGTCGGGTCGACCCTCTACGTATTTATTTTTCTTACTGTCTTGAATTTTGATTTCTTATACAGTAGTGCTATATTCTCAGCATGATTAGTATCCTTTAGTATGACTAGTTAGTCATACGAGACATTGTTAGGATATTTTCTTATTATCAACAAAGTTAGGGTTCCTTATTAGTAGGAATTTAATTCTTTAACGTTCTTGATTTATTCATACTTTAAGTATTGTCTTAGTTCCTCACGTGTTGCATTTTTCTAACACGAGGTTCGATATTCTTCTTGTACGACCTTGAGGCCATATGAGGTATTTGTTAAGTTATTTTCACGATTCCCACTCGACAATTCAATACTATCATCTCCCATATCACAATTATCTCAATTGCATTTGCAACACTCAATTACGACTCAGTAAATAACCATAGAAGCAAGTTTCAATTCAAACAAATGCATGAAATCAAGACTTTTCATGATTTAAGAAATTTCTCATCGATCACACGTTTATGCGAGCAAGCAATTCATGAATATCACACATCATGTAAAAATAATTCAAATTTATTTAAAACAATGGGACTTAAATAAAAATTTTTCACTCATAGTTTTGTCATTCTGATTTTCTTTCTAGATTTGATCTGTATCCGAATCGGATTTTCAAATCCTTTCACTGTGACCTACGAACATAACCGCAATTCGATACTTAATATCATCATACGAATCTTAATAATCTCATAATGGGCACTTCTAGTCGTTAAACCTATCCTTGAAACTCGATGATCACCCTTAGATTCAATCCAAATAATCTACGTATTTTTCCTTAGTTATCGAAAACTTCTACTAATTTTTATAGCCATCAAAACTCATCAAACTCTCCATAATTTTCTTTGTTTTCTAGAATTTTTCTATATTTTTTTCTATTTTTTTCTATTTTTCCTAATTTTATTCATTTTCTGTCATTTCCCAATTTTTGTTGAAGGTCAATGGGACATATGTCACTCCGTGACACGGCCATGTTTCTACCAGTTTCGGCCTAGAACGAACCCAAAAACCAGCCTTGAACCAACTTACCAGACCGGACCAAATGACATGTCACTCATGTTGTACCCGAACAACATGTTGTTCATCCCTTCTTCAAATGACATCCCACACGAAACGGACTTCAGACGACATGTCGTCCATAAACCTCATCTTCCCCTCACTGAAACTGAAAATGCCAATTCCAAAAACCCTCATTCTACCAATCCTCGAAACACTGCAAATCGCTGCACGAAAACCACAAGAATAACTTCTCCCCACAATCCGCAACCAGACAAAGAAATGGTGATACTCACAGAAGAAGGGAGAAAATCCATTCAAGAAGCACACACGTACACTCGGGAGAAGAGGGCGGAGAAGATGGGGAAACTACTGATTGTTTATTGCAGCTGGGAACGAAACTGAGAAGGTTTCCAATTTTGATCAGGATATAGAGCTGCAGGCGGTGGGAAGAGGATAATCCCGCCGGACAAGACAAATATTTTCGGTCACAGCTACAATACAACCCCGTTTCATCAAGAGATGAAACGGTGTCGTTTCAATGTAGGCCAAGGTTCGGCAAAACGGTAGCCCTCACTGCTATTTTGACTAACTTTGGTCAAAAAGGCAGGAGTTCCTACGTTTTTTCCCATCCTCTTATTCTTTTTTTTTCTTTTTTATAAATAATAATATAATATTATTTTCTTTTTAATTTACTCAATCTTTAAATATTCGTAGAAAATAGTATATAAGTTAGTAAAATACCTTGAAAAATTAGATAGACTCCTTATGGACATTAGAATCTAATTATCTTGGAAAATTATATTTTCTTCATTTACACAATTTACTAAAAATTATAATACTATACTATATTTACTAGGAAAAATACTAATAATTGGAACTACTCTTCCAAAAATTTCCTAAAATTTTTTAAAAACTAATATTAAATATAAGGACCTATCCATGGTCCTAAACCATTGAAATTATTTTTTGTGCCTCACCCTTTTTATTTTTATATCCCACATATATATACGTATTCCTATGTATAAAAATATAAAATTTTCAAATTTTCCTTTAATTGCTCATTTGAATAATTTAATATTTTGATTTTATTTCTTATTACGTATATTATTTCTTATGATTCTCAAAAGATAGACTCGAGTGTCTTAGTGATCAAATGACTTAGATTTCAAGGTCGACAAGTATCGGGGTGCGAAAAGATAAAATTATCCTCAGATACCATGTTTTAAGAAATACACTGTTTGGGACTCTTTCGGACGTATCGGCAATCAAGGAATACACCTGCGAGTCCAAATGACTCGACATATTGGAGTACGGACACGATACCTAAGTTGGCTTCTTTCGAGCCAGACACTTACGTCAATACCTGACTATGACTAATCTCGGTCTTTACCAATTTCATAACCCATACTTATTTGCTTCAATAGCATATCTATTTCCTCATATCCCTAGCTCGTAGATTATGGGATCACCAATTTATCATTTATCAGGCTATTGGGCTAAAGGCCCAGCCTACTAAGTTAAGAAACCTCACATCATCATTCAAAATACCTATGTAATTTAAAATAAGTTTCTTGGATAGGTCTTATATTTCCATAGTGAGTGCATTTTAGACCATCTTTAACTTTCCTCACTTGATAATTTCTCATCAAGCTTGAGTGCTTAGATCTTGTGGCCATATGAACTTCACCCATTCTATCTTCATAACCTAAAACCATAACTGATTGCCAAGTATCTTCTCTTTGTACATATACATAGGCTTCCTCTATACTTGGAAAGGCTTTATTTGGAGTACATCACTATGAATATTATCTAATCTATTATCCAATACATCTTAAAACATGTAAACACGTTCTTCTTGGAGGAGACTATTGAATTTCTAAATATCTATAGGACACTCTATGAGACCGCGATCCTTTTTCCTGATAGATGTTCTAGAAGTCCAGGTACCAGTAAACCTAAAATGACCATTCTATCCCTGAAGAAATGGATGCAGTAGCCGAAAATGGTATTGATGGTTCTGACCTCATTTTGATTTTATTTCTTCCTTATTTCATTTATGTCATAAATGGTTTATTATCTATCCTTAAGAGATAATTTTAGAATTAAATCCTAAACATTATCTCCTTATATCTAGCCTTAAAAGTAGGGAAACTAATCCCATTAAACCCTATAAATATAGCAGCTGGCCATGCACATATCCTCACAACAAAAACACCTAAAATTATCACGTGATAACCTCTCTTCCCTACCCTTGCTGTCAAAATTTACCTTACACTAACCATAGCCAAAATCTTTCATCCTTCATCTGATTTCTGCAAATAATAGCTCACTTGAAACCTCTTTTCATCCTTCATCTTGCTATCTTGATTTTGTCATCAAAAAGTTAGTGCTTCCCTATATTTATTGTTATCACAATTTCCTTGGTATTGGTGCCGAAATTCCTTGATTCTTACTTCAATTGGATTTAGTTTTTGTTCCTCTTTTTTGTATGATTTTTTATAAACTATTCTTGTTATAATATTATGAATTCATCCTTTGTATCCTTTCTATATGTGAAATCGGCTTACCTTACTCCTTGCCTTATTGTTGCCGAAATTTTCCAATTGACTTGCCTGTTGGTTTATGACCTTGTTCCTTTTAATCGCTTGGTTAATTAACACCTAATCCTTCCTTGTTAATATGAAATCGCAACCTCTAATCTACTTATGCAAGAAATCGCAATTTTCCCTATTGCCTTAATTTAGTGCCGAAATTTTCATGGTGAATTGGGTTAAAAAATCAAGTTGATTCTTGTTGTGTTCTTAGCTATCACATCACACATCCAAGGGGGTGGTTTCAGTTGCTTCTGATCACTAGTTTCTGATAGGTTTGATGAGTGGAATTGGAAAGGAACTAGTATGCTTATTTGGTTTCTGAATATGCATGATTAGTGTGGTATTATCTTTTCCTTATGTGTGTTTAGGTGGTTCAAATCCTCTTGATAAAGGAAAAGGATTAGATACTTATTCAGAAACAAGAGAGGTAAGATCTATACCTCATCGATTTCTCCAGAGATCCTTAATGCTTGATTGATGTTTCAATTTATGTCCAGTGTGTATACGCATGCTTAGAGTATGTTGTGCATGATTGTGGATTGGTTTGAGAATCCCTAGGCAATTATGAATCCCTAAGATAGGATGTGTGTGCCTATTTTGGTTGTGTTGTGTGCAATTGACTTGCTGATTGTATTGTGATGTGGTTGAGGATGCACTATTGTGTTTTCATGCCTTGTACTTGCTTGTGTTTGCTGGTACTTGATTGTATGTCAGGATCCTTTTCCGGTGGTCATTCGGGGTGAATAACTGATGCTCCTCGTGAGAGGAGAGGTACTTACTAGTATGAGAATCGCATGGGTGGCAATCCCCATCAAGTGCACGCTGGATGCCTAGTCCTTGTGTGGTTAGATGCCTTGTCCTTGTGCGGAAAGATGCCCTTATCTTTGTGTGGTTTGGATTCCCTTGCCTTTGTGTGGCTTGGATGCCTTGTCCTTGTGTGGTAAGATGGATAGGCTTGCTGATTAGATTATTTGCTAACTATTTACCCTTTTTGTAGCTAAGTCTTAGACAACACAGGTGGAAGGGGGTAGCCATTGAATTCTTCCGTTCAGATGATGATTTACCTGCCTGTATACTTCTGTTTTCAGAAGTGTTCTTAGTCCATCCGAAGCCTTGTTACTTTTGGCCCTAACCTTCTTATGTTTGATTCATGATTGTTTGATACCCCTTTAGTAGTATATGTGGATCTGATGTTAATTGGGAGATGTCTGTTTAGATTTTTGCAGACTTTATGATGTTGTGACCCTACAGAGATTATTGTAATCTCATCCTGTTATTTTTCCCATTTTCCAGGCTTAGGTACATCTTCTGACAGTGGTACTAAGGTGTGAGAACAAAGTTGCACGGGGTATGATATTGCATCATATTCACATACCTCCTTCTTTGCTGATTACTTGCGCATATACCCTGACTATGCAATTTGATTGGACTACTTTATGGTTTTCTTGTTTCCTTTTTTTCCTTCTTATTTCAGAAATATACTTGAGGGTTACTTGCTAGATTTTGTTACTTCTTTGGGACTTGTGTGTTATGGTTCCCTTGGTTAATTATAAAGATTTATGTTGATGTTTTATTCACTCTGTATGTTACCAGAACGTTTGTCCATTATTATTATGCTCCAAGCTTTAAAAAACATAAGAATGAACTTTAATAAAATTCATAATTAGGAAGATTAGAGCTTTGTGGGATTCAGATAGGTCCTTGGGAGGGCTTGTTTGGGTTTCACGATGGTAAAGATACTAATAGGTTGGGTTTGGATCCTTACACACTCTATTAAGTTTGGTCATCGAAAATCAATTTCACGTCATAAACCTTGTCATGCCCCGAACCCCAAAATTATGCGACAATCGCTATAGGCCCACTATATACACTGCTACAAAACACGACAATGCATATAGAAAACCTACAAGGCTAATGGTATGAAAATAAAGCAGGGATAATAATAAAAGAATTAACAGAAATAATATACAAGAAAATTTAAAAAGAAACATATTGTTATCTAGGTGGCATTGTAAAATGGTTAAGTTTAGCCAAAACTACCTAGGAATTAATTTGGAAACAATGACTCAATCGTATTCGAATACACTAAGGGAAAAACACTACAAATATAATGCTTATCAAATATTACCTCGAGCATGATCGATAGCCTTTTGCTTCTCATTATGCTTGTGAGTGAGCTTCTATTCATTATTCCTGCACACATACCAAAGTCTGGTAGAAACCTGTCAGGAGAGCGGATGGGAAAATATGCATAGTAAAACACATACAATCATTTAAGCATAACATAGGCATGCTGGCACACAACAAACACTTGCACACTCATCATTACAATTCAACACGGTCATAGTCATGGCGCAATACAACATATAATAGATCATACAATCAAGACCGTGGCTAAGCTGGCAATGTCTCTCAGTCCTTTCAGAGCCAGGAATATGACTCAGATCCATCAGTGACACTTCTATATACAGCTTCTCACGTGTCTCTCATTATATTATATGTTATAACTAGATCCATCCCAATGGGACATGCACTCCTTTTGGCCCAGTTCCACTGACGATACCAAAGCATTAGGTGATGGTAGCTCCACATACTCGATCCCCACATTAGGATATCCTGTTTATTCATATTATTTTATAATAATTTGTATTCCCCATCCCTCTTTATTCGTCCTTTGGCAAATCCATGCCGCACTACCATACTCAGAGAGCTCTCAATAGTTGCATAGGTCACCCTATGCTGTTGTGACATTTGATTCTATCTCATGCTTCCGAATGCACCTAAATACTTCATATACACTTCCATTATTATAATCACACATGGGGCATTCGACTAATGCATAACATAGTTCATAGTATAACATATCTCAGTAATTTGAGCATAAGGCAACACACATCTAGTTAATAGCCCATGCAATGACTTAGTTCATTGATTCATTATTTTTCTAATTAACCATACTCATGCTTATTTATTCATGCCAATAAGCAATGTATTAAAAGAGTCCGTCCATTTATGGATTTTCCAAAGTTCAAAAAGCCCACACTTGATTCCTAGACCGATTCCTCGAGGTCATGCATCAGTAGGTATCCAATTACATACAATGATATCCAATTCCTCAATATCGCATGCTAATTTATATAAGAACACATAAAATTATACGTCTATAACCTTAATTCGACACATTTCCACTCGATAACCAACTCAGAGGATATTTTTCCTATTTTCTTTTATTTTTTTGAATCTTGTTCTTATTATTTGACCAATTAAACCAACTCCAATTCAAACGTTCTTGATATCACTAAACTCCTAATTGATTCCAGTATTTTTCTGTAATTTTTTTAGATTTTTTTAAATTTTTTACTGTTTTTCTTATTTTTCATCTTTTCTGCCTTTTTTTCCATGTTCTGGAATTTTTTACTATTTTCGATCAATCACAACACACCACCTGGCAGCTCCAAGCATTGCCAAGCTATTATCCGAGCCTCCAGACTCATGACACACATCTCCTACTACATGTTGGACTGAGCCTAGCTTCATCCTTGTGACTTGTCACCGCTTATTCGGGCGACATGTCCTCTGGTCTGCTGACCAAATGACCAGTTATTTGGAGGGACCTCAAACGACATGTCCTTCGAGGTCGTCTTCAACCTTTGGATAGCTGAACTTGCAACTTATAACCCTAATTTTTCCAGATCTTCAATACTCGATTCAGGAAATAAAAATTTATATAAACAAAACCAACACAAAGACCATCCCATTTCACACTCAACCCATTTAAAATTAAGGATTTTTGTCATAAAAAATGAGTAAATCAAAGGTGGAGATACCCGGATCTCCGAGCAGAAAATATACCTAATTTATACTGAAGAAATGTCAGAATCGACACGAAAATGTCATGATGGAACTCGCCAGCTTGAGAGGATTCTCTTGAGAGAGATAACGGAGCTCGGCATGCAATGGGAGGACGAGACATGTAACGGAATACTTATCTCATTATGTCACCGACGACGGGAGAGAAACAAGGAGGAATGAAGCGACAACAACTTTCTATGGTGAAACGACATTGTTTAGGGTTTTTATCCAAACGACATCGTTTAGTGCAAAACGGCATCCCCCACGCGATGTCTCAAAACGACAAGGCTGGTTGTCGATATTTTTATTAATATTAAATAATTAATATTATTTATTAATTATATAAAATATTAAAAATTTGTAATAAATACTATATTGCTCAAAAAATACCCAGAAAATTTCTATGGAATCCTCATAAATAGTACTATCTATCACTATCATAAAATTATTTTTCTCAAAAATATATTATTTATTAAAAATTAAATATTCTTACTTTTTTAGAAAAATCACCATAATTTTAAATTTATTTTCAAAAATTATGATAATTACAATTATACTTCTGAAAATTCTCGAAAATTTTTTCAATCATCATACACTTATAATCAACCTTTCCAAGGTCCTAAAACATCAAATTTGTCAATATCGCTTCCTTTATGATTTTTCAATCATTAAATAAATAATTTCAATAATTTTTCACAATAAGCAATATCTCCAAAAATGTTCAAACCGTACCACAAGTTCGTAAATGATTCTAAATTACAGACTAAGGCTCGTTAACATCGATGGTCCTCCCTTGGGCTTCTCGGCCAAAGCAGCTCAAAGATTTCGGGTTCTCATAACCCTTGTAGATTTTTGTAATATTTTTCAAGAGAATCTCCATGTTAATGTGATCGTAATACTCGGCAACGTAACTTATATACTTACGACGAGTCTGAGTCATCAAAATATGTGATGGTAATGGAATCCCAAACTTGTTTTATAGTTGAAAAACAAACAAAGTTTCCAACCAATGTTTGTTCCATTGAGTTAATCAACCATTCTTTAACAATTGCATTTTCAGTTCTCCACCTCCGGTATGATGGATCAGTTGTCAATGGTTGTGACAATTCTACATTGATGTATTCCAATTTATCCCTACTTGAGATATAATTCTCGACAACCTAAAGACATCATCCATAATTTCTTCAATCTAGCTTGATATCAATGGATGCAGAAGCTGTTTCAATCATTGTAGAAGAAACCCGGTATGATTCATCATCTCACTTTATTTTGTCTTCAAACTTTCGATTGTAGATTTTGATATAGATTCTTCCATCTTCATTTCTTTGACATTGAGAAAGAAAAAGAGACAATCCTCGGGAATCGTGTATTTACTCCGCTACCATATCAAATTTTGGATAGAGAAAAATATATTTTTCTTCTTATTTCTTACATATATTGGGTATGTTTATATACAAAGAGTCTGATACAATAAATAGAACTAAACGTTGGCACAGTCACTATCAATAGTTAAATTAAAGGATGTTATAATTAAAATAATATCCCTGAAATACTGTCCTTGAATCATGCAAACAGATAAGATACAGCTTTTAAGGCAAAGAACTGAATCGTAATTATTTACTGCATGCTAGCATCTCAGAAAAATACTGTCTTCTGAATAAATAAAATAAGTCTGCTGTTTGAAGTACTTGCAATCAAATAAGTTCCCATCCACTTAAGAAGCAGCAGACTGGTGGAGCCAGGCCCATTTGGCGGTCTCAAGGTGATAATCCCCGAGGCCCTTCTTGTTTTTGTGGAGGGGAGAGGAGGTTCGGTGGTGATTGGGTGACGGATACCATCGTGAAGGCGGAGCTCTTGCCGATTATAGGCCAACTTATGGAGAAGGACCCGGTGGAAAGACACCCCTTGGTCACAGTGGCGGTGTTGTATTTGAGTTATGTATAAGAGTTGGATTATTTGCTGACTGGGATATTGTATTTTTAATCTAAGTTCATTATTTAGTAGTTGAGGGTCTCTCTATTATAAAGTCCGTCTTTTCACAATAATTTCATTTGTTTTCCAAAAATGACAAAGTAGACAACTTGATATTATGCTTCTACCTATCCTTTACATGAATATCACCATCATAAATATGCACAAAAAGACTAACCAGAGGGTTCGTTTTTTAAAACCAATGGGGAGCTCATTCACGCTCCTATAATTAGCGTTTGGCCACCCTAACTCTGACTACAAAATCCAGGCCATTGTCCAAGTAATTAGTTATTGGACATTTGGTATCCTCATTTTATTAGTTTTGATTTTGAAAAATCAAAAGTGATAATCTGGATCTTAATTTTGATTTAATTTTGATTTTGATAAACCATTGATTTTCAAAATTTAATTATTTTAGGTTTTTATTCACTAAATTACAAAACCAATCATTATTTCTAATTTTCTCCCCAATTTTATTCCAAACATTATTGGTTTTATAATTCTAAAATCATTTTATATCAGTTGTTAAACCAATCTATAATTTGGTATTGTGGTTTTGTTATTATTTTTTGAGTTAGTTTATCTAAACCAAAAAATTTTTGCTTGAATTGTTAGTTTAACACTATTGGTTTATCAAAACTAATATTTGTGGAAATAGAAAACCCAAACTCACCTTTGAATTTAACAAAACTAACAGGTCATTTGACCAATATATACTTATGACTACTAAACCTTATTTTTTTTATTCATATCATTAATAATAAATTTGGAGAAGATTTTAATAATCATTCATGAGATTTTGTTTGTATATTTATCATATTTTTTCGGATTAATATTTTTCAATCGATATTATTTTAATTTTTTCTAAACTAATATATATAAAAAAAACTAAGTGTATTGTAGGTATTCTTAAAATATTAAAACTAATACCAATCAATTTTTCACCTACCAAATATCTCATTAGTTTATAAAAATCAATAAATTAAATCTAACAAGATATTGGTTTTAAAACACAATACTAACAACTTTACCTATCCAACAAGGATAATAGTTTAAGAACACCAAATCCAATATCTTCATGTATCTAACGCTATATGGAGAATTATCAAGTGGCACTCATGTATCTTCCTATAATTACCATTTATCAACCATTCCCTAGCTCGACTGCAATCTTGATAGCAATGTCTGCCTCTCTCTCCTCTCACAAGCCACAACATTGGATATACATACCATCGTATCCCTATCCACGTGGCACCATTACCTTTTCCAATCACTGAACATCATTTATTTTACCTTGCACACAACTTCATGTTGTTGAAAATTCTATACTTGACCACCATCTATAGTAGTGAGCACTGAACTCTCGTCCCCTTACAAATTAGACCTTCGATTCAATCATAAAAGTCTAGTCTTGGCTTGTAAACCACACAAGGCTTACCCTCAAATCAAATTCGTAAAATATATAAAATTACATATAAATTTGAACCTTCTTAATTTTCTTTAAAATGGAGCATGCATTTAACCGGAAACCTCGACACAACAAAATCAACCACAGAGTGCAATCAAAAATAGCGGAAGACTTAATTTCACACACAACAGGCCACACGGCCCCAAACATACTTTATCAAAATAAGTCCAATAACATGCATCAACCCAAACCCATTAAGGGATCATCATTTCAATAAGCAAGTATGCAAACAAGATAAGCAAGCATACACAAATCCAAAATAATAATGATAGTGTCGAGTTCTCAAAACGTGTCATATGCAGTAGTCCAGCCCTAAGACAAAACGGAAATCTCGACCTCACAAATAAGTTAGCTACACTGGCTCTCGACCTAGTCCTGAAAAATATCAACAAGAGGGGGGTGAGATCTCAAGGACCTCAGTGAAAGTCACAGCGTCATAAACAATTTCGGTGGAATAGAGGCATACACGAAAACCAGTATAACCATTTTGTAATAAAAATCACAGTAAGTTCATACTACTAATCATGTAAACAATCTCGCATTGAGTATAATCAAATGCATATGCATGAGTTTGATATTAACACCATGTATCACAAGCCCAAGCCCAATAAGTATAAAAATCTCAAAATCTCATTCTCATGAGCTACTATGCCCAAAAACTATCGGGGTGGACCTCTAAAACTGCTTCTCTGATAACCCTGTCCAAAGGGAAATCGGAAGCCCACTGGTGGCTAATTAATTGCACATTTCCAAAATATTAGTAAGTCCCCTACCACCAGTGTTGTCCTCGGGAAAAGTGGAGAAATCCGCTATCACACTATTCCCAACGCACACACAACTCGAAAAGCCCGAAGGCACATGTAGCCTATCGCATCCCATACTCCCACAAGGCATACATAACCCATCCGTACTCCTAGGCAAGGGATTATCCTTCTATCTAAGGATACTCGTCCACTTACCTTCGCATTGGCCAAGCGTAGTCCGTCAATTCCAAGTCATACCTAGCAAATATAGGTATACATATTCTTTGCAAACATGCAGATCAATTCTCAAATCATGTTATAATATAAATAAAATATAGTGCAATCAAAATCAAATCAAAGACTTCCTAGAAGTCCCAACAACTCAAAAATTCGATGTATACGAATATTCTCAAACACATTTTAATCATATCACAAACATGCGTATAGGTTCAAATAAATGTTTTATGCATCAGAAATATGTCTCACACACAATGAACCTAGCATGCCACGTTATAAATCAATGTACGTATTGCCTCCATTCAAAAACAAACATTTACCAATTTTAATTAATAAAGCAAAACATTTTCGTGCATGTAAATGAAACATAGTCTCCCACCTCTTGACGCGCAGACGACTCGACGGCTAATCCTTTGCCCTTATCGATTGCTGAAATACCACCTAAACAATCATGCACACAAAATCGTACTAAGAACAAACCCAAAAATAATAAACTCGAAAAATGACCAGAATTAAAAACAACCTAAGAGACTCCTCAAACACTCACTCTAAGTCCAAAATTATTCAATTCAACCTCTAGAAACTCAAACCACTCAATTCCTTAAGAAAATAACAAATCCCTTCACATACGCAATCGATCCTAAGTTCAATTTCCAATTCCAAGCTCCACCAACATCAAAATTGGTTTCCTAATTCGACCAACCTACTCTACAACACATAAACAACCTAACTCAAGCAATGGCATCAACCAATTTCATCCAATTTCACAAAATCACACAAATCCCGAAATTACCAAAATGCCATTGACACCCAAAATGATCAATCATGGATCAAATGATGTTTTCAAGAAATCTAAAGTATCAGACTATGTTAATGAACATCTAATCTTGCTAAATCAACCACAAATCGGACAAGAAATTGAAGAAATCAAGGAAAAACTCATAAAATCTGAAAATACAAAAAAATACCTAAATAAATATAAAACCACTACAACCAAACACCATACCTGAGGAAATACAAGGAGGAGGGTTAGGTTTAGGTTTTGGAACAAGACTCACTCCTTAATTTGATGTAGAAATGAAATAGAGAGGAATTTTTGGTTTAGACTTTGGGAGTTTGGAGCTCTCGGCAACAAAGGGGGAAAGAGGGGTTTTTTTCTGCACATTCCCGTACAGAAAAGGGAGAGAAAAGGGCCAGGGGCGTTTTTGAGATTCTGCCCTTTTTTTTTCTTTTTTTTTACTATTGACAGTTGACTTTGACTATGACTTTGACTTCTTCTTCTTCTTCTTTTTTTTTTTAAAAAAAAATTTCACATAATCTGTATTATTAATAAAATAGCCCAATTATGTCCCAAGTAGGCTAAAATAAAATTTAAAAACTCAAAATATGGAAATTCGGCTTTTAAAACGTAATTGGGCTCGAGAAACCGAAATCGGGCCCACGAAAGGTAAGTCGGCCCAAATGCCTACGGCCACTCAAAACGGGCCTCCAAAAACTTTTATGCGGGTCAAAAGATTAGTATGAGCTATATCCTCTGGACTCACACCTCAAAAATGCACTAATCGATTAATTAATCTAATGCACGTTAAATCTCCGAAACGACACGTCGTGCAAATTATCGACACACCACTAACGACATGACGTTCTAGACATTTTAAACCTGACACCTAGGCTCTATGACTATGTCCACATCACTTGGTCAAAAAGTCAGTTATGACGGTCAAATGGTCAACTCACTCAAACCGACCAATCCGAACAATCTAATTAAATCTGACTGCTGACTAGACTATAAAAAAGACGGGGTCTCACATCCTCCCCTCCTTATAAGAATTTCGTCCCCGAAATTCACTTACCGGAATCCTCAAACAGATGTGGATACTGCTGTCTGATCAACTGCTCTGGTTCCCAAGTCCTCTCCTCCATACGGTCACTACGCCACAAGATATAAACCATAGGCACATTGCGGCTGCGCAACTGTCTCACTGCTCTATCCACTATGGCTACTGGCTGAGTCGAATAAGATAAATCATTGGAAATCTCGATCGGTGGTGTCTCCAAGATATGAGATGGATCCGGCACGTACTTCCTCAACATGGACACATGGAAGACGTTATGGATCCTTTCTAACTCTGGTGGTAACTCCAATCTGTATGCCACTCGGCCAACTCTGTCAACAATACGGTAGGGACCAATATACCTTGGAGCTAACTTGCCCCGCTGCTGAAATCTGATCACTCCCTTCCAAGGTGCAACTTTCAAGAATACCCTATCATCCACTGCAAACTCCAAGTCTCGTCTACGATGATCTGCATAACTCTTTTGTCGCTCTGAGCTACTCTCAACTGCTCTCTAATCAAAGCAACCTGCTAAGTAGCCTGGTCCACTAACTCTGGACTGTCAAGACGCCTCTCACCAACCTCATCCTAACACAATGAAGTACGGCACCTGCGCCCGTATAGTGCCTCATATGGTGCCATACCAATACTCCTCTGAAAGCTGTTGTTGTAGGCAAATTCCACTAAGGGTAAAAATCGATCCCAAGTGGTTTGCCTGTCCAACACACAAGCTCTAAGCATATCCTCTAAGATCTGTATAGTCCGCTCCGACTGACCATCTGTCTGTGGATGGAAGGCTGTACTGAACCTCAGCTCTGTACCCAATGCACTGTGAAACTTCTCCCAAAATCGAGAAGTGAACCTCGGATCCCGATCCGACACTATAGTCACTGGCACGCCAGGCAATCTGACAATCTCATCCATGTACCTCGACGCTAGCCTCTCGGGTGTGTCTTTCACTCTAATAGGGAGGAAATGCGCAGACTTGGTGAGTCTGTCCACTATCACCCATATGGCATCGTATCCCCGTTGCACACGTGGCAATCCTACCACAAAGTCCATGATGACATGCTCCCACTTCCACTCTGGAATAGGAAACGGCTGTAACATGCCTGCTAGTCTCTGATGCTCGGCCTTCACCTGCTGACAAACCAAGCATCGAGCAACAAACTCTGCTATGTGCCTCTTCATGCATGACCACCAATAAGACTGTGTCAAATCTCTATACATCTTGGTGTTACCCGGATGTACAGAGAATGCTGAACTGTGAGCCTCTGTCAAAATCCTCTGTCTCAACTCCTCGTCATGTGGTACACACATACGACCTCGGAAAGTCAAAATACCGTCATCTCTAACTCTGTACTCACTGACGGAGCTCTCTGCACTGTCACTGATATCCAGACTCTGTCTCACTCTGACCAAAGCTGGATCCTCAAGCTGACCGGCTCGAATCTCATCAATCAATGTCGGTCTCACCACCATTTGTGCAACTAGTGCTCCGGTCTCATCACTATCTAGCTGAACTCCAGACTCCCTCAAACACATCAACAAAGGCATATACTCGGCTCTCACATAGGCTAAGGAAGAAGAGGTATTCCTACTCAAAGCATCTGCAACTACGTTGGCTTTACCCGGATGGTAGTCAATGATCAAGTCATAATCCTTGATCAACTCAAGCCAACGCCTCTGTCTCAAGTTCAATTCCTTCTGGGTGAGAAGGTACTTGAGCCTCTTGTGATCTGTGTAGACATAGCATGTCTCACCAAACAAGTAATGACGCCAAATCTTCAAAGCGAAGACCACTGCTGCAAGCTCAAGGTCATGGGTCGGATAATTGCCCTCATGCGGTCTCAACTGTCTAGAAGCATAGGCAACTACCTTCCCATCCTGCATCAACACACATCCCAATCCAACTCTCGAGGCATCACTGAAAACAATATAGCCTCTGCCACTGACTGGTAAAGTCAACACTGGAGCTGAAACCAATCTAAACTTCAACTCGCTGAAACTCTGCTCATACTTCTCGGTCCACACAAACGAAACACCCTTGCGAGTCAACCGGGTCAAAGGTGCTGCTAAAACCGAGAAGCCCTCTACAAACCGTCTATAGTATCCTGCCAAACCCAAAAAGCTACGCACCTCTGTCACAGTGCGAGGCGGTTCCCACGAAACAATAGCCTCTATCTTCTTGGGGTCTACCAATACTCCACTGGCTGACACAACATGCCCCAAGAAGCCAACCTCACTCAACCAAAACTCACACTTAGAGAACTTGGCATAAAGCTGTCGTGCTCTAAGTGTGTCTAAAACTGTCCTCAAGTGCACCTCGTGCTCCTCAAGGGTCCTCGAATACACCAGTATGTCATCAATGAAGACAATGACAAACCGATCTAAAAACTCTCGGAACACCCTGTTCATAAGGTCCATGAACACTGCTGGAGCGTTCGTCAACCCGAACGACATAACAACAAACTCATAGTGTCCATACCTCGATCTGAATGTTGTCTTCGGGATGTCGGATTCCCGAACTCTCAACTGATGGTATCCCGATCTCAAGTCTATCTTCGAGAACACCAAAGCACCCTGCAACTGATCAAATAAGTCATCTATCCTCGGCAACAGATACCGGTTCTTCACAGTGGCCCGATTCAGCTTCCTGTAGTCAATGCAAAGCCGAAGGGTACCGTCCTTCTTTTTTACGAAAAGGACAGGTTCACCCCAAGGAGAAACACTCGGTCGGATGAATCCTCGATCCACAAGTTCCTCCAATTGAGTCTTCAACTCCCTCAACTCAGCTGGAGCCATCCGATATGGTGGAATAGAAATCGGTGATGTCCCTGGCAACAACTCAATCTCAAACTCAATCTCTCGAGCTGGAGGTAACCCTGTCACATCCTCGGGAAACACATCTGAGTACTCTCTGACAACTGGTATACTGCTCAACTCTGGAGGCTCAACTGATACATCCCTGGCACTCATCCAAGAAATCACACAAGTTGGTAGTATCCGTCTGTGTCCCTCAAAACAATACTCTATCCCATCTGGAAGACTAAACCATACTCTCTTCGTGAAACACTCCATACGGGCTCTGTATCTACATAAGCAGTCCATACCAACTATCACATCAAAATCACTGATACCCAATGGTATCAAATCCTCCTCAATCTGTACTGTACCCACTGTCATCACACAACCCAAGAAAACACTACTGCACGTAATCTGCTCACCAAGAGGGGTCAATACAACTATGGGTGGCTCTAAGGGTGACAACACTCTATCAGCATACCTAGCCACTCTAGGACCAACAAAAGACCTATTTGCTCCAGGATCTAACAAGACTTTAGCAGAACAAGAAAATACAGAAATAGTACCTGTAAGGACGTCCGGACTAACACATGCCTCAGCATCTGCTAGTGTGAACAGGCGTGTCTGTGGCCTCTGCTGCTGCTGCTGGGTCTGACCAATAGCCTGGCTGCCAGATGGTCAACCAACCTGTGATCTAGTCTGTGGCCTCGATGATCCCTGTGAACCCATATGGCTCACACCTGCCCTCGGTGTTGCTGGTAATTCTGGGAATCTCGGCTGAGAAGCTGTCACTCTAGATGCACTACCCCCTGGGCAATCTCTGGCTAAGTGCCCAAACTTGTCACATGCATAACACCTAGGTGGCTGTGGGCATGGAGGAGGATGATACTGCCTGCAGTTCCCGCATTTGGGATGTCCTACTGGCTTGCTGATGCCAGGAGCAGACTATGTCATCTGTGGACATCCGCTGCTCTGTCGGCGGTCAAATCTACCACTATGCCTCAAGGGACCCCTACTAGGCACAAAGTCCCTATACCTCCGAGGTTGTCCACTCTGCCCATGAATGTTCTCCTCTGCTTTGACAGCATCCACAACGAGCTCCTCAAAGTCACTGCTAGTCTTCGCACCCAGAACCGTGCGAATGTCCCGGTTGAGGAATTTTTGGTTTAGACTTTGGGAGTTTGGAGCTCTCGGCAACAAAGGGGGAAATAGGGGTTCTTTTCTGTACATTCCCGTGCAGAAAAGGGAGAGAAAAGGGCCAGGGATGTTTTTGAGATTCTGCCCTTTTTTTTTTCTTTTTTTTTACTGTTGACCGTTGACTTTGACTTTGACTTTAACTTCTTCTTCTTCTTCTTTTTTTTTTTTAAAAAAAAATTCACATAATCTGCATTATTAATAAAATAGCCCAATAATGTCCCAAGTAGGCTAAAATAAAATTTAAAAACTCAAAATATGGAAATTCGGCTTTTAAAACGTAATTGGGCTCGAGAAACCAAAATCGGGCCCACGAAAGGTAAGTCGGCCCAAATGCCTACGGCCACTCAAAACGGGCCTCCAAAAACTTTTATGCGGGTCAAAAGATTAGAATGAGCTATATCCTCTAGACTCAAACCTCAAAAATGCACTAATCGATTAATTAATCTAATGCACGTTAAATCTCCGAAACGACACGTCGTGCAAATTATCGACACACCACCAACGACATGACGTTCTAGACATTCTAAACCTGACACCTAGGCTCTATGACTATGTCCACGTCACTTGGTCAAAAAGTCAGCTATAACGGTCAAATAGTCAACTCACTCAAACCGACCAATCCGAACAATCTAATTGAATCCGACTGCTGACTAGACTATCAAAAAGACGGGGTCTCACAGTACACCTGCTCCACCCTCACACAAGATTCCACCGTCATGCTTTATGTTGAAACATCGCCATTTCCATCTCATAACAAACATCTATATTTCGATACGAACATTATCTATCATCATCAATCAAAATGAGTGACACTAGTAGTAATAACCTCCAAAGCAACCTCTCTCTTGAGACCATGCCATCTATCCTTTCACTCCATAAACAAACACCAAGACCTCAGCATGTCACCTTCCTTTGCAAAAAATCCTTCAAATCTTTATCATAATACTCGATTAATTGTATTTCCTTTTACAATAACTTTCTCTATGCACCCTCTACCCACCAACTTATTATATATGACCAGGATGATCGGGATGACCTTTCCAATTAATTTTTGCTTCTCGATTCTTTCAATGACTAGGATGATTTCTCTGGCTATGTAAGTGTTTTTCCTTTTGTGACTGAAAAAATCTTTACTGCTTACCAGGACTTCGAAATTTGCATCTGGAAAATGATGCCTAACAAGCACCGAAGGATGTTGACGGTTCTACCCACAAGCAACGACCGTTTACACTATTTTGCTCTCCTGATGAACTACATCAGCGTCCAACGACACTAAAATGTTTTGGATAGAGCATGCGGACACCGTCACAGGCCTCTCCATCAACGACGACTTCATTTACTCCATTTCTTCGAACAAGACATTGAAGATAAGTAGAGCTTTTGAGAGGACCATTCCTGGTAGATGGGACCTTTAATACCGTATAATCCCGATTGATCTAGTATGTGGACTAATAGAAACAATATAATGCTTACCCAACAACTTTCAAAATGAAAATCCTAAGAATATATATAAATTTGAATTTTTATTTTTAACGAGTATGTCATAAGCAATAGGTTACATGGCCCTAAACAAAAAATATATTGAGTCTATACACATAAGCCCATATGGATTCACAAAATTTTCCAAGGCACATATCTCATAACATAAACTAAAATCCGAGTCAAACCACTAGATAACCAGTACTAATCAACCCTCTAAAATTTTTCCTAAACTTAAACTAAACTGATTCGATGCTTCATTGCTCTAAGTATTGGTTAATGCTCAAACCTAATGGCATGTTTAATTTGTAAAAACCAAATTCAATACAAAACCAGGGTATGAATTAACTAATCATACTAAACCAAATCAAGCATTGACTACCAAAAATTAAAAACAAACTAACCTCTTCAAAATTAAGTCAAATGGACAGCCACATAAATAATAAGAACATTGAATATACTATGAAAATGACATAAACATATCAAAATGACATAATAAAAAGACAACTAAAGTAAAAATAAATAAAAGAAAAGATACTCTTGACAGTAAACCTAAGTGCCTCCAGGAGTTTGGCCATCGTTGCCCCACTATGACAAAGGTGGATCATCGGGATCTTGACATCGGAACTTATCATACATCCGAAGAGTTCTCAAGGATTGCATAGGTTATCCCATACAAATTTTTTGCTTTGCACAACACAACTCGAATGCAGCCAATGTATCACATGCACTTAATATAAATCATAGCAAAACACATTTATACAATTCATTCTTTACACCCTATCATGGCATTTTGTGTCAACACAGTACATAGCATAGCAAGCAATTAAAGCATGGCGAGTCATATGTCTTTTATAGCACACACAATATTTCAATTTATTATTTTATCATCTTTATTAGCCCGCATATAATGATTCATGTCAATATTCAAAATTTTAAAAACTTCGTCCATTCATTGGTTTTGAAGTTTGAATAGCCCTCAACTATACTCTAGACCAATTCTCGATGTCCTAACACTATAAGCATCCACCTATACACAATCATATCCAAATTCATCATTAACCAATACTAGAAGGTCACATATAAATAGAATAACATTTTTAAACCTACTACCTAACGAATACTCGAGGTCAATTCACAAAAATTTCTATCTTTTTATATTTTTTCAAATCTTTTGTCTATTTTTAATTGTCTCATCAAATAAACTCAAATTCTATAAATTTAGTATCAATAAACTCTAAATTAATTCTAATATTTTTAATAAATTTTTCATATTTTTTTCTTAATTTTTTACTATTTTTCCTCGATTTAATACCCTTTATATATATTTTTACTAATTTCTAAAATTTAAATATCTAAACTAATCAGAATGTGTCACTTGACAGCACCAGACTCTGCCACACCAACATCCAAAGCATCCAGATTGTGACATGTGATCCACTGGAGACGCGCCATGCGTCTGAGCCTAAGGCTCAAGTCCACATATGTTCCTGCTTGCAGACGACATGTCTCTTACACATGCAGGCGATACGTCGCTTATACCTAACATCCACTGGCCTGTCATGTGGGACTAGGAGTAAACGACCCATCATTCATGAGGCATTCTTCATCCTCCAATCCACATGAAGAGTGCATTTGTAGGAATACTAACTTCCAACAACATTCCCTCGAGTTTCATAAAACTTTTATTCTCTACATTCCCAGCAACTCAAACATATATAAATCACACAATTTCATATCCTATTACATGCTTAATTTCAATTTACAAAAACTAAAATATAGCTAGGTTATACTCACCTAATGTACTTTAGAATTGCACAATTCAACCTGAAAATTACTGGGGCAATATTGCAGGCGAAAGCTAAAGCTCCCAGGCACGTTTTTAAAGCTTGGGATGCTTTTGAGGGAGAAGTGTGGCCCTCAACCAGATGAAAAAACTTATCCAGGTCGAGGCGGTGATGGGAAAGAACCAGAAAAAAGCGATAAACCGAAGAGCTGAACCACATCGTTTTGCAGTTAAGCAAAATAACATACCCACTGATAACCCATAATCGGTCAAAACGACAGCATATACTGCATTTTGACCAGATTCAAATATTAATATATAAATAATAATAATAATAATAATAATTAATATTATATCTTATTTATAAAATTTTCTTAATATTTTCTAAACCTTAGAAAAATATTAAATTTTTTTTTATAGAATTCTTACAAATAGTACTATCTATCAAGTTTTTAAAATTATTTTTTTATAAATTTATAATTTATTAAAAATTAAAAAATTTATTATTTATTTTAGAAAAATTATAATAATTCAAATTATATTCCTGAAAATTCTCTAAAAATTCACTCATCACTGTAAACTCTTAAGAGACCTTCTAGAAATCTTAAAACACAAAAATTATTAATATATTTTGTCATATAGTTTTCTTTAGTAAAATATATTAATGTATCTCAATAACTATACTAATCCTCCATAAATGTAAGTTACCCTTAATATAACTTTAGAAAATCATTGATACTTTTTCGGGACTTAAAAAGTCATATTCAAAGAGCATACATGTTAACACTCTCATATTTTAAAGCATAACGAGTACTATTGGTAAAATAACAAAAATACCCTCAATTCCCGAATTTCAAGAAAACACAACCTGATGTCCATTTTACAAAGTCAAAATCAAAATGAAACCTCTGAGACTAAATCACTCATCCGAAGGGTATAATATTATTAGAAACATAACCGAATAACTTATGGGTTCTAATGTGAGATCTTGAAATTTTGAGCAGCATAGGCAAGAAGCTCATTTGGGCATTGTCAACATTAATGGGACTTAGTCCATGGATAGAAATTGTTTATGAGATTAAGGAGTGAATTCAATATTTTAGAGGGAAATTTGTGTTAATAAAGGTTATTATAATTAACGGTAATTCTATTCTTATTAATATATAAAATGATTAGAAAATCATAAAGAATGTGTGTTAGTGAATTTTGATACTATAAGACCTTTAGGGTTCTACTTATGAGTTCATGATTTTTCAAAGAATTTTCTTAAGTATATTTTCATTATGATTATTTTTTAAGATTTTCAATTAAGATATTTGATTTTTAGTAATTTATAAATTTATAAAAAAATTATTTTAAAGTTTGATAGATTCTCCTATTTATAAAAAATTGTAGATATTTTTTAAGAGAATTATACTATTTATTAAGGATTTTATATTATTTTTTTTATTAAGAAAGTATAATTATTATTGATTATATAGTATAATATTATATTAATATCATATTGACCAAAATGGTGGGCCACTGTGCCATTTCGACCGAGATTGGTCTAAACAGCAATAGTCCATGCCATTTTAGCAAGTCGGGCAATGGAGCATTGTTTCCTTCGAAATGACGTTATATCTATCATAACCCAACACAAGGTCAATTCGTTATTGGGAGTGTCGTCGGTCCAACCCACCGTCTTTGATCCCCAATGCGTGTTAGGCCATGAAGAAACACCCAGCAGGTTCGTCTTTCCCTCTCGAGTGATCTTTGACCTATTTCGTGCTAGATTCGATGTTTCCATAGTCAGTTTCAGGTAAGATTTTATATCCTTTAATTACCATTTTAGTTAGTAGAAATTCGTTGGTTTTGGTGGGTTTAGGATCAGGATAGGATGAGAATGAGTTTGGTATAGTTTTTGTATATTTTCGGTGTGTATTTAGGTAGATCAAAGGTTCAGATTGTGGGATGAATAGTGTAAGTCGTCGGTCTGTCCAAAGGTTGAAGACGACCTCGGAGAACATGTCATATGAGGTCCTCTTCATGTGACATGTCATCTAGTTGCGGGATCAGGCGACGTGTCACTCACTGGGGCAGACAAGTTTAATCTGAATCTTAGGTTTGGATAACATGGCTAGCTATGATTGGCCCATATATGGTTTGGTACTAGGTTCTAGTGATGGGGTGTTGGATAATAGTAGGTTCGAGATGATGACATGGCATATAATGATTGTTCAACATGTCACAGTTAGATAATCGATGTGACATGTGGCATAATCAGATGATGACACATGTAATGTTAAAAACTTTGAAATTGAGAAAAAATCTGAAAAATGCTAAGATTAATATGGAGTTTGATGGTACCAAATTTTATAAATTTGGACTTAATTTTATGGATCAATTAAATAAAAAAAATTCAGAAAAATAAAAAAAATGCCCGGTTGGGTCTCGGGTTAGTTTACGAATTGAAACACGTTGAGTAAAAGGTATAAATGCATGATTTTATGTGTTATTCTGAATTGAGTATGATTAATTGAGAATTTGGAAATGGTTGTACATAGGTAGATACTTACAATAGCAAGACCTTGAGGAATGGGTCTAGAGCATCGTCAACAGATATTTGGGTATCGAAACTTGTGATAAACTCTTTCTTTCATCTATTTTTAATTGCTGCATTAGTAATAAAATATAGTTAATATGAAATAATTAACTGGAATAATATGTGTGTTGTGTTATGTCTAAGAATTGTTGTGACATTAATAATTGTTGAAGAAAAATGCAATGATTATTATACTATACTATAAACTGTATGAATGTGTCTTGCTTTGAGTGAATTAATGAGTTGCACATAATACAATGGGCACATTCGGGATATGACATTGGTATATGGAATGTACTGAATCCATATAGATAACCTATGCAACCCTTGAGAGCTTTACGGTCTGGTAGCATGGCGTGGTGTGTAGACATCAAAGAATGAGGTAATAAGGAAGAAAATAATTTTTATATATATATATATATATAAAATGTGAATAATGTGAATCAGAATCCTATAGAGTGGGGACTGCTTAGGTGAAGCTACCATTACCTAACGCCTTAGTATTGTTAGTGGATTGGGTTAGGAAACTGTTTTGACATGGATTTGTCTATACAATGAGCTAATAGCCCATCATGCGGGCCCTTGGCGAGAGGCCGACAAAAGAAAAGAATGATAGACTAGGTGAATTCGAGGTAACTTTAATAATTATTATACTAATATTAGTTTCTCCCTGAATTTGTTTGTATATGATACTAAGTTAAAGCATAGGATATTATGTTAAGAGTCTGTTTGTTATGAGATGCCATTCGAAATGACATTTTAACTTTTAATCTTTTCACTGTGCATACTAATATTCTTGGGATGACAAATTCTTCTCCGTTTAGGTTTTGTACCACTATCCTTGTAAGATTACTATTTGTATTGATGGGTGATGTGACAGTATATATACTGGGCTTATAATGATTTTTGTGCAATTTATTTGGTTTCTGGATGTGACACCTAAGACTATATAGTGGTCCAAAATCGATAATCCTTCATAAACACTAACAACACCTTCTAATAGACTCGTAATAATTCGGACTATGATTCAGAAGCCACCAATTCTCATTGGGACCTCAATTGGGCTTTCAAGCTCAAGCAATCTGAAGGGTCAAGATCTCACAATATATAAATATGGTATTGTCTCATTGAAAATCTTATCAAGAAAATCATGTGGGAAAAATATTAATGAAACAAAAAAGAGTACAATATATTACTTTACTCCCCCTGATGATATCATCTTTCTAAAACTAACCAACATCTTAAATATTTTATTAATGGATACATAAATATAGTCAAGTATATATAATATTCCATAAAATATAAGTTTCGATTTTATTTTTATTTGAGATTTATATGTGATATCAAATATGATCATCTTGATGGATAAAATTTAACCATAAGATTTTCTTAGCAATTCTATCAAACTTTACTTCTCAAGTACTAGATATAAAAGACTCGAATAAAATACATTTTTTAATATTTATCTTTGTATGATCAATAACTTTTGATAACTATTCAAGAATTTTAATAGTATTTATTTATTTATGATTACTAGTAATCATATTGAATTCAGATCTGGATAAAAAAACTACATGTATCATGATTATTTTGATAAATACAAACTCATTTAGCTTCACATAATTTAATTTTCTGAAAAATTCAATTATTATCTTTTGCAATGTATATCCATCTTGGATATCAGATGCAGGGGTGTTCATTGGAACGGATTGGGAATTTCCAACCTATGGATTTCACGAAAATAATTTTTCGAAGAATATTTATTCTGATAACTTGATTTCAGTTCGGGAAATCTTCCAATATTTTCCATTTCTGAACTTTTTTTTTCGGGAATGGTGATTTCCCACCGAAAATTATTATTTTGAAGAATAGGGTTTTTTATTTGGAAACTCAAACCAAATCCTAATATACAATTATGGGCTTTAGGTGGCAGCCAATTGATCATTAAACAAACATTAAAAATCCAAACGCAAACACAAAAAGCCTAGACTCAACACCACAAATTAAAGAGGAGAAAATAAGAGAAAAGGAGAAGGATAAAGTGAAGCAACGAAGAAGAGAACGAGGGAAATAATGAGACAAAAAAGGAAAGGAGAAGGAGAAAGAACAATGGAGAGGAGAAGATGAAGAAGAAAAAGAGGGAGAGGAGAGAAACGTCTGAGAGAGAAGGAGAGAGAGAGAAATCAAAAGAAGAGAGAGAAAAAAGAAAAAGTGAAAAAAATCTTTGGATTCTGGCATTTTTGTATTTAGTTGTCAGGTCGGTTGGTTACTGACCTCATTCGGTCTGAAAATAATTTTCCAACATCAATTTTTTTAAAATTTTTTTCCAACCTTTGGCTCTAGTAGTCCTTTGTTTACTGCCTGATTTCCCACATGAAATCAGTCGGTCGGGAATTTTTCATCGGATAGGGTCCTTTTGAATAGTCCTAATCAAACGTACTCAAGATATCTATTCATTGTCAGATTTATTATATATTGCAACATTATTCTTCCACTATCACAAGAGAATATTTCTCTTAAAAATAACATTTTGTATAAAATCTTGTGTGTCAAACTATTTTTTTCATAATATGATTTATCTCATTTTCACACAACTATCGGTTTATATTTTACCAATTTCGTACAAATTGGTATATAAACTACAAGTACAAATATTTCCATGTTGCAAACTAATCATTTATAATTTATACTACTCCATAGAGTTTAATCAAGATCTTCATAATAATGAGCGATAAAATTATATGTATAGATATTATCGATATATATTCATCTTATATCATGTCTTGGAATCCACCAAGACATAACAACCGTCGTATATCTACTGTACAAACTTAGATGGCTACCCTAAGAATATACATCAATATTCAAGATGAGAATGAAATTTGTTTAGATTGTTTTTCATCTTTTAAAAGCATGATATGTCACAGGAAGCAATCCCAAGACTAAGAAAATATACTGGAACAAACTGATCTGCAAAAATTTTGCAAAACTTTATATCACAAAAATTTTGAATTTCAATACTCGATTTTAAACACAATAATATGAAGGATCCCATTTTATAACACATACACACACGAAATGCAATATATAACTAGTCCACAAGTGCAAACTCGAATCCTCGATCATACCTTAAAAATTCGTACTCATTCAAAAAGTCTACGATCTGGGGCAAAACCAATCATTTTGCTCAATTTCGGAAAACCTATCAAACACTAGCATGGTAACCAAGTGAGTGGATATTTACCTTTACAAACTCTTTTAAATTTAAACAAGATTATATATTTTACTTTAATCACACAGTTTAGCAAGCACAGAACCAAATCATGGCTATGAACCATTTAGATCCATTCATAACAATGTATCATTGATAAGTCAAGGCAAAGCAATGCCACAAGATATCATAGTACATAACATATAACCCCATCATCAGGGTTACACTGAAGCAATGTCATCAAACAGCATAGAAATGTCATCACATTCCACATAAATCTCAAATAGACAGAGATCTTATAGATCTTAGCATACATTCAGTAGTCATTCTAATAGATGGCTACTATAATCAAACCATTATTGCATGTTAGTATTATAATTACTCACTTTTTATGAGGGTTTATACTAACACAAAGTGGTCTAGGAACACGTAATAATATCTACATGTAGTAATCTAGGAACATACAGTAACACATAATACTCAGATTTGCTGGGGTAACCAACCCCATAATAGACTCATGCCTCTGTATTCCTCAGAGGCTAGGATATCGATAGTTGTATCATCTCGTAACCCCTATTCCTTTCACTATACTAGGGTTAGTATAACATTAACTAACCCATCTCATATCTCTTATTCTATTAAGGTTAGTATATCATTGACTAACTATCCCTCAATTTTTATTTCTTACTATCACAATTTCGCTTAATTTACAATGAGTCATCACTTAATTTTTCTAATTTGTTCTTACTCTTGTAATCTTTTCAATTTTTCTTTGCAAATATTAATTGAAAATTTCTTAATTAATCATCATTATTTCCTTGATAAGTTTTTAATAGGATTTATTCAGGTTTTCTAGATTGGGTCGACCCTCTAATTATTTCTTTTCCTTATCATCTTGAATTTCGGTTTCTTATAGGATAGTGCTATATTCTCAGCATAGTCAGTATTCTTTCATATGACTAGCCAGCCATATGTGACACTGTTAGAATATTTCCTTACAATCAGCAGGGTTAGGGTCTTATCAGTAGGATTTGAATCCCTTAATGTGCTTGGTTTATTCTTACTTCAATTATTATTTTGGTTGATCAATTGTTGTGTTTTTCTTACACGAGATTCAATACTCTTCTTGTACGACCTTGAAGCCATACAAGATATTTTTTAGTTATTCTTACAATTTCCACTAGGCAGTGTAATACTGTTGTTTCCCATATCACGGTTATCTCAAGCATAGTCACAATATTTGAATATGACTCATAAAATAATCATAGAATCATTTTTCATTTCAATTAAATGCATGTACCTGAAATTTGCCATGATTTAAGAAAAATCATGTTTCATTTCAATTAAATGCATGTACCCGAGATTTTCCATGATTAAAGAAAAATCCCATCGATCATGCATTTATGCATGCAAGCAACTCACAGATTTCATATATCACATGGAATCAATCTAGATTCATTTAAAATGATGGGAAGTAATTTAAAATAGTCCACTCATAGTTTTGTTATCCCGATTCTCTTTCTTGATTCAATCTGTATGTGTTCCGGATTCCTGATCCTCTTACTTACTACACACCTACACATGTAATCAAAGTTTGATACATAATACCATTGTGCAAGTCTTGATAATATAATAGTAAACATTTCTAAATCCTCAATCAAGTCCTAGAAGTTCCACGATCATCCTCGGATTAGAACTGGATACTTTCCATATTTTCCCTCATTTACCAAAAATTTTTACAAATTTTTATACCTATCAAAATACATCAAAATCAACCAAAATTTATATCATCAGACTCCTCATAATTTTCTCTATTTTCTAAAATTTTCCCATATTTTTCTCAATTTATTCATATTATTTCTGATTTTAAATCATTTTCTGCCATTTTTATTTTTATGGTCAAAGTCAACATGCCACATGTCACTCTGTGACATGGCCACGTTCTACCCTGTTTTGACCCGGAGTCGACCCAATACCAAGTCTGAACCAACCTTACCAAATCAATACCGAGCTTGAACCAACCTTACTAAACCAATACCAGACGACAGGATAAGTTTACTTCAGTCGGTGGATTGTCGATTTGTCTTGTTCGACATCATTCTAAGATAAACAATGTTGCTCGGCTTTCAGTAGGGCTTGTCAAAACAGCAAGGCATCCTTCCGTTTTAACCATCTTGATCAAAATGATGGGATGACACATGTTTTAGCATTTATTTTTATTTTTTATATAATAATCTAATATTTTTTCTTTTAATATACTAAATCTTTGATAATTCGTAATAAATAGCATATTAATCAGAAAAATACTCCAAAAAATACCATAGACATATTATGAACAGTAGTGTCTACTTATACCGAAATTTTTTATTTTTCTCATATATATAATTTATTGAAAATTATAATATTATATGATATTCCTTAAAAGAATTTCAATAATTATAAATATCCTTCCAAAAATTTCCTAAAAATTCTAAATATTAATATTCAATCTAGGGACCTAACAATGATCCAAAACCATTAAAATTAATCTTGCAACTCATCCTTTTCATGTATATATATATACATAATTTTATGTATATAAATTTCTAACCCATATTCATTTCTTAAAGTGTAAATTATTTTCTCATGAGTATCATAGGATAGACTAAAAGTTCATAATGATCAGAAGACGTGGATTTCATGGTTGACTGGTATCTAGGTGTGAAAAGACGAAATTATCCTCAGATACCGAGTTTCAAGAAATACACCATCCAAGACTCTTTCGGAGGTGTCAGAAATCAATAATTATACCTTTGAATTCAAATAATATGACAAGAAGAAATATGAATATGAGGATTATATTATATAGTTTGATTTCTCATAATTTTAAGATATAGTTTATTATTTTTCGGATGATATTTTATTTTTAATTCTTTAGAAAGATATGATTTTTTTTGGATTTTTAGTGAAATTTTCATAATTTTTGGACTTATATTCTATTTATTGAGATTTTTCAAAATTTAAGAGTATTTTCTGAAACTATTTTATTATTTAAAAATTAAATAAAATAGTAGAATTTTATTGCTTCTAAACGACACCATTTTTTGGTTTTAAAAAAAAAAATTTCTTTTTCTTTTTCTCCTTTCTTCTTCTTTCTTTCTTCTATTTCTTCCTCCCTCGATTCCCTTTTCTCCTTCTCCAGCCAGAAAATGCAGGTTCACCATCTGGCCGTCCTAAGCTTTATCGCCGCCACCAATCGAGAGCTCTCGTCAGCAACTACACATGGTTGCAATAAGATACATTGGAAAATTTCGAGCTACTTGGGTTAGGAAGTTCATTCGAGGACTAATAAGATTAGTGGGCCTTAGCCCACAAATTGGGATTGATTTCGGACTTAGGAAGTGAAATAGGTTTTTTTTTAGGAAAATTAGTAATTTTCAAAATTTATCGTAATTATTTAATTATGATTGGAAAATCATAAAGGGAATTCTATTAATTATTTTGGAATCTTAAGACCATAGATTGGTCTGTGGGATGTATTTAAGGTTGTATAGATTTTTGAAGAATTTTTGAAAGAGTATTTGTAATTTTTAAGAGTTTTCAAAGAGATATTATAAGGTTTTTTATTTTTAGTAAATTCTGAATTTATAAAAAGATGTGATTATTAGTTTGATGCATAGCACTAATTACGAAGAATTTATAGAATTTTTTTGGCATTTTTTTTGAAGATATATATAAATTATTATGGATTTTATATTGATTTTAGTATATAAAAAATATATTATTGTTGTATAAAATATAATATTATATTAATATATTAGGCTATAGTCAAAACGTCAAGCAAACAACAGTCTGCTATGAAACTCTGAATTTTGAGTCCTAGAAGTTCAGAAGTCAGTGCAGGTAAAAAGACCGTTTGTCCTTGAAAAAAAAAAGTGTGATGGTCGAAATTGGTATGGAATGTCCAGTAACTATTTCTGATTTTGATTTCCTTTGATCTGATTCTTTATTGGTTGATAATTACCTTAGAAAATAAAATCCCTAAAATTAAGGAACGATAATTATAGAAATTAATTATGATAATTATCTTACTTTAATGTAGACTTTAAAATAGGAAAATCAATCCCATAACCACTATATATAAAGAGGAAGCCGGCCACACTTAAACCTTACACAAAAAATACACAAAATTTGTCCAACCAAAAATTCTACTCCTCCCTATTACTGTGAAAATCTGCTTGAACTTCATACAGACATAACTCTCTCATACTTTGTCGGATTCTTGCAAATAATTGCTTGTTAGAAAGCTGTTTTTGTCCTCTTTCCAATCAGGGTTTTTCATCTGGAGGTTAGTTTTTTATTTGTCGTAAGTTAGGTTATAATTCGGCGGGATTAGGTTTCAAAATTGTGTGATTCTGCCTTCAGTTGATTTCTATTGTTGTTCCTCTTTTCCGTATGATTGTTTAGTATCCATTCATGATATAAGATCTTGAATTCATCCTTTGAATCTTCTTTATTTATGAAATCAGTATGCCCTATTGATGCTTATCTTGATCAATTGATTAACCTATTGGATTCTGATCTTGTTTATTTTGATTGTACATGTTATAAACACCTAATCCTTCTTTGTTGACATGAAATCGCAACCATTACACCCTATATACATGAAATGACAATTTGTCTTGGGCCCTATTCTTAGTACCGAAATTGGCTTAGTTAATTGGGATGGTAATTCAGGTTGAATCTTGTTAAGTTCTTGGCTATCACATCACACATCCAAGGGGAAGGCACCTACTGCATCTAATCACTGGTTTCTAATAGGTTTGGAGAGTCGAATTGGTAAGGAAATAGGGTATTTATTTGGTTATTGAGTATGCATGCTTAGTTTGGTTTTTGTCTTTGCCTTATGATGTTATAAGTGGTTCGGAATCCTTGAATAAATGCAAAGGAATAGCTTCTTGTTCAGAGACAAGAGAGGTAGAATCTACGCCTCATCGGTTTCTCCAGAGATCTTTTTGTTTGCTTATTGATTTCGGTACCTATGCTTATGTTAATGTATGCGCATATGTGTGAAATAGTGTATGCATGAGTTTCGGATTGATTTGAGAATTACCTAGACTATAACGAACCCTTGAGATAGGTTATGTGTGCCTAAATTGCATATGTTGTATGTATTGAACATGTTGATTGTGTTCTGACATGATTGAGAATACCTTGTTGTGGTATTGTGCTTTGTGCTTGCCTGTGTGTGCTTGTTTGTGTGTCAGGATCTTTTTTGGTGGCCATTCAGGGTAAGCGCTGATGCTCCTTGGGAGAGGAGAGGTTCTTATTGGTATGGGAGTCGTATGGGTGGCAATCCCTAGCATATGCATGCTGGATGCCTTATCCTTGTGTGGTTTGGATGCCTTAGTCCTTGTATTGCTTGAATTCCTTGTCCTTGTGTGGCTTGGATGCCTTGTCCTTGTGTGGCTTTGATTTTCAGAAGTGTTTGTAGTCCACCCTCAGCCTTAGCTTTCGGTCCTATCCTATTATTGATGAATGATGATTGCGTGATTCCTTTTAGATGTATAGGCTGATCTGATGTTGTTTGGGAGATGTTTGTTTAAGATTTCTGTAGATCTTATGATGTTATGACCCTACTGAGATTATTGTAATCTCATTCTATTGTTTTCACCATTTTTCAAGCTTAAGTTCATTCACTGTTCGTGGTACCAGTATGTGAGATCAAGGTTGAATAGCGGGGCAATATCGCATCACATTTGCATTCCTGTTTCCTTGATTGCTTGCACATATTACAAGAACTATAATTGAATTATTTTATGGTTTTTCAAAATTCCTCATTTGCTTGTTATTCCGAATTATGTTGGAGGTTTATTTGCTGGATATTTGGATCCCTATGAGACTTGTGTGTTGTGGATTCATTGATTAAATTTAAAGACTTCCGCTGATGTTTTATTAACTCCATATGATACCAGAATGCTTGTCCAATATCATGCTCCAATTTTTATGAATTCAAAGAATGAACATGCTAAAAATCGGAAATTAGATGAGTAAGCCTTGTAGGATTCAGATGGATCCTGGTTCTTGGGATTATTTGGGTTTCACGGTGGTAAGGGTCCTAATAGGAGCAAATAATAATAGGTTAGGATTTGGGGTCCTTACACTTGGGAGGGTTTCTCCCAAGCATTTCGTTTTAGTTTGAAACAACATCGTTTTACAATGCAACAAAACGATGTCGTACTGTCGAAGAATCTGGAATAGTTAATTCTCCCATCGCCTTTGACCAAAGAAACAGTGAAGTGTCGAGATCCTCGATTTCTCGGCACATGTACCTCGGACTTGGATTTCACTTCCAAAACCTCTGTTTTTTTTCACCTGAATTCTTCCCGACCGTTTTTGCAGAATTTCCGGCCATTTCACGATCGAATTCAGGTAAAAACTATACCCGGAGATCCGGGTACCTTTTTTTCGATTTTACCATTTTATTTTCTATGAACTAATTTAAATTGGTTTGGTTAGATTCAGGGTAAGTCCAGTTTCGATTTGGTATAAATTTCATATAATATGATTGAGTATTTGAGGTGTTAGGTATTTTATGGCTTTCGAGCCATTTTTCGACGTGTTGCAGGTCACCGGTGGTGACAAGAGGTAGAAGATGACTTCGAATAACTTGTCATCCAAGGCCATCATGTATGTCAGGTCGTTCAACTATTATAGGGAACGTCGATTATCGGCATAGTTTTTCTGTCGATTCTGGGCTGTTTTTAGCCGTTGTCGAATCAAGTTCAACTGCTTCGTTGCTTGATCAACCAATTTCGGATTGTCTAGGCATCTTTCGCCTACTTCATTCTAACAAATGGGAGTCCTGCAACGTCTCCCATATAATGCTTCATAAGGTGCCATACCGATGCTTACATGAAAACTATTGTTGTAAGCAAATTCTGCCAACAGCAGGCATCGATCCCAATCGGTTTGCTGATCCAACACACTCGCTCGTAGCATGTCTTCAAGTGTTTGAATCGTCCTTTCTATTTGGCTATCGGTCTGGGGATGAAATGCCGTACTGAAATTCAATCTCGAACTCAACGCGTTCTGGAATTTCTCCCAAAATCGTGAGGTGAAACGAGGGCACGATCTGAAATGATGGAAACTGGCACTCCATGCAATCGATTAATCTCATCCAAGTAACCAATAGGCAATTTCTCAGGTGTATCCGTCACACGTATAGGAAGGAAGTGTGCAGATTTCGTCAATCGATCCACAATCACCCAAATGGCATTGTATCCTTGCTACAATCTAGGCAAACCGGTCACAAAATCCATTGTGACATGCTCCCACTTCCATTCTGGAATCGGAAGTGACTGAAGTAGTCCAACGGGTCGTTGATGTTCAATCTTTACTTGTTGACATACGAGGCATCGGGCAACGAACTCAGCAATGTGGCATTTCAGGTTTGGCCACCAATACTGCTTTTTCAAATCTTGGTACATCTTAGTGCTTCCGTGATGGATAGCGAACTTTGATAGAATAAGGTTACGAATTTCAATATCTTGTGGAATACATACCCAGTTTCTGAAGACAAACACTTCATCATATCGTATTCTAAAATCACAAACTATGGCATCAATACCATCAGAAAGTTGCTTCCGAATTTCAATTAGTTTCGGATCCCCTAATTGCTGATTCTGGATTTCCTCAATCAAGGTAGGTGTGACTTCAATTCGTACCAACAATGAACTAGAATAATCAATGCCAAGATGCACACGATTAGTCCTCAAATCCAGCAACATAGGCATGTAATGGGTGCGTATATAGGCCAAAACCGATGGGGAAGGAGGATGAAACTTTCTGCTTAAGGCATCAGCAACAACATTTCCCTTTCTAGGATGATATTCGATGATCAAATCGTAGTCTTTGATCAGCTCTAGCAATCTTCGTTGTCTCATATTCAATTCTTTTTGCGTGAGTAGGTACTTCAAGCTTTTGTGATCGGTGAAGATTTGGCATGTCTCGCCGTATAAGTAATGTCGCCATATTTTCAACGCAAACACCACGGCTGCAAGCTCTAAATCATGTGTAGGATAGTTTCTTTCATGCGGTCGTAACTGTGAGACTTGTACCTGGGAGGGGCTGACGTGGAAAAATTTTGCCACGTCACCCACAGAATAAAAAGCCTCCCCCTCCCCTTCTCCAGCTAGTTTACCCTTCCCCCCTTTGCCTCTCCTCTTCTTCACCATCGTCGTTCACCTTCGATATCGTCACCGACCGTCCGATCGTCTCACCGTCTACACCGTTGCATTCCTCTCATCGTCGCGACCAACCGGCCGTTGGTTTCGTCTTCATCGGACCACGGACGCTCGCAGATCGGAGGCCAGAAGTTCTGATTTTTGCACCGGAAAATCGTAGATCACGGCCGATCGGAGGTGAGTTTTGAAGTTTGGTTTTCGGATTCGTATTCCTGGTGTTTGTAGCTTCGTTTTGATGTAAAAATTTTCAGTTTTGGATGAAGTTGGATTTTTCCGGTCACCGCCGTTGACCGTTGACCGTTGACCAAAAAAATAAAACCTTCCCGTTTGGTAATTTCGACGTTCTGATCGCAATGACGATCCGTTTTTCCATTTGATGTGTTGTTGTTGAGTTATAGTCATTTTAAATCTTATTGTTTAGGTTAATACCCGTTGGTTGAGTCTAACCTTAATATTGTGTTCTCAGGAAGGGCGAGTGTTGAGGACAAAGGCAAGTGTATCGCTTCCTCTTATTCAGCCCCTAAGGTAGGGTCTTTACCGTTTGTGACCCATTATGGGTATTTCCTTATCTTATAATCCGTGTTACCTTGGTTTTGATTGATTCGTTGTATAGTCCATCGGAGCCCATCCGATTGATCCATTGTTCAAATCACATTGATCCTTTCCGTATGTAACTGTAAAGTATCATAATGTATCTCCAAAATTTCATATGATCAATCAAAGTCCATTTGATTGATTCGTTGTGTAAATTGGGCTGATTTTGTATCATTGCCCGTAAAGTAAGAAAATAATTATCGTAATTAAAGGTTTCTGTGACGGTATAGTATTGTGGAGTTTTAATTGTAAAATATGGTATTCCAGTGTTATTGAAAGTTAAACTAGTTTTCTTGATATGTAAGTTAAAGTATGTAAGTTTTCAAGTCACTTGTGTTTCGTTTGGCCAAACGTGGTGAGTGGTCGGTCTCTGAGAGTAAGCGGAGAGACACTCATCTGTTGGGAGGTGTATGGATGTTGTATGTTGTAAGACCCTGAATTTTGAGTCCTAGAAGTCCAGAAGCCAGTGCAGGTGAAAAGACGATTTTGCCCCTGAAGGAAAGGATGTGTGATGGCCGAAATTGGTAAGATTGTTTAGTAGTTAATTTTGTTTTAAATTCCTTTAGATTTAAGTCCTTATAGGTTGATAATTGCCTTAGAAATTATCCTTATAGATAGATAATTGCCTTAGAGATTAAAGTCCCTAAAGATAGGGGAAGATAATTAAAGAGTTTAGAGTTTAGTTATTTAGTAAATTATCCTATTTAGATAAAGTGATTAAAGTAGTAATCATAATTTTATACCCACTCATTATAAACAGGAAGCCAACCCCACAAAAGTTTCCCCTAAAACCTTACAAAATTCGTATAGGCTTAAAACCCTATACCTCCCATTAGCCGTCAGAATTTGCAGAAACGTTCAACTAGCATAACTCCCTCATCGTTCATTGGATCTCTGCAAATAATAGCTTGTTGGAAAGCTCTCTTCATCCTCTTTCCAACCATCTTTTTTTTTGCGTCTGGAGGTTAGTATTTCGTTGTCTAATGTTACTTTGAAAATCGGCGGCCGCGTTAGGTTTCCGCCAAATCTTCTTGAATTTCAAAATAGCATAACTTTTTACTCGTTTGTTGGAATCTTACAAATAATATGTCGTTGGAAAGCTCTTTTCATTCTCTTTCCAAAACTATGTTAATCGAAACTTGGATATAAATACTTCGTTGTTTTTAGGTTAAGACGAAATCGTATTATGCCCTACTTTTAGCAATAGGTTTTGCATAGTTGATTGGAATGGTAAATTCAGGTTGAATCTTGATAAGTTCCTGGCTATCACATCACACATCCGAGGGCAAGGCACCTGCAATGTCTGATCACTGGTTTTCTGATAGGTTTGGTGAGTGGTATTGGTACGGAAATAAGGTATTTAATTAATTATTGAATATGCATGCTTAGTTTGTTTTGTCTTTGCCTGGTGATGATTTAGGTGGTTCAGATTTACTTAATAAAGGCAAAGGGGTAGCTTCTTGTTCAGAGACAAGGGAGGTAGGATCTATGCCTCATCGGTTTCTCCAGAAACCCCTGCTCTTATCTGTTGTTTTGTTACTTGCCCTTGTTGTATTGTTTGTGATTGGATTGTAGGGTGTGAATATGTAATCTGGAATGAGATATGAATCTCCTAGGCTGTATAGAACCCCTGAGTTAGGGATTGAGTGCTTGGGATGCTATTGTTATATGAATTGGATGAGTTGATTGTTTCCTGACATGATTGAGAATACCCTGTTATGGTATTATGCTTTGTACTTGCCTGTGTGTGCTTGTACGTGTTTGTGTGTCAGGATCCTGTTCCGGTGGCCACGCAGGGTAAGAACTGATGCTCCTAGGGAGAGGAGAGGTTCTTATCAATTTGTGGGAGTTGTATGGGAGGTGAACCAGCAAGCTAGCGCTGGATATCTGTCCTTGGTGGCCGGATCCCTGTCTTGCGAGACAGGAAGCCCACTTCTGTGTGATTTGGGGATGCCCTGGTTGCGACTAAGGGAAGACTTGTCCATGTGGGGCTAGTCGACTAATCCTTGCGAGGATAAGGTGAAAGGCTTACTGATTAGTTTGTGTGTTAACCATCTATCCTTTGTGCAGTAAGTCTTGGACAACACAGGTGGAAGGGGATGGCCTTTTTTTATTCATTGCCGAGGGCAATACTGATGTGTTTCACCTGCCTGTGTACTTCTGACCTTTCAGAAGTGTTTGTAGTCCTCCCTCAGCCATTGAATCGGCCTTAACCCTTTTTGAATGATTTATGAATTTCGTGAACCCCTTTAGTTGTTTAGGGAATGATCTTATGTGATTTGGGAGATTTGTGTTTAGGGATTCTGCAGATCTTATGATGCTGTGACCCTACTGAGATTCTTGTAATCTCAAACCGTTGTTTTTACCATTTTTCAGGCTTAGGTACATTCACTGTTCGTGGTACCAGTGTGTGAGATCAAGGCTGCACGGCGGGACGATATCGCATCACATTTTAAAACTTATTACTTGCGCATATAACATATGATTGGGCAACTTTCTGGTTTAATTTAAGCACCCTCTTTTGCTTGCTATTTCCGAAACTTGTTTGAAGATTTCTTGTTGTTTATTTGGATCCCTATGGGACTTGTGTGTTATGAACCCAATGGATTAATTTAAGACTTCCGCTGATGTTTTATTTACTCCGTATGATACCAGAACATATGTCCAATATCATGCTCCAATTGTTGATAAGCAATAAAGATTAACAAGCTTAAAATCGGAAATCTTAAGATTAGCCTTGTGGAATTCAAATAGGTCTTAGGTGTTATTTAGGCTTATTTGGGTTTCACGGCGGTAATGACCTTAATGGGAGCAATTATTAATAGGTAGGAATTAGGGTCGTTACAAGTGTGGTAGCGGAGCATGGTTTAGGGAATATAATTTGTTATATGCTAACTTATTTGTTGATTTTGATGATTTCAGGTGGTGATTTCAGGTAAGAACTCACTCACTATGGGCTAATATTGAAAGGGAATGTGATTAAGTTGTAAGGTTTAAATGATAGGAAAAATAAACTAATATGCTGATTGTTCATATGCCTTCATATATCTTTCTTGTCATTACTGAATGTATATGCATGTGATTGATGATGTGAATTATGGAATGTGGATGATGTGTGAGTCACTGCTTGCTTGATGTTTGTTAATGATTTCTATGAGTGTTAATGTCATTGCCTAGTGTGCATTGCATGTGTGCATATGATTTCCAAAAAAATTGTATATTGTTTTCCAGCATATGCTTATCGTCCGGTGCATGCCTCTCCACCAGGTACCACTCTTTTATTAGTATTGTATTTAGTATATGTTGAGGAGTAAGGCGTATTCGTGTAGTATGGCACGCTCGAGGCTATAAGTGTTATCATGTCTCCAGTTAACTTTTAGTCTTGGTAGTTTTATGTGTGATAACCCAGGAATCTAGACCCATGTGGAAATTACAAGGCTAAAGCTAGTAACCGATGCCGCTAGCTTGCTGTCTAAGCCTGTAAGGTCTGTTTCTGAAGGCACTGAAAGCTATACTGGCACTACAAATGATGCGAACTTCATCACCTTGTCAGCACCAGAAGACTCGTTACGACCAAGGATTCAAGAACCCTCCAATATCTCCTGTACATTGTCACATTGTCCATGCATGCCTAGCAACCCTTCCTATATTTTAACGGGAAAAGGAAGCGACCCCTCACATGCAGTGTCTGATGTGCTTCTGAAATTACCAAGTGAGAAAATTGTTGGCAAAAGGATCTACCATTACTGTTTTTGTGCTGGACTGCCTACCCCTTTGTGGTTCTGTATATGCGGAGGAAGACCAGAAGTTGAAGACTCTATACCAGTTGTTCCACGATTTGCAAAGTTTCCTATTAAAATGCTTATTGGTGCTTCAAGTGGAATGGATGACTTCTCAAAGCAGAAGAAAATAGCTCCTGAAGCTGCAAGATACGGTATTGGTAAAATTACCAGCACACCTTATAAGTTGCAAGTCTCGCTTTTGACGCCATTCCAGGGACTACCGCAAGAGCGTAGCCCAAGGAGGATGCAGGGAACACATAACGGCCAGCTGCAATGGAAGCGGAGTGGCGCAGCGGAAGCGTAAAAGAAGAGATACACTGAAAGAAACAAATGAAAGAAAGTACAGCAGCTTTCCTGCGGTGAGCTATGCACCAATTGAATAGACTGTTGGTTGGGTAACAGAGATGATCTTGGCTAGGGGAGCGAAAGTGAGTAAAGCTTTATAAAAGATACATGGATCACACATTGGACTACAATAGCTACACCATGGACTGTAAAAGTCACACTAGCCACGACCGCAGCTCACCATCATATGCATTGAACTTGAGGTTAAGTAAACAGTGATCTGAATGCATGATACATAATGTACCGAAAACAACTTAACGTTACCCACATACGCACACCATCCAGTCATAAACAATCCGTAATGGTGATTGTCATTATTGATCGTCAAGGCTGTGCAAAAGCCTGGGGAGTTTATCATCACTTTACGGAGGGCAAATCATGCAAGGATAGTTTGGTTAACTTGGAAGAGAAGCAAGAGCAGTCAGCTCAAGGGGCTGAGATAGAGCAGCGGAGGATTAAGAGAGTCCACTAAAAGCTCTCCTTCCTCAATGGTGAAATTGTATCTCTGGAAGCAGATGTTCAAGAGACGAATTATGAACCAGAAGATATTAAAACCGCCGGAGCTTCCACCAGAGATTCCGGATGACAAAATTCAAGTTTCAGACGAGGACGTAGAATTCTTTCACGAAAATCAAGACTACGCTGGCTTCACCTCTCAAGTAGACACAGGTTCTATTAATAGGCACGTGAATCGCGTGGCTGATGTTGAGGAGTTATACGAGAAGAGAAAGACGTCTCAGAAGCAAGAGCATGCAGAAAACAAGCTGCAAATCAATCCCGTTGAGGAACTTCCTGTCAAGATGGACGGACAAGTCGTTTATAGAAAATGTGTCAAATAATTCGAAAAAAAAAGAGAAGTTCCCAAGGTGGAGACGTGCACCATACGTGAGCAGTACCAGAAGGTTAAAACCCAGACCACCACCGAGCAGGTGAAGAAAGCTTCACCAGAAGAACGTGATGAAGCTGTTGAAGAGGCTAAAGCAAAAGCAAAGGCCATGCAGTTGTTAGAAACCCAGAAAAAAAAAAAAAAGAAGAAAAAGCTAATAGTCTCTACGAGAATTGCTGATGAACCAGTGAGGACCAACAATGACTATCTCGTAAGAAGAAAGAAGAAAAGCGGAAGATGCAAATGGCTGATAGTTACATCCACGACCAAGTTTTGTTCCAATGCTCTTACGTTTTACGCATCTTTAGAAGCCAACAAGTGAAGCACAAGCCTTACTATGCATGCATGCAAGGAAACACATTGCATGCATACTTATCAGGTCCGTGACTGAATCCAATCTGGACCATCTCCGATCTCTCCTCCTTTCTCCTCCAAGCTTTCCACCTCCACGATGCCTGACCTGCCCCATGCAGCCTATTTTCCACACGATTTCGCTGCAGTTGACCAGAACAACAAGGGAGATGGGAGCATTTGAATTCGATGAGACGTATGGTGGGAGTTCTACTGCAGTCATGTTCCTGAGCTGCAGAGGTTTGCAAGACAGATGTTATTGTAGCAGCTCCAGTGCTGAACGTAACTAGAGCGTGTTTTCAGCAATAGATCGGGTTGGATCCACGCTGAATGACCAGGTCTTTTTCCATGTAAACACCTGTAGGCACGACAGAAGAAAGTATGAGCACCGGTGGTATCTGATTTTAAAAACAAAAAAAAAAAACTAAATCTGCAAGATGTGGAAGCTTTCCGAGAGAAGATTAGGAGCGAACTTGATGCAGATCCCGAGTCCTCTAACACTGTGATGCAACTGGCGAAATGGGAAGAGAATTTGCATACACTCAAGGGGGGGGGAGACTACTCAAGGAAGAATTTTTGAATGAATGCATATCTGTGAACAGAGTATCTTGCATCGTTGGCTGCTGATAGAGAAAAAGAGGTAAAGGCAATGGAGGAAGATGAAGCTTGTCGTTTGCAAGCAAGGCAAAAGGAGGATGAAGCTCGCAGGAAATTAGAGGAAGGAGCCAGTCGTTATTGATGAATATTACGTGGATGTTCTATATGAGAGGATTGCGATTCTGCATGTTCTGAGGGCTTACTATAAAATTGAGACCAGACAAAGAGAAAAAAAAAAAAAATTAAAAAAAAAACACAGAAGCTTTTCAGCACCAGCACCAGCTCCAGCACCTGGTGCGCCTCCGTTTGTGAAGGTTGGGGAGCTGTGAGGAAGTTGCATTCTGGCATGAGAGCTTACCTGAATATTATAAACTCAGAAACGTCCATATGCGCACTTATGGCCAGAGTTACCACCAAAATATCTTTCGAGGAATACATGGATGCCTCCTCAGAGCCAGTGCTTAGTACAGTAAAGTTGCGAAAGGTGCCATTGGGAAAGCTTTGTTGCTAGGAGCAGGGCAAACGGTTGTTCCGAGAACAAATAAAGAGGGAATCTTACTGAAAGGTGGATCATAGATCTCTTCCCGAAGCATATTCTGAAAGAGGGAAACTTTCTGACGTGGAAGCTGAACCATTCAGATTTTCCAGAGAAAGGCTTAAAGATGGATACGTGGTGGACAATGACCAGATTGAGACTTTTGATGATTCAAAAGATGAAGAACTTCCTGATATTAATCAGTCAAATGAAAACAAAGTATTTCACATTTCAATACTAAGAAAGTATCTGCAAGATACTGCCAGTTGAAGTTGCTGAAGACCTATCCTATCCCTTACAGCCAGTTGCCATACTAGATTGGTCAGTTCGACAGCTTCGCAGTCGAAGCATGCCTATGATATGAGTGGTTTGGCGTAACGGTCAAATTGAGGAGCAGTCTTGGGAGACTAGGAATCTATACATGCAAAATTTCCTTACTTGTTTGATTAGGTACTTATGTTGAAAATTTCGAGGACGAAATTCTTATAAGGAGGGGAGGATGTAAGACCCTGAATTTTGAGTCCTAGAAGTCCAGAAGCCAGTGCAGGTGAAAAGACGATTTTGCCCCTGAAGGAAAGGATGTGTGATGGCCGAAATTGGTAAGATTGTTTAGTAGTTAATTTTGTTTTAAATTCCTTTAGATTTAAGTCCTTATAGGTTGATAATTGCCTTAGAAATTATCCTTATAGATAGATAATTGCCTTAGAGATTAAAGTCCCTAAAGATAGGGGAAGATAATTAAAGAGTTTAGAGTTTAGTTATTTAGTAAATTATCCTATTTAGATAAAGTGATTAAAGTAGTAATCATAATTTTATACCCACTCATTATAAACAGGAAGCCAACCCCACAAAAGTTTCCCCTAAAACCTTACAAAATTCGTTTAGGCTTAAAACCCTATACCTCCCATTAGCCGTCAGAATTTGCAGAAACGTTAAACTAGCATAACTCCCTCATCGTTCATTGGATCTCTGAAAATAATAGCTTGTTGGAAAGCTCTCTTCATCCTCTTTCCAACCATCTTTTTTTTTTCGTCTGGAGGTTAGTATTTCGTTGTCTAATGTTACTTTGAAAATCGGCGGCCGCGTTAGGTTTCCGCCAAATCTTCTTGAATTTCAAAATAGCATAACTTTTTACTCGTTTGTTGGAATCTTACAAATAATATGTCGTTGGAAAGCTCTTTTCATTCTCTTTCCAAAACTATGTTAATCGAAACTTGGATATAAATACTTCGTTGTTTTTAGGTTAAGACGAAATCGTATTATGCCCTACTTTTAGCAATAGGTTTTGCATAGTTGATTGGAATGGTAAATTCAGGATGAATCTTGATAAGTTCCTGGCTATCACATCACACATCCGAGGGGAAGGCACCTGCAATGTCTGATCACTGGTTTTCTGATAGGTTTGGTGAGTGGTATTGGTACGGAAATAAGGTATTTAATTAATTATTGAATATGCATGCTTAGTTTGTTTTGTCTTTGCCTGGTGATGATTTAGGTGGTTCAGATTTACTTAATAAAGGCAAAGGGGTAGCTTCTTGTTCAGAGACAAGGGAGGTAGGATCTATGCCTCATCGGTTTCTCCAGAAACCCCTGCTCTTATCTGTTGTTTTGTTACTTGCCCTTGTTGTATTGTTTGTGATTGGATTGTAGGGTGTGAATATGTAATCCGGAATAAGATATGAATCTTCTAGGCTGTATAGAACCCCTGAGTTAGGGATTGAGTGCCTGGGATGCTATTGTTATATGAATTGGATGAGTTGATTGTTTCATGACATGATTGAGAATACCCTGTTATGGTATTATGCTTTGTACTTGCCTGTGTGTGCTTGTACGTGTTTTTGTGTCAGGATCCTGTTCCGGTGGCCACGCAGGGTAAGAACTGATGCTCCTAGGGAGAGGAGAGGTTCTTATCAATTTGTGGGAGTTGTATGGGAGGTGAACCAGCAAGCTAGCGCTGGATATCTGTCCTTGGTGGCCGGATCCCTGTCTTGCGAGACAGGAAGCCCACTTCTGTGTGATTTGGGGATGCCCTGGTTGCGACTAAGGGAAGACTTGTCCATGTGGGGCTAGTCGACTAATCCTTGCGAGGATAAGGTGAAAGGCTTACTGATTAGTTTGTGTGTTAACCATCTATCCTTTGTGCAGTAAGTCTTGGACAACACAGGTGGAAGGGGATGGCCTTTCTTATTCATTGCCGAGGGCAATACTGATGTGTTTCACCTGCCTGTGTACTTCTGACCTTTCAGAAGTGTTTGTAGTCCTCCCTCAGCCATTGAATCGGCCTTAACCCTTTTTGAATGATTTATGAATTTCGTGAACCCCTTTAGTTGTTTAGGGAATGATCTTATGTGATTTGGGAGATTTGTGTTTAGGGATTCTGCAGATCTTATGATGCTGTGACCCTACTGAGATTCTTGTAATCTCAAACCGTTGTTTTTACCATTTTTCAGGCTTAGGTACATTCACTGTTCGTGGTACCAGTGTGTGAGATCAAGGCTGCACGGCGGGACGATATCACATCACATTTTAAAACTTATTACTTGCGCATATAACATATGATTGGGCAACTTTCTGGTTTAATTTAAGCACCCTCTTTTGCTTGCTATTTCCGAAACTTGTTTGAAGATTTCTTGTTGTTTATTTGGATCCCTATGGGACTTGTGTGTTATGAACCCAATGGATTAATTTAAGACTTCCGCTGATGTTTTATTTACTCCGTATGATACCAGAACATATGTCCAATATCATGCTCCAATTGTTGATAAGCAATAAAGATTAACAAGCTTAAAATCGGAAATCTTAAGATTAGCCTTGTGGAATTCAAATAGGTCTTAGGTGTTATTTAGGCTTATTTGGGTTTCACGGCGGTAATGACCTTAATGGGAGAAATTATTAATAGGTAGGAATTAGGGTCGTTACATATGTTCCCTGCTTCGCAGGATGATCTGAGAGGACTAGTTGATCTTTTACGTATAAAGTTTAATTAATCAATCTAGTCTCGGACAACACTGGTAGAAGAGGCTATGTATGTAAATGGTTTAAGAGTATATATGTAAAACCTACCAGTGGGCTTCCGGTTTCCCTTTAGCGGGGGTTACTCGGGAAGTGATTTGCAGTCCGCCCATGTTTTCCTATTGACCCTTGTTGAGTTCTATGTTGTTTCCGGGTCCATTAAGTAAACGTTTTATAAACTAAATAGTAAATTTAAAGTTTTGAGAATTTATAGGTTTAGCGTTGAATTAATGAGTTCCTTGTTGCTCCTCTCCTATGATAAGTTCACCTTGTTGCTCATCTCCTTTAATAAGTTCACCTTGTTGTCCCCTACTGAGATTCTCGAAAATCTCACCCCCTTCGTCTTTGTTTTTCCTTCCCAGGACTAGATCGTGATCAGTAGCTGTTTTCAGTGTGAGCGTCGGGACTATTCGCTGGGACTATAGCATCTGCACATGTATGGTTTTATTGGCACACTGTTGAATATTTATTGTTTGGACTTTTGGTTTCGTTTTCAGATGCTTGGGGCTTTTGTGTTATGGTTTCACTTGTTTGTCTTGTGTTATTATAAAAGACTTCCGATATTTTGAATTTTACTCCGTTATTTATTGTGCCATGTATTTAGTGCTTATTTGTCATGTTGTAATTTGTAAATATTTTAAATTTTATTTTTGGGGATTTACGTTTGAAAAGTCAAAATAGCCTTGTGGAGTTCGGATTGGTCCACGTGTTGGGCTTCTTCGGGCTTCACGGCAGTAAGGGCCTGTTCTCCGGGTTTGGGTCCTTACAGTAACTTTCGGGAAGCATATGCAACGACTTTCCCGTCTTGCATCAATACGCATCCAAGTCCGGATTTCGACACATCGCTGTAAACCACATACTCCTTTCCGCAGATAGGTAAAGTAAGGATAGGTGCGGAAACTAACCGGTTTTTCAGTTCTTCGAAACTTTCCTGGCATTTCTCGTTCCACATGAATGGCTCACCCTTGCGCGTCAGTTTTGTCAATGGTCCAGCAAGAGATGAAAATTTTTTCACAAAGCGACGGTAGTATCCTGCTAAGCCAAGGAAACTGACTTCGCGTAACCAGAATTCGCATTTGGAGTACTTTGCGAACAACCGCCTATCCTTCAAAACATTCAGCACAATCTGCAAGTGCTTAGCATGCTCTTCTTCCGATTTTGAATAAATCAAAATGTCGTCGATGAAGACTACCACAAATTTATCCAGAAACTCATGGAACACACGATTCATCAAGTCCATGAACACAGCTGGTGCATTGGTCAAACCGAATAGCATAACCAGAAATTCATAGTGGCCATATCGCGATCTGAACGTCTAGGCTTCTGGCATTCCCGCTGAATATGTCCCATTTCGCCATAATTGTAACATCGACGTTGCTGAGTAATCCACGTAGTTCCAATGGAATTTGAACTAGAAAAGTTCTTCTTGTTGTTACTTCCATTTTCGTTAGTTTTCGGAGGATAAAACCTGAAAGGATAGGGTCCCGTATGCCGATTAAATTTCGAATCTCGCCGGAAGGATCCACCACTAGTGGCTGCGGATGCCTTTTTGGTTTGCACGATCTTTTCGGCTTCAGTCGCGGCAACAATTAGTTCTTGCAAATTCTTTACCGGTGTCGTACCAACGATGGTTTTGAGTTCGATACACAGCCCATCCTGAAATCGCCTCACAATCTGGTACGGTGAGTGATCCTCTTTAGGTGCAAATCAGGACAATTCCTTTAATGCCTTTTCATATTCCAGCACCGAATGGGTTCCCTATTGAAGCTTGTAGAAAGCTTGTCGCTGCTCTCTTTTATGGAATCTCGCATAAAACCTTTCGTCGAATTCATATCGAAATTCTTCCCATGTAGGCAGACGATCGCCAAATCGCAAGCTCATAGCTGTCCACCATGCAAGGGCTTCTCCCTCCGATAGGAAAGTGGTGATGGCTACCTTGTCATCATCAGAGATACTAAAAACAAAGATACTCTGCATAAGGTGTCGATCCATTTGCGAGCGGCAGTAGCTCCGGTTGAACCATTGAAATCTTTACTTCCCAATTGTCAAGCTTTCTTCAATAGTTTTGTAATCATAACGGGAAGTCTCTCGGCCTCCTTAGGATGTGTCGGCTGTACAGGTTCAAGTGGAGGAATAGGTTGTTCCCCAAACGCGGGTCTAGGAGCATTCTGAAGTTGCGCAACCATACACTGTTGATTTGCAGCAATTCCTTGCAATATGTTTAAGATTTGTGCCATCACATGATCGATGGCTGGTACGGCTGGTGCCTCAGGTTGGTTTTCGGGCTCAGCTTGCCCACCCTGCTCAGTTTGTGCATTCGGCTCCTCTTGCTGAACCTCATACCTACCCCGTCGATTCCTTTTAGCGTTCAACCTTACCATGCTATACAAATATACGACTGTTACTTAACACATAACTAAATACGATACTAGGAAAAGAAGTGGTACCTGGTGGAGAGGCATGCACCGGACGATATGCAAATGCTAGAAATCAAAGTACTCATGCACACGAGTATGGAAATTCTGGAAACCACATGCACACATGCAATGCACACTCAACAATTACCTTAGCACACACATAAGCACTCAGCAACAGAATAAACCATACACAGAAATCATGCAAAACCACATCTCATGCATTCGGCAACAAACATGTCTCACACATATTCACATTCCGCAAGCATAGGTTCACACAAAACATACTTGACTTGCATACAAATCAATCACATGCTAGGCAAACTTGACAACAACACATAAAGACATACCTGGAAATGATAAGAAATCACATAGGGATACTCAGCAGCATGCACCAACAAATACACATTCTCGACAATGATAAGAAACCCAGCTAAACACTCAAAAACACATCAAATCAGACAAGACATAAAAATACTAATAGACAAGCAACAAGTTAATCAATTAGACACGACATCTAAACAATTTTAACCAGGTTTTTAACATTTGATTAATTTTTGGTATTAGCCCTCTAAGTAAATGGGTATGTGCGCAGATACCTTCATACAAACACAAAACCAACAATCTAGTTAGCATATAATAAATCATATAACTTAAACCATGCTCTGCTACAAAACCTGTAATGAACCCAATTCCTATCTATTAAAATTTGCTCCGATTAAGGCCATTACCACCATGAAATCCAAACAAGCTCAAAGACTCCTAGAACCTATATGAATCCCAGCAGGCTTACTCATTAAATTCTTGACTTTTAGCATGATCGTTCTATATGTTTAATAACAAATGGAGCATGATATTGGACAATCATTCTGGTATCATACAGAGTGAATAAAACATCAGCGGAAGTCTTTAAATTTAATTATTAGAATCAAAGCACACAAGTCCAGAATATAACCAGCAAAAGAGGGATCTTGAAAAAACCAGAAAAGTAGTCCAATCTATGATCATATTGTATACGCAAGCAACCAAGGAAATAGGAATGCAAAGGTGATGCAATATCGCCCCGCCGTGCAGCCTTGATCTCACACACTGGTACCACGAACAGTGAATGTACCTAAACCTGAAAAATGGTGGAAACAAAAGAATGAGATTACAAGAATCTCAGTAGGGTCACAACATCATAAGATCTACATAAACCATAAACACAAATCTCCCAAACAACATCAGATCATTCCTAACAACTAAAGGGGATCACGCAATTCAAGAATTCAGTTAAAAAATGTAGGGCTGAATCTATGGTTGAGGGGGGACTACAAATGTTTTCGAAAACTCAGAAGTACAAAGGCAGGTAGAACTCATCAGATTGCTCTTGGCAATGAAGAAGAAAGGCCATCCCCTTCCACATGTGTTGTCCAAGGCTTACTGCACAAAAGGTAAATGGTTAACACACAAGCTATTCAGTAAGCCTATTCATTTTGCTACACAAGGACAAGTCATCCCAAGCCACACAAGGACAAGGGCTTCCTGCCACACAAGGACAGGACTTCTGGCCACACAAGGACCAGACATCCAGCGAGCTCATGCTAGGGATTGCCACCCATACGACTCCCATACCAGTAAGAACTTCCCCTCTCACAAGGAGCATTAATGCTTACCCCGAATGGCCACCGGAAAGGGATCCTAACACACAACATGTACAAGCACACACAAGGAAGGACAAAACACAATACCACAATAGGGTATCCTTAATCATGTCAGAACACAATCAACATGTTCAATACACACAGCACATGCAAACTAGGCACTCATATCCTATCTTAAGGGATTCGGTATAGCCTAGAGGATCGCATCTTGGTCCGCAGTTCAAGCATTCTTACTACAACATATGTGCATACAACATAACTTGTAAAGGCACCAAAATTAACAAGCAAACAACAAAGATCTCTAGAGAAACTGATGAGGCTTAGATCCTAACTCTCTTGTCTCTGAACAAGAAGTTATTCCCTTGCCTTTATTCAATAATTCTATACTACCTATAGCATCACAAGGCAAAGCCAAAACCAAACTATGTATACACACCCAATATCCAATTAAATACCCTATTTCCTTACCAATTCCACTCACCAAACCTATCAGAAACCAATGATCAGATGCCACAGGTACCTCCCCCTTGGATATGTGATGTGATAGCCAAGAACTTAACAAGAAACAACCTGAATTACCATCCCTAATTATCATACAATTTTCGGCACTAAGAATAGAGCAATAGGTCAAGTTGAGATTTCATGTTAACAAGTTGTATGAGTTACGATCTCATGTTAACAAGAAAGTATTAAGTGTTTATAACATGTATTATCAAAAGAAACAAGATAAGAATCCAATAGGTTAATCAATTGATCAAGATAGGCAACAATAGGGTAGTAGGGAAAAGGTAGGGCATACTGATTTCATGTATGGAAAAGATTCAAAGGATGAATTCATGATTGTTCACTATGAAATCATATTAAACAATCATACGAATAAAGGTAACAATATCATAAATCAATCAAAAATAGGATTATAAAAATCTAAAAACCTAATTCCGCCGAATTTTGATTTAACTTTAGAGAAAGAAATACTAACCTTCAAAAAAAAACCAAAAATATTTGGAAATAAGATGAAGAGAGTTTTCCTACAAGCTATTATTTGCAGGAATCCGACAAACGATGAGACAGCTATGCTTGTTTGAAGTTCAAGAAGATTTTGGCAGTTCCGTCGAATTTTGATTTAAATTTAGAGAACTAAATACTATCCTTCAGAAAAAAAAACAAATATTTTTGGAAAGAAGATGAAAAGATCTTTCCAATAAGCTATTATTTGCAAGAATCCTACAAACGATGAGAGAGTTACGCTTGTTTGAAGTTTAAAAAATTTTGGCAGAAATTGGAAGGTGTAGAATTTTTAGGTCCTACGAATTTTGTGTGTTTTATGTATAAGATTTTTTTGTGGCTGACTTCCTATTTATATAAGATGGTTATGGGATTAAAATCCCTATCTTCAAGGCTTAATTAAAGTAAGATAATTATCAGAATTAAATTCTGTAATTATCCTTCCTTAAACTTAGGGTTTTTATTTCCTAATGTAATTATCAACTAATAAAGAATCAATTTAAAGAAAATTAATACCAAAAATAATAACTAGACATCCCTTACGTCCATCACACAACCTTTTCTTTAGGGGAAAAATAGTTTTTTCACCTGCACTGGCTTCTGAACTTCTAGGACTCAAAATTCAGGGTCTCACAGATAACTAGTAAGACTTGAGTCTTGTGGATTCAGATGAGTCCTTGGGAGGGCTTGTTCGGGTTTCACGACGGTAAGAATCCTTATAGGTTGGGTTTGGGTCCTTAAAATATCGGGCATATTCGGGAATCAATATCAGCATGAGGATGCATTGAGTCTGCATAGGGTAACCTATGCAACTCTTGAGAGCTCTCCGGGTCTTGTACGTGTCGTGAAGGCATCAAACACGAGGTAATAAGGATGGATTGAGTTTTTATTTATTTTATTATTAATTAAATTGTGAATCAAAATCCTGTAATATAAGGGATTGTTTAGGTGGAACTACCATCACCTAATGCCCTAGCATCATCATTGGATCGGGCTAGGCATTAAATTAGACATGGATTTGTCTACTGCATGATTTGATAAGGTAAAATGGATGATAATGAGAATAGAGTGTCACCAACGAACTCTAGTCCCGTCCCCGGCCCAGATAGGCTGGAAGATATTGCCAATACCAAATCACGATCATACGTGTATTGAAAAACCGTGTGTTTGCTGCATATTATATGACTGTGATCACGTGAGTTAAAGTATGAAATGATTAATTCATTTTAACGCTAGCATTTTTCCTTGACTTATGTTATAATTGTGTGTGAAATACCTTGTACATTTTCCTGTCCGCTCACCTAGCAGGATTCTGCCAGTATATTGGCATGAAATGCAGTGATGATAATTAAGAGCTCGCTCCTAGGCATCACGAGAATGAAATGACGAATCAAACAATTATCGACATGTGCGATCGAGGTAATATCATGAACCGTATTTATAGAGTTTTCCCTTAAAATGTTTGAGTATATTAGAGACAGCGTCATAATTTGATTCTTGGGTAGTATTTGCTAAATTGCCCATAATACGATGTAATCCCGGATAACATCGTGCTACTTTATTAAATTCCGATGCTAGTAATTCTCTTATTTCTTATCTTACTATCTCTGCTTTAATCCTATACCACTAGCCTTGTAAGTTTATTATATCTATTATAGTGTGCTAGGGTAGTGTATATAGTGGGCCTACGACAATTATCGAGCAAAATTTTTAGGGTCTGGGGCATAACAACTCTAAAATCTTTGATCTGCCGCTCGACGCACCTCCCTCGAGCTCCGAAAGATATAGGTTTTCCAACAGAAAAATTTTCAATTTTTTGCTAGCCTAGGTGATCAATCGACGATTCGTTGATATAGTTGCATTCCTGGGGTTAAGGGCTTTGTTTTGATGGGTTTGTTGAATTTGGTGTCGATTTCTGCACATTGGAATTTATGACTTTGTTTCCAGTTTCTGGCCATCATCCGATCATTGGCCGGCCACGCACCGCCAAAACCATAATTTTCCATTTCAACCTCGTTACCTAATTTCGACTTCCAGACGCGATGGTATCATCGGTTTTTCGATTTGACTTGTCGTTTGCGAGATATGGATTTTTAAAGATTTTCTCAAAAAATATATTTTAGTTTTAAATAATAAAATATAATTTTAGAAATAATATTGTGTTGATAAAAGTATAATTTGAGGGTTTATCAATCTAATTTTGGATTTCTATGTATTTTTTGAAAATATAAATTTTGCCTCGTTTTGCATGTTGGTTGTATAGTTAATGATTATATGTTTGTATTTTATGCAGACATGTGACTTATGATGATTATTGTGGATTGTGGATTGGATCTCTGCTGTGTTGTCTAATTTGTTGTATTGTGGCTACGTAATGGTGAGTGGAGATCTCACACTTACTTTTTTTGTTTTAAAATGCATGTTTGAGTTTTATGTTTTTCAAAAAATTAATTGGTGAATCGTATTGGTATTTGGCACATATATTGATTTTACTATGTTTGGTATTGAGAGGCATGTTGTGACCGATTTTACTTTCTTTTCTGGTTTCTAAGTATTCCAATGCACTACTATCCTTGTTTGAGATTAGTGGCCGACAGGTCACATGTTTAGATGGTCACGAGGAGTTTGACCATAAAAACCTTCAGCAACACTAGTGTGGGCTAGGTTTTAATAAAATGATAAAAGAACCATTTGTGGGCATTGTTTTCTCCCTTGGCCCATAGATCATAGGCTTACCAAGTTACTGTTTATAGGGTTATTGGGCTTAAGGCCCAACCCTCTAAGGTACAAAACCTAATATACTACCCACCTTATAAAAAGTTTCATCCTCGAAACTTACTTATTGATAAAGTAATTTTTATCTCAGAGTAAACATACATTAGGAAAATCTCATCTAAACAATGTAATATCATTTTTCATCCTCGACTTCAATAAGGATTTAACTAATCCATCATCAACACTGAATATAAGCATTTCCATCCTCATCTGTGAAGATTTAGATTTTTCGAAAGGATGTAATTTAGGAAAATATAAGGAGATGAAAGCAATTAAATTTCCGCATTTCTTTCAAACCCAATGATAGTTAAACCTTATGTCGTAGGTTTGGGTAGATAAACATCAAAAATATCATATAAGGTTAGATGTATATATATATATATATATATGGTAAGTGAGGATCATTAATTAAGATTAAGGAACTTTTGATTGTCTTAGGTGATTTGGAACCTTAGGTAGGTTTGGAATTGGGTAATTTGAACTAGAAAATTTTTCAAATTTTTGGAAAATTTATTACTTTGTTATTTTTTGAAATTTTATATAAATTATATTAAATTATATATTTATGAAAAATTATAGGTTCAGTAGGTTCTACTGTTCATAAGAAGCATGAAGAAATTTCCTGGATATTTTTCTGATTTTTCTACTAATTTTAATGATTGTTACAAGTTCATTAGGAATTTTAAATAAATATTATTATTATTTCATTTTGTTAATATTTAAATAAATTAATATTATATTTATTTGAATCAAAATGATGGGTTGGTGCGTTGTTTTGATCATCAGGTGGGGCTTATTATATTGACTCTAATTCCTACCTATTAAAATTTGCTCTGATTAATGCCATTACCGCCGTGAAATCCAAACAAGCCCAAAGACACCTAGAACCTATTTGAATCCCACCAGCCTTACCCATTAAATTTTTGACTTTTAGCATGATCATTCTATATTTTTAATAACAAAAGGAGCATGATATTGGACAATCATTCTGGTATCATACGGAGTGAATAAAACATCAGCAGAAGTCTTTAAATTTAATTATTGGAATCAAAACACACAAGTCTCATAGGGATCCAAATAACCAGCAAGAAATCCTCCAACATGTTCCAAAACATAACAAGCAAAAGAGGGATCTTGAAAAAAACCCAGAAAAGTAGTCCAATTTATGATCATATTGTATACGCAAGCAACCAAGGAAATATGAATGCAAAGGTGATGCAATATTGTCCCGCCGTGCCGCCATGATCTCACACTTTGGTACCACGAACAGTGAATGTACCTAAGCCTGAAAAATGGTGGGAACAACAGAATGAGATTACAAGAATCTCAGTAGGGTCACAACATCATAAGGTCTGCATAAACCATAAAAACAAATCTCCCAAACAACATCAGATCATTCCTAGCAACTAAAGGGGATCATGCAATTCAAGAATTCATTTAAAAATGGTAAGGGCAAATCTAAGGCTGAGGGGGAACTACAAATACTTCCGAAAACTCAGAAGTACACAGGCAGGTAGAACTCATCAGATTCTCTCGGCAATGAAGAAGAAAGGTTATCCCCTTTAACCTGTGTTGTCCAAGGCTTGCTGCACAAAAGATAAATGTTTAACACACAAGCTATTCAGTAAGCCTATTCATTTTGCCACACAAGGACAAGTCATCCCAAGCCACACAAGGACAAGGGCTTCCTGCCACACAAGGACAGAACTTCTGGCCACACAAGGACCAGACATCCCAACCCACACAAGGACAAGGCCTTCTTGCCACACAAGGACAGGACTTCTGGCCACACAAAGACCAGACATCCAGCGAGCTCATGCTGTGGATTGCCACCCATACGACTCCCATACCAGTAAGAACCTCTCCTCTCACAAGGAGCATAAGCGCTTACCCCGAATGGCCACCGGAAAAGGATCCTGACACACAACACGTACAAGCACACACAAGCAAGTACAAAACATAATACCACAATAAGGTATCCTTAATCATGTCAGAACACAATCAACATGTTTAATACACACAACATATGCAAACTAGGCACTTATATCCTATCTTAAGGGATTTGGGATAGCCTAGAGGATCGCATCTTGGTCCGCAGTTCAAGCATTCTTACTACAACATATGCGCATACAACATTACATGTAAACGCACCGAAATTAACAAGAAAACAATAAGGATCTCTGGAGAAACTGATGAGGCTTAGATCCTACCTCTATCGTCTCTGAACAAGAAGTTATTCCCTTGCCTTTATTCAATAATTTTGCACTACCTATAGCATCACACGGCAAAACCAAAACCAAACTAAGTATGCATACCCATAATCCAATTAAATACCCTATTTGCTTACCAATTCCACTCACCAAACCTATCAGAAACTAGTGATCAGATGCCTCAGATACCTCCCCCTTGGATGTGATTTCATAGCCAAGAACTTAACAAGAAACAACCTGAATTACCATCCCTAATTATCATACAATTTTCGGCACTAAGAATAGGCAATAGGGCAAGTTGCGATTTCATGTTAACAAGTTGTATGAGTTACGATCTCATGTTAACAAGGAAGGATTAAGTGTTTATAACATGTATAATCAAAAGAAACAAGATAAGAATCCAATAGGTTAATCAATTGATCAAGATAGGCAACAGTAGGGTAGTAGGGCAAAGGTAGGGCATACTGATTTCATGTATAGAAAAAATTCAAAGGATGAATTCATGATTTTTCACTATGAATGGATATTAAACAATCATACGAATAAAGGTAACAACATCAGAAATCAATCAAAGACAGAATTATAAAAATATTATAACCTAATTCCTCCGAATTTCGATTTAAATTTAGAGAATTAAATACAAACCTTCAGAAAAACAAACAAAGATTTTTGGAAAGAGGATGAAGAGAGCTTTCCAACAAGCTATTATTTGCAGGAATCCGACAAACGATGAGAGAGTTAAGCTTGTTTGAAGTTCAAGAAGATTTTGGCAGTTCTTCCAAATTTCGATTTAACTTTAGAGAAAGAAATACTAACTTTAAAAGAAAAAAACAAATAAAGTTGGAAAAATGATAAAAATATTTTTCCAACAAGCTATTATTTACAGGAATCCGACAAACGATGAGAGAGTTATGCTTGTTTGAAGTTCAAGAAGATTTTGGCAGTTCCGACAAAATTCGGTTTAACTTTAGAGAAAAAAATACTAACCTTCAGACCAAAAAACCAATAATTATTGGAAAGAGGATGAAAAAATCTTTCCAACAAGCTATTATTTTCAGGAATTCGACAAACGATGAGAGAGTTATACTTGTTTGAAGTTCAAGAAGATTTTGGCAAAAATAGGGAGGTGTAGGATTTTTAGGTCCTACGAATTTTGTGTTTTTTCTGTATAAAATTTTTGTGTGGCTGACTTCCTATTTATATAAGATGGTTATGAGATTAAAATCCCTATCTTCAAGGCTTAATTAAAGTAAGATAATTATCAGAATTAAATGAAATTAATACAAAAAATAATTACTAGACATCCCTTACCAATTTCGTCCATTACACAACCTTTTCTTTAGGGGAAAAATAGTTTTTTCATCTGCACTGGCTTCTAGATTTCTAAGACTCAAAATTCAAGGTCTCACACTTACGTCGTTTTCTGTAAAATACGTCATTTCACAAGGTGTGAAATGACGTCGTTCAGCAACGGGATGGGGACTCCATTGTCCCCATCCGCTACTTGCCTAAAGATGGTGAAAAATCGGGATATATCCTGATTTTGTGCATTTTGAGCTCAAGGAAGCATAACTCGATTTGAAGCTAGGGGACAGTGCGATCGGAATAGGTGAATCGAACGGAGAGGTTTTCGTGTGAGATTAGAGCACAAATCAGTGATTCCGGTGAGTTTTCCGTCCGAAAAATCGATTTCTTATTTCCTTGTTTGAACTTGAGATTCTCGTGTGTGTTTGGTGTGATTGAGATTGAGTTTTGATGCGGGTGAATGGGCGAACATTTTCAGGTGGATTGGTGGGTGATTCAATGGCTAGAACGGTGAATCACCAGCTAGGGTTTCAACCTTTGGATTTCGTCCAGAGGTTGAACAGCAGACGACAAGTCATCTGCTGGCTGCTCGGGTGACAGGTCGCCTGGTCACAGGACCAGACGACAGGTAGTTAGGATAGAACATTCCGACATGTCGTCGGTTTAGGGTGGATCTCAACGGATTTTGGTCAAACCAAACTGAGTTAGACCATGTCTAGTCAAACTGGTCAAACCAGACTAGGTTGAATAGGACCGGGTCAGGGTTGGGTCAAACCAGGATTGAAGGATCAATGAAGTTGTGACATATGACAGTCTCTGATTGTGACACGTGTCCATTGACTTTTCCCATTTTTACTGATTTTCCAGAAATTCTGAAAATATAGAAAAATTCTGAAAAAAATAGATAAAAAATAAAAAAATTACAAAAAATTCTAGAAAATAGAGAAAAATATGAGGAATCCATTAATGTATAGTTTGATTAATTTGGAGTTGGTTTGAGAGGTATAAAAATTAGGAGAAGTTTATACAAATTTAGGAAAAATCAGGAAAAATCAAGAAAAATCCCGGAAAGGTTCGTATAGGTAGATAGAGACCTATAGGGCTAAGAAAGGGGTTGTGTGATTTTAATTTTTGATTTATTATCTTAGAAATTAAAAAATTAAATGAAATTATTGGATATAATTTGTATAGGTATTGAAACACGTACATTGTACCCTAGAGCAGGACCCAGTCAAGTACCACTGAAATAAGGTGAGTGGACTAACCCTAACATTTTTATTAATTATTTACGTATCGAAATGCATTGTTTGAGTGAAACGTGTGATATGCCATAAAATGCTTGTTATTAACGGAAACCATCCCTTATCATAGCATTTCCTTGAAACCATTGTTTACTAGTTTTGATTCATATGAACTTGATATACTCGTAAATTGCTAAACATTGTGTGAATAACCCCATAGTGGATACGGTCTTAAGGACCTCGCTATATTCGAACTCCAGGGAGTTTCGGCTCTCTCTCGAGTATGGTGATGAAATTCCGTGTGCATATTGATGAGAGAATAAACTAAAATCTGACATAATATGCATACTGGTAGCACTGGCCAGAGTGTGAGGATGAGAGGACTAGCCAGTGTGAGATTGGAATAGAGCTTGTGGAGTCACCACCACCGCTCACCCGGCAACGTCAGTGTGTTTTAAACACTATCTTTTTAAATACAAATCACTGACGGACTTCTTCGATTCCACGGCAGCGGTCTTGATTGAAGTAAATTTCACCTACCAATTATAAAATCCACCGCTAACATATCAATTGAATCCCATTAGACTTGAAAGCTATTGATCGATATTACATGTTTTGAAATATAAATGCCTGTTGTTATGAATTGAGTGAATGGGATTCCTTATGATATTTATAATATTATTTCTTGTTCTTGCGTTATGCTATTGTGAAACGTCCAGATTGCTTACGTGAATACACCAATGAATTCTTATACGGTAAATTTTTCACTCACCTAAGATTATGAGAATGAGAAAGTTAGGGTCCACTCACCTGGTTTGCCATGCCAGGTTTGATGAAGGTATCTGAGATTGAGACTAGACGATGGCGACATTTTAAGAAGTACGATGAGCATCCTTTCGTACTAGGTATATAAATAAAAGAGAACCTACCCAGTATTTGTGGCTTGCATCATGTGAATATCGTATGTCGGTTTTGTTACAAATCTAAGATTTTGGGACCTATGGGATCATGGGTTGTGAGATAAACAAAACATATGTTTTTGAGACATACCATTCTGCTTTAAAACTCCGCATATGATTTTATTGCTCATCCTGAGTATCACCATGCAAGACTTTTAAATATGTACATGTTTTCGACTGGTTGAGAATCGCATAATAGGAAATACAATGCATAGTTCCAGCCTTGTATGGTGTTTGTATTTGTTACTAAGGAGAATTTTCTGGTGATAGATACAAGTACTCTATGGCTGGGAAAGGGAGTAATGTTACGACACCACGGGATACGGGACACAATATCATCACTCTGACTATTTATATAACATAAAATTTCTTACTTCATAATCTCATGTATCCAACTTTTCCCTTGCTATTTCAGCTTCACCAGTCAATATATCAGTTTATATCTATTTGTTCATTACTTGTATCACATAAGTTCACAACGGTAGCCATCTTTTTGTCATCACGACTCAAAATTTTCCCTTGTATTAAGTGATTATCCTCACTTAATTCTAGTAGATACTTTTATTCATCTACTATCATTTACTCAGGCTCGCAAATACCAAGTCACAGTTAGCATTTTCAATTGTACACATACTTTACGGGTCAGTCAGGTCTCACTCCTTTTACAGCTCCTTGACGGGTTCGAAGTACCAATTTTTGTCATTCTATGTATGTAGTCCCTAGCACCCTACTAAGTTCCACTAAATTGGAATTGTATTCCTTCTTCACGTTATATGTTCCTTAGTTCTTAGTTCCATATTTTTCCATATTGACATAATTTATAAAAATCTCTTTATTTTTTTTGAATTCTTTTCAAAAATTAATAATGTCAATGGAATAATTTTAAATATATTACCCTTCAACCCATCATAAATATTAGCTCTTTTTTTAGAATATATCAATTGAAACTTAGTTGGTATCTCGCATTCCAGATGTGTACTAAATTTATATACAAGTATTATCTATTATAAACATCATCTTATTTTAAAAAATAATTATAACTTGATCTCAAGTCTTTTAAGGTCAAGAAAACAACAGTCTGCTATGAAACCCTGAATTTTGAGTCCTAGAAGTCCAAAAGTCAGTGCAGGTAAAAAGACCGTTTGCCCCTGAAAAAAGGAATGTGTGATGGTCAAAATTGGTATGGAATGTCCAGTAATTATTTCTGATTTTAATTTACTTTGTTTGATTCTTTATTGGTTGATAATTACCTTAGAAAATAAAATCCCTAAAATTAAGGAACGATAATTATAGAAATTAATTATGATAATTATCTTACTTTAATCTAGACTTTAAAATAGGAAAATCAAACATATAACCACTATATATAAAGAGGAAGCCGACCACACTTAAACCTTACACAAAATTTGTCCAACCAAAAATTCTACTCCTCCCTATTACTGTGAAAATCTGCTTGAACTTCATACAGACATAACTCTCTCATCCTTTGTCGGATTCTTGCAAATAATCGCTTGTTAGAAAGCTCTTTTTGTCCTCTTTCCAATCATCTTGGTTTTTTCATCTGGAGGTTAATTTTTTATTTGTCGTAAGTTAGGTTGTAATTCGGCGGGATTAGGTTTCAAAATTGTGTGATTCTGCCTTCAGTTGATTTCTGTTGTTGTTCCTCTTTTCCGTATGATTGTTTAGTATCCATTCATGATATAAGATCATGAATTCATCCTTTGAATCTTCTCTATTCATGAAATCAGTATGCCCTATTGATGCCTATCTTGATCAATTGATTAACCTATTGGATTCTGATCTTGTTTATTTTGATTGTACATGTTATAAACACCTAATCCTTCTTTGTTAACATGAAATCGCAACCATTACACCCTATATACATGAAATGGAAATTTGTCTTGGGCTCTATTCTTAGTACCGAAATTGGCTTAGTTAATTGGGATGGTAATTCAGGTTGAATCTTGTTAAGTTCTTGGCTATCACATCACACATCCAAGGGGAAGGCACCTACTGCATCTAATCACTGGTTTCTGATAGGTTTGGAGAGTCGAATTGGTAAGGAAATAGGGTATTTACTTGGTTATTGAGTATGCATGCTTAGTTTGGTTTTTGTCTTTGCCTTATGATGTTATAAGTGGTTCGGAATCCTTGAATAAATGCAAAGGAATAGCTTCATGTTCAGAGACAAGAGAGGTAGGATCTATTCCTTATCGGTTTCTCCAGAGATCTTTTTGTTTGCTTATTGATTTCGGTACCTATGCTTATGTTAATGTATGCGCATATGTGTGAAATAGTTTATGCATGAGTTTCGGATTGATTTGAGAATTACCTAGACTATAACGAACCCTTGAGATAGGTTATATGTGCCTAAATTGCATATGTTGTATGTATTGAACATGTTGATTGTGTTCTGACATGATTGAGAATACCTTGTTGTGGTATTGTGCTTTGTGCTTGCCTGTGTGTGCTTGTTTGTGTGTCAGGATCTTTTTTGGTGGTCATTCGGGGTAAACGCTGATGCTCCTTGGGAGAGGAGAGGTTCTTATTGGTATGGGAGTAGTATTGGTGGCAATCCCTAGCATATGCATGCTGGATGCCTTATCCTTTTGTGGTTTGGATGCCCTAATCCTTGTATGGCTTGGATGCCTTGTCCTTGTGTGGCTTGGATGCCTTGTCCTTGTGTGGCTTGGATGTCTTGTCCTTGTGTGGCAAGATAAATAGGCTTTCTGATTAGCTTGTGTGTTAACCTTTTCACCCTTTGTGCACCAAATGTCGTCTATTTTAAGAGCTGTGATTCTAGAATGTTGTCATTGAGACCAGCCTTAGCCTTGAAGAAAGCAGTATTTTTATCTCCCAGATTAATAAAATCACTCCTGGATTTCTGTCTCCAAAATAGTTCTTCTTGTAGGAGCAATCCTTCCAATTCTTCTTGAAATTTCATTGTAAGACCCCAATTTTGTGTCCTAGAAGTCCAGATACCAGTGCAGCTGAAATGATGATTTTACCCCTGAAGAAATGGATATGTGGTAGCCGAAAATGATAATAAAGGTTTAGTATTCATTTCTGATTTCATTTCTCCCTTATTTCATTTCTAGCACTAATGACACATTATCTATTCTTAAGAGATAATTCCAGAATTGAATCCTAATTATTATCTCCTTATATCTAGCTTTAAAAGTAAGAAGATTAATCTCATTACACCCTATAAAAGGAGGTAGTCGGCCGTACGTAAATCCCACACCAAAAGCATACAAAATTATCACACAATCAAACCCTACTGCCAACCCTTGCTGTCGAAATTTCTTAACATTTACCCTAGCTGAATTCTTTCATCCTTCATCACATTTCTGCAAATAATAGCTTGTTGGAAACCTCTTTACATCCTCTATCTTGCTATCTTGGTTTCATCATCAGAAGGTTAGATTTTCCTTATAATTTTTCTTATCATAATTTCTTAGGGTTTGGTGCTGTAATTCTTTGATTAATCCTTCAATTGGTTTCTGTTGTTGTTCCTTTTTTTTATATGATTGTTAGACATCTATTTATGTTGTAATATCATGAATTTATCCTTTGAATATTCCCTATAAGAGAAATCGGCATGCCCTATACCCTTGCCCTATTGTTGCCGATTTTTGCCAATTGACATGTTTATTGGTTTCTGATTTTGTTCCTTTTACTTGTATGTATAATTAACACCTAATCCTTCCTTGTTATCATGAAATTGCAACCCCTAAATTCCTTATGCATGAAATCGTAAGTAGCCCTATTTCCCTATCTTAGTGCTGAAATTTACATAGTTAATTGGGATGGTAAATTAGGTTTATTCTTGTTGTGTTCCTGACTATCACATCACACATCTAAGGCGGAGGTCTCAGCAGCATATGATCATTGGTTTCTGATAGGTTTGGTGAGTGGAATTGGTAAGAAAATAGGATGTTTACTTGGTTATTGAATATGCATGCTTAGTATGGTTTTTGTCTTTACCTTATGAATATATAGGTGGTTCGAATCCTCTAAATAAAGGGAAAGGATTAGCTACTTGTTCAGAATCAAGAAAGATAGAATCTATACCTTATTGGTTTCTCCAGAGATCCTTGTTGATTGTTTGATGTTTTTGATACATGTCATTGTTGATATTTGTATGCGCATGCCTTGTGTAGTGTATGCATGAGTTGTGGATAGAGCTACTATCCTAAGAGCAATTTTGAACCCTTGAGATAGGTTGTGTGTGCCTAAATCGCATGTATTGTATGCATTGAATATGTTGGTTGTGTTGTGTTATGATTGAGGATACCCTATTGTGGTGTTATACTTTGTACTTGCTTGTGTGTGCTTGTACATGTCTATGTGTCAAGATCCTTTCCCAGTAGCCATTCGGGATAAGCACTGATGCTCCTGAGGAGAGGAGAGGTTCTTACTAGTATGGGAGTTGTATGGGTGGAAATCCCCAGCATGTGTATGCTGGATTCCTAGTCTTTATGTGACTAGATGCCTTGTCCTATGTGTTGGCAAGATGCTCTTATCCTTGTGTGGTTTGGATGCCTCGTCCTTGTGTGGCTAGATGCCTTGTCCTGTGTGCTGGCAAGATGAATAGGCTTGCTGATTAGAATGTGTGCTAACCATTTACCCTTTATACAGCAAAGCCTTGGACAACACAGGTGGAAGGGGATGAACTTTCTTTGATGTGATTCAATGATGAACTACCTGTCTGTGTACTTTTGTTTTTAAAAGTATTTGTAGTCCAGCCTCAGCCAATAAGCTTTCGGCCCTATCCCTATTATGATTGATTGATGATTGTTTGATATCCCTTCAGATGTGTAGGCGGATCTGATGTTGTTTGGGAGATGTTTGATTAGATTCTGCAAATCTTATGATATTGTGACCCCACTGAGATTCTTGTAATCTCACCCTGTTATTTTCATCATTTTTCAAGCTTAGGTACATTATCTGTTCGTGGTACCAGTGTGTGAGATCAAGGCTGCACGGCGGGACGATAATGCATCACATTCGCATACCTTCTTCCTTGATTGCTTGCGTATATAACATGAAGTTTGATTGGACTACTTTCTGGTTCTTTGAATCCCTCCTTTGCTTGTTTGTTTCCAGAATTTATTGGAGGATTACTTGCTGAATTTTGAGATCCCTATGGGACTTGTGTGTTGTGGTTTCTTTGATTAATTTTAAAGTCTTGCTGATGTTTTTATTTACTCTGTATGTTACCAGAGTGTTTGTCCATTATCATCATGCTCAACCTTTATAAAGCATAAGAAATGAATCTAATAAAATGGTTTAGGATGATTAGAGCCTTGTGAGATTCAGATAGATCCGGCGGTGAGATTCAGATAGATCTGGCGGTAAGGGTCCTAATAGGTTGGATTTGGGTCCTTACATTCATTTCCAGCTTTTTCATCGAACTAGTAGGGTAATTCTCTAAAGCCTTTTGTACTCCCCCAATTCTGGCCAGCACTTTCTTTTTTTTCCGTTGAAAGATATGCCCCACGGTGAATTTGTTCCAGGTCTTGGCTTCGGCTTTGAATAGGTTGAGAGTTTCTGAGAATGGAAGGATTTCACTCCAATTTTTATCCACAAAAATTGGCCACTACGCATGGATTAACCAGGGGGCGAGGAATTGAAAACCTTTTTCGTATGCAGCATGATCCGGTTGCTCACTAAAACCCGTTTTAATGAGCAAGGGACGATGATCTGAATTAGATTTTGGAAGATGAACAACATGTGATAACGGACAGGACTCCAACCAACTGTTGTTACACAAGGCTCGATCTAGACGCTCCAACAACGTGCACTACACCATATATGACATTATGCAACAACACTGTTTCGTAGTATAATAATCAAGAACTGTTGTATTAGAGTTAATGCAACAGTTTTTTTCCGTCACATCTGCTTCCGTGGCAGTTTAGAATATGCAACGGTATTACATTAAAAATATTACATTTTTTATTTTGTTGTATATAAATACCTAATGCAACATAATAATTTAAAACAAATGCAACAATAGTTTTTACTTAAAAGCAACAAATTTTTTAAATTTTAGGTAACAGTTTTTTTAATTTTTTACAACAGTATTTTATTTTTTTTTAGCAACAATTAATTTATAATAGGCAACAGTTTCGATTTTTATTTAAGCAACAATTTTTTTTATATTATGCTACACATTTTACTTTAGTTTAAGTTACAACTTTTTCATATTATGTTACACTTTTTTCTTTAGTTTAAGTAACAAATTTTTAATATTATGCTACACTTTCTACTTTAATTTAAGCAACAATATTATTATGTGATGCAACAATTTTTTATTTTCTTTTAAGTAACATTATTTTATATTACGCAACACTATTTTTGGTTTTGTTTAAGCAACAATTTTCTATTATAATGTAACAATTATATTTTGTAACAAATTATTAATATTAATATAAAAATTATATTCAAAATTAATATATAATAATTAAATATTTAAACTTATTATATGGTAAACATATAGAAATAAAGTAATACCATAAAGTATTTATAAATAACATTCAAACTAATATCACTTAACATAACAAAATGATAGTAACTTTGGTACTTTTGCATGTTCATAGTACAACTATTAAAAAAAGTTTCAGCTTCACAAAATATTCCTTGACAAAACATTCCTCGTTGTACTCGTCAGAACCTAACAAAGTATCCATTCTGCATAGTCATCAACAGTTTATGGAATATTAAATCTTAAAAAAAATGTAATGCATAGTCAACGAGACAAAAACAAATACTCTAGCATTCTGCAAAAAACGTCATCTAGATGAAAATAAATGAAGTGCCAACATGACAAATAAATATGAAATAGGAAACGAACCATCAAAGTAAAGCAACCAAATAAAACAATGATTGATAGCAATTTAGATACTTTCCAATTAAAACAATAAATTCAGTTGTAATGGCAAAATAATAGTCTACCAAATTATGAAATCAAATACTTTGAGCATAATATAACCGAAAAATGCATAGTCTACCAACACTAGAGAAGAAAAAGAGAGCAAATGAAGCACAAGAGCACCATAAGGTATTTCATTTATAGGATGTATTATGAAAGCAAAATAACACATGTACATCAAGACATAACTTAAAATAACAATATCTGCATAATATAAAAAAAAAAAATAATTCACAACAATCAACGCAAGATCAACAACAACATTAAGAGAAGTAAAAATCATCAACCATCAACTCCAAAAGGATTGACACAAAGTCTTGTTATATTAAATGACTAATAAGAAAAATAAAAGATAGAAAATTTAAAATATATAATTGAACAACAAGATAATAACAATACCTGTTATTCATTATCTTGCATTTCAGTAGAGGATGATCTCTTAGAAGTACCAGCATCCGATTGTGCTAATGGGAACAAAGATGTAACCATTTCTGCATTTATGTTGAGGTTAGGATTTACTTGTCCTAATTGAGCAATAAATTGAGACATCATTGTATGCATAGCAACTTCCTTAGTTTGAAGTTTATGATCAAATTTTCATTCCATTTCTTGCTCCATCAAAGCTTTCTCTACAATCAGCTTATGCTCCATTTCTTCCTCTAATGATTGCTTTATGGATTCTATGCACTCTCGTGGAATCTTGTAAGTTGACTTATCAAAGTTGCTTCGTTTTAAGTCCCCTGGCTTGACCCCTCTTCCATATAAAGTAAGTCGCTTACCATTTGATTTTCCCATATCACCAATAATATCCTCTACTGATTGGGATTCTTGACCTGTATTTTCTTGAGATTGGAGTTCTTCAATTCGAGCCTGAAAAAAATTAAAGAAATCATGAGAGAAAATTAAAAAGATATTATCATCATGATTATTGTTATAGTATACAATTAAAATTCATACTATTTTTTCATTAACATCTTCGTCTGACTCTTTATATAAGTGCCCTTCCTTTCTTTTTCTTGTTGCCACAAACATTTGTGCTATTGTAAGTGGTTGATCATCACCTTTGTCTTTTTTCTGTTAAGAAACAAAAATAAAGTTAAGAATCAACAATTAGGTAATCAAACTAAGTCATTCAAATACTTCTTACGATTTCGTTATATAATCTTGCAAAACTTTTCCTGCCGATAGTGTGATTATGCTTTTGCTTGTGTCGGTTCACTTTGTTCTTCTCAGAAATATCCTGAAAATTTTCTCAATAAATGAATAAATAAAATAGTATAAATATCACTTTGTGATTTTTTTACTTTACCTTTGTAACTTCAAGAGCCCAATAAGCTAATAGATCAGTAAAGACGTCTTCAGGAATATAGTAAGGATGATGCTGCCATCTTTCTGTTATTTAAAAGATAATCACATTATTATGTTATTTAAAAGTCAATCTTAACAAAATAATTTAGAAATATAATCATGATACAATACTAGAAATATGTAAGGATCCAATACAGTAACAAACTAACCTTTACTTGATGGCTCTCTTGTATCTTTATTGAATTACGAATTGTATCTTTCAAGACCATGATTGCTTCCTTTTCTTTTTTTTGTTTCAGCTATTTTGCCCGGTAAAGAGTTGCCATTGATCCAGCAGGACATAATCTCACTACATGTCCTATACCTCTCGTTAGTTGTTGTTTACCCTTTTCCTTCTTCATTTCAATTACCTGCAATACCAAAGCTAATCAAGTTAGTACAATGAAATATAATTCAGAATGTAAAAAATAAGAATTTTGTTATATTTTAACCTACAAGTCAAAAAGGTAATACACTAACCAGTGCAGTCCATCCAATCATAATTAGTATCATCAAAATCTGAATCTTCATCTAAAGAATTATCATTGGTTTGAATATTTGAAGGCATATCTATCATTGTTCCAGGCATATCTTCTCTATACCAACTAGATATCTCATTGTCGCTACCAATTGGATAACATTCAGAAGCATCAAGCTCATTCCAATATGTATGTTGGATATTGGCTTTATCTTCATCAACATTTCAAATAAATCTCTAGGAACATTTTTCATCACATAATGATGACCATGTTCTATTGGATCTTGGATGTAAAAACCTGATGCACTTGATTGGAAATAACGAAGGGATCTTCTGAATAACACTGCGATTAAAGTTACTTTTGGTAGTCCAAAGTCATCTTGTTCTTCTTGAAACCAAATACACTTTGAATAATACAATACTGCACTTTCCCGAATAATTAACTTCAATTATATCTTCTATTGCACCGCAGTAGTTGACATTCCCGAGAATTGGATTTTGATCCTTTGAACTTGAAAAGCTTGGAGTTAGAGCGGTCAAAGCAACTCCACTATTTTGGGTCTTACATTTTGCATCTCTTTTCTTGTGCGAAATCTGAACCCATTAATAAAATAACCAGTATATCGCTTTGCCACCATGTCAGGACCCTTAGACAACCACATTATATGACTAGGAACATGTTCTTCCATTATCACCTTGGCTTCAAACCATTTACAAAAATCATGACTATGTTCTTGTGCTTTTACCCACTTGCTAGCTCTACTTCTATTCTCTGTCAAATTTTGATGCTCCCTATATAAAAACAAGCTTAACTGTCATAAAATATGTAAAAAATATTATTTAAATGAATAATATAATAAATAAAAAATAATGACATACCTGATGTATTCTTCAATCCTTTTATCTTGACAGTTGAATAAAACATATCGATGCACTAGAGTCCTTGTATCCATATCCAAAGTAACCATCGTACCTCCTTTTGATTTTTTTCCTCCTATTGGATGGCCATCTTTGGAAAAAGAGATGATAAAACATCATTTGAAGAAGCACAATCACCACTCTCACTTGCACCATCATTGAAATCCATTCTTACTCCATCATTTAAAAATCTTGAGCACAAAATCAAACATTCTTTAGCTATATATCCCTCTGCAATAGAGGCTTCTGGTTTGCTTCTATTACGCACATAACCTTTCAAATGACTCAAGTACCTTTCAATTGGATACATAGAACTGTAATGTACTGGTCCCCCGAGCCTGATTTGCCTTGTCAAATGAATTGGCAAATGTATCATGAAGTCAAAAAAGCTTGGAGGAAAAATCTTTTCAAGATGGCATAATGTATCCGTGATTTCAGATTGAAAACGGTCAAGATCAGCTTGCTTGATTACCTTGCTATATATACCTTTGAAGAATGCACCTAATCTGATTAATGCAATTGCTACTTGTTTTGGTAAAGACTTTTTTACAGCAACCTGTAATAGATACTGCATAATAAAATGAGCATCATGACTCTTATACCCAACAATTTTCTTCCCAACAACATCTACACATCGAGATATGTTAGATACACAACCTTGGGGTAGCTTTGCATTCTTCAATACTTTGCAAAAGATTATTTTCTCCGCTGATGTCATATTGAAACATACTTTAACCAGTAAGACATGTCGCCTATTTTCAGAAACAACTGGATGAAGATCATGTCGAATTCCCATATCTCTCAAGTCAAACCATGCATTTATATGATCTTTTGTCTTTCCAGGAATATCAAGTAAGTTCCAAGAATACTATCACATATATTCTTCTCGATATGCATAACATCCAAATTATGACAACATTGGTTAAACTGCCAATATGGTAGTTCAAAAAAAATAGATCTCTTCCTCCTTGGATTTTCATTATCATGCTTTTGTCTTCGTAATTTACCAAATGAATTTTCAAAAGCAGACAGAAGATCAACTATATCAGAACCTGACAAAGGAGCTGGTGCAGTTCTTAACTCTTCCTGACCATCAAATGATACCGTATCACGTCTCCATGGATGATTAATATCCAAAAATCTTCTATGATTCATGTAACAAGTCTTACGACTATGTTTCAAATATTGAGAGCAAGTTTCATAATGACATATAGGACATGCATATTTTCCCTTGCAAACCCAACCAGACAACATTGCATATGCTGGAAAATCACTAACAGTCCACATTAGCGTAACTCGAAGTCGGAAGGTCTGATTAGTAGAAGCATCATAAATTTCCACACCACTGTCCCACAATTCTTTTAATTCTTTGATCAAGGGCTGCAAGTATGTATCAATATCCTTTCCAGGAGAACTTGGACCAGGAATGATTGATGACAATAATAAATATTGTCGTTTCATACATTGCCAATGTGGAAAATTATAGATGGATAGGATTACTGGCCATGTACTATGAGAAATACTCATTGTACGAAATGGATTAAAGCCATCACTAGCAAGTCCCAGTCTTATATTACGAGATTCTTTTGCAAAGTCAGGATATAACAAATCGAAATCCTTCCATGCTTGACCATCAGCAGGATGTCTCAAATTTCCATCTTTCGGACGTTCTTTATCATGCCACAACATACTCTTTGCTAATTTTGGACACATGAATAATCTTTGAAGTCTTGGTTTCAATGGAAAATACCGAAAAACTTTTGAAGCTATTCTATGACCTTTCTTACCACCAAGCTGATCAACATTATTAGCTTCTTTCCATCTTGAAGCACCGCAAATACAACATATATCTGCATCTTTATTTTCACCCCAAAACAATATACAATCATTGGGACATGAGTGAATTTTCTCATAATGAAGTCCTAGATCCTTAATGATATTTTTAGCAGCATTGAATGACAGAGGAATCTTTGCATTTGGAAAGGCTTCTCTCAGTAACTCTAGTAGATAAGTGAAAGCAACATCACTAATACCATGCAGACTTTTGAAGAGATATAATCGGATAGTGAATGACAATTTTGAAAAACTATGACAACCAGGATATAATTCTTGTTGTCCTTCCTCTAAGAGCTTGTAAAATCTATTGCTCTCTCTATTTGGACCCGTTGTCATCCCCTCTGGTACACTATCCAAGTTTGCTATCGTGTCTCTGAATGTGCTATGTAGTCATTCATTTATACCATCATTGTCTCTTCTAACTTCATCATGAATATTTTCATCAGCAAAACACCAATTACTATACCCCGGAATAAATCCATCTCTGACAAGATGATCATATATAGTATTTCTGTGATACCAATAACGAAACACACACTTCTTGCATGGACATGATATAGTCTTTCCTTTAGCTGTTTTGGCAAATGGTTTATGAAGAAATGCATCTAAACCAGTTATGTATGCCGTAGTATATCTAGGGAAGTTCATCCAGTCTTTGTGTTCAAACGCCATGGCTGAAATTATTCTTCAAAAATTAAATATAATATAAATATAACATAAATTTAATATAAATAAAGAGCAGAAGGTGCATGTAGAGTCATTGTGGTGCAGGTAGAGACACGTGGTTGGCAACTCACCCACAATGGAAAAAGAAGGAAAAAGCAACAAAAGTTCGGAGATGGATGTTATCAGAAAGATAAATGACAGATGTTATCAGAATAGAACTACACCTGCTTCACACCTGCTTCAATCTTGCCTTGCTCCTCTCTTCCTGCAAATATTATTAAAAAGTAAAACTTGGTAAGCAAACAGAAAAAGAAAGATAATCAAATAGAAGATGACGCAATCAGAGAAAATCCCAAAAACAGAAATCTAATTGTGATTAATTTGATGAATAATCTTTTAAAATAGAACAAAAGGACGAGAAGTATAAATGCTTTTAACATCAAACAAAGCTATAGCAGAGAGTTGCCTTTGGAAAAAAAAATAATAAACTCCACAAAGTTAATACATCAACACCAGCTTTGTAGGAGAAATGTGCAATTTGATAAGCCATAGATATGACCAATGACCATAGATAAAACCTTTTAATTGGTTGGGGTTCACCAACCAATAACCACTATATATTTTTAACATTTCTATGGCCAGAACTTCAATATACAGGCGACAACAAAAATCTAAAGTAAAGGGAAAAAAATGATAAAGGTGGTGGAAAGAGAGTAGGGGAAAGAAGGAGAGAAGAGAATTAATGGAGCGTATCTTTGAGTCAGCCAACTTAGGCACGCTGCCAATTTGCCACAATTGCAATAGGTTCATGTTGCAATTCATGTCTAGACAGCGGGAAAAACCAGAAAAAGATAAGAAAAGATCTTACAGAGATGCAGAGATAATGGAAGACAAAACAAAAGCCATGAATTTTGAATTTTGTTGTTATAGTGTAACTTCTCAGGTTGACAAGTTGGGAAAGAGTGGGGTTGGAACCAAAGAATAATAGGACATAGAATCTCTAGCACACCTACCACTACTATACCGAAGAGTATTTTGATGTATACACACACCAAGCTACTTCTTAGGTTTTCTGCTTTGTGCCAAAAACCTGCAGGGTTCCTTCTTTTCGGAAAGCACAAGCCAGATGAACAAGCACTAAGTTTTATAAGATGACAAAATTCCAGACACCGGCAGGGCAAAAGGTTGCCACAAAAGAATCATGCACTACGACGTCGCGAGTGTGCGAGCTTGCAAAAGAGGCACTACCAAGTCATGCATAGCATATATGAACCAGATAAATTATATATATAAATAACATCGTTGTATCGCTTCTGAGAAGATGAACAATCCTTCCTTAAACCAAGAAGGTTTAGCATGGCACTGAAAGGGTTTTGTCCTAACTAAGAAATTCACGGTATAACTAAAGCTTTGAACTAATGTCTTCTCTCACCTCCCAAACACTCCCACTTCTCACCTCTCATACTAAACCCAGCACCCAACCCCATGCCTATCATCATGTCAGGCGGAACGATGGGAAATCACCAGCTCCCAGTCAGCTCCAACCGGAAGTAACGGATCCATCACGACGTTTTGCAACTTCATGGGACCCTACGAAGGTCTTTAGCACTGACAGATACATCTCCTATTTTGTTGAAGATATTCCAGAGGGATGGACATCTAACAAACTCTTTAAGGAGATAGAAACCATTGAACCTGTGGCAGATGCTTTTATCTCGAATCGTCAGTCTCGAAAGGGTTTACGATTTGGTTTCCTTAAGTTTGTCCGATGCGGCAATCAGGAGACAAACAGATTAAGAAGACTCATGGAGGCTTTTGGCGGGTACACAAGGATGCGTTTCAACGAAGCTCACTACGATGCCAAGACAGGGCGACGCTTTTCCCTCCCTGGACAACTTGGCCATAACCAGGGCCATGGTATAACCAAGGCACCTCCTGTGGGGGTTACACGAAGGAATCTACCAAACCAAGATGGTAGAACCTATGCAGAGGTCACCATTGGGAAGGGTCAAAATGCAGCAGACATAAAGCCTATATCAGTTTCAGCTAATGCAGAGAATATGGAAAGGTTATGCCGCAGTGCAGTGGGTTTTCTTCGAGAAGGAAACAAGGATGAGTTGCCCATTCCCACTGGTGTTGAATGTTTACCAATGGGTGGGACACAATGACTACTTGTGTTCACCAGTGCTGAAGCATTACAACGTGAGCTCAATTCCAACATCAGCTTTTGGAACGAGAGATTTCATGCTTTCCGTCCCTGGAATCCCACAGATGTAGGTTGTCGAAGGATATGCTGGGTAGAGGTGATTGGTCTACCACTTCATGTATGGACCAAAGAAGTTTTTGGAATGGTGGCTTCTCAAATAGACGTTCTGGTCCAGATACATCCCAGTTCAATGACCTGGAAGAATCTTGATTCAGTTAAATTGCAAGTGGCAACTACAGCTCTGCAGCGAATTCAGAAGAAGATGCAGATGTCTGAGGATGGGAAAATCTTCACGGTAGATATTGAAGAAACAATGAAGTTGGAGACGATGAGTGCCAGTGCCACGCTAGGGGACAAGCCCACCACACCAGGTGCACACAGTAGCCGTTCTGCACAGATACCTATCTCACCATCACTGGGGAGTTGGGACAGGATCCCTAAAGACAAGGGGGGAATGTCTCCCCTGGAAAAGAAGGCTGTTTGTACAAAAGGGTTAATACGGCACAGTATTGAAGAAAACATAACGGTGGACGGATTCAAAATTGCAGCACAAGACAGACTGGGAGGACTCAGCCCCATACACTCGCGGGACTGACAAATAATATATATCATAATAAAGAGGGGCAACTTTGTCATTCCCCGTCTAGTGAAGAAGGAAATAGCATGTGCTCTGCACCTGCTCTCCTTCTGGTCCGTAATGCAACTCCAGGGGAAGGCCAGTTACAGCCTCTGCAAACATTTTCCACCACGAGACACACTGTGATACCAACTGAAAGGATCTCAGCTCCTGTCTCATATCCTACAGTCACCGATTTCTCTCCCCTGAAGGAAGCTGGACACAAAGAGTTTAGGAGAAAGAAATTGAGCAGAACAATAATTTACCGAGCAAGGAGGCAGAAGAAACTTCGGCATCTAAAACCCACTGGTAGCCTCTCATCAGGTCGACTGAGTATTACGGAGAAGGAAGGTGCCACCCAGCCAGTAGAAGATCCGTCATTCCTAGATGACAATGGTGAAAACATGGCAAGCCCGATGGAGACCCACAGGTCCAAAGGCACAGAATCGGGTCCATGCTCCATTGAGGCAGAGACTCAACGATCGATGGATATCGCAGAGACTTTGGGACTCAGTCGCAAGCTGACAAAGGCAGCAATTCGACAACAATTGCTGGGGCGAATTGCTGAGGATGGACAGGCATGGAGGAACCATTGTACAAAATAATGCCCATAAGGTATTGATCTATGCTAAGGGAATTGTTTCCATTCATGATTAATTTTGCATTCTGGAATATCCGTGGCTGTCATGGCAGATTGAAAGGAATACAGATTAAACAACTCATTGCACGAGAAAATCTCAGTCCTTTGATTCTCTGTGAAACGAAGGAGGAACATTTTTCCAATAAACTAGCAAGCAAATTGTGGCCAGGTATTAATATACAATGGACAGCTATAGACGCACAAGGAAGAGGTGGCGGCATGGCATGTCTATGGGATGATGCACAACTTCAGATACATGGGATTGAGAAATTTGAACGATGGGTGTTGCTGGAGATGAAGGTTCGAGCTACAGGTTTTCATTTTGTCTGCGTGGGTCTCCACGCACCGAATGTAGCAACTGAGCACCGAGCTTTCTGGATTGATCTGCAGCGCAGGAAGGCTGATGATTCGTCTCCTTGGATGATCATGGGAGACTTCAATGAGATCATTACCGCGGAGGAGAGAACAGGGCGCACCTTCAATCGGAATGCAGCACGCTGTTTCTCCACTTTCATCAACCGGACTGGACTAGTAGATATGCCAATCCATGGAAAGGAATATACATGGTTCAATTCCTACAGCGCTTCCCGGATAGATAGGGCACTGGTTTCTCCTTATTGGATGCTACACTTCAATCGCCATCAGCTGCATGCAGGAGACAAAGGTTTCTCAGACCACACACCAATAATTCTGAGAGCGGACTCTTTTCTCTGGGGCACGAAACCATTCCGTTCCTGGGATATATGGTGGGATGATAGAAATTTTTTGCAGAAGGTGGTGGAAAATTGGCAGGAGGCAAGTCGGCTATTCCCAGGAGATTATAGTGTGGTGCGAAAATTGGCAGTCCTAAAGAGGAAGTTACAGGTATGGCATAGAGAATCCTTTGGTTCTCTAGATCATCAATTACAAAAGATCCTTGCAGATATAGAAGCACTTGATCAAAATAGACGAAGTCAGGGGCCTATTTCAGTGGACAGATATGAAGTATTACAGACCCAGAAATGGGACCTCAAAAGGAAGATAGAATCCATGTGGCGACAGAAATCACGACAACAGTGGTTACGTTTGGGGGACAAGAATAGCAGATTTTTCCACTCCTATGCCACCATAAGACAATGCAGGAATTTTATAGGGACAATCAGATTCAATGGTACTGAGTTGTCCATGCCTACCACAATCAAGGCTGCAGCTGTCCAGTATTTCCAGAAATTTTTTGAGGATCCGGGTTTCCAGGGTTATGGACTAGGAAGTTTGCCTTTGCCTCGCCTGCCTTCTGATGTTGCCTTCGGCCTAGAACGACCATTTCTCGATGATGAGATCAAGCGTGCCGTATGGGACTGCGGTAGCCACAAAGCCCCTGGGCCGGATGGTTTTAACTTCTATTTTATCAAAAAGGCATGAACCGTCATTGGTGATGATATTATTCGGATGGTGCAGGAATTCCATTCCAGCGGGACACTCCCTAGAGGAATTAACAACAGCTTCTTGACTTTAATCCCCAAGTTAAAAGGCGCTGCAGAATTCTCAGATTACAGACCGATTAGCCTAATCAATGGTTTATACAAATTATCGCAAAACTTCTGACATCTCGTCTTAAGCAGGTGATGGATAGATTAATTTCTCCATGGCAGACAGGTTTCATACAAGGTCGATCCATCGTGGACACAGTAATGGTGGCGAACGAGATAATTCATTCCATGAAAAAGTCCAAACGGTGTGGCTGGTGTCTGAAACTGGACTTTCAGAAGGCATACGACTCTGTAAATTGGAATTTCATATTGGAAGTGATGGGACAGATGGGATTTGGAGACCAATGGTGTAGATGGATACAGGCATGCTTCACGAATGCGCGATGTGAAGTCTTGATTAACGGAGTGCCAACAGAGGAATTCACCTTAGGGAGAGGTCTACGCCAGGGCGACCCACTATCACCACTCCTCTTCAATCTCGCAGCTGAAGTGTTGTCTTGTATGTTGAGAAGGGCTACTGAATGCCAACTCTTCCAAGGAATGAACATTGGGAACCTACAGCTGACGCACCTGCAATATGCTGATGACATTATACTATTCAGCACCGATGACCATCAGGGACTTTTCAATCTCCAAGGCTTATTACGTTCTTATGAACTACTGTCAGGGCTCAAAGTCAATTTCTTCAAGTCAGGATTAGTAGGGATTAACATAAATTCCAGTGAGGCCGAGAGCATGGCATTCTCACTTCACTGCAGGCTACAGACTTTACCATTCCAGTACCTCGGCATACCACTCGGGGCCAATCCGCGACGGCGTAACACATGGGAGACGGTGCTGGCTCGTTTTAAAAGCAAGCTAGCCTCGTGGAAAGGCTCACTGTTATCCTTAGGTGGCAGACTAACGCTGGTGAAAGCGGTACTAAATAGCCTGCCTGTTTACTACATGACATTCTTTCAGCTACCGGTGGGAGTCAGAAAAGATCTAGAAAAATGGATGAAGCGCTTCCTATGGGCAGGCACAGCAGAGAAACGATGTATGTGCAAAGTACCATGGTCAACGGTAACACGCGCAACTGATAATGGAGGTGCAAGTGTGGGATGTATGACACTCAAAAATACAGCATTGCTTATGAAATGGAGCCACCGGCTAGTCACTGAGCCTGATTCTTTATGGAGCAAGGTAATTTTACAGAAATATAAACCTACCTTCAATTCTGATGGTATTTATTGTGCTGTAAGGAATGTGTCAATAATATGGAGTGGAATTGTGAGAATTAGTAAATCGACTTTGCTAGATGGCAGATGTATATCCTCTTTATTCCGCTGGAAGTTAGGTAATGGAGGATCAATTGATTTCTGAAATGACGTATGGTGTGGTCCGCTTCCATTACGTGCGGTATTTCCAAGATTGCATGCAGTAACTATGGTAAAAGAAGGTGTCGTGTTACAGTTCGGGGCGATGACTGGTCTAGGCTGGCAGTGGCATTTTCTTTGGCGGCGGGAGCTCTATACTTGGGAGGAAGAGGAACTCAGATGTTTGATAGAGATATTGAATGGAGCTCGTCCAAATCCAGCGGAGGATGATTGCTTGAGGTGGGGCGAAAAGCTAGAACCGTTCTCAGCCAAAGCCTGTTATCAGACACTGGAGGCAAACGTACTGAGGGGCAATGAACGGATGATTCCAAATGTTTGGCGTCAACAGGGAGCTCCCAAATGGCAAACTTTTATGTGGCTGGCATGCAGGGATAAATTGCCAACCAAAGGCCATTTAATCAGAATAGGTATCATACCAACATCTGAACAATACTGTGATGCCTGTGGTGGAGTGGAAGACGATTCTAACCACATCCTTCTCAACTGTAAGAAGGCATGGTCGTGCTGGTCTTTGCTGATACGAAACTGGGGTCTCAGCTGGGTCCAACCGCAGACTATCACTGAATTATTCATTCAGTGGCAAGGCTTCCCAATCCCTTCACGTTGGAAAAGTTTATGGTATGTGTTGCTATTTTCTTGCGCTTGGAGTATCTGGTTGGGTAGGAATAATAAACTGTTTTCGGAGAGAAGATAGTAGTGCAGCAGATTTGTATTACAATGGTATGCGTTATGGCTTTCATTGGGCAAAGATGAAACTTACGTGATGTTGCTTTAGACAGCCTGGATGTATTACCTACAGGAAATTTTTTGTCATTACTAGCCAATTAGATTTCTGGGAGGGTGCAAGTAGCAGATTCCGAAATACATTTCAGGTATCTGTAAGTTGTATCTTGTAACGGGGCAGGCACAATGTTTCATTGTCCTGCACCTCCACTGTTTTCATCTCAATACAATTCGATTTTCTTCAAAAAAAAAAAAAAAATTCACGGTATCTTGTCCCCAAAAGATAAGAAGGCTAGCTATCAGGAATCGTCTAGGGTTTGATTCTAGTTTAAAGTGCGCAAGAAATGGAAACTGATATGGGGATAGCTTCTTGTTTAATACAGGAAAAAGAAAGAAAACCACAACTAAAACTAAATCAAACAAAGAAAACCACATTAAGAAGCAAATCGATGGATAGGAAGGAGAAGAAGCACCTGAAGGCCAGCGCGAGAAGAATGCGAGACTGATTTCTTCTTGTCCTTGTCTTTGAATAGGGCTGGGGTTTTACTGGTTAACATTCCCTTCGCTCCTTTCCCTGACACCAGCTAGCCTGAGTTGGAATCTTTTTTAATTAAACACCAGCAAGCCTCTCTAGTGAAAAACTGGAGATGGGGGTTAGGTTTTGTGTGTTCCGGATTGAATGGATAGCTTCCCTGGCCCACTAGATCATTGTTGTCAAAAAAATATATTGTCTTAAACTAATCTTATGCTACAATTTTATTTAATTGTTGCATAAAGTCACATTTTAATACAACAGAAAAAATTATGTTACCTTAAATTAATCTTATGCTACATAAAATAAGATGTAACAAAAATTTTGTAACAAAAATTTTGTTACAAAAACTGATGTATATTACGATTTTATTTAAATGTTGCATAAAATTACACTTTAATACAACAGAAAAAATTCTGTTGCCTTAAACTAACCTTATGCTACATAAATTAAAATGTAACAATAATACTGTTGCATTAGGCCATATATGGTGTAGTGGTAAAGGAAGATCCAATGATGCACATGAAGAACTTCATTAAGTTAATAGAGACATTCCGTATGAATGGAGTGACTTCTGAGGAAATCAGGCTCTACTTATTTCCCTTTTCTTTATCAGGGATCGCATCAGACTGGTTAGATGGCCTATGCACAGAAAGCATAACCACATGGGAGCAACTGATGAATGCATTCTTAGCAAGATTCTTCCCAATTTCAAAAATTTCGCAGTTAAGGTAGGAGATTCAAACTTTCAAGCATCAACCTAATGAGTCGTTGTATGATGCCTATGAAAGATTTAAAGAGTTGTTATGGATGTTCCCCTATCACAACATTCCAGACTTCCTGCAGGCTCAGAGTTTTCTTTAAAGGGTTGTCCAACATGAACAAGATGATGTTGAATGCAACAAACGACAACATCTTGAACAAAAAGGTAGGTGAAGCATTCAGGCTCATTGAAGAAACTACACTAAGTGGTTAAAGCTAGTATGTGGATCTTGATTATGACAGAATCCTAGAGAATCTGGATCTAGATACTGTCACAAAATTCACTATAGAGATGGCATCCATGAGGCACGAGTTCATCCACAGCAAAAAGATAGTGGCCAAAGTGAACCAGATTCAAAATCTAGAGGGTAACTTGTCCTTGCAATATGTGATTATTGTGGTGACAACCATAACCACTAGCAGTTTCCAACACTTCTGGAGGAAGCCAACTACGTGGTAATCCAGGTAAGCATTATAAAAATACATATAATTATAACTGAAAAACCATTCCAATTTTTCTTATAGGAACCACAATGAACAATTTCATGGGTAAAACCTAAATCAGAATAGAGGAGGATACCAGGGGTACCACCAAAGGTTTCCAAATAAACCAAATCCTCCTCCCTAGCCACCAGCGGAGAAGAAAAGCAACCTAGAAGATTTGATACAATAGTGCATACTGTCATCAGATTCCAGAATATAAAATCTGGAAACACTAATAATCCAGCTCGCTCAGATGCTTCAGAATAGGCCATTAGGTGCTCTACCATCATACATTAAGAAATTCTCATAATTAAAGCCCATCACCTTGATATCTTGGAAAGTCTTTCCTGACCATGATCCACCAGTTCCACTAGTGAGCTCTCAGAAGAATGAAGATTAGAAAATGCAAACGAAGTAGACAGAGAAGTCAGAATAGGAGGAGTATTCAGAATTACCTCCACCACCATTCCCAAGGTGCTTAAAGAAAGACTAGCTGGATAAGAAATTTTAAAAATTTATTAAAATTTTTAAAAAACTGCAGATCAACATCCCATTTGCAAAAGCACTGGAACAGATGCCATCATATGTGAAATTCATGAAGGACATTGAAAGGACCCAAACCCAACCTATTAGGAATCTTACCGCCATGAAACCCACACAAGCCCAACCTAGGACCTATCCGAATTTTAAAAGGCTTAATTACACTAGTTCTGATTTTATTAAATTCCTTTCTTATGCTTTTTAAAGATTGGAGCATGATAAACATGAACAAACATTCTAGTGACATACGAAGTGAATAAAAATATCAGCGGAAGTCTTTATAATTAACAAAAGGAATCACAACACACAAGTCTCATAGGGATCTTAAAATCTAGCAAGTAGTCCTTCCAATGAGGTATAGATCCTACCTTTCTTGTCTTTGAACAAGTAGCTAATCCTTTGCCTTTAATATAAGGATCTGAACCACCTATATAACCATAAGGCAAAGACAAAAGCATACTAAGCATACATAATTCAAAAATCAAGTAGACATCCTAGTTTCTTAACAATTTCACTCTCCAAACTCATCAGAAACCAGTGATCAGATGACACAAGAACCACCCCCTTAGATGTGTGATGTGATAGCCAAGAACATAATACGAATCAACCTGATTTTCTAACCCAATTCATCATGCAAATTTCAGCACTAAGTGAGGGCAATAGAAAAAATTGTGATTTCATGCATACAAGGTTTAGGGGTTGCAATTTTATGATAATATAGAAGGATTATGTGTTAATTACACATATGATTAAAAAGAACAAGATCAGAAATCAACAAACAAATCAATTGATAAAAATTGGCAACAATAGGGCAAAGGTATAGGGCATTCCGATTTCATAAATAAGGAAGATTCAAAAGATGAATTCATGATATTACAACATGAATAGGTGCCAAACAATCATGCAAACAAGAGGAACAACATAAACCAATTGAAGGATCAATCAAGGAATTTTGGCAACAACCCCTTCTAGATTTTGATAACAATAAACATAGGGAAGAACTAACCTTCTAATGATGAAACCAAGATAGAAAGATAAAGGATAAAAAGAGGTTTTCAACAAGTAATTATCCACAGAAGTCTGATCATGGATGAAAAAATTGGGCTATGGTATGTGTTAGGTGATTTTGGCAACAAAGGTAAGAAAGAAGGTTTATTGCGTGATAATTTTGTGTATTTTCGGTGTGTAGACATGTGTAGCTGGCTTGTACTTTATAGGATAATGATTAATTTTCCCTACTTTTAAGGCTAGATATAAAGAGATAATATTTAGGATTTAATTCTGGAATTATCTATTCTTAAGAATAGATAATGTACCATGATAGAAATGAATTAAGGGAGAAATGAAATCAGAAATGAACACTGAACTTTCAATACCATTTTCGGCTATCACACATCTATTTCTTCTGGGAAAAAATGGTCATTTCAGCTGCACTGGTTTTTGGACTTCTAGGAAAAAGGATCGGGGTCTCACATCCTCTCCTCATAAAAATTTCGTCCTTGAAATTTCAGCACAAGTACCTAACAAAAAAGGTTAGGAAATTTTGCACGCATAGATTCCTCAGTCTCCTAAGACTGCTCATTAACTTGGCCATTACGCTAAACAACTCGTATCATAGGCACACTTTGACTGCGAAGCTGATGAACTGACCAATCTTGTAAGGCAACTAGCTGTATGGGGTAGGATAGGTCTTCAGCAACTTCAACTGGTGGTTTTTCAAGCACATTAGCAGGATCTCGTAGAAAAAATTATATTAAAAATAAATAATACAAATCTTAATGAAATAAAAGACATTAAGGATTATAAATGACTTACATTGACAAATTCCCAAATTTGCTCTTTTGTAGGCATCCTTGCCCAATTAACATAATTCAAAGGAGCAAGATTAGGTTTGCGTGCTACTGTACCGAGGAAGCTGCTAAACTGAGTCAATGTTTTTTCATCAGGTCCAATTGGCTGATTTCTTTCATTCAAAATGATAGGAACACGTTCCTCCATAGAGCGTGTTTGCAACTCTTTAAGCATAGTCAGCCCTCTGGTCTTCCTCTTCGGAGAATTCACTTCACTATTTGAGATACCTTCGTTTCTGCAATCACTTTGCATGGTCCGATTGATACTTTGCCTATCAATTTCTATTAATTGAGGTTGAAGAGATTGTTGAACATGTAGGTTTTGTGTCGAGCTTGCTTCTCTTTGCTGCTTCAATTTTTTCAGCCTCAAGTAATCATTAATTGAGCCCACAGAGCTGCATATAGTTTTTTGACTAGTTTGATGTGGATGTGGCTGTTCCCCCTAGGTTGAACAATAACCAAATCAATATCTATAATCATAGTAATCACACAATCATAACTTTAATATTAAATTATAAATAAATACGAACAATATGGATTTTGCCTTTACAAAATACCTGTTTATCTGGATTTTCACATGGCATTGATAGTAATAAACATTCTTCAGTTTGTTGCTTATCCTTCAAATAAAAGATAATCACATTATTATGTTATTTAAAAGTCAATCTTAACAAAATAATTTAGAAATATATCATGATACAATACTAGAAATATGTAAGGATCCAATACAGTAACAAACTAACCTTTACTTGATGGCTCTCTTGTATCTTTATTGAATTACGAATTGTATCTTTCAAGACCATGATTGCTTCCTTCTCTTTTTTTTGTTTCAGCTGTTTTGCCCGGTAAAGAGTTGCCATTGATCCAGCAGGACATAATCTCACTACATGTCCTATACCTCTCGTTAGTTGTTGTTTACCCTTTTCCTTCTTCATTTCAATTACCTGCAATACCAAAGCTAATCAAGTTAGTACAATGAAATATAATTCAGAATGTAAAAAATAAGAATTTTGTTATATTTTAACCTACAAGTCAAAAAGGTAATACACTAACCAGTGCAGTCCATCCAATCATAATTAGTATCATCAAAATATGAATCTTCATCTAAAGAATTATCATTGGTTTGAATATTTGAAGGCATATCTATCATTGTTCCAGGAATATCTTCTCTATACCAACTAGATATCTCATTGTCGCGACCAATTGGATAACATTCAGAAGCATCAAGCTCATTCCAATATGTATGTTGGATATTGGCTTTATCTTCATCAAAAATTTCAAATAAATCTCTAGGAACATTTTTCATCACATAATGATGACCATCTTCTATTGGATCTTGGATGTAAAAAACCTGATGCACTTGATTGGAAATAACGAAGGGATCTTCTGAATAACACTGCCGATTAAAGTTGACTTTTGGTAGTCCAAAGTCATCTTGTTCTTCTTGAAACCAAATACATTTGAATAATACAATACTGCACTTTCCCGAATAATTAACTTCAATTATATCTTCTATTGCACCGTAGTAGTTGACATTCCCGAGAATTGGATTTTGATCCTTTGAACTTGAAAAGCTTGGAGTTAGAGCGGTCAAAGCAACTCCACTATTTTGGGTCTTACATTTTGCATCTCTTTTTCTTGTGCGAAATCTGAACCCATTAATAAAATAACCAGTATATCGCTTTGCCACCATGTCAGGACCCTTAGACAACCACATTATATGACTAGGAACATGTTCTTCCATTATCACCTTGGCTTCAAACCATTTACAAAAATCATGACTATGTTCTTGTGCTTTTACCCACTTGCTAGTTATACTCCTATTCTCTGTCAAATTTTGATGCTCCCTATATAAAAACAAGCTTTAACTGTCATAAAATATGTAAAAAATATTATTTAAATGAATAATATAATAAATAAAAAATAATGACATACCTGATGTATTCTTCAATCCTTTTATCTTGACAGTTGAATAAAACATATCGATGCACTAGAGTCCTTGTATCCATATCCAAAGTAACCATCGTACCTCCTTTTGATTTTTTTCCTCCTATTGGATGGCCATCTTTTGGAAAAAGAGATGATAAAACATCATTTGAAGAAGCACAATCACCACTCTCACTTGCACCATCATTGAAATCCATTCTTACTCCATCATTTAAAAATCTTGAGCAGAAAATCAAACATTCTTCAGCTATATATCCCTCTGCAATAGAGGCTTCTGGTTTGCTTCTATTACGCACATAACCTTTCAAATGACTCAAGTACCTTTCAATTGGATACATAGAACTGTAATGTACTGGTCCCCCGAGCCTGATTTGCCTTGTCAAATGAATTGGCAAATGTATCATGATGTCAAAAAAGCTTGGAGGAAAAATCTTTTCAAGATGGCATAATGTATCCGTGATTTCAGATTGAAAACGGTCAAGATCAGCTTGCTTGATTACCTTGCTATATATACCTTTGAAGAATGCACCTAATCTGATTAATGCAATTGCTACTTGTTTTGGTAAAGACTTTTTTACAGCAACCTGTAATAGATACTGCATAATAAAATGAGCATCATGACTCTTATACCCAACAATTTTCTTCTCAACAACATCTACACATCGAGATATGTTAGATACACAACCTTGGGGTAGCTTTGCATTCTTCAATACTTTGCAAAAGATTATTTTCTCCGCTGATGTCATATTAAAACATGCTTTAACCAGTAAGACATGTCGCCTATTTTCAGAAACAACTGGATGAAGATCATGTCGAATTCCCATATCTCTCAAGTCAAACCGTGCATTTATATGATCTTTTGTCTTTCCAGGAATATCAAGTAAAGTTCCAAGAATACTATCACATATATTCTTCTCGATATGCATAACATCCAAATTATGACAACATTGGTTAAACTGCCAATATGGTAGTTCAAAAAAAAATAGATCTCTTCCTCCATGGATTTTCACTATCATGCTTTTGTCTTCGTAATTTACCAAATGAATTTTCAAAAGCAGACAGAAGATCAACTATATCAGAACCTGACAAAGGAGCTGGTGCAGTTCTTAACTCTTCCTGACCATCAAATGATACCGTATCACGTCTCCATGGATGATTAATATCCAAAAATCTTCTATGATTCATGTAACAAGTCTTACGACTATGTTTCAAATATTGAGAGCAAGTTTCATAATGACATATAGGACATGCATATTTTCCCTTGCAAACCCAACCAGACAACATTGCATATGCTGGAAAATCACTAACAGTCCACATTAGCGTAACTCGAAGTCGGAAGGTCTGATTAGTAGAAGCATCATAAATTTCCACACCACTGTCCCATAATTCTTTTAATTCTTTGATCAAGGGCTGCAAGTATGTATCAATATTCTTTCCAGGAGAACTTGGACCAGGAATGATTGATGACAATAATAAATATTGTCGTTTCATACATTGCCAAGGTGGCAAATTATAGATGGATAGGATTACTGGCCATGTACTATGAGAAATACTCATTGTACGAAATGGATTAAAGCCATCACTAGCAAGTCCCAGTCTTATATTACGAGATTCTTTTGCAAAGTCAGGATATAACAAATCGAAATCCTTCCATGCTTGACCATCAGCAGGATGTCTCAAATTTCCATCTTTCGGACGTTCTTTATCATGCCACGACATACTCTTTGCCAATTTTGGACACATGAATAATCTTTGAAGTCTTGGTTTCAATGGAAAATACCGAAAAACTTTTGAAGCTATTCTATGACCTTTCTTACCACTAAGCTGATCAACATTATTAGCTTCTTTCCATCTTGAAGCACCGAAAATACAACATATATCTGCATCTTTATTTTCACCCCAAAACAATATACAATCATTGGCACATGAGTGAATTTTCTCATAATGAAGTCCTAGATCCTTAATGATATTTTTAGCAGCATTGAATGACAGAGGAATCTTTGCATTTGGAAAGGCTTCTCTCAGTAACTCTAGTAGATAAGTGAAAGCAGCATCACTAATACCATGCAGACTTTTGAAGAGATATAATCGGATAGTGAATGATAATTTTGAAAAACTATGACAACCAGGATATAATTCTTGTTGTCCTTCCTCTAAGAGCTTGTAAAATCTATTGCTCTCTCTATTTGGACCCATTGTCATCCCCTCTGGTACACTATCCAAGTTTGCTATCGTGTCTCTGAATGTGCTATGTAGTAATTCATTTATACCATCATTGTCTCTTCTAACTTCATCATGAATATTTTCATCAGCAAAACACCAATTACTATACCCCGGAATAAATCCATCTCTGACAAGATGATCATATATAGTATTTCTGTGATACCAATAACGAAACACGCACTTCTTGCATGGACATGATATAGTCTTTCCTTTAGCTGTTTTGGCAAATGCTTTATCAAGAAATGCATCTAAACCAGTTATGTATGCCGTAGTATATCTAGGGAAGTTCATCCAGTCTTTGTGTTCAAGCGCCATGGCTGAAATTATTCTTCAAAAATTAAATATAATATAAATTTAATATAAATAAAGAGCAGAAGGTGCATGTAGAGTCATTGTGGTGCATGTAGAGACACGTGGTTGACAACTCACCCACAATGGAAAAAGAAGGAAAAAGCAATAAAAGTTCGGAGATGGATGTTATCAGAAAGATAAATGACAGATGTTATCAGAATAGAACTACACAAAGATACCTAAACTAATGCACAAAGATAAATGACAATGACAGATGTTATCGGAATAGAACTACACCTGCTTCAATCTTGCCTTGCTCCTCTCTTCCTGCAAATATTATTAAAAAGTAAAACTTGGTAAGCAAACAGAAAAAAGAAAGATAGTAAAAAAGATGACGCAATCAGAGAAAATCCCAAAAACAGAAATGTCATAGTTTTCTGCTGCACTCATCTTCTTTCCCGCATATATGTTCTTATGCATAATCCAGTTTGTCTCGCACGCCGCCAACTTTTTATCTCTTGCAGCTACTGGCTCTTTTTCAACTCTGGTTAAGTTTCAAATTTGATCAAGATATATAAGTTTTATTATTTAATAAAAATCCTCAATGGAATATAAAAAGAAGTTGATTTTTTCTCTTTTGCAAGGATACAATCTTCGTTGATATGAATGTTCATTCATTAGTTCAATTTTTCTTATGAAATAGGAATAAAAAATAAGAAAATCATTTATACTCATCCTCATCAGCCACAGTCAGATTTCTTTATGTCTTCTCAAGTTTCAATGACGATTTCAATTGAAAATTGACTGATAACCACAACGACAGAACTGCTGACCATGTGTGCATAAATTAGTGCATTTACGTCTAAAAGATTCCAATAATTCAAAATGGAGCGTATCTTTGAGTCAGCCAACTTAGGCACGCTGCCAATTTGCCACAATTGCAATAGGTTCATGTTGCAATTCATGTCTAGACAGCGGGAAAAACCAGAAAAAGATAAGGAAAGATCTTACAGAGATGCAGAGATAATGGAAGACAAAACAAAAGCCATGAATTTTGAATTTTGTTGTTATAGTGTAACTTCTCAGGTTGACAAGTTGGGAAAGAGTGGGGTTGGAACCAAAGAATAATAGGACATAGAATCTCTAGCACACCTACCACTACTATACCAAAGAGTATTTTGATGTATACACACACCAAGCTACTTCTTAGGTTTTCTGCTTTGTGCCAAAAACCTGCAGCAGGGTTCCTTCTTTTCGGAAAGCACAAGCCAGATGAACAAGCACTAAGTTTTATAAGATGACAAAATTCCAGACACCGGCAGGGCAAAAGGTTGCCACAAAAGAATCATGCACTACGACGTCGCGAGTGTGCGAGCTTGCAAAAGAGGCACTACCGAGTCATGCATAGCATATATGAACCAGATAAATTATATATATAAATAACATCGTTGTATCGCTTCTGAGAAGATGAACAATCCTTCCTTAAACCAAGCAGCTTTAGCATGGCACTGAAAGGGTTTTGTCCTAACTAAGAAAATCACGGTATCTTGTCCCCAAAAGATAAGAAGGCTAGCTATCAGGAATCGTCTAGGGTTTGATTCTAGTTTAAAGTGCGCAAGAAATGGAAACTGATATGGGGATAGCTTCTTGTTTAATACAGGAAAAAGAAAGAAAACCACAACTAAAACTAAATCAAACAAAGAAAACCACATTAAGAAGCAAATCGACGGATAGGAAGGAGATGAAGCACCTGAAGGCCAGCGCGAGAAGAACGCGAGACTGATTTCTTCTTGTCCTTGTCTTAGAATAGGGCTGGGGTTTTACTGGTTAACAGTCCCTTCGCTCCTTTCCCTGACACCAGCAAGCCTGAGTTGGAATCTTTTTTAATTAAACACCAGCAAGCCTCTCTAGTGAAAAACTGGCGATGGGGGTTAGGTTTTGTGTGTTCCGGATTGAATATACAGCTTCCCTGGCCCACTAGATCATTGTTGTCAAAAAAATATATTATCTTAAATTAATCTTATGCTACAATTTTATTTAATTGTTGCATAAAATCACACTTTAATACAACAGAAAAAATTATGTTACCTTAAATTAATCTTATGCTACATAAAGTAAGATGTAACAAAAATTTTGTTACAAAAACTGATATATATTACGATTTTATTTAAATGTTGCATAAAATTACACTTTAATACAACAGAAAAAATTATGTTGCCTTAAACTAATCGTATGCTACATAAATTAAAATGTAACAATAATACTGTTGCATTAGGCCATATATGGTGTAGTGGTGGCTCTCCTCCAAGTGAACTTAGGACTATGGAAACCCAAATTAGTGATGCTGTTAACTTGAACTCATTCCGTAAACTGTTTGCACCCTGACCTGTGAAGAGAAGACCCTCCTTTCCTTTCTGATGCATGGATAATAGTGTTAAAGTCCCCTGTTAATAACCATAGTATCTCCTGGGCACGATTTAAAAGAGACAAGGCTAGCCACAATTTCTGTCTAAGAACTCTATTGGGAGAGTCGTAGACAACAGTAAGATGGAAATAAAATCCGTTTGGGGTTGAGACTAATACATGAATAAACTGTCTATACTTGATTTGGATATCAATGGAGAGATGAGCTTTCCATAGTAGCCAAATACCTCCTGAAAATCCTGAAGATTCAATTCGATGTGATCTGGCAAAGGCGAGCATTTTAATAATGCTATTAGTCGTGATACCACTCACTCTAAGCTCTAAGATAATAAGAATTCCCCTATTATGGATAGAGATTAGAGTCTTCAGCGTGGGGACAAACTGTTTTTTAGCTGCCCCTTGAACATTCCTAAGTAAAAATATTAGTGTTACAATAAACCATAAATAAATGATAAGTAAATAGAACATGAAACCTGGGTCCTTTAATTATCTTGCTGTGCCACAATTTCAGCAACCTCTGGCGGGTAAGAGAAAAATCTCACTGAGTTAATATTAGGATCATGATGTTCTCTAGCCACATGATTTGGTGACTTAATAGAATCTGAGTATTAACTTTTGCAAACTTTTCTCCACCTACACGCTTCCTTCCAACCTTTTTCTTCATGAGGCTCAATATGGAAATTACAGATTTGCTGGTTGAGATTTTCGATGATCCCCTAATCCTCTTAATTAGAGGGATAGATTCCATGCAAATCAAATTATCCTACTGATTAAGCGAAACGAGCGCAACCACTGAATTCTTTCCAACATCAAGCATGGTAATCACAATGGTCATCTTATAAAAAATTATGAGATCTTGATTGGGCTGGCTAATTTCCATATCTGATTTTCCTTATTGCTTCTAGATAATAGGCTGAAAATTTGCTGAAGTCCCAATTTGATTCTCTTTAGTTATAGACATCCTGAGCCTTAACTACGGTAAAACTATCCTCAGATGCTCCATTAGTCGACTTCTCATTATGCTGCTTACCATAACTAACTCTTTCCATGCTTGGACCCTGTGATTAACAATTTGTGGGAGTAGACACTTCACCACTGGCTTCCGACAATTCAGTTAAAGCCTGAAAACGGGATCCTGGAGCAACATTAGACACAAGCACTTGTGAGGACAAAGCCTTCTCTTTTCCTTATGACACTCCTTTCTTAATCGAAGATGCACTTGACTTGTTTGGAATTTGACTTGTCTTTTCTGCACTGGCACCTTCCTTAGGAGAGGTTCCACTTTCCTTAGCAGGTTTCCTACGGGATTGTTTCATTGCAAGGGTCCAAGGTCCAGGCTCCAACCTGAGGTTTGAAGAAGATGATATTGCTGGAATTGTTAGAAGACGATGGGTCTATGGTGGTGGGAAGCCGTTTTGATAATGCACAGTTCTCAAAGGAATGTCCACAACGGCCACAAGAAAAACAAATATGGGAAAAATCCTCTTATTGAATTGGTTGACGTCTTCCATCGATCATCACATGTGAAACGAGAGGCTTAACAAAATCTAGATCCACAGCCACTCTTGCCAACTTACCTTGTTGGGCAATCTTCGTGTTGTAGTCAATCTTGATGAACCGTCCAACAGATTGACCTAAGATACGTAGCACACCCCTATTATGGTGGTGGAGTGGTAGACTTGAGAAGCGAATCCAGGCTATGACCTACCTGATTCTCTCATCATCTGTATTGAACGAGGGAGACCAAGGTTACATCGCCAGATAGCTACTGAGCATGGTCCAAGGTCCTTCCACCAAAGCATGCATGTAATCTCTTTCTCGATCAAGTTTCACCATGAAAAAAATCATTTTTGAGATCAATGATTTTCATATCATCACCTTGTGGCTTCCATAACGGCTGCTGCCTGGTTGTCAAAGCTTTGTACCCCGGAACTCGGCCAATGAGTTTAACCATGAGTGTAAACTTCAAAGATTCCTGAAGTTTCTGTTGAGTATGATCTGAAAATCGAATTTCCAGTAGCCCACCAATAATGTTCACTTCGACATCTTCCTATTTCAGTTCATGGCAATCCAGGATCCCATAACTCAAATACTCCTCTTGATCTACGTTAACCCCCTACTAAAGCCTGCTTGTACGAGTTGAGATCAATTGCCATTCCTTCACTCTTGGATGTGTTTGGTTGCAAAGATGGGCCGCCGGAGGACCCCTCCGGCGGAGGGCTAGTGTTATTCATAAATTAGAGTTCAGAGAATTTTTTTCAAATAATCTTTTGACCTTATTCTTAATTTTTAGAATGTGATATGGCCATTATGAATATAATAAAACAACACATCCACTTCAAAGAATGATGTTTTATATTTAGGATGTGACAGGACCACATACACAACAATAATAATGTCTCATTCATTCTCTCGTTCACTATAAGGAATGAACCATAACAATTGAGGCATATTATACTTGTCAAAGATAATTATGGTATTCTACTATTATGTTTTGTGCAAGGAATAACATTTAAAACAAACTAACTATGATTTATGCCATATATATTTATAACTGTTAACTATCCTTTTTTAAAAAATTACTAAATATTTGAAGGTATATCTTGTATGACATAAAAGTAGTAATAGAAATTCAAAGAATAATATGCGGCCCCCAAAAATGATAAATTCATTTTCACCTTGTCTTGATATAGCTTACATGTAAGAGAAAAAAATCATGATAATAATAAATAATATTTATCATACAACTGCATAATATAATCCCATATTAGTTTAAATTTATCACTAAATAAATATAAATTCCATATCTAGACAATTACATAAATTAAGTCATAATTTACAAAGAAAATAGACTAATGATATAAAATCATTTAAATACATATATATAAAATACCATATAAATAAAATATGAGATTCATTAAGACATCAAATTCTAATAAGTTGATATTCACAAAAGTAAAAATGATTGTTATAAGTAAAAATATTTAATTAATAAAGTAAGACTCACCAGATCTTTTAATTTTTTTAAATAATAAATTTTATCTAACAATAAAATAAAACGGATATGTTAGATTTTTTTATTTTAAATAAATTACTAAATTAAATATAAAATATATTAGAATATCTTTTACTAGGAGTAATTAGATTGTTTAAATCAATGAAACCCCTAAAATTGAACAATTAGAGGCCATTTATCATAGAACCGTCAATCTCTTACCTAGGCGTACTTATTAAACTCAACCATAAATTATACTAATTTAGTCAACCGTATTTTGAATATAAAAAAGAAAATTATAGCATTGAATTTTAATAAGGCTAATTTAGAAACGACTCCTTAAAATAAGGCTAATTTACAAAATTTTCTCTCATATTTTCTTTAATTAGTCAAAACAATATTCATCAATTAATAATATTCTTATTAATGATATAAAAAAAAACTATGAAAGACTATTATAACAATACAATACCTATAACTTTGCCTCACAAATATTAAATTTTCAGCTTTTAGATGAGCCTAAACTGAATTTTATTTTATTTTTATAAAATTTAGGAAAAATGATTATATCTCATGTATTTTTATATACATACATATAATAAGAATTAATAGTCTAAAAGATTCTTGATTGTTGTGCAGACGCAAATTTTTTTTAGATGTTCCCAGATAACATGTGTGGTTTGTTTATTATTGTATAAAAAAATCTTAGATTTTTATTTTTGTTTTTTTAAAAAAAAATTGAATATACACAAAGATATGAGAGAAAATTAAAAAAAAAATTATTCAAATACTTCAGATATCACTTAACTACAACAAACATATTTATAGGTAAAAAAACAAACTGAAAAACTACATTTGGGAATTGAAAATGACGAATAACAGGTAATGGTTTGGATAATATGGATTTAGTGGGCCTGATCATGTCTGACAAGTCTGAGCCTAAAAGTTGAACAATATTTTTAACTAGATGGACCGATTGCTCGTTTTAGTTTAATTGGGCTTAAGGAGTCTGTTTGATTTCTGATATATAAAATTAATGTGGGAATGAAAAGATTTAAAAATACTAGAATATGAATATAAATATAGGGTGATGGGATTGGCAATATCGTCATTTCACCGGCCTCAAAACCCTCAGCTATTTGCTCTATCTACTCTATAAAATCTGCCACACCACTAAAATGAACCCCTAACGCCGTCCCACTGTTTAACTACGCCCCATCTACACTATGAAATACTTCGCTCAGCTTAATGTGCTTTATACTCGTTTTCTGATTAGGATTCTGTTTCTAGTAAGTCTTGATTCAATCTTCAGCTCATGCTATCATTGTTGTTAATGTTTGATATGAGTCGCTTCTATAGGCGTTGCGTTCTTCACTTGGCTTTTACAGATCCAGAAGGACGCGTCAACGGAAGCGTAAATCAATTTCAATCCCTAGTTCTTTTGTCTTATTCACGCAGACTGCGTGTTATTTGAACTGATGTGGTTTGTTACCTTTTGGGATTGGAATATTTGTTACTGCGTTAAATTACTTTTGATCGTATTTTTCCTGAAAATTTATGGTTGCTTCATCTGGTGAACTCTCCTTCTCAACTGATAATGGGGATGTTCTTGTTTCCGAAGCATAAATTAATTATATTGATACCAGTACTTAACAGCACAGTGCGTTCTTTATTCCAGGCACTGTTTTACCTGTCTCCTGGTACATGTTGTTCTCTCTGTGTGTCGGTTGCTGAAACTACCAGTGAAATTTACAGATTTGATGGTGGTGACGAAGAGTGTTTTATGCGATTGATGTTTATGGGACTTTCGTTTTTCTTCCAATCTTATGCTAACATTTCTCTTGTTGCTTAGGTTCAAGATTTGGGGAAAGCGTACTAATCAATTATTGGATTCGTTTTAACGGTGAATCATAACTTCAGGAGCAACACTTCCCTTACTGGAGAAAGTCAAGGATTCGCTCTATTTCACAATCAACGAAAGAAAAATGGGGAATAAGAGACGTGAAATTGAAGTTAAGATAATAAAAAATGGGGATAAGAGACGTGAAATTGAAGTTAAGATAATAAGCTAACACGACTAGGAATAGTAGAGGCCCGGAGCTAATAACAAAGCCTGATACGCAATCTATTTCCGGGCTATTTCACAAGCAAAACCAATTAAGAACACACACAACATTGAGAAAGCATAATTATTTGGAAAATGCTCAATCGGTGCAACAGCGATACATGATGAACTTCTCCATAGGACGGCCGCATTCGGCGCAGACCACTCTCTCTGGGATGCCTCCGGTGGTTCCAGGTAGTATAAGGCGGTTACAGTGATGTGGAGTGTGGAGCTCATGTAGGTAATCAATCAATGCTGGCATAAAGCCTTCTTCATCTGCTTTTGGCTTCCATAACTCGTAGTCAACAAAGCTCCTCAAAATGGTATCTCCTTTCCCCTTGGCCATGTCGGATGTCCCTGTGCCGATCACAGCCCATCCTTGATCGCTTCCGTCGAAGCTCAACATTGTCATGATCTCGGACATGATTGGGTCATTCTCCACACTTTTATTCTGCTGCATTTTAGAATGCCACATGCTCTCCAGCCGTACCCAAAAGTACCAGATTGCGAGATCCAGCATCACATTGCCAAGGCCCTCTGACTGGATGATGGCATTGTTTTTCCTTACATTTTCCCTGGGATTGCTCTTCCCCACGTAAAGCATCTTCAAGGAGATTTTTGCAGCTTTCGCTATCTCTTGTGCAGTTCTGGTGAAACTACGGATCCATTCCGTATCCTCCCCACCGAACAGGCATATGTGCTCCTTGTCTGCTATCTGTATATGCAAACCATCATATGTTTCAGTAACAAAACAATCAAGTATTACAAGTAGAAACCGCTGTTAGGGAGTTGAGACAAGACTATACCCATGTTAAGACATTTTGATCAATGCTGTCGGCCAACAATTCGATCTTCCAGGTTGCTTCCTTCCACAGTGCTTCCTCCCTTGCGCTGGTGAAAGGGAAAGCCCCGCCTCCCCAGATCCAAGTCATGTGGATAGCATTGGGGTTAACTACTTTCCCTTGAGGATCCAAAACTACGATCAAGGGCCTCTTGTTGAAGTGCCAGACCTCCTTGATGAACCTGATCACTGCCGGATCAACCAATGAAGGGTGATGGATTGAGTACCATGGCATCTCATATTGAAGTTCCTCAAATTGTTTTTGCATTTTTTCATTCCATGGCGATGATCGGTCCACGATTGGGATCCATACCACCTCGTAGTGGCTATCTGTCTCCCGGGCATCACTATACAATGATTGCAGCATTGAGAGCTCTACGCGAGCTAGTTCCAGGTCTGAGATGAGTAACAGCACAATCTTCCTCCTCAATCCATCAAGGCTAACCTGTAACAATCAGACATCTTGTTCAAAAACATAACAAAAGATGAGAATGTAGTTTCATGACATAACAGAATCTTTTGCACCTTGGTAATTTTATGACATGTTAGTCTAAATTAGTTAGCTTCCATCTGCAGCAAGCAAGACCCAAGCAGGTATCGAGCCAGCCCTGATTCCTTTTTGATAAAACTTTTGAACCTAAATCTCTAAAGTACTATGCAGGATGTGATAAAAAGGAATTGCAGAAAGAAGGGAAAGTGGCAAATGCAAGCATACCCTTTTCTTGGCAGAACCATCGAGAAGTGGCAGTTGATCGTCCTTGGCATAAATCAAAGCTTTGAGAACCTTCATGTTATCGGGATGAATAGTGTCAAAAAGGCGTATCAGAATTTGATATGCTTCAATCTGTCTCTTCACATCTGCATCAAACCAATATCACATGTCAATGTCAATAACAATAACAATAACAATAATAATAATAGGAAAAATCTTTCAGGAAACTTAATTACCTATCTCATGATAGCATAGAGTGAGCTGCTTCATGAGATGGCCATGAATGTTGTTTATCTTATGAGCCAAGCTTGATAGCTCCCAAGTCTCTGTTGTGGATGCTGCGTACCTGCAAACAGAGAAACTCACGCAGAATAGAATGTTGAGCATTTTTACCGCTTGGTCTATATTCTATTTCCAAGCGAACCATGTCTAATATGGCCTAACCAGTATTATACGAGTACATAATTAAGCTGTATTTTGAATTTTCAAGTCCTTCGTCCAAATCATTTTAGTGGAATTGGAAGTTTAACTGGAGTCAATAGGTGCAAGTAGAGGAGATTTTAGTTCAGACGAAGATGGAAGCCATACTGATCATGACCCAATCCAATGAGTCCGACGATTTGTGATGCACATGCAACAACACTCCTGATGGTCCAGTAAACAGCTATAGGAACGTAATCAGTGGCGGTCAACATTTCTGGTGTCTCAGGGGTGATGTATTGAGGTGGCAGCTCCCTGAACTCAACGATGCACTTTGCTATATCCATCATGGCTCTGATGAGGTTGCTGAGTGCCTCAAACTTGGGTTTCAAAACATCAGCTCGTTCCAAAGTATCTGACAATTGCTTGAGCAGTGCAACCGCTCTGGCCAGTGGGTTGGTGAGGTAAAGCTGGGCAACAAGCCAAAACTCGCCATAGTTCACTGCAAATGCAGCTAAGGCTAGCACCAACTTTGCATCCCACGAGTAGCTTGATAATATGTTGAATATTGCCAAAGTTGTTGAATGCGCATCTCCGCCACCAGAGCACTTGCAGGACATCTATAAAAAATGCACATTCATCATCACGTTAGAAGAAGAAACCAAGCTCTGTGTTGTCATGTCCAAGTCAAACTAACCTCACAGGAAACTTTGTGGATTGTCTGAGACGCTAGTTCAAGCATTTCATTGAAGCCATCTTGGAAAGCCTTATCTTCAATAGCATCCAGTTGCGATTGATCATGGGCTCCCTACAACTCGAGAAGTGATATCAGGAATTTCATTTATAAAACTGCGTCTCCAAATTAAGGCTGCCACTGCCAACCAGCAGCTAGCCAGAAGTGCAACTAATAAAGTATTGGCTGTACATATATATATATACCTGATGGGGAATAATGTCACTGATGCCAGAGGCAGGGATAGCCCGGTGGAAAACGTCCTCAATGATAAGGAGCACAGGCCTCAAAGAAAATTCACGGCCATCAGGGGAATGGGTGGCTTGGATTTGCTTCATCATAGCATTGTCATCAGAAGCCGAGAAGATGTGGCGCTGACGCTTGACTTGTCCTGTCTTTTGGTGTACAAGTGCCATTGTTTAAAAATGAAAAACCAAAGAAAGAAGGGTTTCTGTTGGTTTGGATATGGTACACCGCGATCCTTATATAGGCCATGCAAACCGAATAACATGGAATTAATACCTTGCTTCATTTGGGGTTTAAGCCATAAAGTAAAACATGAGAGATCCATCATTTTGGATGAGGACCTTTTCTTTTAGATTAAATTGTACCATTCATTGTTGGCCCTAGGATTCCTATGTTAGGAAATTTTATGGTGTCGTGTCACGTCGGAGATTTGTGCACTTTGATTCAGTTCATCATCTCACTGTCATAACTTATATACAAAGAAACCAGCCCTTTAAAATATATCTTTTTGTCTTAACAAACCTATAGTTTTCGTATCGTCTTTTTATGATGGATGGGAATATTTTTATTATGTTATAAAAATTATAAATAATAAATTTCGGTATATTTCTTATGTCATTGTCAGGGATAGTATTTGAAAAAAGTTAAGACTGTGATAATTAGAGGATAATGTTGAACCATAAAGAACAGAGCAAGAGGGAGACAGTACGGGGGCAAGGAGAAAAGAAAGTAAAATGCACAAAACCTTTCCAAATGCATAAAATCTCACTTGTCATTCAGATTCTACTGAGGGTCGGATCTGAACTGATCTGATCTGATCTGATCTGATGCAGAACAAAAAACTAAATTTGAAATTTTGACGTAAAAAACGGTAAATTTGTCTGAGCGGTAGCTCTGTAATCATCATAAAGATTTAGATTTTGGAAAAGCTATAGCATTATTTTTATTTGTAATCAATTAAGCTTTAACTATTCTTGATTAGGATAGTTTATTAATTAATTTATTTTTTATTCGATTATATTTTTCTTACAATATTCAACTATAGAGTTGTCGGTAGAAATGAGATTTTATCCGAATTACTTTTTAACCTTGGATGCAATTAAGATAAGGAAAGATGAGCTTTTGAATCCACTGATGCAAGAAAGCTTGCATCAGCAAAAGGGAAATTATTAACGTAGGAAAACGAATAAGATGTTAGCCTTACGGTGGAGGAAGAAGATGTCCTTTTTTATTTTTTTTTAAAAAAGAAAAACTACATAAACATAATGATGATCGGTGCTTTGGTCTTTTGTCCAGAAAACTACATATTAAATGCCCATCCATCTAATAGAGTTTGAACGCGTCCAATTTAAAATGCAAAAGGTCTATAACAAGTTCCAAAGTACAAACAGCCCAACTCTAAAGAGTCCTAAAGCATAAGAAGGGCCCAAAACCAACTTCAAAAAAAGGAAAGGCTATAACAAAATATTCTTTAGGGGAGAAATATAATAGCTATCACCCAAAGTATTGTCGTCCAGAAAAATATATAAGTTTTTTCTTATCATACCTTAAGAGTATTTTATTTCTCACTTTTTTATGTCATGAATATTATCCTAAAAATAATTGAAAAGAATAAAAAAATAAGAAAGGAAAATTCAGTTAAAGCTGTATTGATTAAATTATATTTTGAATTCTGTATATGATTTTTTATTTTATAAAATATAATCATTACATTCAAATAAGATAAATAATTTATATCTTTATATATGAAAATGAATAATTTAATTTTAGTACGTCTGGCATATTTTACTTTGGATAGGGATACGCAAGTGCTTCTTAATAATTAAAATGAAACCTTATTCCTCTTTTTATCCTTGAAGCAGTGACAATTCTGTTAAAATTTATTATTCTTGTTATATGTTATACATTTTAACACATGTAAAACGTGGATTGGTTTTATAGTCATATTAACAACTATCTATGATAAAAATAAAATAAATTAATTATAAAGTTGAATAATATTATAATTTTAATTAACTACTATTTAGGATAAGGATAAGAAAAGAGAAAAGACCAGGCTAAAATATTCTTGCCTACTAAACAATCTTTCTTTAAGAAAAGAATGTTTTCTTACTCTTTTTTTTATGTTTCGATATATATATATATAATTGCTTTGGTAATGTGACTTATTATCCTAAAAATTTAGATAAATATTTATCAGGGGGCGAGATAATAAAAGTTATTTTCTAGTTTAATCAAGATTTTATATTTGAATCTTGAGAGTACACTTGCTAAATATCTAGTATAGAATTTACTATCTAAAAAGAATCATACCCTCTTGTTAAAACTTGATTGATATCATCATATACTCTATGGCTTATAAATTGTGCCGAGATTTAGGATATCATCATATTATTTTTAAAACAGATAGTGTTTGTATGCTCATAATTATTCATTCTAAAGAAGGTGGTGCAAACAGATACTCCAAAACATTGTCTAAGATCAGATAACTCCTTAAGCTAGATTGGATAATTCATACACAACATGTGTGTCGAGAAGTAAAGGGATGTGCTGATGAGCTAACAACCTTTGCAAGAACACATCCTCTAGGTGTCCACGTACTCACATGTCCACCACTAAAAAAAGAATCCTCTCCAGCTCCACACCAAAGAATTAACACTACAAAAGAGAGAAAGTACTAATCAACCCTTACCCTAAATGACTGTTTTGTGACTGTCTTAGTACAGAAGGCATCTAAGCATGTCTAAGACAAGCATATGATTAATGTCTACTTGCAATCATTGGAAAGGTCATCAGCATGACGTGGGTCTGCATTTTATTCATACTAAAGAATTAATGAATTAATGTTGTTTCTTACAGTTAGGTCCAAAAACTTGATCATGGACGTTGCACGAGCTTGGACAGATACAAGGACAAACATATATGACCCCGCATGGACTAGGAAAGCGATAGGCCATATTGCTTAAACGAAGCATGCATATGCTTTAATTTAACTTCCGGAATTGCTTTCTTATATCTGCTTTCAGAAAAGCCCAGTCCAACGCCATCATGCCGGACAGCTAGGAATTTGACACTTTTATTTTTCATCTTTCTTTTTTAGTAGAGCTGAGTCCCAACGATCATAAGTTTAGAATTTAAATTTATATTTAGTTTAGATACATCAAAATATTTTTTTGAGTTTGATTTGGTGTTGATTGATGAATAATTTAATAAGATCGAAATATAAAATAAATTGGTTTATTAATTTTTTTTTGAAAAATAAAACTATTCTTCTTAATAATTCAGTAAAAAAATAAAAAATTATTCTTGGTTTATCGTTGCAAACGGGTACATTATATTATATTATAATTATTTTTTAAAACATAATATTATTAAATTTGATAAATTCAAATCAGATCGAATTAAATAAATTTTGATTTAAAAAAATTCCGATTACATTTGAAACAATCCAAATTCTAAATTTTAATAAATTTGGTTTGACCAAAAACCAGAATATTCATCCTAATTTTTAATAACAAAAGCATAATTGTTATGAATATCAAATGTTTGGCAATTGAAAAGACAAATAACTTATTATGTCTATTCAATTATGTAATGAATATTTTGTAACTACAAAAATCTTTATCCTCCAATGTCTCTTCATGTACCCTATCATGTTACCTATAAATAGGAGGTAACATTATTCACTTTGTACACACTTATTTTTGAGTACTTGATATGATCTTATACTCCCTATCTTGTTCTTAAGTTTTCTCTCTTGTTCTTTTCTCCTCAATTCTTCTTATCGTTATATTCTATAATACGTTATCAGCACGATACTCTTATAAACAAAAGGAGAATCAAGAGTCTTACAAGAGTTCTTCACAAAGAACAAACAAGAATCTTAGTTTCTACAAAGGTATATTTGGGTGAGTATAATTTTATAATTATTTAGATATAATCATGTTGTAATATTATTGTTATGCTTCAAATGTGCTTTTACAACAGTAATATCGTGAAAAAAGTTTTACAAAATATTCTGAGTTGATTTCATGCCTTTTGGTGGCTGAACAACACATTGAGCTGTTGATGAGAAATCATGAATCTTGTCCTACTGGTTCTGCTCTATTCCCTGAAGTGAATGTGATGCTATATCATAACCATAATCGTGGTCGTAGTCCAGGCCGCGGACGAGGACGAGGACGAGATTATAATAAATTTCATCATGGTGGTGGTCAATCAAGTAAATTTATCATCCAAAGAAAGTTGTAAAGGATGAAGGACCTAGAAAAATAATGAGTGGCATAAAGAAAAAAAGAAGTTACAATTAGTAACTGCCATCGATGTAGAATGCAAGGTCATTGGCAACGTACATGTCGTACACCAAAATATTTTGCCGACCTATATCAAGGATCTTTGAATACAAGATGATTTGCGTATAAGTTTGTCCAAGATGAGTGGCAAGAATGTGGAGACAAACTTTGTCCAAAATGATTTCATTGAATTTGCTAATGGCCTTGAGAATATAACGCACTTGGATATTTCTAATTTTCTTAATGATCCAAATGATGAAAGTGCAAGAAATCAAGAATGATTTTAATTTTATAACTATGCAAATTTCAATTATGTTCTCTTGTTTTATTATAATACAAGTCTATTTATTTTATTTTACTTTTTCATATTTAATTTATTTTATATTTTCTTATTAATTTTATTTACTCAATAAAGAGAATGGATATTGGCATGGATATCTCTAAGATGAACGCCAAGGAAATATGTTTGGTTGACAGTGCCACAACGCATACAATATTGAGAGATAAGAGATATTTCTCTTATTTGGATAATAGAAAAACCAATGTGTATACCATAAGTGGTAGTACAAGATTGATTGAAGGCTCCGGAAGAGCAAATATTATTCTATCCGGTGGCACCAAAATAATGATAGAAGATGCATTATACTCTTCTAAGTCTCAAAGAAACTTGTTAAGTTTCAAAGATATTCGTCTGAATGGATATCATATTGAGACAATGAACGAAGGAAGCATTGAGTATCTTTGCATAACTTCTATAATTTCGGGTAAAAAGTATATATTAGAAAAATTACCCGTTTTTCTTCCGGATTGTACTACACATGTATTACAATGATAGAATCTCATTCTATAATAAACCATCAGTTTAATGATGTGTTTAAAATTTGGCATGACCGGTTAGGTCATCCCGGTTCAACAATGATGCGAAAAATAATAGAGAATTCTTGTGGTAATCCATTGAAAAAAAATAAGATTTTTCAATCTAATGAATTCTCATGTGCTGCTTGTTCTCAAGGCAAATTAATAATAAGGCCATCTGTGAGACCCTGTCCTTTTGAGTGTCTAGTCAGCGTTCGGTGTCAGTCAGTTGTCCCGGATTGGTCGGTTTGTGAGAGTTGACTAGTTGACCGTCAGCGCTGACCCTTTGACAAGTGACGTGGACTTAGTCATAGAGCCTAGTTGTCGGGTCTAGGTTGTCTAGAACGTCATGTCGGTGGTTGTGTGTCGATAGTTGCACGACGTGTCGTTTCGGAGTTTTTTAGCGAGTATTACTTTGATCTGTGGTTGTTCGAGGTTTGAGCCCAGTGGAAACATCCATTCTTCTTCCTTGACCCGATTATGAGTTTTCGAAGCCCGTTTTGAGTGGCCGGAGACCTTTGGGCCGACTTATTGTTAATGGGCCGATTTTCGTTTTTCGAACCCAATCCCGTTTTTAAGCCCAATTTCTTGATTTTGAACCTTTTATTTTCTTTTAAACCATTTAATTCGATTTTATACTTAATTTGAATTTTTAGAAAATTTTTCAAAAAAAAAAAAAAAAAGTCAAAGTTTGCATATTTACCAAACTGCCATTAATGAGGCAGCCTTCCCTTTTTCTCACGAGAAGCGCAGGGAAAAGAAACAAAGTTTGCACATTTCTTTTCCCTTGCTTCTCACGCGGCGCCGAGGGCTTTTTAAGCCAAAAATCCTTCAAATTTCCTTCTTCTTCAAAATCAAGGTTTGGGCATTCTTATAAAACTTAAAGGTAACCCTTCTCCATCTCTTTTCATTATTGTTTCCTTAGATAATGGTGTTTTTGGTTGGGTTTGAGCATTTTAAGTAAATTCGAATTTTTGGAGATTATGCTTGATTTCTTGTTTTCTTTTCCGTTTGTTGGTTGTTTTAGCTTGCTATGATGTTTCCTAAGGTAGTGTGATAGGTGGGTTTGATCAATTTTGGCTTATGATTGATTTTTGAGTTTTGGCGGTTTAGGAATATTACGTAATTTTGGGGTTTTTGATCTTAATGCGTTATTTGTTGCCTTTGATGATTGTTGTTGGTGTATTTGAGTTTGTTGAGAGCGTTGGTGGGCTTTGATTGCGTTGAATTGCCGCGATTTAGTTTTCGGTTTATGTCGGGTTTTTGATGGTTTTTCGATTAGGTTCGAATTGTGAGTTTGTTGGCTTTCTTGTCTCGCTTAGAGCGTGTGAGGCTTGGTTTGAGTGTTAGAAGGAGTCTTAGGGGTCAGTTTGGCGTCGTAGGTTTATTTTCGGTTTTTAGCTGTTTTAGTCATTTATTTGATTTTTGTTTTGAGATTCGATTTGTGTGTTTGCCTTCGCCTGTAGGTGGTCCTTCGACGCGCGATAAGGGCAAGGGCGTGGTTAGTAGTGAGTCGGCTCGACAAGAGGTGGGAGACTATGTTTCATTTACATGCACGAAAATGTTTTGGTTTTATTAATTAAAATCGGATATATGCTTGTTTTTGAATAGAGACAATATGTGCATTGATGCATGACTTTGCATATTAGGTTCATTATGCGTGTGGCATGTTTATGATGCATAAAATATTTTATGGACCTATATGCATGCTTGTGACGTGATTGAGATACCTTGCGAGAATTAATTGATTTATATTGATTTCTTAAAATGTGGGACTTTTATGCGAGCTTTTGAATTGTTTTTGGATTGCATCATAATCGATTTGAATTATGATATGATTTGAGATCTTTTTCACAATTGCGAAGTACGTATATTCATATACGATTTCTAGGATTTGATCTTGGAATTGACGATAACAACGCTTGGCCAATGCGGAGGTAAGTGGATGAGCACCCTTAGATAGAAGGGTATTCCCTTGCCTAGGAGTATAAGGTGGTGAGTATAGGCCTTGTGACGGTGTGAGTATCAGGCTATACATGATATGCCTTCGGGCTTTGCGAGTTGTGCGTGAGTTGGGATTTGTGTGATAGTGCGTTTTCTCCACATTTCCCTAGGACAACACTGGTGACAGGGGATTTATATTTATTTGAAAATGTGTATTTAACTTAGCCACCAGTGGGCTTCCGATTTCCCTTTGGCCCGGGTTATCAGGCGAAGCGGTTTTAGTGGTCCTCCCCGAGAGATTTTGGCATAGTAGCCACGTGTTTGAGACTTTGAGATTTTGTAATATTTGGACTTGTGCTCGACATATTGGTTTATGATTTCAAACTCATTCATACGTAATTGATTTTATTTATATGAGTTCGTTGCACGATTAGCATCATGGATTAAATGTGATTTTATTATTAAGCATTATATTGTTTATACTCGTTTTCGTATGTGCCTCTATTCCACCGTAATTGTTTATGACGCTGTGACTCTCACTGAGGTCCTCGAGATCTCACCCCCTCTTGTTGTTGTCTTTTCAGGACTAGGTTGAGGCTTGGCTAGCTGACTTCTTTTTGAGGTCGAGGTTTCTGGTTTGTCATAGGGCTGGACTACTGCATATGACACGTTTGAAAACTCGACACTTTCTTTGTATTTTGGATTATACTATGCATGCTTGTCTATTGCGATTGTGACCCTTTAGTGGGCTTGACTTGGTAATTATTTTAGACATGCATGTACTCTTTGGGTTTATTATATATGAGATGAGTTTGGTGCCTTGGGCACGTTTTTGCTGTTCTTGGGCTTGCATTGATTGGACTGTGTTGATGATGCATGTTTGGGGCCGTGTGGCCTGTTGTGTGTGAGATTTAAGTCTTTCGCTGTTTGTGTGTGCTTCTCCGTGGTTTGTTCTATTGTGTCGAGATTTAATTGTTGAATACATGCTCCTTTTAGGGAAAAGATAAAGCTTTAAATTTATACTTATTTTTACGTGTTTTGGGTTTTGAGTTTGAGGATAAGCCTTGTGTGGTTCCGATTGGGTCACGAGTTGGGCCAATTGGGACTGCACGGCGGTGAGGAGCCCAAGGATCGGGTTCGGGTCCTCACACCATCACTAGCCAAAATTGGAATTGAATCTCTAAAATTTTTAGAAAGAATTCAAGGAGATATTTGTGGACCTATACATCCATCATGTGGACCATTTCGATATTTTATGGTTTTGATTGATGCATCAACCAGATGGTCACATGTATGTTTATTATCATCTCGTAATATGGCATTTGCGAGATTGCTTGCACAAATAATTCGTTTGCGAGCTCAATTTCCTGATTATCCGATAAAGTCCATTCGAATGGATAATGCTAGTGAATTTACATCAAAAGCCTTTATAGATTATTGCATGTCTATTGGAATAAAGATTGAACATCCTGTTGCTTATATTCATACACAAAATGGTCTTGCAGAATCATTTATAAAACGCTTACAATTGATTGCAAGACCTATGCTTATGAGATCCAAACTTCCAGTTTATGTTTGGGGACATGCCATTTTACATGCAGCAATAATTATACGCATTCGACCAACAAGTTATCATGAACACTCTCCTATGCAATTGGTTCATGGTCAGGAACCAAATATTTCCCATCTAAGAATTTTTGGTTGTGCGGTATATGTTCCAATTTCTCCACCACAACGTACAAAAATGGGTCCTCAAAGAAGAATGGGAATATATGTTGGATATGAGTCTCCATCTATCATCAAATATCTTGAGCCATTAACTAGAAATTTATTTACGGCAAGATTCATTGATTGTCATTTTGACGAGACTATATTTCCAACATTTGGGGGAGAAAATAAACAAGTGGAAAATAAGATCTCTTGGAATGAATTATCATTATCTAGTTTTGATCCTCGAACAAATCAATGTGAATATGAAGTTCAACAGATAATTCATTTACAAACGATTGCAAATCAACTGCCAGATGCATTTACTGACCTTAAAAGAATAACTAGGTCTCATATTCCAGCTGTAAATGCCCCGATAAGAATTGATGTCCCTGAAGGACAATCTAAAGTTGCTAGTGAGTCTAGACCACGTCAGAAACGTGGAAGACCATTCGGTTCCAAAGATAAAAATCCTCGGAAAAAGAAAGGAGCAACTACACAAGATGGTCATGAGGAGGATATAGTTTTGGAAAATCCAGTTGACATAATTAATAAAATTCCGAAAGAACCACAAGAGAATGAAGAGATCTCGATTAATTATGTCACTACAGGAACAAGATGGAACCGAAGCTCAATACTTGTCGACAATATTTTTGCATATAATATAGCGCTAAATATTATGGAAGAAAATGAGGATTTTGAACCTACCTCTATGGAGGAATGTAAAAATAGAAATGATTGGCCAATGTGGAAAGACGCAATTCAATCAGAATTAAAGTCATTTGAAAAACGTGGAGTTTTTGGACCTGTAGTCCATACACCAAAAGGTGTAAAACCGGTGGGATATAAATGGGTATTTGTTCGAAAAAGAAATGAGAAAAATGAAGTTGTGAGATATAAAGCAAGACTCGTCGCACAAAGTTTTACCCAAAAACCGGGTATTGATTATGATGAGACATATTCTCCAGTGGTGGATGCAATAACATTGTGATATTTACTTTGTTTGGCAGTACATGAAAAGCTTGAAATGCGTCTAATGGATGTAGTTACAGCCTATCTGTATGGCTCGTTGGATACTGATATATATATATATGAAAATCCCTGAAGGATTTAAATTTCCAGATGCAAATAAATCAAATTCCCGGGAAATTTATTCAATAAAGTTAAATAGAGCTCTATATGGATTGAAGCAATCTGGACGGATGTGGTATAATTGCCTCCGTGAATGCTTAATTAAAATTGATTTCAAGAATGATCCAATTTGTCCATGTGTCTTTGTAAAAAGATATGGATCTGGTTTTGTTATAATAGCTGTTTATGTTGATGATTTAAATATCATTGGAACTCGTGAAGAGATAGATAAAACTATCAGCTATTTAAAAAAAGAATTTGAAATGAAAGATCTTGGAAAAACAAGATATTGTTTAGGTCTTCAAATTGAGCATCTAAGTGAAGGAATATTTATTCATCAATGAAATTATGTGGATAAAGTTCTTAAAAGATTTTATATGGATAAAGCTCATCCATTAAGTACACCAATGCTTGTGAGGTCACTTGATGTGAAAAAAAGATATTTTTCGACCTCGTGAAGAAAATGAAGAACTCTTAAGTCCTGAGGTTCCATACCTTAGTGCTATTGGTGCACTTATATATCTTGCTAATAACACTCGACCTGACATATCATTTGCAGTAAATTTACTAGCAAGATATAGTTCTTCCCCAACTCGAAGACATTGGAATGGAGTTAAACATAATTTTAGATATCTACGAGGAACAATGGATATGGGTTTATATTATTCAAATTTATCCACTTTTGATTTAGTTGGCTATGCAGATGCAGGATATTTGTCAGATCCACATAAAGCCAGATCTCAGACAGGTTATTTATTCACTATTGGTAATACTGTCATTTCATGGCGATCGGTGAAACAAACTTTGGTTGCTACTTCTTCTAACCATGCAGAAATTTTAGCAATTCACGAAGCAAGTCGTGAATGTATTTGGCTACGATCAATATCACAACACATAAGAGAAGCATGTGGATTATCAAGTGATAGAGAACTTGCAACTACACTGTATGAAGATAATGCTGCTTGTATAGCTCAATTGAAGGAAGGCTACATAAAGGGTGACAAGACAAAACATATTTCACCAAAATTCTTCTTTACTCATGATCTTCAAAGCAAAGGGGAAATCAGTGTCCAACAAATACGCTCAAGTGATAACCTGGCTGATTTATTTACTAAAGCTCTTCTCACATCAACATTTGAAAGCTTGTTCGAAAGATCGGAATGCAACGCTTGAAAGATTTAAAGGGATGACTAAATCAGGGGGAGTATGCACTGCACTCTTTTTTCCTTCACCAAGTTTTTATTCCCATTGGGTTTTTCTTGGTAAGGTTTTTGATGAGGCAGTATTCTGATTTCATACTCACATTCTTAAAATTCAAAATATTCAAGGGGGAGTGTTATGAATATCAAATGTTTGGCAATTGAAAAGACAAATAACTTATTATGTCTATTCAATTATGTAATGAATATTTTGTAACTACAAAACTCTTTATCCTCCAATGTCTCTTCATGTACCCTATCATGTTACCTATAAATAGGAGGTAACATTATTCACTTTGTACACACTTGTTTTTGAGTACTTGATATGATCTTATACTCCCTATCTTGTTCTTAAGTTTTCTCTCTTGTTCTTAAGTTTTCTCTCTTGTTCTTTTCTCCTCAATTCTTCTTATCGTTATATTCTATAACAATAATGATTTATTAATTTTATTTTTTAAAATAATAAATAATATATTCATTCCATTTCCATTCGGAAAGATGCTCGACACTTAATAAACAATTTAACCTTCGACACTATGTCACTAATCCATACTCATATGTAATGAAACATGACAAGTGCTGTTACCTAACTAACTCTTCTCTCTAACATTAAATGTAAAGATGAACAATAAATATCACTAAACAACAAGCTCACAATCACCAACAGTGATTCATTTTCGAACTGACATCCATAGTTAAATACCGAATTACATCTCATTCATTCATAGATAATATACTGCCTCATAGGACGACTGCACTTGCTGCACAGAACAGTTCCATGGACAGAACCATCCACGAAAGGAATTTTGTCGGAATGATAGCAGGGACCTACAAGTGGGGTTGGATCAAGAGCAGCTTTGAGCGCACCCAAGAATCCTAAGTTTGCCACATTGTCTGCCCATTCAATAAATCTACCCAAGCATTCCATTCCTCTAGTCCCCTGTAGCTTTATTATATCTGCTCTACTCCCTTTCCCTACCAGTGCCCACCCGTGATGTTCATTATCTAACAATGCAGTTACCTCTGTCAGAACATGATCAGAATCGATTTCTTTACCCTGTCTGAGCTTTGATCTTCTCATACTTTCCAGTCGAAGCCAAAAGAAACTTAGTTTTGTTGGGGATAGTAAATTACTGTGCATTTCTTCGTTGATGTTAGCTAAAATGTGTCTCACTTTTTCGTTGAGCTTCCTACTTCCAACGTATAATAGATCAAGTTGCACACCTGAGTTTCTAATTTGCTTAATCTTGGCATTGAATTCTCGAATCCATTCTAGGTTGTCGCTTCCATAAAGGCATACGTTTTTGCCTTCTTCTACCTGGCACAAGGTAAGCATGAAGACAGTGAGTAGAAAAGATCAACTGTGTTTTCATTCATTACCCAAAACAGAATTAAGAAACTTGTCATGATCATACCCATCTATTTAGCAGGGGATCAATTTCATCTACCAAAAATTGCAGCGTCCAACTTTCCTTGTCCCAAAGCTCGTTTTCTTTTAAGGACGAGAAGGGGTAAGCTGTGACACCCCAGAGCAATACCATGTCCATTGCATTGGAATGGCTAACCTGTCCTTCTGAATCCAACACTACCATAATAGGGTCGTCCTTGTAGTCCCACTCTTGTTTTATGTACTTCACCACCACAGAGCTCAATGCCCATGGTTTTCGGATTACATACCACGGCAAAGAGTAGGACAAAAACTTGAACATCTCCACTTCAGCTTTACTCCATGTGTCTGAAGTTGAGATCGGAATCCAAACAATTTCATGAGATTTCTTATGGTGGCGATTTTCTGTTTGCTGAACCAGCAGGAGCAATCGCTCCAATGGGAGGGGCTCTGGCTTTGAGATCAACAGTACAACTACCGTGTCTTTCAGTTCAGATACACTTAGCTGTCATTAGGCAGTAGGAAATTATAAGAGCCTTATCCTGAAGAATGAATGTTGGATTTTATGGCTAAGATTCCACAGATGAAGAAAAAAAACAGATCCTTGACCTTTGCTTGTGAGGGGCAAGCCTTGAGAGGGAAATCATCCTTTTGGACAAACAACATGGTGAGCACCTCTTGATTGTCAATATGGGTCTCCCGGAAGCTGTCTGACAGCTTCAGATACATCTTTGGCTCTGCTAATTTTGCATAATATAGAGACGTCAGAGTAATGAAACCGTAATTGTATTTTTTTTTTTCAGTAAAAGGCTTTTCAGTTGATCGTGAAACCTATTTGTTGACGACACAAATCCACCTGCAGTCTGAGGTGATTGCATATGTTGTTTAACTTATTCAAGAGACTTAAAAGCTCCCACGCTGCCGTTGCTCCTGCATTTGTGTACCTGCAGAGAAAATTATAGCGTTTTTAGTATTAATTAATTAAGATAATGATGTATTTAGTGTTAATTAAGATTTGTTTCACAGTCTAAAGTTGATGACAGAAAAGAACTGCTATTCACATATCAATTAATTAGTTAAAACTGAAGAGAAGGAACATGCACTTGCTCAGGGACATTGGCTTTCAAGACTTTGATCTGGGAAGAGCAAGCCAGGGTGCTTCTTGCCACCCAGTAAGCGGCTACATAAATGCAAGATTTTCTAGTGGCCATCGCTTCATCATCCAGCTTTACAAATCTAAATGGAAGCCCTTCAAACTTGATAATGCACTTTGCAATATCCACCATAGTCTTGAGCAACAAGCTCAAGGCCTTGAATTGAGGCGTCAATGTGCTTAGGTTGACAGGAAACTGTCTAAGCATTGCAATTGGTACTGCCAACGGATGGCAGTGATATAGCCGCATTATCACCCAAAATTCCCCATAGCATTTTGCAAATGCTGCTAGTGCTAATACAACTTTGGCATCCCATCCATACTTCCCCAGCAAATCAAACAAGACCATTGTCCTGGAATGCAGATTACCCTTACCAGGGGATTTGTGCATAACCTGGAATGATCAAACGAGGAAAAACTGAGTCTCAGAAAGATTTAGCAGTCACAACAGGAGGAATGAAACAAGGAATGATAGAGCTTACCTCATTTAATATGGTCCACATGATCTGTGGCACTGTTTCTTCTGATCCAACAATTTCAATGTTGCTTAGATCATCATCCATTTCGTGAACATTGAGATGGGATCCACAATCCTGAAGATGAAACTCGAAATTTAAATCTAACCATCCTTGATTTAGCGCATCTAAAGAATATTAAGAAGTATATGTTTCCAAGCAAAGAAGCAAGTAAAGTACGTATGATGCAGTAGCGTGGCGCATGACATCCTCGACTGCACGAAGTAATAGCTCTGAATCTAGACGACGGTCATCAGGCTCATGAGTCAATAGCAGCCGTTTTATCATAAACTCGTCATCTGAAGATGCTGAGGAGGAGAAGGGATTATTCCCGTAAATGCTCATGACTCAAAGGTATGCTAATAGATTTATTATGAGTTGCCATAAACTGACAAATCTGAAGTACTGGGAGACATCACTAGTTGGTTGTTGAATGTATCCAATTGCTCAAATTTTATGGGAAGTCCTGAAAGCACTATAGCCGAAATTATAGCTTCGGAGTTGGAATACTTGGAGGTCACTAAAAGAATAGGTTCTGTTAGGTAAAAAGATTTTAGCGTCGGTAGCTGCAATCAATACGCTTTATCTTTTTCACTTTCCTATACATAAATATATCAAGGATTCTAGGCATCACAACAGTCATTTATTAGGATTTCAGACAGCATGTGCTGGAAGGTCAATCTAAAAAATTAGCTAACCATTGCATCAATTACTATAGTTAAGGTAAGTATATTTTTTTAAAAAATTAAAGGATATATTCATCATTGCTAACAATAACTAATCCTAAATACTAATTATGAATAGGTTTAACTAATCCGAAATTTTAAATTTCTTTATTTCCAAAACCAATGGTGCCAATCCTAATATAGTTAAGTATATTATAACAATTATTATAATATTATATTGCAAGAACATATTATTTAAAAAATAAGGAAATAAGTGATAATAGTGAATCAAAATGTTAATTGGAAGATACATCTCCATACATTTACAACGAATAGGCTAGGATTTTCTTTTCTTTTCTTTTATTTTTTGTAAGTATTACAGTTTATTAATGTGACTTATGAATATTTTATAGTATTTGATCGGAATTGGAATTCGAGAGTTAAAGATGTGAAATCTTGACTATGAAATTTCATAAAAGGATAAAAACAAAATGATTATAAAGAAAAAGATGGAAATAGTGTTTTTTTGCATCTTAAGGAAGAAAAAAGAAATAAAGATGGATAACTAAAACGGAAATAAAAGATGCAGCTTGATATTGACAACAGAATGATAGTCAAAAGTTTGCAACTGGTCACGGTGGGTCCAAACCTTATCCCCCAGGAGATTTTGTCAATGGGAAACAAGGGGCTTTTTTTTAAAAAATATATATAAAAGGAATTAAACTATTGATTAATTTTGTTATGTAATAAATAAGTGACTAAAGATGAATCAAGATTTGCAGACGAGCATGGAGTTCGATGTCACCTCTTTTTGTCTTTAGTGACTTTAGGGTTAGAAGATTCTAGATAAAAATTTAATGATACATTTATAATACAATATTTTTTATTTATATAAAAAATAAAAAAAAATTAAGAAATACTCAGATACTCTTATTATTATAATATTTATAGATATGAAAATGTATTATTTATATTAATTATAATTCTTGTAATTTTTCTCTTGAGGATAAAAATTTAAAAGACATTCCTTTATAACACTTTTCTAGATATCAATTATTCAAAATATATCTCCTTAGAAATTTTAATAATATATTTAAAAAATGAGCAAATAAAGATGAAGTGATTTTTGGTTAGAAAAAAAAAAGAACGGAGGATTAACAAGTATTTGTTATGAAAATGAATATCTCTCATCTTTAATATCAATAGATAATTTGAAAAGTCATATTCGTTTATGTAAATAACTATCTTTTTATACCATAAATATGTATCTATAGTATCATTTGTAAGATAAAAATCTCAGTAATATCACCTTTTATTGTCAGCATATCCTATGCATATCTATTTGTCTATCTTTCTCTTCTATTTTTTGTTTTGCAACAGGTTATCAGCATATATATCTTGATAATCCATTACAAATAATTTAGATATATATTATAAGTATATATATATTTTGCATCTTTGTGAATATACTCGTTATAATATATTTGACATGAAACAAGTTTATTTGCCCCATTGATATCCCCTTAGTAAAATTGATTCATGGTCAGAAATCAAGTAAAACTCATCTAAGAATGTTATCCATGCGATAGATAATATAAATTATCTATTACAATGCACAAAGCTAGACAAAATAAATAAAATAATATTCTAACATTGAGGGAGAGAAAAGAAAAATACCTGAAATCTCATAAGGAGTTATCGTTATTTTATGATCCTCATTACATATTTTGAATTTAAAGTTAAAAAAATAACTCATTGACAAATATCATTGTGAGGTGATATTTATTAATGATTTTTTTATATTTAATAAATAATATTTAGTTTTACTTATATTTTATAAATTAATATTATATTCCATAGATCAAAATGACAACCTCTATTGTCGTTTTAACAGACGTTGGTCCTTATCAAACAATCCACAGCCTTATGTGGTCCTTGTCAAAAAAAAAAACAAGAGAGCTTGGATTTGTCACTCTTATCATGGTTATCGTCCTCCCCTTGAGTAGGTTTGGCTTGATAGAATGATTTAAAGGAATTGAAGTACTTGAAATGCTTCTCCTTTCTCTCTTTGACATCTTGGATTGTTTCCACATCTTTAGTCTTGTAGTCACGAAGACTTTTAGACTTGGATGAATCAGAAGCCTCGGGCTTCCTTTTGAATTCCGCCAAAGATTTAGCTTCAGCAATGGCATCATTAAGCTCATTAACATTACATCGATGAAGCTCCAATTTGGTTAAACTCTATAGGCCTCCCATACATACATGGCCTCTATCTCTGACATATTTGAGATCTCTAGCAAGACTTTTATGAACTCCCTCAAACAGTCTCGCATGTCACCCTTATAGGATAACTTGCAAAGCTTCTCCCTCACTTCAAGCTCCACATTTCTTGGTGATAATTGTATCTTCAAGAGCTTATGTCACCCTTATGGGATAACTTGCAAAGCTTCTCCCTCACTTCAAGCTCCACATTTCTTGGTGAGAATTGTATCTTCAAGAGCTTCTTGAAATCGGTCTATGCCTCCATCTTCAATGTGCAATGCTTAATTTGACCATGCTTTATCCTTCACTAAGTAGTGGCACTGTTGGAAAAGTAAAGTAAAGCTTGAGAAATCCTATCGACATCACTCTCCATACCTATCCCTTGAAAATACTAGTTAAGGGAGAAAAGTAAGTTGTTGACCTCTTTGACATTTCTCGTCCCACTAAGTGACTTTGGTTTAGGGACATCCAACTTCACCTTGGGGTTGCATCACGCTTCTCTTGCAATCCCTCCTGATTTCAACTAGTTAATCCTTAAAAAAAGTAAACTCAGTAAGAAGATTTATATTGAAATAATCTAAATCTTTCCTCCAAAAGTTGATAGCTATGAGGGCATCTTGCATCTCCTCACAAAGCTTATTTATGTCCAGTGACTCGAACTCATCTATGTGTTGCTATATTTTTCAAGTTTATCGTTGTCATTAGCAACTTTCATCTTTAACTAAGTGATTCTTGCCTCAAGTGATGATAGATGATTCATGGTCTTCATCATCTTCATACTAGACTCGATGGCACGTTGGGATGATTGCCCCATATGGATATGCTCCTCAACATTAAGGATGTTGTTATCAACAGTAGACATGTAAGAATCAGTGATTTTTAGTTTACTTGGGCCGAGAAGCCCAAGGAAGGATTCTTGAGGATAATGGGCCTTGATTCATCATTTGGGAGTATTTACGGACTTATGGAATGGTTTGTACGATTTTGGAGATAATTATTCATTATTAGAAATTTTATAAATTTATGATGAATGATTGAAAAACCATTATTGAGGAAATATTGGTGATTTTAGAGTTTTAAGACCATAAATTAGTCTATTGATGGTATTTAAAGGTGTACAAAGTTTTCGAGAATTTTCGGAGGTGGATTTAAAATTATAGTAATTCTAAGATAAAAAGAAAGGTATTTGATTTTTAGAAAATAATTTACTTATGATAAAAATAAATTTTATAATACTAATGGATAACACTATTCATAAAGAGTCTATAGGAATTTGTTGTTTATTTTTTTTGAAATAATATGGTATTTTTTATAAATTTTAGATGATTTTATATAATAAATAAATAATAATAATAATATTTAATATATATTATCTTAATAATATTATAATAAATGGTCAAAACGATAGTGATTGTAAGGACCCAAACCCAACCTATAAAGACCTTTACTGTCGTGAAACCCAAACAAACCCTCGCAAGGACCCATCTGAATCTCACAAGGCTCAAATCTTACTAGTTGTCAATTTTATTAGTTCATTCATATGCATTAAAAGATTAGAGCATGTAAATTCACTAAACAATATTCTGGTTTATACGGAGTGAAAGAAACATCAGCGGAAGACTATTATAAATGCCAAAAACTAGTGAAAACATAGCGCACAAGTAAGTCCCAAGGTATCTCAAACACCAACTATAGTTTATAGAAGCATTCGGAAACAAGATGGAACAGAAGTTGGAAAGCTAGAAAGTAAGTTCAAACATAGAAGAGCATGCGCAATCAATAGAAAACTAGCAAGAAAGTGCAATGCAAATGTTATGTAATCGTCCCGCCATGCAGCCTTGATCTCACACCTTGGTACCGCTAGCAAAGCACAAACCTATGCCTGAAAAAGGAGGAAAATAATAGAATGAGATTACAAAAATCTCAGTAGGGTCACAACATCATAAGATCTGCATAAACCCAATCAAATATCTCCCAATAATACATAGATCATATATACTTATGTAATAGGCTCAAAACAAATTCAACAAACAATCACAAAGAACATAGGTAGGGTCGAAATTAGTAAAGTAAGCAGAGGGACTCAAAATACTTCATAAGCAGCCATCACAAGACTGAACCAGAAGCACACAGGTAGCTTAAATCCCTATAACCAAATGATTATCCCTATCTGTCTATATTGTCCAAGGCTTTGTTGCAAAAAGGAAATACTAGTTAGCAAACAAGTTACAACAAGCCTTCTTATAATACCTCCCACGCATGAGGCATCCTACATACAACTGTACCCAACCCAAAAGATATACAGGGCATCCTGCCAAGCATCCTGTACCCAACCCAGTATCAAGGTAGGGCATCCTGCCACACACAAGAGACAAGGCATCTTACACATCCTGTACCTAACCCAATTAATATGTTAGGCATCCCACAAGAGCCTATACCCAACCCAAGATACTCGTAAGGCATCCTGCACCCAACTGTACCCAACCCAGAAGCTATGTAAGGCATCTAGTGTGCACGTGCTGGGAATAATCACCATACATCTCCTAGTTCTGGTAAGCATTGTTCCTCTCTTAGGAACATCAACACTTACTTCGTATGGCTAGCGACAAGAGGATCTTGACACACAAGCACATATACAAGCACACAAGCAAGTACAAGCACACAAGCAAGTACAAGCACACAGAAATCCAGTAGGATATCCTCAATCCAACACAAACACAATACACAATCCAATATACAATATCAACCTCGAAATAGTCACATATCAAGCCATATTATATCCGAAAATTCCCAATAGCATAAGCATATAAACCGCAAGCATATAAACCATAGTAGGCAACCCTAAATCACATAACCAAACAAGGGTATCCGGAGAAACTGATGAGGTATAGATCTTACCTCTCAAGTTTTTGAAGTAGATGCTATCCTTTTGCCTTTATTAGAAGAATCAGAAACACCTAACAACCATAAGGCAAAGACAACACAATACTAAGCATATAATACCAAATCAGAAACCAAAGACATCCTTATAATCGTTACCCAATAACCTATCAAAGATCAACAATCCAGATACAGCAATATCTTTTGCCTGAATGTGTGATGTGACGGCCAAGAACCCAACAAGAATCAACCCGATTATTCAATCCTTTTTATCATATAAATTTCGACAATCAACCTCGGGTTTAGGGGGAAATTGCAATTTCATAATTAAAAGAGAGGGAGGTTACAATTTCATCAAATTAAAAGGGGAATAGGTGCCAAACACTCATACGGATAAGAGGAATAAGATTCAGAAGCATCGAAAGAGAAATCAAAATTGGCACACATATCTAGGTAAGGAATTTCGGAAGCAATAATAAAAGAGGAAGACCAATCTTTTGATGATGAATTCAAGATAATAAAAGGTTGCAGAGGATTCCAACAAGCTATCACACGTAGAAATCTGATGAACGATTGAAGAATTTCGGCTAGGGTATTAGGAGAGAGAAAATTTGGCCAAGAGGGAGAGAGAGAGAGAGAGATTGAGAGTTTGTGTTTTTGTGAAATAAAAGAGAGAATTAGTTGTGAGAATGAGGGTAGGCCAACCACTTTAATTATAGGGTTTAATTAAGAGATGATTCTCTACTTTTAAGCTTAAAAGGATAAGATAAGATTAAAGGAAAAACTTTCTAGAAGATTTCACAAAAAGATAATTTTATTAAAAGAATAATTTTATTAAAAGAATAATTTTATTAAAAATTAATTCTATTTAAAAGGAAGAATTATCTAACACTTTGGATAATAAAGGATAAAACTAAGGATAATTAACATAAAAATATCATAATTAAAATAGGAAAAATTCGGCAACAACCATTTCAGACCATCACATATTAATTTTTTTAGAGGCAAAATGGTCATTTCAGCTGAACTGATACTTGAGTGTCGTTTCTGACTCACGGACTTCTAGGATATCTACCCCACAGAGGATCAAGGTATCACAGTGGTCAACATTTATTTGACCACTGGACCTAAATTGCACCAAGGGGTGTTGTTATACTTAAACACGTGAGCTTAAGTTGTTTTTGCCCATACGACGTCATACTAGCAGTGAAACCCCGTCCTAGTTGTATGTCTAGTCAGCACATTTAGGTAAAATTAGTATTGTTCTAGTGATCCACGTGTTCGTTTGACACTTTGACTGAGACGGAAATCGAGGCAGTGAAAAATTACCATTTTGTCTTTATTAGACCCGAACTTGTTTTTGGGCTCGTTTTGAGTAGCCAAGTGTTTTTCAGTAATTTTTTAGGCCTTTGGGCTGGTCCCGTTATTCATTCTTTCCGAGCTTGATTGTTTTTATTTTTTTAGCTGGGCTTATTTTTCAAGTCGGGCCAGTAAGGTTTCGGAACCCATGCTATTTAAGCTTATGTTAGCTGCCAGAAGAAAATAAAATCACCAAACGCCCTTATTTTATTCATTCGTTATTCCTTCAATCTCGATACTACTGACCATTTTCTTCTGATTCTCTCACGACAAAACCCATCCTTCCCCAATTCTTGCAAGACTCACTTGATTCCTTTTTCCAAATTCTATCACCGTCTTACTCTAAATTGCGCACAACCTTTATTTCAAATCATAATATTCCAATGTACTCGTTTTTCCGTGTTCGTTAATTTAGGGTTGTGGGTATCGGTATAACAGTGAGGTGCCGGTAGGGTTACGTCCCTTTTCTTTTCTAATTTTATTTTATTTGGTTATTTTGATTGTTCACAGTTCTTGTGATTTAGGTGGTTCTAGATCACGTGACAAAAGGCAAAGGAATTGCCAACAGTTCTTCTACACGAGAGGTGGGAGTCTACCCCTCATTGGTTTGATCGGAACCTATTTTATATTTTCATATTTAATTCGTTTTGTGTAGGTTTGAATAGAGGAATAGTTATTGTGTTTAGGTTAAGTTTTAATCTGAATTTATCTCTTCCTTTTTCCCTTGGTGTGCCATTCTTGGAAGGTCATGCTAGCTCCTTTTTGTTTTAATTTGTTTTGTTAATTTGTTTAAGAAAATAAAATACATAGAATTGTAGGAAATAGGTAATGCTATATCCATTGGTGCTATTCCGTGTTTTGTTCCTCCCTGTGCAGTTTTTGATATTGTTTTTCTTCTTTTGTTGGTTACCGTCTTTGGATGCCAGTTTGTTCGGTGTCTTCTTGCTATCTTTTATAGTTTCTTAATTTTGTAGGACATCATCTTCTTTTGTTGTGAAATTTTCTGGCTGCCTTTGTGGCTGTTCCTTTTTCCTTCCACGCAGCTTGGTGCTGCTGCCAGTTTGCTATTCTTTGTCTCAAAAGGTAATGAGTTTCTGGCTGCCTACGTGGCTGTTCTTTTTTTTTTCCCCTTCCATACAGCTTTGTGCTGCTGCCAGTTTGCTATTTTTTGTCTAATACGCAGATTTCCTTGTCCTGTCATTTTGTCTTTTGCCTTTTTATCTTTTTGCTTCTTTTTTTTTTTTTCTCTATCCTTGCTGAGTTTCAACGTTTACTTATGAGATTAGTTGAGTAGACTTAAGCTTCAAATAGAATTGGCAATTGGCCTGGCTTACTTAAATACAGCTTCGGCTTATTCTTTACTGCTTGCTGGCTTAGTCGATACAGCTAGAAAGACTCCTCCCCTAGCTTTCGTCTTTATCCCATACCTTGCTGCACTCGCTTCCACTTATGAAATGACCACGGAAGAAAGAATAAAGGGAAAAATCAAAGGCTTGATAGTTGGGGTTGTTTTAACACAACGTGACAAACTCCTATTTTTTTTATAACAAATAATATTTCAGAAAAGTAAGGCTATAGTTGTGAGCTTAGATAAAAAATTAGGGTTTTGGTTTCATGCCTATTTACTTTGGACTTTGGTCAATCACATGTATTAGTGTACTTTTATAAATACTAGTTTCAAGCTTAGGGTGACTATAAACTGAGTTTATGCTTTGGTGTACCTTGAGGATGTGTGGTTTGTTCATATAAAATTGTTCTTAGATTTTTTGGCTTTTAGTTTATTTTCTTGGAATCCTATTTAGTGTTCTTGTGAGTTCTATGCTTGTTATGTGATTTTCTTGACCTCTAAACATGTTATATTGTGAGCATTAGTTTGATAGGCCAAGATCATATGAGTATATTTAAAGATGTGTGATACAGGTGCATGTTTAACACTCGGTTGTAAATTTATGGTTTTGTACTAGTTTAGTCAAGTATATTGATTTACAAACCTATTATTTTTTATACAGTGGTGTTTATTAAGTATATTGATTTATAAATATTCTATATACATCAATATGATATCTTTGGCTATAAAACGCTCGCTCGGCCAATGCGAGGTGAGTATACAGAATCCCAGTGTTAGGGAAGAGTTACTTACCTGTTCGGGAGTCGTATGGTGTTGTATTATTTTGTCTGCCACGTCTTCGCAGGTTTGTTCGTTCTGAGTATTGAGACAGGTATGACATGTTTATATATTCCTTTTCTCAGCCTTGTCTCGGATAACAATGGTAGTAAGGGTTTGTATATATATATCTTTCCAATTAAAACTAACACTGCCAGTGGGCTTCCGGTTCCCTTTAGCGGGGGTTACTTGTGAAGTGTTTTATTATGTCCACCCCGATGGGTTTCTGTTGGGCACTATTAGCCTATGTTCTATTGTTTGTATTTGTTATAACCTATTGGGTTGGATCTTCGTTTTACATTCTTTAAGTTAGAAGCTTGTTTATGTTTCTTTTTTGTGATGAACTGATTTCTAGTATATTTTAAAAGTATACATGTTCTACTTTATTTTAGTATATGCCTTTGTTATTCCGTAGGATTTATGTTGCTGTAACTCCTACTGAGATTATTATTTCACCCGTCGTTGTTTCCCCCTTTCAGGAGTAGTTTGTGAGCTATATGCTTTATTTAGAGGTGTGAGCTTCGTACGACCTAACTGAACTATCGCACCTACACGTTTTAAGGTTTTTCTTTTCGGGCACTTATCGTTTGGATTTTACTTTATGTTTTGGATTACACACTTGGTTTGTTTTTTGTATTTGTACACATTAGGTTTACGTTATGGGTTTTTGGCCCGGTTTGATTTCTGGGCTTGTTTGTTATGGACCCGTTCAGGTTTTCATATTTATTTTAATAAAATACTTCCGCTGATGTTTATTACTCCGTGTTTCTGTGCCAGATGTATCACTATAATTGGTAAATGCTCTTTTTCAATGAAATTAAATGCTTTGTTTTTGGAAAATGTGTTTGAAAAGTCTTCGAAGCCTTGTGAGGTTCGGATTGGTCCATGTGTTAGGCTTGTCCGGGTTTCACGATAGTAAGGGCCTGGTTTTTGGGTTTAGGTCCTTACGTCACGACCAGGTCCCCGGATCCTTGGCCTAGCGGGCCCGGACGTGTATGTGCACGTAATGGATCATAACTACAATGCTGAGTTGGGCTTCTAACCACATGGCCCAAAAGATGCAACTTGTTACAAATGATACCATCACACAACACATATAAGCCCAAGACCTCTCCCACTCCTTTCCGATGTGGGATTGGGTTACACGACCCTTACGCAGGCTGGGTCTCACAATCTCCCCCTCATTATAAACCTCATGTCCTCACGAGGGGAGCCCAAACGTAACTAACTTGGGCACGGGCCCAAACGTAACTAACACAACACGACCCAAGCCCACTTGGAAGAGGGAGAAAGATCGGCTCCGCTACCATTTGTCAAGACCCTGCTCCCGGACCCTCGGCTCAACAGGCCCAGATTTGTATATTCGCATGATGGATCATGACTGTAACGCTGAGTTGGGCTTCTAACCACATAGCCCAAAAGATGCAACTTGTTACAAATGATACCATCACACAACACATATAAGCCCAAGACCTCCCCCACTCCTTTACAATGTGGGATTGGGTTACATGACCCCCTATGTAGGCTGGGTCTCACACTAGCACTGGATGAGACAGACTTGCTGAAAACCCTTCGCCCTTACATATGCCAGAATCACACACATCTCTCCGACCACCCCACACGTGGCCATAACAAGCCTGGAATACCCACGTTAAACCCATATTCATCTCAAGCTTTAATTCCGTTCTGGAAAAGCTGTGATTTTTCTCCCACATTCCCACGTGTTTTCAGGCGAAGATACCATCGTTTTGGGGTAAGAAGTGAGCCTGGGTTCCAGGTGTTTCTACCTCATTGAATTCATTGTTTAAGTTGTTAGAAATTAGGCATTTTAGTTATATCATACTTATGGAGACTTGATTTTCGTTTTGATGTATTTATTATTGAGGTTTGTTAGTTAAATCGTGAGATTGGGATTTAGGGATTTTGAGTTGCAGGGATAAATAGTGCATGGTCTGAAGTTTGAAGACCCCTCCAAACGATGGGTCACTTGTCTCCCTTCCGTGCAACATATCGTTTATTGGAGCATAGGCATGGGCTCGAGCCTGAGGCTCGGGAGACACGTGGCACGTGGATGGTGAACCACGTGTCACGAAGCTGGAGGTTCGGGAGATGGCCTGACAGTGCCTGGAGCTGCCAGGTGGTGCATTCTGGTTGCCCGGAATAAATTAATTATAAAAAATTAGAAAATTGATAGAAATGAAAGAAAAATTGGGAAAAATAGCAGAAAAATGAGAAAAACTCCCAAATAATTATAGAAAATACTAGAAATCATAAAGAGTTTGGTGGTACAAAAATTTATGAAATTGGAGTTGATTTGATGGATCGAATAATCAAAACAAGATTAAAAAAAAGAAAAAATAGAAAAAAATATCTGAATTGATTTTGAGTTAGATATCGGGTAGTAATGCATTAAATTAAGGCTATAGATGCATATTTTTATGCTTGATTATGCAATCTAGCTTATGATATTGAAGAATCGACTATGATTTTATATACAGGTGGATGCCTATTGGCGCATGACCTCGAGAAATCGGTCCAGCTATCGAGGGTTAAGTGTGGGCTCTTCAAACATCGAGAAACCCGTGAGTGGATGGATGTTGTTTATTGTTTGTATTGCTGGCATGGTTAATTAGTTATAATTATTAAAGAAATAATTAAATGAAAATTAATGTAAACTATTATGCATGTGATGTGATTGTGGGTTATGCGGTGTGCATATTTTCGATATGCCATGTTATCATTTGAATAATTCACTAGGATGCCATGATAATTGTTAGGAATGCAATGCATCAAATGAATTAGATATATGAGACGTGACTGCACAGGCATAGCATGGGGTAACTCATGCAACTCTTGAGAGCTCTCCGAGTATGGTAGTGAGGCATGGAGACGCCAATCAAATCAAAGTTATAAGGGGGATAGGGACGACACGAACAAGACAGGTACCTAAAAGAGTGGGGTCTGCTTAGGTGGAGCTACTACCACCTAACACCCTGGCAGCATCAGTGGAATGAGCATATGATAATTAAGAAAAAGGTAAGTAAAGGAATTACCATTGACGTATCTCAGTCCCAACACTGGGCCCTCAATGGACTGAGAGAAATTGCCAGCCCAGTCATGGTGTTATTTGTGTTGATTATTGTGCAAACGTGTTACTTGATTGTGCTGCATTAATATATGATTCATCGACACTTATTGTATGCGAGCATGAGTGCTTAATAAGTGTGTGATTGTATGAGTATTTAGTTTATATTTTTTTCTGTCCGCTCACCTAGCACATTTCTGCCAGGTTCTTGGCATGATTGCAGGGTTAATGAACAAAGCTCACTTATAGGCAAGACACGAAGACTTAGGTGGATTGCGAGGATCTAAGGTATCATTGATATACCACTAATTATTAAATTGAGCATGTAATTATTGTATTATGCTTATTTTTGTATTGTTATTCCTGGGATTGTCTGATGTCACCCGGAGACATCAATGTATCTTATGTATTCATTGTGCTTATATTATACGTCTATTCTAATACTCTCATCTGCTTTGTTATTATACCACTAGCCTTGTAGGCTTACTATGTGCATTGCTAGATGTGATAACAGTGTATATAGTGGGCATACGGCGGGTTGTCGCGCGTGATCTTCGAGGTCCGGGACGTGACAAGACATCTCCATTACTCTCTCTAAAAAATTGAGCCTTAGCTATGCTACCAATTGTCAGAAGACTAGAGTTTGCAGAATAGAACTCTCCATGCGGTCTTAGACTATTGCTCTCACAATAGGCTAAGTAAGTCTTTCTCACAAAGCTAGCTAAAGTGATAAGCTTAAGAACCAAAGAAAAGAGATACATACAAAAGATATAAAGAGAAATGCCCAACTCTTAGAATTGCAAAGAATTATTGGATGATTACAAATAAGGAGAGACACCCCTGATATTGCCTTTACAACTCCCCAATAAACGGTAGAGATCAAGTCAAACGATTTAACAGTATTTTTATAATTATATAAATCCTTGGTTTTTAGTGCCATGTGTAGCATATAAGTGAGGGTAATTTGGTAATTACTTCTATGTTTTATAGTTTGGAATGAATTTGTAGTTTTTGGTTGTACATTAATGTTTTAGAGTATGTTTTCAGTATTTTGAATGAATATATGACATGATTTGACATTCATAATTTTAAAATATTATTTTTATATTATCTCGGATGGTATTTTATTTTAATTAAATGTCAACTGATCAGAAAAAGTATATTTCTTTGGATTTTAGAAAGATATGATTTTTAGTTTGTATATTTTCATTATGTTCTGGTTCTTGGACTTAATGGGTTTTACATTTGAAATGAGACTGTTTGCTTTACCATACTTGAGGATGATGTACAATTTATCATAGTTTTGTTATTTGGGATATTTGGAGTTATTCAGGGTTTTTTTTAAGAAAATTTATTTATGATCTGAACTAACTCTACACTTTTATTTTATTCCGTTACGTGTTTTTACTGTTTATTTTTTATGAGATTTTGAGAATAATACGGAAAGTGTTATTCTTAGAGTCTCATGGTAGAGATGTTTACCTTTAAAGTAGGATACGAGATGTGACAAATTACATACATGGTAAGCACTAATAACTCACATATCCCTGTTTGTCCCATCTATGATAATATTTAATTACATTGATTATCTTGATTCCCTAGATTGGGTTTTCCATTGTGTAAGATCGGATTCCTATTGAATTCCTCGGTTGTCCTTAATTTAGATTTATGTATAGTAAGCTTTAATGGTAACTCACCAACTCCTGTGATATTATCAGGTAAGGTATGTGTCATGCACAATGCCGAATGACATATAGTTTAAGTTTGGGCTACGACATTATTCTTACGAAAATTGTTTGTTAATCTTGTCTTTGCAGTTTATTGTTTCTTCTTGCCTTATAGACTTATTATATATATATATATGCTCCTACGTATTAGGACAATGCACGTAGTAGGTCTACAACAATTGTCACATAAAATTTTGGGATTATGAGGTATGATAATATTTAAATGGTAGAATTATATGTATATCTCATCTTTTGAAATATTTGAAAGAATGTTTAATTAAGTATGTTGTATTCTTTTTCTGACTAAGTTTTTTTCTATAGGTTTCCTTAGTAAAGTTTTTAATGAGGCAATGTAATAATAACTTTACTCTCATATCGAGAAAATGATGTACTATTTTTCTTTTACTAGAATTTTTTTCATAGAGTTTTTGCCAGTAAGGTTTTAACAAGAAGTGTTATAAAAATAAATATCTCCTCAGATACACATCTTCAATATCAAAATATAGATTTGAAAAGTCATGTCCTTTTCCCAATATGTAAATAATATCTGTTTGTATCTATTATTATGTAAATAATATCTGTTGGTATATGTTTGCATTGTCTATACGATCTTACAACTTCAGTTTTTCTCTACTTCTTACAGCCCTTTATTGTGTACTTACTATATGGACCATAGAGCAGGGAATTGGACAGTTTGCAGTTAAAACATGTATCTGCTACATCTGAAGCAAGAATTTACCAATCGGCGCTTCACTATGAGGTTCAAGCCAAGCTCAAAATTTTTCACAGGAAATCCTTAGCTGGAAAATCCAGAAAGGAATTTATATGGAGAGGAGGCTCTGTGAGGGTTGAACTTCTGGTGCTGTTAACAAGCTTGAACCATTGACTTTCCGGGTCGCATGTATTGTCTTTATTCAAACATTTGCAAGTACTTGTAACGATAGTATTGTTAGAATCCACATCCAGGCAAATGGTAGTGCCATCGGCGGCCTTGGAGGAGAGGTGCATTTTAGAGTCTGAGATGGTTTCCCACTTCGAATTGGAGCCGGAGCAATTTATGCCGAGTTTTGCTGGCTTTCCCAACCCATCTGCTTGCAAGCAGAAGTATGTCCCCACTGGCGACAGAGTCTTCTGTGGAGTGTAATTCCAGGCGTCAGATTCTGAGCACGGGCCTAACCTCAGTGGCTCAAAAAATGATTTCCTCAGGACACAGAAACCTGTTCTTGGGTGAAAAATCACTTTATGCGCAGAAGTTTGAGATATACCTGGCCCTGCATTTACCAAGAATACAACTTCAAATTTCACTGGGGAAATGAAAGGAAAAAAGAAGACTCTGAGCTTAGCAGAAAGGGCATCACAGGCATTGCACCTCGAAAAGGCGATTGAAGGGCTGATATTTTCTGCAAGAAACTTGAATTCCTTATATTACACCAATTCCAATCCAACACCCCGTAAAACTCATTCGATCCTATCACACCTTGCCTCAAGTAGTAACTCCCAACTAGTGTCCACAAAGCCCAGTCCAGGTCAAGTTCAGCTGCCACGGCGAGGAAGCAACCCAAGTACCGGTTGTCATTCACATTTGTACCTCTCTGGTCCACCCCAAACTCACTAACAAACAAGGGATACCCTTGGTCTAACAAGAATCCGGATACCCTCATCACATTATCTGCGACTCTTCCACAAACTTGGTTCGCGTTTCCATTTTGCCATGCTTGACCTTCTGTGAAACCATACCAATGCACCTCAAACACCAATTTCCCAGTGAATGTGAGGTTTACTGGGCGATTACGCAGGAAGGATAAGTCCTTGTCATAGTTCAGGCCGGATAGGATGACAAGCACATCTGGGTTTGCTAAGTGCACTGCTTCAGCTCCTTTCTGCATGTATCTGTTTCATGCCAAGATTGATAGGCTCAATTCCTAAACCTGTCAACAGATTCTGACAAATCCGTGAAACCAACATATTAATTTACCTGTACCAATCCGTCACACTTTGGTTGGGGCCTCGAAGCTCATTCCTCAGGCTCATGCCGACCACATTAGGGACACCGTTAAACATATTGGCTATTCGAGAAAGACCCGTTATCCATTGATCCGGGTTAAAATACTGGTCTCCGAAGAACCCATTGCCATCAAAGTTACTGCAACACCAACCTGGTTTGCTTATGTGATTGTCAAGTATCACCATCACCTTGTTGTTCGCAAGGCAAGACACCACTTCCTGAAGGATGTACCGTTACACTCGATCGTATTAGTTACATACTTTTAGCAAAAATGTACAAGTGTTGTCACTACGGAGTCACACTTAGACTTGTTTATGATCGTGGCCAAAAGTAGTCGCCCTACCCCATTATCATGGATTTCTTATTCTTATCTCAACTGAGTCAGTACAACCTGGAATTTCATGAAACGACAAAAAGAAAAAGTAGCATGGCTTCACAAGGTGCCATGCGCAGAACAGAACAGAACAGAACAAAAAGAGAAATTGTCGTTTGCTAAATTTGCGTTACTCTCTTCAATACTGCTCTTTTTCTAACAGGGTAACATTATACGCTATATCTGCAGTTTATGGAAAAAAAATGGGATTGAAATGGGTATTGGGCGTTAGAATGTGACTAACCTGGTAAGCCTTGATCAGGGGAAGGTCAATAATGGAGGGGTTGTTGGCCTGGATGCCTGCAATGGATTCAAGCAAGCCAAGGCTTTGAAAGGACTGTCTAACAGTAAGCGAGCCCAGGGTGTCATTAGTGACCAAGTAAAGTGGCCAAGTCAGCCTAACACAGTTGAACCCCATGGACAAAATCATGCTGGCGATCACGTCCATGGGCTGCTTGCTAAGCCCCTCGGCCACCATGACCTCAAGGTGGGACACCCAGTTCACGCATGCCAGTTTCACTCTTAACCCACCTTCGTCCACGATCCACCGCGAGTTTGTGGAGAGAGGCAGTGCTTTGACATATTGTCTTTGCGGTGTGAGGGTAGAGAATAACAGGATCAGAGAAAGGACATAGAGGGAAGAGGAGAAAAATGACCTCTCCATTTGTTGACCACAAATTGTTCACTCTTTCATGATCGGAAATCCACTCTTCTGGAATTCTACAATCCAAATAATGATTGTTATACTCTGTGCGTGGGAGCATGTATCTATATATAGGCCTGACATGGAAACCTATCCTTGAAGTACACTTTTAACCCATTATAAACTCATAGGCTTCAAGGCAGCTATGATTCTACCTTGACCCAACAAAACTCCACAATTAGTGTAGTGTAAGTATTTTTGGAAAGGTAACCTTAATGCAATCATGTTTTGATCATGGGCTAGAGGCCTCTCTTGTGTTCATCGTCGTGGCCTTTATGTTTCCTATCTGAGGTAATTCTTGTTGCCATGTCGCTATCAAAATTTGAAGTTTTGCTAATTCAACACTTGGATTTTTCTTGTTGGGAACACGTTAAAGTAAAACTGTGGAGATTGATGATATCCTAAGATGAAGGAAACCGATGCCTTAGCCACTACATTACTTGTACGCCGCAGGTGCAATGTAAACGACAGCTTCGGGGGAATTTGGTGGAGTTTCAAAGCAATGGGTACCTAAATTATCCATAGTAAAATTAATCTTTTCCGGATTCCGATTGGGCAATAATATGCTTATCTGCTCTATATATTATCTTTATTTTTTAAAAGCTTTGACAACCACAACAACAATCACTAGTTGGCAGTCATAGATCAAAACAGTACAACTATATTAAGCATTAGCCAGAAATCACACAGAAGTTTTGTGCATGAAACGCCTCAACTCCAATCAAGAAAATGTACACAACTCTTGCTCAACCATCAAAGGAAAAGTTTACAAGATCATAAACTTTATAGGAAGAATGTTAAACAGAATGAATGTGGACCTAAAGCAAAAGAGACTTGTTTTGGTGGAGCAAAACAATCAAACTTATTTCAAGAATTTACCATGACAGCAATTATATACAACAGAGGACTCAATGAGAATATCCGCAAAGAACATAGTAAAAAGCCCTGTACATCCCATTACCGACTCCAGTTTGTGAAGCTCATCAAGCAATCTTCTCCTTTCTTGGGTCTCCTACGGAAATTAACTATGTAGGGAAGAGCAGAAACCAACGTCAGGAATGTGCTTATAGAAGCTCGAGGCACGTTTCTAATAAAGCCTGATCCTGGTCTGGATTGAGCTTCGACAAATGGGGCAAAGTTGTAGGTCTTCCCCGCATGCACAACATGTCTACCAAAAACAAGAGTTTTTTTTCTCAGTGTTATTTCCAACATCATTTGATTAGCAGGAATGTAAACCGCTTCTTACCTGATGCCCACAACCAAAGGCCATATCCTTTTTATTTGTTAGACATATGGGACAAACCTGTCAGGAGTTGAACAAAAACAAAACGTCAGTACCCCGTGTGTGGCATTTGATCAATCATTGTAGTGACTGTGAAATTATCTGCAGATGACTACACACCAAAACATTTCTTTTGGAAACACAAAAGATTTTACAAACCTGATTATCATAAACTGCACTTGAGGATGGAGCCATATTGACCGGTGTATCGTATCCCCTAACAGGTGAGCCATATCCTCTAGCTGGAGAATCGTATCCTGAATAAACAGGTACACGCTGTTGGAAGCTTCCTGACCGGGATGGTTTCGAGCTGCCTCCAAAAGAAGATGCGCCATAAATTGGTGGAGGCAGAGGAACTCTTTCTGAAGTATTGCCTCTTCTTTGACTGCTTTCCCAACAAAAGCAAACCAATGGTGATTACAGAAAATTTTGCCGATCAGGAAAGAAAAAAAACAAACTAAAATCTATAAATTATTTCTGATAGTTACCCCAAGATGCCGAGTTCAAGGGTTGCTTTGTATTGAGAAGGGATTTCCATCAATGCAGAAAGAGCAAATTCTGTCTCTTTTCTGGTTTCATTCACATTTTTTGACATTATTTCTGTGAAATTGACAAACTGGAAACAAATAAAAGAATTAAGTTCAGCCTACTTGAAGGAGTAGATCGCAACTTACTACTGTATGTTAGCACTCATTTTCTTACCTGGAAGTTATCAAAGGCTCGAGCAGGGATATTATCATCAAACTCTCTCATCATGTCCCAAGGACCATCTCCGACCCCGACAAGAATTATTGACAAAGGGTATTGGCTGCAATCAACGAGGCATATACTGGGGTTAGAATACCAAAAATAGTGATTGAAAATGGAATACACGGCTTGCTTCCACAGTTATTTGCTGGATTACCTTGCCTTTACAATTGCATCAATTGTCCTCTCTTCTTGTTGGCTAAGCTGGCCGTGCTGAGTATCAACACTTCTCGTCACCTATGATTATAAGAGAATGTCTAACACGTTCAAGTGTAGAAAACATGGAGAAACAAGGATCTGAACACATAAAGTAGATAAAGCTACGAGACGAGACGGAAAATCTAGATGCATTCAAATGGATCTCAACTGAAGGCATAACTTATATCTGCGCGCAGTAGGCTAATAAGCAGTGATGAAGATAATGACCACCAAAAACTAATGCAGCTTCATGGAACGACTGAAACTATTCTACTGTCACCATGATCCTATGAAGTTCTAATTTCAGGGGAGACCAAACTAAAACACCAGTGCAGAGGATATAAAGCAAAAATCTCTCGCCAGCGTGTAATTCATTCGATTAATGCACTATGATGCTTCCACAACTAAGATATGATACCACCATCTATCATGTATTAAGGATTATAGAGCACATAGAAACTGCAAAGGTTTCCAAAGGACAAATGAAATTCACTACCTCATAATGAGCTCACCCAGAAACAATGAACTATACAAATTCTCATAAATATTATGCACATCTTCCGGAACTATCTATCCAAAAGAGCAATGTCCATATTGCTAGCGAATTACCTGCCCATCAGCAATTATCACCAAAACATGGTACTGCCCACCACTTTGCTCAACAATCGTAATGGCCATCTCAATGATAGGAGCAAAAGATGTTGGTCCTGCATTAGAGAAAATAGACTTAATGTAGTCCGGAACATGATGCTAGAATCTTTAAAAAAGGAAGTTCATAGACAGACAGATGGAAATTAATAGAAGCCACACCAGCAAGTCGAAGATTGGGAACAATTTCTTTGTATCGCAGTAGGACCTCCTCAAACCCATTACAGAAGCTTTCATCTGAGTGGAAACTGAAGACATCTTGATCATGAGTTGATGCTGCAAAATGAGCAAATATCATATCAGTAGGCTAAATATTAAATATACATGTAACACCAAAGATGCTGGCTAAGAAATTACCATCTCCAAATCCAAAACAGGGAATCAAGTTATCCTCATCAAATGCGGATAATGTCCTCCCAATAATTGATATTGCCTGTTCATATGGATTTTGGCCACTGCTGATATGATGTAAGCTTTTCCTATTGAAAGATCTTGCACCTGATTTCCAGTAAAAGTTAAGAACGCAGATCATTACAGCTGATCTTGAACATTCAAAGCATCAACATTATACAACCTGTCCACTCATTGCTTTTTGTGAAATCAATGCCCACAATAAGGTTGGAAGACTCTAAGCCAGCTTCAGCAAGAGCAGCAGTTACCTGTTGTCAGTATCCACATTAGGTAATGCAATTGCATACAGTTGAATTTTGTAATAACAGGTGTTTAGTCATTGACAGATTTTCCTAGAAAAAAAAAAGAAAGAAATGAAGACCTTAGCAATACTTTCAATATTATTAATGAAAAAAACAAGATCATGAACACGAACAGTTTGCTAAACTGAAAGAGGTAGCATCAATACAGTTTGCTAATATTTTCAATATTATTAACACTAACTATCCTCAAGATATATCATAAAGATTCATTGGTAGCAGAAGTTCACTTGCAGAACATATTTGATGACCAGAAGGATCATTCGCCTGCATGTTTTTCCGAATTATGTTTAGAAACAAAGGTTATACATAATACATACGGTAGATTTTCATAACCCACAAGAAAGTTTGACCTTTTGATGAAGTTGCAATCATGTCAGGTCAAATACAACTAGTTCTCACATTGTCACCAGCAACCTCCGGGTGTCATTATATAAAGCCCAAATTTAAGAAATATCACAAGAACATAATAAGACAAAGACACACTAGTTCAAGGTCCAACCTGATCCAAGGTCTTGTAGTTATCAGCAATCCTCGAGTATTTCCTATCCAACCTCCTCTGTGGCTGCCGGTGCCTGTCTGGTTCGTAGTCATAAGGAGCACTGCTAGGCGGTGCATTGTGATGTTGAGGGGTTTGATACTGGTTCTCTTGATAGGATGAATATGGATATGCAGATGATTGCGGGTAACCACCCTGGTTCCATGAAGATGAAGAATTGGCTGAACCATATGTCGAGTAATGCCTCCCACTAGACCCCTTTGAGCTTTTACCACCCATCAGATACAAAAAAAACTTCAAAGTTTCAAGAACTCGATAGAATCTCTCTCTGTAAAACGAACAGAACAGGTATTATCTCTATTCCACCTGCAACGAAAAATTACATGAAACCCCAACAAAACTCTAATTACACACACAAATCTGGAAATGGAAAATAAGGGACCTTAAACTAGCAATATAGGGATGGTCGAACAGTGTACGGATTATGAAGTTATGAACGTCTCGGCTTCGCGGGGGGGTGGGGGGCGGAGGGCGGTCTTCAAATTGAAGAGGTATAGGTAAAGTACAACGAGATTCCTGAGCTTATGTACTAAACATGAAACATAGCCAATACAATTAAATGTGAGCTGGAACGAGCAATTCAAAGAGAAAACAGCATGGAAATGTCAGCCACAGTGCTTAGCTTACCTGTAAGTTTCGATGGTAAAGTTGCAAAGAAGACATCAAAACAGGATCATCTGCTGTAAACTTACGGTGGGTTATGATTGATGAGCACGAAAGTATTATATATTATTGAGAAAACGTTGAACATTCAGTTGTTAAATCATACACGCTATCATGGAGTCTCTTGTTAATGGAAACTGGTAAAACTTTTGTAGTTGCAAGAAAACACAACGAGGGAGGTTGTCGGGGGCCTATGTTATCGCACATCCAGAGTATCCAATGGACCATTGTATCAACTAACAAGTCATGGTCAACTCCTAACTCTTCACTATTTTTCCCTTTTTTTTAACTTTCTCAATTTCTTAAAATTAAATTATATGACCTTTATTTACTCCTATAAAAAATTATATTTCTTTTGAAAATATAAAGCTTTAATATATATGTATATATCTAAAGTTCGTGACAGGTGGGCCATGTAACTATGTACATAACATATTATAAGAATATAATTGCCGTTCTGTGAGAAAATTAAATTCCTGTAACTGCAACCAGACTGGGTCATAGTACCTTCGCAATCGTCAACCAAAACATGTCTTCTGGAAACGTAATTCTTTCATTTACGGAAAGAAAGGGACAGAGAATACTAAAATATCCAATTTGTGTTCTTTCACCCAAAGAGAAGAGTTTCTGAAAATTTGAGTACAAGACAACAAAATATATTTATAATAAAAATATTATGTCTGCTGACTAAAAAGAATTGACACATAAAAAAAAATAATCAATATACAAACTGAGCAGTACGAGTTTAAAAAGATAAAAAATTTTAAATAAAAATTCAAATTTCAATTAATATAAATATAAATATAATTATATTTTCATATTATTTTTATTAATAAATTCATCGTATCTTAAAAGAAAATTTCTCTTTTTTTATTTGTATTGATATATTATTAGACTTGGAAAATCTGAAAATTCTTTGTTGTTTGTTTTCTCAAAATTTTTAATGATTCAGTTCTTTCTTACTATAAGCCCCACGGGTATATGTCATAAATATCATTTTATTGACATCAATCTCAAAAAAGAAATTATAAATTTAGAAAATAATATTTTTGTTTATGTTTCTCCGTAAATTTTTTAGCATGGATTTTTACTTTTTATTGTTGTTTTACATCATCACATACACATCAAGAAGAACACATACTGGCAGTTTCCACATTTCCAAAGAGTTGACAATATTTTAAATGCCTTATATTCTGAAAGCCAATTATAGAAAATTCAGCAAATTTAAGGGTAAATGAAACTAATTTGTTGACATGGAATGATAGCATAGATGGGCTTAAAGTGAATATATGTTAGGATATTTTTGAGCCTCAGGAGTTCTGTTTGGGGACATCATCGCAAGCGTTGTATTGATTAAAATACAATATTGAAAGGAAAGACTAATGTATTTACTGTATTATGATTTATGTAATTAATTATAATCAATCAGTTTATTAGTTACCTTATACGATAGGCGAGGTGTGCCTATAAACTATACATGACCTTTGTAAAGAGAATCAAGTTTGTTTGATAATGTTGCCTTCTTTACATGCTAGTGGAACAAGATGTTCTTAGCAATATATATGAAATCGTTCATACCTTTGACACCATCATAAATATCTCACCTTATTTTATCTTGAATTCAGATAACCTGAATATAGTTATTAGTCCTCTCAACCTTGTTGAGAGAATTTTAGTTTGTGGGAAGTCACACTCATGAGAAGTTTGAAGAAAAAGCTCAAGTTGGATTTTATAAGCAGTACTCCTGTACATCCCGACTCAAAGCCTTCGTTATTAGAGATATAGTATCATTGTGATTCCTACGTGATGTGATAAATTTTGGCCTCTATTGATCTAAAATCCGAAAAACCATCATCTATATATAGGGTCGTCAAAAGAGATGTTTGATATTCTCAAAAGGAAATACACAGAGAAAAAATGCACCTTGCATCTACCAGCTGAGACGTGATGCATTGTCCCTGTAATAGGGAGCTATGAATATGATGGAGTCACTTTAACATGTTGTAGGTGATGTGGGATGAGCTCTTGAAAATCGCTCCACTTCCAAAATGCAGCTCTCCTAGCTGCACTTGTAGTACTCATCATGAAACATATAAGTAGAGAAAAGAAGAACATATGTATCACTTCTTAATAGAACTTGATGGCTCCCGTTTTGGAATAGTATGCTCGCAAGTTCTTAACTTAGATCCCTTGCCAAGTCTTGAAAAATTTTATGGTAGTTTTTTGCAAGAAGAAAGCCACCATTAGGTATCTATGGAAAGTGAGCCAAAGTTAGAGGTGATTAGGTGATTAGGTGATTAGGTGATTAGGTGATTAGGTGATTAGTGGATAGTGGTCAGGCACTCATAGCTGGTGTAAAATCAAAGAAATTTGCTGGCGATAGGGAGGTTATTGATAACCCGTATTTGTATTGGTTGTTTAGTTTATTATTGGACATTATTTGGATTGAATTACGGATTATTTTATCAATTAGGGCCTATTGATTTATTTATTAGATATTGTTAAACAGGTTGATGAATAGGTTTTTGGACTAGATACGTTCCAAGGGGAGTGAATTGCGCGAGGATATGAAGAAATGTATTATGCGAACCACCTGATTATACATGACCAGTCATACAATCACAAACGACCGGTTGAATGTCAGCAACACGGATGCTGAGTGGGAACCGACCGGTCATTGGACTATGTACGACCTGTCAAACTTTGCAAGGAACCAACCCGAAGCAAAACCAACCAGTCATTGGACTAAGTAAGACCACTCGGAGGCAAAAACAAAGCAAGAATGACCGGTCATAGGCACACGGATGGTTTATTTTATGAACAACCAGTCATTCTATATAAATACGACCGATCAGAGCATTTTAGTATTTAAGGAACTTAGGATTTTTTTTTTATTTTCATCAAAGACTACATGCTTTTATTTATTATCTTCACAACGGCTGTCGAACTATCAATGATTAAGACTTTGGTATATTTTTTTGAGTTTTAATTAATGTCAAGACTATTTGAATTAATTCTTTCTATTCATCTTTTATAATCTTGATTTACTGACGTAAAACTAGAATTCAAATTCGCTTTGTTCAGATTACAAGTTCTTAAACCTATTTATAGTCTTGATCAATTAATAAACCTGGTTAGTTTGTCTTCAGGTGAATTTTAATTGATTCGGAAGAACAATTAAATTGTGACAATATATTAGAAGTTTTAGGCTATTGCTGAAACTTGATAGAATAGGAATATATCTGTCAAATGTAGGGTTTATATTGATTTAGGCAAAACGATTCAGAAACTTAATTATCATAGGAATATAGTTAATTGAGAGTATGAATAAGCTCTTAATAATCTGGAAAGAATTTAAGGGATTGAAAGATAGTCAAGAACATATTATAGAATATTGGAATTACACAATAGTTAAATTAACTCCTAAATTAACTAACAACTCTAATTTTAATATCTAACTGGTTAATTTAGATTGTAAGTTTAGTTTAATTACAATTCCTTATTGATTTTATTTAACTATAATAGTAGATTAGGCAAATTGGTTGGTTTTAAATTACTTTCCCTGTCGATACTCGTTCTTTTGAACTCTATTACTTGTTGACAGTCGTGCGCTTGCGATTAAAGGTAAATTCAATTTATGCCAACAAGTTTTTGGTATCATTGCCGTGGAAACGGTTTTAAAGCTAGTAATTTATCCCTAATTCTTTTTCTAAATTAAATTTTTTATTTTTGTTTCTGATGTGCAGAATTGGATAATAGGTATAACTTAGGGAGCAAGAAGCTTGACCTAGAACCTATTGACCTTTCGATTGAGAAGATTATACAAAGGCTCAGGCGGCTTAAGTTATAAGATCAAACAATAAACCACTAGAATCATGATGCTCTCAATGAAGAAGATAATGCAAATCTAGTAGGGACTGATCAATAGCCAAGGCGTAGAACTGTCATGGACTTCAATACACCGACAACTGAGATATTAGGAGACAACATCCGCAGGCCCGCCATTTAGGCCAATAACTTTGAAATCAAGCCTGCAATAATCCATATGATGTTGAACCACCAGTTATTTTGGCTGGAAAAGGAGAACCCAATGAAACATGTGAAGATACACTGTCATATCATCCAACAATGCATATAATAAACCTACAGACTTATTTCTTATAAGTTTGTCCAACTAAAGTCATTCCCAAAACCAATTTATGCCTCAAAGGATAATATCTATTCTCAAGTTCATTCATGATCACTTACAATTCAGATAAAATGTACCTAATCCAATGAACATTTCAGTTTTCAAATTATTTGTACACAATGCAAACTTACCATAAGTTATACCGACAACCTTTCTTGCTCCTTCCAGATCTTTCTATCTGAAATCAAAGTCAGTACAATATACATATTCATAGTTTTTCCCTGACTCAAATAAACCCACAATCAAACATATTTTCAATTGGTCGCCTCTTTTTAATAAAGAAAAATGACCATTTATGAACCAATGTCTTAGAGCTAGTAATAAAATTATCACTTACTCGAGTGGTAACTATAAGAAACCATTACTGGGAAACACAATGCACACATAGCAAATTGGATCAAGTTCCCAGATGGGTCTCGTAAAATAACAACCATATTCCATAAAAGGTATATCAAATTGGAAAATACCCGATAGATGCATATGTTTATGACCAAGAAGGGGAATTCTTGGAATAGTTAGTGCTCGACCTAAGAAACCAAGTTAAGTTGAGCTATAGATTGCAAGGACTTTCAATAACCATCACAAGATAGGAGTAAATGGCTCACTCGTGTTCTTGAAAGAAAAGAAAACACGTCATTTAAAAGGTTACTCAATAGTAAGAAATGCTTTTAAAGAAAAGGGAATAAGTTCTGCTATCACAAGAGTTTTCACCCATACGAGTGATAAAAGAAAGGCAACGTAGCATTAAGGAATGAGAAACATATCAGTTTCTAAGATTAACAATCAAACAATGCTCTGCTACCATGTAAATTGTCATGCTCTGAACCTAAAAATTTCGTGCAATAATCACCATAGACCCATTATATACACTGTCATATCATTTTCAATGTATATAGTAAACCTACAAAGACTGTCATATCATCTTCAATGTATATAATAAACCTACAAGACTAGTGGTATGGAAATAAAATAGAGAAGAAATCATAAGAATCGATATCTCATGCAGTGGAATTTAAAGGGACACATGATGCCATCCATGTAACATTGTAAAATAAAAAATTTCAGAGATACTATTAAGGAATTAATTCAATAAGATGGCTCTAGCATACTCAAAAAATCTAGGGGAAATGCTATGAATATGATGTTCGTAAAATTAAATCGATTGTAATTATTCCATCATTATTTCTTCATATTGCTTGGGAGTGAGCTCCTAATCGTTATTCTTGCATTACATGCCAATATTCTGGCAGAAATCTGCAAGGTGAGCAGATGGAAATACATACAAGGCAATTCACATGCAACAACATTTCAATCAAATAAACAAGCTGGCATACCTTAATTCCATCAGTTTTACACACACCAGTACATTAACGCATGCAGATACTTCTATGCAATAATACACTTAATCACAGTCAATTCAGATGCAGCATGCATGACTTATCAGAGCAGACATAACCATAATTTGGACTTAGCAGTATCTTCTAGTCTATCCGGGCCAGGGACAGAACTGGAGTTTGTCAATGGTACTCTATTCTCTTTATCATTCTTTTTATCTTATTATTGTATGCAATAGAAAAATCCATGTTAATTTAATGCCTTACACGATCCACTGATGATGCCAGGGCCTTAGGTGATGGTAGCTCCACCTAATCGATCCCCACACTGCAGGATCTGATTTATAATTAAATTAATAATAAAATAAATAAAACTCATTCCATCCTTATCACCTCATGAATTGATGTCTCCATGCCACACTACCAGACCTAGAGAGCTCTCAAGGGTTGCATAGGTTACCCTATGCAGACTCGATGCATTCCACATGCCAATGTCGATTTTCGAATGCATCCAGTGTATTTTATACATTTCAATCATAGTATGGCACATTCATGCATTTCATATCATATTATCCTACTTGATACATGCTATACAAGTTATCATGCTAAACATAGCATTTTACCAGCACACACATACGATTCAGGTTTTTTATTTCATACAAATCACAATTTACTACTCATGCCAGCAATTATGAAAATAGATTAAAAGGTCTATCCACTCACGGGTTTTGAAGCCCAATTAGCCGTTGATGGCTCTCTAGACTGATTCCTCAAGGTCCTACCGCTGTAGGTATCCGCCTACATACAACGATTCTATATTCTCAATAAATCATTCACATATCATAGTAATGAATAAAATTATGTGTCTAACTCCTTAACTTGACGCGTTTCTACCCGATAATCGATCCAGGACCCAACCAAGTGATTTTCTATTTTTTCTTAATTTTTTGAATCTTATTCGATTTAATTAATCTATCAAATCAAATCCAAATCATACAAATTTAGTATCAATAGAATTTAAAATCTAATATTTTCTAGATTTTTTCTAGATTTTTTCTAGATTTTTTTTCAATTTCTACTACTTTTCCCAATTTTTTCTTATTTTTTGACTATTTTTCTAATTTTTCGGAATTTATTTAAATTAGACCAATCAAGATGCAACATATGACAGTGCTTGGTGCTGCCAGACCTACATCCGACCATTACTCCGGACCTGCCTAAGGCTGACATGCGTCCTAATCAGACCTACATCCTCAACTAATTTCACAAACTAAAATGACACAATTACTAAAAAGCAATCACGGATTTCCGGGTTAAACTTTTACCTAAATTTAATTGTTAAAAGGGCTGAATTCCTCAAAAATCTGGTCGATAGACATTCGGAAGAGAAGTATAAACTCGTTGGGGGATTTTTTGCAGCCTGATACGCAATGAGTCTCGGTACCCAGCCAAATCCAACTTATCATATGAAATTCTAGTCAAAGGCGGTGGGTTGAACTGGCAGCTATCCCAACATCAAAATGATGTTGTTTACTCGATGCTTCAATATGGTATCATTTCATACGAAACGATTCTCCTTGTCCAGTCTGCCAAAACGGCATGGGCTGCTGCGATTTTAATAAAATTCTAGAGAAAGACAAAATAGCCAGAATTAGTAGAAAAATCAGGAAAATAGCAAAAGAAGAAGAAATATTCTGGAAAAATTATGAAAAATACTAGATTGAATTTGGAGTTTAATGATACTAAATTTATAGAATTTGGAGTTGATTTTTTAGTTACTTATATGATACAAGATTCAAATTAATTAAAAATAATAAAGAAAAATTCACGATTTAATCTCAGGTTTGATCTAGGACTGTAATTTATAGGTAAGAGGGTTCAGAGATGCTAATTTATGTGTTTATGATCCTCTAGTATTTTCGATTAAAACTGGATATGGTTATGTGTAGGTGGATACCTACTAATGCAGGATCTTGAGGAACCGATCCAGGAACACAAATGAGGGCATTTCGAACATCTAAAAACCTATGAGTGGATGGATTCTTTTAATTAATTTTTTGAATCACTGGCATAATCATATGAATGTGTTAATAAATAAAATTATAATAAAATAATAGCATGAAATCTTGTATGTGTTTAAATGCATGGGAATCATTAAATGAAATGATGTATTGCATGCTATGGATTGTTGTGATTGGTTTGGAAGTGTGTTATGCATTATTGAAGTGTAAATGGCGTATCGAGTCGCATCTGAAATTCTCAGGTGAATCACACATTGCAGCAGCATGGGGTGACTTGTGTAATTTTTGAGAGCTCTCCGATTATGGTAGTGAGGCATGGGATTGCCGAGGAAGTCGTAAGGAGGGACATGGTTTATATAATTGTGCTAACTAAATTTATGATAGGAATTCCTAATGTGGTGACCGTATAGGTGGAGCTACCATCACCTATCATCCCGGCATCGTCAGTGGTCTAAACCAAGTATTATGCATTTCCCATCGAGACATACCAAATCATCATACAAAATAACAGTAGGAAAAGAAGTGAGAGTCACATGAAGTGACACTGATAAATCTCAGTCCATTCCCGGGGTCTATATGGACTAAGAGTTATTGCCAACCCAGTTATGGTTGTGTATGCCTGAAGAGCTTCAATATTGCTGCATAAATTGACTATGACTATGTTAATTGATCATTGATGCATTAAGGGTGTGCTAGCATGTCAATTGATGTGTTACATGAATGTGTCTGAAATATTATACTTGCTTTCCCCTCTACTCACCTAATAGGTTTCTGCAAGATCACTGGATCTATGTTGACCAGGTATGGATGGATAGACATGACAACAGACTTTATCCAAGATAGACACTTAGTGGATTGGAAACTAGCATAATGTTAGGTTAGGATTCCTATTATGGTCCTTGACATCTTATATTCATGATATCGTATTCCCCTAAGCTGTATTGATATGCTATAAATGACTTATGCAATTGAGAATACATCAAGTCAAACAAGAATCCATGTTTTATTGTAGTGTCCTGGGCATTTGAAGTCAAATCATAATCCGGAGTTTCCTGGACCCCACCGTTGTCTATAATTAAACCCATTGTTGCATTTCTAAGTATTCTTATTATTTCTTCTTTGCTATTCATTTTTCCTTCCCAACCTTCTAGGTTTACTATGTGTATTACTGGATATGATAACAGTGTATATAGCGGGCCTATGGCGGTTGTCGCGTCAAATTTTTTTGGGGTCCGGGATGTAACACTATGAACAACCTGTAATATGAAGACATCTCGGATGACATGTCGTCGAGGTTGTCTTCAACCTCTGGTCACCGATGGTGACCTGCAATTCACTAAAAAACAGCCCAAATGCCAGAAACCCCAAATACTCAGTTATACACCATAAAAAACATACCAAAGTGAAGCTTAGACTTTCCCAATCCTAATCCTAGAAACCTTAATGGATTCAAACAACTAAAATAGCGAAATCAAACCATTTGAATACATTTTTGGATACATTTTTACCTGAAACAAACCATTTGAATGCCCAAAATCGAACATAAATGCATGGTACTAAATCGCCAGGTGTTGGGGGAGTGTTTGGGGTTATTTTCGAAAAATCATAAAAATATACTTCTAAAAATTTCTAAAAATATTTTTCAACCCTTATAAATCTCAGATGGACCTATCTAAAGTCCTAAAATTCCAAAACCATCAATAACATTCTCTATACAATCTTGCAATCACTAATTTAGATAGTTTTAATAAATTCCAACTATGAAATAATCCCCTCTAAAGTATTTAAATCACACTATAACCTATAAACATTCTCGATCTATGGGCTGAAGCCCATGAACTTTGATGATCCTAAAATGGGCTTCCCGTCCCAAGCTATTCTAAATTTTCCATGGTCTTAGGATTTATATGGTTCCACCACTTGCTATACAACCAAAAAAAATCGACCAATATTGTCTACTCAAAAAATCACTATAAGGTCTATGTCAAGCGGGTAGAAACTGATTTACCAAAAACTCTCTCACAGTTAAAGAGTTTGGTTTTGTATAGCATCTTGTAGAAGAATCATTATTTGTATTGTCTACTGAGGCAAAACTCACTATTACGCTAGTGTATGTAGATGGCATAGTCTTGACAGGGATTGACCAATGCCAATCAATGTGATTTCCAAATTTTATGCCAATTTGTAATGGCTAAAATGTTGTAAATAGGGATATGAATATCACGTGAATTGTATGTAAAGAAGGCAATGGTAATGGAGAAAACAAACTTGATTCTCTTTACAAAGATGATAGTATGTAGGCACATCATGCCTATCTTATAAGGTAACTAATAAACTAATTAATTACAATTAATTACATTAATCATAATGCAATAAATACATTATTCTTTCTTTTCAATACTCTCTCTCAAGTTAGGAATGATGGATCATAGATACCCAATTTGTTTTTGTTTGTAGGATGATGAAATTGTTGGAAACCCAAGACCTTGGTGAAGATATAGGCTACTTGTTCTTGAATGGGCATGTACTCTATTTGAACTTTCTCCTCGTTTATTTTCTCATGTAAAAAATGGGAATCAACTTCAATGTGTTTGGTTTTTTTAATGAAATATAGGGTTAGCACCTATCTGAATGATTACAAATGAGGGAATGCACCTCTTTTATAGTCAATATAACTCCATAATAAATGTTGGAGATCAAGTTAACCGATCAAACTGTGTCTATATAACGATATACATGGCAAGCACTAAGCACTAATGACTAACTATCCCATCTATGGTAATCTTTGATTATATTGATTATCTTGATTCCTCAAATTAGGTCTCCTATATGGCAAGAACAAATTCTCATTGAATGTCTCGATTGACTTTGATTGATCCTCAATGAATACCTTTATTCTCCTTGATTGGGATTCTCGTATTGAGAGACGTATCATGCACAAAGCCAAATGGTATATAGTCTGATTTTGGGTCGTGACATTCTCCCCAACCAACTCGATAATGTCCTCGTTGTGTGCTGTGTCAAGAACTGATAGATCTCGTCTCGATACAGCCAAAGATCGAAATCTCTCTCCCAATTAGTCTCACTAGAAGGGTCGTCTTTCCAACGGACTAGATACACCACATGGTTCATGTGCTTCCTGCTCAATTGCCTTAATAAAATCTTATTAAGCTACTTGTTATGAGTCTTGATGGTTGCAAGTTTTGCCCATCTACTAAGAGCATCCTCCACCAAGTTTGCCTTTCCTTGCTTATACTCAAGCATATAATCAAACTTTACCAAAAAATCTTGCCACCTTGCCTACTGCGGTGATAGTTTCTTCTACAAAAGAAAGTAGTTTGTGGCAATATTGTCAGTCTTGACAACAAACTTACTCCCCAGCAAGTAATGTCTCCAAACTCGCAAGTAATGCACCACGAATATTATCTTCTTCTCTTACACCATGTACTGACTCTTGATATCATTGAGCTTGTAAATCTTATAGGCGATTGGGTGTCCCTCTTGCATCAAGATGCTACCAATTGCAAAATCTGAGGCATAGGTCTATACCTCGTATGGAAGCCGATGGTTGGGGAAGACTAACATTGGCTCCTCTACAATGTCTGCCTTCAATGAATCAAAAGCCACTTGGCATCCAATCGACTAGTCTTATGTCTTGTTCTTTTTTAACAACTCAGTCAATGGCGCAGAAATAGAAGTATAAATAACAGTTGTAATTGGCCTACCCCAAGAAGGAATGAAGATCATCGACCCTCTTAGGTGGTTATTAATCCTTGATAGCTTGGATCTTTGAACCATCCATCTTGATCCTTCCTCTGCCACCACGTGACCGAGGAAAGTCACCTTTTTCTTGGCAAATGCACACTTCTCTCGTTTGACATACAGCTCGTTGTCACTCAAAGCTTGGAACACCATCCTTATATGGTAGATATACTCCTTAACTGAGTGACTGTAGATCACTATATCATCCAAATACACAACAATAAAGTGATTCAAGAACTTATGGAGTATTTTGTTCATCAATGTGCAAATTGTAACTGGTGCGTTGGCTAAACCAAATAACATAACTAAGAATTTATAAGATCTTGACCGTGATACATATGAGGACTTGATAATAGCCTAATCTCAAATCCAACATAGTGAACCATCTTGCATCCCAAAGTTAATCAAACAAGTTGGCAATAAGAGGAATAAGATACTTGTTCTTCACAGCCATCTTATTCAAGGCTCGGTAGTTGATGCATAACCTCAACGACCCATCTTGTGAGACCCAACCCATAAGGGGGTCAAGTTACCCAATCCCACATCGGAAAGAAGCGAGGGAGGTCTTGGGATTATATGTGTTGTGTGACTGGATCATTTGTAACAAGATGCATCTTTTGGGCCACGTGGTTAGAAGCCTAACTTAGTGTTCAGTTGTGATCCATCACGCGCATATACAAGTCCGGACCCGCTGGCCCGAGGGTCTGGGGGCCGGGTTGTGACACATCTCGCCTCTTTTAAAAAAACACCAATGCTCCATAGGGTGCTTTGGATGGTTAGATGAAACCCACATCCAAGAATTTCTTCAACTGCCTCTATAATTCAGCTAACTTCAAAGGTATCATTTGATAAGAGGCTCTCGTAGGTGGCTTAGTCTCAACTTCTAGCTCAATGACATAATCTACCTCTAGTATGAGTGGTAGTTTCTTTGGAAACTCCTTAGGCATCACATCGGCATACTCCCCAAGGACTTCCATAATAAGGACATCAACAACAGTCATGACTTTGTTCATTACCAAGGTAGCTAGCAATGAGGGCTCTAGCTTCCTTACTCCTTTCTTTAACTACATGGCTAAAAGTGTTTTTCCCTTTAGCTCCTTGTCTCGAACAATAAGCACCACAAAATATTTGTTACTTTTTGAAAGGATGAGGGTGTTCATATATGATACTGGGATTGTTTTAGTCTAATCCAAGAACTACATACCCAACACAATCGAAAAATTATCCATGGAAACAATAAAGAAGTCAAGTTTACCTTCCCATTCTCTGATCGGTAGCTCAACCCCTAGGGCTGTGCCAAAGATGGGATAAGTTGTAGTGTTATCTATCTTTAACCAATCTCTCTCTTCTTGGAACTTGATACTAAGCCATTGTGCTTCTTCTTTCTTTATGAAATTATGAGTAGTACTGGTATCGATCAAGACATGAGACTCCTTTCCTCTCATAATGAGTCTAGCAAACATTTTCCCTGCTTGCTCCACCTTGGACCATTAGTTGAGTGTTTACTAACAATCAACAATTACATCAAATTCATCCTCGGGGCCTCCATCTCTTCTCTGTCGGCCTCCATGGCAATTGCTGCCAACTTCTTTCTCATTGGACAACCCACAACTTTATGCAGTCCCTTACATAGAAAGCATGAGAGCTTGGTTTTTTCACCCTTGCCCCGATTTCTACCTCCCCCATGTGTGGATTTGGCTTGGCGGAAGGCTTGAAAGGATTGTCCTTCCCCTCCTTGGCATCGTCGATTGCTCCCCCACCTTTCGCCTTGTAGTCACAGAAACTCTTAAGCTTGCGTGGACTTGAACCCTCAGGCTTCTTTTCAAATTTTGCCAAGGATTCAGTTTCAGCAGTGGCATCATTCAACTTGTTGACATTTCACCAATAAAGCTCCAACTTGACCTAACTTTGTAGCCTTATAAAAACATGTACATGGCCTTCGTCTTGGACATGTACTATGCCCCTCCTGCACTTCCTCTTGATCTCAACCAAGTCATCTTTAAATAAACTCACCAAGAATGTTTACCTTAAAATCATCTAACTCTTGCTCTAAGAATTGATAGCAATGAGGGCGCCTTGCATCTCCTCAAGAAGCTCATTCGCGTCCCCTAATTGGAGCTTTTTTGGACGTTGGTCATTGGTCATGCTCCTCAAGCATATCATTATCATCTATCACACCCTGTACCCTACTCTGGGGGTAAACACCTTCACCATGAAACCCTAAGAATAGAAATTACTATGCTACCCTTAGAATCATGTAAGGCTAGTAAAAAAAAGATAAAATATCATAGCGTAATAAAATAAAAATATAGGGTAAGTTTAGATCATAAATAAATTTTCTTTAAAAATCTGTATTAACATCCAAATATCCCACAATGTTAAATCCATGTTTAAACCTGTACCATTCTCAAGTATATTAAACCAAATAGTTTCATCTCAAATATAAAATCCAATAAATCCAAGCACCATAATATAATTAATATAACAAAGTAAAATCCAAATATAAAATATAAAAGTATGTCCGGTATATGGGTGTACAATCCAAATCGGTTAGTCTGATCATGCCTGAAAATAGTTGACAAACCAGACAAATAATGCATCACAATTCAAAGCTAATTTGAAGAATCTACAAGCATAACTGGAAAGCACTTAAATATTAGCTAAATATCCAAGTGAGGGGTTATGGAGACCATGATATGCATGATTATAAACATAAACAATAATCACAATGGAAAATTTAAATATGTGTAAAATTTTTTTAAAAAAAACTCCAAAGTCAAATTCAAGTCATCTAGAAAATAACAGTAATGATGAATCACACACATACGCAAACATGTCATTATTTAAACAATGCTAGAAAGTCGGCTAGAAACCACTCGTCCTACTCCTTATCAGGGAGTGATCTAGGCCCACTAGTATTTATTTTATCTTCTTTGAAATCATAGCCTACACTTATGTTGCCAAAAGCTTCTATGGTCAATTGCCTGTGACCATCTCAAATATGTGACTCGTAGGCCACTAATCTCAATCAAAGGTCGTCAATGCACTGGAATACTCAGTAACCAGAATAAGTAGTAAAACCAGTCAAAACATGATATACACAACTCCAAAACCACAGTGTCATAAATAGGCATAGGTTCTTATAGACAAACACATGTCTCAACTATATGTACAACCACATACACCTCATCACAATATGCCTCTGAATACCCAACATAGTAAATCCAACATACATGTAAAATACCAATACGATTCATCATTTAATTTTCTAAAAACATAAAACTCAGACATACACTTTTAAATAAAACATGTAAGTGTGAGGTCCCTACTCACCTGTATGTAGAAACCAACCAAAGTCAATCAAGTATGATATACAGTCTATCAGTCCACAACACAGCAACGCATGTCTCAAATAGGTGAAACACCTACATATACCATTATAAACATACAATCACCATATATACCAATCAAACCAAATAATAAACAGTGTGGGTATAGAAATGTATCATGACATGTAAATCGAGGCAAAATAATATTTTTATAAAAATATCTCAATAATAGAAAATACGTCAATTAAGTTTCAAATTATATTTTTATCAACACAGTATTATTATTAGAATTATTATTTATCAATTTAAGCAAAAACACATTTTTTTGTAAACATTTAGAAAGCTCATAACTTACAAACGAAAACTCAGATTGGAAAACGGATTGCACCATCTCAATCAAAATGTCAAAAATAGGCAACAGAGTCAAAATGGGAATTTTGGGTCTTAGGAGGCGTATGGCCAGTCTGGCGGCGGCGCGTGCGGTGGTGACTGGGGACGAGTCTAAAAGTCTCCAACTTCTCCATACCTCAACCAAAATCAACAATCTTTATATCAAAACGAAGCTAACAATGAGAGCAACTCAAATCTATAGGTTTTGCAGTGAGATCATAAACTTGTTGGCGGGAAAATCAATTTTTTCGAGGAGAAAAAAACCAATCACTTCGCAACAAGATCATTGGCGCGTTAGAGCTCAAATTAGAACGAGATCGGTGGTCGCATGCTTCTGGGAAGGTGGAGTTTCAATCAAGACAGATGGTGACGACATCAGATGGAGGACGGCGGTGCTGAAGCTCTCTAACTGAAGGAGGAGAAGAAGGAATGAGGAGGGGAAAGAAATAGAGAAAAAGAAAAGAAAAGAAAAAGAAAAAGAGAAAAAAAAGAAAAGAATTTTTTTTTTCTTATAAAACCTCCTAGCCAAAACATGTTTTGCCAAAACGGGGTTGTTTTGACAGAAGCCAAAATGACGTCGTTTTGCACAAATATTAAGATAATTTTTTATTTAATACGAATTTTAATTTATTTTTATTAAATAATATATATAATTTGAGAATATATATATATTATATTAGAAAAATCCTAGTAATTAATATATATGTCTAAAAATTATAAAAATTTTATCATAAATCCAGAAAAATCATATTTTTCTAATGAACTGAGAATTCAAATTTTTTACTCGATAGATATTTAATTAAAAATAAAATATTATTTGGAAAAATAATAAAAATAAGAAACTATACTTTAAAATTTTGAAAAATCAAACCATAATATATAATATTTAAATACATACCCGAAAATACTTAAAAGATCATAATATCACATATAAAATTTTATCCAACACAAAAATATTCAATAATGGAACTACAAAACTAACTTTTGATATAAAACACAAAAACGCACCAATGGCTTACATGTGACATCCAAGAAATCTAGGGTTTACGTCATCGGTAACCTTCATCTCCATGTGATGAAGATGCTCAACAGTCTTCATCCTCAATATTAGGGATTTTGGCATCAGTAGGCATCTCAATTACTCTATCAAAAAGATTTAGTCTTGGCTCTGCTACCAACTACCTCGGGACTAGAGTTTTGCAGAATAGAAACTCTTTGTTTGGCCTTAGATTATCAGTCTTGTAATAGACTAAGTAAGCGTTCATTACAAAGCTAGTTAGAATTCTAAGTTTAAAAATAACCAAAAGAGACACGAGGTGGAGAGAATAGCTTTACCCTTAGAATTGCAAGAATTGCTAAATGATTACAAATAATAGTAGATACCCCTTATATAGCAAATAAAACTTCCTAATACATGGTGGAGATCAAGCCAACAATATACGTAAGTACCCAAACCCAACCTATAAGGACCCTTACCAATGTGAAACCCGAATAAGCCCTCACAAGGTCCTATTCGAATCCCACAAGGCTCAAGTTGACTAGTTATTTAGTTTTATTAGTTATTTAAGTTGATTTTAAGGTTGGAGCATGCAATTTCATTCAGGCATAAAAGGAGTATAAAAAAATATCAGCGGAAGACTTTTATAAATATAGAATTCAGAGAAAACATAACACACAAGTCTCGAGAGAATCTCAATCAACAAGAATCTGTTCAAGGTAAGGTGCGGAAATATGAATAGAAAATCGGAAGCCAGAAATAGAATAGCAGCAAAATTGAAATATGATATACAATTGTCTCGCCGTGTAGCCCTAATCTCACACCTTGGTAACACCAGCAAAACACAAACCTATGCCTGAAAAAGGGAGAAAAAGAATAGGATGAGATTACAAGAATCTCAGTAGGGTCGCAACATCATAAGATCTGCAGAAACCTAAACAAACATCTCCCGAACAACGTAGATAAATCTTATATACATATAATAGGCTCAAACAATTAGCAATCAAACACAAATAGTATAGTGCCTAATTTATCAAAGTAACAGAGTGGACTAAAAACACTTCAAAACCAGCCATCACAAGACTGAAACAGAAACACAGGCAGCTTAATTCACTATCTATTTTGTAAAAACGAAAAATTATCCCCTACCACCTGTGTTGTCCAGGACTATGCTGCAAAAAGGGTAAACAGTTAGCTAACAAACTCACAACAAGCCTTTCTATTTTTTCACACACAGGACAAGGCATCCAACATGCACTTGCTGGGAAACAAACACCATACAACTTCCAACACAGTAAGTATCTCTCCTCTCACTAGGAGCATCGATCACATACCCTGCATGGTCACCAGAAAGAGGATCCTGACACAAACATAGTACAAGTACAAGCAAGTAGAAACACACAGAATCACAGCAAGGTATCTTCAATCAAGTCACAACACAAAGCATAATGCAGTACTATATAATCAATCTAAAATAGGGAAATTTTATTCCCTTGCAGGTTCCGAAATTACAAAGGAAGCAATACCACAGTCCGCAAGCGTGCATACATTATTAAACAAACCAAAATCAAAGAAACAAGCAAGGTGATTTTCGGAGAAACCGATGAGGTATTGATCCTACCTCTCACGTGTCTGAACAAGATGCTATCCCTTTGCCGCTATCACAAGGATCAGAAACACCTAAAAAATCATAAGGCAAGGACAACACAATACTAAGCGTGCAATACGAAATCAGAAAATCAAAGGAATCATACGATCCTCACCCAAACCTACCAAACACCAGTGACCCGGATGCAGAAATAACCTCCCTCTAAATGAGTCGTGTGATGGCCAAGAATCCAACAAGTATCAACCTGATTTTTCAATACTAATTTCGGCAACACTAGGGTTTCTTAAGGTGAATTGTGATTTCAAGAAACAAGAGGTAATAGGTTGTGATTTTGTAATATTAAAAGAGGAATAGATGTTAGATACTCATACAAATAAGAGGAACAAGATTCAGAAACACTAGAAAAGGGAAAATCAATTTCAGCACACATAAAGAGGAGGGGAATTTCAGCATGTATTTAATTGAAAACCACTAACATTATGAATGTGAATGCACACAAGGAAGATGCAGCATGAAGAGAAGAATCCAACAAGCTATCACACGTAATAATCTGGCAAATAAAGAAGAATTTCGGCAATGGTGAAGGTAAGGGAAATTTCGGCCACATAATGGAAGGAAGGAAGAGAAGGCTTGTGTTTTTTAGGAACAAAAGAGAGAAAGAAAGTGTGAGGATTTAGGGTGGCCAGCCTCTCTATATATAGGTTCTTAAAGGATTGATTTTCCCTATTTTTAAGCTTTAAAGAATAAGATAAGGTTTAAAGGATAATTCAGCTTAAAAGATAATAGTAGATAATTAACTACTTAGGATAAAAGGAATTATCTAAAATTTGTGGATAATAAGGGATAAAACTAAGGATAATTAACACAAAAATACCTGAATTAAAATAGAAAAAATTCGAAAGTAACGCTCAAGGCCATCATGCATTCATTTTTTCAGGGGAAAAATGGTTATTCAGCTGCATCAAAACCTAGGTGTCATTTTTGACACACGGACTTCTAGGACATCTATCCCACTGAGGATTAGGGTCTCACATCCTCCCCACCTTGTGAAAATTTCATCCTCGAAATTTCATCACAATAACTTTGGAAATAGGTGAGGGCATCTCGTCGGCATCGACTCCTCAGTCTCCCAAGACTGCTCCTCTACTTGGCCATTACACCAAACAACACGAACCATAAGAACATTTTGACTGTTGAGCTGATGAACAGATCAATCTAGGATAGTAACTGGTTGTACGGGATAGGATAGGTCTTCAGCAACTTCGACTGGAGGATCTTCAAGAACATGAGCAGGGTCTCGAACATACTTTCGCAACATCGAAATATAGAACACACAGTGGATTCTTTCCATATTTGGGGACAATGCAAGACGATATGCAACAGGACCAACTCTTTCAGTAATGTCATATGGACCAATGTAACAGGATGCTAATTTACCTCACTACTGAAAACAAAGGATGCCTTTCTACAAGGAAACTTTCAAAAATACTTTGACACCAACTACAAATTCAAGCTTTCTTTGTCGGGTATCAGAATAGTTTTTGTCTGCCTTGTGCCATTTTCATCCTTTGCCGAATCAGAGTCAATTGCTCAGTTGCTTGGTCTATTAATTTTGGGTTATCTAGGTGTCTCTTTCCTACTTCATTCCAACAAATTGGAGTTCTGTATCACCTACCATACAAGGCTTCGTAAGGGGCCATTCCGATGCTTACATGGAAACTGTTATTGTAAGCGAATTCTGCCAAAGGAAGACATCGATCCCAACTAGTCTGTCTATCAAGCACACCGGCACGTAGCATGTCTTCTAAGGTTTAAATTGTTCTCTTGGATTGCCCATATGTTTTTGGATGAAAAGCGGTACTGAAATTCAATCTCGAACCGAAGACACTTTGGAATTTCTCCCAAAAACTTGAAGTGAAACAGGGATCTTGATCTGAAACAATGGACACGGGCACACCATGCAAACGTACAATCTCATCCAAGTAATGGGTAGCCAATTTTTTGAGTGTATTTTTAACTCAAACTGGCAGGAAATGTGCAGATTTCGTCAATCTATCCACAGTCACCCAAATGGCATCGTATCCTCACTGCGATCTTGGTAATCCAACCACGAACTCCATAGTAATGTGCTCCCACTTCCATTATGGAATCGGAAGTAACTATAGAAAATCGACGGTGGTCTTTGAGGTTCAATTTTCAACTGCTGGCATACTAGACATCGGACTATGAATTCCACAATATGACACTTCGTACCTAGCTACCAAAACTATTGTTTCAAGTCTTGAGATATTTTGGTACTTCCGGGATGAATAACAAAATTTGAACTATGTGCCTCGGACAGAATCAAGTTGCGTACATCAATATCTTATGGCGCACACACATGATCAAGGAAAATAAGGACTCCATCATCTCAGACTAAAAAATCACGATCTGCAGTATCAGCACCATCAGTTTGCTGCGGCCAAATTTCAACCAATCTTGGATCTTCGGATTGCTAATCACAGATTCTTTCCAGGAAGGTAAGTTTGATTTCAATCCAGGCCAATAGTGAACCAGTATAATTACTGCCAAGATGCAGTGAAGCTCTTAAATTCAGTAACATAGGTAGGTAGTGTGCATGCATATAGGCAAGAGAAGAAGAAGAAGAAGGTCTTCCTTCTCAAAGCATCGGCTACCACATTAGCCTTTCTGTGGTAATGCTCGATAATCAGATCATAATCTTTAATCAGCTTCACCCATCTTTGTTTTCTCATATTCAATTCTTTCCGAGTAAGGAGATACTTCAAACTCTTGTGATTAGTGAAAATTCTGCAAGTCTTACTGTATAGGTAATGACGCCATATTTTCAGTGCAAGCTCCAAATCATGTGTAGGATAGTTTCTCTCATGCAGATGTAATTATCAGGAAGTATAGGCAATGGCTTTCTTATTTTTCATCAGCACACATCCAAGGCCAAATTTCGATGCATCATTATACACCATGTACTCTTTTCTGCTCACCGATAATGTAAGGATAGGTGCGGAAACTAATCTGGATTTAAATTCCTCAAAACTTTTCTTACATTTTTCAGACCACATGAAGGGCTCTCCTTTGCGCGTCAATTTTTTCAAAGGACCTACTAGCAATGAGAATTTTTTCACAAAGCGACGATAGTATCCGACTAGGCCAAGGAAGCTGCGAACTTCAAACATAGTTCGCGAGGGTTCCTATACAACAACAGTTTCAATCTTCTTAGGATCAACAAGAATACCACGGGCTTAAACAATGTGGCCAAGGAAATCGACCTCACGTAACCAGAATTCGCACTTGGAATATTTTGCATACAACTACTGATCTCTTAGAATTTGCAGCACAATCCGTAAGTCTTTGGTGTGCTTCTCTTCTGATTTTGATTAAATTAGAATATCGTTGATGAAGACTATCACAAATCTATCTAGTAACTCACATAATACTCTATTCATCAAGTCCATGAACACTGCTGGAGCATTGGTTAAACCGAATGGCATAACTAGAAATTCATAGTGGCCATAACGCAATCTGAAAGTAGTCTGGTAGGCTAAACCACACATGTTTTGAGAAACATTCCAACTGGGCTTGGAACTTTGTGAAAAATGGGAATCGGGTCCACTTCAATTACAGCTGAACCCATTCGTACAACATAGCCCATGTACACTGGATCGCACATCAATTGTTCTCCCAAAGGATTCAAAACCACAATAGAAAAAATCAAAGGAGACAAGGGTCAATCCAAACTAGCTGCTATCCTTAGACTCATGAACGATCTATTCGCTTCGGGATCTAGCAAAACTTTAGTATTTTGAGAAAAGACAGAGATAATACATGTCACTATGTCAGGGCTTACCTCAACATTAGTCAAAGTAAAGAGTCTTATGGGTCTGGGCTGCGAATCTGATATAGATCAGCTAAGAGGTCTACCCTGGTGGCTTAGAAGGATTGACATATCCACCGATGTTTGAATTTGGTGTTTCAAAGTTACGCCTTGGTTTAGTGCATTCTCTTTGCATATGGCTAGGCTCTCCATAGTTGTAGCATCTACGCGGCTTCAAGTCCATGAAGATCCATGCATATTTAGATCAGAACCATCTGGATTTTACTAGAAATTTCCATTGCCATTTCCTTTCGAATGAAATAGTTTTGGAGGATAGGGTACCGAATGACGACCGAACTTCGAACCTCGACGGAACGAACCATTGTTATTTGCTGCAAAAGGTTTCTTACTCAGCACCATCTTTTCAGCTCCTAGAAATTTTTCACAGGTGTCATGCTAGTGACAGTTTTGATTTCTATGCTCAAACTATCCTGAAATTGTCGCCAAGCTGGAAGGGAATGCGATCCTCTTCGGGTGAAAAATGGGACAATTCTCTCAGCTCCTTCTCATACTCCATAACTGAGTGAGTAGCTTGTTCAACCTTCTAGAGGCTTGTCACTATTTATTCTTGTGAAATCTATTGTAAAACCTTTCATTTAACTCATACAGGAATTCATCCCAAGTTGGCAAACGATCTGCGAACCTCAAACTAACAGCAGTTCACCACGCAAGGGCTTCTCCTTCAAGTAAGAATGTTGCGATGGTGACTTTATCATCATCAAAAATGTGCAAGAACAGAGAAATATGACACAAGGTGTCAATCCACTCATGAGCTGTAGCGGCACCTGCTGAACCGCTGAAGTCTTTGCAACCTAATTAACGGGCTTCTTTCACCAACTTAGTGATCACAACCAGAAGTCTCTCAGACTCTCTTGGAATAGCTGGCTGAACTAGGGCTGGAGGTGCAATAAGATCTGGTCCGGGCAGTGTAAGATTATTTCAGATTGGTGCCTCAACTCGTTACTGGTTTTTAGCGATACCACGCAAGATATCTTGCATCAAAGCTAAGATTTGGACCAATATAGGGTTATGGATTGCTGCAGCTGGGGCAACTGGTGCGCCTAATCTTCTGATTACTCAACCTGGATTTCGGGCTCAACTTGCCTAACTTGCTCATTCTGCTCAATTGGCTTATCCTGTTCTTTGTTCTTATCCCAACGAGCCCTAGAAGTACAAAGCCTCCTAATTGACCTTGTCATACTAAACAAACACACACGATGTAACTCCCCAATATAAATACAAAACCAGTAAAAGAAAACAGTACCTAGTGGAGGGACATACACTGAACGATTTGCATATAAGGCTGAAACATTCATACAGAAAATAGTACACATATATGCACACAATTCACAGCAAACCACAGGCTCACAAACATTCAAACACATCAAAATACAACAAATTATAGTCAAACAAAGGAGAATATACGCATACATCAAAACAAGAATATATTTCAGAAACACATAAAACACGCAAACAAGCAAGACATGCAAACCATGCAAATCACACAACCAAGCTCTGCTACCACACATTTAAGGACCCAAACCCAACCTATAAGGACCGTGAAACTTAAATAAGCCCTCGTAAGGTCCTATTCAAATCCCGCAAGGCTCGAATAGACTAGTTATCCAATTTCATTAGTTAATTAAGTTACTTTTAAGGTTGGAACATGCAATTTCATTCTGGCATAAACGGAGTATAAAAAAAATATCAGCAGAAGACTTTCATAAATGTAGAATTCAGTGAAAATATAACACACAAGTCCCAAGAAAATCTCAATCAACAAGAATCTGTTCAAGATAAGGTGCGAAAATAAGAACAGAAAATCGAAAACTAGAAATAGAACAGCAGCAGAAATAAAATGTGATATGCAATCGTCTTGCCGTGCAGCCCTGATCTCATACCTCGGTACCGCCAGCAAAGCATGAACCTATGCCTGAAAAAGGGGAAAAACAACTGGATGAGATTATAAGAATCTTAGTAGGGTCACAACATCATAAGATCTGCAGAAACCTAAACAAACATCTCCCGAACAATATAGATAAATCACATATACATATAATAGGCTCAAACAATTAGCATGCAAACATAAATAGTATAGGGCCGAATTTATCAAAGAAATGGGGTGGACTAAAAACACTTCGAAACCAGCTATCACAAGACTGAAACAGAAGAACACAGACAACTTAATTCACTATGTGTTTTGTAAAATTGAAAGGCTATCCCTTATCACCTGTGTTGTCTAAGGCTATGCAGCGAAAAGGATAAACAGTTAGCAAACAAACTTACAGCTAGCCTTTCTATCTTGCCACACACAAGACAAGGCATCTTGCCACAGACAGTGTCACACCCCAAACCTCGGGCCCTATAATCAAGCACAACAACTTGCCGTAGGCCCACCATACGTACTGCTACAACACCCAACAATACATACGATAGACCTACAAGGCTAATGGTATAAATTAAAGCGAAGATGGTAATTAGAAGGATTTAAAAAATATATATATTGAGTAGCGAAATTATAAAAGAGAAACGATGATGTTCGAGTATCATCGATGAATATTTAATCTAATATTCAATACCCAGGGAGCAAATTATTACACTGCCTCTAATATACCCGACAAACTCGAGGAAAAACACTGGCACTAATAAACTCAACATTCTAGGGGAAACACTATGAATACGGCATTAGTGAAAATACCTCGATCGCACTCACCGTTAATCCTTTGATTTGCTATTCCATCTTTACGATGCTTGGGAACGAGCTCCTAATTATTATTCATGCATTACATGCCAATAAACTGGCAGAATCCTGCCAGGTGAGCGGACTGGTAAGACGGTGGCTCGATTCATAATGAACAGCCAAAATCAAAGAATTCACCCTTATTCCATCTCCGGTCAAAGACGGTGGAGACGGGTCAACAGTTCTGGAATGCAAGGTGAGACGTTGTCGTGTTGTGGTGGTCGATACGACGTCGTTTCAAAGTAAACGGCACTCTTGCCTGAAAAATATAAAAACGACATCTCCTCCCATCGTTTTTGGATATTAAATATTAATATTATATTATACTATATAATTAATAATAAATATATTCGTTTAAATACTAAAAATCAATGAAAATTTCATAATAATTCACATATATCTCCGAAAAATACCCCAAAAATTTCTATAAATTCCTCGTAATTAGAAAAATCCATCAAACTAAAATTCATATTTTTCCTATAATTACATAATTTACTAAAATTCAAATACTTTTATTTTTCCTTTAGAAAAATCACAAAATTTTCACCTATTCTTTTGAAAATTCACCGAAAATTTATACACCGTTAAATATTATTGATAGACCATCTTATGGTCTTAGAATCCTAAAATCATTAATAGGATTCCCTTTATGATTTTCCAATCATAATAGATAATTTGAAATAATTCATAAAACTCAATATTTTCCTCAAAAATAATATCATTTCACCTCTTACACCCAAAATCGGTACTAGTTTGTGGACTAAGGCCCACTAACGTCGTTAGTTCTCGAATGGGCTTTCCGATTTGAGCAACCCAAATTTTCCAATCTTCACACACAAGACAAGGCATCTTGCCACACACAGGACAAGGCATCCAACCACACACAGGATAAGGCATCCAGCATGTACTTGCTGGGCAACAAACACCATACTACTCCCAACAGTACCTCTCCTCTCACTAGGAGCATCAATCACTTAACCCGCATGGCCACCGGAAAGAGGATCCTGACACACAAGCACAATACAAGTACAAGCAAGTATAAACACTCAGAATCACAGCAGGGTATCCTCAATCAAGTCACAACACAAATCACAATGCAATACTATACAATCAATCCAAAAGAGGGCAATTCTATTCCCTTATAGGTTCCAAAATTACAAAGGATGCAATACCACAATCTGCAAGCATGCATACATTATTAAACAAACCAAAATCAAAGAAACAAGTAAGGTGATTTCCGGAGAAATCGATGAGGTATAGATCCTACCTCTCACGCATCTAAACAAGATGCTATCCCCTTGCCTTTATCACAAGGATTAGAAACATCTGAATAATCATAAGGCAAGGATAACACAATACTAAGTATGCAATACAAAATCAGAAAATCAAAGACATCCCACGATCCGCACCAAAACCTACCAAAAACTAGCAATCCGGATGCAGCAATAACCTCCCTCTGAATATGTGGTGTGATGGCCAAGAACCCAACAAGTGTCAACTTGATTATTCAATACAAATTTCGGCAACACTAGGGTATCTTAGGGGTGAATTGCGATTTCAAGAAATAAGAGGGAATAAGTTATAATTTTGTAATATTAAAAGAGGAATATGTGCTAGATACTCATACGAATAAGAGAAACAAGATTCAGAAACACCAGAAGTGGGGAAATCAATATTGGCACACATAAAAAGGAGGGGAATTTCGGCATGTATTTAATTGAAAACCACTAACCTTTTGAAGGTGAATTCAAGCAAGGAAGATGCACCACAAAAAGAAGAATCCAACAAGCTATCACACGCAATAATCTGACAAAGGAGGAAGAATTTCAGCAATGGTGAAGGTAAGGGAAATTTCGGCCACACAAGGAAAGGAAGGGAGAGAACGCTTGTGTTTTTGAGGAACAAAAGAAAGAATGAAAGTGTGAGGATTAAGTGTGGTCGGCCTCTCTATTTATAAGTGCTTAAAGGATTGATTTTCCATACTTTTAAGCTTTAAAGGATAAGATAAGGTTTAAAGGATAATTCAGTTTAAAAGATAATAAGAGATAATTAACTACTTAGGATAAAAGAAATTATTTAGTACTTGTGGATAATAAGGCATAAAACTAAGGATAATTAATACCTGTTATGAATATAATAGTTTTGGAAATTGAAAAGATTAAAAACTTTATTATGTCTATTCAATTGTGTTATGAATATTTTATAACTACAAAACTCTTTATCTCCCAATGTCTCTTCATGTACCCTATCATGTTACCTATAAATAGGAGGTAATATTATTTGTTTTGTACACACTTGCTTGAGTACTTGATAAGATCTTATACTCCCTATATTGTTCTTAGTTTTCTCTCTTGTTCTTTTCTCCTCAATTCTTTCTTATTCTTTTCTCCTCAATTCTTCTTATTTTATATTCTATAACACGTTATCAGCACGATATTCTTATAAACAAAAGGAGAATCAAGAGTCTTACAAGAGTTCTTCACAAAGAACAAACAAGAATCTTAGTTTCTACAAAGGTATATTTGGGTGCGTATATTTTTATAATTATTTAAATATAATCATATTGTAATATTATTTTTTCATATTGCATGTTCTTAAATTTTATTTTCCTATATTTTTTTTAGAAATTTAAGTTCATAATTGTTTTATTTGTTTAAATACATGTTATATTAAAAAAACATAATTTATGTCAATTTTATAATATAATCATTACTCTAAAAAGAAATAAATAATAAATTCTAAATTTCTAATATTATATTATCATAATATTACCATCATTAAATGTTATTCTTATAGATTATTTCTTTTGTTTAAGTTAAAAATTTATTTCTTATCTTATTATGTGATTAATTTTATGTGTTTTTAATATTTTATAGTTTTACAATGACAAATATTGCAAAGCTTGAGTTTGAAGCTCTTAACATTACTGACAAAAATTATTTATCATGGATATTGGATGCTGAAATTCATTTGGATGCCAAAGGGCTTGGAGAGATAATCAAAACATCAAATGAAGCATCGAATCAAGATAAGGCAAAGGCTATGATTTTTCTTCGTCATCATCTCCATGAGGGATTGAAATCTGAATATCTTACAGTAAAAGATCCTGCAGATCTTTGGAAAAATTTAAACGAAAGGTATGATCACCAGAAAATAGTGATACTTCCAAAAGCTAGTTATGATTGGATGCATCTTGGTTTACAAGATTTTAAATCCATGAGTGAATATAATTCAACATTATTTAAAATTAGCTCACAATTAAAATTATGTGAAGAAAATATCACTGATGCTGATATGCTTGAAAAAACATTCTCTACTTTTCATGCTTCAAATGTGCTTTTACAACAGCAATATCGTGAAAAAGGTTTCACAAAATATTCTGAGTTGATTTCATGTCTTTTGGTGGCTGAACAAAACTATGAGCTGTTAATGAGAAATCATGAATCTCGTCCTACTGGTTCTGCTCCATTCCCTGAAGTGAATGTGATGTTATCTTATAACCATAGTCGTGGTCATAGTCGAGGCCGCAGACGAGGACGAGGTTATAATAAATTTCGTCATGATGGTGGTCAATCAAGTAAATTTATCTTCCAAAATCAGAAAATTGTAAGGGATGGCGGACCTGGAAAAGTGGCATAAAGAAAAAAGTTACAATTAGTAACTGTCATCGATGTGGAATGCAAGGTCAATGGCAACGTACTTGTCGTACACCAAAATATTTTGCCGACCTATATCAAGAATCTTTGAAGTCTAAAGGCAAGAATGTGGAGACAAACTTTGTCTAAGATGATTTCACTCAACTTTCTAATGGCCTTGAGGATATAACGCACTTGGATGTTTCTGATTTTCTTAATGATCTAAATGATGAAAGTGCAAGAAATCAAGAATGATTTTAATTTTATAACTATGCAAATTTCAATTATATTCTCTTGTTTTATTATAATAAAAGTTTATTTATTTTATTTTATTTATTCATATTTTATTTTTATATTTTCTTATTAATTTTATTTATTCAATGAAGAGAATGGATATTGGCATGGATATATCTAAGATGAACGCCAAGGAAATATGTTTGGTTGACAGTGCCACAACGCATACAATATTGAGAGATAAGAGATATTTCTCTTATTTGGATAATAGAAAAACCAATGTATATACAATAAGTGGTAGTACAAGATTGATTGAAGGCTCCGGAAGAGAAAATATTATTCTATCTGGTAGAACCAAAATAATGATAGAAGATGCATTATACTCTTCTAAGTCTCAAAGAAACTTGTTAAGTTTCAAAGATATTTGTTTGAATGGATATTATATTGAGACAATGAACGAAGGAAGCATTGAGTATCTTTGCATAACTTCTATAATTCGGGTAAAAACTATATATTAGAAAAATTATCCGCTTTTTCTTCCGGATTGTACTACACAAGTATTACAATCATTCTATAATAAACCATCAGTTTAATGATGTATTTAAAATTTGATATGACCGGTTAGGCCATCCCTGTTCAACAATGATGCGAAAAATAATAGAAAATTCTTGTGGTCATCCATTGAAAAAGAATAAGATTTTTCAATCTAATGAATTCTCATGTGCTGCTTGTTCTCAAGGAAAATTAATAATAAGGTCATCACTAGCAAAAATTGGAATTGAATCTCCAAAATTTTTAGAAAGAATTCAAGGAGATATTTGTGGGCTTATACATCCACCATGTGGACCATTTCGATATTTTATGGTTTTGATCGATGCATCAACCAGATGGTCACATGTATGTTTATTATCATCTCGCAATATGGCATTTGCGAGATTGCTTGCACAAATAATTCGTTTGCGAGCTCAATTTCCTGATTATCCGATAAAGTCTATTCGAATGGATAATGCTAGTGAATTCACATCAAAAGCCTTTATAGATTATTGCATGTCTATTGGAATAGAGGTTGAACATCCTGTTGCTTATGTTCATAAACAAAATGGTCTTGCAGAATTATTTATAAAACGCTTACAATTAATTGCAAGACCTATGCTTATGAGATCCAAACTTCCAGTTTATGTTTGGGGACATGCCATTTTACATGCAACAACAATTATACGCATTAGGCCAACAAGTTATCATGAATACTCTCCGATACAATTGGTTCATGGTCAGGAATCAAATATTTCCCATCTAAGAATTTATGGTTGTGCGGTCTATGTTCCAATTTCTCCACCACAACGTACAAAAATGGGTCCTCAAAGAAGGATAGGAATATATGTTGGATATGAGTCTTCATCTATCATTAAATATCTTGAGCCATTAACTGGAAATTTATTTACGGCAAGATTCGTTGATTGTCATTTTGAGGAGACTATATTTCCAACACTTAGGGGAGAAAATAAACAGTTGGAAAAGAAGATCTCTTGGAATGAATTATCATTATCTAGTTTTGATCCTCGAACAAATCAATGTGAACATGAAGTTCAAAAGATAATTCATTTACAAACGATTGCAAATCAACTGCCAGATGCATTTATTGACCTTAAAAGAATAACTAGGTCTCATGTTCCAGCTGTAAATGCTTCGATAAGAATTGATGTCCCTGAAGGACAATCTAAAGTTGCTAGTGAATCTAGACCACGTCAGAAACGTGGAAGACCATTCGGTTCTAAAGATAAAAATCCTCGAAAAAAGAAAGGAGCAACTACACAAGATGGTCATGAGGAGGATATAGTTTTGGAAAATCCAGTTGACATAATTAATAAAATCCCGGAAGAAACACAAGAGAATGAAGAGATCTTGATTAATTATGTCACTACAGGAACAAGATGGAACCGAAGCTCAATACTTGTCGACAATATTTTTGCATATAATATAGCGCTAAATATTATAGAAGAAAGTGAGGATTTTGAACCTACCTCTGTGGAGGAATGTAAAAATAGAAATGATTGGACAATGTGGAAAGACGCAATTCAATCAGAATTAAAGACATTTGAAAAATGTGGGGTTTTTGGACCTATAGTCCATACACCAAAAGGTGTAAAACCGGTGGGATATAAATGGGTATTTGTGTGAAAAAAAAATGAGAAAAATGAAGTTGTGAGATCTAAAGTAAGACTCGTCGCACAAGGTTTTATCCAAAAATCGGGTATTGATTATGATGAGACATATTCTCCAGTGGTGGATGCAATAACATTGCGATATTTACTTTGTTTGGCAGTACATGAAAAGCTTGAAATGGGTCTAATGGATGTAGTTACAACCTATCTGTATAGCTCGTTGGATACTGATATATATATAAAAATCCCTGAAGGATATAAATTTCCAGATGCAAATAAATCAAATTCCCGGGAAATTTATTCAATAAAGTTAAATAGAGCTCTATATGGATTGAAGCAATCTGGACGGATGTGGTATAATTGCCTCAGTGAATGCTTAATTAAAGTAGATTTCAAGAATGATCCAATTTGTCCATGTGTCTTTATAAAAAGATATGGATCTGGTTTTGTTATAATAGCTGTTTATGTTGATGATTTAAATATCATTGGAACTTGTAAAGAGATAGATAAAACTATCAGCTATTTAAAAAACGAATTTGAAATGAAAGATCTTGGAAAAACAAGATATTGTTTGGGTCTTCAAATTGAGTATCTAAGTGAAGGAATATTTATTCATCAATGAAATTATGTGGATAAATTTCTTAAAAGATTTTATATGGATAAAGCTAATCCATTAAGTACACCAATGATTGTGAGGTCACTTGATGTAAAAAAAGATATTTTTCGACCTCGTGAAGAAAATGAAGAACTCTTAAGTCCTGAGGTTCCATACCTTAGTGCTATTGGTGCACTTACATATCTTGCTAATAATACTCGACCTGACATATCATTTGCAGTAAATTTACTAGCAAGATATAGTTCTTCCCCAACTCGAAGACATTGGAATGGAGTTAAACATATTTTTAGATATCTACGAGGGACAATGGATATGAGTTTATATTATTCAAATTTATCCACTTTTGATTTAGTTGGTTATGCTGATGCAGGATATTTGTCAGATCCACATAAAGCCAGATCGCAAATAGGTTATTTATTCACTATAGGTAATACTGTCATTTCATGGCGGTCGGTGAAACAAACTTTGGTTGCTACTTCTTCTAACCATGCAGAGATTTTAGCAATTCACAAAGCAAGTCGTGAATGTGTTTGGCTACGATCAATATCACAACACATAAGAGAAGCATGTGGATTATCAAGTGATAGAGAACTTGCAACTACAATATATGAAGATAATGCTACTTGTATAGCTCAATTGAAGGAAGGCTACATAAAGGGTGACAAGACAAAACATATTTCACCAAAATTCTTCTTTATTCATGATCTTCAAAGCAAAGAGAAATCAGTGCCAACAAATACGCTCAAGTGATAACCTGACTGATTTATTTACTAAACCTCTTCCCACATCAATATTTGAAAAGCTTGTTCGAAAGATCGGAATACAACGTTTGAAAGATTTAAAGGGATGACTAAATCAGGGGGAGTATGCACTGCACTCTTTTTTTCTTCACCTAGTTTTTATTCTCATTGGGGTTTTCTTGGTAAGGTTTTTAATGAGGCAGTATTCTGATTTCATACTCACATTCTTAATATTCAAAATATTCAATAGGGAGTGTTATGAATATAATAGGTTTGGAAATTGAAAAGACAAAAAACTTTATTATGTTTATTCAATTATGTAATGAATATTTTATAACTACAAAACTCTTTATCTCTCAATGTCTCTTTATGTACCCTATCATGTTACCTATAAATGGGAGGTAACATTATTTGTTTTGTACACACTTGCTTGAGTACTTGATAAGATCTTATACTCCTCCCTATATTGTTCTAGTTTTCTCTCTTGTTCTTTTCTCTTCAATTCTTACTTATTATTTTCTCCTCAATTCTTCTTATTTTATATTCTATAACAATACCAAAATAAGTAAATTAAAATAAGAAAAATTTGAAATTAACCTTCAGGGCTATCATCTATTTATTTTTTCTGGGACAAAATGGTCATCTCAGCTGCATCGATACCTAGGTGTCATTTCAGACATACAAACTTCTAGGACATCTATTCCACCGAAGATTAAGGTCTCCCAATATATATGACAAATACTAATGGTTGATTGTCACATCTATGATAATTTATTGATTACTTAATTTCTCAAATAGAATCTCATATATAGTAATAATGAATTCCCATTAAATATCTTGATTCGTAAATTTCTCAATACTATTAGGATTTTCCTAGTATGTCATCTATAAAACCAAATGCCATCGTAGTCATATTATTAGACATGAAACTAATGTTTAAATAAATAATATTGTTGTGCCCCACTATCGTACTACCTTGCTTATAAGTTATAAATTTATAATACAAAAAAGCAAACAGCGGTCACTGGGTGACTGGTTGGTAGCAAGAACTCTTCTTTTGTTATGTTTTTTGGTCTATCGTCTCCGCCTTCTCCGTCAAGTTACATTCGATCGCTTTCTCGCCTCGCCTGCCCTCGCGATTCCTAGTCCGCTCCCTCCCGTGATCTATTTTTTCTTCCTAATCCTTCAACCATCTGGTTTCTTGCAGGTTGCTTACATGTCCTTCGCATTCTATTGTACCTAGTCTATTCTAGGGCGAAGTCGGACGTTATATATTTGTTTACTAGATTGACCCAAACTAACTAGTGGATTGCTTTCGCATCAAATGTCGAGTGCCGGCGACGAGGGCGCCGATGCGGTGTTGAGCGATGTGGAGGAAGAGGAGGCCTCGTCTCCGATCGTGATCGGAAGCGCTCCTCCTTCGACGAGTTTGGAGAGCGTTTCCGCTGCGAAGTTCCAGGAACTTCAAGCCGAGTTGGATCGCGAGCGAGCCGCGCGGGAATCTTCCGAAATTTCGAAATCGGAGCTGCAAACGGCGTTTAATCGGCTGAAGGCTCTGGCGCACGAGGCCATCAGGAAGAAAGACGAATTTTCCAGGCAGCGGGACGAAGCGCAGCGAGAGAAGGATGATGCTTTGAGAGCGAACGAGAAGTTGTCTAACACGCTAGTAGAGTTGACGAAATTGAAGGATGAAACAGCAAAGCAGTTGGAGGAAACAGCGAAGGTCAAGGATGGATTGCAGGCGGAGATTGAGAATTCGAGGCATATGTTAGTCAGTGGAATCGAGAAGATATCGGGGAAAGTCAGTAATTTCAAGAATTTCTTGGGAGCTGGAGGGTTGCCCAGGTCGCAGAAGTATACAGGATTGGCATCCGTTGCGTACGGGGTTATTAAGAGGACGAATGAGATTGTTGAGGAACTTTTGAGGCAGATCGATGTTACAGAAAAATCCAGGAATGATGCGAGGGAGCAGATGGAGCAGAGGAATTACGAGATAGCAATTGAGGTTTCACAGCTCGAAGCTACTATTAGTAGATTAAGGGACGAGGTGACGGAGAAGGGGGAGAAAGTATCTGAGGTTGAGAAAGAAATGGGGGAAAAGGCAAGTTCGTTGGAGAGGGAATTGTTGGAGCTGAGGGATTTGGTTGGTGAATATGACAGGAATTTGAAGAGTTTGGAGTCGAAGATGGAGTCACAGAGGCCTCTGTTGATTGATCAATTGAATTTGGTTGGGAAAATTCATGACAGTCTTTATGATGTTATTAAGGTGTTTGATGCCGATCATATGGATTCAGAGTTGTCTGAGTCATTGTTTCTACCACAACAAACAGACATGGAGGAGAACATGCGAGCTTCTTTGGCAGGAATGGAATCGATTTATGAACTGAGTAGAATTGTTGGTAAAAAAACAAAAGATTTAGTTGAGGAGAAGGGTCGTGAAGTGAAGAGTTTGAATGACACAGTGAGTAGATTAGTTAAGGAGAAAGAAGATATTGGTTCTCTGCTCAGAGGAGCTTTGTCAAAGAGGGTGGCGTTGCATTCATCATCACAAACAAACGAGCTGTTTCAAGCTGCTGAGAACGGTTTAAGAGAGGCCGGGATAGATTTTAAATTTAGTAAGGTTCTTGGAGACAGTAAGCCTCCTGTTTCCCAAGATAAAGGTGACTCTACAGACCCCGAGGAAAATGAGATATATACTTTGGTAATTGCTCTTTAGTTTTCATTCGGCTAATTATCCTTTGAGCTAAAATTTGTTCTTCAAGTTCTAACTTGTCCTTGTATTTTTATATTGAGCTTAGGCTGGTACTTTGGAGAATATTGTTAAGGCATCTCAGCTTGAAATCATTGAGCTGCGGCATTCTGTGGAGGAATTAAGGTATATTTAGATGTCCCTGAACTTATAAAGTTACATAAGGACACTGAAGTGTTTTTATTTACGTGGTAACCATGTATTATGCTCTTATTTTTACTGCTTTATGTATTAAGGGCAGAGTCGAATTTACTTAAAGAGCATGCAGAAGCTCAAGCGAAGGAACTAAACCATAGAATGCAAAGGATACAGGAACTTGAGGAGAAGGAAAGAGTGGCTAATGAAAGTGTAAGTTGCTGACTGTATATTGGCACCTTTCTCCCAGGAATTGTTAAGGAAGGCCTATAATGTTTGTGCATTTTTTATCGAGTGAATTATAAGTTTGTGGCATTGTAGGTTGAGGGGCTTATGATGGATATTACTGCTGCCGAAGAAGAAATTTCTAGGTGGAAATTAGCAGCAGAGCAAGAGGCTGCTGCAGGCAGAGCTGTTGAACAAGATTTTTTTTCTCAGGTATTCATACTGTCCTTTTAAGAATGATGTCTGCACTTTTATGGGTCGTGCGAGACAAATCGTACCCACCCCATAACTGAAGTTACATTTTATTTTATTTAACTTCTCGAGAAATACTGCTCTGTTTGTTGAGAAAACGAAAGTCCAGTTTTGAAAAATGAGACAGGAGATAGCCACATTCATGCTGAAGGCTTTTTGAACAAAATGGTAACTTCCAAAACCAGTACTTGGAAGGATATTGTCAAGTGCTTTTCCCTGCTCTGCAAAATTCAAGAGCAATAAGTTAAGACCCTGAAACCATTATAAATATTGATACTGTTTAACGGATAAAAACAGATGGAAAAAATGAGAGAGTTAGTGTGCAATGTTGCAAAGTTGTTCTGCAAGCATAGTGTCGTCCTATAGGCATTGTTCTTTCTGAATTTACTCGTTACTCCATGGTTTTAATTTGATCTTATTGACGGGCAACATTACTATTTGTATCATGGATTATGATGGAGCTCGTGCATAGCCTGATATTCTTTTTTTGAAAGGCCGCTTGATATTTAAATGATATTTTGATGAAAGGCTTTGACTTGAATCTCCTTACTGACTAAATGCTTTTCCCAAAATCAGTTAGAGCCTGCTCTAGTTTGTTTCTATGGTCAAGTTTACTTTTTAATCCTAATTCCTGACTCTCGTCAATTAGTTAACCCCTTCCAAGAGCCTCTTAATTACTGCAGTCACAAGCTAATTATGTTACTTCATCAAATACTTGGCCTTTTTCTAATTAAAAATATTGGGCGCTCTGATCATTATGGCCTTGGTTTTCTATGTTCAGCTATCAGCCCTTAAGCAGGAACTTGAAGAGGCGAGGCAAGCGGTGTTAGAATCTGAGAAAAAGCTAAATTTCAAAGAAGAGACAGCAGCAGCTGCCATGGCTGCAAGAGAAGCTGCTGAAAAGTCGCTTAGATTGGCCGACTCTAGGGCATCTAGGCTGAGGGATAGGATAGAGGAGCTCAGCCGTCAGCTGGAAGAGTTTGAGACGCGAGAAGACTCCAGGGGCCTTCGTGGGCCTAGATATGTATGCTGGCCATGGCAATGGCTTGGCTTGGACATTGTAGGTCATCGCAAACCTGAAACACAACAGCAGAGTTCAAATGAAATGAATGAAATGGAGCTCTCTGAACCACTTTTGTGATGTTATACCCTTTTTTGGTTCTTTTATGTATCTATCGAAAACTTTATATAAATCCTCTCACTGAAAGAATGGCAGGATCGGTAGTTGTATTCTTCCAGACTGGATTTTTCATTTTTCCCCCTTTTCAACTCTCCAAGGTTCAAATTATGTAATTAGAAATGAGTCTGTTGTTCAAGCTGTTGTATGGCTTTGCCACCAACAGGAGAACTTCTGTGAATTGTAATTGATTTCAGAATCTGTGATCTAAACTACGTAGGTTCTTGACAAAATTTTAGACTTGTTACTATACTGTAAATTTCATATTTGATAAGAGAAATTAAAAATAACTTTTTTAAAACATTATGTAAAAAATCTATTTTATTATTAAATCAGTATAATTTTATTATTATTTTTCTGGATATGATGAATATATTTAAGATACATTTTTTCATATCCAACATATACGATTGTTTACACCTAACCGACACAACTTTGTAATTCATATAAATATATATGATACACTTTCAATTCTATACATGTAGATATCTTGTAATGCATTTGAGGATAAAAATCAAGAAAAGTGAAGATTGTTTACACTTTTATTTCCATACATATAGATATCTTGTAATGTATTTGAGGATAAAAATCAAGAGAGGAAGTGAGGATCATTTCCAGAGAAGATCGGATAGTAAAATAAAGGTAAACAAGGATATATATTGCAAGCAATGGTCAAAGGAAAAAGAGATAAATTTTTTTCCTTATTTATTTATTATGAATATAATGAGTTATTTTTTGATACATGTTATATCAATCTTAATTAATATTTAGTTAAAAAATAAATTTTTTCGTAAGTATTCTATTATCTATTTTCTTCATTTATCATTGGTTTACATGTTTTCTATTTTTTTTTTCAAAAAAGATTGAATGATGATATATCTAATGTTGTCATCAAACATTTTTGCTATCCAATAGGATCAAGCATGAAAGTCTAATGTTTTTCCCTTTATATTCAATAGAATTCGATAAAAAACCAAAAAAAAATCAAAAGTAATTTTTTAGATATTTGTTTTTTATTGGATTGGATGTTTTTTCTACGTCAAAGGGATTAGCATCCTATGCACACATGTGAGATAGAAATAGATGAATGTTTTCTTAACAATATTTGAGTTGTAGGAGAGTTTATCCAACCATAATCAAAGCAATTTTTTTTAAAAAAAAATTTTAAAAAAAAAATTTATTATGATAATGATATATTATACTAATGCTTAATATGCACATATATTTTGTAATAACATGTATACATATGCATATAAAATCTTGATTTATGATGTTGTAGATTTTAATATTTAACCAATCATAATTTCTTGTTATTTTGATGATATATCGAATATATGGGTAATATGATCTAACATGTCATATAACCTACAAGATTTATTTTTGCATAGTATTATCCCTATACAAAGCATGCTAGTATTATACCATAATTCTCTTCGATAGGTGAAAACTACGTATCTACATGAGACATTGTGTACATTATAAGGTAAATTTATTTATTTATTTTAATACGATATTATCTTATATTAATTACAATAGTCAAAAGACTAGATGAAAATAAAATGATATTATGTATCAATGATTATGGTCTATTCCTTATAGTGGATGTGATATTACTATAGTTGTGATATGATCATATCTCATCCTAATAATTAAGTATAATTTCCCTAAAGTGAATATGTTTTTATATTATATCCATGATTATGAATATAGATAAAATATTAAATTTTCAAAAATATTACAAAGGATGAGATGATATGAATATCAAATATTGAAATAACCGGTGGAACCATCCTGATTTGATATCAATTATGATTGGAAAACTATAAATTATTCTATAACACATAAGCTTTCGAATGTTGTTGTACAAATGCATCTTAAGCACAATGTTTCTACTTGCTTAGTTTGATATTTAATCAGGATAAAGATGTGAACTACAAATATTTGATTTGGATGATATATCAACCAATATATATATATAGATATATATATTTTAGAATGCAAGTGACATTTGTAAGACAAAATATGAAAAAAAATCATTGGTCAGCGTGCATCTTGATAATTTGATATAAATAATATAGATATATGTTATGATTATATCTATATTTTGGATCTTTATCAAATATTATATGTTTGTTATAATGCATTTGACATGCAACAAGCTTATTCACATAATGCCAATAACTGAACATTGTTATTCTCTTAATAAAATTAGTTCAACCAAGTAAAACTATCTAAGAAATTTATATATACAATAGATAATATAATTATCCATCATAACACATAAAGGTGAATCCTAAAAGGAGAATATAAATAAGACAATATTTGAACATTGAGGGGATGAAGAAAAATAACTAAAAATAATAGTTTAAGTTATGGTTATGATCCTCATCATATATTGTGAACTTAAAGTTCAAAAGATAACTCATTGAGTACTATCATTATTAGATAATTTTTCTGACCTTTAAAAGATTTAAATATTCAACTATAATTGCTCCAAAATAATATTATTTCTGTAAAGGATAATACTCGTGTGTGAATTTGGTACATTTTAGGAATGTGAATTACTAATCGGTTTCAAATACTTAATTCTCGAAAAGGAGCTATTATTTATGATGGTCTGAAAGAGAATAAATTTAAAAATATTTCATTAACTTTATTAATTTTTGAAAGGGATTTAGAAAAAATAAATAGATCTTGATAAATTATGTCGATATGAAAAGATGGAACCAAGATGTTAGACCTAGCCTGCGTAGGGGTTCAAGTGTTCCCAATCCCAAATCGGAAAGAAGTGGGGAGGTCTTAAGCTTATATGTGTTGTGTGAATAGTTCATTTGTAACAAGATACATCTTGTGAGCCATGTGGTTAGAAGCCTAATCGAGCATTGCAGTTGTGATTCATCACGCGCACATACACATCTGGGCCTGGTGGGCCGGGTCGTGACAAATGGCAGCGGAACCGATCTTGCTCCCTCTTCCATATGGGCTTTGGGCAGTGTATTGAGTTTACGCTTAGGCTCCTCTCGTGAGGACACGAGGTCTATAAGGAAGAGGGATTGTGAGACCCAGCCTGTGTAGGAGGTCAAGTGCTCCTAATCCCATATTGGCAAGAAGCGAGGGAGGTCTTGGGCTTATAAGTGTTGTGTGATGAATCATTAGGAATAAGTTGTATCTTTTGAGCCATGTGGTTAGAAGCCCAACTGAGCATTGAAGTTGTGATCCATCACATGCATATACACGCCCGGGCCTACTAGGTCGGGGGTTCGGAGATCAGGTTATGACACAAGATGAATAAATGTTGACAATATCTATGCATATATAATTTAAATACTCATTATTATGAGGATCTTGATTAAACTTTATGGAGAAGTATAAACTATAAATGATTTATCAATATAGAAAGATATACTAATGATTGGTATGCTATATAGATATATTTAGACTTGTAGTCTATATACCAATTTGTGTGAAAATTCTGAAATATATACTGATAGATATGCGAAAATGAGATAAACCATATTATAATGAAAATACATGTCACACAAAGATTTTATGTAAAGGGTTGTTTTTAAGAGAAATATTGTATTGTGGTGGTGGATAAAGAATGTTACAATATATGATAAATCTGACAATGAATATATATCTGAATACGTCTGATATATGAAAATCCAAGATGGATATACATTGCAAAATACAATAATTGAGATTCTCAAGAAGTTATATTATATCAAGCTAAATGAAACTTGTATTTATCAAAACAATCATGATATATATGTTTTTATAAAAGATCTAGATCTGAATTTGGTAGATTGCTAATCATCATGAAAAGATAAATATTATTAAAACTATTTGAAGAGTTATCAAAACTCGTTAATTAGATCAAGATAAATATTATAAAGATTGTTTTATTTGAGTCCTTATATTGAATATTTAGTTAGTGTAATTCGATGAAAATATTAAGAAAATTTTATGGATAAAATTTACCCATCAAGATGAACCTTATGAGATATCATATTCACGTATCGAATGATAATTAACATTTGAGATCTTCATCAATTTCAAAAAGATGATATTATCAGGGGGAGCTCTTTTTTTTTTCTTTATCAATATTTTCTACTAAATTTTTTTAATAATATTTTTAATGAGATAATATTTAATTGTATAATTATATATATTAAAGTATGCATCATTTTCCATATCTAAAGGGATGTTGAAATAAGATAGTACGCTGCACTATTTTTTTTTCAATAGATTTTTCTTGATAAGATTTTTAATGTGGCAATATGACAATAATATACTCTCATATTGAGAATAATATACTTTTTTTCTTTCTTAAGGAATTTTTTCATGAGATTTTTTCTAGTAAGGTTTTAACAATACATGTTCTTAATTTAAAGATATTCAATTACAAAATAATAAATGAATATCAATTTTTATAATATTCAAGGGGAAAATATTAGGAATGATCTTCATGTTTAATATTGTGATCATTAAAAAAAATAAATTTTGAGACTATGTTATCAATGCAATAAACATAAAGAGGGAGTGTTATGGATATGATAAATATTCATTGAATATATCAAGAGATACGTCCTTTCGTATCTAACAATTCTTAATATTTAAAGAGACATAGCCTTTTGTACCACTAATACTTCCAAAAAGTATAAATATTTTGTAATGCATTTGAGATATCTGAATAATATCTCCATTTTAATCTCTCTCCATATCCTGTATATTGTTATAAATGAATATCTTTGAAACCTTTGGTTTCATTATGAAGAGACAAGTTATAAGATATACAATTAATGTAAATGATACATTTGTGTATTTATAAATACAATATTGTATGTACACAACAATAAAATATCAAAAAATATTCTTCTCCCTTCATTCTCCCTCTTTCTAACTAGATTAGAATTCATCTTAATGTATTTGTTTACTATAATATAATACGTTATCAACACGAATATGAGACCTTGTCCCTTCGAGTGCCTAGTTAGAGTGACCATATAGTGAGAGTATTCGATTTTGATCCGTATGTACAGTTGACCAATTTGACCTAAAAGTTGACCCTTGACCTGAGAGTTGACCTTTAGGTTTGACACAGTCATAGAAAACCTAGGTGTGTGTCTAGGTGTCTTAGCGAGTGATCTAGGTCGAGTATTGAGTTTTGAGTCAGTGAAAATCGATATAGGTCGGTTCCAAGTCTGTTTTGAGTGACTATAAACCTTTGGGCTGAAAAACCTGTTTTGGGCCTGTTTGATATTTTCAGAGCCCATTTACCTATTTTTGAGCCCAATTAATTATTTTAACCCAATTTTGATGATTATTGATTTTGAAACCCATTTTGGCCCACTCAGGGCATATCAAACTTTTAAAATGCTTCGTTCAGATTTTTTTGAGATTTTGGGCCTTGGGTATAAATACCTAGCCCTACCCAAAACTTAGAATTTTTCTAAGTGTTTGAACACCTGCAGTCTTCCCTTCTCCCCCTCTCTCACGCCCTCACTTCCCCAAAGAGAACCAGTTCAATTTCCTTTGATTTTCGTTCGAAAAAAACTACCGGGTTTTGTTCCAAAACACATCCCTAACCTTTCCTGACTAATTTCCACTATTATTTCTGATTGAGGAGCCGTAATCGATTTGTTCTTCGTGTTAGGGAACTTATTGGGGATTTCATGGTAAGTGCTCTAATTCTCCATTTTCGTTGTTGATTCTTGGTTCTTTTCTTTTTTTGTCCATGTTTCTAAGCTAGTTTGGTGGATTGGATCGGTTTTTGGTTTCAATGGCATTTTCGGTAATTTCAGGCGATTTGAGATTTTGATTGAATTGTCAATTTTGGTTGTTCCTGTTGCTTTGGATTGTTGATTTGTGAGTTGTGGAGTATGATTGTGAGCTAAGAAACTCAACCCTATAATCGAGTGAGCTTGGGTGTCGATTTGGAGGAATGAGTGGCTTGCATGAGTTTTGGGTGTTTTGCCTGTTGGTTGGATTTCCAAAATTGTGAGTTGCGAGCGTGTTGTTAGGTGAGATGTAAATGGGGTCTCTTACGGTTCATTTTCAGTTTTGAGTCATTTAGTCGATTTTATTGATTTTGGTGCTTATATGTGTTTTGATTCAGATTGTGTGTTTACGCTGTGCTGGAGCAGTCGATAAGGACAAGAGTATTGCCATCGATTTTTCTACATGACAATAGGTGAGAGTTTGCATTTCATTTGCTTACATGGAAATATTTTGTGTTAATGAATTAAATACGATAAATGTTTAGTTTTGAATGGAGGGCGTACGTGCATTGTGTATGACATTCATTTTAGCTTCATGAACTTGCTTTCCATGTTTTGGGTATATGAACCGTATGTTTGAACTCCTAAGCATACTGGTTGCATGTATATGCACGTTGAGAGGGTATGTGAGGTGATGTTTGAAACCGTGTGATTGATTGTGTTTATACTCGTGTGGTTGATTGTAGTGGACCCATTTGAATTGAGTGTTTTATCGCTTATTAGGTATTTTTTATTTCCGAGAAACCTTGGTGAGGATTCCCGAGGGTTTGAGCGAGTTTGGGAGATGTTTCGAGTGATTTTCAGGGTGCATATCCGGGACGAGTATACGCCCATATAATCTTCCAGTTTCCCGTGTACTGTTCTGGACAGAATAGTACACAGCTTGTGTAGAAGAGTACACGGCCTGCCCTAAAAAGTACACAACCGTGTACTTCTGGCCGTGCAACACACTTACACCCCCTGTTTCGATTCCACACGCCCACGTGCTTGTCCCAATAGCCCTTGTACCCTTCCCTCAACCTGTGTACCTCATTTTGATAACCCCAAACCTACCCTACACCAAATAAACATCAAATCCACCCAAATCAACCTCATATGAGTGCCTCATGATATTTCTTGCATTTGATGCATTATTGGGTTTTCAAAGTAAAAGCTATATACGTGTGTTCTTAGGAACGACTTGGAATTGACGGTTAATGTTTGGCCAAGTAAGGTAAGTACATGGAATCCCAACATAAGGAAATATTGCTAACCTAATGTTATTGTATGGATAGATTATATATGTGTACTTGAATTTGCTATGACTTAACAGACTGCCTGAATATGACTTAGCAGGCTATTTGTTTATATATGTGTGGATTGTGAATGAGTGCTATAATGTGATTTCTCCACTCAGTTTCGAATAACATTTGCATTAAGGGATTTATATCTATTTTTTTTAAAAAAATTAACTACTAATAAGCTTTCGGTTTCCATTTAGCGGGTTACTTGAAAGTGTTTTGTCATCTACCCCGATAGGTTTTGGGGCAAAGTAGCCTGTGTGACAATGTTTTGTGCTGTAAGTTTATGAAACCTATTGGGCTAGCTTTTATTGCATTGTGTTTTACAATTTATGCATTATACAAGTAGCTTGTGAAATGCATTGATATGCATGCTTAGTATGCATGGATGGTAACGGCGTTTTAAAATAACTATTTTATAATTGATTTTTCATATATTTTATTCCACTGGATATGCTTATGACGTTATAACTTCCACTAAGGTCTTTGATCTCACCCCTTCTTGTTGATTTTTTCAGGGCTAGTTCGTCAGTCGTAGCCATTCATTATTAAGGTCATATTTCTTCGGTGTTGGTCTTAGGGTTGGACTATTGTACTTGCACGTCTTGAAAGCTCGGCATGCTTTGTGTTTGGATTATGTTGCTTATTATGGACTCGTTGTGGGCTTGTTTTCTGGATTGGATATTTTATTCGCTTGTATGACTCAAATTTCAGTTTATGTTATGAGATATGTGCCTTGGATACTTTTTATGGATATATATGAGTTTGTGTGTATGGTCTCAGTGTGGCATGTTTGGGGCCCTATCACCTGTTACTTGTGATTTAAGATTTTCGTTGTATGCGTTTGCATACTCCGTTGCTTGTTTTGTATCGGGTGTATTATGTGACGTGCTACTTTCCTTTTAAAAGGAAAAATTCAAATTTATATGTATTTTTAAATTTTCAGTTTCGAAAAGTTAACGTGAGCCTTGTGTGGTTTCAATTGATCCACGTGTTGGGTCGATCAGGATTACATGGTAGTGAGGATCCCATTTATCCGGAGTAGGTCCTCATAATGAAGCTCTTAAAAATGAGAGAATCAAGAGTCTTACAAGAGTTCTTCATAAAGAATAAGCAAGAATCTTAGTTTTCACAAAGGTATAATTGGGATAATAAAGTAAAAAGATGATAAAATCTAAAATTCTAATACTATTTTATCATAATATTAGTATTATTAAATATTATTCTTATTTTTATAGCTCATTTTTTATTGATTAGATTATAAGTGTATTTCTCATCTTATTATGTGATTAATTATATATATTTTTATATTTTTATAGTTCTACAATGACAAATATTACAAAGCTTGAGTTTGAAGCTCTCAATATTACTGGAAAAAATTATTTTTCATAGATATTAGATGTTGAAATTTATTTGGAGGCTAAAAGTTTTGGAGAGACAATCAAAATACCAAATGTAGCATCAAATCAGGAAAAGGCAAAGATAATAATTTTTCTTCTCCACCATCTCTATGAGGGATTGAAATCTGAATACCTCACTGTAAAAGATCATACAAATCTTTGGAAAAATTTAAAAGAGAGTTATGATCACCAGAAAAAGGTGATACTCCCAAAAACTCGTTATGAATGGATACACCTTTGTTTACAAGATTTTAAATCTGTGAGTGAAAATAATTCAACATTATTTAAAATCAACTATCAATTAAAATTATGTGGAGAAAATATCACTAATGTTGATATGCTTGAAAAAATATTCTCCATTTTTCATGCTTCAAACATACTTTTACAATAGTAATATTGTGAAAAAGGTTTCACAAAATATTTTGAGTTGATTTCATGCATTTTTGTGCCTGAACAAAATAATGAGTTATTAATGAGAAATCACAAATCTCATCTTATTGGTTTTGCTCCATTCTCTGAAGGGAATGTGATGTTATCTCATAACCGTGGTCGTGGTCGAGGCCACAGATGAGGATGAGGAATAGGAAGGAATTATAATCAATTTCATCATGGTGTTGGTCAATCAAGTAAAATTATCCTCCACAATTAGAAAGTTATAAAAGATGAAGAACCTGAAAATATAATGGGTAGCATGCGTAAAGAAAAAAAAATTACAACTAGTAACTGTTATCGATGTGGAATGCAATGTCATTGGCAACGTACTTATCGTACACCAAAATATTTTGCCAACCTATACCTAGAAAGTCTAAAGGTAAGAATGTGGAGACAAATTTAGTCCAAAATAGTTTCACTGAATTTGCTAATAACCTTGAGGATATAACACACTTGGATTTTCCTAACTTTCTTAATAATCCAAATAATAAAAGTACAAGAAATCAATAATGATTTTAATTTTATTATGCAAATTTCAATTATATTTTTCTTGTTTTATTATAATAAAATTATATTTATTATATTTATTTATCTTTTGTTTTTATATTTTAATCTATTTTATTAATTTTATATTTCTTATTAATTTTATTTATTTGTCGAATAGGATGGATATCAGCTTGGATATATCTAAAATAAATGCTATGGAAATATGTTTGGTTGATAGTGCCACAATATTTACAATATTGAGAGATAAAAGATATTTCTCTTGTTTGAACATTGAAAAAACCAATGTACATACAAGATATGGTAGTACAAGATTAATTGAAGGTTTTAGAAGAGCAAATATTATTTTATCTAGATGAATCAAAATAATAATAGAAGATGCATTATATTCATCTAGGTCTCAAAAAAACTTGTTAAGGTTCAAAGATATTTGTTTGAATGGATATCATATTGAGACAATGACTGAAGAAAGTATTGAGTATCTTTGTATAACTTCTATAATTTCGGATAAAAAGTATATATTAGAAAAATTACTCGCTTTCTCTTCTGGATTGTACTACACAAATATAAGGATGATAGAATCTTATTCTATAACAAACCATCAATTTAATGATTTGTTTAAAATTTGGCATGACTGGTCAGGCCATCCCGGTTCAACAGTGATGTGGAAGTTAATAGAAAATTCTTATAGTTATTTATTGAAAAATAATAAGAATTTTCAATTTAATAAATTAACATGTGTTGTTTGCTCTCAAAGAAAATTAATAATAAGGCCATCACTAGTAAAAATTGGGATTGAATCTTCAAAATTTTTGGAAAATATTCAAGGAGATATTTGTCGACCTATACATCCACTATGTGGACCATTTAGATATTTTATGATTTTGATCGATACATCAACTAGATGATCACATACATGTTTATTATCATCTCGTAATATAGCATTTGCGAGATTGCTTGCACAAATAATTCTTTGATTATCTGATAAAGTTTATTCGAATGGATAATGCTTGTGAATTTATATTTAAAGCCTTTATAGATTATTGCGTGTCTATTAGAATAAAAGTTGAACATCCTATTTGTGAGACCCAGCCCGTGTAGAGGGATGGTTACCCAATCCCACATCGGAAAGGATCAGGTGAGGTCTTGAGCTTATATGTGTTGTATGATGATATCATTAGTAATAAGATACATCTTTTGGGCTATATGGTTAAAAGCCCAACTCAGCGTTACAGTTGTGATCCATCACGCGCACATACACGTCCAGGCCCACTAGGCCAGGAGTCCGAGGGCCAGGTCGTGACAAATGGTAGCAGAGCCAATCTCGCTCCTTCTTCTGAGTGGGCTTGGGTCGTGTTATATGTTCATGTTTGGTCTCACGTTAGTTATCTTTGGACTGCCCTTGTGAGGACACGAGGTCTATAAGGAGGGGAGATTGTGAGACCCAACCCGTGTAGGGGGCTGGTTACCCAATCCCGCATCGGAAAGAAGCGGGGGAGGTCTTGAGCTTATATGTATTGTGTGATGGTATCATTTGTAACAAGATGCATCTTTTGGGCCATATGGTTAAAAGCCCAACTCAGCGTTACAGTTGTGATCCAGCACGTGCACATACACTTCCGGGCCTGCTGAGCCGAGGGTCTGGGGGCCGGGTCGTGACACTATTGCTTATGTTCAATATAAGTCGTGCATGTGTTTAGCTGCGATCAATATCACAACACATAAGAGAAGCATGTGGATTATCAAGTAATAGAGAATATATAACGACACTGTGTGAAGACAATATTGCTTGTATAACTCAATTGAAAGAAGGATATATCAAAGGTGACAAGACAAAATATATTTCATAAAAATTCTTCTTTACTCATGATCTTCAAAGAAAAGGGGAAATCAGTGTCCAACAAATATGCTCAAGTGACAACCTGGTTGATTTATTTACTAAAGCTCTTCCAACATTAATATTTGAGAAACTTATACAAAAGATCGGAATGGGTCATTTGAAAGATTTGAAGGGATGACTGTAAGGACCCAAATCCAATCTATAAGGACCCTTATCATTGTGAAACCCGAATAAGCCCTCGGAAGGTCCTATTTGAATCCCACAAGGCTCAAGTTTTACTAATTGTCAATTTTATTGGTTACTTAAGATGCTTTTACAGGTTGGCGCTTGTAATTCTTTAAACAATATTCTGGCTTATACGGAGTGAAAAAAAAAACATCAATAGAAGACTTTTATAAATGCTAACAACTAGTGGAATCATAACACATAAGTCCCAAAGGAATCTCAAACACAAACCAATATTCATAGAAGATTTCAGACACAAGAAGGAACAGAAGTTGGAAAGCCAAAAAAGAGGTTCAAACATAGGAGAGCATGTGCAATCAATAAAACCAGTAAGAAAGTGCAATGCAAATGTGAAGCAAATCGTGATGCAAATTATCCCACCATGAAGCTTTGATCTCACACCTTGGTAACACTAGCAAAGCATGAGCCTATGCCTGAAAAAGGGAAAGAATAAGGGGATGAGATTACAAGAATCTTAGTAGGGTCACAATATCATAAGATATGCATAAACCCAATCAAACATCTCCCAACAATATATAGATCATATATACTTATGTAACATGCTCAAACAAATTTAGCAAACAATCACAAAGAACATAGGAAGGGCCGAAATTAGTAAAGGGGTTGAGACTCAAAACACTTCATAGGTAGCCATCACAAGACTGAACCAGAAGCACACAGACAACTTAATTCACTATCTGATTCCCAAAACCAAATGATTATCCCCATCTACCTATGTTGTCCAAGGCTTTGCTGCAAAAGAGGAAAGTGGTAAGTAAACAAACTCATAGCAAGCTTTCATTTCCTTGCCTCACACATTACAAGTCATCTTGCCACACACAGGACAAGGCATCTTGCCACACACAGAACAAGACATCTTGCCACACACAGGACAAGGCATCTTGCCGCACACAGGACAAGACATCTTGCCACACACAGGACAAGACATCCCACATCCAGACTTGAACCGGTATAAGGGCATCCTGACATCCAGACTTGAACTAGCATATAAGGCATCCTAATGTTCGGATCGAAACCGACATACAAGGCATCCAATGTACATGTGCTTGGAACAATCACCCATACAACTCCCATACTAGTAAGTACCTCTGCTCTACTTAGGAGCATCAGTCACTTACTTCGAATGGCCATCGGAAAGAGGATCTTGACACACAAGCATAATGCAAGCACATAAGCAAGTACAAGCATATAGGAACATAGCAAGGTATCCTCAATCAATTACAACACAAAGTATATATCAATACCAGGTACACAAACCGAATAGGGGTAATTCAATCCTCAATCAATATAGGTTCCAAAATCACCTAAGGGACTAGCAATCAATCCTTAAGCATGCATAATCAATTCGCAAGTATGCATAGACATGGGTACACAAACTGAAACAAGTAAGCAAGTGAAAGGAATTCTGGAGAACCAATGAGGTATAGATCCTACCTCTTATGTGTCTGAATTAGATGCAATCCCTTTGCCTTTATCAATAGGATCAGGAACTCTTAAACAACCATAAGGCAAAGACAACACAATACTAAGCAATATGATATGAAATCAGAAACCAAATGCATCCTAAAATCCTTACCAAAAACTAGCAACCCGAATGTAGCAGTATCTTCCCCCTGAATGCATGATGTGATGGCTAAGAACTCAGCAAGAATCAATCTGATTATTCATCCCAAAACAAGGTACAAATTTCGACACACTTAGGGTTCTTAGGGGTCAATTGCAATTTCATCAATTACAAGAGGAACAGATGCGATTTCAACATAATAAAAGAGGAAAAAGTGTCAAACACTCATACGATTAAGAGGAACAAGTTTTAGAACCAACAAAAGAAGGAATAAGAATTTTGGCACACATAAAAAGGGATAATTTTGGCAGCAATATTAAAAGAGAGAAACTAACCTTCTGATGATGAATTCTAAATATAAAAGGCAGCACGAATAAAGGATTCCAACCAGCTATCACACGTAAAAATCTGAAAAAGGAGGAGCAATTTCAGCTAGGGTTTTTGGTAGGACAAAGTCAGCCATAAAGAGGTGAAGAAGGGAGAGAATTTTGTGAAATAGAAGAGAGATTTAGGTATGCTAGATAGGGTAGCCGACCATAGCTTTATATAGGGTCTAATTGGATTAAATTTTTCTATTTTAAGCCTAGATAAGTTAGGATAATGCTTAAAAGAAAATTCTATTAAAAAAATAATTCTATTAAAAAAATAATTCTATTAAAAAAATAATTCTATTAAAAGGATAATTCTATTAAAAGGATAATTCTATTAAAATAATAATTCAATTTAAAAGGAAGAATTATGTAATGCTTTGGATAATAAGAGATAAAACAAAAGATAATTATGCAGAATTAAAATAGAAAATATTCTGCAACAACCATTTTAGGTCATCATGCATTTTTTTTTCAAGGGCAAAATGGTCATTTTTGCTACACTGGTACCTAGACTTCTAGGATATCTATCTTATGGAGGATCAAGATCTCACATTAACTAAATCAGGGGAGTATGCACTGTACACTTTTTTCCTTTACTAAGTTTTTATTTCCATTGAGTTTTTCTTGATAAGATTTTTAATGAGGCGGTATGACAACAACATACTCTTACATTGAAAATAATGTTTTTTTTTCCTTTATAAAAATTTTTCTCAAATTTTTTCTTACTAAGGTTTTAACGAGACATTTAGTCATTTTCGATACAACAAACAGATATTCAAGGTAAGTGTTATAAATGAATGTCTTTAAAACATTTAGTTTCATTATGAAAAGATAAGTTATAAGATATACAATTAAGTAAATGATATATTTGTGTATTTATAAGTACCATATTGTGATATTGTATATATATATATCTACATAACAATAAAATATTAAAATTTCGTCATTTATTCTCTCTTTTTCTAACTTCATGTTGATTTATTTGTTTATTATATAACATATATCTTTTTTTTTCTATTCTTATCTTTTTTCTTTTTTTATTTACATCAACTACATAATTATTATTTTGATTCAAACATACTTTCTTACATTTATTATATTGTCAATATCCATATTTTCTAGTAATGGACCCGAATAAGATCTTTTGACGGTCACTTACGGAAACTAACAGGTACAAGGTGGAGATCGATCTTTTTGGAGACGGTAAGACTAACACCGGTTTTCTCTTCCATATTGAGGCCTTTTGGATTCATGGAGTTTGGTAATGCCCAATCAAAACTATATAAGAGACTTGCCAGTATGATCTCCACCGTTACAGTTCCCATTAGTACCGCCGGACACATTCTTCTGCCAGCCCCAAATGGCAAAAACTCAAAGTTTTGTCCTTTGAAATCAATTCGGCTGTCCACGAATCTCTCGGGAAAGAATGCTTCTGGGCCCTTCCAGTACTTAGGGTCACGACCTATTGCCCAGAAATTAATGTAGAGCATCATCTTCGGATTGAGGTTTTGACCATTGATTGTGAAGTGCGATAGCACTTCTCTGGGGAGGAGGAGCGGAGCAGGAGGGTGCAGCCTTAGAGTCTCTTTTACAACCATCTGGAGGAATTCAAGTTGATCGATGTCGTCTTCAGTTACTCTTCCTTTTGTTCCGACAAGCCCTCTAACCTCATCTTGTGCTTTCTTCATCAGTCTAGGATTCCTCAGAAGCTCTGCCATTGCCCAGTTAATAGTAATTGCAGCGGTATCAATCCCACCCAGAAACATATTCTGGCAGGGAAAAGGCCAACGTTAATCAATTTTACCTTCAGTTTCTGATATACAATCATAAAAGATAATCTGAGATGGATGCTTACCAGGAGGACTGCCTTGATATTCTCTTCTGTAAATTGAGAACTGCCCAGTTCAGTTTGTTCCTTCTTTATTTGGAGAAAAACATCAATGATGTCGTCGTGCTCTTTGTTCCTTTCAGGTTTGAGGTGATCATCTATTACATACTGGAAGAAGTTATCCAACTCAAGGAAAACTCTTTCTGTCCTAGTGTGATGACCGGTAAGCCGGTCAATAATCCAACCAATATACGGCAAGTATTCCTCTGCGGAGAGACTTCCCAGAACAGCCTCGGCCTCATGAATTACTTCATGGAACCTGTCTTTATCGAAGTTAGTACCTCTGTAGTTAAACCCAAAGGCCATGCGGGATATTATATTCGTGGTGAGAACAAATAATTTCTCGGTAAGGTTAACGGGAGCAGCTGAAGATGACGACTCGGAGATAGAGCTGATCAGGAAATCCACTTCTCCTTCTCTTATGAACCGGAAATACTGCACTCTTTTAGAGCTAAAAAGCTCGAGAACAACAATCTTCCTCATGTTTCTCCAGTTATCACCGTAAGGAGCGAACCCTACATCCTTGTAGTTATAGGTAAGTTTACCGGTTCCTGCCAACGGTGGTCTGCTGCAACAAGCAACATCATGGGTTTTTAACACCTCTTTAGCTGCTTCAGCAGAGGATATTACAACAGTAGGTATTCGACCAAGGTGAAGCAGCATGACAGGGCCATATCTCTTGGAGAGTTGCCACAAAGATTGATGAGGCAATATACCAATCTGATGTAAATTGCCGAAAATTGGAAACTTGGGAGGGCCAGGGGGAAGCAGCTGCTTGTTAGCAATTGCAATCTTCCTGTAAAATAGAAAGAATAGAGGAAGTAGCAACAGAAGCAGAAGCCACATCAGTGGGTGATTATCCATGGCCATTAGAGCTATAGCTTTAGCTTGTGGCGTACTACAAGGGGTGAAGAGATGAGCAAATCCAGAATTAAGTTTCTACGGACAGGAATTACTTATTAAATACAATATAAAGATTGTAATATGCATGTATCTTACGCAAACTAGTAAATATGATGCGAGTCTCTTTCACACTTAACAAGGGTATTTCTATGAGATTGGCAAGGAATCTTTTTATTCCGTTCCAGATTAATCAATTGTACACTGTATGATGGGAAGTGAACACTAAAAAAAATTATTTCTCTTCTGGACCACAAAACCTGACGGTATCCGGAGGACAAGCTCACATGCTTGGATCGTTATCAGTCCATTCTCAGCGAATTTCGAGGGATCACAGTTTTCTAGGGAGTCATTTGTTGAGCGAGCATTTAGGTTGTCTGTTCCTGAAACAAAAGCTGGAATTACAGCGCCACCCGCTTGGTGGACACCAGACAAACTTGTCACTTCTTCAGCTTTCAGTAATCTTCTCCTGTAAAGTTTGTATTCTCGATTTCCGATTTATCAAATAGAAAAACGCTCAAGAGCATAGGAATATATTTCATTTTAAAAAAAACATAACGATATCATTACACTTTTCGCTTGGACAAGAATCAAGTTGCAAGCGGATACAGATATGGAATTACATAGAACGGCAAAGAGAAAACAAAAGAGACATATAAAAAGAAGCAGCTAACAGTTAACGGAATTGCATTGATTTTAGCATACTAAAATTCTCTTTTTCTTTTTTGAATAAAGACTAAAATTCTCTTAATAAATAGACTTAACGAAGGATGCTATATCCCCTGCTGACCGTATAAAGGAGCCCTCTGGCGTATGAATCATAAGGTCATGGGTTGTGGCAGGTAGGTATAAGGATGACAGGTCCCTTCCTTACTGAAGCAACAGTAAAACCACTCTCTTTCTCTTCCATGCTATACTATTCTGCCTTAATTCCACCTGGCAATTTCCAATCAAACAAGTAGAGGAGATTTGCTAGCGCAAGCTCCACCGTGGCCATTGCCAAATTAGTTCTCGCACAGGCTCTCCGACCGGATCCAAAAGGCAAGAACTCGAAATGTTGTCCTCTAAAATCAACAGGGTTGTCTATAAATCTCTCTGGAAGGAACTCTTCAGGGTCCTTCCAGTATTTGGGATCCCGTGTTAATCCCCAGCAATTAATTTGGACTAGCATTCCAGGAGTAATATCATAATCTTGGATTTTGGATTGAACCATGGCTACTCTAGTAACAAGTAGTGGAGCAGGAGGGTACATCCTCATTATTTCCTTTATTACCAACTTGAGATATTGGGGATTATCAAGATCCTCCGAAGTGACTTTCCTCTTCTTTCCCACACAAGTTCTAATCTCTTCTTGTAGTTTCTTCCTAACTCTTTCATTCCTGGCAAACTCAGCCATCGCCCAGTTCAGAGTATTCGCAACTGCATCTAGACCACTAAAAATAAATCATGTACAAGTCATAAAAGTCCATCAGCAATTTGATTTCATCAACTATCTACAATATTAGATATTCATTTTATCAAAAGAACAAACATATTAAATACTTATTTTATAAAAAAAAGAAAAAAAGTTAAAATTCAAGAAAGTGAAAAATATTTTTCAGTCAATTTACTTATTTTGTTGCAGCCCACATATTTTTCGAAATGATTAGTACATAGAACTTACCATGAGAACTGCTTTGACATTATCCATGGTGAAGGATGATAAGCCATGCCTTTCTTTCTGGTTCTGTATTCCCAGGAGCACGTCAATCAGGTGGACATGCTCCTTTTTTTCTCTCAGGACTAAGATGATAATCCTGTAGACAACGATTTTTCTGTTCCTGGAATTTCCAGAAACTTTGAAGAACTAGATGAACACAAAGAACAAACCCAGAAAACAGAACTCAGCAACTCACACACACTCAACGTAACTTTAGTGAATTGTTTTTCTGTTTCTTCTCAAGATTTATCCTCACCATCAGAACAAGAAAATAACTCTTAAATTCTTGTTCTGCATAAAACCATCGTTCATTGTTCTTCTTCACATTCCAAAGGCAGGGACATTACATGTTTTTATATGCAGAAAATATAGCTGACAACCATACATATTTTCAACGTTAAGTTGGTAACCTACTAATAATTACATATGTCAATCAAAGTTAATTCTGTCACTTCATTCCATACTTACTTGCCCCTTTGTCAAACTAGTCAGCTTTTCCAACAAAAAATTTACCAAACCTAAGGATCATTTTTCTAACAAATCCACAATATGTTGGAAGAATTTATCCATCTCCCGGAAAACTCTTTCCACTCTTGCATGGTGACCATTTAACCGGTCAATAATCCACCCAAAGTAGGGGAATAAGTATTCTGCCGAGATGGTTGCCACCAAATCGGCTACGTCATGAACCACTTCGTGGAATTTCTCACTGTCAAAATTGCTGCCTCTATAAGAGAATCCAAAGGACATCCTGACTGTGATATGAGCAAGGAGAGCGAAAACATGATCTGTTATGCTAACAGGAGACGCAGTGGATGCAGATTCAGATATTGAACTGATCATCAGGTCGACTTCTTCTTGTCTGAGAGGGTTAAAAGATTGCACCCTCTTCAAGCTAAAGACCTCAACGACTAGCACTTTTCTCATTACTCTCAAGTAGTCACTGTATGTTGAAAATCCCAAGTCTAGAAAGTTGTATGAGGTCTACGAACCCCAGCCAAACGCGGCCTGCTACAGAAGTCAGCATCATGAATTTTCATGACCTCTCTTGCTGCCTCGGAAGAGGAGACCACTACAGTCGGAAAGCGACCAAGCTGAAGGAGCATGACCGGACCATATCTCTTGGACAATTTAGACAAAGATACATGGGGAGTGCCTCCAAGTAGGTATACGTTCCCAAAAACTGGAAACTTAGGAGGACCTGGCGGAAGTAGCAATCTTTTGCTTATTTTCCCGGTGATAAGGAAAAGCAGCAGCGGAAAGATGAGAAGAGTAGAAAACCACACAGGATCTGCGAAGAGGGCCATCAGAGTTTGTGCTGTGACTCAAGAGGTTGCGGTTCAGGCTGATGATCTTTTACCTGAGGAAACAGAGGCTGGTCAGGACGTGAGGCATGACGAGGCAGCATTGGTTCCACGTAGGAGCACCAGGTGTAGAAACCGTCCTAGGAGATATCTGGTTTGATACAGGTCAGCAGGTGACGGTTATGCAGCGTGAGGAGGATGATAGGAATAAAAGGGAAGAATTTAGTTAGAGGGGGGTTACGTTTTGTTTGGATGAAATTGTTCTCTTCTCCTCTAGAAACTCATGAACTTCTTCTTCTCAAAATATACATTTCGTTCCCTATTCATCTATTGTACAGAGGCTTTCGGCTTGCCCAGAAAAGCTGTAGGAAACTATCTTTGAATTAATAGATCAACACAGCATTGGTGCTTTCATTGCTATCTGCATCGATGGCAGAATACAATACACGTTTTAAATCTCTGGATTCGGAGGTTACGTCCCTTAAAGATTCAAACTCTAGGCTCCAGGGAGATGTCTCCGCTATTTCAGCCACCCTTGCGGAGCACTCCAAATTGTTTCTGGAACAACAACAGCTCCTTAAACAGCTCATTCATCGTCCTCCACCTGCGACTTCTCCTTCCCAATCTGGTGATGGATCCAGTTCCACCCAATCTCTCGGGTACCATGATTCAACTCCCCACGGTTCTCGTCATAAGGTTGCTTCAGTCGAAATGTGTCGCTTTGCTGGCCCCAACATTGATCGGTGGATCTTCAACGCCATTCGCTACTTCGATTTTTACGGAATCCGGGATGAAGATCGAGTGACTATTGCTTCATTTTATCTAGACGGAGAGGCCGCTGATTGGTTCGAGTGGATGCATCACAATTGTCAGCTGGCGGGTTGGGAATCATTCTTACTGGCCATTCATAAGCGGTTCCGTTCCAAGGAACTCGAGTCACCCGAAGGCCAGTTGGCCAAGCTGCAGCAGCAAGCTACAGTGGAAGAGTACAGAGCTTCGTTCCAATCTCTTATGAATCGCACAATCATCTTGCCTCCCTTGTTTGTTGTACGCTGTTTCGTCTCGGGCCTTCGCGCGGATATTCGACATGCTGTACTGTTGGCCGCGCCCACCGAGTTCGAAGATGCAGTTTACCTGGCACAGGCCCACGAGACCCGTATAGCCTTGGAAAAGGGCTACGCCCAGCCCTCCTTGCATAAGCCCCATTCCACGCCCGTGGCTTCCAAGCCCTATCAACCACCTCTGTTGCCTACACCGAAGTCCACGACTGCCTCTTCCTCTGTGGCTTCCTCATCTTCATCCGTGGTCCTCCCGTTTGGCGCCAAAATGACTGTTCGTCGGCTTTCTCCTGCTGAAGCCGCTCGTCGCAGGGCCCAGGGACTGTGCTACAACTGCGACGAGAAATATTCTTGGGATCACAAGTGTGCACGGAAACCTCAATTGCTGTTGCTGGCGGACGACTCGGACCAGACCCCCGACTTGGAGGGTGTATCACTCCTTCCTGCTGATGACCCAGACTCCCCAGCTCCCACGGTCAGTGCTTCCACTTCGGCAGTCTCTCACTATGCCATGTCAGGTGACACTCCTCCCACAACTATTCGTTTCTTGGGCCATATCAATGGCCAATCTGTACGTATATTGTTGGATGGTGGCAGCACCCACAACTTTATTCAAGCTCGGGTCGCTCAGTTCCTGCGATTGGATATTGTGGAAGTGGATTGCTTTGGGGTGTTTGTGGGTAATGGTGAACGGTTGATCTGTTCTGGTATGGTTCGGCAGGTGCCTGTCCTGGTGCAAGGCCACTCGGTCCATGTTGACTTGTTCGTATTAGCATTGCAGGGGTGGGATGTGGTCCTGGGAGTTTCCTGGTTGGCCACGCTTGGTCCAGTTGTTACAAATTATGCTGACTCCAGTTTTGAGTTTGCTTGTGGGGAAACAAAGATCCGCTGGGTTGGGGTTGTTAGGATCACGACTCACACACTGAATCTAGATGAAAAATATGAAGAATAAGAGAAAGATACGTGGTAACACCAGAATGGTAACCTCCACGGCGGCTTGGCTCTTTTATTCATTATTTCAGGCTTACAGAGAATTGCCTTTCACATACTCTAAACAATTACATAGGAGAGTATTTATATAGCATTAAGAAAACTTAACTATCAGGCCTATAAGTAAACTTAAATATCAGGCCCATAAGTAAACTTAAATATCAGGCTCCACAACCTAACAATTCTCCCACTTGGAGACTGATCCAGTCTTCCAAAAAATTGCATTCTCAAACATTGATCCCTTCATCATCAATATCTTCACCACACCGCATCATCTGTAGAAACACAACTACAGAAAGCCAACCAAGGTTTTGCACAACCTCAGTTTTCCAATATCAACACATTTTGTCAACATGTCTGCTGGATTCTTTGCACCCTCTATCTTCTCCAAGCACATATCTCCTTCTTCCACTGCCTTGCGAGTGAAATGATACCGTCTCCTGATATGCTTTGTCTTTGAATGATAGATTGGGTTCTTCACCAACTGTATGGCACTCTGGCTATCTGTGTAAAGAATCTTCTGGCATTGTTTCCTACCCAATTCGTCCAGATAATCTGCCAGCCATATCATCTCTTTTCCAGCTTCAGCTATTGCCACATACTCAGCCTCAGTAGATGAAAGAGCAACACACTTCTGAAGTTTAGACATCCAACTCACTGCTGTTCCGCCTAAAGTGTAGATATAACCAGATGTGCTCTTGCTTGAGTCCACATCTCCACTAAGATCAGCATCCACAAAACCCTGTAGAGTCATTTTTCCATTGCCATAACAAAGTGAAGTGCTGGATGTACCTCTCAGATATCTCAGAAGCCACTTAACAGCTTCCCAGTGCTCTTTCCCTGGGTTTGCCATGTACCTGCTAACAACTCCCACTGCATGTGCTATATCAGGTCTAGTGCAGACCATAGCATACATAAGACTTCCAACTGCAGAAGCATATGGAACAAGTGTCATGTGCGCCTGCTCCTCATCTGTCTTGGGTGACTGCTCCTTTGATAATTTTATGTGATTTGCCAATGGAGTAGTCCTGGGTTTAGCATTATTCATCCTGAATCTAGACAATACCTTCTCAATGTACTGCTCTTGGGATAGATTTAAAGTGCCGACAGATCTATCCCTAGAAATCCTCATCCCAAGAATTTGCTTTGCTATACCCAAATCTTTCATCTCAAACACTGAAGACAGACTTGCCTTCAGACTGTTTATCTCCTTCATACTGGATCCTGCAATCAGCATATCATCCACATACAATAGTAAAAAGACATAAGAATCAGTGTATTTCTTGAAGTAACAACATTGATCCTTTTCACTCCTCTTGAAACCACTCTTGCTCATAAAAGAGTCAAACTTTTTGTACCACTGTCTTGGTGCTTGCTTCAGTCCATACAAGCTCCTATTCAGCTTGCACACCATGTGTTCCTTTCCTGGAGCTACAAATCCTTCTGGTTGTTGCATATAAATCTCTTTGTCTAGATCTCCATGTAAAAATGCTGTTTTGACATCCATTTGCTCTAGATGCAAATTCTCTGATGCAACAATACTCAACAAAATTCGGATAGTAGTTAATTTCACAACAGGAGAAAATATTTCAGCATAATCAATACCTTTCCTTTGTGAATAACCTTTAACCACTAACCGAGCCTTGAACCTTCTTTTGCCATCGGGTTCAGTTTTGATTCTGAACACCCACTTGTTCAACAAGGCTCTCTTTCTTGCAGGTAACTCAGTCAACACCCACGTGTTATTCTTCTCAAGTGTTACTTGCTCCTCCTCTGGTTCTTCAGCAACAGTGTCTGGGATTAGTTGAGTTTCTATTGCAACTTCTCTTGGTGTACTCTTATGCAATTCAACCTCAACTCCCACTTGCTTTGCAGTCTCTGAAGCCTTCTGCTCTCTGTCCTTGTACAAGACATTCTCATCAAAAGTCACATCACAATGTCTCAGGATCTTTCTGTTCTTATCATCCCAAAACCTATAACCAAACAAGTCAGAACCATAGCCTATGAAGTAGCACTTCGTAGCCTTAGCATCAAGCTTATCTTTTTTCTCTGGATCAACATGAACATAAGCAGTGCAACCAAAAGTTCTCAAGTGTGAGTATTTGAGTTCTTTTTCTGCCCATACCTCTTCTGGAATCTTGAACCCCAAGGGAACAGATGGCCCCCTATTGATCAAGTATGCAGCTGTGCTTACAGCATCTGCCCAGAACATCTTAGGCAGCCCACAATGTATCCTCATGCTTCTTGCACGCTCATTCAATGTTCTGTTCATCCTTTCAGCAACTCCATTCTGCCTTGCCTTCCCAGGAACAGTTCTCATTAGTCTAATTCCCTTAGCTGCACAGAATGCTTTGAATTCTGACTTCTCATACTCCCCTCCATTGTCAGACCTCAGGCATTTGATTTTCAACCCAGTCTGATTTTCCACTTCAGCTTTCCACTTCTTGAAGGTTGCAAAAACATCTGATTTATGCTTCAAGAAGTAAACCCATACCTTCCTGCTGAAATCATCAATGAAGGTGACATAGAACCTGGATCCACCAAGTGATGATACAGGAGATGGCCCCCAAACATCTGTATGGACCATCTCCAACCGTACTTTCTTCGGCTCTCTAGCAATCTTTGTGAAGCTAACTCGTTTCTGTTTGCCCATAACACAACTCTCACAAAGACCTATATCAACAGATTTCAAACCCTCCAAAACTCCCTTTGCAGCCAACATCTTCATTCCCTTAGCACTCATGTGTCCAAGTCTATTGTGCCACAAACTTGAAGCACCCTCAGCAGCAACAGTCATGTTAATACACCCTGCAGTGGTGTACAAAGTTCCAGCTTTTGTGCCACGTGCTACAACCATAGCACCCTTCACAATCTTCCACGAACTTTTCCCAAACTCTGTTGCGTAGCCTGTGCTATCCAACTGACCAATAGAGATCAGATTCTTCTTAAGGCCAGGAATATATCTGACATCCTGCAATGTCCACTGATTTCCTGCTGGAGTCTTTATGCAGACATCCCCCTTTCCTTCAATCTCCAAGGCTTTGTTGTCAGCAAGAAACACCTTTCCAAAGTTTCCATATTGAAAGTTTTGGAATAATTCCTTGCTAGGAGATGAATGAAAAGATGCACCAGAATCCAAAATCCAGAATTCAACTGGGCTGTCCACACTGAGGATTAGAGCATCCCTAATGTCTTCTGTTGAATTTACAGAATCATTATCATCTCCAGATTTTTGATGCTGCTTCTTCTTTGGTTTGGGACACTTCGTCCGATAGTGTCCTTTTTCTCCACAATTCCAGCAGGTTATGTTTGGCCTACTTGGAGATTTTCCTCGGTTCTGTGATTTTGATCGGCTACGTTGGTTTTGACCCCTCAAGCTACCTCTCCCCCTTCGGTTAACACTGAGAGCACTGCCCGATGAATCCCCAATTTCTCGTTTGCGAATACTTTCGCTGAGAACAACATCTCGGACTTCATCAAACTTCAGTTTCTCAGATCCACGGGAGCTGCTGATCGCAGCAATAACAGTATCCCAAGACTCAGGCAGAGATGACATCAAAATCAAAGCTTTAATTTCATCTTCGAAATTAATTTGCACAGAACAGAGTTGACTAACGATCTTGTTGAAATCGTTTATATGATCCGCAACATATCCACTTTCAGACATCTGTAAATTGAACAATCTACGCATCAAATATACCTTGTTCATTGCCGATGGTTTTTCATACATATTTGATAGCGCGTTTAGGAGATCAGACGTAGTCTTCTCCTTGACGATGTTAAAAGCCACGTTTCTCGACAAAGTCAATCGAATCAACCCAAGAGCCTGACGATCTTTGAGCTTCCACTGCTCCTTTGTCAATGAATCCGGCTTCACTCCAGTTAAGGGTTCGTGAAGATCTTTCTGGTACAGATAATCTTCAATCTGCATCTTCCAGAAACTGAAATCGGATCCATCAAACTTCTCAATTGCAATCTTCGAACTGTCCATCTTTCAGATTGTGCTGAATCACTCCTAGCTCCGCTACCAGTTGTTAGGATCACGACTCACACACTGAATCTAGATGAAAAATATGAAGAATAAGAGAAAGATACGTGGTAACACCAGAATGGTAACCTCCACGGCGGCTTGGTTCTTTTATTGATTATTTCAGGCTTACAGAGAATTGCCTTTCACATACTCTAAACAATTACATAGGAGAGTATTTATATAGCATTAAGAAAACTTAACTATCAGGCCTATAAGTAAACTTAAATATCAGGCCCATAAGTAAACTTAAATATCAGGCTCCACAACCTAACAGGGGTGCCTTCGCCCACTCCGCAGATGGCGTCGTTACATTCTATCCGACGCATGGTGAGTACCCAGTCGGCCGTGTCTTTGTTTCGGATTGAAGCTGTTCCTGAGGAGCCCTCGGCTTCCCCAGTTTTGCCTCCGGATCTCGCCCATCTGATACAGCAATTCCCGGAAGTATTCACTAAGCCCCGGGGACTGCCACCTCCTCGTTCACAAGACCATCGCATTCCCTTGTTACCGCTTACTTCCCCGGTTAATGTTCGGCCTTATCGGTACCCCCATTTCCAGAAACAGGAAATTGAGCGGCTAGTGTCTGAGATGCTGCGTGATGGGATCATTCGGCCAAGCAGCAGTCCGTTTTCCTCGCCAGTGTTATTGGTCCGCAAGAAGGATGGATCCTGGCGGTTCTGCGTTGATTACCGGGCCCTGAATACCGTGACAGTTCGCGATCGCTTCCCTATTCCTTCGGTGGACGAGCTCTTTGACGAGTTGTTCGGAGCTCAGTATTTTTCTAAGCTCGATTTGCTGTCCGGATTCCATCAAATCAGGGTGCATTCAGCGGATGTGGCTAAAACTGCTTTCCGGACACACGATGGGCATTATGAGTTCCTTGTAATGCCTTTCGGTTTATCCAACGCGCCGTCAACATTCCAATCGCTCATGAACGATGTCTTCCGCCCATACTTACGTAAGTTCGTCTTGGTGTTCTTCGACGACATCCTGGTTTACAGTCCTTCCTGGTCCAGCCACCTGCAGCATCTTCATCAAGTCCTGCTTCTCCTACAGCGACATCAGTTGGTGGCCAAGTTAGCCAAGTGTCAGTTTGGTCAGCAGCGAATTGGTTACTTGGGTCACGTCATCTCTTCTGCTGGTCTCTCGGTGGATTCAGATAAAATCCAGGCGATTCTTGATTGGCCTACGCCACAGAGTGTCAAAGACATCCGCAGTTTTTTGGGGCTCGCTGGTTATTATCGAAGGTTTGTGAAGAATTATGCTGCCGTTGCGGGTTCTCTGTCCGATTTACTGCGGAAGAATAATTTTAGTTGGGGTGCTCACACGCAGCACGCATTCGATGATCTCAAATCACGGTTGGCGACAGCCCCAATCTTGCGGCTTCCAGATTTCTCACAACCATTCACGGTAGAAACGGATGCATCAGGGGTGGGAATTGGCGTTGTGCTATCCCAACATGGACATCCAATTGCTTACTTCAGCCGCAAGTTGTCGCCACGGATGCAGCACGCCTCTACTTATCACATGGAAATGTATGCCATTACGCAGGTCGTTGCCAAATGGCGACAGTATCCATTGGGGCGGAAATTTGTTATTTTGACAGACCAGCAATCCTTGAGGAATCTAACTATCCAGGTGATCCAGACTCCTGAACAGCAGCAGTGGCTGAGCAAGCTAGTTGGTTTTGATTTTGAGATCAAATATCGCGGGGGTAAACATAATATGGCTGCTGATGCGTTATCACGGGTCCAGCTTTGTCAATGTTTATCGCTCTCAACCGTCAGTTTTGATCTTGTGGATTTTCTTCTATCCGAAAATCTAACAAATCCTGAATTATTGGAGGGCCAACGCAAGTGGCGAGAGCAGCAGGATACCAATCCAGATTTTCGGTTCCACGAAGGCCTAATACTTTTCCGGAATAGGTTGGTTATTCCCACCGATTCTTCTCTGCGGCATCAGATCCTGGACGAATATCATTCGTCAAAAGTGGGTGGTCATGCGGGTATCACTCGCACCTTCCAGCGAGTTGCTGCCAATTTCTATTGGCGAACCTTGAAGAAGGATGTTCATGATTACGTTCGGCAATGTCAGGTGTGCCAACGGATGAAGGATTCCACTCTGTAACCAGCTGGCCTTCTTCAACCGCTCCCTATTCCGGAGCTGGTGTTTGAAGATATCTCGATGGATTTTATCACTGGTCTTCCAAAGTCTGCTGGGAAGTCAGTCATCTTGGTGGTGGTGGATCGGCTGTCCAAGTATGGACATTTCATAGCTCTTGCTTCACCTGTTACCAGCGAGACCGTTGCTGCGGCATTTGTGTCACAAGTAATACGGTTGCACGGTGTTCCTGTGTCGATTGTTTCCGATAGGGATCCACGTTTCCTTTCCGCATTCTGGGAGGAAATCAGTCGACTCCAGGGCACCTCCTTGTCCCGCAGCATAGCCTATCACCCTCAGTCGGACGGCCAGACTGAGGTGGTCAATAAGACCCTGGAGATGTATCTGCGGTGCTTCGTCAGTGAGGCTCCAACGACGTGGGTCACATTCCTGCCATGGGCGGAGTTTTGGTACAACACCTCCTTTCAGACGGCTGCTAAAATGACGCCATTCGAGATTTTATATGGGCGTCCCCCTCCAACAGTTACTCGTTATATCCGGGATTCCAACCATAACACCATTGCTGGCCAACAGCTGCTACAACGAGATGAGATGCTGGCACAATTGAAGGGTAATTTGCGGAAAGCACAGGGCCGTATGAAGGCTTACGAAGACAAGAAGCGGAGAGAAGTGTCCTCTGAGATTGGCGACTGGTTATACGTGAAGCTCCAACCTTACAGGCAGCACTCACTCAGACTGCGTTGCCACCATAAGCTTGGTCCTTGAATTTTTGGTCCCTTTCAGGTGAGTCAACGGGTGGGCACTGTCGCTTACAAGCTGGATCTTCCTGAGGCGGCGCGCAATCATCCGGTCTTCCATGTCTCTATGCTCCGCAAATGCATTGGACTCCCGGCTCAACAGGTCACTCCTTTACATTTGGTTGACACGACGACTACCATGATTCTTAATCCTGTTGAGATACTACAATTACGAAGAGTTCAGCAGGGCGAACATTGGGTTGATCAATGTCTGGTTCGATGGGATGGCTTGCCAGAGTCTGAAGCTACATGGGAGGATAAAGCGCAACTCTTGAAACGTTACCCTGCCTCTAACCTTGAGGACAAGGTGAATCTGCATGGGGAGAGTAATGCTGTGACTCAAGGGGTTGCGGTTCAGGCTGATGATCTTTTACCTGAGGAAACAGAGGCTGGTCAGGACGTGAGGCATGACGAGGCAGCATTGGTTCCACGTAGGAGCACCAGGTGTAGAAACCGTCCTAGGAGATATCTGGTTTGATACAGGTCAGCAGGTGACGGTTATGCAGCGTGAGGAGGATGATAGGAATAAAAGGGAAGAATTTAGTTAGAGGGGGGTTACATTTTGTTTGGATGAAATTGTTCTCTTCTTCTCTAGAAACTCATGAACTTCTTCTTCTCAAAATATACATTTCGTTCCCTATTCATCTATTGTACAGAGGCTTTCGGCTTGCCCAGAAAAGTTGTAGGAAACTATCTTTGAATTAATAGATCAACACAGCAGTTTGGGCCTTTACTCGTTTGTAATTGAACTTTTATTATACAGTGGCCACTGAAAATGAACACATGACTTTATTATTTAGCGTGAAAAGCATGACTTTATATGTATTGGCCACCGTTCAAATGGTGGGCTTTTCTTCGGTGTAGTCCAGAAAAATCGTGTGGTGGGTATTTTTATTGATGACAACCGGGTATTTAGCATCTTCGAGATAATTAACTAATCTGGCGTGCCTCGACTAAGATTTTTTTAGCTGACAAGCTCTTTCTTGTTTCTTTTGAAAGGTAGCTACGATTTATGTTACAATTAAATCCATTTGATATGTTATTTTTATTTAAAAAACAAATATTATAGAATTTTATATATTATTTATGCTGTGAATATCTACGCTCATAATTAATGTAAGGACCCAAACCTAGAAAGCGGGCTCTTACCGCTGTGAAGCCCGGAGAAGCCCAACACGTGGACCAATCCGAACTCCACAAGGCTATTTTGACTTTTCAAACGTAAATCCCCAAAAATAAAATTTACAATATTTACAAATTACAGCATGACAGATAAACACTAAATACATGGCACAATAAATAACGGAATAACATTCAAAACAGCGGAAGTCTTTTATAATAACACAAGACAAACAAGTGAAACCATAACACACAAGCCCCAAGTATCTGGAAACGAAACTAAAAATCCAAACAATAAATATTCAACAGTGTGCCAATAAAACCATACATGTGCAGATACTATAGTCCCAGCGAGTAGTCCCGACGCTCACACTGAAAACAGCTACTGATCACGATCTAGTCCTGGGAGGGAAAAACAAAGACGAAGGGGGTGAGATTTTCGAGAATCTCAGTAGGGGACAACAAGGTGAACTTATCAAAGGAGATGAGCAACAAGGTGAACTTATCATAGGAGAGGAGCAACAAGGAACTCATTAATTCAACGCTAATCCTATGAATTCTCAAAACTTTAAATTTACTATTTAGTTTATAAAACGTTTACTTACTGGACTCGGAAACAACATAGAACTCAACAAGGGTCAATAAGAAAACATGGACGGACTGTAAATCACTTCCCGAGTAACCCCCGCTAAAGGGAAACTGGAAGCCCACTGGTAGTTTTTACATATATACTTTTAAAACATTTAATACATAGCCCCTTCTACCAATGTTGTCCGAGACTAGATTGATTAATTAAACTTTATACGTAAAAGATCAACTAGTCCTCTCAGATCATCCTGCGAAGCAGGGAACATACAACATCCATACACCTCCCAACAGATGAGTGTCTCTCCGCTTACTCTCAGAGACCGACCACTCACCACGCTTGGCCAAACGTAACACAAGTGACATGAAAACTTACATACTTTAACTTACATATAAAGAAAACTAATTTAACTTTCAATAACACTGGAATACCATATTTTACAATTAAAACTCCACAATACGATACCGTCACAGAAACCTTTAATTACAATAATTATTTTCTTACTTTACGGGCAATGATACAGAATCAGCCCAATTTACACAACGAATCATTCAAATGGACTTTGATTGATCATATGATATTTTGGAGATACATTATGATACTTTACAGTGAGATACGAAAAAGATTGATGTAACTTGGATAATGGGTCAATCGGATGGGCTCCGATGGACTATACAACGAATCAACCAAAATCTAGGTAACACGAATTTTAAGATAAAGAAATACTCATAATGGGTCACATACGGTAAAAACCCTACCTTAAGGGCTGAAGAAGAGAAAGCGATACACTTGCCCTTGTCCTCAATACTCGCCCTTCCTAAGAACACAACATCCCAAAACAGAATTCCAATAAGGTTAGGCTCAACAACTGGTATTAAACCTAAGCAATAAATTTAAAACGACTATAACTCAACAACGATATATCAAATGGAAAAACGGATCGCGCCATTGCGATCAGAACGTCGAAATTACCAAACGGGGCGTGGCGGTCGGTGGCGGTCAACGTTAACGTCAATAGTCAATGGTCAATGGTCAACGCCAGCGGCGGCCGGAAAAATCCAACTTTATCCAAAACCGAAAATTTTTACATCAAAACGAAGCTACAAACACCAGGAACACGAATTCGAAAACCAAACTTCAAAACTCACCTCTGATCGGCCGGGATCTACGATTTTCTGACGCGAAAATCGGAACTTCCGGCCTCCGATGAAGAAAAAATCAACGACCGGTGCAGGCGGAGAGACGATCGGACGGTCAGTGACGATTCAGACGAAGAGCGACGATAGTGAGTTAGAGAGGAGAGAAAAAGAAATGGCAGGGGAGTTGGCTAGGAGAAAGGAGAATGGCAGAGGGTTATATTCCAGTGGGTGACGTGGCAAAATTTTGCCATGTCAGCCCCTCCCAGGTACAGGTCTCACAATTAATGTATGGAAGTGAAAAACAAGTGTTAATATAGGTTGGCCACAAAACCCATATCTTTGGACAAAAGAGAATTTTTTTTTATTATTGGGAAATACAAGATAGGTCTTTGTTTTTGGCCTTACTGATTACAATTCATCACTATCTATTTACAGAAAAATAATAGGGTTAGAATTAATTCTTTTTTAACATTTTCTAATCTTATTCCTTTTTAAGATTTTATATTCTTAGATTTTCTATTTTTGAGCTTAATCTCAACTGTAAAATTGAAGCCTATTATAACAATCTTCCTATTGACTTGAATCACCTCAATCAACAAACTAATTTTCTCTCTCACCATAACTCCTTAATTGTGAAGACCTGAACCCAGTAACTGGACTCTTCACCGTCGTGCAGCTCCAATTGGCCCAACTTGTAGTCCAATCAAAACCACACAAGGCTTAACTTGAAAACTCTTTTCCCAAAATATATAAAAATACATATAAATTTGAAACTTAAAAATGGAGCATGTAACTTTCACAAATCTCGGTATGACATAAAATATCACGGAGTACAAACACAAACAGCGGAAGACTTATAAACACACACAACAGGCCACACTGCCCCAATCATGCATAATTATAAAAAGTCCTTCAATCTCAAGCTCAATAATAACAAAATGTGCCCAAGGCACCCTGCTCATCTCATATATCAAATCCAAAAGCAGTATACATAGTCCAAATTAAGAAATCAACACAACCCACAAAAGGTTCACATCAATCAATGGGCAAGTATGCAAAATCAAAAAAGCATGCATATCACTATCCAAAATACAAAAGAAAATGCTGAGTTTCCAAACATGAAATATGCAGTAGTCTAGCACTATGACAACCAGGAACCTCAACCTCGAAAGAAGCCTGAGACGCGAACACTCGGACCTAAACTTGAAAAACAACAACAAGAGGGGGTAAGATCTCGATGACCTCAGTGAGAGTCACCGCATCATAAACAATAACGGGAGAATAGAGGCAATGCACTAAAACCATTGAAAAAAGAATAGTTGAAAATAAATATCAAGTAAGCCCATGCTAGCTAAACGTCCATCCAATCCACACAAACAATACAATCCAATGCACATATATGATCTCAGTAACGTCTATCCAATCCACACAAATAATACAATCCAATGCACATATATGATCTCAGTAAGGATAAGTCCACAAACTTGAGTCCACACCCAAATGGGCTCACAAACCAAAACTCAGAATTTTCTCGAGCTAATATACACCCAAAATATATTCAGGGCGGACCTCTAAACCATTCCATTAATCACCACGGCCAAAGGGAAATCGAGAGCCCACTGGTGGCAAATTATAATGCAAGTTGAAAATATAACCTCTACCACCAGTGTTGTCCTCAGAACACATGGAGAAAGCACACTACCACATATGTTCTATGTACACATAACTCGAAAAGCCCGAAGGCATATATAGCCTATCACATCACCTACTCAAACAAAGCATACACAATCCATCCAAAATCCTAGGCAAGGGACTATCCTTCTATCTAAGGATACTCATCCACTTACCTTCGCATTGGCCAAACACAATTCGTCAATTCCAAGTCACACGTAGAAATCATATATAGGCATTTTTTTGCATTCCTCAAAATGCATATCTCATAATGTATAAAAACTAAGTAACAATGTACCATGAAATCATAAAAATTAAGAAATATCTCAATAAGAAATCAATCTCTCAACTCAATAAGCTCAAGCGGTTCAAAATCAAGGGTTGTCAACTTGAATTATCAAATTCTCACATAAACAAGGAATGAGTTCATTAAACTCAAGCTCACTTATAATGCATCAAAACACAATCATCATGCTCAATAACTTAAACATAATATCAATGCATAAAAATCATGCCAAACATCGCAATGAACCTAGTATGACGTTCACACACAATGCATATGTTGCCTCTACTCAAAACCAAGCATTTATCCAAGTTTCAAATTAATAAAATAAACACAATTTCGTGCATATGAATGAGACACAGACTCCCACCTCTTATCGTGCAGACGAATTGCTAACGGCCACACTATTGCCTCTTTCATGAGCCAAAATACCACCTAAGAATGAAAGCAAGCAACCAAGCAAGCAACTCAAAAATCACAACGAAAATAAATAATTAAAATAACTCAAAATTAAAAATAAAACCTAAGACCCCATCTGTTCTACTCCCTAATACTCTACTAATTATCAAGCACTCAATCCAATCAAAATCAACCACTAAATATACCAAAAACACTACTTGAATCAAAAGCAGCGATTTCTCAACAAACCATCAAAAGAAAACTCTAAAACAATCAAAAGCAAGCAAAAATCGACATTAAAAAGGGAGAAAAATCAGATGGTTACCTCATAATCCAATTTTAACCTAAAATGCCCAAATTCGGCAAAAATCACCACAAATCAAAAAAATACTAGTGAAAATTTGTAGAGAGGAGTTATGATTATGATTTGAAACAAGTCCCAATTGTTAATTTTAAAGGAAAATCAATTTGTTAAGAAACTTGATTTTGGGGGGAGAAAAAGGCTTACCTTAGCTTGCGACGTGAGAAGAAACTGAAAGGGGACGGGGTTGGGTCTGTTGGGTGCTCATGTGAGTGAGCTGGTGACTAAATAATGGTATTTTTGTTATTTTTTATTTTTTATTGTTGTTATTATTATTTTTTAAAATCTGAAAAAAACGTAGGGAATAACCCTCATGTGCCCCAAGTGGGCCAAAATAGGATTTAAAGGCTCAAACTATAAAAATTAGGCTTTTAAAATATAATTGGGCTCGGTGAATCGAAATCGGCCCCATTAAAGGGAAATCGACCCAAAGGCCTCTGACCACTCAAAACGGGTCTTGAAAACTCACACTCGGGTCAAGGGGATAAAGATGAATATTTTCACTGGACTCAGGCCTCAAACGACAACCAAATCAACCTAATTATCCTGATGCATGTTAAAATTCCGAAACTACTGGTCGTGCAAACTATCGTCACACTACCAACATCATGACACTCTAAACGTCCTAGACTTGATAGCTAGGCTCTATCACTATGTCCAGGTCACTTGGTCAATGAGTCAACTCTTGGTCCACTGTCTAACTAACTGGTTATATTGGTCAACTCCAACTAGTCAATTGGTCAAACCCACTCAAACCGACCAATCCGAATGATCTGACTGTATCTAAATGCTGACGAGACACACTGAAGTACGGGGTCTCACATTAATGCTCTACTAGATCCCACAATTTTCAACTAAGTTTAGGGATACCTAAACTTTTTATTTGGAATTGTTTTGATCTTCATATCAGTAATCTCAGTAACAGATAACACAAAAAACACAAGATTAACATACCAAAATGCTATCTTAACTACATTTACCTCTTCGATGGTTTAACATATCTTCTTTCTTTCCTTGTTACAAACTTCATCTTTGTCTGCAACTCATATTTTCCATGCAAATATAATCCTTTGTTGCTTATATTAATGCTTCCAGAAGCCATTGTTGCTTCTCTTTCAATCACACGACCATGAAGATAATATAGTCTAGACTGTAACTTCCCTTTCATCAACACCATATAACCTTTGCACACTTTCGTAATTCCCCCACTTGAATGATATTTATGTACTTGATTATCCAATATAGAAAGAGAAATCAAGTTCCTTTTCATCTTAGGAACATGTCAGGACTCAATGTTTTTGATGACATTGTCAAATATCCTAAATCTGATACAACCAATACCTTAAATTGCCAATGTGTTATCATCTCCCACATAAATTGTTTCTTTGATCTATCTATAATCAAAAAACAAATGTTTCTGGAACACTCATATGGTATATAGCACCTGAATCTAGGATCCAAGAATCCTGTTTATGATTAGAACTCATTGTAAAGACTACCCCAATATCTTCATCATTAGAATTACTAATATTAGCAAAATTTTCAATATTTTGCTTTCTTTTCTTCTTCCTTAATATCAGGCAATCTCTTCTAAAGTATCCTTCCTTGTGACCCTCCCACCAAGTTACTTTAGACTTCAATCTAGTCTTTGACTTTGTTCTTCTAAAGTCTTTCTGTTGTGTTCTTTCCTTGCTTACCAAACCTTGACTCTCTATTATGTTCTCTTGGAAGTTTTTCTTCAACTCATTCGACTTTAAGATATAATTGATATCATCCACTGTTATGTTGTCATTCCCATATAATAGAGTATTGAAAAAAGTATCATACGATAGTGACAATGACCACAATAGAATCAAGGCATGATCCTCTACATCAATCTTGATATTTATTGTCACGCTCTGGAACCTATAAATCCTAAATAGTTGCCGTAGACCCACTATATACATTGCTAGCATTCTCAACAATAACACATATAGAAGAAATATAAGGCTTGTGGTACAAAATAAAACCAGAGATGATAATAAAAAGTTTTATTCGAAATAAGACCTAACGACATTAAAAAGGAAGATACGATGTTGTTCTGGATGACATTATAATACAACAAACTAAGAATAACAGCCTAGGCATAAACTTAGTGCGACAACCCAATTACGCTCAAACATGCTTAGTGAAGACACTATGAATATAATACATATACTATGTTACATATGCAATATAATACACAAACAATTATGCATCTATCTTGCCCCGGACCCCAAAATTTTCGCACAACAGCCACCGTAGGTTCATTATGTATACTACTATAACACATGATAATGCATATATTAAACCTACAAGGCTAGTGGTATAAGAATAAAGCGGAGATAGTAAGATAAGAAATACAAGAATTACTAGCAGCAGAATTTAATAAAGTAGCATGATGTTGTCTGGGATTACATCTATCAAGGGAAATTTAGCAAATGCTGCCTAGGAATCAATTTATTACACTGGCTCTAATATACTCAAATATTCTAGGGGAAACTCTATGAATATAATGTTCTTAACATTACCTCGATCTCACATGTTCCATCATCTCTTTCCTTTCGTTTCCTCATATTGTCTGGAGGTGAGCTCTTATTTATCGTTCCTGTACTTATGCCAATATTCTGGCAGAATTCTGTTAGGGAAGCGGATGGAAAGACAAACAAAGAAATTCACAAGCATTCATAACATACATAAAAAACATGCTGACATTTATTCAATTGTTCAATTCATTCATTAATAAATGCAATCACAGCCGTAATAGACGCAACACACATAGTTCTTTAGAGCATACATAACCATGATTTGGACTTGGCAATATCTTCCAGCCTATCCTGGCCAGGGAAAGGATTGGAGTTCGTCAGTGGCACTCTATCTTTGTTATATTTCTATTTATTTCATTATTACGTGCAATAGATAAATCCATGTCAGTTTAATGCCTAGCTCGATCCATTGATGATGCTTGGGTGTTAGGTTATGGTAGCTTCACCTAATCGATCCCCACACTACAGGATCCTAGTTAATAATTTAATTAACATTAAAATAAACAAACCCCATTCCAACTTTTTTACCTCGTGCTCACGTCACGCTACCAGACTCGGAGAGCTCTCAAGGGTTGCATAGGTTACCCTATACGAACTCGGCGAATTCCACATGTAGATGTCGATTCCCTGAATGCGCCTAGTGCATTTGATGCATATCAATCATAGCATGACACATTCATGCATTTTATATCATCTCATGCTACTTGATGCACGCTATACTAGTCATCATGCTTGACACATTATTTATCAAAAATACGTATACACAATTTCAATTAATGATTTCTTATTAATCACACATTAACATTCATGCCAGCAATTTATCAAAAGAAAGAAAATTCCATCTACTCACGGGTTTTTGAAGCCTAATTAGCAATTGATGGTGTTCTGGATTAATTCATCAAAGTCCTACCATTGTAGGAATCCACCTATGCACAACGATCCCATATCCTCAATAAACCATTTACATATCATAATAACACATAAAATAACATGCCTAACTCCTTAACTCGACGCATTTGTACTCGACAATCGATCCGAGACCCAACTGGGTATTTTTCCTTTTTTCTTTAATTTTACAAATGTTGTTCGATTTAATTGACCTATCAAATCAAATCTAATTCATAAAAATTTGATATCACTGGACTCCAAATTAAATCTAGTATTTTTTATAATTTGTTGGAATTATTCTCATTTTTTTTACTATTTTCCCAAATTTTATATATTTTCTGGCTATTTTTTTGTTTTCCAGAATTTATTTAATTCGGACCAATCAGAAGGATACATGTGGCAGCGCTTGGTGTTGCCAGACTTGCATCGAGTTTAATTCCAAATCTACACGTGTCACATGCAAGACATGACATGTATTGCCCGAGCCTAACTTCGAACATAGGTGGCTTATCTATAGGCTGCCACGATGCATCCGAACCTTAGGTTCGGATGCCTCCTATCCACCCAGTCAAATGACACGTCAACTATGCATGCAGGCGGTTCGTCGTCCACCTCAAAGGTCAAATGAACTGTCACTCAAGGTGACCTCGGACGACATGTCATCCAAGGTCGTCTTCTTCCTCCTGTAGCCCAAGTTGCAGGTTTTGCCCATAACCGAAATCTACACTAGGATGGTTGGGGTCGACTCGCAAGGAAGGGGCAATTCAGCTGGGACCACTCTCGAGACCTAACACAAACTAGAACGAGTATAAGGAAAACAGGATTTTATCCTGTTAGGTCACCGATCACGGGCAGTGAGCGGGAAATCCTAAAGCCGCAGCTGGTGGGTCATGAAAACGATGTCGCATCCCCTTCATGTTAGAACGACATTGTTTCTTCTTGCTTCCTTGCGTAAAAAAGGCAAAGACTACTGTCGTTTTGACCATCCTTGGTCAAAATGACATAGTGGTCTTTTGTTTTGGCTATTATACTATTATTATATATTATAAATAATATAATATAATATAAATAATATTAAATATATTTCTTTTAATACAAAAATCAATATAAAATCTATAATAATTAGTATAAACCTCTGAAAAATATTCCAAAACTTTTTACAAATCTCTTATAAGTAGGGGAATCTATTAAACAAAAAGTCGTATTTTTTTTGTAAATACTTAATTTACCAAAAATCAAAAACCTTGTGATGTCTTTTTGAAAAATCATAAAAATTACAAATACTCTTCCAAAAACTCTTCAAAATTTATACAACCTTAAATATATATCTCATAGACCAATCTACGGTCTTAAGATTCCAAAAATATTAATAGAACTCCCTTTAAGATTTTCCAGTCATCATTAAATAATTACCATAAATTCTAAAAATTACAAATTTTCCTAAAAAAAAAGTCCATTCCACTTCCTAAGTCTGAAATCAACCCTAATTCATAGATTAAGGCCCACTAATCTCGTTAATCCTTGATTGGGCTTCCTGGCCCAAGTAGCTTGAAAATTTTCGTTCCTCACATTCTTCCCTTGTTACAAAAATTTTTGCCCTCGAAACTTACTAACACTGAGATTATGATTATCGTAATGACCTCATGTACACTAATTCACAATCACAATTACAGTATTTTTTGCATACCTTTCATTTCCATCGTCAATCGTGTGAGACCCTGATCCTTCCTAAATAGATGTCCTTGCCCCTGAAGAAATGGATTCATGATGGCCAGAAATGATTGTGATGATTCTTTCCTATTTTGGTTCATTTTGTTTCCTTCCTACTTCATTTCTTTCTTGTTTGGTTTCTTTCCTATTCTGAAAATTTATAGAATGTTTTTTCTCAGATTTTATTTAGAATTATCTCCAAAGTATTATCCTCACTTATCTAGGCTTAAAAGTAGGAAAAATTAATCCCAAAAGACCCTATAAATACAGATGCCGACGTACCTTATTCCATACACACAAACCTCTTTTATTTTTTCCGAAATTAAACCCTCTCTTTTCTCCCAATTGTTGCCAACTTTCATAGCTTACAAACCCTAGCTGATTTCTTCAACCTTCATCAAATTTTTGCGTTTAATAGCTTGTTGGAATCCTCTTTCCATGCTGCATCTTATTATCTAGAATTCAATATCAAAAGGTTAAATTTTCTATTTAATTTTTATTTCCAAAATTTCTAGGGATGTATGCCAAAAATTTTGATTCTTCTTTTTGTTGGTTCTGAATCTTGTTCCTTTTTTTTTCGCATGAGTTTTTGGCACATATTCTTGTTATAATATAATGAAATCAGTCCTTTTATCCTTTTGTATGCAAAAATCGGTAACCTTACCTATGTTTCCTATGTACGTCGAAAATTATACATTGAATTGGGGTGAATAATCAGGTTAATTCTTGTTTAGTTTTTGGCCATCACATTATGCATTCAAGGGAAGGATATAGTTGTATCTCATCATTAGTGTTTGGTAGGTTTGGTGAGTGAAATCAGTAAGGCATTAAGATGTTCTTTGATTTCTGAATTCGTATGCTTAGAATGGTGTTGTCTTTACCTTATGCTTGTCTAGGTGCTTCTGATCTTATTGATAAAGGCAAAGGACTAGTTACTTGTTCAGACAAAAGAGATGCAGGATCTATACTTCATCAGTTTCTCTAGATATCCTTTTTTTTTTTTCTGGTTTCAGCTTGTGTTTTGTGAATACGCATGCATGTGGTTTAGTATGCATGCATGTGGATTGATTTCAGGATTCCTTAGGTAATTACGGATCCATGTATTGAGAATAGAATGTCTATTTTGGCTATACCATGTGATATTGACTTGCTGATTGTCTTATGATATGATTGAGGATACCCTGCTATATTCTGATGTACTTATAGTTGCTTCTGTGCTTGTATTATGCTTGTGTGTCAGGATCCTCTTTCTGGTGGCCATTCGTGGTAAGTGACTAATGCTCCTAGGGAAAGGAGAGGTACTTACTGGTATGGGAGTCGCATGGCTGGAAATCACCAGCAAGTGTAGGCTGGATGCCTAGTCCTTGTATGGCTAGAAGCCTAGTCCTTGTGTGACAAGATGTCTTTATCCTTATGTGGCTTGGATGTTCTTTTCCTTGGGTGGTTTGTATGTCCTTTTCCTTATGTGGCTTGAACGTCTTATCCTTGTGTGGCAAGATAGAAAGACTTGCTGATTAGTTTGCTTGCTAACCTTTACTCTTTTTGCAGTTAAGTCTTGGACAACATAGGTAGATGGGGGATGAGCCTTTCTTTGGAAATTAGATTATGAAATAGGCTACAGTTGAATTGGTGAGAGGCATCCTCCTTGAAGGAAAAAAAGCCAGTGGGTGGTTGCTCGAATCCCAGAGGAAGTATACAGCTGAATTGGTAAGAGGCATCCTCCTTGAAGGAACAAAAGACAGTGGGTAGTGTTTCGAATCCCAGTGGCAGCGTGCCAGGGATTTAATATATTCCACTAGGCCTTGGGCTCGAGATTCATTACTCTCCCCATACAATACCTGATATATGAGTTGGAGATTCTTTCCTACATGTTGTTTGTTGTTCCTCCAGGGATGGAGTCCTCACATCTATCCTTACTTTACCAGAGGTCGGAAAAGAATAAGTGGTGTATAGCGATACATCGAAATCTGGCCTTGGATGTGTGCTGATGCAAGATCGGAAAGTCTTTGCCTGTGCTTCTCGACAGTTATGTCCGCATGAGAGCAAGTATCCTATGCATGATTTTGAGCTTGCAACTACAGTATTTGTATTGAAGATTTGACACCATTACTTGTATGGTGAAACGTGCAGAATCTTCACCGATCACAAAAGCTTGAAGTATCTTCTTACCCAAAAAGAGTTGAACATGAGACAACGAAGATGGTGGAGCTGATTAAAGACTACAATTTGATCATCTAGTATCATCCAGGAAAGGCAAATGTTGTTGTTGATGCCTTAAGCTGAAAGACCTCTTCTTCTTCCTCTTCCTCTATTCTGGCCTATGTACGTCCACACTACAAGCCTATGTTGCTAAGTTTGAAATCTGTACATGTGCACCTTGACAGTGATTTTTCTGGTTTGTTGTTGGCCCAAATTGAAGTCAACCTACTTTGTTGGAAGATATCCAAAATCAGCAATCCGAAGACCCAAGATTGGCTGGAATTCGGCAGCAATTAGATGATGATGCTGATGCCATGGTTCGTGATTTCAGAATCCGAGATGATGGAGTCCTTGTTTTCAGAAATCGGGTATGTGTGCCACAGGATGTTAATGTTTGCAATCTGATTTTTTCTGAAGCACACAGTTCAAAGTTTGCTATTCATCTCGGAAGTGCCAAGATATACCGAGATTTGAAAGAGCAATTCTAGTGGCCAAATAAGAAGCGTCGCATGGCTGAGTTTGTTGTACGATGCCTTGTATGTTAGCAAGTGAAAATCAAGCATCAGAGACCCACTGGTTTACTTCAGTCACTTCTTATTCCAGAATGAAGGTGAGAGCATGTTACGATGGACTTTGTGATCAGTTTTCCCAAATCTCAGCAAGGATTCAATGCCATTTGGGTGATTGTTCTCTACATTTTCTTCCTATTTGAGCTACAGACACCCTGGAGAAATTGGTTGTTTGTTATGTGGATAAGATTGTTCGATTGCATGGAATGCTAGTGTCCATTATTTCTGATTATGATTCTCGTTTCACTTCACGATTTTGGGAGAAATTTCAGAATGCATTAGGTTCGAGATTGAATTTCAATATAGCTTTTCATCCCCAAACTGATGGAAAATCTGAAAGGACAATTCAGACCTTTAAAGATATGTAGCGTGCTTGTGTGATGGATTGAAATACGAATTGGGATCGATGCCTTTCTTTGGCAGAATTCGCTTGCAACAATAGTTTCCATGTAAGCATTGGAATGACCCCTTACGAAGCACTATATGGAAGATGTTGTAGAACTCCAATTTGTTAGAATGAAGTAGGCGAGAGACACCTAGATAAACCATAATTGATTGATCAAGCAACTAAACAGTTGAATCTTATTCGAGAAAGGTATGTTTATAATCCTACTCATGTACTTCAAGATCCACCAGTTGAAGTTGCTGAAGACTTGTCCTACCCTGTACAGCTAGTTGTCATACTAGACTAGTCAGTTTGTCAGTTTCGTAGTCGAAGTGTGCCTATGGTCCAAATTGTTTGATGTAATGGTCAAGTCGAGGAGCAATCTTCGGAGACCAAGGAATCTATGCGAGCAAGATTTCGTCACTTGTTTTCGTAGGTACTTTTTCTAAAATTTCGAGGACAAAATTTTTATAAGGATGGGAGGATATGAGACCCAAATCCTTCCTAAATATATGTCCTAGAAATCCAGGTACTGATGTAGCTAAAATGACCATTTTGCGCCTGAAGAAATGGATGCGTGATGACTAGAAACGATTGTGACGATTCTTTCCTATTTTGTTTCATTTCGTTTCCTTCATATTTTATTTCTTTTATGTTTGGTTTCTTTGCTATTTTGAAAATTTCTAGAAGATTTTTTTCAGATTTTATTCAAAATTATCTCCTAAGCATTATCCTCACTTATCTAGGGTTAAAAAAAGTAGGGAAAATAAATCCCAAAAGACAAAATAAATATAGATGCCGGCCTACCCTATTACATACACACAAACCTCTTTTATTTTTTCAGAAATTAAACCCTCTATTTTCCCCTAATTGCTGCCAACTTTCATAGCTTACAACTCCTAGCTGTTTTCTTCAACCCTTTATCAGATTTTTGCGATTAACAAGTTGTTGGAATCTTCTTTTCGTACTGCATCTTACTATCTAGAATTCATTATCATAAGGTTATATTTTCTATTTTAATTTGTATCTCTAAAATTCCTAGGGATGTTTGACAAAAATTCTGATTCTTCTTTCTATTGGTTATGAATCTTGTTCCTATTTTTTGTATGAGTGTTTGACACCTATTCTTGTTATAATATAATGAAATCAACCCTTATATCCTTCTGTATGTAAAAATCAGCAACACTACCTATGTTTCCTATGTATGCCAAAAATTATACATTGAATTGGGGTGAATAATGAGGTTAATTATTATTGAGTTTTTGACCATCACATCACATATTCAAGGGGAGGATACAACTGCATCTGATTGCTGGTGTTTGGTAGGTTTAATGAGTGAAATTAGTAAGGCATTAGGATGTTCTTTGTTTTTTGAATTCGTATGCTTACTATGGGGTTGTCTTTGCCTTATGCTTGTTTAGGTGGTTCTGATCCTATTGATAAAGGCAAAAGACTAGCTATTTGTTCAGACACAAGAGAGGTAGGATCTATACCTTAGCAGTTTCTCCAGATATCTTATTGTTTGTTTTCTGGTTTCGGCTTGTGTTTTTTGAATGCGCATGTTTGTGGTTTAGTATGCATGCTTTTGGATTGATTTTAGGATTCCTTAGGTAATTGCATATCCATGTATTGAGGATAGAATGCCTATTTCGGCTATACCATGTGATATTAACTTGCTGACTATCTTATGATATGATTGAGGATACCCTGCTATGTTTCTATGTGCTTGTACTTGCTTGTGTGCTTGTATTATACTTGTGTGTCAGGATCCTCTTTTCGGTGGCCATTTGGGATAAGTGACTGATGCTCCTAGGAAGAGGATAGGTACTTACTGGTATGGGAGTTGCATGGTTGGCAATCCCCATCAAGTGCACACTGGATGCCTAGTCCTTATGTGGGTAGAATCCTAGTCCTTGTTTGTCTAGTTTCCTTGTCCTTGTGTGGAAAGATTCTTTTATCCTTGTGTGACAAGATTCCCTTATCCTTGTGTGGCGAGATGCCCTTATCCTTGTGTGGTTTGGATGCTCTTATCCTTGTGTGGCTTGAATGCCTTGTCTTTGTATGGCAAGATAGAAAGACTTGCTGATTAGTTTGCTTTCTAACCTTTAACCTTTTTGCAGTTAAGTCATGGATAACATAGGCAGATGAAAGATCAGCCTTTCTTTGGAAATCAGATTATGAAATAAGCTGCCTGGGTGCTTCTAGTTTAGAAATGATTCAAATGTCCACCCCTCTGAATGTTACTTTTGGCTATACCCCTACCTATGCTTATCTGTTTGCTTGCTGATTGTTTGAGCCTATTACTATCATATGTGATCTGATATGTTGATTAGGAGATGTTTAATTTGGTTGTTTCAGATCTTATAATGTTGTGTGCAAGGACCCAAACCCAACCTATTAGGACCTTTACTGTCGTGAAACCTAAACAAGCATTTTCAAGGACCTATCTGAATCCCACAAGGCTCAAGTCACACTAATTCTAAATTTTTAAGTTCATTTTTATACTTTTAAAGGTTGGAACATGTTTAACATTAGACATACAATCTGCTATCATACGGAGTGAATATAAATATCAGCGAAAGTCTTTATAATTAATCAAAGAAACTATAATACACAAGTCCCAAAGAAGTCTCAAAATCCAGCAAACAATCCCAAAAATATTTCAGAAATGGGGAGGAAGATCAGAGAATCATAAAACCAAAAAGTAGTCCAATTAAGCAAGCATGAATCAAGGTATATGCACAATCAATCCAGCAAGAAAAGAGGCGTGCAAATGTCATGCAATATCATCCCATCGTGTAGCCTTGATCTCACACCCCAGTACCATTGGCAGAAAATTTACCTCAGCCTGAAAAATGGAAAAAATAATGGGATGAGATTGCTAGAATCTCGGAAGGGTCACAACATCGTAAAATCTACAGGAATCTAAACAAATATCTCCCAATCAATAACTAAAATTGCATATGTTATTTAAGGGATCAAGCAATCAACACGTAGACATATAATAGGGTAGGGCCGAAAGTAACAAGTCTTTGGGTGGACTAAGAACCGTTCTAAAACCAGAAGTACACAGGTAGGTAATTTATCATCTGATTTGAACAATTAAAAGGCTATCCCCTTCCACCTGTGTTGCCCAAGGCTTAGCTACACAAAGGGTAGCAAACAATCTAATCAGCAAGCCTGTCCATCTTGTCACATAAGGACAAAGCATCCAAGCCACACAAGGACAAAACCACGTAAGGATAAGTGCATCTTGCCACACAAAGACAAGGCAACTAGCCACACAAGGACTAGGCTTCTAGCCACACAAGGACTAGGCATCCAGCGAGCTCTTGCTGGGGATTGTCACCCATTCGACTCCCATACCAGTAAGTACCTCTCCTCTACCTAAGAGTATTAGCTACTTACCCCGAATGGCCATCGAAAAACGATCCTGACACATAATTAAGTACAAGCAAACACAAGCAAGTACAAGGCATAGCAACACAGTAGGGTATCTTTAATCACATCATAATACAATCAGCAAGTCCAATGCACAAAGTATAACCGAAACATACACACAATCCTAGTATAGGGATTCATAACTGCCTAAGGAACCACAAACCACTCTGCAATCATGCATACCTAACCCTAAGCATGCAGTTATATCAAGGAGAAAACCAAATCAATATGAAAAAATGGATTTCTGGAGAAACCAATGAGGTATAGATCCTACCTCTCTTGTCTCTGAATAAGTAGTTAGTTCTTTGCCTTTATCAATGGAATCAGAAGAACTTATACAATCATAAGGTAAAGACAATATTACACTAAGCATACATATTCAAAAATTAAATAAATATCCTAGTTCCTTACCAATTCCACTTACCAAACCAATCAGAAACCAGTGATTAGATGCTTATGGAACCGTCCCCCTTGGATATGTGATGTCATAGCCAAGAACACAACATGAATCAACCTAATTCACCATGAAAATTTTGGCACCAAATTAGGACACAAGAGAAAATTACGATTTCATGCATAAGTAGATTAGAGGTTGTGATTTTATGATAACAAGGAAAGATTAGGTGTCAATTACCCAAACGATTGAAATGAACAAGATCAGAAACCAATAGACAAATCAATTGAAAAATTTCGGCAATAATAGGGCACATGTAGAGAGGATACAAAGGCTGAATTCATGGTATTATAACAAGAATAGGTGTCAAACACTCATACGAAAAAAATGAACAAAAACTAAATCCAATTGAAGGAAGAATCAAAGAATTTCGGCACCAACACACTAGGAATTGCAACAGGAATAAACATAGGGAAACACTAACCTTTTGATGATGAAACCAAGATAACCAGATGAAGGATGAAAAAAGGATTCCAACATTATTTTCATAAATCAGATGAAAGATGAAAGAATTTTGCTAATGTTTGTGTAGGGAGTAGCAACAATGGTGAGGATAGAAAAATTCCGAAAATAAAAGAGGTTTAGGTGTGAGGATTAGGGTATGGCTGGCTATTATATTTATAAGGTCTTTATCTAATTAATTTCTCTATATTTAAGGCTAGATATAAAGAGATAGTGCTTAGAAATTAGTTCTGGAATTATCTCTTAAGAATAAGAGATAAACCATTTAGGATAGAACTGAGGAAGAAACGAAATAAGAAGGAATTGAAATGAATCAAAATATGAAAAAACCATCAAAATCATTTCTTGCCACCACACATCCATTTCTTCAGGAGAAAAATGGTCATTTCAGCTGCACCGGTATCTGGACTTCTAGGACATCTATCAAGAAAAAGATCAGGTCTCCCACGCTCCCCTCCTTATAAAAATTTCATCCTCAAAATTTCAGCATAAGTATCTTAGAAAACAATTAAGGAAATCTCGCACGCATATTGATTCCTTAGTGTCCCAAGATTGCTCCTTAACTTGGCCATTATGCCAAACAACTCGAACCATAGGCACGATTTGACTGCGAAGCTAATGAACTGACCGGTCTAGTATGGAAACTGGTTGTACAGGGTAGGATAGGTCTTCTGCAACCTCAACTAGTGGTTCTCCAAACACATGAGCAGGATCTCAAACATATTCTCTCAACATCAAAATATGAAACACATGAATTCTCTTTATATTATGGGGCAATGCAAGTCGATAGGCAACTGGGCCATTTCTCTCAACAATATCATATAGACAAAAATAACGAGATGCTAGCTTGCCTCATTGCTGAAAGTGAAGAACACCTTTCCACGGGTTGAATTTTAGAAACACTTTGTCACCTACTGCAAATTCAAGCTCTCTTCGTCGATTATCAGTATAGTTTTTCTGTCGATCTTGCGCCGTCTTTAGTCTTTGTTGAATCATATTCAACTGTTCTATTGCTTGATCAATCAATTCTGGATTATCTAGGTGTCTTTTGCCTATTTCATTCCAGTAAATTGGAGTTCTACAACATCTCCCATACAATGCTTCATAAGGGGCCATTCCAATGCTTACGTGAAAACTGTTGTTGTAAACGAATTCTGCTAAAGGAAGATATCAATCCCAATTGGTATTTCGATCCATCACACACGGACACAACATATCTTCAAAGGTCTGAATAGTTCTTTCAGATTGACAATCGATTTGGGGATGAAAAGCTGTACTGAAATTCAGTCTCGAACCCAATGCATTCTAAAACTTCTCCCAAAATCGTGAAGTGAAACGGAGATCACGATCAGAAACAATGGAAACTGTCACTCCATACAGTCAAACAATCTCATCCAAATAATGAACAGCCAATTTCTCGGGGTTTTTTGCAACACGAAAAGGAAGGAAATGTGTAGATTCTGTCAGTCAATCCACAATCACCCAAATGGCATCGAATCCTCACTAAGATCTAACAAACTGGTCACAATGTCCATCATGACATGCTCCCACTTCTATTCTAGAATGAGAAGTGACTGAAGTAAACTAGCGGGTCTCTAATGCTAAATCTTCAGTTGCTAATATAACGAACTCAGCAATTTCACACTTCAAATTCGGCCACCAGAATTGTTTTTTTAAATCTCGGCACATCTTGGTACTACCGGGATGAATAGAGAACTTCAAACTGTGTGCTTCAGATAAACTCAGATTGTGAACAGCAATATCTTGTGGTACACATACCCCATTTCTGAAAACAAGAACTCCATTATCTCAGATTTTGAAATTTTGAACTATGGCATCAACACCATTAGATAATTGCTGCCATGTTTCAGCCAATCTTGGGTGTTCGAATTGCTGATTTGAGATCTCTATCAACAAGATAGGCTTGACTTCAATTGGGCCAATAATGAACCAGAGAAATCAATGCCAAGATGCACACGTATAGCTCATAAATCTAGCAATATAGGCATGTAGTGTGTATGCACATAAGCCAGAATGGAAGAAGAGGGAGGAGAATGGGTCTTCCGGCTTAAGGCATCAGCAACAACATTTTCTTTTCCTGGATGGTACTCAATGATCAAATCATAGTCTTTAATCAGCTCCACCCATCTTTGTTGTCTTATATTTAGCTCCTTTTGCATAAGGAGATACTTCAAGCTTTTGTGGGAGGTGAAGATTCTGCACGTCTCATCGTACAGGTAGTGGTGACATATTTTCAATACAAATACTACGACTGCAAGCTCCAAATCACGTGTAGGATAGTTGCTCTCATGTAGACACAATAGTTGGGAAGCATAAGCAACAACTTTCACATCTTTCATCAACACACATCTAAGGCCAGATTTCGATACATCGCTGTAAATCATATACTCTTTTTCGCTGACTGGAAAAGTAAGGATAGGTGCGGTTACCAATTTGGTCTTTAATTCTTCAAAAATTTTCTGGCATTTTTCAGTCCACACGAACGGCTCTCCTTTACGTGTCAATTTTGTCAAAGGTCTAGCAACACAAAGCGACGATAGTATCCAGCTTGGCCAAGGAAACTGCAAAATTCAAATACAGTCCGTGGGGGGTTCTCAAGCAATAACGGCTTCAATCTTCTTTGGATCAACAAGAACTCCATTGACAGAAATAACATGGCCAAGGAAACCAACCTCTCGTACCCAGAATTTGTATTTGGAGTACTTCGCAAATATCTTTCGATCTCTTAGAATTTTCAGCACGATCTGTAAGTGTTCAACATTCTCCTCTTTTGATTTTGAATAAATCAGAAAATCATCGAAGAAGACTATCACAAATCTATCTAGGAACTCTCGAAATACTCTGTTCATCAAGTTTATGAACACCGCTAGGGCATTGGTCAAATCTAATAGCATAACCAGAAATTCATAGCGCTCATATCAAGATCTAAATGCAGTCTTCGGAATATCAGCTTTATGAATACACAACGGATGGTATCCCAATCTGAGATCAATCTTGGAAAACATGGCTACAACTTGGAGCTGGTCGAACAAGTCATCAATTCGCAGCAGAGAATACTTTTTCTTCACGGTCACACAATTCAGCTGCCGATAGTCAATGCACAATCGCAGCGAACTATCTTTCTTCTTTAGGTACAAGATAGGTGCTCCCCAAGGTGACACACTGGGTCAGATGAAACCACGATCCAGAAAATCTTCCAATTACGTCTTCAATTCCTTCATTCCACAGAAGCCATATGATAAGGAGGAATGGAAGTTGGATTCATACCCGACACTAATTCAATGTCAAATTCAACTTCTCTTACTACGGCAAACTGGCTATGTCTTTTGGAAACATATCCGGGAACTCATGAACCTCATGAACAGAATTCAGATCTAAAGACTCTTTGGAAATGTCATGCACATGCATGAGGTATACAGTACATCCTTTACTGATCAATCACTTCGCAGCGAGCTAGGAAATCATACAAGTTGGAACAACTCGCCTATCACCTTCAAAACAAAATCCGGAACCATCTGGAAGGCTGAACCACCCACGCTTGGTAAAACACTCCATTTGGGCTTGATATTTGGCCAGACAATCCATGCTTAAGATCACATCCAGCTCTCGGATATCCAATGGAATTAGGTCCACTTCGAGCACAATAGAACCCATATATACAACACAGTCGATGTAGACTAGATCACAAGTCAATTTTTCTTCCAAAGGGGTCAGAACCGCAATAGGAGGAGATAGGGGAGATATAGCCCGATCTAAGCTAAGTGCTATTCTTGGACTCACAAATGATTGGTTCAGTCCGAGATCTAGTAACATTTTAGCATTTTGAGAAAACACTAAAATAGTACCTGTTACCACATCTGCTGTCACGACTCAGCCCCCGGACTCCCCGCCCAACGGGCCCTGACATGTCTGTACGCATGATGGATCACAACTATAATGCTGAGGTGGGCTTCTAACCACATGACCCAAAAGATGCAACTTGTTACAAATGATACCATCACACAACATATATAAACCCAAGACTCCCCCACTCTTTTTCGATGTGGGATTGGGTAACAAAGACACCCTACGCAGGCTGGGTCTCACAATATCCTCTCCTTACAGACCTCATGTCTTCATAAGGGGAGCCTAAATGTAATTGACTGGGACCAAACTCACAGGCCCAAACGTGAACTTAATATACAACACGACTGAAGCCCACCCAGAACGAGATTGGCTTTGCTACTACTTGTCACGACCCGACCCCCGAACTCCTAGCCTAATGGGCCCAGATGTGTATGTACGCGTGATGGATCACAATTGTAACACTGAGTTGGGTTTCTAACCACGTGGCCCAAAAGATGCAACCTGTTACAAATGATACCATCACACAACACATATAAGCCCAAGACCTCCCCCACTCCTTTCTGATGTGGGATTCAGTAACACAGACTCACTACGCAAGCTGGGTCTCACATCTATGCTTGATTTGGCATCAATAAAAGTGAACAATCTCGTGGGTTTTGGCTGCACCTCACTTGTAGATCCACTAGGTCCTATAAGTCCACGAGCTGGTGGTTTAGTGGGATTGGCATGTCCACCTTAGTTTGCATTTGGTGCTCCTGTAATACACCTTGATTTAGGGTACTCCCTCTGAATATGGCCTATTTCTTCATAATTATATCATCGTCATGGCTGTGAACTCCATGTGGATCTGTTAGAATTAGGAATGGAACCAGAGAAACTATTCATGTAATTACCTCCATTGCCATTGTTCTTCGGAGGATAGGACCTCAAAAGATAGGGTCTCGTATGATGGTTGAATCTAGAACCACATCAAAATAAACCGCCATTATTTGATGAAGGAGGTTTCTTGCTTTGCACAATCTTCTCAGCTTCGGTGGCAAAAATGATCAGTTCTTGCAAATTCTGCATTGGTGTCGTGCCCACAATAGTTTTGAGTTTGTTACTCAGCTCATCTTGGAATTACCTCACGAGCTGATAAGGTGTGCAGTCCTCTTCTGGTGCAAAACGGGACAGCTCCCTCAGTTCTTTTTCATACTCCACCACCGAATGGGTACTGTGTTCAAGTTTGTAGAAAGCTTGTCACTACTCACTCTTATGGAACCGGTTGTTGAACCTTTCATTAAATTCATGTAGGAACTCATCCCAAGTAGGTAGATGATCTCTGAACTGCATACTTACTGTTGTCCGCAATGCAAGGGCTTCTCCCTCAAGTAGGAATGTGGCAATGGAAATTTTATTGTCATCCAAAATATATAGGAATAAGAATACACGACATATGGTATCAATCCACTCACGAGCTGTAGCGGCACCTACTGAACCGCTAAAATCCTTGCATCCAAGTTGACGGGTCTTTTTGAGCAACTTAGTAATTACCACCAGAAGTCTTTGAGCCTCTTTAGGATCAACCAGCTAAACTAGAGCATCGGGAGGAATGAGATCTTCCTAGGGAGGTACAAGATTATTCTGAATTTGAGCCTCCAATCGCTGGTGGTTTGCAGTAAATCCTTGTAGTACATTCAATATCTGCACCATTACGGGTTCTATAGCGGGTGGGGCTGGGGCTGCTGGTGTGACTGAAACTTCAGGTTCAGGTTGCTCAACCTGGTTTTCGAGCTCATCTTGCCCACCTTGCTCAATCTGTGAAATCAGCTCATTCGGTTGCTGGTCGGCCTGAGCTTCGTTCAAACCTCGACGAGCCCTAAAAGGAGTATGCGTCCAAATAGACCTTTCTATACTAAACACATATATGAGGTCACTCAATACATAACCCAAATATAAAACAAAGAAAAGAAATGGTACCTGGTGGAGAGGCGTATACCGTACGATATGCATACGTTGAAACAAATCAGAAGAGATGCATACAAATACATACAAGTCTCGAGATGCATACATACACATATAGGGTTATACTCGGCATCAGATTAAAACACATATAACTTAAGACAAGGAAACATAATAGAACACTTATCAAAACAAATGAGAACATATTTAGGTATACCACATATAATCACATGCAAAAACACACAAAACACACAGCAAACTACACAATTAATCATAGCATTTGAAAACTACAAACCAAGCATTTGACGTCAGGAATACATTCAACATTAGCATCTAGACGTGTGTGTGTGTGCATGTACATTCTTACAAGCACAAAACCAGCAAACATAATTGCATATAATCATTCAAGTTCATAAAAACCCATATTTCCAAAACCATGCTCCGGTACTAAATCTGTAAGGACCCAAACCCAACCTATTAGGACTTTACCACCGTGAAACCAAAACAAGCCCTTTCAAGGACCTTTTTGGATTCCACAAGGCTCAAGTCACACTAATTACAAATTTTAAAATTTATTTTTAATTTTTTAAAGGTTGGAACATGTTAACATTAGACATACAATCTCATATCATATGGAGTGAATAAAAATATCAGTGGAAGTCTTTATAATTAATCAAAGGAACCATAACACACAAATCCCAAAGGAGTCTCAAAATCTAGCAAACAATCCTAAACATGTTTCAAAAATGGGGAGAAAAATCAGAGAATCATGAAACCAAAAAGTAGTCCAATCAAGCAAGCATAAATCAAGGTATATCTGCAATCAACCCAGCAAGAAAGGAGGCATGCGAATGTGATACAATATCGTCCATCTGTGCAGCCTTGATCTCAAACCCCAGTACCATTGGTAGAAAATGTATCTAAGCCTGAAAAATGAGAAAAACAATGAGATGAGATTACAAGAATCTCAGTAGGGTCACAACATTATAAAATCTGAAAAAATCTAAACATATATCTCCCAATCAATAGCTAAAATTGCATACGCTATTTAAGACATCAAGCAATCAACACGCAGACATATAATAGGGTAAGACAGAAAGTAACAAGTTTCAGGTGGACTAAGAACACTTCTAAAACCAGAAGTACACAGGTAGGTAATTTATCATCTGATTTGAATAATTGAAAAGCTATCCCCTTCCACCTGTGTTGTCCAAGGATTATTTCATAAAGGATAGCAAAAAATCTAATCAGCAAGCCTATCCATCTTGCCACACAAGGACAAGGCATCCAAACCGCATAAGGACAAGGTCCCCCAAACCATATAAGGATAAGGAAATCTTGCCACATAAGGACAAGGAAACTAGCTACTTAAGGACTAGGCTTCTAGCCACACAAGGACTAGGCATCTAGCAAGCTCTTGCTGGGGATAGCCATCCATACGACTCCTATACCGGTAAGTACCTCTCCTCTCCTTAGGACCATCAGTCCTTACCCCAAATGGCCATCGAAAATGAATCCTGACACACAATTAAGTACAAGGCATAGCAACACAGTAGGGCATCCTTAATCACATCACAATACAGTCAGCAAGTCCAATGCACAAAGTATAATCGAAACATGCACACAATCCTAGTATAGGGATTCGCAACTGCCTAGAGAGACACAAACCATTTCGCAATCATGCAAACCCTAAGCATGCGCATACATTAAGGAAAAAACTGAATGAATGTGCAAACAATGGATTTATGGGGAAACAAATAAGGTATAGATCCTATCTCTCTTGTCTCTGAATAAGTAGCTAGTCCTTTGCCTTTATCAATGGAATTAGAACCACCTATACAATCATAAGGAAAAAATAATACCACACTAAGCATACATATTCAGAAATCAAATAAACATCCTAGTTCCTTACCAATTCCACTCACCAAACCTATCAGAAACCAGTTATCAGATGTTGCTGGAACCACCCTCTTTGGATGTGTGATGTGATAGCCAAGAACACACCAAGAATCAACCTGATTTTCAACACAATTCACTAACAAAATTTCGGCACCAAATTAGGGCATAAAGGAAAATTGGGATTTCATGCATAATTTGGTTAGAGGTTGCGATTTGATGATAACAAAAAAGAATTAGGTGTCAATTACCCAAAAAATTAAAAGGAACAAGATAAAAAACCAACAGACAAATCAATTGACAAATTTTGGCAATAATAAGGCAAAGAATAGGGTATGCCGATTTTATATATAGAGAGGATACAAAGCCTGAATTCATGATATTATAACAAGAATAGGTGCCAAACACTCATACGAAAAACAGAAACAAAAGTTAAAACCAATTGAAGGAAGAATCAAGGAATTTCGGCACCAACACCCTAGGAATTGTGGCAGCAATAAACATAGGGAAACACTAACCTTCTAATAATGAAATATAGATAACAAGATGAAGGATAGAAAGAGGATTCCAATGAGCTATTATTTCCAGAAATCAGATGAAAGATTGAAGAATTCTGTTAAGGCTTGTGTAGGGAGTAATTTCGGCAGCAACAAGGGTGAGAAGGGAAAAATTCCAAAATTAAAAGAGGTTTAGGTGTGAGGATTAGGGTATGGCCGACTATTATATTTATAGGGTCTTTATCTGATTATTTTTTTCTATATTTAAGACTAGATATAAAGAGATAATGCTCAGGATTTAATTCTGGAATTATCTCTTAAGCATAAAGATAAACCATTGAGGATACAAATGAAACAGGGAAGAAATTAAATGAAAAAAATATGAAAGAACTATCAAAACCATTTATGGCTACCACATATCCATTTGTTCAGAGGCAAAATGGTCATTTCAGCTGCACCGGTATCTGGACTTCTAGGACATCTATCAAGGAAAGGATCAGGGTCTCACATTGTGACCCTACTGAGATTCTTATAATCTCATCCCGTTGTTTTTTCAATAGTACTGGGGTGTGAGATTAAAGCTGCACGGCGGGAAGATATTGCATCACATTCGCATACACCTACCTTGCTAGATTTGATTGCGAAAATTCCCTATTCATGCTCGTTTGATTGGAATACTTTCTGGCTTCTAATTTTCTATTTTTTCCCTCTAAATTCCAAAGCATGCATGAGGGAAGATGTTGGTTTTAAGACTCCTTTGGGGCTTGTGTGTTATAGTTTCCCTGATTATTTTCACTTACAAAGACTTTCACTGATGAATTTATTCACTCTGTAATATGCCAAATTGTATGTTTAATATTTACATGCTTCAACCTTTAAAAGCATAAGAATAGAACCTTAAAATTGGTAATTAGTGTGACTTGAGCCTTGTGGGATTCGAATAGGACCTTGCGAGGGCTTATTCGTATTTCACGGCGGTAAGAGTCCTTATAGGTTGGGTTTGGGTCCTTACAAATTACATTATCACTTAACTAAACAACTTTATATCGTCTCACTTTTCATCTAGAATGCGATATCCAATTGCATTTTCTTTATCCTTGTATTAACTAATTTTAACCATTCCATCATAGTTGATGGTAAAATTATAATCACATGCTGATATCGACTCTTTCGGGTTATATATTCTTAAATTCTTAACTGCAATGATCATATCGGATGATCCTTTCACCCTTCTTAGTTGAACTTAAGAACTTGTTCCGGGTTCTTCTCAATGATATCAACTCTGTCAATACAGTATCATCACTATCACTAGTTAACACTAAGTATGTACAATATCACTTTCAAACCACACTTAAATCACAACTTCACTCTCGATTCATACTAGAATCTATCTCAAATCCTTTCAAACTCAAACACACCATGGTTTTTCTGTGCAAATCTGTTCTTATCACTCGTTTCCATCCATTCAAATCAAAGTTTAATCCTTTGAAATTATGCACTTCAATTCATAGTGTTATACAATTCACCTTAACAATCGATATCAACTGATTCAGCACGGCAAAATAAAACTACATCGTCATTAGCCACTCCTTAGGATGTAGTCTCTCACTACACCTTCTTTATTCTCAATATTTTCCCACTTTATTTAAATACCATATAATACATAATACCAATAAACGTATACCAACTCAATTACTCAAAACTGAGTTTAAGTCCTCTGATTTACACTAAATTGGCTTCTATATCAAGAATTTAGAAGAATTCTTGTCACAGTATGAGTAAATCTTGTTCCTCATTAAGAACACTAATTATAGAACTCAAAATAAAGATTAAAACTAATACTTGAAACACGGTAATCCCACACTTCAGAATATCAATATAACTCTCATAACTCTGTCTATTCCTCAGGCTGGTTTAGCCTCAACATAGGCTATACTCTTATGATTCGCACTCATTAGTTTATTATAACTAACATCCACGAGTAGACTAACTCATCAGTTAATCCTTTATCAAGCATATTCTTTATACTATATATATTTTCTCAATTCTCATAGTTGTTTAGGTGTAACTAATAAATCAATTAGCCCGATTTCCAAGAGTTATCAACTTAAGCTCCTATCTTACAAAATAGACCACATACACACCAGGTTTCAAAATGACATTCCTCAATACTACACATGCACTTTGTATAGGATGAGCCATATTGTCTATCAATTACACAATATAAGGACATGCACTCTGTGCACTATCCCAATTACCAACCAATCAATCTTTGTGCTTATAAACTTAGAATACACTAATAGTACAATAGGTAGTAACTATTCTCTTCTAGTAATGCTTAACAATTACAGTTCTCTATGAGTTAATATCTTCGGCACACCAAAACATAGCTTATAATAGGCTTCATCTTACTTCAAGTTATGCAATGTCAGTTAGAGTTCCATGAGGCATCTTATTTTTTATAAGCATCTTAGACTAAAGTCAATTTATGCCTTAATGAAAAGATACTAAATCTCAAACTTATTCACAATTGCTAGTAACTCTCGATTTACTGTACCTAATCCAAGGTACTCTTTAGTACTCAAACTGTCAGTAAGAACATAGAATTACCATAGGTTATAAGGGCAATCTTTATTGCTCCACCCAGGCCTTTCGATCTAAAACTAATATTAGTACAATATACATATATTCATAGTTTCCCTTGACTCAAATAAGGTCACAATCAAGCAAATTTTCGATCGGTCGACCCTTCTCAATAAGGAAACGACCATACACAATCCAATATCATAAAGCCAAATATAAAGCTATCACTCTAGTGGTAACATTGAGAGGGAACTGATAAAAGACACAACCCACTTGCATAACAACACACAATCAAAATCATAAGAAGAAATGAATTCCTTAATCAGGTCTCGTGAAAAGGGAATCATGTTACACAAAAAAACATAACCATTCTCAAAGTTCTCGATAGAACCGTGAGTTATAGTAACGAGAAAATTTCTGAAACAACTATTGCCCGACTTAAGAGATCAAGTAAAGTCAGGTATATAGGTTTTGATTTCCATTAACAAATGTCATAGGATAGAGATGAATGGTTTGCACGAGTTCTCAAACGAAAATAAAACACACCTACTTAAAAGGTTATTCAATAACAAGAAATGTGTCCAAAGAAAGGAAATATGCTCCGCTAATGTAAAATTTTCATAAGAGTTGTCACCCACACAAGTGACAAAGAAGTTGTAGCAGAGTAATAGGGAATAAGAAATGTATAAGTTCTAAGAGTATGAGTAAACAATGTTCTGATAAATTTTAAGTTGTCACGTCCCGGATCCCAAAATTTTCACGCGACAACTATCGTAGGCCCACTATATACACTATCATAACACAACATAATGTATATAATAGACCTAAAAGGCTAGTGGTATAGGAATAAAGCGGAGATAGTAAGATAAGAAATAATAGAATTACTAGCAACGAAATTTAATAAAGTAACACGATATTGTTTGAGATTACATCGTATCAGTAGCAATTTAGCAAATGCTACCCAGGAATCAATTTATTACAATAGCTCTAATATACTCAAACATTCTAGGGGAAACACTGAATATAATACTCTTAAGATTACCTCAATCGCACTCGTTCCATCATCTATTTCCTTTCATTTCCTCATGTTGTCTGGGAGTGAGCTCTTATTTATCATTCCTACACTCATGCCAATGTTCTGGTAGAATCCTGCTAGGTTAGCAGACGGAAAAGAAAAACAAAGTAATTCACAAGCATTTTCATGAATTAAATGCTGGCATTTGTTCAATTGTTCAATTGTTCAATTCGTTCATTAACAAATGCAATCACAGCCATAATAGACGCAACACACATAGTTCTTTAGAGCATATATGATCGTGATTTGGGCTTGGCAATATCTTCCAGCCTATCCTGGCTAAGGACATGACTGGAGTTCGTTAGTGGCATTCTATCTTTGTTATATTTCTATTTATGTCATTATTACGTACAATAGACAAATCCATGTCAGTTTAATGCTTAGCTCGATCCACTGACGATTCCGGGGTGTCAGGTGATGATAGCTCCACCTAATCGATCCCCACACTGTAGAATCCTGATTAATAATTTAATTAACATTAAAATAAAAAAAACCGATTCCAACCTTATTACCTCGTGATTGACGTCTTCACACCATTCTACCAGACCCGGAGAGCTCTCAAGGGTTTCATAGGTTACCCTATGCATCTTAAAAATAAAATACCTTTATATACATCTTAAAAAAATATGATAAATCCGAATACACTTCTAAAAAATACTATGAAAATTTATATAATCTTATAAACCATTAATAGACCAATAAATGGTCCTACAAACCAAAATTCACAATTGCACTCTCTTTATAATTTTTGCGTATTAAGTAGATAATTATAATAAATCTCAAAAATAGATATTTTCCTCTAAAACAGTCAAATCACTCTTTAAACCCATAAAAGATTCTGAGCTGTGGGGTAAGGCTCACTAACATTGACGGTCCTCAAATAAGTAGCACGAAATTCTCGGGATCTCACAGCTATGTTTTTCAGGCCAATAATGATTGAATTAAACTCAACAATATGAGTTTTCACAGGAATATCTTTATTCATATAATGAGTGTATAATCTCTTCTTCAGGTCAAGATGATTGATCAACGACTTCACTGAATAAGAACTCCTCCAAATTCTTCAATGAAGGTGACTGATATTTTTGCAGCAACCTCATGAATAATAAATAATAACAAATAAACATAATTAAATATAAATAATAAATTACGTACTAACCTAGCTATTCCCGCCTAGACTAATTAATGTAAGAGATGGTTGATAAGTTAGCTTACGGTCTACAAACCCTGTATTAAGAATGACCCGTGATTCCGTGAATATCGTTTTGTGCTTTGATGAATGAAAATTTGAAACGACAGTCATTTTGATGGTGCGTGACATTTTAATACCTTTGATAAGGCATTTCTCGAAACTTTAGAAGATTTATATAAATTTTAATATTTTAATTGATATTATATTATAATTATTTTATTTTATTTTTTATTAAATTTAATCATGTGATTGATTATCTTATATGATGTGGTTTTGAGTTGTCTGAGGCAATGTCATTTTTATTACAGCGAAATCGTTTAACGAATCATGAAATGGCACCATCACATATTGGGATGGGCAATCCGTTGTCTTCTTCCCACATCTACGGGTGTTTGAAAACCAGGATAAGATCAGTTTTATCTGTTTACAAAATCAGTCGAAATCTTGATATATTTTGGGCCTTTCTTGCAATGTTTACTCGCAAGTGTGGGATTGTGGTTTTTAGGCCTTCTCTATAAGATCCTAACCCTTTTGGGTTATTTGAGCCATTCACGATCAAATTAGTGGGTTTTGAATTTGTTATGAGTTGGATGGACCAAATGAGTATTCATGAAGGATGGTTGGAGTTTATTCGACAATTTTATTGATTCTGGTCGTGATGTAGTCTTAAGGTCCACAAGTTATTTGATTATGTTTTGAGTTGATTATCCAATTCTGATGAGTCATCGAGACTTATAGGTGTCGATTGGAGGTTGTGACTCCAAAAAAAAATCATCGGAGTGCGTTTTCTTGGAAATAGGTTCTGGAGATATTTTAGTCATTTTACCACCCGGTACCCGATATGCTTAGGAATACAAACCCTAAGACTCATGTACCATCGAAATATGTGTTTTTCAGCCTCAAAGGAGTTTCGATGACCTTATGTTCGATTAAAATATTTTTGGAGAATTATTATGATTAATAAGATATTAATCTCATTTATGTAAATTATGGATGAAAAATCATACTATGGATAGTAATGATGGTTTTTATGTTTTAAGACTTTGGAAAGGTCTATTCATCAATTATAAGGGTTGAGAAATTTTCTAAGAATTTTTTGATGTATAATTCTATTTCTATTTATTATGATGTTTCTATACAAAATTAAGAGATATTTAATTTTTAGAAAATTATGAATTAACAAAAAAATGTTTTTTGAGTTTTATTTGATAGTACTATTCATAAAGACTGAATAGAAATTTTCTAGGTATTTCTTGGATTTATATGATATTTATTATGAATTTTTGAAGATTTATTAGAATTACTAATTAATTTTTATTTATTATTATTATTATATTATTAATATATATTATTTATAATATTATATTTAGAAGATTAAAACGATAGCCTATACCGTCTTTTTGACCAGATGGTCAAAACGACACAGGCTATGTTATTTTTATACGCACAAGGTGTGCGTATGATGATTAGGAGCTCGTTCTTGGGCATGGCAAAGAACGATCGGCGATTAAATAATCGAACACGAGGTAACCCTAAGGAGAATTTTTTTCATAGTATTTCCCCTAGAGTGTCTGATCATACTAGAGCCACACTAATCGGTTGATTCTTAGGTACTAAATGCTAGACTAAATATTCATCGATAATACCCGGACATCATCATTTCTTCCTTGTAATTCCACTGCTCAATATATTGATAAATTCTTTCAATTATTATCTCCGTTTTAGTTTATACCATTATCCTTGTAGGTCAATCATATGTATTGTCGTATGTCATAGCAGTATGTATGATGGGCCTACGGAGGGGTGTTGCTCTTGATCTTCGAGATCCAAAGCGTGACACTACATGCATGATATTTTGGGTAACTAATGAATCTTGGGTAAACATAATTAATTGTAAATCATACGAATGTTATTGGACCAAGTAGTAATAGATATTCCATGATGTTAACCTGGACAATATCATCCTTTCCTTTTACTTTTGTTGTTTATTTAATTAATATAATCCTTAATATACCTCCGCTATCAAATTTTATTCTAGCCTTGTAGTTTCATTGTTTGCATTTCTGAGTAACTAGACAGTGTATATAGTGGGCCTACGTTGGGTGTCAAACGAAAATAAGTAAATAAATAAATTTGGAGTCTAGGGCATGACAAACCTAAAGTGGTCGATGAGCTTGTTAATATCATTTCTCAAAACACCAAGTTGTTTCTCATCTAATTACTTTCAGCCCTCATTTAATTAGCACTCTTGTGTGCGAAAGTTTTAGTGATAACAATATACGTTGTCCATTTTCTCGATAAAATTGAATCATCTTGTTACTCTTGCTTGAATACTATCGACTAATGATCACTCGAGTGGGTGAAAATTTTATCGATAGTGAAGCATGTCTCTTCATTGTGTTCCCATCCGTGTTTAAGAATTTATATCACTATTGTGTTGTCATCTGATTGATATTCACTGGGAGACATCAAATCAAATTATTCTAACATCATGAACCTATCGGATGTTTTTGGTCCAGATTGTTTGATATGTTATGGGACTTTCTTTATACAAGATAGTTGTTGGGATCAAACATTATCGCGTTTCCTTTTTTTTCGGGTGTACCAAGTTATGGGTCTCCTTTGATTTTACTATGAAAACAAGATAAATCAGCCAAATGAAGCATTCCAACCACTAATAGCGGGAAGGAAAGAATTTCCTTTGACCAAGTGAAAGAAAATATTGTGTCAAGCCATTCATTGCATGTCATTATAGACAGGGGAATCATGTACACAGTATACTAATGATTGATCATAGGTAAGACTGTCTGGTTGGAGCCAAAGGTACTTGAGAAATTTTAAATTAAATCTACAGAAGTAGTGACATAATCTTCATAGTAGGGAGGTGTATGACATCAAATGTATTTTATGGATCAGGTAAAAGGAAAGCCTACCTTTAGTATAAGAAATGAAGTGTGATATGTGAGTGTGTGAAGCTATAAGAAGGGTGTAGGGTTTCCTATTACGATATGTTTGATATTTTTAAATGATTATATTGCTGCCTTAGGTTATTTTGGATACCATCAGGTTATCGAGGATGAGGGTTAGACTATTAATTATGTCTTTTTACCCTCTATATTAGATGAACCAATGGATACGATGGTGATATTCATTTAATAATGAGATGGATGATTGGAATGTGGTTGGAGTTTTGGTGAAGACCGACTTTGTATTATTGGTTCTTAATATGATGTTAACATGTTAATGTTAGAACTATCGAAGAAGCTTGATATCTCATAAAAGAGAACCACCCCCACACCCAAGACTCTTTCCTTATACCTGGCTCTGAACCATTATTAATTCCTTTTTCTTTCTCTCTTTGAGCTTCTACCTCGGGCATATTATAAAGATATATGTATATATACCATAGATATAGTGTTATTTATACGTTTGAATTTGATATGGCAGACTCGACGCAGAATTATGTTGAGTATGAGATGTGAATTCTAAGTTTTGATTGGATATCATTGAGTTTGTCTCATATTCTTGATATGCAAGGTTGAGCGATATATAGTGGTTGAAGTGAAAGCTTAGTATAATAAGGTCAAATGTGATATTTTTCCATTCTACTTTATATGAATCAATAGAAAGTAAAGTAAAAAGTGGAGTAACGCAGAGGAAATATGGTGATTACAGCTGTAAGCTGTTAAATTTGGTTGATAAGATTATGAATCATTGTTGTTGTATATGGTATCCTTTAAGATATAAAGGCAATTGTGATAAGTAAATGGATGAAGAGAATATAGTTGGATGTTACATTCTAGTTTGAAATCAAAGTTGATATAAAAGTTGAATTGGTATATGAGACTGTTAGATTCTTAGACAATACTTACTATCTATGCTATGTGAATGGTGATTGATATTTATATGAACGGATAGAATACAAAATCAAATTTTTATGTGAATGGTGAGACTATCACCTAGGAGTGATTTTTATGAGAATGGTAGTGAGCTAATTATTGGACGTATTGAATGTACACATGTAATGTTGAGTTATACTACGAAGAAAGATGAGAAATAGATTGATAAAATGCTTTGGTTATGGTTAAGGCATTTGATATGGTTAAGTAGTTGATATGGTTTGAACTATAGTCGAAGTAATGATTGCAGTGACTATGGAAGATGAAGAGTATGCAGTTGAATGCTGTATTTGCCGATATAGAATTTAGTTTCATTAAGAGTAATATTAATCTAAGTCAGTTTCGAGGACGAGATTTTTTATAAGGTGGGTAGGATGTGAGATCCTGACCCTTTTGGGTTATTTCGGCCGAAGGCTCAATCGGGTATTGACGGTCAAATTAGTGGACTTTGAATTATAGCCCGGGATTTATTACGAGTTGGATGGACTAAATGAGTGTTTGTGAAGGATGGTTGGAATTTATTCGACGAATTTATTGATTCAGGCTGCGATGCAGTCTTTGAGCCCATAAGTTATTTCATTATGATTCGAGGTGATTATCCAATTCTGACAAGTCATCGGGACTTATAAGTGTTGATTTGAGGTTTTGACTCCGAAAAAGAAACATCGGAATACGTTTTCTTGGAAACAAGTTTCAGGGGTATTTTGGTCATTTTACCATCCAGTACCTGATGTGCTTAGGAATACAAACTCTGAGACTTGCGTACCATTGAAATATGTGTTTTTCAGCCTCAAAGGAGTTTCGATGACCTTATGATCGATTAAAGTATTTTTGGAGAATTATTATGATTAATGAGATATTAATCTCATTTATATAAATTATGGATGAAAAATCATACTATGGGTAGTCATGATGGTTTTTATGTTTTAAGACTTTGGAAAGGTCTATTCATCAATTAAAAGGGTTGAGAAATTTTCTAAGAATTTTTGGACGTATAATTCTATTTATTATGATAAGAAATTAAGGGATATTCAATTTTTAGTAAATTATAAATTAATGAGAAAATTAATTTTAAAATTTTATTTAATAGTACTATTCATAAAGAGTGTATAAAATTTTCTGGGTATTTTTCAGATTTATATGGTTTTTTATTTTTGAATATTTATTATAATTATTAATTAATTTTTATTTATTAATATTATATTATTTATAATATTATATTCATAAAGTTAAAAGGACAGCCTATAGTGTCGTTTTGACCAGATGGTCAAAACGACAAAGGCTATGTCATTTTGACCAGATGGTCAAAACGACACAGGCTATGTCGTTTTGATATGCACAAGGTGTGCGTATGAATCGAAACGCCATCGTTTTAGGGAAAGCCCAAAATGGCGTCGTTTTGAAGGAAGAACTGGCTGCCGATTTCATCCTTTCGGTTTCCTCCCTTCGCCGGTCACATTATGGGACAAGATCCCATTTGCATATGGGACCGTTCCAGAATGTTCCGAGCTCAGAAAAATGCTCCAAACTTTTCCCCTCGCCATTCCGACTTCTTTGGTGCATCTTTCATGCTGTTTTGATGATTCTTCAACTAGTTTTTTGTAAGTTTTGTGTCCGGAATCCGAACATCTTTACTCTCTTGATTTGCTGGTGTTGGTGGATAGAAGCTGATAGAAATTTGTGGGTTAGTTTCGGATTGAAGTTGCGGTTACGATAGGATAAGTTTCATGGGAATTTGTTAAGTGTAGAGGGCTGCAAGATGTTCGGGAACTAGGGTTTGAGTGGGTTAGTTGCAGAACAGACTGGAGGTTGAAGATGACCTAGTCGAACAATTAGTTGTCTGCTTTAGTAGGTGTATGATATGTCATTTCGTTGTGGGTCGAGCGACACGTCGCTTGCATGAGCAAGCGCCGTGTCGTTCGTAGGATGTGACAGGGCATCAATTGAGCCTAAGGCATGGGCAACGTGGTACGCGGGTAGTGGAGCACGTGTCACGGACCTGGAGGTTCGAAGGCTGGTCCGGAAGCATTCTGATGGCAACAAATGGTGCGTTCTGGCTGGCTGGACAAGTAGTGACTGTATGGTGAAAATGCCATGTCTAGAAAGTTGTATGAGAGTCTACGGACCGCAGGCAGACGCGGCCTGCTGTAGAAGTCAGCATCGCGAGTTTTCATGACTCTCTTGCTGCTTCAGAGGAGGAGACCACTACAGTCGGAAAGCGGCCAAGCTGAAGGAGCATGACCGGGCCATATTTCTTGGGCAGTTTACTCAAAGAGACATTGGGAGTTCCACCAGTAGGTGTACGTTACCAAAAATTAGAAACTTAGGAGGGGTAATTTTACGGTGGTCTATGTGCACCATGTAGATAAACAAAGACAGCGTCACATGTGGTAGCTAACTGAATATGACAACCAAAATTTTAATTGCCTCTAATGTAATTTTGCTCTGGTGAAAACCCAGTTAACAATGTCAATAGTGTCATGTCTTTTCAATTTTGAAAAATCTGCTCTCTCTCTCTCTCATTCCTGCCCAAAATAATATGTCATGCACATCATATGCTTCATATACGATATGTGATGCACCTCACATACCGTATGCACATTACATATTTCACATAGCATATTTGTTATATATTACATACTTCACATAGTATATTTGTTGTACATTACATGCCTAACATACCATATGTGATGCATATCATATATGATATGTTAGACATATGATGGTTGGCAAGAGATAAAAAAGATATGAGAGACATTGAAATTTTTTTGGGGTATGTCCAGTCAGCACGCTCAGCTGGCGCTGACTGGATATTAAGTTTGAAAATCTATGAGAAGGAATAAAAATCTTGCATGGTACACATAGAGCACTATAAAATTATCCCTTAGGAGGACCTGGCAGAAGGGTATCTTTAAAGTGGTTTCGATGCACCATTTAAAATTTACACCACCTAGACTCAGTTAATATTTTAATATATCCAATGAACGCCACTTTAACATACTAATGTGTAAAGTTATAAAGATATTCGTGTTTTTAATATGTGTAATTAATGTGACATATTATTTTTTATTCTAATAAACTGACAATCTCTCTCGTTTCTCTCTTACTTTTTATTTTTTTATTCTAACAAACTACAATCTCTTTCATATCTTCCTATTATTTTTTATTATTTTATTATAAAATACTAACTGTCTCTCTCCTCTTTCTATTCTTTTTTTTTTATTTTCTTTAGACATACTGATTGTCACATGTTGAAGGTAACATTGGGTATGTTACCTTGTCATATTGATTGTAACATGCTGAAGATAACATTGAGTATGCTACCTTTAACATGTCATATTAATTGTGACATGTTGATCCCATATTCAGTATATTATCTTCATTATGTCATATTAATTTTAATATTTTTTCTTAAGAAATATATTGATCATAACATGCTGAAGGTAACATTGAGTATGTTATCTTTGATATGTCATATTAATTATAATATTTTTAAAAAAACATATATTGATCGTAATATATTGAAGGTAATATTGAGTATGTTACCTTTAACATATGATATTAATTGTAATATTATTTTTTTAAAAATATGTTAATTGTAACATACTGAAGGTAACATTGGGTATGTTACATACGACATGTTGTATTGATTGTAACATGCTGATACCACATTGGGTATGTTACTTATAGCATGTCATATTAACTGTAATATTTTTTTTAAAATATATATTGATCATAACATGTTAAAGGTAACATTGAGTATGTTACCTTTGATATGTCATATTAATTATAATATTTTTTGAATAAACATATTAATCGTAACATACCAAAGGTAACATTGGGTATATTACCTTCGGCATGTCATATTAACTGTAATATATTTTTTGAATAAACATATTAATCATAACATGTTGAAGATAACATTGGGTATGTTATTTTTGGCATGTCATAATAACTATAATATTTTTTTGAATAAACATATTAATTGTAACATGCTGAAAGTAACATTGGGTATGTTACCTTCGACATGTCATGTTGTTTGTAAAAGAATTTTTACAACTAATATGACATACTGAAGGTAATATACCCAGTGATTCCTTCGGAATGTTACAATCAATATAACATGCCGAAGGTAACATACCAAATATTACCTTCAACATCTGACAATAAATGTGCCTGAACAAAAAAATAATAAAATAATAAAAAGAGAGAGAGATATTCAGTATTTCAGAATAAAATAATAAAAAGTAATAGAGAGAAACGAAAGATATTATAGTTTGTTAGAATAAAAATATGAGGACCCAAACTCGGATCTTGAGCTCCTCATCGTCGTGCAGTCTCAATTGGTCCAACTCGTGGTCCAACTTGAATCACATAAGACTTATCCTTAATCTCATTTCCCAAAATATACAAAAATGCGTAGAAATTTGAAACATTTCTTTTAAAATGAGCATGACATTAAATATAATACACTCGGAAAATATACTTCAACAAAGTACACAAACATTCAACGGAAGACTTAAAAGAACACACAATAGACCCCACGGTGCCAAAAACGCAATACACAACGGATCCATAGTCACAAGCCCAATAAACCAAAAATGTGCCCAATGTGAGACCCCGATCCTTTGTTCTAGAAGTCCAAGTACCAGTGAAGCTGAAATGACTATTTACCCCTGAAGAAATGGATGTGTGGTAGCCGAAAATGGTATTGAAGGTTCAGTCCTTATTTTGATTTTATTTCTTCCTTGTTTCATTTCTATCATAAATGGTTAGTTATCTATTCTTAATAGATAATTCCAGAATTAAATCCTAAACATTATCTCCTTATATCTAGCCTTAAAAGTAGGAAAATTAATACCATTAAATCCTATAAATATAGTAGCTGGCCATACATATATTCTCACAATAAAAACACACAAACTTATTATGTGATAAACCCTTTTCCTTACCCTAGCTGCCGAAAAGTTTCCTACACTAACCATAGCCAAAACTTTCATCCTTCATCCAATTTATGCAAATAATAGCCCATTGGAAACCTCTTCTCATCCTTCATCTTGCTATCTTGGTTTCATCATCAGAAGGTTAATTCTTCCCTATATTTATTGCTATCGCAATTTGCATGGTGTTGGTGCAGAAATTCCTCAATTCTTCCTTTAATTGGTTTTAGGTTTTGTTCCTCTTTTTTGTATGATTCTTTGGCACCTATTCTTATTATAATATCATGAATTCATCCTTTGTATCCTCTTTATATGTGAAATCGGTATACCCTACTCCTTTTCCCTATTATTACTGATTTTTGCCATTTGACTTGTCTGTTGGTTTCTGATCTTGTTTCTTTTTGTTGTTTGAGTAATTGACACCTAATCATTCATTGCTATCATGAAATCGCAACCCTTAAGCCACTTAAATATGAGATCGCAACTGGCCCTATTGCCCTAACTTGGTGCCAAAATTTGCATGGTGAATTAGATTGGGAAATCAGGTTGATTCTTGTTGTGCTTTTGGCTGCCACATCACATATCCAAGGGGGTGGTTCTAGCAGCTTCTGATCACTGGTTTATGAAAGGTTTGGTGAGTGGAAATTGATAAGGAATTAGGATGTTTACTTGGTTAATGTATATGCATGCTTAGTATGGTTTTGTCTTTGCCTTATAATTGTATAAGTGGTTCTGGTCCTATTGATAAAGGCAAAGGATTAGCTACTTATTCAGAGACAAGAGAGATATGATCTATACCTCATTGGTTTCTCCAAAGATCCTTTTTTTTTATGATGTCTTGGATGTATTTGTTGTTGTATACACATTCTTAGAGTATGTTGTGCATGATTACGGATTGGTTTAAGAATCCCTGGGCAATTGCGAATCCCTAAGATAGAATGTGTGTGCCTATTTCGGTTATGTTATGTGCAATTGACTTGCTGATTATGTTGTGAAGTGATTGAGGATGCCTTGTGGTAGTATTATGCCTTTTACTTGCTTGTGTTTGCTTCTACTTGATTGTGTGTCAAGATCCTTTTCCGGTGGCCATTTGGGATGAGCACTGATGCTCTTAGTGAGAGGAGAGATACTAACTAGTATGGGAGTCGCATAGGTGGCAATCCCTAGCAAAAGCTCGTGGATGCCTAGTCTTTATGTGGCTAGATACCTTCTCCTTATGTGGCAAGATTCTCTTATCCTTGTATAGTTTGGATGTCCTTATCCTTATGTGGTTTGGATGCCCTTGTCCTTATGTGGCTTGGATGCCTTGTTTGCATGTGGAAAGATGGATAAACCTACTTATTAGATTGTTTACTAATCATTTACCCTTTGTGCAGCAAAGCGTTGGACAACACATGTGGAAGGGGATAGTCTTTCAATTGTTTGGATCAGATGATGAATTACCTGTTTTTGTACTTCTATTTTCATAAGTGTTCTTAGTCCAACCATAGCTTGTCACTTTCAGCCCGATCCTTATTGTGATTGTTTGATGATTGTTTGATACCTCTTTAGTAGTATAGGAGAATCTGATGTTGATTGGGAGATGTTTATTTAGATTTTTGCAGATCTTATGATGTTGTGACCCTACTGAGATTCTTGTAATCTCATCCTATTGATTTTTTAGTTTTCAGGCTTAGGTACATCTTCTATCAGTGGTATTGGGTGTAAGATCAAGGCTGCACGGAGGGATGCTATTGCTTCACATTTGCATACCTCCTTCTTTGCTATTTACTTACGCATATAATCTTGACTATCCACTTTGATTGGACTACTTTCTGGTTTTCTAGTTCCCTCTTATTCCGCCTTATTTCGGAAATACACCTGAGGGTTACTTGTTAAATTTTGTTACTCCTTTAGGACTTGTGTGTTATAGTTCCTTTGGTTAGTTATAAAGATTTCCGCTGATATTTTATTCACTCCGTATATTACCAGAATATTTGTCCATTATTATCATGCTCCAACCTTTAAAAAACATAAAAATAAACTTAATAAAACGGTTTAGGATGGATTGAGCCTTGTGGGATTCAGATAGGTCCTTGGGAAGGGCTTGTTTGGGTTTCACGACGGTAAGAGTCCTAATAGGTTGGGTTTGGGTCTTTACACCTAAAGCACCATGCTCATCTCATATAAATCATATCCAAAGAATACATGCAGGATAAATATCTAGTAAGAGTCAACGCCCGCTAAAGTAAGTATATCATTCAAAGAGCAAGCATACAATACAAAAACGAGCATGCATGTTAATATCAAAAATACAAAAGAAATGTCGAGTTTCTAAATGTGTCATATGCAGTAGTCCAGCCCTATGATAAACCAAGAACCTCGACCTCAAAAGGAGTCTACTACTCAAGCATTCAGACCTAAGCCTAAAAAATAACAATAAGAGGGGGGTAAAATCTCAAGGATCTCAGTGAGAGTTACCGCATTATAAGCAATAATGGGGGAATAGAGACATAAACTAAAGCTTTTGTAAAACATTTAGTAAGAAAGTCTTATTCCATCCATGCTTGCTACTCGCACACCCAATACAATCAATCATGGTAATTTGATGCGAATGCATAAGTAAAAGTACATGTAAGTCTCACACTTAGGTATAAGCCCCAAAGATATGCAAGTCCACATTGTCAGTTTCACGGGCTAATATGTTCAAATTCTATGGGTCGGACCTCTAAAACTACTTTGTTAACAACCCTGGCCAAAAGGAAATCGAAAGCCCCACTAGTGGTTAACTTTAATTTATTTTGAAAATAATTATATAAACTCCACCACCGGTGTTGTCCTCGGAACATATGGAGAAAACACACTATCACATATGCTCCACACACACACAACTCGAAAAGCCTGAAGGCGCAAACATATAATCGATCATAACACACATCCACCGAGCATACGTGTACCACCCAAGCTCTTAAGCAAGGGACTATCCTTCTATCTAAGGATACTCATCTACTTACCATTCCATTGGCCAAGCACTGTTCTTCAATTCCAAGTTACCACTTAGGAAAATATATATGTACATGAATAAAACTCATAAACATAACAATAATATGATGCTTGTTGTCTTAATCATCAAGCACATGTATCAATCCACTCCTCGATCCACATAACTCAATTATTACAACTTCAATGATATGATGCATGGATGGCACTCATGGGGACTCATATGGGGTTAAGGAAGGGTGCAGAATGGTGTTGTTAAGGGGTTTTACAAGTATGGGGTTAGACTGAATTAATTGTAAAAAGAAAATACCGAACAACAAAATACTGAAGTAGTACCTATAATGACATCCGGATTGGCATATGCCTCTGCATCTGCTAGTGTGAACAGGCGTGTCTGTGGCCTCTGTTAATTGCATCATACACCTACTAGTGTGATTAGCTCGGTCTATCTCCTTCATAAAATGAGCCAATGCTCTCAGTTCGGTCTCGTAATATAAGACTGACTTGTTCCCTTAACAGAGCAAGTCTAATTCGGACCTATTATTATTCTGAAAGTGCAGTCGAAAGAACCTCCGATCAAACTCTCTCTCGAACTCTTCCCACATAGGTTAGCCTCCATATCTGTCTTTGACCATACTCCACCATGTGGCTACATCTTTCTCCAGAAACCAAGTAGCTAACATTAGTCTATCTTCAGTAGGTATTCTTATATCCTTAGTCAGAATAATCTTATCCTTCCATACCTTGGCCACCATAGCATCACTTGTGCCATAAAAACTCACAGCCAAATGTCTTGCCTCTTTTAGTAACTTGGATACTTGGACGGGCAACCTGACACCCTATGCCTCCACTTGCTGAAACCTAGGCTCGGGTTATACCTCAGGCTCTACCATAACCTCTGACTGTACCAGTGCATGAGCTTGTACCTGTGGTTGCTGAGCTACTCTAACCTGTACAAACTGTTGTAGAGTGGCCTGAACATCTGCCAACATCTGAATTAGAATGAGGTCCTATATTGCCTGGTTTACATGTGCCCCCTGTGCAACCTATGCTTGTTGTACCTCCGCTGCTGGCCCTGTTGGCCCACGAGCATTTGACCTCTCTTCTACATTAGTTGCCTGAGTACGGTCTCCTTGGCCTCCAATTATCTTACTGGGTCTACCATGAGGCATCTCTACCAACTGAACATATAGTCATATAATGAGCCTTAAGAACGAAACAAGACCACTAGATAAAACTCTATGCTGGAGTATGCATGCGCAATGTGCGTGTGATGCACTTTCGAAACATTCTATTTTAAACCATTTTGGCAAGCATTGCACACATAAACAACCATGCTTCGCTACCACCCTTGTGAGGTTCAAACTTGGATCTTGAGCTCCTTACCTCTGTGCAGTCTTAATTGGCCCAACCGAAACCACACAAGGCTTATCCTCAATCTCATTTCCCAAAACATACAAAAATGCATAGAAATTTGACAATTTTCTTTTAAAAGGAGCATGACATTAAATATAATTCACTCGGAAAATATACTACAACGAAGTATGCAAACATTCAGTGGTAGACTTAAAAGAACATACAATAAGCCACACGGTCCCAAACATACAATACACAATGGATCCATACTCACAAGCCCAATAGATCAAAAGCAGCCCAAGGCACCATGCTCATCTCTTATAAATCATATCCAAAGAATACATTTGGGATAAATATCTAATAAGAGTCAATGCTCACTAAAGTAGGCATATCAATCAAAGAGCAAGTATGTATTGCAAAAACGAGCATGCATGTTAATATCCAAAATACAAAAAAATGTCTAGTTTCTAAACATGTTATATACAGTAGTCCAGCTCTATAACAAACCAGGAACTTCAACCTCAAAAGGACTCTGCTACTCAAGCACTTAGACTTAAGCCTGAAAAACAACAACAAGAGTAGAGTGAGATCTCAAGGACCTCAGTGAGAGTTACCATGTTATAAGCAATAACGCGGGAATAGAGGTATAAACTAAAGCTTTTGTAAAAAATCTAGTAAGAAAGTCTTATTCCATCCATGCTTGCTACTCGCGCACCCAATACAATCTATAATGGTAATTTGATCCGAATGCATTAGTAAAAGTATATATAAGTCTCACACTCAGGTCTAAGCCTAAAAGACATGCAAGTCCACATTCTCAGTTTCAAGGGTTAATATGCCCAAAGTCTATAGGTCAGAGCTCTAAAACTGCTTTGCTGATAACCCAGACGAAAGGGAAATTGGAAGCTCCATTGGTGGTTAACTTTAATGTATTTTGAAAATAATTATATAAACTCCACCACCAGTGTTTTCCTCGGAACATATGGAGAAAATACACTATCACACATGCTCCAAGCACACACAACTCGAAAACCCCAAAGGCGCAAACATATAGTCTATCATAATACACATCCACAAGGCTTACGTGTACCACCAAAACTCCTAGGCAAGGGACTATCCTTTTATCTAAGGATACTCGTACACTTACTATCGCATTGGCCAAGCACTGTTCTTCAATTCCAAGTTACCACTTAGGAAAATATATATGTACTTGAATAAAACTTATAAACATAACAATAACATAATTCATATTGTCTCAATCATCAAGCACATTTATCAATCTACTCCTCGATCCACATATCTCAATTATTAGAAATTGAATGATATGATGTATGGTAGACACTTATGGGGACTCATATGGGGTTAAGAAAGGGTGTAGAATGGTATTGTTAAGGGGTTTGCCAAGTATGGGGTTGGACTGGATTACCTAACCAAATTAGGCATAATAATCCTAAATGATTTCCGAGAACTCCCTAATGCAATTACACCCAACCCATAATCATATAATAAGCACACATGCATTCAAAAATTAGCACATAACCTTGGTACACAACTGCAAGCAATTTTTCAATCATTAGGTAACCAAATTTAATGACAATCAATAAGGGAGAAACTAGAGAAACCGATGAGGCATAGATCCTACCTCTCACGTGTTTGAATCAGATGCTATCCCTTTGCCTTTATCAATATGATTAAAAACTCCTAAACAATCATAAGGCGAAGACAATACAACACTAAGCAATAAAGTATGAAATTAAAACCAAAGGCATCCTAAGATCCTTACCAAAAACCAGCAACCAGATGCAGCAATATCTTCCCCTTTAATGCTTGATGTCATGACCAAGAACTCAGCAAGAATCAACTTGATTATTTAATTGGGAATTTCAGAAAGACTAGGGTTTTTAGGGTATGAATTGCGATTTCATCATATGCACAAGAATAGGTTGTGATTTTACAAAAATAAAAGAGGAATAGATGCCAAACACTCATACGAATAAGAGAAACAAGATTCAGAACCAACAAAAAGAAGAACCAGAATTTTTGGCACACATCCCTAGGAATTTAAAAAATATAAATTAAAATAGAAAATCTAACCTTTTGGTGATGATCTTTAGATAATAAGATGTAGCATGGAAAGAGGATTCCAACAATTTAACGCACACAGAAATCTTATAAAGGATGATCAATTTCTGTTAGGGTTTAGGAAGAAGAAATTTAGGTGGAGAAGGAGAGGGAGAGGGAGAGGGAGAGGGAGATGGAGAGAGTTTGTTTTTGTGTGAAGAAGAGAGAATAGTTGTGTGCTAGACAGGGTGGCCGGGCATGTTAATTTATAGGGTCTTAAGGAGGTTTGATTAAGAGATAATTTCTTACTTTTAAGATTAGAAGGACAAGATATAATTAAAGGATAATTCTATTAAAAAGATAATTCTATTAAAAGAGTAATTCTATTTAAAATGAAGAATTATTTAATACTTTGGATAATAAGGGATAAAATTTAAGGATAGTAAAAATACCCAAATTAAAATAGCAAATATTCAGCAACAACCAATTTAGGCCATCACGCATTCATTACTTCAAGGGTAAAATGGTCATTTCAGCTGCATCGGTACCTGAGTTCCATTTCTTACTTGTGGACTTCTAGAACATCTACCCTCTGGAGGATCAGGGTCTCACAAAGACCCATATGAAAATCATCACTTCCAAGCTCTCACACACCACAAATCACCAAACCAATCAAAACATTCCAGACAGCATCACAATAAGCCAAAGCAACCAACAATCGACTAAGAAAGGGAAGAAACCGAGCAGTTACCTCTGAAGCCTGATTTTTCTTTAAAAATGCTAAACTGGCCAAAACTGTAGCAAAAGGAGCTAACACCACTAGAAATCCATTGCTTAGGGTTAGGAATCAAAGGAGGAAGGAAGCTTGATGCTTGTTTTGGAGAGAAAACGAGTTTGAAAGGGATTGGTTTCTTTTTTGGTGAGGGGTGCTGGTGGTAACGAGAGAGAAGAAGGGGGAGGGGTTTATTAGGCTGCCAACACTTAGAAAAGTTTCTAAGTGTTGGGTTGGGATTATATGTACCGGGGCCTGGAAATCGCGAAACACCCGAAATGAGTTTTAGAGTGATCCACATGCCCCAAATAGGCCAAAATAGTGTTTAGGGTTTGAAAATAATAATTTAGGCTTTTAAAATGAAATTGGACCCAGTGAACAGTTATCGGGCCCACGGATGTCAAATCTGGCCTAAAGGCCTACGATCACTCAAAACGGACCTCAGAAATCATCTCACAGGTCCAAATAGGGAAAATAAGATATTCTACTGGACTCAGGCCTTAAAAACACATCGATCTTGCTAACGCATGCTAAGACTCCAAATGATGCGTCATGCATAACCATTGACACATTACCAATAACATGACAAACTAGACTAAACAAATGGGCTCTATGACTATGTCCAGGTCACATGGTCAACTGGTCAACACTCGGGTCCACTATATAGCTAGCTGGTCAAATGATCAACTTTCACTGGTCAACAAATCAAACCCTCTTAGACAGACCAATCAGAAGAATTCGACTGTAATCAAACACTACCTGGACTCTCCAAAGGACAGGGTCTCATAAAAAATATATATATAATAAAGAGAGAGGAGAGAGATTGTAGTTTGTTAGAATAAAAAAAATAAAAATTAACATAGAGAGGAGAGAGATTGTCAGTTTATTAGAATAAAAAAAATGTAATCTATCACAATAATGACACAAATCAAAGATAAAATTATCATTATAACTTTATAGGTCAGTATGCTAAAATGGTGCTGACTGGATATAGTAAAATATTGACAGAGTCTGGTGGTATAAATCTTAGGTGGTGCACTGAGACCACCTTAAAGCTACCCCCAGGCGGAAGTAGCAATCCTTTTCTTCTTTTACTAATGATCAGGTATAGCAACAGCAAAAAAATTAGAAGCGTAGAAAACCATACAGGCTCAATGAAGCGTATATGCCTTATCACCCATGTATCCAGCGATGTATGAAAAAAATTTTAGGTTCAAAGTGTATTATGTAGATGGTACAAGACTCTCAATGTACTTCTTTGGTTTGTTTTATCAATATCTAATTTCTATACCAACATTTTCATAGCATGCACTTGATTGAGAAGACTAGGAGTTGGGTTATCCTGGCTAACACTCTATTCTTCCACCTCGTCTGTGTTGTCACTGTTGTCTGCTACCAAAGTAATAAACTTCTCATCTGTCAATTGTTGATGTGCTTCTTGGGATTTTTCTATTAGATTCAAGAAACTCTCAATTGTTATCAGATGGCTAGCTAGAAGTGCCAGAAATTTCTACTCAAAGGTTGATTGCATTTTCCTCTATTTGTATTTCTCTATCCTTGGTGTAATTTGGTTGCGGAAAAGCCGAGAGTGCTTGAAACAGTTTTCAATCACAAACTACGGAATCTCCTCCCAAGGAGATTTGTCCCAGAGCATGGCAGTTAGTTGGTCAATCTTGTGAATATCAGTGGAACTCTATTCACCAATATCAAGCGCTGTTTGTAGCTGGTAATGACGGCACCAACACCTAAAGGATACAATTATCTCAACATCCATCGATTGGATTTTGGATATGGTATTCATCGAAAGTAGGACGATGTCAAAATTGGACTTTTCAAGAGTGTTTAAAATGAGTGAATGCACGTTATCAATAAGGAGCATAATGTGGTGATTTAATTCCTTCATTTGGTTGTCTAGAATGCAAAATCACTCCTGGAAGAGCACATTATAACAATATTAAAGTCACATTATGATAATCTATTACTATTTAAAAATGGTCCCTACCATATTGTAAATTCAGCCAATCAAACTGCAAGGGCCTAAACCCGAAAACCAGGCCCTTACCGCTGTGAAACTTGAACAAGCCCAACACCAGGACCAATTTGAATCCCGCAAGGCTTCGAAGACATTTGAAACACGAAATCCCAAAAAAAAGAATTTAATATTTATAAAATTGGAGCATGACAAATAAGAAATAAATATTTCGCATATTTGCAAAGTAAATAAATTATCACAGCGGAAGACTTTATTAAGTAAATGAAAAGCCCAAAACGAAAGAGGGGTTTATACAATCACAAACCTAAAATCACAAGCCGACTTAAATCCCACAACATAAACCATAACCAATAGTAGTAAATGTCTAAGGAAATAATAATAATCAAAATATCAAAGTGAGTCTAAAAAGGAAATGTTAGAAAAGAAAACCTTTTACAATGTATAGGTACGATAGTTCAACTAAGTTGTACAAAGCTTACACATCAAAACACTGACTATGGCTCACAAACTACTTCTGAAAGAGCGAAACAATAACGGGTGAGATAATAATCTCAGTAGGAGTCACTGCATCATACATCCTATGGGGAAATAGAGGCACATACTAAACAGACTAGAAAATGATTTACTATAAGAATGAACACATAACTGATGTAACACAAAATCATGCACTTGATTTTATAACATAAAATATAGTTTCAGCTCAATAGGTTATAACATACAATGCATAACAGAACTCATGCTAACCATGGCAATAGAAACTTATTGGGGTGGACATAATAAAACACTTCACAAGTAACCCTCATTAAAGGGAAATCGGAAGCCTATCGGAAATATTAATTTAATTTTAAAAGAATATACTACTCGTAACCCCTACTGCTAGTGTTGTCTAAGACTAGGTAGAGAAAATACTCACGCATATCATACCCATCTCATCAATATGAACTAGCCTGCGAAGACGTGGTAGGAAACAAAGTTAACACCCATACGACTCTTGAATAGGTACAACTCTCTCCTATCACTGGGATTTCGTATACTCACCTCGCAATGGCCAAATCAACATTTATTGAGACAAATACCGTACTAAATATAAAATGTTTATTCAACATCACGCTTATTTTAAACCATAGTATAGAATAATATATTTCTATAAAAACTATAAAATATGTCATGCATCAAGACATCCTCAAGTTCCACCATTATAAACTCAATTTATAGTTACATTAAGCCCATAATTAATATTTATAAAATCACCAGTATTATCCTTTTGAAATCCAATATAAAAGGATTGTCGCGTGGTTTGCCTCGAAGATATATAGTCATAGGAAGATAAAAGGCAAAAAAGACAAGGAGGTAAAAAGCAGGGTACGGAAATCTAATGTTGCACATTAAAGCAAGAGAACAAAACAAATTAAATAAACAAATAAGCCACAAAGATATAAGGGCATAGGAATATAAAAGGCAAAAAACAAGGAGGTAAAAAGTAGAGTTTGGAAATCTAATGTTGCACATTAAAGTAAGAGAATAAAACAAAATTAAATAAACAAATAACTAAATAACAGCAGCACAACACTATCAAATGGAAGAAAAGGCAGCCACAAAAGCAGCCACAAAAGCAGCCACAAAAAGCTGCCACAAAAACAGCCACAAAAGATGCCACAACAGTCCTACTAACAAAAAAAAGAAGTCAGGACAGCAGATGAGATATTGATTGATTGAGCTACGAGACAAAATAAAGAAGGAATTATGCACTGGATAAAAACAAGAGCAACAATGGAACTCTGCTACAAGACAAAGAATAAAAGAAAGGGTGCGTTGCTTTTTCTCACCAAGTAAAGAGACTAAAAAGTGCAATGGAGAACAAACTTAAAACACTTTTTTTAATTTGATTTTAGTTTTGAAGACGCAAATGATGACATATTAACAAAAGATGATGGCTGCAGAATATGTTTAAAGAAGATAAACAAAGGAGATGGGTGCTATATTAAGATAAAGAAAAAGAATAAAAAATAAATATAAGCAACAAGAATGAAAATAATTGCCAATCAAACATATAAGACATAGGCTCCTAACTCACATACTGAAGGATCAATGTCAAGTCCTTTGCCTTTGTCCTTTGATCCGGATGCAGAACCACCTGAATCAACATATATAAGAAACTATGATTGCAAACCAAAATCGAAATACGAAAAGGGAAGACCTTACTTTCCCTTACTGAAACATGAATACCCACCAACACCACAAGACTATAACACACAACACAATTGGTAGAAGATCTTGGCTGAAGAAAAACAAAGGAATCGATTACATTGAGAGTTAAAAAAATTAAAAAGGAAGAATGAGAGAAGGAGATGATGTAATTCACTCTTTGATTGCACAATGAAGAGATGCACAATAAATAGGAGGAGTTGGCGGCATAGAAATCAAAAGGAACAAATTTTTTCTTAAGGGAAAAAGATAGAGAGAATTGATGGTTGAGATGAATAGAAAAAATGTCTAGGGCTTTGGGAAGAAAAGAGCATATGTCGGTTAGTAGGTTTAGGGCGTCCTATGGCGGTTTTATATAGCCAGGCCCAAACCCTAGTGATCCGGCCCTGGAAAATGAGTGCGGCCCGGAAATATTCTAGTGGGCTTGGAAATAAACAATTATAGCTCGAAGATTCCCAATAAGGGCTTGGAAGAATCGAATAAGGCCGATAACATTTAAGCGAGCTTGAAAAGAACGAACGGGCCGAACAAGAATAATTGGACCAAAACACACAAAACCAGCCTAAAGGCCTATAAAACTACCCAAAAACATCCGGCTGCTCAAAATGAGCCCATAAACATGCTCGGGTGCAACAGAGGTAAAACAATAATTTTTATTACCTCGATTTTTTATATGGTCAAAGTATCAAACGGACATATGGACCATTAAGATGATGCTGATTAGGTATAAACGTGCTAACTAGACATATGACTGGGATGAAGTTTCACACAAATGATGACCCTCTATTATTTAATAATATATTAATTATAAGAATAACTCCGCTAATTAATAACCTTTGATAATTAATAATTTTTTCATCCACGGATAATAATAAATTTGAGAGGTCTGATTGCAATTATTGGATTTTTACTATAAAAAGAATATTAAGAAATTATTTAATTTCCCCCCAAAATGTCTCACTTCTATGAATAGAAATTTTAAAATTTTTTTCCGACATGTGCATATTTCTGCCCCAAAATTTTCAAATCAATCTATTTTTTAGTTTCACTCTCCAAATTGAAAAATCTCTCCACCCAGGAGAAAAAACTCGATGAATCTAAATCTGAGGAGAAGGTTGAAGCAGCTGTGATGTGGAAGTTTTACTAGGAATAGGGAGTCACATGGAAAGATAGCACAGAAGGACTGAAAGTTTACATATCCACAAAAGAAGGGAATAGTATAGATAATTTTTATATGTTTTGAAATGTAATTTTGTTTGTGGACATGAATTTTTTACTATTTTGACTATTCCAATTTATGTGTGTGTAGAATAAGGATTGACAAAACTCAAAGAGCAAGGGAGAGGGTGAGGGGATAAGTTTGTTGTGGTTGAAATAAAGGAGAAAGAGTTTCACTCATTATGTTGTGATGCTTTTTTTGTTTTATTTGTTCTTTATTCACTAAAATATATAAATTTACTCGTGTTATAGATTTCTTAGTTCCACCATTTGCAGAGTAAGGGAGGGATTGATAGGTAAGACATGAAGATTGAGGGAGGAACTAATGTTAAAAACTTGCAAGAGTAAGGGATAGATTGATTGGGAAAGTTTCCACAAGCGGTAGTTCATAGGTAGTGGTTTGGTGACGCGTTCCACAGAAGGAAGGTAGTCCATCGAGATGAGATATGCATTACATACACGTGCAATATTATAATTGCTAAATGTATAAGGAATAAAAGTATTCCACGTAACACCCATATGTGGATGGTCAAGTGTATAGCTTAGTATTTTCATTATCCGTAGCATTGTTTACTATCGACGTACGGGTATACACAACTGTGTTACTGTATATATATGTATTACATTCTTTGGTGTCTACTCTCTAATCCCAAAGGGTAGGATATGTGTATGTGTATACCGTCATGGTGTGGTTAGCACAGTTGTGTAAATAGTCAATGTTGTGTTGTACATTATCCGTGAAAATATTATATAATCATATTGTTCATAGTATATTATTATAAATTTTGTAGATATCAAGTTCTAGCTGTATGATTGTCCAACCAAGTCAGTTAAAATATAGAAATAAAAGTTATGATCATTATAGTAAATGGAGTGAGATAAGGATATGTTAGTCGAAACCCGACAAAAGAAAGTTGATATATTAGTGTGTACATAACCAAATTGGTTGTTGTGTAATCCCAGTGTAGACAATTCAAAACTAATTAACGACACAGATATATATATATAAGATGTATGAAGTTGTGAAATGTATGAATGCTAATATGGTTGAAATAAAAAGAATATTTGCATAAAACATGTGAATGATGTTTATAATTATATTTGTAATATCCTATTATGTAACATTGAGGTAATTAAAAGGACTTTGAAATTTATGTTTTTATGAAAAATATTTGTAAATGTATGTTTTGGATAATTTGATAGATGCATAATATTATTGTGTAAACTAATTTTATCAGTATCTATAACAACCACCGAGCTTCTTTAACAATGGCATACGACTTATAAATCTGTTAATAAGAATAAATTGACAAAATACATGAGGAAAATCTAGTAAGATCATATAATAAAAACTTGAATTTGCTTGTTCTGTAACACAACTATATGCCTGTGTTCAAAAGAAAATACGTCTCGTTTATTTCCCATTGCAGAATATGATATATAACATTACCATGTTATACAGTCCGTAAATAAAAGGGAACAATATACAATACAATAAAGTAAACAACAACTTGCCATATTCATATCGATGATAAACAAAAGATCGCAATATTCTTTGTAAATTTAGACATTGATAGAGAAGCGTCCAAAAGTCAAACTTCCAAGCATATGAAGTTAACCGTATATTTATCCAAACATAGAAAAAACACAAAATATAACAATGTAGCCTAACATGTGTCCTAATGGAAAGCCTACATAACATAAACCATTTACTTCTATTGTGCCTAGTGTAAGGAGGTATTACATGCTTTGACTAAATCATCAAAATTATAATAAATCAAGATCAAATAACTACGAATGGTAAAAATTTCACCATGAATATTGGATATATCACCCCTAATGGTTGATATTGTATGCCTTATAGTTGGTATCCCTTGGGAGCCACTGCCTTGTCTAATAGTTCCACTTATCCCATCGTTTGGTAAAGGAACTATCACTTCATCCAAACTTTCAGAATGTTCAGCATCCAACCAATTAATCGATGGTTCATCACAAATAACATAACACTAACATTATGTTTTCACCACCTTCATGCTGACCAATGTTGTGAGGTTGATTGGTAGTGTCAGGACCCGACCCTAACCCATTAAGACCTTTACCATCGTGAAACACAAATATGCCCTTCCTGGGATCTATTTGAATCCCACAAGACTCAAGTCATACTAATTACCAATTTTAAGGTTTCATTCTTATGCTTTTAAAGGTTGGAGTATGTAAATATTAGATATACAATCTGTCATATTATGGAGTGAGTAAATTCAACAGTGAAAGTCTTTGTAAATGCAAATAATCAGGAGAACCATAACACACAAGTCTCAAAAGAGTCTTGAAATCCAACATTTGTCCTCATACATATTTCGGAATTTAGAGGGAAAGAATAGAAAATCAGAAGCCAGAACGTAGTCTAATTAAGCAAGCATGAATAGGAAATTTGTGCAATCAAATCTAGTAAGGTTGGTGTATGTAAATGTGATGCAATATTGTCCCACCATGCAGCTTTGATCTCACACCCCAGTACCATTGGCAAAACATATACCTAAACCTGAAAAAGTGAAAAAATAACGGAATGAGATTACAAGAATCTCAGTAGGGTCACAACATCATAAGATCTGCAATATCCAAATCAAACATCTCGCAAACAATTGATAGATCACATAGTCTGGTGATAGGCTCAAGCAAACAACACAAATATAGATAGGTTGTTAGGGCCGAAAGTAATATAAGAAAGGGGGTGGATATTCAAATTACTTCTGAACCAGAAGTACACAGGCAGCCTAATCCCTTATTTGACTCCCAAAGAAAAAACTCATCCTTATCTACCTTTATTGTCCAAGACTTAGCTGCACAAACGGTAAAAGGTTAGCAAGAAAACTAATCAGTAAGTCTTTCTATCTTGCCACAGAAGGACAAGGCATCCAAGCTATACAAGGAAAAGGACATCCAAACTACACAAGGGTAAGGACACCTTGCCACACAAGGACAAGGCAACTAGCCACATAAGGACTATACTTCTAGCCACATAAGGACTATGCTTCTAACCACACAAGGACTAGGCATCCAACGTGCACTTGCTGGGGATTGCCACCCATGCGACTCCCCCTAGGAGCATCGGTCACTTACCTCGAATAACCACCAGAAAGAGGATCTTGATACACAAGTATAATACAAGCACACAAGCAACTACACGCACACAGAAACATTGCAGTATTATAAGACAACCAGCAAGTCAATATCACATGGTATAACTGAAATAGGCATTCAATCCTCAATACATGGATCCGCAATTACCTAAGGAATCCTGCAATCAATCCACAAGCATGCATACTAAACTGCAAGCATGGACATTCACTAAACACAATCTGAAACCAGAAAACAAACAATAGAATATCTAGAGAAACCAATGAGGTATACTACCTCTCTTGTATCTGAACAAGTAGCTAGTACTTTGCCTTTATCAATAGGATCAGAACCACCTAGACAAACATAAGGCAAAGACAACACAGTAATAATCATACATATTTAGAAACCAAAGAATATCCTAGTTCCTTACTAATTTCACTCACCAAACCTACCAAATACCAGTGATCAGATACAACTGTAACCTCCCCTTGAATGCGTTATGCGATGGCCAAGAACACAACAAGAATTTACCTGATTATTCACCGCAATTCAATGTATAATTTTCAGCATACATAGGGAACATAGGTCGGGTTGCTGATTTTTTCATACAGAAGGATACAAGGGCTGATTTCATTAGATTATAACAAGAGTAGAGGCCAAACACTCATACGAAAAACAGGAACAAAAACTAAGATCATCAGATAAGTGAATCAAGGAAAATCGACACCAATACCCTAGAAAAGTTGGCAGCAAATTTAAAAGAAGAAAACCAACCTTTTGCTGATGAAACAAAGATATTAAAAGACAGCAGGAAATTAGGATTACAATAAGCTATTAAACGTAAAATTCTGATGAACGGTTGAAGAAATCGGCTAGGGTTTGTAAGCTATGAAATTCGACAACAATTGGAAGGAAGAGAGGGTTTAATTTCGTGAATTAAAAGGGATTTTTTTCTGTGTGCAATAGGGTAGTTGTTTAGGGTATTTATAGGGTCTTTAAGGGATAAATTTTCCCTATTTTTAAGCCTAGATATGCTCACATAACGATTAGGGATGATTATAAACAAAATTTGGAAAAAAATCTTCTAGAAACTTTCATAATAGGAAAGAAATCAAACAGAAAAGAAATGAAATAAGAAGGAAATGAAAAGAACCTAAATAGGAAAGAATCATCACAATCATTTCTGACTATCACACATCCATTTCTTTAGGGATAAAATGGTCATTTCAGCTACACTAGTACCTAGACTTCTAGGGAATCTATCTAGGAAGGATCAGGGTCTCACAGGTAGCATTCTAGTATAGGATGTAGCCTTATCATAGACACCAAGGTTCTTCATAAAATGAGTTATATAACTCCCACCAGTAAGTGGTGTACCTTGGGGATTGTTGACCATGTAGTGGAAGTACAAAGCGAAAATCCTTCCTACATTTAATGGTGGATGCTATGCCATAACACTCAAGGTCCTAGATTTTCGATGTTAGTGTCACCCAGACTATGTTTTTGTCCACATTCAGAGAGAACTCGTGCATGGCATTCTCCTTAAAGTTATCAGTTTAAATGCAGTATTTAGAATAAAAAATGCACATAGCACCAAATTCGTTGAATTTGATCTTCCAAAACATGCCTCCCAACCTGAGATGTAATTTATTTTGTCCCCGGTATGCCCTTTTTCCACAGATCATAGGTGGATAAAAACTCTAAAAGGAGCTCCTTCCACAAATCCTCTCTAATAGTGGCATAGAACCCTGTCTATGAGAATCGAATATTTTGAATCAGTAAAGTATATTAGGATAGTTGGGCTTGAATTTGAGGAACGACCCTCAACCAAGACAAAGGAAAATGCCAAAAAGGGATAAGAACCCACCCGTCTAGCTATTTGGTCTGAAGGGAGCAAATTTGTCGTACATTTTTTGGAAAAACTCAGATTGAGGGTATTTTTGTAATTTCACCTTTAGTTCTATGAAACTTTTAATTTCATTTTTCTTGATTACCAATTATTTATAGTATTAGTGAATTCAGTAGGAAATTTGAAATCCAAAGTAACATTTGAGCCTTCTTTATTGTTGACTTTTTTATACAAGTGATAATTTAGGTATTAAGTATGAAATTATGAAAAATATTTTTTTATGAAGATTTTTTAGGAGGATTTGGTTTATTTAGGACATAGTTACGATGAAAGAAGGTATACGAGGACATAGAAAGTTTCTCAAAATTTTTCGAAGTCGCATAATTATATTTAAGGATTTTCTCCTAATTTTGTTGTATTATATTTATTATAAATTTTATACTTCTGGGAAGAATAACTTTAATTCATAGGATAGTTATAATGATTTTTAAAAATTTATAAGATTTTTCTGGGAATTTTTCAAGCTAATCTACAATTTATTAGGAATTTTAAGGATATTCTATAAATTTAGGAATATATATTAATATTATATAAAACCTTATACTATTTTGGAACTAGGGTTGGAAACCCTAGTTTCCCCATCAGAGGGTTAAAACACGGAAGGTTCCGTCGTTTTAGACCAACTCGGAAGTAGAGATGGAAACCTTATCTAGTTTCCCCACCGTATACAGTGCCGTTTCAGATTAATTGAAACGTTACCATATTCTCTTCGAGATTAGTCAGCACCAAGAATCGTTTTTCACCCTACATGTGTATAGCCTACACTCGTCTCCCCCTTTAGCTCGTGCATGGTCGAAAGGAATCCGGTAAAAGCGACACTCATGGGTATACTCGGATTCAGCTGAGGAAAACCTTCATTCTAATGCAAATACCTGCAAGAGAGAAAAAAGAAAGGTTAACAAGTGTGCTGTGAGAGAAACTGAGAGGAAACCTAGTGCATGTCAGCATTTAGGGTAATTTTTTGCCCGGAAAATTCGGTGCCATAAACCTAGAGATTTTTAAAATTAAATTCAATTAAAATGCATAATAATGGTTGTAATTGATTTGTTTAGACTAGGGCTACATTTAAATGCATGTATTGAAGTGTTTGATTGAGTTGATAAGTGAATTTGGGGAAGGAATTATAGGCTAAGGCTTTGTAGAAAGGGGGCGGCTAGAGGTTAAGGACGTCGCCCAAGGCCATGCCAACGATTGGTCGCCTAAGGTTTGAACAAAAGAATTGTCATTTGATGTGTGATTGAACTATATGTAGTTTAGGGTTAATATCCAGTAACATGTTGTCTATTTAATAGTGGAACGACAGATCACTTAATGATTGAATTGATCGACTTGTAGTTTAATAAGTAAAAAGAAGACATGTCGTTTAGACAAATGGTAGATAGGCTGCGACGAGTCGTGGCAGGCTCCAGGAAAGCCACATGTCATCATCCCAGTGGTTCGGGTATGTGCTGGCACGCGTCCATCCTGCTACGTGTAGGTTCATTGGAAATTAACAGAAAGTTGGTAGAAATTAGGAGAAAATAAAAAAATGAAAGAAAAATCAAGGAAAAATATAGAAAAAAGGAAGAAAATTAGAAAACAAAAGGAAAAATACTAAAAATTTAGAGGAATCAAATGGTATTAAGTTTGGTTAAATCTGATGTCATTTGATAGGTCAATTAAATCGTGGAATTTGATAGAAAAATAGAAAAATATAAAATGAAAGGTCAGAATGTTTTAACATGTAGGACTATTGTTATGGCTTTGAAAAGAGTAAATAAAATATTATAACATAGCATGTGAATAATTTTAAGGTGAACCTTTGTTTAACGATGTGGAAATGAATCAACAAATTCAGACTTCTTCAGAATCCGATCTCGAGGAAGAAATTTCATAAACCTGAGTGGTTGGTGTGTGTGTGGGCATGCATAGTAAATTTTATATTTTCCATAAATTAAGTTTTTTTTTGACATTATAAGGATTTGAATTATATAAACATGTGTGCATAATTTGAATATTTAGGATCGTTAAACTCGTAATCTAGTTGTGTATAATTGTGTTACTATGGTATTTGGTTGTCATACTGTGTCATGTGTCCTAAAATAACAATATGCAGACAGCATATGTCAGTATAGGACAACCTATACCACCCTTGAGAGCTCTCCAGGTTTGGTAGCGAGTTGTGAAGACGTCAAATCTATTTTCCGAGGAATAAGGTTGGACTAGGTTTTAATTTTATAATACGCATTAATTAACCTTTACACGCAAGTTATGGACATCGATTAGGTGGAGCTAGCATCACCAAACGACCTGTCATTGTCAGTGGAATGAACCTTACATAAATATTCAATAATTTACTTATATCGATTCAAAAGACGAAAGATTTAATAAAAGTGGTTAGAGTTACCACTAACAGATCCTAGTCTTGTCTAGGCCTGGAAAGGCTATGATTTTATCCCAACCCAAGTTATATTATGTGTCAATGCTTAAGAAAGGTCGTCGTAAATTGGTTATTGTGTGCTCATGTTTCTTTTTAAATGCTGATGACCTTATTTAGTTAAATTTTTTCTTAATATTTTAATCTATTTATGTGCTAGCCCACCTTGTTTATGCAATGTATATCCGACCACTCACTTGACAAGTTTTCTTGCCAGATCCTTAGATCTGGTCTATAGGATCTCATTGACGGCTTGTCTGGCAGTTCAAATCCCATCTGATATTACTATTAGTAATATATAATATCATATGATAATGGTATGTGTGAGAGTATTACTTGTTGTTATTTGAGTTTTGTATAATGTCGACCTGTGCGTACAGTTTGCATGTCTATGTTGGGATGCAAAAGTATGCTGTGTTTAAAATGTAAATGGTGTACAAATCAATAAGATGGGCAAGTGCTACCCAAAAAACACTATTGTATATTAAAACACCATTATGATTTTTAATGACTCCTTCTTGTTATTAATTATTAAATTTTAGCCTTGTAGGCTCAGTATGTACATTATGGTGAATAGTAGTGTATATAGTTGGTCTACGGTGTGTTGTCATGCGTAAAATTTGGAGTTCGGGGAATAAAATCATCCTAGTGTCCGTCCAGCCACTGTATTTTTTTCTTAGACAGCTTCTTTTTAGTGGTCCACATGTGCATTTGAAAGAGTTGAAAATCGAGGCAATAAAAATTACTGTTTTGATCTTGTAGGATCTGATGTGTGTTTTGGGTTTATTTTGAGTAGCCACGGGGTTTCGAGTTGTTTTGTTGGTCTTTGGGTCAGCTCTTTTGTATTTGCATCATTTATTTGTTTCCAGGCTCATTTGTTTGTTTCCAAGCCATGCTTATTTTTTCGAGCCAATACGCTAGTGTTTTGAGGCTCGGGCAATATAAATACCCGTTAGCCTATCATTTAGTCATTAACTTCTCGTTTCTTTCCTATTTCTCTTTAGACAAAACCTTTTGTCTTTCTTGCCTGTTTTTCATGGCCCCCTATCTCTTTTCTATTTCAGTGCACCACCCTACTTCTTTTGTTCATCGCGTGCGTGTACGATAGTAAGAGATAAGCAGTTCCTTCATTTTCTTTCTTTAATTTTAATTTTTCATCCTAATTCTAATTCTGATTCTTCTGCACTTTACCCTTAAATTGTTTTTCCATTGTGGTTATCTGATAGTATATTCTTCAGTTAGAGTTTGGAGTTGGGATTTCTAAGGTAGGAGTCCCTCTGTGTTCGTGAGGAATTAGAGGGTTCTATAAGGAGTCTCTTCAGTTCTGGTTTTATCATTGTTTCTTTTTTTGTTTCCCTCACTGTGTATGTTTGCTATAAGTAATTCTGGTTTTCATTAGAAAGGCAAGGGCATCGTCACAGAATCAACTGTCCAGGTGGGAGTCGTCGTATCATCGGTTTGATAGGAATAATTTTTTTGTTTAATTAAAACCTGTCGTGTAGTTTTGAATAGAGGTTTATACCCTACGTACTATGTAACTCTCATTCTAGGATCATCTGTAGTATTACCTTTATTTCTTGGTTATATTTAGTTTTGTTTCACCATTTGTTGTGTATATCAAGAGGTATGTTTGTGAGTTTCTGAAGTGGGGTTTTGAGTGTGATTTTGTGGTGCAAGAGAGGAGAGAAAGAAGAGATAAGAGAGAGAGAAGCGATAGAGAGAAGAGATAGAGAGAGTAAAAATGAAAATAAAAAAATAAATAAGATAAAAAAAGGACCCGTAGGAAAGAATAGGTGAGGGCTGCTATCTCCTTTTCCTTGGTGTACTGCCTTTGGTAAGCCTCTCTTTTTTTTTAACTAGTTATGACTTTAGGGTTGAGATACCATTTTGTAGGCTTGAAAGAAAAAAAAGGTATTTGGTTATATTTTTTTTAGGCTTGCGGAAGAGTATGGACTAGTAAAGGTTATAGCTTGTGGGCCTAGATAAAAAGTTAATTTTTAGATTTACATCTATTACTTATATTAGGCTTTCAAAAAGTGATGGATGGTTTATAATGGTGGATTATATAAATGGTGGTTTATGGGCTTAGCATAATTATAAGTTAGTTTTTAAAAGTGAAAATTGAGTTTTGATTCATAATTGAATTTTTTAAAAGTATTGACTTTAAAAGGAGGAATTGACTTTGATTTTAGCATGAGAAAAATAAATCACATGTAGCATTAGGTTAGTCCAAACGCTCGGACAAAAGTTTGTCCAATCGGTCTGTTTTTCCTTTTCATTTTGGATCGGTTCGATTTCGTAAGGTTACCTGCTTGTATTTCCGAGTCATGATTAGTGAGTTTTTTGTCCGACAAACGAATTAGGTTTTCTGTAAAAATCGGAAATTTTCAACTCATTTGGACTGAACAGCCCAAAGGAGAATTATCAATATTAATGGGCCTTAACTTGTCATTTGGAAGTGTTTACAGACTTATAGTATAGTTCGTACGAATTTGAGTGTTTAAAATTAGTATTGAAAATTTCATTTTAATTAATGATTAATGATTTGAAAATCATTATAGAAGTTATATTGGTAATTTTGGAGTATAAGACCATAAAATTGGTCTAATATTAGAAGGTATATAATTTTTTCAAGAATTTTCAGAGGTAAAATTATAATTTTAGTGATTTTTCTAAGAGAAAAATAATGGTATTTAATTTTTTTGGTAAATATCATATATTTGAAAAAAATAATTTTATAGATTCCTAAGGAAATTATAAAAATTTTCTGTATTTGTTTTAAGCAGTAGGGTAATTTTTATAAATTTTTGAAGGTTTAAAATAATTTATAAATAATATTAATTAATTATAGTAATAAAATAGTATTAAACCTAAAACGACAACATGGCATATTGTTTTGCCTGGGGCTAGTCAAAAGGACAACCAGCATGTCATTTTTAGTTGACGCAGAGGGGGAAACTTAACTTCTAAAACGACATCTTTTCGAGCAATAACCCGAATGACATCTTTTCATCGGGAAATAGGCTGTCGCCTATGACATTCCCGATTTCAGCCTGTTCCTAGTGTGTTTTGAATGGGGTAAGACCCCATTATACCTTCCTTGTTATTCATTCTTCCCAAAGCCCGAAAATGTTCCTTGAGCTTCGTCTTTCTCCTGCGAACTCAACTTGACATTTTTCGTGTTACTTTCAGTCTCAAATCACAAGTTTCAGATGAGAAATCAACCGGAAAATTTCTGGATTTTCATCCCCTTAGTATGCATGACTTAAAGTTTGAGATCTAATAATTTTGGTAGGGTTATGATCGGTTTGTTGTGCACTTGAAGATTATGTAGGTTAGATTGCATATTAACTTGCAACTAGAGGTTTTTGGAAACTAATGTTTGCAATTTTTTTAGGAAGTTGAAGACGATCTCGAACGACATGTAGTCCAAGGCCTCTACTTATGACCTATCATTCGACAGGTTTAGGCTGGAATGCTCCAAGCCTTAGGGTTAGGCAAGATGGCAGGATTTGATAGAGCCGCGTGTCTCCAAGCCGAAGATTCAGAGGACGTGTGGCATGCGGAGTACAAGCCGCATGTCGTGTGGTTGAGGTTTCGGAGATGTTTTGGCAGCGCCTGGAGCTGCCAGGTGTCGTGTTCTCATCGGTTGGAAAATAAATTAATTCAGAAAAATAAGAAAATTGACAGAAATGAAAGAAAACTCGAGAAAAATAGCGAAAAAAAGAGAAAATTCCTGAAACATTACAGAAAATACTAGAAATCATAACAAATTTTATGGTACCCAAATTTATGAAATTGGATTTGATTTGATTGGTCAAATAATTAGAAAAAAATTTAGAAAAATAAGAAAAAATATGAAAAATGTCTGAATTGATTTTGAGTTAGATATCGGGTAGAAACGCATCGAATTAAGGCTATAGATGCGTAATTTAATGTGTGATTATGTAATCTAGCCTATGAAATTGAGAATCGACTATGAATTTACGTATAGGAGGATACCTATTGACGTAGGACCTTATGGCATCGATCTAGCAATCGAGGATCAAGTGTGGGCTCTTCGAACATTGAGAAAAATAGTGAGTGGATGAACTTTGTTTGTTGGTTTATTTCTAGTATGATTAATTAGTTATAAATATCAAGGAAATAATTAAATGATAATTGGTGTAAAATGTGATGCATGTGACGTGTGTTTGTGTTCTATATGCTATGTTATGAATTGAATGGTGCATTAGGATGTCATAATAATTGTTAGGCATGCAATACATCGAATAAATTGGATATACGAGATGTGAATACACAGGCATAGCATGGGGTAACCCTTACGACTCTTGTGATATCATTGAGTATGGTTGCGAGGCATGGAGACGCCAATCAAATCGAAGTTATAAGGGGGACAAGGACGACATGAACAAGCCGATAAACACAAAACGGGTACCTATAGAGTGGGGTCCGCTTAGGTGGGGATGCCACCACCTAACATCCAGGTAGCGTCAGTAGAATGAGCATACGGTAATTAAGAAAAAGGTAAGTCGAGGTTTACCACTGACATATCTCAGTCCCAACATTGGGCCCTCAACGAACTAAGAGAAATTGCTAGCCCGGTTATGGTCCTAATGTTTTGGATATTGTGCGTACATGCCATCTGATTGTGACTGTGCTGTATTATTCATTGAGTCTCATCGTATGCAAGCGTGTGTGCTTAATAAATGTATGATTGCTTGTGTTCTTTGAATACATTTTTTCTGTCCGCTCACCTGGCAATTCTCTGTCAGATTTTTGGTGTGTTTCCATGGTAAAGGAACAAAACTTGTTCCCATGCATAACCCAATGACTATTATGGATCTATGCGAGTTCGAGGTATCATTTTAAGGATCTAAATTCATAGCAGAATCCCCTGAGTCATTTTATTGCAATGAGTCATTGATATGTCATTAATAATTAAATCGAGCATGCATTTAATGTAATATGCTCATCATTAATTTTGTATTCCTAGGCTAGTTTTGACGTCACCCGAAGACATCAATGTATCTTATGTATTAGTGGTGCTTAGATTATACGTCTATTCTAATACTCTCCTCCATTTTGTTATTATACCACTAGCGTTGTAGGCTTACTGAGTTCATTGCTAGATGTGATAGCAGTGTATATAGTGGGCATACGGTGGGTTGTCGTGTAAAAAGTTTGGAGTCCGAGACGTGACAACTATAAGTGGTACCAGAGCCTGTTTTCTTCCTTTGGAAACAATTTCTATCTTATACTAACTCTTTGCATGATGTATTTCATTTCTTGAGGGAACACTATCGAGTTAGTTATTCTTATTATTTGATAATTATTAAGTGGGTCGGTATCTTATAGGCCTACTTCTGTTAGGTTTTCTAGGTTGAGTAAATCATTGTTTTTGGAAAAGTAGACTTACTGTTATGCTTAACACCTTTGGATTTGTTATGTTCCATCGTAACATAGTATCTCTCATATGAGATCTATGTAAGAACCCTATAGATTCTTGTGTTTCGAATTTAGTGTCATTGTCTATGTGCATTGCATTTGATCCGCAATGTAACTTCATACCCATTACGTGATTGGGTAATATGTTAGTGCCACATAAGCTTGAGTTGTTACTCAATTGCATTAAGGGTCATTGCATTTAATTATTACAAGTTTCAAGTTGTTGTTATGGCACTATATAAAAGGATTGGGTTATCTTGTTGTGAGATGTTGAGTCAAGGGAAGAAATAAATGTATACATTGTACTAATCTTGATTTCAGATTGAAAGGCCTGAGAGGAGCAAGAAAGATCGCATATGTAATCTAACGTAAGTTTGCATTGCCCACTAATTATTTGAACTATCAGAAATACCATGGATTAGATAGGATTTACCGAGATTATAAGTATTATATGAATATTTTGGGAATCAAGTGTTTTGTTTGCGGCATATATGACTTTGGATTGATTGTAGTTTGACCTTCTTGTAAGTGATAAATTGCCTGATCGAATTGTAACTGGAATTGCATGACTTGTAGTAAAATGCTGCCTACTATAGGCTGTTATTTTGTTGAGTCATAGATGCTAACCGATTAAGAATTACGAATAGATAAAAAAAAAGAATTAGAAAGGATGGGCATGAATCATTTTATCACTGATGTATCCTGTGTTTGCAAGCACACGAAATACACATTATTATCAGTGATTACTGAATAATGTGGACAATGCACATAGTGCATGTCTCTAATTGGGTGTGTTGAGCAATATTGTAGTTATTAATATATATAACTTATAGTATACTATATAATATATGAATCTCATACTATGCCCGGTGTTATGTTATCGAGTAGTAATACATGTATTAGAAAATTTGTAAAGTTATTGCAAAGTTAAATTTTTGATTGTTAGGTTGGATTACCCAAATGATTAAGGAGTTGAAATTATATGTGGATATTTAAGGTGAACAACGAAGCAAAGTAATATTTATTCCACTGTAGGCAAATTAAAGTGTAGGTTTATTGACCTTATGCTAAATATTACCCCAAAAAGAGCCTAGAGATGTGAATTTAGTATTGCGATGCATATTTAGGTTTAATCAGTTTAGTAAGTGAAACGGAGTTATAAGATTTGTGTTTATATTTTGAGAAAATTGAATTATGAAATTATAATGTTCGATTGATTTTTCTTGAGTCAGGAAATTGTAAATAGTAGAATTTCATAGTAAGTAAAATTGAACTGAATTCTTGTGAGGGTTTTGCGAGTAAGGGATAAACAACAAATTAAATGAGGCTTGATGGACATAACATCAGAACTAGATACTTTTATGCATAAAAAGATTTTTGTATGGCTATTTTTGTATGTCGTACAAACAGAGGAGAGTAAAGTGTAATGATATTGAGGATGTAGTATTGTGGGAGATCACAATAAAGTTGTGATTTTATTACTGCAAAACTATCTTAATTGCAAAATTGAGAATCTTGGAATGATGTTAATTTTGATATGACGATGAGGAAGTAACTTCATGGGAACTAAGTTAGTGACAAACTCAGGAAATTTATTTGAAAACGAGTTGATAGAATCAAAGGTAGAAGAAGAGCAATGTAGCGGAATCATAAAGATCTCGTACAAGTGATTTATTCTATGGTATGATATTGATTAATTTTGTTATTGCAAAAGTAGACTGAGAAAATTTGGGGCTAAAAGCTGATTGACATGGAGAAACAGGATACATAAAATATAGTGGGATACTACATTTCGATTAAAATTTGAATTTCATGTTTGAGACTATGTTGATGTGATGAATACTAGATTATTGATTTTGGTTCTTGATAATTTGGTAGGGAAGATTGCGAGATAGGTTCCGATATGAACCGTTAGAAAGTAATTATGCAAATATGATCACTGAGTATACGACCTAAGGAGTATGGTCGTGAGTGTTTATGGATAGTATGAATGACATTATTCCATCAGATATGGTGGAAATATTGAACTTTGATGAAATGGAGGATGAATAGAATGCGATAGGATATCACATTCCATACTATAGGTGAAATAATACGAAGTTATTGTATGAGTGATTTTAGTTAATATTAGAAATAAATAGAATGTAGTTAGATACTACAAATGAATCGTGTTTTGATGAATGTAAAATTCTATATTAAGTCTAAGTTTGAAAATAAGCGAGTTTCGAGGATGAAACTTTTTATTAGGAGGGTAGGATGTAAGAATTGGAAATTTTCATTGCATTTGGGCTGAAGAGCTCAAGGGAGGATTATCGATATTAACGGGCCTTAGTTCGTCATTTGGAAGTGTTTACAGACTTATGTTATGGTCCATACGAATTTGAGAGTTTTAAATTAATGTTGAAAATTTCATTTAAATTAATGATAAATGATTGGAAAATTATTATAGAAGTTATATTAGTAATTTTGGAGTCTAAGACCATAAAATTGATCTATTGAGGATATTATAAGGTAGAATTTTTTTTTGAGAATTTTCGGAGGTAAAATTATAATTTTATTGATTTTTCTAAGAGAAAAAATAATAGAATTTGATTTTTATTAAATAATATATATTTGAGAAAAATATTTTTATGGTATAGATGGATAGTATGGTTCATAAGGAAATTATAGAAATTTTTTGTATTTTTTTTGGAGCATGAGGGTAATTTTTATGAATTTTTAAGTATTTTTTTTGGAGTAGTAGAGTAATTTTTGTGAATTTTTTAAGATTTAAAATAATTTATAAATAATATTAATTAATAGTATTAATTAATTATAATAGTAAATATTATTAAACCGAAAACGATAGCATGGTGTGTCGTTTTTCCCGGGGCGGTCAAAACGACAACCAGCATGTCATTTTGAGCCGGAGCAGGGGGGGAAACCTAACTTCTAAAATGACGCCATATCGGGCAATAACCTGAACGACATCGTTTTATCGGGAAACAGGCTGGCGCCTGAGAATTTCCTATTTTCAGCCTGTTCCCGGTGTGTTTTGAACAGGATAAAACCCCATTATACGGTACTTGTTATTCATTCTTCCTGAAGCCCCAAAAATGTTCCCTCAAGCTTCATCCTTCTCTCGCGAACTCAACCTAACATTTTTTGTGTTACTTCCAGCCTAAAATCACCAGTTTCAGGTGAGAAATCAACTGAAAAATTTCTGGATCTTCATCCCCTTCGTATGCATGATTTAAAACATGAGATTTAATAATTTTGCTAGGGTTGTGATCGGTTTGTTGTTCACTTGAAAATTATATAGGTTAGATTATGTATTAACTTGCTACATGAGGTATTGGGGAACTAGGGTTTGCGACTTTTTAGAGTTTTTAGAGGTTGAAGACGATCTTGGATGACAAGTCATCCAAGACGTCATCTTACGACCTGTTAATCGATAGGTCTAGATTGGAATGGTCCGAGCCTTAGGCTCAGGCAATATGGCAGGATTCGATAAGGCCGCGTGTCTTCGAGCTGGAAGTTCGAAGGATGTGTGCCACACAAAGGACAAGCTTCATGTCCTGCGGCTGAGGTTTGGGAGGCGTTCTGGCAGCTCCTGGAGCTGCCAGATGTCGCTCTCTCATTGGTCGGAAAATAAATTAATTCAAAAAAATTTGAATATTGATAGAAATCAAAGAAAAATAGTAAAAGAATGAGAAAAAATCCTGAAAAATTATAGAAAGTACTAGAAATCATGAGGAATTTGGTGGTATCCAAATTTATGAAATTGGAGTTGATTTGATTGGTCGAATAATTAGAACAAGATTCAGAAAAATAAGAAAAAATAAGAAAAATGTCCAAATCGATTTGAGTTAGATATTGAGTAGAAATGCATCGAATTTAGGCTATAGATGCATAATTTTGTGCATGAATATGTAATCTAGCCTATGAAATTGAGAATCGGCTATGATTTCATATATAGGAGGATACCTATTGATGCAGGACCTGGAGACATTGTTCCAGCAATCGAGGATCAAATGTGGGCTCTTCGAATATCGGGAAAAATAGTGAATGAATGGATTTTGTTTACCTTTTTATTTTTGGCATGATTAATTAGTTATAAATATCAATGAAATAATTAAATGATAATTGGTGTAAAGTGTGATGTATGTGACATGATTGCGGGTTGTACGGTGTGCTTGTGTTCCATATGCTATGTTATGAATTGAATGGTGCATTAAGATGTCATGATAATTGTTAGGCATGCAATGCATCGAATAAATTGGATATGTGAGATGTGAATGCATAGACATAGCATGGGGTAACCCACGCGACTCTTGAGATACCTCAAAGTGTAGTAGCAAGGCGTGGAGGCATCAATCAAATCGAAGTTATAAGGGGACAGGGACGACAAGAACAAGCTGATAAACACAAGATAGGTACCTGTAGAGTAAGGTCCACTTAGGTTGAGTTGGCACCACCTAACACCTCGGTAGCATTAGTGGAATGGGCATATGGTAATTAAGAAATAGGTAAGTCGAGGATTTTTTGTAAAATTTTTTTCCATATCCACTCCGATAGGTTTTCCTTAGGCAATAATAATCTGTGTTTAGTTGTGTTTGTTGTGTTATAAAACCTATTGTGCTAGTTTCTATACTATGTTTTAAAGCTAAATGTCATGGCATTGTTCTGTGTGTGAGTGCACCCTAGCTATATGAAATATAAAATGTTTTAAAAGTTTTTTTTTTATAATTCATTGTTTATAAGCCTCTATTCTCTCATAGAGCTTATGATGCTATGATTCCTGTTGAGATCCTTATGATCTCATCCCATTATTATTTTTCCCTTTCAGGGCTAGTACGTGAGCAGTAGGCACTCGATTTGAGGAGTCATTGTCTTGACAACCTTAGTAGCTGGACTATCACATTTGCATTGATACCACGGTTTTACTGGTAACTTTCTCCTGGTTTTATTTCATTTTGATTTTTGGACTTATAACATGTTTTGGATTTACATATTTTTTGACGTTTGGTTTAGTTCTAGGCCTGAGGCCTGGTTTTGGTTTTATGCTGTGAGTTATGGACCTATTTTTGTTTTCTGCTTTATTTTATTAATAAAAACTTTCTTTGTGTTTTCCATTTACTTATGTGTCTGATGTTTATAATTTATTGGACATACTCTATTTTCTCTAAAATTAATTATAATTTATCTTGGGAAATATATTTAAAATGTCATAAAGCATTGTGATATTTGGATTGATCTATAGTTAATCTGAATTTCACAGCAGTAAAAATCTTAATTTTCCAGGGTGGGTCCTCACAAGCCATGTCATCAAGTCTTGCATTGGGCAAAAGACCTAAAACGCATGCCTTCAATGAGATGTATTCCACTGGTTCCACTTGCAGCATACCTTTCCAGTCAATGTACCTATTTGGAATAATGACACTTTGCAAAAGTAACTGTTTCCTCCATAAATTTTATTCACTTTATATTTAGTGGTTTAGGTGAAATTTGACATTTTAGGATAGAAATAAATCTTGCTAGATCATTGTTTTGAATAACATAATCCGTGGTTTGTTAATCGTCTAACAGTTACCCTAACGGAATACTATTTATTTCTTGATAGAATACTATTCATCTAACATAACAATATTATGTTATTCGGTTTAACCAATTGTGATAGATTATGGAAACTTTGATTATTATCCAAAGAAATATAATCCATCAATCCATACCAATAAAACACACTACGGTTGTGACTTCAATCCATAAACGTTAACAGAAAGTTTATTAAAAAGTTAAATATTGATCGTCAAACATCCAACATTAACATCTAAAATGAAACAACCACAGCTAAAAGTCCAAAAATAAGCATGAAAAAAGTAAACATCACAATGTAAACTTCTCCTTCACGCCCAGGAACCCAAAAATTTTGCCTGACAATCTCCTTTGGCATACTATATATATAGCTATCATACTCATAGTGGAATATATAGTAAACCTACAAGGCTATAATGAAACGATTAATAATAGAGTCGACAATAGAATACACAGAAAATATAAAAGAAGTATCGATGTCTCCGGATAACATCACAAGCCCCAGGAATCTCAAACATGGTTTACATAGTTAATTTACCCTTGTTCTGGATTTCTGATTACAAATGTTATGTACGTAGACTAGAGGAATACACATCATGTACACCATATATTAGAACCGAAGAGAGAATCCTAACCTTGTCTTATGCTAGAATCTGACTGTCTAACTGTTTATTTGAAGGGAAGCTATGATCATGTCCAATCCTATTCAATTATAGATCCAAAGATTTGACAGAAGCCAACCAGGTGAGCGAATAAGAAAAAAACATCTATAACATAACACATGCATACACACAAAACAGTACTAAGCATACAAGCACACAAGTTCAACAACATATCACAGTCAGCATGTATAACAAATCCATGTACAACAAGACCATGAATGGGCTTGGCACTAACTCTCAATCCTGCTGGCACCAAGAGTAGGACTGGGATCCGTCAGTGATACTTCACCCTTACCTTTGCCATTACCTTTCATTGCCCAAAACCACTAATAATACCGGGATGCTAGGTGATAGTAGTTCCACTCTTTTCTCACATTCATCGACTTGCTTGTGTAGTCCCTTTCCCACTTTATAGCTTCATTTCCTAGTGTCTCCATGCCTCGCTATCCTGGAAAGCTCTCAAGGGTTGCATAGGTTACCCTATGCAATTACTATACATTGCATAACCTAAATGCGTTCAATGCATCACATGCATCTCGATATGCAGCAAAGTACATCCATGCAATTCACAGCATAGCATATCATGTCAACAAATTTATAGCATAGCATGCAGTTTCACGTATAATATGGAAAATCTCATGCCTCTTAATAACACACATAAGATTTCAGTTTACTATTTAACAATCCTTATTAGATTGCATGCAATTACTCAAGCCAATACTCATATTAACGAAAGTTCCATCCACTCACAAGTTTCGAAGCCCACACATGCTTCACTGATGCTCCAGATTGATTCCTTATTGTCCTCCAACTGTAGGTATCCACATACGCATGATTATAACCAAAATCATTAGAAATCAAATTAAATTTATAACAATACATAAAGTTACATGTCTAATCTCTTTGATTGATGTGTTTCTATCCTCGAGTCAACTCGAAATCAAATCGGGAAATTTTCTTATTTTTTCTATTTTTTTCGAAATTTGTATAATTTAATTAACCTATCAAATCAAATCCAAATTTTAAAAACTGGTATCACTAGACTCCTTATTCAATTTAGTATTTTTTATAATTGTTTACTATTTTATCAATTTTTATACCATCTCTACCCTTTTTCGATTTTTTTGTAATTTTATTAATCCGACCAATCAGATTGCGCCACCTAGCATCTCTAGGCATGCCCAGACTAACCTCTGAAGCTACACAATCATGACACATGTCCCACTCCAGGTGTGCCATGTCGCTTGAGCCTCAGGCTCAGGTGTTACCTGTTCGCACCCAGCAAACGACACGTTGCTACTCATACAGGCAACATGACTTTCAATCCACATTATGAATAACCCGTCGTTTAGACGGCCTTGTCGTTCATGGTCGTATCCTACCTCTAGCATACCTAATTTGCATTCTAAAAACACCAATCCTGCATTCAAGCTCCACCAATATGAAACTAAAATCAAGTACTCTCCAATTCGACTTCAACCACACAATTTCTATCAATTTCATCAACTATAATAGATAAACTAAGAGGAGTAAGGTACCCAAATTTTCGGGTAGAAAATTACCTAGATTGGGTGATAGATGACCGGTTTTGGCACAAAATTGGTCAGGATACACTCATGAGCACACAAGGATCGATTTGGGGGAGAAATGGTAGCTCGGGACATATTAGAACATGCCATGTGCAAAATGAGATCTTATCCAATAAGGTGACCGAAGAAGGGAAGGAACCGGGAGTCCTTAGGCGGTAGCTTGTTCTTCCCACAAAACGACGTCATTTTGGGCCTCCCTCAATACAACAACATTGTGATCGAAATACATACCATTGTGCGTGCTTCGTCAAAATGACATTGGCTTGTGTCGTTTTGACAAGCTCAATCAAAATGATACCAAAGTCTATCGTTTTGACATCTAAATTAAATAATATAAAATAATAATCATTAATAATATAATAATAATTATTATTATTTAATGATTCTAGTGAATCATCAAAAATTCACAATAAATTCTATATCACTCCAAAAAATATCTGAAAATTTTGTATACACTCCTTATGAACAATAATATCTATTAGAATCAGAAAATTAATTTTCTCATTAATTCATAATTATTAAAATTGAATATCCCTCAACTCATCTTAGAATAAATAATCATAATAATTAGAATTATTCATCAGAAAATTTGTAAAAAATTCCTCAACCCTTATAGATGATCATTAGACCTTTCCAAGGTCTTAAAATATCAAGACCATCATTGTAACTCATTATATGATTTTTCATCCATAAATACATAAATGAGAATATCATCTAATTAACCTTAATCGGCTTCCAAAAATCTACTAAATCCTTAATAAAGTTTTATAACATCACTCCCACTTCCATGAAGCCGAGAAAACACATTTTGAGGAGCATGAATGTATGAATGCTCACATTTTATGGCATAACGAGAGCCAGGTGGTAAAATGACCAAAATACCCTTGGGCCTCGATTCCAAGGAAACACACTTCAATATTCCTTTTTTTAGAGTAAAAAGCTAATAACAACACCTATTAGTCCTGATGAATCATCCGATGCGGATAAGGATATCGAAAACCTAGCCGCATATCATATGGGCCCTAAACCCGCATAGTGACTTGAATTAATGAAATCGTCAATCCAATCCCAATCATCCTTCATAAGCACTTGAACAATTAATTAGACTTTTAATAAACCTAAGCTATGATTCAAGGCCCACTAATTTCCCATCGAAACTCAATTGGACTTTCGGCCCAAATAACCCAAAAGGTCAGGATCTCACATCTATAGTTAAACTTTGATTATAAGATTGATGAATCACTTCTATCCTCATTGGATATGGTTGATGTGTTGATTTTCTTCACCAAACCACCATAGTCTCCTTGTAGATAGATAATGTGGATGTTGTCTATGTCCAAACCAATGTTGTGTATAACATCATGAATGACTGTTAGAAGCCGCCCCAATGTTGGCTTTACACTCTAACTTGTGCCCTTATTGGAACCAAGGATAGTCTCCTCCTCTTCTCCTGCCATATTTAAATAATATAAATATATACCCTTAGGTTGATCATATATCACAAAATCCTTACCATTGTACTTCACCACTTTCATATTGACTAGTGATGGAAGGTTGATTGGCAATATGTGATGGATAAATATATAGAATTCATTGTTATCATACTCATCAAGCTTTTTAACCAGCCTTATTAGGTGGCTCCCACCATTCAATGGCACAGGTCAAGTATTATTGAACATATATTGGAAGTATATTGTAAAACTCCTTCCCTAGTTAATTGGTTTCCCCACCTTCATGCAAAAAAGGCATAACAGATCTTTCAGTGACACTACACTCTAACTATCCTTCCTTTCTTGTAATGAGTACATAATCCACTTTTGTGCAACCCTTAGTGCAAGATCCAGAAGCAATATATCCTTTGATTTCTATTGTTCGTACTTGTGATACTCAATGTCATCATATTGCAGGTCCTCTATATCCAATGTTAGTGACTTCTAGATACCATCTATATCTACATTGTAATGACCCTAAATTCTAACCTATTATAAATTGCTCCGATTAGGGTTCTTACCGCCGTGAAACCCAAACAAGCCCAAAAACTAAGATCTACCTGAATCCCACAAGGCTTACTCATCTAATTTTTGATTTTTAATATATTCTTTATAATATTAACAATTCGAGAATGATATTGGACAAGCATTCTAGTATCATACGAAGTGAATAAAATATCGGCGGAAGTCTTTAAATTGAGTCATTGGAACCATAGCACACAAGTCCCATAAAGATCTAAAAATTCAACATGTAAACCTCCTAAAGTAATCCGTAAACAAACCATCAAAGGAGGGACTTAAATAGCCAGAAAATAGTCCAAATCAAGGTTCATGTTATATGCATAATCATTCAAAGAATAGGTATGCAAATATGATGCGATATCGCCCCGCCATGCAGCCTTGATCTCACACACTTGTACCACGAACAGAGAATGTACCTAAGCCTGAAAAATGTTGAAAACAACAGGATGAGATTACAAGAATCTCAGTAGGGTCACAACATCATAAGATCTACAGAAATCTTAAACAAACATCTCCTAAACAACATCAAATCAACCCTACATAACTATGATTATCACGTAATTCAAGAATCAATCAAAGGGACAGGGCCGAAACTAAGGCTGCGGGTGGACTACAAAAACTTCTGAAAATCAGAAGTACACAGGCAGGGAAGCTCATCAAGTTACTCTCGACAGTAGGGAAAATAAAAGTGATCCCCTTTCACCTGTATTGTCCAAAGCTTTGTTGCACAAAGGGTAAAAGGTTAACACACAAGCTAATCAGCAAGCCTATTCATCTTGCCAGCACATAGGACAAGGCATCTAGCCAGCACATAGAACTAGGCATCCTAACCAGCACACAGGATTAGGCATCTGGCCAGCACATAGGACTAGACATCTAGCCAACATACAGGACTAGGCATCCTTGCCATAACAAAGGATTAGGGCATCTTGCTATCACACAGGACAAGGCATCTAGCTAGCACACAAGACTAGGCATCATAACCAGCACACAAGATTAGGACATATTTCCAGCACACAGGACTAGGCATTTAGCCAGCATACAGGACTAGGCATTTAGCCAGCACACAGGACTAGGCATCATAACCAGCACACAAGATTTAGACATCTTGCAAGCACACAGGACAAGGCATCTAGCCAGCACACAGGACTAGGCATTTAGCCAGCACACAGAACTAAGCATCTTGCTAGCACATAAGACTAGGCATCCAATGCATGCAAGCTGGGGATTGCCACCCATACGACTCCCTTACCAGTAAGAGCCTCCTCTCTCCCAAAGAGCATCAGCGCTTACCCTGAATGGCTATCAGAATAGGATCCTGACACACAAACAAGTACACACAAGCAAGCACAAAACACAATACCACAACAAGGTATTCTCACTTATGTTAGAACACATTCAATATGTTCAAAGCACACAACACATGCAAATTAGGCACTCATAACCTAATTTAAATGTTTGGTATAGCCTAAGTAATTAGATCTTAATCTGCAATTCATGCATATACCATATAATCAATTCGCATGCAATATTATCAAGGGTATACATCGAAAATGACCAACAAGCAACAAGGATCTCTGAAGAAACCGATGAGGCATAGATCCTACCTCTCTTGTCTTTGAACAAGAAGCTATTCCTTTGCCTTTATTTAATGGTTCCAAACCACCTATAGTATCACAAGGCAAAGACAAAACTAAACTAAGCATGCATACTCAATAACCAATTGAATACCCTATTTCCTTACCGATTCCACTCACCAAACCTATTAGAAACCAGTGATCAGATGTCGCAGGTGCCTCCCCCTTTGATGTGTGATATGATAGCTAAGAACTTAACAAGATTCAACCTGAATTACCATCCCAATTAACTTTGTAAGGGTTGCGATTTCATGTTAACAGGAGGATTAGGTGTTTATAACTTGTACAATCAAAACAAACAAGATCAAAATCCAATAGGTTAATCAATTGATCAAGATAGGCAACAATAGGGCAAGGGTAGGGCATACTGATTTCATGTAGAGAGAAGATTCAAAGGATGAATTCATGATTTTACAACATGAATGGATGCTAAACAATATACAAACAAGAGTAACAATAATAAAAATCAAGTGAAGACAGAATCACAAAATTTTAAAACCTAATCCCGCCGAAATACGACTTAACTTAAGACAAAGAAAAACTAACCTCTAGAATAAAAAACCCAAGATGTTTGGAAAGAGGATGAAGAGAGCTTTCCAACAAGCTATTATTCGTAAGAATCCGACAAAGGATGAGAGAGCTATGGCTGTTTGCAGTTCATGCAGATTTTAGCAATTCCGCCGAATTACGATTTAACTTTTAACAAAGAAAAACTAACCTCAAGATGAAAACCTCAAAATAGTTGGAAAGAGGATGAAGAGATATTTATAACAAGCTCCAGATGCAAAACCCAAGATGGTTGGAAAGAGGACAGAAAGAGCTTTCCAACAAGCTATTATTTGCAATAATCCGCCAAAGTATAAGAGAGTTATGTTGTTTGAAGTTCAAGCAAATTTCGGCAGAAATAGGGAGTTGTTAGGTTTTTGGTTGGACAAATTTTGTATATTTTCTGTGTGAGATTTAAGTGTGGCCTGCTTCCTATTTATATAGGGTGGTTATAGGATAAATTTTCCTACTTTAAAGATTAGATTAAAGTAATATAATTATCAGAATTAAATTCTGTAATTATACTCTCTTAATTTTAGGGATTTTATTTTTTAAGGTAATTATCAACCAATAAAGAATCAAATTAAAAGGAATAAAAATTAGAATTAACAACTGGACATTCCTTACCAATTTTGGCCATCACACATCCTTTTCTTCAGGGGAAAAATGGTCTTTTCACCTGCACTGACTTTTGGACTTCTAGGACCCAAAATTCGGAGTTTCACATACATCTTTAGGAAACTCATGTAATGCTCCCTTCTTGAAAACATCCATCTTAATGTATTTTTTAGTGTAGAATCCACATATGATTCCGGACTCGTCCAATGTTATTTTCTAAAACTCCCTTCCGGTAGAAATATGACAAGTCTCTCATTTTTTTCCAAATTCCTCTTCTTTTGCTCTCATACATAGAGAAGAATTTAAGGAAAAGTTCCTTGCAAAAATCCTCTCGTATGATCACCATTTCAAACATTCCCTTATCAATTACTTAGAAGACCTTTGATGGCATCCTTCAATATACCTGACTTAGCATCTTCCACTTTGCAACATCTTCCCTTCAATGTAACTGTTCGAAATGAGGACTCTTTTGTTCAGTTTTTGATAGCTTGTTGTACACTCTGCATCTTCGAAGTTCAATAGATGGTGGGTGGTAGTAAATTTAGTGGATGAATTTTGCTTCATTGTCTCTGAAATGATACATGCTAACATTATTCATAATCAATAAATAATTTATAGCAAAATAAGAATAATGCACGTATATATTTATGGACACTATACTGAATGTGAGACCTCGTCCCTCCAAGTGTCTATTCAACAAGACTGTATAGTGAGATTGTCCAATTTTGGTTCATCGTGAGAAGCTAGCCAGTTTGACCATTGACCCAAAAGTTGACCTTTAGGGTGTTCACAATAATAGAAAGCCTAGATGTGCATCTAGGTGTCTTAACGAGTGGTCTAGGTTGAGTGTCAAAATTTGAGTAAGTGAAAATCAGTTTGGCCAGTTTCAGGTTTGTTTTGAGTGACCATGAGCCTCTGGACTGAAAAATCCGTTTTGGGCCCGTTTGATATTTTTCGAGCCTAATCCCCCATTTCTAGCACAATTAATTATTTTAAGCTATTTTTGGTATTTTTTGTTTTAAAACATATTTTGGCTCACTTGGGGCATATCGGGCTTTTAAAATATTTTGTTTGGGTCTTTTTCGAGATTTTGGACCCAGGGTATAAATATCCAGCACGACCCAGCAGTTAGAATTTTTCTAAGTGTCGAACAGCAGCAGCCATTTTTCCCTTCTCTACCTCTTTCTCTCTCCTGTTCTCCCTTTTGTTCTCCCTTTTGTTCTCCCTTCTGTTCTCCCTCCTTAAAGCACCCGTTCGAATTCCATCAATTTTCTTTTGACAAAAACCACCGAGTTCATCCCTAAGCACTTTTCTAACCTCCCACGATAGATTTCCACTATTATTTTTGGATCGAGAGACTGGAATCGGATCGTTCTTTATTTTAAGGTATTTTTGGGAATTTCATGGTAAGTTCCCTAAATCTTTGTTTCCGTTGTTGATTATTGGTTCCAATAGTTTGCTGTCGATGTTTCTAAACTGGTTAGTAGTTTGGATCTTTTGAAAACACCCCATAATCCATGGGTGAGCGTTTTGGGTTATGATAAAAATTTCGGTAATTTTGTGAGTTTTGTAATTTTGGCTGAATTGATAAAATTGGTAGTTTCTGTTGTTTAGGTTTAGTTGATTTATGAGTTGTAGAGCATGTTTGCGGGATGAGAAACCCAATCGTGTGATCGAGTGAGCTTGGGTGTTGATATGGAGCCGTGATTGGCTTGTGTGAGATTTCGGAATTTCGTTCGTTGGTTGGATTTCCGGAATTTTGAGATGAGAGTGTGTTGTTACAGTGAGATTTGTGTTAGTGTGAGTGTTGATGGAATCTTTTAGGGTTCTTTTCTAGTTTCGAGTCCTTTTGCCAATTTTTTTCGGTTTTGATGCTTATGTGTATTTTGTTTCAGTTTTAGTGTTTAGGAGGTGCTGGAGTGGTCTATAAGGGTAAGGGTATTGCCGTTGGGTTTTTTGCGCAACAATATGTGGGAGTTTACGTTTCATTTGCTTACATGGAACCATTTTATGCTTTGAATTAAAATTCAGTAAATGTTTGGTTTTGAATAGAGGCTATGCCTGCATAGTGTATGACATTCATTTTAGCTTCGCGATATTGCTTGCCATTATTTGGGTGTACAAATATGTGTTTGAACTCTTAGGCATGTTGGTTGTGTGTTTATGCATGTCGAGTAGGCATGTGATCCGATGTTTGAAACCGTTCGATTGTTTGCGTTTGTACCCATACGAGTGGTTATGTTGAGCCTCTTTTGATTTCAGTGTTTTGTGGCTTGTGAGGTGTTTTTCATTGCCGATAAACCTTGCTAAGGGCTCCTGAGAGTTTGAGTAAGTTCTGAGAGCATTTCAGGTTATTTTTGGGCTTCATAACTTGTTTGAGACGAGTACAAGCCCATGTACTTTCCCAGGAGCCTGTGCACTGTTCTGGACAGAACAGTACTCAGTTTGTGTAGGGGAGTACATGGCCTATGTAGGGGAGTACATGACCATATACTCATGCCTACACAGGCAAGTACATGACTGTGTACTCAGGCCGCATACTTTAAGTCATGTACTATCCTATTTTTCCCTGTTTCGTTCAACATATCCACGTACCTATTCCAGCGACCGCCGTAGCCTTCCAGCAACCTGTGTACCTCATTTTGAGACCCCTAAATCTATTCTAAACCTACCCAACACTAAATAAACATCAAATCACACCCTGATCAACCTCATATGTGTGCCCCTTTGATGTTTCTTGCATTTCAAGTACTATGGGTTTTCTATGTAAAAGCTATATACTCATGTTCTTAGGAATGACTTGAAATTGACGGTTAATGTTTGGTCAAACATGGTAAGTACATGAAAGCCCAACAGAGGAATATTGCTTACCTATGGTTGTTGTATGTATGGATTATAAGTGTGTGCTTGATGTTTAATATAACTTGGCTGCTTGATGTTTGCTATGACTTAGCAAGCTATGTGTTCATATATGTGTGGATTGTGATTGAGTGCAATTGTGTAATTTCTTCACTCAGTTTCGGATAACATTTACAGTAGGGGATTTATATGTATTTTGCAAACGAAAAATTAATTGGCAATGGGCTTTCACTTTCTCCTTAGCACGAGGGATTCTAAAAGTGCTTTGTAATCCACCTTAATAGGTTTTTGGGACATAGTAGCCAGTGTGACGATGTGGTGTGTTGTGAGTTTATAAAACCTATTGAGCTAGTCTTTATTGCATAGTATTTTACAATTTTTGCATTATGCATACTTGCTTATAAAATACTTTGAGTGCATATTTAGTACGCATGGATGAATATGGTGTTTAAAGTGACTATTTATAATTCATTTTTCGTATGTCTCTATTCTACTGGATATGCTTACGACGCTGTAACTTCCACTAAGATCTTTGATCTCACTTCCTCTTATTGATCTTTTCAGGGCTAGTTCGTTCACCATAGCAGTGCATCTTTGAGGTCATATTTTCCCAGTGTTGGTCTTAAGGCTGGACTATTGCACTTGTACGTCTTGGTAGCTCGGCATATTTCATGTTTTGTGATTTTCATACTCTATCGGCATACATGCTTGTTTTGGATTTTGTTCGTTGTTGTAGACCCATTGTGGGTTTGTTTTCCGATTTGATATTTTATACACATACTCGAATTTCCTGATATGTTATGAGATGCGTACCTTGGGCACTTTTTGTGTGGATCCATATGGATTTGTGAGTATGGTCTCTTGAGTAGTATGTTTGGGGCTGTGTGGCTTGTCGTATGTGATTTAAAGACTTCCATTATGTGTGGGGGTACTCCGTTGAATGTTTTGTGACATGTCATACTTTTTTTTAAAAAAATTCAAATTGTTACGTATTTTTGGAAATTTAGATTTGATAAGTTAATACGAGCCTTGGGTTGATCGGGACTATACGGTGGTGAGGGTTCCATTTACCGGCGGGTCCTTACATTGAACATAATCATGTAATTACTAAAGATAGTATAAGGAATAATGCAAGTATATAGTTACGCATGTGTATATTTGGTGTTATCATGTAATTCACTAGAAATTGAACATATGGACATGAAGACATGTTCCGCTCACATGAACAACATGCAACCAGTTACCCCCATGTGACCCATAGTGTCCCCATAAACAAAAAAATTGATAGAGGGATTGAGATTCTTGCTCTATGTGTTATTAAACACAACAATCCAAACATGCAATGCTGACAACACACATAAAAAATCCTAAAAACATCTCAATATATGGAAATTAGAAAGAAAGAAAGCATAAGTAACAAAAGTAAAGCGATAGGAAAGCTATAGTAAATACTTGCTTGTCACGAGTAGTACAATCAATGAATGAACCAAAGAGCATGAAGTGCTAACCAATCAAAATAACTAGAGTTATTGTCGAAGAGAGGGTTGGTGTGAGGGCAAGAGATTGAGTTGAGCGGCTTATTTTTTTTTTTTTTTGATAAGAAAGCTCAGGAAAAATATATTAATCTCCTGGTCTGAAAAAGTAAGACCCAATACAATCCTTATGCATCAAAGAAATAATACTAGAAGGAGGCACTGCAAATCTATGGACTCCAGTGCTAACAAAACGCCCCATATGGGCAAGTGTATCTGCTATTGCATTAGCCTCCCTGAAGATGTGCTCCAAGTGAACAGAGGAAAAGCTACTAAGCAGAACATCGCACTCACGAACTAGGTGATGTGCTGGTTTGGATGGTAAGAGGTTGAGTAAGGTATCCACAGTCTCCCAAGAATCAGTTTCAACTTGGAGAGAAGTGAGATGCAACTCTTTTGCTAAAGCCAAGCCGGAGTGAAGAGCCCCAAACTCAGCCTCCCAAATCGATGAAGGACCAATATTCTGTGTGAAGCCAGCGACCCAAGCTCCTCTATGATCCCGAATGACACCACCAGCATAGCCTAAACCAGTAGTCGGGTCATAGGAGCCGTCACAATTGAGCTTGAAACTGCCATCAATGGGGGGAATCCAGCGAACCCACTTACCGAGGCGTGGGAGTTGAGCGGCTTATGATAAGAATGAACCAGTGACTTGTAGGTTTCCCATGAACTTACTTTACCCTTTTACTGTAACCATTCATGTTCCCAATAAGTGTCACTGGAGTAATTACATCATTAATAATAGTATCAACTTCCCCCAATTCAGATAACAGAGATATATTTAAACTTGCATAACTATGCAATGTAAGTAGTTGTTAATGATTAAACATTATTCATATATTTACATGTAATAGCAAAGTGTTACAACAAAAATCAAAAGTTTTATTTTGCATAAAGTGGCATCTACTATAAATTATAAAAGCAATCGTGTAGATACAATTATACTAGTCTGTTGGTTATACAAAATTAATTTAGCATGGATATACAAGATTAATTCAATATCCACTTTTCATTCAACCTGCTGTTGCCGAACATATCTATTAAAAGATATAGATAAATCCTACATAATGTCAAAAGTCACTCACATTATAGCCTTCGTGTAACTTAGGTAAGGTCTACATGGACTTAAATCAGTGTTATGAATCTGATTGTGCTGTATGATGAGATATGCTCCAAATTGAGAAGACATTTGCATAACATGACAGTGGACTTAAGGTTAAATGAGATTGTCATGGTGAAGTCTATCTGAATAAATAGCTAAAGAAGTATACTAACTTGGGTGGAATATGAGACATTCCAACCATATAGTGTGAATAAAAAAATCCCAACTAGTTCTTGTAAAAGTAAAATAACATGAACAATGATACAATAACATCCAATATCTATGTTCAAATCATACATAATAAATGTATTCAGATACTAACCTCAAGTGACATTATAATGTTAGGAGCATGAGGCTGAATAGGCATGGCATCGTTATATGTGTTCCACCTAGTTATTTTTGTTTGGCCTTCTTGATGATTTCTTCTTCTTATCAAATTAAGGCTTCAACATTTTGTTTTTTCCCCTTCCGCCACCTTGTTGTGGGATCATGTGCTACATGCTCATCCTCAAGTATAGTCACAGATTTAGGTTATTCAGTGAAGGATGCAGAGTGCTCATTTTCACAATTCATTGCTTTAGTGTCAACTGTACATTATCTCTTTGAACAAAAAACTTTTTGATTTCGGAAAATTATGAATACGTCATATTCATTCAATTTTTTCTGTATTAATGTAACCATTATTATTGAGAATGATCTTTTCAATAAATAATTCATATGTGATATGGTAACGATCATAATGGTTTTACTCTTCTGGCTGTTGTAACTATCAAAATCGTGGCTTACCTTGGCTGATTATGTCTATTGTTTCAGAATATGGCAATCCAGAATTTTGTTGATGACATGTTTTGAATGTCATATTATCATCTGATTTTATTGAAAAATTAGGACAAATTTTGAAGATAATCTAAACTTTATCTTCACAAAGACAGCTTCATCAGAAATCAAGTGATTTTTAAGGAAAAAAGAAGATAATCTGGAAAAAGAAGATAAAGATAAAGAAAGAAGACTTAGAGTATATCCATTTTGGATACATAGGACACAGTTGTTATCCATAAAAGAATATATAAACACGTGATTACATGTGGTCGTGAGTGTCTAGTTTTTAGCATTCAATAGAACTTTTAGCTATTAATCTCAATATGTCTGGCTAGAAATTTATAATCTAGCCATGACTTTACAATAGATTATTGTCAAAACCTTTGAAAGATTCAATTACTAACAGATTGAAGTATTTTACTTACTTTTTCTCTATTAATTGTTATACATAGGATTCTATTACCATGGTCACGACTGGAACATCAAGATCGATTACTACACCATCAGAAGGAGTTTCTGTTGTACAAAACTTCCGGAATTGAGTGACATCCAAAGAGAAAAAAATATCACCTTGAATATCTACATTAGTATTTAAGAGGATAGGAGGATCGTTGATAGGAAAAGTGAAGGAGCTTTTAATTGTACTAAGCCTCCCGATTGCCATGGTCATGCCTGGTTTCCTCCCAGTCGTGTTCTCTAACTAAAAGAATCAAACCATCCTATAATCGAATCTATGAACGAAGTGAGACAATAACTGAATGTAAGTCGGGGCTAGATACTTGTGAGGACCCACTCCTGATAAATGGAACTTTCATTGCCGTGTAGTCCCGATTGACCCAACATATAGATCAATCAAAACCACACAAGGCTCACATTAACTTTACAAAACTGAATTCCCAAAAATACATATAGTGGAAGACTTAAATCTCAAACAATAGGTCATGTGGCCCCAAACATGTAACAAACTAAGATCATACATACAAGCTCATATAGATCTACAAAAAATGCCCAAGGTATGCATCTCATAACACAAACGGGAAATTCGAGTCATACATGCATAAAAAGAATCAAATCCGGAAAATAAGCCCACAACATATCCATAACAAACTTTATAGTCTAAAACAAGTATGCATGCTGATAAAAGTATGAAAATGCCAAAAACATAAATCATGTCGAGCTTCCAAGATGTGCAAGTGCAATAGTCCAGCTCTAAGACCTACACCGGGAAAACACGACCTCAAGGACAATCAGCTACGACGAACGAACTAGCCCTAAAAAGATTAAGAGAGGGTGAGATCAAAGACCTCAATTGAAGTTACAACGTTATAAGCATTTTCGGTGGAATTGAGGCATAAGAAAAATTAATTATAAAACAGTTACTTTTAAACCTCGTATTCATCTATACGTATTAAACATGCACTCAAGTATTTCACAAGCAAGTATGCACAATGCATGCTTTGTAAAACACTATGCAATATATACCAGCCCAATAGGTTTTATAAACTCACAACACACCACATCTTCGCACGGGTTACTATGCCTCAAAACCTATTGGGGTAGATTACAAAGCACTTTTAGAATCCCTCACGCTAAGGAAAACCTAAAGCCCACTAATAATTAATTTTTCATTTACAAAATATGCATATATCCCCTACTGCTAATATTATCTAAAATTGAGTGGAAAAATCACACTATCACACTCAATCAGAATTCACACACACACACACACACACATATATATATATATATATATATATATATATATATATAATTATAGCCTGCTAAGCCACATCAAACATTAGGCACACATATATAGTCCATCTATACAACACTCATACGTAAGCTATATTCCCTTTAGTTGGGATTCCATGTATTGACCATTTTTGGCGAAACAATATTCATCAGTTCCAAGTTGTTCATAAGAACACACATATATAGTTTTTACTCGAAAACCCAATAGTGCAAGCAATCACCAAAAGGGGCACACTCATATAGGATTGGTTAGTGTCTGATTAGATGTTTGTTTGATGTAGAATAGATTTAGGTTATTTTTGGGGGTCTCAAAATGATGTACATGGGTTGTAGGAAGGGTATCGGGGTCCCTGGAATAGGTACGTGGCCGTGTAGAATCGAAACAGGGTGGGAGCAGGGGAGGGGGGAAGGGGGAAGTAGCGGGTGGACAGAGCAGTACATGGCCTAAAATACACAGTTGTGTACATTTGGAATAGGCCTTGTACAAGAACATGGCCTTGGTACACGGGCATGTACTCGCCTGTGTCGGTCATGTACACGTACACGGCCTGAGTACATGAACGTGTACTCCCCAACAAAGGACATGTAGTATTTTGTCCACAATAGTACAGGGGCATGTACCCCTTCGAGATGAGGTACGCACCCCGAAATTGACCTATAACGTTCCCATAACTCGCTCGAACCCTCATGAAACCTTACCATGGATTCTCAGCAACGAAAAACACCTCACAAACCACAAAACACTCAATTCAAAGGGGTCCAACACACTCAACCTCACGTGTACAAACACATGTCAATGGCACGGCTTCAAACAACGAATCACATGCCCAATTGTCATACATAAACACACAACTTCATGCTTAGAAGTTCAAACACATAGTTCATGCACCCAAAACATGGCCAACAAGTTCGTGTAGCTAATATGCACATCAAACACATCATACGTGAGGCCTCCATTCAAAACCACACAATTAGTGAATTTTAGTTTGAAAAGACAAAATGATTTCTGTATAAGAAAATGAAATATAAACTCCTACCTCTTGTCTTGTAGAAAACTCAACGACAATACCTTTTCCTTTATCGATCACTTCAATACCGCCTAAATGCACAAACTGAACCAAAATGCACATAAGCATCAAAACCAACAAAAACGTCAAAACAAATTGAAACTGAAAACAAACCCTAATTGACCGTAACAACACTTGCAGTAACACACGTCTCACTCTAACAATACACTCTCAGTTCAAAAATCCAAAAATCCAACCATAAGGTGAAACGCCCAACACTCGTACAAGCCACTCACGACTCCAAATTGACGCCCAAGCTCAATAGATTACACAACTGGGTTTCTCATCCCACAAACATACTCCACAACTCATAAATCAACTAATCCAAGCATCAGAATCACCAAAATCGACAATAGAAACGGATATTTAGGGCACTTACCATGAAGTCCCCAAAAATACCCTAAAATGAAGAATGAATCGATCACCGCTTCTCGATCAAGAACTAACATTGGAAATCAGTTGGGGGATGTTAGGAAAGTGTTTAGGGACGAAGCGCGGTGGTTTTCATCAGAAAATTTTTTATGGAATTCGAATGATGTATTCAGGAGGGAGAATGAGTGAGAGAAAGGGGAGAGAAGGGAGAGAGAATGAAGGCTGCAAGTGTTTTTCGACACTTAGAACATTTTAAGTGTCGGGTTAGGCTGGGTATTTATACCCTAGGCTCAAAATCTAGAAAAAGACCCAAATGAAATGTTTTAAAAACCCGATATGGCCCTAGTGAGCCAGAACTGGTTTTAAAACCAATAAACATAAAAAAATGGGCTCAAGTACTTAATTAGGCTAAAATATGGGTAATTGGGCTCGGAAAATAATTAACGAGCCCAAACCGGGCTTTTCTACTCAAAGACCTCGGTCACTCAAGACGAACCCGGAACTGATCCAAATTGATTTCCACTAACTAAAACCTCGACACCCAACTTAGAACTCTCGCTAAGACACCGCTCCAAAGCAGGGGGTGGACAAAGTAGTACACGGCTTAAAGTATAATGCTGTGTATATTTGGAACAGGCCTTGCACAAGAACACAGCCTGGGTACACGGGCATGTACTCGTCTATGTAGGTCGTGTACATATACATAGCCTGGGCATATGGGCATGTACTCGCCTGTGTAGGTCGTGTATATGTAAACGGCCTGAGTACATGACTGTGTACTCCCCTACATAGGCCATGTAGTATTCTGTCCAGAATAGTACACGAGCATACACCCCTTCGAGATGAGGTAAGCAACCCGAAATTGACCTAGGACACTCCCATAACTCGCTCGAACCCTCATTAAACCTTACCATGGATTCTCAGCAATGAAAAACACCTCACAAACCACAAAACACTCAATTGAAAGGGGTCCAACACACTCAACGTCACGTGTACAAATGGATGTCAATGGCACGGCTTCAAACAACGGATCACATGCCCAATTATCATGCATAAACACACAACTACATGCTTAGGAGTTCAAACATATTGTTCATGCACTCAAAACATGGCCAGAAAGTTCATGTAGCTAATATGCACATCAAACACATCATACGTAAGCCTTCCATTCAAAACCATACAATTAGCGAATTTTAGTTTGAAAAGACAAAACGATTTCTTTATAAGAAAATGAAACATAAATTCCTACCTCTTGTCATGTGGAAAACTTAACGACAATACTTTTTCCTTTATCGATCACTCCAATACCGCCTAAACACACAAACTGAACCAAAATGTACATAAGCTTCAAAACCAACAAAAATGACAAAACAAATCGAAACTAAAAACAAACCCTAATAGACCCTAACAACACTCGTACTAACACACGTCTCACTCTAACACACTCGCAGTTAAAAAATTCCAAATCCAGCTATCGGGTGAAACACCCATCATTCGCACAAGCCACTCCCGGCTCCAAATTGATGCCCAAGCTCACCAGATTACACAACTGGGTTTCTCATCCCACAAACATACTCCACAAATCATAAATCAACTAACCCAAGCATCAGAAATACCAAAATCGACAATTCAATCGAAAACTCAAAAGGCCAAAAATTACTGAAAATGCTATCGATAACCAAAACGCACACCCACGAATCAAGGGGCATTTTCAAAAGATCAAAACCACCAAACCAGTTTAGAAACATTGACAGTAAACTATCAGAACAAAAAATTGACAATAGAAATCGAGATTTAGGGCACTTACCATGAAGTCCCCAAAATTACCCTAAAATGAAGAATGAATCGATCACTGCTTCTCGATCAGAACTAACAGTGGAAATTGGTTGGATAATGTTTAAGGACGAAGCGCGGTGGTTTTCATCAGAAGAAAATTGATGGAATTCGAACGATGTATTCGGGAGGAAGAGTGAGTGAGAGGAAGGGGAGAGAATGGGGAGAGAATGAAGACTGCAAGTGTTTTTCGACAATTAGAACATTTTAAGTGACGAGTTAGGTTGGGTATTTATACCCAAGGCTCAAAATCTCGAAAAAGACCCAAACAAAATGTTTTAAAAACCTGATATGCCCCTAGAGAGCCAAAACGGGTTTTAAAACCAATAAACATATAAAATGAGCTCAAATATGGGTAGTTGGGCTCGCAAAATAATTAACAGGCCCAAACCAAAATTTCGACTCAAAAGCCTTAGTCACTCAAGACGGACCCGGAACTGGTCCAAATTGATTTCCACTAACTAAAACCTCGACAGTCAACATATAACTTTCACTAAGACATTGGTCTAAAGCAGGGGGTGGATAGAGCAGTACACGGCCTGAAGTACACAACTGTGTACAGTTGGATTAGGTCTTGTACAAGAACACGGCCTGGGTACACAGGCGTGTACTCGACTGTGTAGGTCATGTACATGTACATGGCCTAGATACATGGGCATGTACTCGCCTATGTAGGTCATGCACATGTACATAGCCTGAGAAAACGGGCATGTACTCGTCTGTGTAGGTCATGTACATGTAAACGGCCTGAGTACATGACCATGTACTCCCCTACATAGGCCATGTAGTATTCTGTCCAGAATAGTACACGGGCATGCACCCCTTCGAAATGAGGTACGCACCCCGAAACTGACCTAGGACACTTCCATAACTCGCTCGAACCCTTATGAAACCATACCATCGATTCTCAACAGTGAAAAACACTTCACAAACCACAAACCACTCAATTCAAAGAGGTGTAACACACTTAACCTAACGTGTACAAATGCATGTCAATGGCACGATTTCAAACAACGGATCAAATGTCCAATTATCATGCATAAATACACAACCACATGTTTAAGAGTTCAAACACATAGTTCATGCACTCAAAACATGGCCAACAAGTTCATGTAGCTAATATGTACATCAAACACATCATACGTAAGCTCTCTATTCAAAATCATAGAATTAGCGAATTTTAGTTTGAAAAGACAAAACAATTTCTTTATAAGAAAATGAAATATAAACTCCTATCTCTTGTCATGTAGAAAACTTAACGACAATACCTTTTCCCTTATCGATCACTCCAATACAACCTAAACTCACAATTTGAACCAAAATGCACATAAACATCAAAACCGATCAAAATGACAAAATAAATCAAAACTGAAAACGAACCCTAATAGACCCTAGCAACACTCGTACTAACACGCGTCTCACTCTAACAACACACTCTCAGTTTAAAAATTCAAATTTCCAACCATCAGGTGAAACACCCAACACTGGTACAAGCCACTCACGACTCCAAATTGACGCCCAAGCTCACCAGATTACTCAACTGGGTTTCTCAGCCTACAAACATACTTCACAACTCATAAATCAACTAACCCAAGCATCAGAAACACCAAAATCAAAAATTCAGAAGGCCAGAAATCACTGAAAATGCCATCGATACCCAAAACTCATACCCACGGTCAGGGGGAGTTTTCGAAAGATCAAATCCACCAAACCAACTTAGAAACATCAACAGTAAACTATCGAAACAAAAAATTGACAATAGAAATGGTGATTTGGGGCACTTACCACGATGTCCCCAAAAATACCCTTAAATGAAGAATGAATCGATCACTGCTTCTCGATCAGAAACTAACAGTGGAAATCGGTTGGGGAATGTTAGGAAAGTATTTAAGCATGAAGCCCGGTGGTTTTCATCAAAAGAAAATTGATGAAATTCGAATGATGTATTCGGGAGGGAGAACGGGTGAGAGAAAGGGGAGAGAAAGAGGAGAGAATGAAGGCTGCAAGTGTTTTTCGACACTTAGAACATTTATATTGTCAGGTTAGGCTAGGTATTTATACCCTAGGCCCATAATCTCGAAAAAGACCCAAACGAAATATTTTAAAAACTCGATATGTCCTTAATAAGCCAAAACTAATTTTTTAACCAATAAACGTAAAAAATAGGCTCAAATAATTAATTAGGCTCGGAAAATAGTTAACGAGCCCAAACTGGATTTTTTCAACTCAAAAGCCTCTGTCACTCAAGACGGACTTGGAATCGATCCAAATTGATTTCCACTAACTAAAACCTCGGCACTCAACTTAGAACTCTCGCTAAGAAACCTAGATGTATATTTAGGCATTTTATGACTGTGTTCACCCTAAAGGTCAACTCACAGGTCAGCGGTTAACTTTCGGGTTAAACTAGTCAACCTCAATCAATTGGTCAAAATCAGACACTCTCACTGAAAGGTCTCGCTAATTAGGAACTCGGAGGGATGAAGTCTCACAATACTACCCTCTTATTGATTACAAACGTTATTTCTTTGTTTTCCATCATTGTTTTTAGCTTACAAACATCTTAAACAACTATTTGTTCCACCATGCTTGTGCTTCTAGATTGCATGTTCGCGGCTAGTTTCTACATAAAAGTAATCCCTCAACATTGAGTTGATCCTAATTCCCTATAGATTCAACCCTACTTTCTATAATATAGTATATTCACAAGTAGGATTTTATCATTGGAGTGTTTTGACAGCATATCAAATTTTGGCATCGTTGATGGGGAATCGGCGTACAAATAGTTACTTGAGGGTCACAACACACTGGCCCACTAGACCATTTTGATCTAAAGATCAACATCACTTACAGAAGGAACAATGTCGCCCGTCCTTAGAGAATAGCTCAATCTACTGACCCTGTTTATTCATATTCAAGCTCTGAGTTAGAACAATCCTATTAGGACATTGAAGCTGCCGTGAGTTCCTCTTAGCAAGTTATAGCCCCTATTCGTATCAACCTGCTACTCTTCATGGCATAAAATAACCTGTAGAACATTGTAGATGATGACATTTAGAATCAAGATACCCAACCTGTGTTGGTTAATCCTTCCAATCAAGCAAATCAAGCCAATGCCACGAACAATAACCATGGTAGTGAAAATAACAACCTTGGGCATGGTCGACATAATAACATCAACAATAATCAAGCACCCATATAGAATACAATTAAAGAAGATTTCCTCAATGATGGTGTGGAACAAAGAGATAATGAACCTCTCAGGCCTATGAATGAAGAGCAACCACCTAGATGCAACAACAACCCATTAGTTCTTCAATAATGGGATATCAATGCTAATTTTGAACAAAAACCATCTCTCATTCAGCAACAACCAATTTTCTATGGCAGATCCAAGGAAGAACCCAATACCTAAATTCAAGATTTTAAGACAGTATGCACTAGTTTTAAACTAAGAAGAATGATAGAGATGATATTAGTCTCCTTGTCTTCCAATTCGCTCTAAAGGATATAGCTAAACTTTACATGAGAAGTCTCCCATCATCATTGATATCCACTTGGGAAGAGATGGTACAAAAGTTTTCTTAACAAAAATCTTCATAAGATCATGTGCCTCAGAACTTTGCAAAATTATTTCAGCAGCAAGACAATACAAATACAAATCTTTCTATGAGTGATAAGAATGAGATAAAGACATGCGGATGACATACCCTACACATGAATTCTAAAATAAATAGCTTATTTAGTAATTTTGGGAAGGGCTAACAAAGGAGGACAAGCTCATGTTAAATTTAACTTGTGGAAGATTGATCATGAACCTCAATTACCAAGATGCTCGTGACATCATTGCTGAAGTGGCTGAAGACACTAAAAAATTCAGCGATAACAATGAAGGACCATCTCAACCAATGATGGAAGCCAAGACTGAACTGAAAGAATAGATGGCACACATGTGTTTCTCTACTAAAAAATTAGTAGTTGGCAACGCACAAGTCAAGCTATGTTAATTTTGTGCCCAAGCTGATCACCCTATGGATGCGTGCCCAACTCTTAAAGATGATAGCGCTGAGCAAGTCAACACTTTTGGTGGTTATAATCTGCAGAAAAATAATGAGAATTATCGATTCTATGAGAATGACAGTTAGAAGAAACATCTGAACTTCTCATGGTCCAACCAAGAGGCACAGCCACTTCGAATCACAGTATCACGACCACAACTAGCACCCTGACCAAATGGATATCCTCCTTGACCACTAGCAAATGAGAGAGAAATATCTCTAAAAGATACTATAAATTATTTGTCCATATCTACACAATAGGTTCCAATAGAAGACTGGAAAGAGTATTCAAAATCTAAAGAAGTGAGTGAGTGAAATAGCATCCATCATAAATCGATCGGAACTAATAAGGAAAATTCTTTCACAACCAGAGATGAACCTAAAGCTAGACATCAGTGCTATGATCCGACAAGACAGGAAAGGATTACTAAATGTGCCCGTGACAAAGACTCGTGCCTGGAAAGATAGAACAGAGAAGGAACCAGAGGTGAAGACTGACAAGAACTGTGACCATAGGAAAGAAATAAAAGTTCAGATCGAACTCGAAGTAAAATTCATAGAACTACATCAAAATTTTATCTCACCACCCTTTCCTTCTGTGTTTGCCAAGATGAAGAAGAGCCAAGAGCAGAAACAGATTATGGAAATCCTTTGCAAAGTAAAGTTGAATATTCCACTCTTAGATGCCATAAAACAGAAACCACGATATGCTAAGTTCCTCAAAGAGCTTTGTACAAACAAGAAAAAGTTATAGGGAGAAAAAAAAGTCATTATGGAAGAGAATGTAACAGTCGTTCTATGGAAGAAAATATCTCTCAAATGCATAGACCCCTGGAATGTTCACTGTGCTATGTATAATCGGCAACACTAAAGTAGGTCGTACCATGTGCCATCTTGGTGCTTCTATCAATGTTATTCCCTACTCAATATTCCCGTAGTTGAATGTCGAAGAATTGAAGAAAACTAGTGTGATCATCCAACCTGAAAATATATCATTGGTGCATCCAACAAGTATTTTGAAAGATTTATTAGTTTAAGTAGAGGGCATGGTATTTTTAGCAGATTTTTATGTACTAAAAATGGAGAATGATGGATCCTAACTAATTCTTCTTGGACTACCATTCCTAAAGATATACAATGTGAGCCTCAATTTTTGTGTCCTAGAAGTCCAGAAGCCAGTACAGGTGAAATGATCGTTTTGTCCCTAAATAAATGGATATATGATGGCCAAAAATGGTATTGAAGAGTTAGTGTTCATTTCTGATTTTATTTCTCCTTTATTTCATTTCCTTATTGGTTCAATCTTATCTTAAATGATTATCTCCTAAAAATAAGGGATAATTTCAGAATTTAATTCTAATGACAATTTCTTTATATCCAACCTTAAAAGAATGAAAAATTAATCCTACTAATCCTATAAAGATATCAGCCAGCCACACTTGTCCACACACACCAAAAACACACAAAATCATAAAGCGATCAAATCCTATACCCTACCTTTGCTGTCGAAAATTCTTAGCCTTTACCATAGCCGAATTCTTTCATCCTTAATCAGATTTCTGCAAATAATAACTTGTTGAAAAGCACTTTTCATCTTCTATCTAACTATATTGGTTTGATAATCAAAAGGTCAGTTCTTCCCTATATAAATCCTTATTGCAATATCCTAGGGTTTTGTACTGAAATTATGTGATTCTTCCTACAATTGGTTTCTATTATTGTTCTTTTTGTTCATATGAATGTTTGGTACCTATTCATGTTCTAATATCATGAATTAATCCTTTAAATCTTCCCTATATATGAAATTGGCATGTCCTACACCTTTTCTTGTTTTTGCCGATTTTGATCAATTGACTCATTTATAGGTTTCTGATCTTGTTTCTTTTAATTGTATGTGTTACTAACACCTAATCCTTCCTTGTTAATATGAATCACAACCCCTAAGTCCCTTATGCATGAAATCACAAATTGTCCCTTGTACCTTATCTTAGTGTCGAAATTTGTATGGTTAATTGGGATGGTAAATCAGGTTGATTCTTGTTGAGTTCTTGGCTATCACATCACACATCTAAGGGAGAGGTACCTGCGGCATCTGATCACTGGTTTCTGATAGGTTTGGTGAGTGAAATTGGTAAGAAAATAGGATGTTTACTTGGTTATTAAATATGCATGCTTAGTGTGGTCTTGTCTTTTGCCATATGATATAGGTGGTTCGGATCCCCTAAATAAAGGCAAAGAAATAGCTTCTTGTTGAGAGACAAGAGAGGTAGGATCTATACGTCATCGTTTTCTCCAGAGATCCTTGTGCTACTATAATGAAATAAAAAATCATGTCTAATTTTGTAATATGCCTTGGTCCCATGAGTAAAAACATATGGTTTAGACCAAATAATTTTTTTTAAGGATATGGATAATGATGAATGAAAGGATATTACTAACAAAGCTTAGACAAAGTAAAAACCTATCTGAAATCCCTATAATATCCTTAAACATTTTGACTTGGGTATATGCTTAGGGATAAGTATCGAGAAAGTAGGAGAATGTTTGAAGATATTTTTTGAATATCATATTATTATCTGATTTTAGTGAAAAATTAGGACAATTTTAGAAGATAACTAGAGCTTTATCTAAATAAAGGTGGTTTCATCAGACATCAATCAGCTTTTAAGGAAAAAATAAGATATTCCGGATAAAGAAGGTAAAGGTAAATAAAGAAGAATTAGAATATATCTATTATTGATATATAGGGCACAACTACTATCCATTAAAAAAAATATAAACCTGCAACCGCATGCAATCATGGGTATCCAATTTTTAGCATTTGATAGAATTTTGTGGCAATTACTCTCAACATGTCTGGCAAAAAAATTATAATCTAGCCACGACTTTACAATAGGTTATTGTCAAAATCTTCGGGACATTCTATTAATACCATATTCAAGTATTTTACTTGTTTATCTTCTTTATTAGTTATTGTACGTAGAATTCCATTACTGTGGTCACGGTATGATCATCATGATCAATTTCTACACAATCAGAAGGAATTTCTGTCGTACAAAACTTCCAAAATTGAGTGATATCCAAAGAGAAAAAAGTATCCCCTTGAATATCTACATTAATATTCAAGGAGATAGGATGATTATTGATAGGAAAAACAAAGAGTCTTTAGTCGTACTAAGCCTTCCGAGTGCCATGGTCATGCCTAGTTTCCTCCTAGTTGATTTCTCTAAGTAAAAGAATCAAACCATCCTATGGCTGAATCTATGAATAAAGTGAGACAATATCTAAGCCAGGGCTAGATACTACCCTTTTATTTATTACAAACTTTATTTCATTTCTTTCTACCATTGTTCGTAGCTTACAAAAATCTCAAACAACTATTCATTCCACTGTACCCATATTTTTCGATCACATACTCACATGTAGCTTCTACATAAAAGTCATGCCTCAATCATGACTTGATCCCAATTCCTTGTGGATTTGACCCTACAATCTATACTACAGTATATTCACAAGTAGGACTTTATTTTTGGAGTGTTTCAAAATAACCACTCCAAAGATGACTATGGCTCATCGGAAAAAAAAAGGCACAATCATAGAATATATTATTCCAATGGTTGTTAATCCCTGAAAATGAAGTATATACAAGTTCGGATATCATGTCAAAGATGATGACATCATCAAAACCTTCATAATGTAACTGAAAGACAACAACTAGTCAGAACAAGTTCATCAACCTACCTTCATCTTCAAGCTCCATCGCATAGACAAATTTGAATTATTGGCTTGCATGTTCCGAAAGTGATTCAAAACTGATACAATATCTCCGTGACTAATCAAACCCTCTCTGCGTCTTTTTACTTAATTTTGTCCATCATCTTCTATAAAACCGACATTTTGGGTTCTTCTTGCCTCACCAACAAGGAATTTAAATGTTCTCAAGGGACATATTGTGAGAAATCATATTTTAGGGAGTCAAAATTAAAATGAATTATATGTGCTAATAAGTATTAGAGTGATTTGCAATCCTCCGACCCAGCATCAAGTCAACCTGTTAGTGTCATTGTTGATTTAGAGGAGATCATATAATATCTTATAATTATTTTAATATTATTTATTTATAAATATAAATAATGAAAAATTTGAATTGAGGATTTTTTTATAATAAGGGATACTCTAAGACATTATGTGAGATCCTGACCATTTGGGCTGTTTGAGTCGAAAGCCCAATTAAACTTTGACAATGAAGTTGGTGAGCTTTAAATTGTAGCCTAAGTTTTATTATGAGTCTAATGGACTATATGGGTGTTTATGAAGGATTATTAGGATTGGTTCGATGATTTTATCAATTTGGGCCGCTATACAGTCTTTGGGCTTATTAGTATATGATTATCTACTTCTGACCAAACAATGAGACTCCAGGTGTCGATTTGAGGTTTTAATTCTGAAAAAAAAAATATCAGAATGCATTTTCTTGGAAATGGGGTCCGAGGGTATTTTGGTCATTTATCAGCCCAGACCTATCATGCCTTAAAGTATGATTCTTGAAATATGTTTTATCGACTTTGTGGAGGTAGGAGTGACATGATAAAATTTCATTAAGGACTAATTATATTTCTGCAAGCCGCTTATGATTAATAAGATATTAATCTCATTTATATATTTTGTAGATGAAAAATCATACAATGAGTTATATTGACGGTTTAGATGTTTAAGACCTTAGGAAGTTCTATTAATGGTTTATAGGGATTGAAGAATTTTTCTGAGAATTATTGGATGTATAATTCGAATAATTATGATTTTTCTATAGTGAATTGAGTGATATTCATTTTTTAATAAATTATGTGTAAATGAAAAATAATTTTTGAATCCCAATGGATAGTACTGTTCATAAGGAGTGAAAACAAAATTTTTGGGTATTTTTTAGAGTATTATAGAATTTATTAATTTTTAAAGATTTATTGGAATTATTAAATAAATTTTATTATTATTATATTATTAATATATATTATTTTATATTATTATATTCAAAAAAGTGAAACGACAACCTACAGCTTCATTTTGATCGAGATGGTCAAAACGACACAGGGCCTATTATTTTGGGCCAAATGCACAATGATGTGCTTATAAACTAAAACGTCGTCGTTTCAGGGGAGCTCCGACAATGATGCCATTTTGAGGGAGGAACTGGGTGTCGTCTCACCCTTCCTGCTTCCTTCCCTTTTCTGGTCAGTTTACGGGATAAAATATTGTTTCTACAGCTAGCTCTCCAGTATGTTTCATAATAGCCGAAAAATCACCCCGAAGCTCTCTCTCAAAAACGACTTCGATCTAGTGATTCTCATGTGTTTACAGCTTCTCCAAGGCCGATTTGGGTAAGTTTAGTGCATGGAAAGATTGGTTTTTCATTTCTTGCAATTGCTTGAAATAGTTGTTGAAATTAAATGATATTAGGAAGATTAGTTTTGGATTGAAGTTTTGCTTGTTATAGGATAAGTTTGACGAAGATTTTTCGGGTGTATAGAGCTACATGATTTTCAGAGATTAGGTTTTCGAAGGGTTAGATGCAGAACATGCTGAAGGTTGAAGATGACTCAGTCGAACAGTTTGCTTCAACCGGTGTATGATGTGTCGTTTGATAGTGGATCGGGCGACACGTTGTTCGCAATAGGTAGGAAAGTGTCACCCAAGCCTACGACATGGCACACGTGGAATGGGATGCGTGTCAAAACTTTGGAGGTTCGGGAGCTGGTCTGGGTGCACCTGGTGCTATCAGGTGGCACCATATGATTGGTCAGATTAATAAAAATAACAATAAAGGGTAGAAAAAATCAAAAAAATTCAAAAACAAATTATAGAAAATATTAGATTAAATGAGGAGTCTATTAATAGCATGATTTTTAAATTTGAAGTTGATTTGATAGGTTATATAAATCGAACAAGTTTCGGAAAAAATATTGAAAAATAGGAAAATTTCTCGATTTGGTTTCAATTTGATTCAAGGGTAGAAACACGTCAATTAAAGGGTTATATGCCTTGAGTATAATTTCTGAAGATACTGGTTATAATCATACATAGGTGGATATCTACAATGGCAGGACTTTAAGGAATCGGTCCGATAAGCCATCCACACGTTTCTGAGCTTCGAAAACCTGTGAGTAGACGGAACTTTTATTATTCTAAATTTTAGCATGAATTATCGCATGGAGGCTAATAAGATAGTAAGTAAATGAATTAAAATATTGTGTGTGCTATAAAAAGCATATGAATTGCCATGTTGTTTGCCAAGTTATTCGTCAAATCGCCTGCTATACTATGAATTGCATGGATATGATATGCTATGCTAGAATTGCATGATCTTACTTGATTATATGTTATATTGAAATGCATGTTATGCATTGGATACATTCAGTAATAAGTTATGCAAAGCACGAATGTCGCATAGGGTAACCTATGTAATCTTTGAGAGCTCTCCCGGTCAGGTAGCGAGACATGGAGACGCCAAGTATGAAGCTATAAGGAAGGAAAGGGACTACATGAGCAAGCCACAGACGTGAGATAGGATCCTGTAGAGTAGGGACCACTTAGGTGGAGCTATCATCATCTAACACCCCAGCATCGTCAGTGGTTTTGGGCAATGGTAAGTAATAACAAAGATAATCGTGGTGTACCACTAACGAATCTCAGTTCTACTCCTAGCGCCGGACAGACTCTAAGTTATTGCCAAGCCCAATGATGGTCTTGTATGCATGGAATGATTATACGTGCTGACTGTGACCTATTGATGCACTTGTGTGCTTATGTACCTTGTACTATTATGTGCGTATACATGTGACATGTTATATGTGTTTTCCCGTCCACTCACCTGGCATGTTTTTGCCAAATCTCTTAAGCTGAATTCGAACAGGAAGGGATATGATCTTGGCATCCCTCCGGATAAACAGGTAGTTGAGGATTAAAGCGATTCAAGATTAGGCTTCTTTTATGGATTCTAGTATACTGTATACAAGATATGTGTTCACCTAGTCCGCATACATGATATATTGTAACCAGAGAACCTTAATTAATCATAAATGATTAGTAAATCATACAAATGGTAGCGTAATCATCAATTTTATTATTATAAAATCATTAATGAAGTTATTATAATGATGATTTTGGAATTATAAGACCATAAATTGGTTTATTAATGATAAAAAAATTAAATAAATTTTTGAAGAATTTTTGGAAATATACTTCTAATTATAGTGATTTTTTTAAGAAGAAAATAATGATATTTGATTTTTAGTAAATAATATATTTATGAGAAAAAATATTTTCTTATCATTGATGGAATCTCCTACTTATAAGAAGTTTATAAAAATTTTTCGTGTATTTTTCAGAGATGTATATGATTTATTATGAATTAAGTACTAAATTTTAGAATTATATTTAATATAATTATATAATATATACAATATATTATATTAAATTAATAAAGGATAAAATCAAAACGGCACTAATTCTTGCCGTTTTGACAAGAACGGAAAAGGGGAGGCGTCGTTTCGAGCGAAACAGCGCTATATCAAAGCAACAAATAAATGATCTCATTCTGATGTCGGGACTACCGTCGATCAACCCTACCGCTTGACCGATGAGAGAAGAGGGGAGTTAATTTATTTATGTTAAATTACGAGATAAGAAAACACAAAAATTAAATATTTATTTTTAACTAATTTATCTTTATCAGGATCCTACAGTGAGGGGATTAATTAAGTGAAGCTACAATCACCTAATACCCCGGCATCTTCAGTATGTTGGGTTAGGTAATAATTTTGACATGGATTTGTCTATTACATGAAATAATGAGATAATTTGAAAGATAATGAGAATAGAGTGTCACTGACGAACTTCAGTCCTATCCTTGGCCCGGATAGACTGGAAGATATTGCCAGCCCAAATCACGGTCATGTGTGCTATCAAGAGTCGAGTTTGTTGCATATGAATTGAATGTGATTGTTTGTGCTAAATGCCCATTATGATTAAATTATGGTTTGTCAACCTGTTTATTTGATTATAATGATTGTTGCATGTGAATTGTTTCGTATATTTTTTTACGTCCACTCATCTGGTAGGTTTCTACAAGAATATTGGCATATAATGCAAGAAATTATAATTAGGATCTCAATCCCAGGCAATATAAGGAAATGAAAAGAAAATAAGGATGAGACAAGTATAATTGAGGTAACCAATATACGTATAATATTCATAGTGGTATTTTCCCCTGAATTTATTCATGTGTGATATTGGTTCTAAACCTGGAATTGTAGTGAGCATGTTTATTATGCAATGTTACTCGGAAAATATTGTGTTACTCTTTAAAATTTTGCTACATGATCTTAGTCGATATTCATATAGATGATTCCGTTATTAATTGCTCTATTGTAGCTTTGTAGGTTTGCTATATACATTGTCATGTGATGTGGCAGGGTATATAGTAGGCCTATAGAGATTGTTGTGTAAAATTTTTAGGTTCAGGGCATGACACAAGTCTTCCTGCGTGATTCTTGGCTTAAATCCGCAATTTCTAGGTTAATTCTTGCGAGTTTCAAAGTGGTTAAGATCGATTTTTTCTTCTTTGATATGCTATCAAAATACTCAAAGATAAAATCCTACTATGGTGATTATACTATAGTATAGATAGCAGGGTTGAATCCACAGGGAATCAGGATCAAGTTACAACTAAGGCACAGTTCGTATGCAGAGCTGCCCATGAAAACCCAATCGAGGGACGTGGGCACGGTGGGACGAATATTGGTTTGAGGTTGATTTGTAAACCATGAATAGTAAAACGCAAGAGTATGTAATATTGTAAACGATAGGAGGATGGTATCTAGCCCTGACTTACACACAGTTATTGTCTGTTTTGTTCATAGATTCGATTATAGGAAGGTCTTGACTTCTTCAATTAGAGAACCCGATTAGTATGAAATCAAACATGCCATGGAACTTGGGAGGCTTAGTACAACTAAAGGCTCCTTTGATTCTCCTATCAATCATCCTCCTATCAATGATCCTCCTATCTGCTTGAGCACTAATGTGAAACCCCGAATTTTGAGTCCTAGAAGTCCAGAAGCCAGTGCAGATGAAAAGACGATTTTTCTCCTGAAAGAAAGGATGTGTGATGGCTGAAACTGGTAATAGTGGTATTGTAGTTAATTCTGGTATAAATTCCCTTTAATCAAAGTCCTTATAGATAGGTAATTGCCTTAGAGATTAAAATCCCTAAAAACAGGGGAAAATAGTGGAATACTGTTTTGAAGGTGATAGGCGAGTTGTTCCAACTTGCATGATTTCCTGGCTTAAGGCGAAGTTATTAATCGACAAAGGATGTACAGTGTACCTCGCGCACGTACATGATATTTCTAAAAAATCCTCGGATCTGGATTCTGTTCCAGTGGTTCGCAAATTTCCATAAGTATTTCCAGAAGACATAGACGGTCTACCACCAGCAAGGGAAGTGGAATTCGGTATTGAGCTAGTGCCTGGTACAAATCCGATTTCCATTCCTCCGTATCGTATGGCTCCTGCGGAAATGAAGGAACTAAAATTGCAGTTGAAAGATTTTCTGGATTGTGGTTTTATCCGACCTAGTGTGTCACCTTGAGGAGCACCTGTTCTGTTCGTGAAAAAGAAAGACGGTTCGCTGCGATTGTGCATCGATTATCGGTAGCTGAATCATGTGATTGTGAAAAACAAATACCCTTTGCCGCCCATCGACGATTTGTTCGACCAACTCCAGGGTGCAGCCGTATTCTCTAAGATCGATCTCAGATCTGGATACCATCAATTGAGAGTTCGTGATGCTGATATTCCGAAGACCGCGTTCAGATCGTGATACGGCCACTACGAATTTCTGGTTATGCCATCCGGCTTGACCAATGCACCAACTGTGTTTATGGACTTGATGAATCGTGTGTTCTGCGAATTCTTGGATAAATTTGTGATAGTCTTCATCAACCACATTCTGATTTACTCAAAATCGGAAGAGGATCATGCTATGCACTTGCGGATTGTGCTCAAAGTCCTGAAGGATCGACGGTTGTTTGCAGAGTACTCAAAATGCGAATTCTGGTTATACTGTTTCCTTGGCAATACTGTTTCCACCCAAGGTGTGTTAGTTGATCCAAAGAAGATTGAAGCCATGATTGCTTGGGAACCTACGCAAAGTGTGTTCGAAGTTCGTAGTTTCCTTGGCTTAGCAGGATACTACCATCACTTTGTGGAGAATTTTTCATCGTTTGCCGGACCATTGACAAAACTAACACGCAAGAGTGAGCCATTTGTTTGGAACGAGCAACGCCAGCAAAGTTTTGAAGATCTAAAGAATCGGTTAGTTTCTGAATCTATCCTAACCCTACCTATTTATGGAAAGGAGTATGTGGTTTACAGGAACACGTCAAAATCTGGACTTGGATGGGTGTTGATGCAAGATAGGAAAGTCATTGCCTAAGCTTCCCAGAAATTGCGACCGTACGAGAGCAACTACCATACGAATGATTTGGAACTTGCTGCCGTGGTGTATGCCTTAGAAAAATGACGACATTACTTATACGGCGAGGCGTGCCGAATCTTCACTGACCACAAGAGCCTGAAGTACCTCCTCACGCAAAAAATATTGAATATGAGACAACGAAGATGGGTGGAGCTGATTAAAGACTATGATTTAATCATCAAATATCATCTTGGAAAGGCGAATGTTGTTGCTGATGCCCTGAGCCGAAAGTTTCATCCTCCTTCCCCATCAGTTTTGGCCTCATGCGCACCCATTACCTGCCGATGATGTTGTAATTGAAAGCTAACCGTGTGCATCTTGGCACCGATTTTTCTGATTCGTTGCTGAAACAAATCGAAGTCGCACATACCTTAATTGAAGAAATCCTGAATCAACAATTAAAGGATCCAAAATTTACTGAAATTCGGAAGCAACTTGTTGATGGTGTTGAGGCCATAGTACGTGATTTCAGAATTCAAGTTGACTAAGTACTAGTCTTCAGAAGCAGGTATTGGTGGCAAAACATAAAACGTCACATTGCTGAATTTGTTGCCCGATGCCTCGTATGTCAACAAGTAAAGATTGAACATCAAAGACCCGCTGGTCTACTTCAGTCACTTTTGATTCCAGAATGGAAGTGGGAGCACGTCATAATGGATTTTGTGACTGGTTTGCCTAGATCGCAGTGAGGATACAATGCCATTTGGGTGATCGTGGATCGACTGACGACATCTGCACACTTTCTTCCTATATGTGTGACAGATACACCAGAAAGATTGGTTGTTCGTTAGTTGGATGAGATTGTTCAATTCCATGGAGTACCAGTTTCTATTGTTTCAGATCGTGACCCTCGTTTCACCTCATGATTTTGGGAGAAATTCCAGAAAGTGCTGGGTTCATGATTGAATTTCAGTACAGCATTTCATCCCCAAACCGATGGTCAATCAGAAAGGACGATTCAAACACTCAAAGATATGTACGGGCGAGTGTGTTGGATCAGCAAACCAGTTGGGATTGATGCCTACCGTTGGCAGAATTTTCTTACAAAAATAGTTTTCATGTAAGCATCGGTATGGCACCCTATGAAGCACTATATGGGAGACGTTGCAGAACCCCCATTTTATGGAATGAAGTAGGCGAAAGACGCCTAGACAATCCGAAATTGATTGATCAAGCAACGGAGCAGTTGAACTTGATCTGACAACGGCTAAAAAATAGTCCAGGATCGGCAGAAAAGCTACGCCGACAATCGACGAAGGGAGCTGGAATTTGCGGTAGGTGACAAAGTATTTTTGAAGGTCACCCCATGGAAAAGAGTCCTTCGTTTTCAGCAGCGAGTTAAGCTAGCACCTCGCTACATTGGTCTTTATGACATTGTCGAAAGAATCGGCCCTGTTGCATACCGCTTTGCCCTACCTCCAAATATGGAAAGAATTCACAACGTATTTCACATTTCAATGCTAAGAAAGTATATGCAAGACCCTACTCATGTTCTTAGAGAACCACCAGTTGAAGTTTCTGAATACCTATCCTATCTCGTAAAGCCAGTTGCCATACTAGATCGGTTAGTTCGATAGCTTCGCAGTCGAAGTGTGCCTATGGTACGAGTCGTTTGGTGTAATGGCAAACTTGAGGAACAGTCTTTGGAGACTGAGGAATCTATGCGTGCAAAATTTCCTTACTTTTTTATTTAGGTACTTGTGTTAAAATTTCGAGGACGAAATTCTTATAAGAAGAGGAGGATGTGAAACCCCGAATTTTGAGTCCTAGAAGTCTAGAAGCCAGTGCAGGTGAAAAGACGATTTTTCTCCTGAAGGAAAAGATGTGTGATGGCCAAAATTAGTAAGAATGGTATGGTAGTTAATTCTGGTATAAATTCCCTTTATTCTAAGTCCTTATAGATAGGTAATTGCCTTAGAGATTAAAATCCCTAAAAACAGGGGAAGATAATTACAGAATTTAATTCTGATAATTATCTTACTTTAATTAAGCCTTGAAGATAGGGATTATAATCTCATAATCATCTTATATAAATAGAAGCCAACCCCTACAAAAATCATTCATAGAAAACACACAAAAATCATATAGCCTAAAACCCTAACACCTCCCTATATATGCCAAAATTCGTTGAAACTTTAAACCAGCATAACTCACTCATCGCTTGTTGGATTCCTGCAAATAATAGCTTGTTTGAAATATCTCTTCATCCTCTTTCCAACTATCTTTTTTTTCTCATCAAGAGATTAGTATTTCTTTCTCATAAGATAAGTCGAAAATTGGCGACGGAATTAGGTTTTCGTCAAATCTTCTTGAATTTCAAAATAGCATAACTCTTTCATCGTTGGTTGTATTCCTGAAAATAACATCTTATTGGAAATTTATATTCATTTTATTTCCAACCATATTTGGTTTTTCATCAGGAGATTAGTATTTATTTCTCATAAGATAAGTCAAAAATCGGCGACGGAATTGGGTTTTTGCCAAATCTTCTTGAACTTCAAAATAGCATAACTCTTTCATCGTTTGTTGTATCTCTACAAATAATAGCTTGTTAGAAAGCTCTTTTCATCCTCTTTCCAACCATATATTTTTTGTTGTTTTTACGTAAATATTTTCTTGTCTAATGTTAATTCAAAAATCGAGAACGGAATTAGGTTTTTTTTTAGATTTCTACAGTTTTTGTCTTTGGTTGATTTCTGTTGTCGTTTCCATGTTCTTATGACTGCTTAGCATCTATTCATGATGTATAATCATGAATATGAAAGTTTAGTTTTTTTTCATCTTTTCCTGGTGATAATATAGGTGGTTCGGAATTACCTAATAAAGGCAAAGGAGTAACTTGTTGTTCAGAGACAAGAAAGGTAGGATCTACGCCTCATCGCTTTCTCCAAAGACCCCTGTTATTTTCTTGATGTTTTTGATACCTTCCCTTGTTGTATTGCATGTGATTTGATTATAGGGTGAGAGTATGAATTTCAGATTGAGATATGGATCTCATAGGCTATATCGAACCCCTGAGTTAGGTATTCAATGCCTGAGTTGCATATGTTATGTGAATTGAATATGCTGATTGTGTTCTGACATAATTAAGGATACCTTGCTATGGTATTATGATTTGTACTTGCCTGTGTGTGCTTGTACGTGTTTGTGTGTCAGGATCCTTTTCCGGTGGCCATTCGGGGTGTGCGTTGATGCTCCTAGGGAGAGGAGAGGTTCTTACTTGTATGGGTGGCAAAGCCCAGCATGCGCGCGCTGGATGTCTTGTGACGACCCCAATTCCTAACTATTACAATTTGCTCCTAGTAAGGTCATCACCACCGCTAAACCCAAATAAGCCTAAATGACACCTAGGACCTATCTGAATCTCACTAGGCTTACCATTAACTTCCGACTTTTAGCATGTTTATTTTAAAGTTTAACAAAAATTGAAGCTTGATATTGGACACACATTCTGGTAATATACGGAGTGAATAAATTATCAGCGGAAGTCTTTAGATTAAGTCATTGGGTTCATAACACACAAGTCCTATAGGGATCCAATTAACCAGCAAGAAATCCTCCAACATATTTCGGAAATAGTAAGCAAAAGGAGGGTTCTTAAAATAAACCAAAAAGTAGCCCAATCATTCATGTTATATGCGCAAGTAAACAAGTATGTAAATGTGATGCGATATCGCCCCTCTGTGCAGTCTTGATCTCACACACCGGTACCACGGATAGTGTATGTACCTAAGCCTGAAAAATGGTAAAAAAAATAATATGAGATTACAAGAATCCCAGTAGGGTCACAGTATCACAAGATCTGCAAAAATCCTAAACACAAATCTCCGAATTCACATTAGATCATTCCTAAACAACTAAAGGGGATCACGTAATTCAAGAAACAATTAAAAAGAGGTTAGGGACGAATCTATGGTTGAGGGAGGACTACAAACATTTCCAAAAAATTAAAAGTACACATGCAGGTAGAACTCATCAGATTACTCTCAGCAATGAAGAAGAAAGGCCATCCCTTTCCACCTGTGTTGTCCAAGGCTTAATGCACAAAGGTTAGATGGTTAACACATAAACTAATCAGTAAGCCTATTCATCTTGCCTCGCAAGGACAAGTCGTCTTGCCACATATAGACAAGTCTTTCCAAGTCACACACAAACTAGGGCATCCCAAACCTCGCAAGGATAAGGGCTTCCTGCCTCGTAAGAATAGGGTTCCGGCCTCGTAAGAACAGATATCTAGCACGCGTATTCTGGGGTTTGCCACCCATACAACTCCCATACCAGTAAGAACCTCTCCTCTCCCTAGAAGCATCAGCGCTTACCCCGAATGGCCACCGAAAAAGGATCCTGACACAGAAACACGTACAAGCATACACAGGCACGTACATAGCATAATCCCACAACAAAGTATCCTTAATTATGCTTGAACACAATCATCATATTCAATTCATATAACATATGCAACCCAGGAACTCAATACCTAACTCAGGGATTCGTTATAGCCTATGAGATTCATATCTCACTCCGAATTTCATACTCTCACCCTATAATCCAATCACATGCAATACAACAAGGGAAGGTAACAAAAACATCAAGAAAATAACAGGGGTCTCTGGAGAAACCGATGAGGCATAGATTCTAGCTAACTTGTCTCTGAACAAAAAGCTACTCCTTTGCCTTTATTAGGTAATTCCGAACCACCTATATTATCACCAAGCAAAGACGAAAACAAACTAAGCATGCATATTCAATAATCAATTGAATACCCTATTTCCTTATCAATTCCAATCACCAAACCTATCGAAAACCAGTGATTAGATGCTGCAGGTGCCTCCCTCTTGGATGTGTGATGTGATAGCCAGGAACTTAACAAGATTCAACCTGAATTACCATTCCAATCAACTATGCAAATTTCGTCGCTAAAAGTAGGGCATAGGAAAATTTTGATTTTAAGCATAGAGAAGTTTAAAAGAAAGATATTCATGATCATACATCATGAATAGATGCTAATAAATCATAAGAACATGCGAAATGACAACAGAAATCAACCGAAGACAAAAACTGTAGAAATTTTTTTAAAAAAAGACCTAATTCTCTCACCGATTTTCTACTTACCCTTAGACAAAAAAAAATTTACGTCCAAATAACAAAACATATATGGTTGGAAATAGGATGAAAAGATCTTTCCAACAAACTATTATTTGTAGGGATCCAACAAACGATGAGAGAGTTATGTTATTCTGAAGTTCAAGAAGATTTGGCAAAAACCTAATTCCCACACCGATTTTCAACTTATCTTTAGAGAAAGAAATACTAACCCCCTGATGAAAAACCAAATATTTTTAGAAAGAGGATGAATATTTCTTTCCAACAACCTATTATTTTCAGGGATCCGATGAACGATAAGAGAGTTATGCTGGTTTAAAGTTTCAGCGAATTTTATCGGCTATAGGGAGGTGTGGGGTTTTAAGCTTATACGAATTTTGTATGTTTTCTCTGAATGATTTTTTTGAGGTTGGCTTCCTATTTATAATGAATGGGTATAGAATTATGATTACTACTTTTAAGATTTTATTAAGATAATTACCAGATAATTAAATTCTTTAATTATCTTCCCCTAATCTTAAAGATTTTAACCTCTAAGGAAATTATCTATCTATAAGGACTTAGATTAGAGGAAATTTATACCATAATTTACTACCATACCACTCTTACCAATTTCGGCCATCACACATCCTTTCCTTCAAAAGAAAAATCGTCTTTTCATCTGCACTGACTTCTGGACTTCTAGGACTCGAAATTTGTGGTCTCACATGTCTGGTCCTTGTGTGGCCGGAAACTGGTCCTTGTGTAGCAAAAAGCCCTTATCCTTGTGTGGTTTGGGATGCCATAGTCCGTGTGTGGCTTCGGAAGACTTATCCTTGTGTGGCAAGACGACTGAACCGTATCCTTGTGTGGCAGGAAGCCCTTATCCTTGTGTGGTTTGGGATGCCCAAGTCCGTGTTTGGCGTGGGAAGACTTGTCCTTGTGTGGCAAGACGACTTACTAGGTTTACTGATTAGCTTGTGTGTTAACCGTTTACCCTTTGTGTAGTAAGCCTAGGATAACACAGGTGGAAGCCGTTGGTGTAAAACCCTGTCCTAGTCGTATGTCCAGTCAGCGTCGTTTTAGTGGTCCACGTGTCTGTTTGAATTTTTGACTGAGACAGAAATCGAGATGGTAAGAAATTACCGTTTTGCCCCTATCGGACCCGGGCTTGTTTCCAGGCCTGTTTAATTCCCTAAGGCCTTCTTCGTACCCTTTTCGTATTTTCGGACCTGTTTTATTACCCTAAAAGCCCTATACGTACCCCTTTTAAGCCAGTTGCTTACCCTAGCCGCTGCCTTTGTTTACGTTTCAGAAAAAAAAAAAATGTTGGTAACCGTTCGTTCACTGTTCTTTGCGATCTGTCGCCTTTAGCCTTTCTGTTCCCCATTGTTAGATCTTCCGTCAGTTCTGTAGATCGGTGAGGGTACGGTAAAAAGTTCTTTCCGTATTTTAAATTAGATTTATGATTTCTGTCTGATCGTGGTCTGATTCAGGTGGATCTAAATCCGGGTATCGCGATAAGGGCAAAGGGATTGCCACCAGTTCATCTGCACATCAGGTAGGAGACTATGTCTCATCTGTTTGATCGGCAATTGCTTCGTCCTTGCTGCTTGAGCTTTCTTTATTTCTTTTCCTCCTGTTGGGACTGTGTCTTATTGCCAAAGTTTGATTCTGTTGCCAATTGAAGCCGTGCAAATAAGAGAATATATCAATCGTATGTCGCTCCTTTCTTGTTCCCTTGGTGCCACCTGCTGTTCCAGTTTTACAATTTCTTCTGATTGATTTTATCTGCTTGTGCTCTAACAGTGCTACCTAGCATGTCCAACGATTTAGATACCCGCATAGTTATACCTTCAATTAGAACCTGTAACCTTATAATGTCGTTAATGATCGGTTTATTCCCATCCATTAGTTCAGTAATTTTATAACAATACTTATATTCATGATCTCTTTCTCTAGCTTCTTGATCTTGATATAGACGTTCTCAAAAGAGATGAAGTATGGTATTCTGATATTGGCTACCGTCAATATAAAAAGATTTTACACTCGATTTTCTGCTTTCTTTATTCTGGTTAGGTACAAATTGACACTACCTTTCATCATTAGAAAGTTTACTCCTGATAGTAGAGAAATAGCTTCCGTCAGTGAATTTAACAATTGTATGAACTGAACTTCTGTCAGTACACCAATCTTCCCCTCAGCTGCTGAATTGATTATTACCCAACCCATGTTGACACACTCCTTCCTTACCGCCTGACTTGGAAAAGAAGAAAATTGTAGGTCCTCGTCTGTTTCCTTACAGCCATGGCAGTCCATCACAAATCAAATTTCATGGTGGTTAGTTGCCCTGTCATATATCGATAGAGGGCAGCACATTAGCAAAAATCTTAAAATTTAAACACCGAGGCTACCCTGCTCAAATCGCAAGAACCGTGTGAATATTTGAAACTTGCATGATTTTACTATGTTCTGGTAGTATCTATCTCCGTGGACTGTGGGAGAATAATAAAAGGTTCAATGAACAGATTTTTCACCTACTACTCTACCCCTTTCTTTAGCAGTGTTCACGAAGAGTGACTTTTCCTCCATTTTTGCCTCCTTGCCAAAGCCCAGGTTCCATGAAAATTCCCCAGTCTTCTCTTCAAAGCTAGCCGAGTCGTTTCTTCTTCCTCTCCAACAGGCTTCATCCCTCCTCCAAGAGAAAGCCTAGGAGCGTGGCGTGCTCTTTTCTCTTCGTTTATCTCCCGGTGCCGTGAGCTGCCTTCCATCGGATTGGTGCTCTCTGTTCTTCATTTATTTCCTGGTGCCAAGAGCTGACCTCCACCAGATCCAAGCTCTATGTTCTTCCTGCAAATTCCCGGAGCCGCGAGCTGCCCTCCACCGGGCCTCGTGTTCCCTATTCTTCATTCAGTTCCTGATGCCGTGAGCTCCCAGATTGCTTTCTACTGGGTTCGTGCAAGCAGTAGTGATCACCGTGTCATCCTCCTTCCCTCGGGCACCTCCTGCTAATCCTGTGTCATCTACCTTGCCTTCCTAGTGTTCTCCTTTCATTTACAAAGATGTTCTGTGTACTCACCTTGCTCCGTTCCTTTTGATTTCCCCTGCTCCTGCGTGACCTAGCTGGTCTACCAATATTTTCTTGTTGCTTGGTTCTTCCTGTTAAGCTTAGTACGGTGTGCCTCTCCTTTAGCTGTTTCCCGGTGCAGTGAGTTCGTCCCCAGCTGGACTTGTCCAACCCGAGACGATGCCCTCTTTTCTTCCCTTCATGTCGAGCGGGCATGTTTTTCCTTCTTCTTGTTGCTCTTGTGTTACTTTAGAGCTTAACGCTTCAGCCATGGTAGTAACTTAGCCAGTCTCTTGCCCAGCCTTCGCCTGCTTCAGTGGCCAAGCCGAGTGGAAGCGTTCAATGGTTCTTCGGCCTTCACTGCTCTTCTTCAAGGTTGGGTTTGTTTAATTGAGAGCTAATGTTAGGCTGTCCTCCCATCGTTCAAAAGAGTGCGAGCCTTGTTTTTGTTTGATTGATTGTTTGATTGACTCGAAGAGGAACCCAACTTGCCCTTCCAATTTCCCTTCTTCTCTTCTCCCAGTTTCTTTCTCTCGTCGAGCTACCCTTCTTCCTCATTGGTTTCTGCAGCATCGTGTTCTCTTTACTGGTAGTTCGTGCAAGGCGTTTCTTCTATTTTTCATTGATTTCACTTACTTGAATTTCCCTTCCCTGTATCCTGTACTTAAGTAATTAGTCAATTAACCAATTAATTAATTAATAAATGTTGAACATGGGGTACATTTCTCTTGTTATTGATGTCCACTCATAGATACATTAAGTTTATGAATCTATTGTTTGAGTATTATGTTTTTATCAAGTGTATCAATAATGTAGTATTTTTGGAATTGTACTATTTGACAAAATACCATTCTATAAATCCGCTATATGCCTTAGTTTGTATATTTACAGTTACTAAACGTTCGCTTGGCCATTGCGAGGTGAGTATACGGAATCCCAGTGTTAGGGGAGAGTTGCTTACCTATTTGGGAGTCGTGTGGGTGTTGTTTCATTTGCCTGCCACCTCTTCGCAGGTTGGTTCGTTTCATTTTCCTGCCACGTCTTCGCAGGTTGGTTTGTTTCGTTCGCCTGCCACATCTTCGCAGGTTGGTTCGTATTGAGTATTGAGACGGGTATGATATGTGTTGTGTTTTCTCTGCCTAGTCTCGGACAACACTGGCAGTAAGGGTTACGTATTCAGTATTTTCTAAAATATAAATTTACACTGCCAGTGGGCTCCCGGTTTCCCTTCAGCTGGGGTTACTCAAGGAGTGATTTATTATGTCCATCCCGATGGTTTTCTTGGTTAGCATTGTTAACTGTGTAGTATTACGAGTTGTTGTGTTATAATCTATTGGGTTGGAATCTTATTCTACGTCATGAAAATTTAATGTGTGAATTCCTCATCATTTTGGTTGTTTCCGTTACGTCCTTGTTCGTATAGTAATCCGTTATCCCTCTTCTTTGTATGTCTTCTCGTTTCCCAATTTAATGTGTGAATTCCTTATCCTTCTGGTTGTTTCGATTACGTTCTTGTTCGTATAATAATCTGTTTCTTCTCTTCTTTGTTTGTATTCTCGTTTCCCCGTAAGGACATATGATGCTGTGACTCCTACTGAGATTTTATTATCTCACCCGTTGTTGTTTCCCCCTTTCAGGAGTAGTTCGTGAGCCGTAGACGGCGTTTGAGGTGTGAGTGTTTCTTACGACTTGGCTGGACTATCGCACTAGCATGTTTTACACAGTTTTCTATTCTGGCATTTCCTGTTGACTTGTTTTGATGTTTTGACTTACATTTTATTTTTATGCATTAATTACTCTACTGGGTATGGTTTTTACGTTCCGGGCTTGAAGCCCAGTTTGTGATTTTGGGCTTGTTGCTGTATGGACCTGTTTTCCGTTTTGAATATTTTGTCCATTCGAATAAAGACTTCCGTTGTGGTATTTTGTTCACTCCGATTTTTATGCCAGATGTCTGTTTCTTATTTGACATGCTCCAATTCTTGAAATTTTAAATGCGTCTGTTTTGAGAATCGTGTTTGAAAAGTTGTCTAAGCCTTGTGGGATTCGGATTGGTCCACGTATTGGGCTTGTCTGGGTTTCACGGCGGTAAGGGCCTGGTTTTCGGGTTCGGGTCCTTACAGTTGGCCTTTCTTCTTCATTGCTGAGAGCAATCTAATGAGTTCCACCTACCTGTGTACTTCTGATTCTTTCGGAAGTGTTTGTAGTCCTCCCTCAACCATAGATTTGGCACTAACCCCTTTCTGAATGATTCTTGAATTGTGTGATCTCCTTTAGATGTTTAGGAATGATCTAATGCGAATTGGGAGATTTGTGTTTAGGGTTTCTGCAGATCTTATGATGTTGTGACCCTAATGAGATTCTTGTAATCTCATGCCGTTGTTTTTACCATTTTTCAGGCTTAGGTACATCCACTGTCCGTGGTTCCAGTGTGTGAGATCAAGGCTACACTGCGGGGCGATATCGCATCACATTTGCATACTTGATCCTTGTTTTATTGCGCATATAACATGAATGATTGGGCTACTTTCTGGTTTATTTTCAGATCCCTCCTTTGCTTGCTTTTTCCGAAACATGTTGGAGGACTTTTTGCTGATTGTTTGGATCCCTATGGGACTTATGTATTATGAACCCAATAATTTAATCTAAAGACTTCCGCTGATATTTTATTCTCTCCATATGTTACCAGAATATTTGTCCAATAACATGCTCCAATTGTTGTTAAACATTAAAACAAACATGCTATAAAATTCGGAAGTTAATGGTAATCCTGGAGAGATTCAGATAGGTCCTAAGTGTCATTTGGGCTTATTTGGGTTTCACAGCGGTGATGACCTTAATCGGAGCAAATAGTAGTAGTTAGGAATTGGGGTCGTCACAGGTTGGTAGCAGAATATGGTTTAGAGAAAATATTTGTTATATGCTAACTTATTTGTTGATTTTGGTGTTTGTAGGTAAGGACATGCGCACACACTCACTCATTTAGGGGCTAATACCGAAAGTGAACTAGTGCTAAAATGGGATTGATTTGTATGATTTAAAAGATGAGAATCATAATCTGATTTGCTGTGTGTTTATGAATATTGTTATGCCTTGTATGCCTTGATGTGTTTCGTTAAGTGTTTGTTGTGTTTCTTATCATTGCTAAGAATGTGTGTGTTAATTTATGCATGCTGCTGATTGTCCCTATTGGACTCCTGTATTACTGAATGTATATGTATGTGATTGCTGGTGTGTATTGCCGAATATGGATGTTGTGAGAAACCATGCTTGCTTGATGTTTGATGATGATTTCTGAGAGTATATATATATGAGTGTTGATGTAATTGCCAAGAATACCTTTGCATGTGTGCATGAGATTTTAGAAAATTTGTATGTTGCTTTCCAGTATTTGTGTATCGTTCAGTGCACGCCTTTATACCAGGTACCACTTCTGTTTATCATATTTAGTTATATGTTGAGTAATAAAGGTGTATACATGTAGTATGGCACGCTCGAGGCTACAAAGGGATCAACGGGGTAGGTTTGAGATTCAGGGTGAACAGAAACCTGTTGAGCAAGAAGAGCCGAATCCACAAAATGAGCAGGAAGGGCAAGCTGAGCTCGAAAACCAACTTGAGGCACTAGCCGCACCAGTCATTGATCCTGTCATGGCACAAATCTTAAACGTATTAAAAGGATTTGCTGCAAATCAGCAACGTATAGAGGCGCAATTTCAGAATGTTCCTGCGCCTGCACCAGTGGAAGAACCTATTCTTCCACTTGAACCTGTATAGCTGGTACATCCTAAGGAAGCCGAGAGACTTCCCGTCGTGATTACAAAATTGTTGAAGGAAGCTCGACAATTGGGATGTAAAGATTTCAATGGTTCAGCCGGAGCTGCTGTCGCTCTTGAGTGGATAGACACCTTATGCCGAGTATCCTTGTTCTTGCGTATCTCGAATGATGGCAAGGTTTCCATTGCTACATTCCTACTTGAGGGAGAAGCCCTCGCATGGTGGACATCTGCTAGTTTGCGATTCGGCGATCGTTTACCAATTTGGGAAGAATTCCGGTACGAATTCGACAAAATATTTTAGACGAGATTCCACAAAAACAAGCAGCGACAAGCTTTTTACAAACTTGAACAAGCCATCGGTACGGTGCTAGAATATGAGAAAGTGTTAAGAGAGTTTTCCGATTTTCACCAGAAGAAGATCGACACCGTACCATCTTGCAAGACGATTTCAGGATGGGTTTATTGCCGAACTCAAAACCATCGTTGGTATGACACCGGTGCAGAATTTGCAAGAACTGATTGTTGCCGCGACTGAAACCGAAAAGATCGTGCAAACCAAGAAGCCATCCACAGCGACTAGTGGTGGATATTGGAGAGATTCGAAGTTCAAACGACGAACGGTACCCTATCCTTTAAGGTCCTATCCTCCGAAAATTAGTGGCAATGGAAATACCAATAGAAAGAACTTTTCTGGTTCAAATTCCAATAGATCTTCATGGAATTCTCAGCAATGTCGATGTTACAACTGTGGCGAGATGGGACATGTTCAGAGGGAATGCCCGAAACCAAGGCGAATCACAGGTATACCAAATGCAAGCCGAGGTGGGAATGCCAACCCCGCCAGACCACCAACACGCGCACCAGGAGGACCACCGAATAGATCCAAAAGCGAGGCGCAACCAAGACCAACAAGACTCTTCACCCTAACTGATGCCGAGGCTGGTCCTGATGTGGTGACAGGTACTATTTCAGTCTTTTCTCAAAATGCTAAAGTATTATTAAATCCCGGAGCAAATAGATCATTTGTAAGTCCAAGGATCAGCCTCTATCTCTCTTGACTCCTCCTATAGCGGTTCTAACTCCATTGGGAGAGCAACTGATTTGTAATCTAGTCTACATCGGCTGTGCAGTACGTATGGGTCTAATGTACTTGAAGTGGATCTGATTTCATTAGACATCTGAGAGCTGGATGTGATCTTAGGCATGGACTGTATGGCGAAATATCAAGCCCGTATGGAGTGTTTCACCAAGCGTGTGTGGCTCACTTTTCCTGATGGTGTCGAATACTGTTTTGAAGGTGATAGGCTAGTTCTTCCAACTTGCAAGATTTCCTGGTTTAAGGAGAAGTGATTAATCAACAAAGAATGTACAGCGTACCTCACGCACGTACATGATATTTCTATAGAATCCTCGGATCTGGATTCTGTTCCAGTGGTTTACGAATTTCCAGAAGTATTTCCAGAAGATATAGCCGGTCTACCCACAACAAGGGAAGTGGAATTCGGTATTGAGCTAGTGCCTGGTACGAATCCAATTTCCATTCCTCCGTATCATATGGCTCTTGTGGAAATGAAGGAACTAAAAATGCAATTGGAATATTTGCTGGATCGTAGTTTTATCCGACCTAGTGTTTCACCTTGGGGAGCACCTGTTCTGTTCGTGAAAAAGAAAGACAGTTCGCTGCGATTGTGCATCGATTATTGGCAGCTGAATCGTGTGACTGTGAAAAACAAATACACTTTGCCGAGCATCGACGATTTCTTCGACCAACTCCAGGGTGCAGCCGTATTCACTAAGATCGATCTTAGATCTGGATACCATCAATTGAGAGTTCGTGATGCTGATATTCCGAAGACCGCGTTCAGATCGTGATACGGCCACTACGAATTTCTGGTTATGCCATTCAGCTTAACCAATGCACCAGCTGTGTTTATGGACTTGATAAATCGTGTGTTCTGCGAATTCTTGGATAAATTTGTGGTCTTCATCGATGACATTATGATTTACTCAAAATCGGAAGAGGATCATGCTATGCACTTGCGGATTGTGCTTAAAGTCCTAAAGGATCGATGGTTGTTTGCAAAGTACTCAAAATGCGAATTCTGGTTATGCGAAGTTAGTTTCCTTGGCCATATTGTTTCCGCCCAAGGTGTGTTAGTTGATCTAAAGAAGATTGAAGCCGTGATTGCTTGGGAACCTCCGTGAGGTGTGTTCGAAGTTCGTAGTTTTCTTTGCTTAGCAGGATACTACCGTCGCTTTGTGGAGAATTTTTCATCGCTTGCCGGACCATTGACAAAACTGACACGCAAGGGTGAGCCGTTTGTATAGAACGAGAAATGCCAGTAAAGTTTTGAAGAGCTAAAGAATCGGTTAGTTTCTGCACCTATCCTTACCTTACCTATTTACGGAAAGGAGTATGTTGTTTACAGCGACGCGTCAAAATCTGGACTTGGATGCGTGTTGATGCAAGATAGGAAAGTCATTGCCCACGTTTTCCGGAAATTGCGACCGCACGAGAGCGACTACCCTACTCATGATTTGGAACTTGCAGCCATGGTGTTTGTCTTAGAAAAGTGGCAACATTACCTATACAGCGAGACGTGCCGATTCCTCACAGACAACAAAAGCCTGAAGTACCTCGTCACGCAAAAAAAATTGAATATGAGACAACGAAGATGGGTGGAGCTGATTAAAGACTATGATTTAAACATCGAATATCATCCTGGAAAGGCGAATGTTGTTGCTGATGCCCTGAGCCGAAAGGTTCATCCTCCTTCCCCATCAGTTTTGGCCTACATGTGCACCCATTAATTGCCGATGATGTTGGAATTGAAAGCTAACCATGTGCATCTTGGCACCGATTTTTCTGGTTTGTTGTCGTCACAAATCGAAGTCGCACCTACCTTAATTGAAGAAATCTGGAATCAACAATTAAAGGATCCGAAATTTACTGAAATTCGGAAGCAACTTGCTGATGGTGTTGATGACATAGTTCGTGATTTCAGAATACGAGATGATGAAGTACTAGTCTTCAAAAACAGGTATTGGTGGCCAAACATGAAACGTCACATTGCTTAATTCGTTGCTCGATGCCTCGTATGTCAACAAGTAAAGATCGAACATCAAAGACCCGCTGGTCTACTTCAGTCACTTCCGATTCTAGAATGGAAGTGGGAGCACATCACAATGGATTTTTTGACTGGTTTTCCTAGATCGCAATGAGGATACAATGCCATTTGGGTGATCGTGGATCGACTGACAAAATCTGCACACTTTCTTCCTATACGTGTGGCAGATACACCAGAAAGATTGGTTGTTCGTTAGTTGGATGAGATTGTTCAATTCCATGGAGTACCAGTTTCTATTGTTTCAGATCGTGACCCTCGTTTCACCTCATGATTTTGGGAGAAATTCCAGAAAGTGCTGGGTTCATGATTGAATTTCAGTACAGCATTTCATCCCCAAACCAATGGTCAATCAGAAAGGACGATTCAAACACTCGAAGACATGCTACGAATGAGTGTGTTGGATCAGCAAACTAAATGTGATTTTTGTCTGCCGTTGGCAGAATTTTCTAACAACAATAGTTTTCATGTAAGCATCGGTATGGCACCCTATGAAGCACTATATGGGAGACGTTGCAGAACTCCCATTTGCTGGAATGAAGTAGGCGAAAGACACCTAGACAATCCGGAATTGATTGATCAAGTAATGGAGCAGTTGAACTTGATCCGACAACGGCTAAAAATAGTCTAGGATCGGCAGAAAAGCTACGCCGAAAATCGACGAAGGGAGCTGGAATTTGCGGTAGGTGACAAAGTATTTTTGAAGGTCACCCCATGGAAAAGAGTCCTTCGTTTTCAGCAGCGAGGTAAGCTAGCACTTCGCTACATTGGTCCGTATGACATTGTCGAAAGAATTGGCCCTGTTGCATACCGACTTGCCCTACCTCCAAACATGGAAAGAATTTACAACGTATTTCACATTTAAATGCTAAGAAAGTATATGTGAGACCCTGCTCATGTTCTTAGAGAACCACCAGTTTAAGTTGCTGAAGACCTATCCTATCTCGTAAAGCCAGTTGCCATACTTGATCGGTTAGTTCGATAGCTTCGCAGTCGAAGTGTGCCTATGGTACGAGTCGTTTGGTGTAATGGCCAACTTGAGGAACAGTCTTTGGAGACTGAGGAATCTATACGTGCAAAATTTCCTTACTTGTTTATTTAGGTACTTGTGTTAAAATTTCGAGGACGAAATTCTTATAAGAAGAGGAGGATGTGAAACCCCAAATTTTGAGTCCTAGAAGTCCAGAAGCCAGTGAAGGTGAAAGGATGTCTGATTGCCGAAATTGGTAAGAGTGGTATGGTAGTTAATTCTCATAAGATAAGTCGAAAATCGGTGAAGGAATTAGGTTTTCGCCAAATCTTCTTGAATTTCATAATAGCATAACTCTTTCATCGTTTGTTGTATCTCTACAAATAAAAGCTTGTTAAAAAGATCTTTTCATCCTCTTTCCAACCATATAATTTTTTTGGTTTGAACGTAAATATTTCTTTGTCTAAGTTTAAGTCGAAAATCGTGACAGAATTAGGTGTTTATTTTTTTAGATTTCTACAGTTTTTGTCTTCGGTTGATTTTTGCTGTCGTTTCGCATGTTCTTAGCATCTATTCATGATGTATGATCATGAATATGCATATTTAGTTTGTTTTTGTCTTTTCCTGGTGATAATATAGGTAGTTTGGAATTACCTAATAAAGGCAAAGGAGTAGCTTCTTGTTCAAAGACAAGTGAGGTCGGATCTACGCCTCATCGGTTTCTCCAGAGACCTCTGTTATTTTCTTTATGTTTTTGATACTTGCTCTTGTTGTATTGCATGTGATTTGATTATAGGGTGAGAGTATGAATTTTGGATTGAGATATGGATCTCATAGGCTATATCAAACGCCTGAGTTAGGTATTGAATGCCTGAGTTGCTTATGTTATGTGAATTGAATATGCTGATTGTGTTCTGACATTATTGAGGATACCCTGCTACGGTATTTTGCTTTGTACTTGCCTGTGTGGGCTTGTACGTGTTTGTGTGTCAGGATCTTTTTCCGGTGGCCATTCGGGGTAAGCGTTGATGCTCCTAGGGAGAGGAGAGGTTCTTACTGGTATGGGAGTTGTATGGGTGGAAAATCCCAGCATGCGCACGCTGGATGTCTAGTCCTTGTGTGGCCGGAACCCTGTCCTTGTGTTGCAGGAAACCCTTATCCTTGTGTGGTTTAGGATGCCCTAGTCTGTGTGTGGCTTGGGAAGACTTGTCCTTGTGTGGCAAGATGACTGAACCCTGTCCTTGTGTGGCAGGAAGTCCTTATCCTTGTGTGGTTTGGGATGCCCAAGTCCGTGTGTGGCAGGACGACTTACTAGATTTACTGATTAGCTTGTGTGTTAGCAGTTTAACCTTTGTGCAGTAAGCCTTGGACAACACAGGTGGAAGGGGATGGCCTTTCTTCTTCATTGCCGAGCAATGTAATGAGTTCCACCTACTTGTGTACTTCTGATTCTTTTGAAAGTGTTTGTAGTCCTCCCTCAACCATAGATTCGGCCTTAACCCCTTTCTGAATGATTCTTGAATTGCGTGATCCCCTTTAGATGTTTAGGAATGATCTAACGTGAATTGAGAGATTTGTGTTTAGGGTTTCTACAGACCTTATGATGTTGACACCCTACTGAAATTCTTTTAATCTCATACCGTTGTTTTTACCATTTTTCAGGATTAGATACATCCATTGTCAATGGTACCAGTGTGTGAGATCAAGGCTTCACGGCGGGGCGATATTGTATCACATTTGCATACTTGATCCTTGTTTACTTGTGCATATAACATGAATGATTGGGCTACTTTCTGGTTTATTTTCAGATCCCTCCTTTGCTTGCTATTTCCGAAACATGTTGGAGGATTTCTTGCTGATTGTTTGGATCCCTATGGGACTTGTGTGTTATGAACCCAATGATTTAATCTAAAGACTTCCGCTGATATTTTATTCACTCCGTATGTTACAAGAATATTTGTCCAATATCATGCTCCAGTTGTTGTTAAACATTAAAATAAATATGCTATAAAAATCGGAAGTTAATGGTAAGCCTGGTGAGATTTAGATAGGTCCTAGGTGTCATTTGGGCGTATTTGGGTTTCACGGCGGTGATGACCTTAATCGAAGCAAATAGTAATAGTTAGGAATTGGGGTTGTCACAACTAATATAGATACTTAAGCTGATACCTCTTTCTTCTTGGATGGTCATTCGATTCCAAAGGATTGTATGATAATCCTCCTTCTGATAGTATACATTAGATCACAATGATCTAGCCATGTCCATGGTAATAGGATCTAGTAAATGATTAACAGAGAAAGGAATAAATAAAGACTTCAATCTATTTATTAAATTACCAAAATGATTGGATAATAACCTACTACGAAGTCGGGGCAATTATAAGTTTCTAGCAAGATATGCTTGAGAGAATTTGCTCCTGATCCTAAAGGATGCTAAAAACTTTGATGCCCTGACCACAAGCAATCCTAAGTTTATATATTCACTATCGGATAACAACCATACCCACTTTATCCAAAATTGACATGCTCTTGTACCCTCTTTGTCTATAGCAGATAAGCCCTTATGCTCTCAGTCTTTATCTTCTACCTTATTTTATCTTTTTTTCTTTGAAAATTGTATATCCTAAAGAGCTGATCTTGTGAAAGTATTGCCTGATTATATCCTAAAGTGTCCTAAAAACTATTCTAAAATCAGGTACTAATATGATATTAAAAATATGTCATCATTCTTCCTAGAACTTGTAGATTTATGTTTTATTTAGCTTGAATCTTTTTGGGCTTTGTTATGGAGGAGGAGAGGAAGGTTTTGGTGTAAGTTTCTAGGTGTTTGGCTAGGTAGAATGGCTAATCGTCATTCAAGGATCGACCTCTGGCTCAATGGCCGGAGGTTGAAGATAACCCAGCAAATGATGGGTCGTCTGCCATGGAATCAAACGTCATGTTCGTCCAGGATGAGTGCAACCAACATGCTGTCAAGTCAGGGAAATTCAAATCGGGTTAGGTCAAACCAGACCAAGTCAAACTGAGTTTATTCAAACTGAGCGAGTGAAATCGGGTTAACCCAACTAGGTTGAACCAAACTGAGTTGGATCGGACCAAACGCATGGACGAATGAAGGTGTGACATATATTATTTTGACTTTTTATTTTTGACTGATTTTCTAGAAAACCAATAAATAGTTACAAAATAAAGAAAATTAGTTAGAAATGAGAAAAATTATAGAAAAAATATAGAAATAGAGAAAAATATGAGAAGTATGATGGTGTAAAGTTTTAGTGGTTTTGATTTATTTTTATGGGTATAAGAATAAAGGGAAGTTTCGGATAATCAAGAAAAAAAATGAAAAATATTGGGGTTAGATCTGAGGGTAATCGTGGAGCCTCTATAGCAAGTTTGAGAGTCTAGAGATATGCCTTATCCGGAAGAGGGAACAAGATCGGCTCCACTACCATTTGTCACAACCCGGCCCAGCGATCCTTGGCCCAGCGGGCCTGGACGTGTATGTGTGCGTGATGGATCACAACTACAACGCTCAGTTGGGCTTTTAACCATAGGGCCCAAAAGATGCATCTTGTTACAAATGATCCACTCACACAACACATATAAACCCAAGACCTCCCCCGCTCCTTTCCGATGTGGGATTGGGTAACCTGACTCCCCCTACGGCTGGGTCTCACACGAACCCTTTTAATAAATTGTTTACTAGCATCGATGAAAAAGCATGTGTATGATAAATTAGAAAAAGAGTGAAGTAATGAATGAAATTATCGTATGTGTTGTCAAACGTCTAAGAATTGCATGTGTTGTCTTATGTTGGAGTTGTTGAGCTATGTTATGCTATGAATAACTTGAATGTGTCGTGTGTGATTATAATAATGGAAATGCATATGAAGTGTTTGGGTGCATTTGGAAGCATGAGACAAAATCAAACATTGCAAAAATATAGGGTGACCTATGAGACTCTTGAGACCTCCCCGAGTATGGTAGTGTGACATGGATTTTTCAAGGGAGGCATAAAGGGGGTGTATAATTTATTATAAAATAATACAAATAAACAAGATATCCTAAAATAAAGATCAAGAAGGTGGAGATACCATTACCTAATGTCCTTGCATCATCAGTAAAACTGAGCCAAGAGGAGTGCATAACCCATCGAGACAGATCGAGTTTTAACATGTAAGATAGCAAGAGATATGTGAGAAGCTGCATATAGAAGTGCCACTAATGGATTTCGGTCCTATTTATAGTGCTGGAAGGGCTAAGACACATTGTCAGCCCAGCCACGATCTTGATGGCTTAATCTATTGTGTGGTGCTTTGTGTTGTGACTGTGACCATAATGAGTATACTAATAAATGACTATGTGCTAGGATGCCTGTGCTATTATTAATGATTTCCTGTCTTGCTTTGTGTATTTTTTCTCATCCAATCACCGAGCAAGCTTCTGCTAGATTATTGGCATGAATACAGGAATAAAGGAAAGATAAAAAGAAGCTCACTCCCAGGCATAACGAGAACCAATCAACAACTGAAGAATTGTAATAGAGGTAATGTTGAGGATTAGTATATTCATAAATTTTTCCCCTGAGTATATTCAACTACAATCGAGTCATTGTTTCCGAATTAAATCCTGGGTAGTTATGATTACATTTAAACATTGTATGACATCACCTAGAAAACATCATGTAATTTCTTTAATTCCGCTGCTTAATATTATGATTAATTTTTTTACTATCATCTCCGCTTTAGTTGTATACCACCAACCTTGTAGGCTTGTTAAATGCATTGTTACGTGATGTGGCAGTGTATATAATGGACCTACGGCGATTGTCGTGTGATTTTTGGGTTATGAACTCTGACAGTTAACTTGGTAGAGGAGCATTGTTTAATTGCTATTCAAAGAAACTAATATGTTTCTCATTCCTTAATGCTATGCTACCTTTCCTCTATCACCCGTATGGGTGGCAATTTTTACTATAGCGGAGAGTATTTCCTTTTTGTAGAAACATTCTTGGTCATTGAGTAATCCTATACATTGCGTGTTTTCTTTTCTTGCTAGAACACGAGTGAGCCTTTCATCTCTACCAATTACAGTAGTTGTTGAGTATGATTACATCCTATAAGTCATTCCCATCCTTGTGTCACTCGATCGGGAAATATTGACTCAGAGAATTTCTTGTTACCGTAAACACATAATTATGTTTGGTATTCCTGGATTTTCTATATCCTTCTAAGTTTCGGAGTCTTTCTCCTGATATCCACTATGTAAGATTGTATTCTTCATCATTTGTGAATATAATTGTTCATTGTGTTTTGCAGGCGATGCTCTCTTATGATTTCCACTTGGACGAGTGACAGTTTTAGTTTTTCACATAAGACATTGGGTTATGTATGGTCGTGTCCCTATTGCAAATGGTCGACTGATCGAAATGGGTTTGATTGTGCGTTCATTTGAGTCAAAGGAAAACTATGAATATATAAATACCGTACTGATTTTGATTTCAGATTGAAAATCCTGGGAGGAGCAAGAAAGAACGCATGTTTAACCATTGTAAATCTATATGGTTTACAAATAGAATAAGAACTAAAAGTACCTTGGATGAGGTACAGCCTATCAAAACTGCAAGTAATTGTAAATAATTTTTTAGATTGGGCATAACTCGATTTTGGATTGGCTATGGATTGTCATGCTCATAAGTAATAAATTGCCTCAGTGAATTCTGACTGGAATTGCATAACCTATTGTAGGATGAAGCCTAGTATAGGCTGTTATTTTTGTGAGTCGTAGATGCTAACCTATTGAGAACTATGAACAGATAAGCATAATTAGAAAATAATGAGAACTATTTGGTATATTATTAGTGTATTCTATGTTAATAAGCACACAGAATGCATATTATTGAAGTGCTTGCCTTTATGTTATGTCTTGTGATAGATAGTATGTTTCATAGTGCATGAAGTACTTGTAATGCAATATGCTTTGTAAGTGTTAAGCTTAAGTCTAGAAATTTGTGCTCTCTGATTGATTTGGATGATTTTTGAATAGGAATTGGATATGGTAAGGACCAAGAAAGGAACGTCTAATGAATAAGTTCAATTAGAAGATGGATAGATCAGTCAATGGACTTTTGTTATATCTAAGAGTGTGATGTATGAGTTTATGGCTTATATTTGGATAAAGTTGGTTTGATGGATAAGTAAAATCTCGAAAATCGTAGCATTACCTTATTGTGTCAGTTGGAAACAAAGTTAATAGCAAGATACATAGTGAAAGCATAGTGGTTATTATATTAAGTTAACAATTTGTACATCGACATATGATCATAAGATATGGGATTTTGATATCGTGATTATCATATGTACTCTTTATTTACAAGAGTAGATTATTGATTCTTTATATTGAAGTGAATTGAGCTGAAAAAGGAACATTACGATTTATTGTTGGAATAGAAGATCATATGTGATCTTCATGACTTAGTACTCAATTATGAGTATTGAAACTAGTAAGAAATGCTATATTATTTGATAATAAAGGAAATCTGGTTGGATTTCGAGGATAAAGGGAATGATAGTAAGAAACTATATCTTAGTGTGTGATTATATTAATGTAATGATACCATACTGAAATGTATGGGTCATAAGCGATTGACCAAGTATGTGTTAATCAAAACAAAGATAACAGTGAAGTTTTGTAACGAAAGAATAGTATTTACTAACTGGAAAGAAAGATGGATTCTACTATGAATCAATGATAAAGGTTATTATCTAAGGTGCAAAAATTTCGAAGGTGCTTATTTTTTTTTTGGTTTTGAACTAACGACCACATGTGGTCAGTTTTAATTGATGATATTAATGAAATTATATTGATTGATCAACATATTATTGGAAAGAACTTGAAACAGGACAGTGAGTGAAAGAATCACCTGAATACGACCAGTGAATAAATGGTTTTAAGGATATAGCCTCGTGTGTATGAAAGTTGGTATGTTTTCATAAATGTATTAATAGATATAATGGAATGGTTGAGCATAGTTGATTTGAACAATGACAAGAATATGATAGGATATTGTGTTCTCAGTGGTAAGTGCAGCTATGTGAAACTATGGGTAAGTATAATTTTCAGTAATATTGGGTATGAAAGGAATGCAGTTTGGTTCTGCAATTCAGATTAAGAACTGGTGGATGTAAAATTCTCGTGATAAGAGCAACCTCGGAGTCAGTAAGTTTCGAGGACGAAGTTTTTTGTAAGAAGGAAAGGATATGAGAACCCAAAAATTTTGAGTAGCTTGCCCGGGAGCCCAATGAAAGATCACGTTCTTAGCTTGTATTTTTGAATCAGTGTTGAATTTTAATCAGGTTTAGGATGTTTCCAATTCAAATGATATTTTTGATGAATTATTATATTTATCGAGAATTATCGATGTTTATGATATTAGTGATTGAAAAATAGAAATATGAGGTATATTGATGATTTTAGTATTTTAGGACCTTCGATAGGTTCATTAATGGTTTAAAAGCATCAGGGAATTTTTCAAAAATTTTCGGATATACAATCGGAAAAAAAAAATTTCATTGAGGTATTTAAATTTTAAAAAATTATATAATCATGAGAATAATAATTTTATAATACTAATAGATAGTAGTGTTCATAAAGAGTTAGTAAAAATTTTCCGTTATTTTTCAGATGCATATAGCGATTTTTATGAATTTTAGATGATTTTAAATAATTAATTAAAAATATTTGTATTTAACATTAATAAAACAATAATATTTTGATAAAATAAGGTCAAAACGACACTGACCTAAAATAAGGCGCCCGAGTTCTCCGTGCAAAAACTTACCCCACACGCCGGTAAACTCTCGGTTTCGCTCTCAGATTACTCGCAGCACACTCGTCCTCACCTCCGCAAAGATTTCCTCGCTCGAAAATGGGGTTCTGGAGCTGGGTTTGGGGTGCACTCACATGTAGCCCCATTGCCAGATTCTTTCCGGCTACGTGTCGGGAGGAGTGAGGGGATGGGTGTGTGTGCCACACACGTGTAGGGCTCGAGATGGACCCGGCTGGTGACTAAGCTCAGGAACAAATACGACATCGTTTGGATTCGATGTAAAACGACTTATTCAGCACATGGGATTAGGGTTTCCAACCCTGATCCGCCCACACGTCAAAACAACAGAGGTGTCCGTCGTTTTGACCAAGCGTGGTCAAAACGACAAAGCCTTCAGCACTTTGACCATCGATTTTCTATTTCTTTTTATTAAAAAAATATAATACAAAAATTTAAATAATATTAATATATACTTAATTCTATCAAAATTCTATAAAATTCATGATAAATAACATATTAACTCCAACAATTCCCAGAAAATTCCTATAAATTTCTAAAATAATTATAACAATCTTATAAATTAAAATTAATTTTCTAAAAATTATAGAATTAATTCTATACCCTAAAATCAAAAGAAAATACTTAAATATCATTATACGTTCTCGAAAAATTCCGAGAAAAATTCTACATCCTCGCACTCCTTTCTTGATAACAACTAGATCCTTATTAAATCAAATCTCACACAAAAACTTCATAAAATTTATTTAACATAATTTTTCACACTTAATACCAAAATTATCGTCCGTATAAAAAAATTAAAAAATTAAAGACGACTCGAATTCTATTTGGAATTTCAAATTTCAATGAATTTTCAAACAATACCAATAGTTGATTATCAAAAGAAATAAAATTAGAAATTATATAGAATAAGGGTGAAATTATGGAAATACCCTCAGTCCGAGTTTTCCTGAAACATATAACAAGTTCATTCTCGGTATCCCAAATAGCTAGACGGGAGGGTTCCTCATCTCTTTCAATACCTTCTTTCCTAAATATAGGTCGTATCTCAATTCCGAAATCAACTATCTTCATTCATTTCACTGAGTCAAAATACTCAGTCCTCACATAATATACCTCAGAAGCAATCCCAAGTTTAAGAAAGTATGCTAGAACAAACAGATGCACGGAAATTTTGCGGAATTTACATCATGCGAGATATGAAACAAAGATCTCGAGTTATTTATCAATATTTTATGGGATCCCAATTTATAATACATACACACATGAAATGTCACGCCCTAGACCCCGAAGATCGCACGTGACAACCCATCGTAGGCCCATTATGCATATTGCTACGACATACAACAAACCTATAAAGCTAATGGTATAAATTAAAGCGGGAATAGTAAGATAAGAATTAAAAGAATTACTAGCAGTGGAAATTAATAAAGTACCACGATGTTGTCCATGATTACATCATATCATCAAACATTCTAGGGGAAATGCTATGAATATAATGCTCTTAACATTACCTCAATCACACTCGTTCAATTATCGCTTTCCTTTCGTTTCAAACAATACCAATAGATGATTATCAAAAGAAATAAAATTAGAAATTATATAGAATAAGGGTGAAATTATGAAAATACCCTCAGTCTGAGTTTTCCTGAAACATATAACAAGTTCATTCTCGATATCCCAAATAGCTAGACAGGAGGGTTCCTCATCTCTTTCAACACCTTCTTTCCTAAATACAGGTCGTATCTCAATCCCGAAATCGACTATCTTCATTCATTTCACTGAGTCAAAATACTCAATCCTCACATAATATGTCTCAGTTTCAATCCCAAGTCTAAGAAAGTATTCTAGAACAAACAGATGTACAGAAATTTTGCGGAATTTACATCATGCGAGATATGAAACAAAGATCTCGAGTTATTTATCAATATTTTATGGGATCCCAATTTATAATACATATACACATGTAATGTCACGCCTCAGACCCCGAAGATCGCACATGACAACCCATCGTAGGCCCATTATGCATATTGCTACGACATACGGAAAACCTATAAGGCTAATGGTATAAATTAAAGCGGGAATAGTAAGATAAGAATTAAGAGAATTACTAGCAGTGGAAATTAATAAAGTACCACGATGTTGTCCATGATTACATCATATCATCAAACATTCTAGGGGAAATGCTATGAATATAATGCTCTTAACATTACCTCAATCACACTCGTTCAATTATCGTTTTCCTTTTATTTCCTCATATTGTTTATTTATTGTTCTTGCACTCATGCCAATATTCTGGTAGAATCTTGCCATGTGAGTGGATGGGAGAAATGTACAAAGTAATTCACACGTTATCATAACATAAGTCAAGGAAACATGCTAACATTAAATGAACTGAAAAATTCATATTTTGACTCGTGCCATCATAGTCGTAAATAATACAGTAAGCACACGACTCACAGGCATAATAGATGCAACACGTATAATTCTTTAAAGCACTTATGACCGTGATTTGGGCTTGGCGATATCTTCCAGCCTATCCAGGCCAAGGACAGCACTAGAGTTCGTCAGTGGCACTCTAATCTCATTATCTTTTATTTATCTTATTATCTTTTATTTATCTTATTATCTTTTATTTATCTTATTATTGCATGCACTAGACAAATCCATGTCAATTTAATTGCCTAACTCGATCCACTAACGATACCGGGGTATTAGGTGGTGGCAGCTCTACCTAATCGATCCCCACACTGCAGAATCTTGATTAATAATTTAATTAATATTAAAATAAACAAAACTCATTCCAACCTTATTACCTCGTGATTGACATCTTTACGTCGCGATACCAGATCCGGAGAGCTTTCTAGAGTTGCATAGGTTACCCTATACAGACTCGATGCATTCCTCAATGTCGATGTCTATTCTCGGATATGCCTAGTGAATTTGATGCATATCAATCATAGTATGGCACATTCATGCTACTCGATGCCCAATAATGTTCCTATTATCCTTAATCAATCAACTAAATCATTCTATCATACCCAATCATATTAATATAACCATATACCATCACCAATCATGTCGGATCATAAATTTCATAACCCTTAACCATAACAATTACATTCGGACGATCCTTTCACCTTTACACTGCTTAAGAACCTGTTCTAGTTCATCATAACAATATTACCATTTATCAATTAAAATAAATAATCTCATCAAAAATCAACTCTAATTCCAAAGAGTTACTAATTCGAAACATATTTGCACCGATCATTACTAGATAATCTTTATTATCAATTCATATTCGCTTATCACATAACACCATGCTTTCATTACTCAATTCCGTTCACCACTTCGATTTCATAAATCAACTCAAAGTTTAGTCCTTTAAACCGATAACATTTCTGTTCACATTTCATCTTAGCAACTTATATTAGCCAATTTGGCATGGAAAAATAAACATTGCAACAAAATTAATCTCACATTAGTGAGATATATATTTTTTTTTCTATACTTCCTTCTTTACTATCAAAATAAATCAAATTTTATTGATTTTCTCCTAATACAAGATAACCAACTATTTATTCGGTTTCAATACTCAAAGTCAAGTAAACCCTCAAAATCATATATGTTCGATTTACATACAACTATAAAAATTTTCATCAAAATCGGTTTGAATTTCTTTCATCATCAAGCAATAATAACAATCATCATTCACGTACAAGAGCTATAAATATTGAGCCAATTACATCGATCTCAAGCTTTGAATTATCGATATAACTCTTATAACCTCGCCTATTCCTCAGTCTTGTTAGCCTCATTATAGGCTATACTCTTACAATTCTCACTTATATGTTTCTTATCACCAAAATCCACAAATGGATTAACACGTCGGTTAATCCTTTAGCAACATACTCTTTCCACATACAATTTTCTCAATCTATAGGGCTTGGGTGTATCTAATAATTTCCGTAGCCCGATTTTCCAAGAGCTATAAACTCAAGCATATACTCTAAAGAGTAGATTACACATTTCTTAGTTCCAGTATAATATCCTTCCATACTATACATGCACTCCATACACAATGAATCATATCATCAATCTTTTATACAATATAAGGGCATCCACTCTGTGCACTATCCACACTACTAATCTATCAGTTAATAATGTGCATTCCGTGTACTTATAAACACATAAAACACTGATAATCGGGTAAGTAATACCCATCCTCATCTAGTTATACTCATTTGTTCATCGTTATCAATGAGTTAGCATCTACGGTTCACCAAACAATAGCCTATAATAAGCTTAATCCCACTGTGGTTCATGCAGTTCCTGTTAAAATTCAATGAGGCATTTATTACCTAAAAGCATGTCAAACTAAAGTCAATCCCACAATCGATTTATGCCTCAAAATAAATATCCAATCTCATACTCATTTATGACTACTTGTACTTCTCATTATTCCATACCTAATCTATAGAACTTCTTGCTAAACCGTACTTTTTGATACTCAAATCATTCATACACAATGCAAACTTACCAAAGGTTATACGAGTAATATGTCTTGCTCCTCCCATACCTTTCAATCTGAAATCACTGTTAGTGCGATATACATATATTCATAGTTTCCCTTGACTCAAATAAACTAACAATCAAAAAAATTTGATTAGTTGTTCCTTTTTAATAAGGAAAGCGACTATGCATAGACCAATGTTTTAGAGCCAGGAATAAAGTCATCACGCACTCGAGCGATAACTATAAGAAAATACTAATAGAAAGCACAACACTTATGGATAACAATTCACAATCAAGATCACGAGAATAATTTGAAGTTCCAATCGAGTCTCGTGATGAGAATACATACCTCACGAAAAAAAAAATAATTCTCAAACTTCACGAAGGTTTATAGGTTGCCCGACTCAAGAAGTAAAGTAAAGTCAGGTTTATAGGTTTCAATTGCCACTAACAAAAGTCATAGGATAGAGATGAATGGTTTGCATGTGTTCTTTAAAGAAAAGAAAACATGTGATGTATAGAGTTACTCAATAACCAAAAGTATTTCCAAAAGAAGGAAATACGCTCCGCTATTGTAAAAGTTGTAAAAGTGGTCACCCACACGGGTGAGGAAAGAGTGGTAGTAGAGAAGTAGGAAATAAGAACATATAAGTTTCTAAGAATGATGATTAAACAAGGCTCTGCTACCATTTTAGGGTTATTGTCACGCCTTGGACCTCGAAGATCACATGCGACAACCCGTCGTAGGCCCATCATACATACTGCTATGACATACTACAATACACACGACAGACCTACAAGGCTAATGGTATAAATTAAAGTAAGGATAGTAAGATAAGAATTAAGAGAATTACTAGCAGGGGAATTTAATAAAGTAGCATTATGTTGTCCGGGATTACATCGTATCATAGGCAATTTAGCAAATGCTTCCCAGGAATCAATTTATTGCACTGGCTCTAACATACTCAAACATTCTAGGGAAAACAATATGAATATAATGCTCTTAACATTACCTCAATTGCACTCCTTCCATCATCGCTTTCCTTTCGTTTCCTCATATTTTCTGGGAGTGAGCTCTTATTTATCGTTCCTGCACTCATGCCAATATTCTGGCAAAATCCTACCAGGTGAGCAGATGGAAAAACATACAAAGTAGTTCACACACAAACATAACATAAGTTAAGGAAACATATTGGCATTTAATGAATTGAAAACTTCATATTTTGACTCATGCGATCAAAGTCGCAGACAATAAAACAAGCAAACGACTCACAGCCATAATAGATGCAACACATATAATTCTTTAGAGAACACATGACCGTGATTTGAGTTTGACAATATCTTCTAGCCTATCTGGGCAAGGGATAGGACTATAGTTCGTTAGTGGTATTCTAATCTCATTATCTTTTCATTTATCTTATTATTGCATGCACTTGACAAATCCATGTCAATTTAATTGCCTAGCCTGATCCACTGACGATGTCGGGGTGTTAGTTGATAGTAGCTCTACCTAATCGATCCCCACACTGCAGGATCCTGATTAATAATTTAATTAGTGTTAAAATAAACAAATACCATTCCAACCTTATAACCTCGTGATTGACATCTTCATGCCATACTATAGACCCAAAAAGCTCTCAAGGGTTGCATATGTTACCCTATATAGACTCGATGCATTCCTCAATGCCGATGTCGATTCTCGGATGAGTGTATTTGATGCATATTAATCATAGTATGGCATATTCATGCATTTCATATCATTTCATTCTACTCGATGCACGTTATACTAGTTATCATGGTCGACACATTATTTATCATACATACACATGCATGATTTCAACTAATAATTTCTTATTAATCTCACAATAACATTCATGCCAGCAATTTACCCAAAGAAATGAAATTTCATCCACTCATGGGTTGTCGAAGCCCAATTAGCTGTCGATAACGTTCTGGACTGATTCCTCAAAGTCCTGCCATTGTAGGAATCCATTTACACACAACGATCCCACATTCTATATAACCAATCACTTATCATAGTAACATATAAAAGAACTCGTCTAACTCCTTAACTTGATGCGTTTCTACCTGAAAATCGAATCGGGACACAACCGGGTGATTTTCTTATTTTTCCTTAATTTTCCAAATCCTGTTCATTTTAATTGACCAATCAAATACAATCCAATTCACAAAATTAATACTAGACTCCAAATTAATCCTAGTATTTTCTATCATTTTTCCAGAATTTTTCTCAATTTTCTATTATTTTCCCTGAATTTTATATATTTTATGGCTATTTTTCCATTTTTTTTCAAAATTTATTAATTTTTAACCAATAAGATCACGCCATGTGGCAGCGTTTGGTGCATCCAGAACTACCTAAACCTCATCCCGGGCCTACACGTGTCACACGCAGGACGTGACATGTATGACTTGAGCCTACCTTCGAAGCTACACGTGGCTCATCCCTAGGTTGCCATGATACGTCAGAACCTCAGGTTTGGATGCCCCCTGTCCGACATAATAAACGACACATCGCCTACGCATGCAGGCGACATGTTGTTCCCTACCATGGTCAAACAACCTGTCATACAAGAAGGCCTCACACGACATGTCATTCGAGGTCGTCTTCTTACCTCTCACCTTGCACTGTAACCCGCCTAAAACTAGCAAACCTTAGACTCAAAAAATCCCATACACACAACAATAGCCCATAAAATATAACCAAAATAAAAATTTAAACATTTCGAACATATCCTGACTACAATCATTCAATCTCGCAAACTAAAATAACAGATTTCAAGGAAAAGAGTACCCGAATTTCTGGGATAAGCTTTACCTGAATCTGACCATAAAATGGCTAAAAATCGTGCAAAAATCCAAGCCTGAGGTGTGCATGTGCCAAGAATTCAAAGATCTCGATACTTCACCTGTTCTCCAGTCAAAGTTGGTGGTAGGATTAGCTGTTCTAGATTCTTCGACGGGACGACATCGTTTGCTACAATGCAAAACGAAGTCGTTTTAAGTGAAACAATGTGCGTAGGAGAAACCCTCACGAGCATCAAAATGATAGTGTAGGCTGTCGTTTTGACCAGTTTTGTCAAAACGAAAGACCTGCTTGTCATTTTGACTATGTCCTAACAAATTAATATAATATTAAATTTTATATAATAATAATATATTCTTTAAATACTAAAATCTATAGTAATTAATATTTAACTCTGAAAAATATACCAAAATTTTTTATAAATTTCTCATAATTAGTACTATCCATTGTAATGACCCCAATTCCTACTTATTAAAATTTGCTCCGATTAAGGCCATTACCGCTGTGAAATCCAAACAAGCTCAAAGACACCTAGAACCTATCTAAATCCCACCAGGCTTACTCATTAAATTTTTTATAACAAATAGAGCATGATATTGGATAATCATTCTGGTCTCATACGGAGTGAATAAAACATCAGCGGCAGTCTCTAAATTTAATTATTGGAATCAAAACACACAAGTCCCATAGGGATCCAAATAACTAGCAAGAAATCCTCCAATATGTTCCAAAACATAACAAGCAAAAGAGGGATCTTGAAAAACCAGAAAAGTAGTCCAATCTATTATCATATTGTATGCGCAAGCAACCAAGGAAATAGGAATGCAAAGGTGATGCAATATCACCCCGCCGTGCAGCCTTGATCTCACACACTGGTACCACGAATAGTGAATATACCTAAGTCTGAAAAAAATGGTGGAAACAACAAAATGAGATTACAAGAATCTCAGTAGGGTCACAACATCATAAGATCTGCAGAAACCATAAACACAAATCTCCCAAAGAACATCAGATCATTCCTAGCAACTAAAGGGGATCACGCAATTCAAGAATTCAATTAAAAAGGGTAGGGCCAAATCTAAGGCTGAGGGGGGACTACAAATACTTCCGAAAACTCAAAAGTACACAGGCAGGTAGAACTCATCAGATTGCTCTCGGAAATGAACAATAAAGGCCATCCCCTTCCACCTGTGTTGTCCAAGTACAAAACATAATACCACAACAGGGTATCCTTAATCATGTCAAAACACAATCAATACACACCACACATGAAAACTAGGCACTCATATCCTATCTTAAGGGATTTGGTATAGCCTAGAGGATCGCATCTTGGTCCGCAATTCAAGCATTCCTACTACAACATATGCGTATACAACATTACATGTAAAGGCATCGAAATTAGCAAGCGAACAACAAGGATCTCTGGAGAAACTGATGAGGTTTAGATCCTACCTCTCTTGTCTCTGAACAAGAAGTTATTCCTTTGTCTTTATTCAATAATTCTGCACTACCTATAGTATCACAAGGCAAAGCCAAAACCAAACTAAGTATGCATATCCAATATCCAATTAAATACCCTATTTCCTTACCAATTCCACTCACCAAACCTATCAGAAACTAGTGATAAGATGGCGCAGGTACCTGCCCCTTGGATGTGTGATGTGATAGCCAAAAACTTAATAAGAATCAACCTGAATTATCATTCCTAATTATCATACAATTTTGGGCACTAAGAATAGGAAAATAAGGCAAGTTACAATTTCATGTTATCAAGTTGTAGGAGTTGCGGTCTCATGTTAACAAGGAAGGATTAAGGGTTTATAACATGTATAATCAAAAGAAACAATATCAGAATCCAATAGGTTAATCAATTGATCAAGATAGGCACAATAGGGCAGTAGGGCAAAGGTAGGGCATACTGGTTTCATGTATAGAAAAGATTCAAAGGATGAATTCATGATTGTTTACTAAGAATGGATACTAAACAATCATATGAATAAAGGTAACACACAGTAATTTGATGTAACACCCAATAATCTAATATGCTGGGGTGATCAATCCCAGGATAAGTTCATATTGCTATATTTTTCATGCCCCGGAATCCACCAAGAGATAATAACCGCCGTATAGCTATTGTACAAACTTAGATGACCATTCTAAGAGTATACAATAACCATACAAGGCGAGAACAAAACCTGTTTAAATTTTTATTTTTTATATTTAAGTGCATGATGTGTCTCGGAAGCAATCCCAAGACTAAGAAAATATATTGAAACAAACAAACATGCGTAACTTACATCATGTGAGACACGAATCAAAATCATGATTTAATTATTAACAAAATATGGGATCCTAATTTACAATACATACACACACGAAACGTTATGTGAATCTAGTCCACAAGTGCCAGTCTGAATCTTTAACCATACCTTGTATCATGTACTCGATCAAAGAGTCTACGATCTGGGGTGAAGCTAATACTTTGGCTCTAACTTGGGAAAACCTATCAAGCACTGGCACTGATGTTTTCCTTTACAAATTCTTTTAAAACTAAAACAAGATTTTATATTCTTTAAATCAAACAAATTGGCAAACACAAAATCCTAAATTATGACCAAGGATCATTCAGATTCATTCATAACCATGCATCAACGACAAATCACAGCAAAGTAAAACCCCACGAAATCACAAACTACAATGAAAGACCCCATCATTAGGGTCACACTCAAGCAATGTCAGCATACATCACACACATCACAAATAAACAGAGATCTTATAGATCTCGACTTGCAATCGATAGTCATTCTTACGGATGGCTAATATAGTCAACCTTTATTGTAGGTTGATAATATAACTTTTTTCTCTCACTCTATTCCCAGGTTTAAAATCATACACAATAATCTGATAACATACAGTAATCTAAACGTGTAGTAATCTGGGAAAGTATAGTAATCTGAGGTAACACCCAGTAATCTGATATGCTGAGGTGATCAATCCCAAGATATGTTCATACACTATACTTCCCAAAGGTTAGAGTATCGTTAGTCGACTAGTTCCGTAGCCGTTATTTCTTTTTTTCCATTAGGGTTAGTATCGCCTAAATTTACCTTTCTTATAACTTTTATTTCATTAAGATTGGTATCCGTAAACTAACCCTTCCTTGATCCTTCATCTCTTTCTGAGATAATTCTTTTTGTTTAGTCTCGAATTATCATTCACCATGTTTCTATTTTTCTTAATTACTTATGCTTTTATAATTTTTTTCTCCATTTGCCCCTTTTTGTAAGAATCCATTTAATAGTTTTCTGATTTCTTTTCCTTAATGCGTAGATAAATTCTTATTAAAAATCTTTTGATTTTTCCTAGGTTGGGTCAACCCTCTACGTATTGTTTTTCTCTTATTTTGAATTTCATTTTCTTATACGGTTGTGCTATAACTTAGCATAATTAGTATCCTTTCTTATGACTAGTCAGTCATACGAGACATTAATAGGATATTTTCTATAATCCATAGATAGGATTTTTATCAATAGGAATTTGATTCCTTAATATTATCAATTTATTCCTATTTTAATTATTGTCTTAATTCCTCTCATGTTATGCCTTTCTGACACAAGGTTCATTATTCTTTCCATATGATCTTGAGGCCATTACGAGGTATTTGTTAAATTATTTTTCTATGATTCCCACTTGGTAGTTTAATACTGCCATTTCTCACATTATTGTTATTTCAACCACATTCCAAACATTCAATTACGGTTCAGAATATAGCTGCAAAAGCATGTTTTAATCAAATCAAATGCGTGAAATCAAGATTTGTCATGATTTAAGGAATTTCCCATCGATCATGTGTTTAAACGTGCAAATGATTCACAAATATTATGCATCACATAAAAAATATTCAAATTCATTTAAAATGATGGGAATTAAATTAAAACTGTGCACTCACAGTTTAGACATCCCGATTGCTTTCTTGAATCCGATCCGGATCTCTGATCCTCTTACATTGACCTACACATATAATCGAAATCTGGCTCTTAATATAGTCAAATAAATCCTAATAATCTCATAATAGATACTCCTAGGTCCTCAAACATATCCTAGGAACCCAACGATCGTCCTTAGATTCAATCCGGGTAATTTTCATATTTTTCTTAAATTTCTAAAAATTTCTAAAAATTTTTATACCTATCAAAAACTCATTAAAATCATCAAAACTTTACACCATCAGATTCCTCATAATTTTCTCTATTTTCTAGAATTTTTTATATTTTTCCCCAATTTATTTATATTTTTCTCTATTTTTTATTTTTTACTAATTTTTTAATTTTGGTCAAAGTCAATATGCCACATGTCACTTTGTGACACAGCAATGTTTATACCAGATTTGGCCCGGTACCAACCCAGAATTGAACCGAAACCAGGCTTACCAAACCGAACTAAAAGTCATGTCTCCTGCTCTATACCTAAACAATATATCATTTAACATGCCCTCCAAACAACATGTCTTTCGGACGACAGATCATTTGCAGTCGTCTTCTTTATCTAGCCACACCTGCAACCCTAAAATTCCAGAAAACCTTAATTTCTAAACCCTGCAAAAACATTTCACAACCATACATAAAACCTACCCTAAAAGCTTCCCTACACCTCGCGCAATAAAACCTAACAATTTCCTAGTTTTCTCATGCCGAAATCAAGAGTCTAAACATACACAATTTTCTGGAAAAAGGAACAGTACTACTCACCAGAAGAAGAAGCAAAATCACTGAAAAATGGTGCGAACGAACTCACACGAGAAAGGCAGAGAGGATTAGAATGGAGCATGACTCTCCCTAAGGCTATATCTTGAATGCCCATTTTCGATTTTCTTCCTGGTATAGGTGTCGGAAGCGGTGTGTCGACAGGAAGGAGACAAGCACCGGACAAGGACAAGAGTCTCTCAACCCTTCAATTGTACGACGTCGTTCCAGATCTTGCTGGAATGGTGTCATTTCAACCAAAATGACCCACCTCGGCCCTTTATACTGAGGTTTGTTGAAACGGCAGCACTTGCTGTGTTTAGACCCTCTGCATAATTAATCTCTTTTTTATAAATAAATAATAATATTATAAAATTATTTTTGAAAATTTGTTAAATCTTTATAAATTCATAACAAATACCCTATAAATAAAAAAACTATACCAAAAAATGCTACAAGCTCCTATTCTTATGAATAGTAAAATTTAATTATCTTGAAAAATTATATTTTCCATATTTACAAAATTTACTAAAAATCAAAATACCCTATAGTATTTATTAGAAAAATACTAATAATTATAAATACTATTCCAAAAATTCTCCAAAAATTTCTAAACATCAATGTTCAATCGAAGGACCTATTTACACTCCTAAACCATCAGAATTATTCCTATACCATACTCTTTTCATTTTTATATCATCTATATACATAATCCTGTGTATATAAAATTCCTAAATTATCCTGTAATTATTCTTTTGAATAATCTAACAGTTCAATTTCATTTCTTATAACGTATATTACTTCTTATGAGTCTCAAAGGATAGACTTAAGAGTCTTAGTCATCAAACGATTTAAATTTCAAGATCGACAAGTATCGGGGTGTGAAAAGACGAAATTACCCTAGATACCAAATTCCAAGAAATACACTGTCCAAAGTTCTTTCGGAGGTGTCAAAAGCCAAGAAACACTCCTGCGAGTCGGTATGACTCAATAGGTTAGAGTATGGACACGATACCTAAGTCGGCTTCTATCAAACTGTACGCTTATGTCAATACTTGACAATTATTATTTTCAACATTCACCAATCTAATATTCTTAGTTATTCATTTTTACATCATCTATAACTTCTTAATATCTTGGCCCATGGGTTACGGGCTTAACAATTTATATTTTTTCGGGGTATTGGGTTTAAGGCCCAACCCACTAAATTACGAAACCTCACAATATTCCTCAATGGTTAGTGTATCCACGGTTGGCTAATCTTATAGCTGCTATTCCTTTTATTTTACTAGGGTTAGTATCACATTAATCAACCCTTCCCAAAAATTTCATTTTATTAAAGTTTGCGTATCTTTGACTAATCCTCCCTTAATCTTTTGTTTCTTTCTAAGATGATTATGCTTAATTAGCCTCGAATCATCACTTGTTCGCATGTTCTTAATTTTATTTCTACTCTTATAATTCTTTTAATTTGCCTTTCCAAATCCTATTTGATAATTGCCCAAGTAATCATCATTAGTTCTTGGGTTTTCCAATAGTGGGTCAACCTTTTAATCGTTTCTTACTCTTATTACCTTAGATTTCGGTTGTCTTATACCGTAGTAATGTAATTTCAGCATGGTCGGTAACATTTTATATGGTCAGTCAATTATATGTGATATTGTTAGAATATCTCTTTGAAATTAGTAGGATTAGGTCTTCTTATCAATAGGACTTAAATTTCTTAATTTATTAGATTTCTTCTTATTTCAATTATTATTTTAGTTACTCAAGTGTTGTGCTTTTCCTACACAAGATTCAATAATATTCTCATATGAGCTTGAAGCCATATGAGGTATTTTTAAGTTATTCTCACAATTCCCACAAGACAGTGCAATACTGTCATTCCACTAAGCAGTGCAATACTGTCATTCCACTAAGTAGTGCAATACTGTCATTCCACTAAGCAGTGCAATATTGTCATTCCTTATATCATGGTTATCTTAAACATAATCACAATATTCAAACATGACTGAGAAAGTAACTAGAGAATTGTGTTTCATTTTGATGAAATGCATGTGATCGAAATTTGTGAAGATTTAAAAAATTTCCCATTAATTAGGTGTTTATGCATGCTAGCATCTCACAAACATCACACATCATAAGAAATCAGTCCAGATTTATTTAAAATGGTATGAAGTATTTAAAACCATCCACCCATAGTTTTTGTCATCCCGATTTTTTTTCTTAAATCGATCCAGATTTTATAACCCTCTTACTGCGATCTACACATATAACTGCAATCTGATACTTAATATCATCATACGAATCTTAATAATCCCATAATAAGCACTTCTAAGCCCTCAAATCTATCTTAGAAACTCGACGATCGCCCTCGAATTCAATCAGGATAATTTTTGAATTTTTCTTTAATTACCGGAAAGTTCTACTAATTTTTTATATCCATCGAAACACTTCAAAATAGTCAAAACATCAGATTCCTCATAATTTTTTCTATTTTCTAGAATTTTTTTCCAATTTTTTTCTTTTTTTTTATTTTAATTTTTATTTTAATTTTTTTATTTTTCTAATCAAAGTCAACGAGAAACGTGTCATTCTGTGACACGGCCATGTTCTAGCCAAACCAGACCGAAAGACAAGTCATTCACATCTAGTATTGACGACACGTCGTTCATCTTTCCTTTTGAACGATATGTCACACTGAAGGCTTTCGGACGACAGATCATGCACAGTCGTCTCCTTACTTCTGCCATGCCTGCAATTTGGGAAAAATACGGTTTTTACTCAAACTCAATTCCGTTATACACATTTCTATTACTCATCAAACTTATATCAACATGAAGCTCCTTTCATCACGATTGTGAACCCACGAAATTAAAGTTACTCTACCCAACACAACCTTAGAGATCTAGAGAAAGATGCCTGTGACGACCCCAATTCCTAACTATTACTATTTGCTCCGATTAAGGTCATCACTGCCTTGAAAGCCAAATAAGCCTAAATGACACCTAAGACCTATCTGAATCTCACCAGGCTTATCATTAACTTCCGAATTTTAGCATGTTTATTTTAATGTTTAACAACAATTATAGCATAATATGGGACCCACATTCTGGTAACATACGGAGTAAATAAAACATCAGCGGAAGTTTTTAGATTAAATCCTTGGGTTCATAACACACAAGTCCCATAGGGATCCAAACAATCAGCAAGAAATTCTCCAACATATTTCGGAAATAGCAAGCAAAGGAGGGATCTGAAAATAAACCAGAAAGTAGCCCAATCATTCATGTTATATGCGCAAGCAAACAAGGATCAAGTATGCAAATGTGATGCGATATCGCCCCGCCGTGTAGCCTTGATCTCACACACTGGTACCACGGACAATGGATGTACCTAAGCCTGGAAAATGGTAAAAATAACGGTATGAGATTACAAGAATCTCAGTAGGGTCACAACATCATAAGATCTGCAGAAACCCTAAAAACAAATCTCCCAATTCACATTAGATCATTCCTAAACAACTAAAAGGGATCAAGTAATTCAAGAATCAATCAAAAAGAGGTTAGGGATGAATTTATGGTTGAGGGAGGACTACAAACACTTCCGAAAGATCAGAAGTACACAGGCAGGTAGAACTCATCAGATTACTTTCAGAAATGAAGAAAAAAGGTCATCCCCTTCCACCTGTGTTGTCCAAGGCTTATTGCACAAAGGGTAGATGGTTAAAACACAAACTAATCAGTAAGCCTATTCATCTTGCCTCGCAAAGACAAGTCGTCTTACCACACACGGAAAAGTCTTCCCTAGCCACACACAGACTAGGGCATCCCAAACCTCGCAAGGATAAGGGCTTCCTACCTCGCAAGAACAGGGTTCCGGCCTCGCAAGGACAGATATCCAGCAAGCGCATGCTGGGGTTTGCCTCCCATACAACTCCCATACTAGTAAGAACCTCTCCTCTCCCTAGGAGCATCAGTGCTTACCCCGAATGGCCACCGAAAAAGAATCCTGACACACAAACACGTACAAGCACACACAGGCAAGTACACAGCATAATACCAAAACAGGGTATCCTCAATCATGTCAGAACACAATCAGCATATTCAATTCACATAACATATGCAACCCAGGCACTCAATACCTAACTCAGGGGTTCGATATAACCTATTAGATCTATATCTCATTCCGAATTTCATACTCTCACCCTATAATCCAATCGCATTCAATACAATAAGGGCAAATAACAAAAATATCAAGAAAATAACAGGGGTCTCTGGAGAAACCGATGAGGAGTAGATCCTACCTCTCTTGTCTCTAAACAAGAAGCTACTCCTTTGCCTTTATTAGATAATTTTGAACCACCTATATTATCACCAGGCAAAGACGAAAACAAACTTAGCATGCATATTCAATAATCAATTGAATACCCTATTTCCTTACGAATACCACTCACCAAACCTATCAGAAACCAGTGATCAGATACTGCAGGTGCCTCCCCCTTGGATGTGTGATGTGATAGCCAGGAACTTAACAAGAGTCAACCTGAATTACCATTCCAATTAACTATGCAAATTTCGTCGCCGATTTTCAACATAACCTTTAAACAAGAAAATATTTACGTTAAAATAACAAAAAATATATTTTTTGAAAGAGGATGAAAATAGCTTTCCAACAAGCTATTATTTGTAGGGATCTGAGAAACGATGAGAGAGTTATGCTATTTTGAAATTCAAGAAGATTTGGCGAAAACCTAATTCCTCCGCCGATTTTCAACTTATATTTAGAGAAAAAAATACTAACCTCCTGATAAAAAACCAAAGATGGTTAGAAAGAGGATGAAGAGAGATTTCCAAAAAGCTATTATTTGTAGAGATATAACAAACGATGAAAGAGTTATGCTATTCTGAATTTCAAGAAGATTTGGCAGTGCCGCCGAATTTCAACTTAATCTTAGAGAAAGAAGTACTAACCTCCTAACAAAAAAAAAAAGATTCTTGGAAACAGAACGAAGAGAGCTTTCCAAAAAGATATTATTTGAAAGGATCCGATGAACGATGAGAGAGTTATGCTGGTTTAAAGTTTCAGAAAATTTTGGCGGCTATAGGGAGGTATAGGGTTTTAGGCTTATACGAATTTTGTATGTTTTCTATGAATGATTTTTGTGGGGTTGGCTTCCTATTTATAATGAATGGGTATAGAATGATGATTACTACTTTTAATCACTTTATCAGAATAAGATAATTTACCAGATAATTAAACTCTTTAATTATCTTCCCCTAGTTTTAGGGATTTTAATCTCTAAGGCAATTATCTATCTATAAGGACTTAGATTAAAGGGAATTTAAAACAGAATTAACTACTAAACAATCTTACCAATTTCGGCCATCATACATCCTTTCTTTCAGGGGCAAAATCATCTTTTCACCTGCACTGACTTCTGGACTTCTAAGACTCAAAATTCGGGGTCTCACAATGCCTCACCCTCTAGGATGAGAGAGAACTGGAGTTACTCACTGAAGATAGAACAAAATCATCCAAAAGACACATGGTCGAACTTAAGAGGGAGAGATGTATGCAACAAGGGAAAGAAATCGAGTTTTTGGGGCTAAATGATTAAATGTCTAATTCCAAATTTCAAATAGGATAAGAAAGGCTTCAGTTGGTAGGTCGTCAAACAAGCCAAGCCAACATCCTTCCCAAAGGTAAAATGGTGTCCTTCCCATAGGTGAAACGACATTTTTTAACCTTTTGCTGAAATGGAGTTGTTCTGACACGAACAACATAGGTTCGGTTTAAGGCCGAGCCTGTTAAAATAGCAGGTCTCGTTGCCATTTTGATCAACCTCGGTCAAAATGGCAGGACATGCTACATTTTGATCTTCTTTATTTTTTATATTTTTATAATAATATAATATTATTTCTATTTTTAAATATACTAAATCTTTGTTAATTCATGAAAAATAGCATATTAATTAGAAAAGTACCCCAAAAAATATTCTAGATTTCTTATGAATAGTAGAGTCTAATTTACTTAAAAAATTATATTTTTCTCATACACGTAATTTACTAAATATTATAATACCATAAGGTATTTTTTTTAGAAAATTACTAAAAATTAGAAAAATCATTTTAAAAATTCCCCAAAAAATTTCTAAACACTAATATTCAATATAGGGACCTACTTATGGTCCTAAACCATCAAAATTATTTTTGTATCTCATCCTTTTCATTTTTATATCATATATATATATACATAATTCTATGTATATGATTCTTAAACTATCATATAATTATTTTTACTGAATAATTTAACATTTTATATTCATTTCTTATAATACATATTCATTTCTTATGAGTCTCAAAGGATAGACTTAAAGGCCTTAGTCATCAATTGACTTGGATCACAAGATTGACAGCTATTGTTGTGCGAAATGACAAAATTATTTCCAAATACCGAGTTCAAAGAAATATTTGGTCCGAGGCTCTTTTGAAGGTGTCAGGAGCCAAGATATACACCTACGAGTCCAAATGACTCAACGGGTAGGATTACGAATACGATATCCATTTCAATAACATGCACTTACGTTAATACCTGACTGCGACTAGTTTTGGTCTTCACCTATTCATTACACATGCCTATCCATTTCAATAACATTTCTATCTTCTCATATCCATTTCCCTTGGATTATGGGCTCACCAATCTAAGATTTATCAGGTTATTGGGCTTAAGTCCCAACCCGTTAAGATACAAAACCTCACATCCTATCCACCTTATAAAAAGTTTTGTTCTAGAAACTTACTAACGATTAAAGTCATTCTTATCTCGGGGTTAGACATATATCAAAAGAATCTCATCGAAGTATTGCAATTTCATTTTTCATTTTCTGCATCCTTAATATCGACAAGGATTCAACTAATTCATCATCAGCACTATACATGATCATTTCAATACTCATCACTTAAACTGTTCAAATGACATAAAAATTCATATTTCATAATCTCATGCATCTTTCTTTCCCTTACTAACTCAACTTCATCAATCGTAATATGTAAGAATTGGAAATTTTTAACCTGTTTGGCCAAGAAGATCAAGGAAGGATTATCGATATTAATGGGCCATAGCCTATCGTTTGGAAGTGTTTAAGGACTTATGGTACAGTCTGTACAAATTTGGGAGTTTTAAATAAATATTAGAAATTTTATTTTAATTAATGAAAAATGATTTGATCATTATCAAATGAATGTTGGTGATATTAGAGTTTCAAGACCATAAATTGGTTTATTGAGGGTATTAGAAGGTTCATAGAATTTTCGAGAATTTTCGGAGGTAAATTTAAAATTTTATTGATTTTTCAAGGAAGAAAATTTTGATATTTGATTTTTATTAAATAATATATATTTAAGAAAAATAATTTTATGACATGAATGAATAGTATTATTCATAAGGAATTTATAATATTTTCCGCATATTTTTTGGAGCAACAAAGTAATTTTTATGTATTTTAGATTTTATTCATAAATAAATAAATATAAATATTATTAATTATATTAATAATTTATTTTGGGTCAAAACGACACAGGTCAATGTCGTTTTGACCACCTGTATCAAAACTCACCAAGAGGTGCCATTTTGATCTGTTGCTTGCAAACTAGGTTGTGATACTTGTACGATGTCGTTTTATATACCCTTCAACACGACCTCGTTTCACCTGTTTACCTATTGCTGCTTTCCCTTTTTTTGGTTTCTTCCATTTCCCATCCAATGGGATAAGACCCGTTCTAACAGTTGTCTCCCCATTTGAGTACAAGCTTCCGTTTCACTCCAAAAATTTCCCTCACTTCCTCGCAAGTTTGTCCCGGTTAATTTTGTGCCAAAAATCAAATAATTTTGCCAAAAATAGGTAGCTTTCAACCTGAAAAGTCTGGTACCCTACTCCTCTTAGTTCTTCGATTATAGCCAAAATTTATGATGTTGTAATCGAATTGAAGCGATCTATAAACTAGTATAGTTTTTGCTGAGGTTGCTTGCGTGTATGGGAGATAAGGATTCTTAGGGTTTCTGCAAATCAGGGGTTGTAGGAGGTAGGAGATGAACTCGGATGATATGTCATTCGAGGGTCGTCCAAATGACTGGTCATTTTTTATTTTTACGAATGACGTGACACCTATGAGAACTCAAGCAAGGTGTCACGCCATAATTAGGCCGCATGTCTCAGATCCAGAGGTTTGGAGGATGCATGGCATGCAGAGGATGGGTGGCACGTAGAGCATATACCACGTGTCACGAGGCTGAGGTTTGGGAGGCACCCTGGCAGCTCTAGGAGATGCCAAGTTTCGCGCTTCGATTGGCTGAAAAAAATAGATTAATTCTGAAATTAAAAAATCGGCAAAAATAAAAGGAAAATCTAAAAAAAATGAAAAAAAATGAAACAAATTCCCAACAAATTATAGAAAATACTAGAAATCATAAGGAGTTTGGTGATACAAAAATTTATGAAATTATAGTTGATTTTATATGTCGAATAATTAGAACAAGATTCAGAAAAATAAGGAAAAATAAGAAAAATGTCTGAATCGATTTCAAGTTAGATATCGGGTAAAAATACATCAAATTAAGGCTAAGTGTCAGTGGAATGACCATATGATAATTAAGAAAAGGGTAAGTCAAGGAATTATCACTGATGCATCTCAATCCCAACACTGAGCCCTCAACAGCGTAAGAGTTATTGCCAGCCCAATCATGGTCCTATTGTTTTGGATGTTGTGCATACATGTCATCTGACTGTGACTGTCCTACATTATTTTTTATTCATCGAGTCTCATCGTATACCAGCGTTTGTGCTTAATAAGTGTCTGATTGCATGTGTTCTTTGAATACATTTTTCCCATCCGCTCACCTTGCAGATTTCTTCCAGGTTCTTGGCATGATCTCAAGGTTAATGAACTAAGCTCACTCTTAGGCAGGACACGAAGACTATTATGGATCTATGCATGCTCGAGGTATCATTTTGAGGATCTATATTCATAGTTTAATCCCTTGAGTTAATTGTTTGCAATGAGTCATTCATATCTTATCAATATCGAATTTGAGCATATAATTGTTGTAATATGTTAATCCTTGGTATATGTTTCATTGGGATTGTCTGATGTCACCCAAAGACATCAATGTATCTTATGTATTTGTTGTGCTTAGATTATACATCTATTCTAATACTCTACTCCGATTTGTTATTATATCACTAGCCTTGTAGGTTTACTATATGCATTGTTGGATGTGATAGCAGTGTATATTATAGACCTATGGAGGGTTGTCGCGAATGATCTTCGTGATCCAAGGCGTGAAAGCCTAAAATGGTAGTGGAGCATGTTTCCATCCTTTGGAAACAATTTTTATTATATACTAACTCCTTGCATAATGTGTTTTCATTTCTTGAGAGAGCACTATCTAGTTAGTTAACTTTATCATTTAATTATCATTGAGTTGGTCTGTGTCTTATAGGCCTGCTTTTGCTCAGTCTTCTTGGTCAAGCAAATTAGTTTTAAAAAAAAATATTTCTATGTTGTGGACTTATTGTTATGCTTAACACCTTCGGATTTGTCATGTCCCATCTTAACATAGTATCTCTCATATGAGATCTATGTAAGAACCCTATCGATTCTTGTGTTTCGAATTCAGTGTCGTTGTCTGTGCGCATTGTATTTTGTCCACAATGTCAATTCATGCCCACAATGTCAATTCATGCCCATTACCCGATTGGGTAATATATTGGTGCCACATCAGCTTGAGTTGTTATTTGTTGTGTTAAGAGTCATTGCATTTGATTGATGTAAGATTCTTACCAATATCATGACACTATATAAGAAAATTTGGTTACCTTGTCATGAATTATCGAGTCAGGGGAAGCTATGAATGTATATATTGTATTAATTTAGATTTCAGATTGAAAGGCTTGGGAGGAGCAAGAAAGATCTCATGTCGTATAATTTAACATAAGTTTGTATTGCCCACATTTGAATTCTAAGAAGTACCTTGGATTAGGTACGGTTTATTCAGATTATAAGTGATTTTGAATATTCTGAGAATGGAGTACAATACATTGAGGCGTAAATGACTTTGATTGATCGTAGTCTGATAGGCTTATAAGTATTAAACTACCACATCGAATTTTAACATGAATTGCATAACTTGCAGTAGGATGCTGCCTAATACAAGCTGTTATTTGGTGAGTCGTAGATGCTAACCGATTTAGAACTACGAAAAGATGAGCAGGAATTATAAAGGATGGGTATGAATCATTTGATTACTAGCATATCCTATGTTTACGAGCAGATAGGATACACATTATTATCAATGATTATTGAATAATGTGGGCAATGCATGGAGTGCATGTTTCTATTTGGGTGTGTTCAGAAATATTGTAGTTACCAAAGCACATAATTTATAACATACTATATTATATATGAATCTCACAGCATGTCCGATGTTATGTGAGTGACTAATAATACTTGTATTAGAAAATTTACGAAGTTATTGCGAAGCTAAATTTTTTTTTATTGGGTTGGATTACCCAAATGATCAAGGAGTTGAAATTATATGTGAATATTTAAGGTGAATAATGAAGTGAAGTAATATTTGTTACACTCTAGGCAAACTAAAGCATAGGTTTATCGACCTTATGCTAAGTTATAGCCGAAAATGAGCCTAGAGTCATGAATTTGGTATTGTGATGTACACCAAGATTCAATTAGTTTATCAAGTGAACTGGAATTATAAGATTTGTGGTTATATTTTGAGGAGATTAGGTTATGAAATTATAATGTACGTTCAATTTTTTGAGTTAGAAAATTGTAAATAATAGTATCTTATGATAAGCGAAATTGAACTGAATTCTTGTGAGGGTTTTGCGAGTAAGAGATACTCGACCAATTAAATGAGGCTTGATGGATATAGCATCAGAGCTAGATAGTTACATGTACAAAAAGATTAATATATGGCTATTATGGTATGTTTTATGAATGATGAAGAGTAAGTGGTATTGATATTGAGGATACAAATACTGTCGTAGAATATTATGTTTTGCTTTGTGTACTAATTGATATGAAGCTTATCTTGCTATAGAACTACGGTTCTTTGAGAAGTATTTGATTTGATTAGGTAGTGGGAATTTGAATTTGTGAAGAATTAAGTTAAAGTACTATTGACTCGAGAGGTTCGCCTCCAAATGAGTCGATTTAAGGGCAAAGGTAAGAGTGGAGTAACCCGGTGCTCTTACCCAAATGATTAATTGTATATAGTGATATTAATAGTACTTGTTGTTGAAGTAGTATACTAAGAAAATTTGGGTCTAAAAGTTGATTGATATGGAGTTATAGGATACAGAGAATGTAGTGGGATACTACATTCTAATTAGAATTTGAGTTTGATGTATGAAATTAATTTGATGTGATAAATTTTTAAATTATTAATTATAATTTTTTACAATGATATAGCTGGGAAGATGGTGAGATTGGTTCTGAAATGAATCATTGATATAGAATCATACAAATATGATCACTGAGTATATGACTTAAGGATTATGGTCGTGAGTGTTTATCGATAGTATGAACAAAATTATTCCATCAGATATGGTGGAAATATTGAACATTGATGAAATGGAGGAAGACCAGAATGGAATAGGATATTGCATTCCATACTATGAGTGAAATAATACGAAGTTATCGTATGAGTAGTTTTAGTTAATGTTAGAAATAAAGAGAATGTAGTTGTATACTGCAAATGAATCGTGTTTTGAAGGATTTAAAACTTCAGTGATAAGTTTAAGTTTCAAAATAAGCGAGTTTCGAGGACGAAACTTTTTATAAGGAGGGTAGGATGAAAGAATTGAAAATTTTTAATCTGCTTGGGGCAAGAAGCCCAAGGAAGGATTATTGATATTAACGGGCCTTAGCCCGTCACTTGGAAGTGTTTACGGACTTGTGGTATAGTCCGTACCAATTTGGGGAGTTATAAATTAATATTAGAAGTTTCATTTTAATTAATAAAAAATGATTGGCATATCATTAGCAAAGGGATGTTGGTGATCTTGGAGTTTTAAGATCACAAATTGGTCTACTGAGGGTATTAAAAGGTGTACAAATTTGTTGAGAATTTTCGGAGGTAAATTTTAAATTTTATTGATTTTTCTTAGAAGAAAATTTTGGTATTTTATTTTTAGTAAATAATATATATTTAAGAAAATTATTTTATGATATGGATAGATAGAATTGTTCATAAAGAATTTACAAAAAAAATTGGTGAATTTTTTCGAGCAGGAGGGTAATTTTTATGAATTTTAGAAGATATTATGTATAAATAAAAAAATATAAATATTATTAATTATATTAATATTTTATTCTGGATCAAAACTACACAAGTCAATGTAGTTTTGAACATGGGTATCAAAACGCACCAAGAGGTGTCGTTTTGATATGATACTAGCAAACTGGGTTGTGATACTCGTACGACATCATTTTATATACCCTTTAACATGATGTCGTTTCACCCGTTTACTTGTTGCTGCTTCTCCTTTTTCTGGTTTCTTCCATTTCCCGGTCAGCCAACGGGATAAGACCCCATTCTAACAGTTGTCTCCCCAGTTGAGTACAAGCTTCTGTTTCACTTGCTCGCGAGTCTATCTCGGTTTGTTTCGTACCAAAAATCAATTAATTTCGCTGGAAATAGGTAACTTTTTAACCGAAAAGTCAGGCACCTTACTCCTCTTAGTTCTTCAGTTATAGAAGATGAAAATGGATAAAATTTATGAGGTTGTAATCAGATTGAAGCGATCTATGAACTAGTATAGTTTTTGTTGAGGTTGCTTGTGTGTGTGGGAGATAAAGATTCTTAGGGTTTCTATAAATCAGGGGTGGAGGGAGGTAGGAGACGACCTCAGATGACATGTCATCCGAGGGTTATCTAAATCACTGGTCTTTCGGGCTCTTTATGAATGACGTGTCGCATGCGAGAGCCGACGACAAGTCGTTCGATTTATGATAACAGGTTGAGGTTCAAGCAAGGTGGGGCGCCCTGATTGAGCCGCATGTCTCCGATTTAGAGGTTCGGAGGACGTGTGGCACATGGAGGGTAAACCACATGTCACGAGGTTGAGGTTTGGGAGGCGCCTGGCAGCACCAGGAGCTGCCAGGTGTCGCGTTTCAATTGGCTGAAAAAAAAAAATTTGAAAAATAGAAAATCGATAGGAATGAAAGAAAAATCGGGAAAATAGCAGAAAAATAAGAAAAAATCCAAAAACAATACATAAAATACTAGAAATCATAAGGAATTTGGTGATACTAAAATTTATGAAATTAGAGTTGATTTGGTAGGTCGAATAATTCAAACGATATTCAAAAAATAAGAAAAAATAGGAAAAATATCAGAATCGATTTCGAGTTAGATATTGGGTTGAAACCCATCGAATTAAGGCTATAAATGCGTAATTTTATACCTGATTATGTAATCTAGCATATGATATTGATATTGAAGAATCGCCTATGATTTTATGTATAGGTGGGTGCCTATTGATGCAGGACCTCGAGGAATCGGTTCAGCTATCGAGGATCAAGTATGGGCTCTCCGAACATTGGAAAAATTGTGAGTGGATGGATTTTGTTTATCGTTTATTCCTAGCATGATTGATTAGTTATGATTATTAAAGAAATAGTTAAATGATAATTAGTGTAAAAATGCGATGAATGTGACGTGATTGTGAGTTACACTTTGTGTGTGTTCGATGTGTCATGCTATGATTTGAATGATGCACTAGGTTGCCACGATAATTGTTAGGCATGCAATGCATCGATTAAATTGGATATACGAGATGTGAATTGTAAGGATCCCGAATCCTAACCTATTCTTATTTTCTCTTAATAGGATCCTTACAGTTGTGAAACCCAAACAAGTCCGAAACTAGGATTTATTTGAATCCCACAAGGCTTACCCATCTAAATTTCCGATTTTAGCATGTTCATTCTTTGTACTTATAACAATTGGAGCATTATATTAGAGAAGCATTCTGATATCATACAGAGTAAATAGAACATCAGCGGAAGTCTTTTAAATTGAATCATTGCAACCACAACACATAAGTCCCTTAGGGATCTAAAAATTCCAACAGGTAACCCTCCAATATAATTTGGAAACAAACAAGAAAAGGAGGGACTCGAAGAACCAGAAAATAGTCCAATCAAAGTTCATGTTCTATGCGCAAGCAACCAAGTAAACAGGAAAGCGAATATGATGCAATATCACCCCACCATGCAGCCTTGATCTCACACACTGGTACCACGAATAGTGAATGTACCTAAGCCTGAAAAATGGTGAAAATAACAAGATGAGATTACACGAATCTCAGTAGGGTCACAACATCATAAGATTTACAGAAATCTTAAACAAACATCTCCCAAACAACATCAGATCAGCCTATACAACTAAAGGGAATCACGCAATCATCATTCAACCAAAAAGGGATAGGGCCGAAAGCTAAGGCTGAGGGTGGACTACAAACACTTCTAAAAATCAGAAGTACACAGGCAGGTAAAACTCATCAAACATCTCGGCAATAGGAAAAGGTCATCCCCTTCCACCTATGTTGTCCAAGGCTTCGCTGCACAAAGGATAAAGGTTAGCACACAAGCTAATCAGCAAGCCTATTCATCTTACCACACAAGGACAAGGCATCCAAGCCACACAAGGACAAGGATAAGGGCATCTTGCCACACAAGGACTAAGCATCCAGCGTGTACATGCTGGGGATTGCCACCTATACGACTCCCATACCAGTAAGAACCTCTCCTCTCCCCAGGAGCATCAACGCTTACCCTAAATGGCCACCGGAAAAGGATCCTGACACACAAACATGTACAAGCACACATAGGCAAGTACAAAGCACAATACCATAAGTGGGTATACTCAATCATATCAGAACACAATCAGCATGTTCAATGCACACAACACATGCAAATTAGGCACACATAACCTATCTCAAGGGTTTGCAATGCCTAAGTAAGCCTCAAATAAATCCGCAACTCATGTATATATTGTCTCACATATGCGTATACAACAAGGATCTCTGGAGAAACCGATGAGGCATAGATCATACCTCTCTTGTCTCTGAACAAGAAGCTATTCCTTTTCCTTTATCCAAGGGATCCGAACCACCTATAACATCATACGGCAAAGACAAAACCAAACTAAGCATGCATACTCAATAACCAAACAAATACCCTATTTCCTTACCAATTCCACTCACCAAACCTATTAGAAACTAGTGATCAGATGAAAAAGGTGCCTCTCCCTTTGGATGTTTGATGTGATCCCCAAGAATTTA